>JASPKZ010002720.1:1475845-2791690 GCA_030220185.1 Diploptera punctata | reverse complement strand
TCTTATGCGCGGTCGTAAAATATTTTTTTTTCAATTCTGAATTGCTTATTTCAGTAAATTTAGATTTCCATTAAATGAAAGCAGAAGAATTGCTTTTATTGCTTTTACAAAATATATCATAAGCCCTATTTTTATATTCTAGAGAGGTAAATTCAGATTTTCGGGATCCCCTGGAATAAGATATTATCGTTTAGGCCATATTTTCCCTTTTGTGATGGGACTTCTTATTCCTGCCCTCCCATTGTCACAAGAAACAATGTATTTAAGTGGCAGAGCTACCAATATAGCCATGAATTTTAAATCTCCACATGTATTCCTTTTACATTTTGTATACTCATTTTTTATAACAGATATTTCTTATTTTCATATGTCTCTTTCTTATCACTGGCAAGATGGACAGGTGTCGGTAGTAATTCACAGTCATTTTGCTGAATTACAGCCTCCAAATTAACTTTCAACGAGTCTAGCCCCTGAGCGCGGTTTGACGTACATATACGAGATCGGCTTCCTCCCTTCTGTGCGGTCATTTAAAAGTCCATGCAGTCCATCTGCGCGGTAGTATTTTTAAACTATTCACCCAGTAACTTATTTTAGATAACTAACTAACTAACTCACTGGCACTCTCGAACCTGTAGTTCATGGCCGTGCTGACATAAGCTCTCCATACATCCGTATCCTGAGCTAATGTGTTGTAATCATCCCCTGTATGATCTACTTCCCTCAATTCATATTTAATGTTATTCTCCCATTCATTCTTGGTCTAGCAACTGGCCGTTTTCCCTCTGGTTTTCCCACAAGAAGCTTTCATACACGTCTTTCATTACCCATTCGTGACAGATGTCCTGCCCATCGCAATCTACGAGACCTAATTTATGTCATTTATATCAGGCTTCCTATAAAGACCATGTAGTTATCTGTTATGTGGAGCTTATTTTAGATGTATACCAAATTATTAATAAATTATATTTAGTTACATTATATTTCTAATCTTACCTTGGTTATACATATCCTTTGCTCACGGAAAGTCGATTTGATATTGATTGTAGAGCGTATTTATTTGTTTCTTCAACAATAATATTCAAAAACGTATGGTCGAATATTTCTCGAATATAGCAACAATGTCCCCCAGGAACATCGAACTGTGGACCACTGATTGTCACAGAATGTCTCTCGTATTGAATTAAACGTGTCCACATTTTGCCATACAAATCTGTGGATATCCCCCCTAGCCCTTTAGCAATCAAAACACGTGTAAGTGTTTCTGAATATGTCCCTCGTCAACACAGCAGATGTCACTATCACTTATATCGTGAGGAGGGTGTATATAGTCAGGTGCAAAGAAAACTATCCTCACTATCTGAGTGTAGACGCTAAATCACTATGTTTATCAATCTCATCTAAAAATTTTGTTGACAAACTTAAAATGTTTCTCTTCTGACAACACTTGGTTTTCTGCACAGGCACGAGCCACGGTTTCACGAAGACTGCGATAATTGTTTCAAAAGAAAAGTTTGAGACCACGAATGAGACACTTTACAGATATTTATTCTTTTTCGGCAAAAATAAGGCACAGGATATGTTCAGAAGAGGGTCTGGCTGAAAAAAAAAGTATTTTCTTTCACTAACAAGTAGACACCTCACTCCACTTGCCCTGTCATAAATTATGTCGTAACATGAAGGGGAATCTTTCCTTAACAGGGTGACAAAAAATAAGTTCTCCAACATGTAAAACAACCTAGTTATAGGCTTTGGAAATCATAGATGTACCACGCATGTTGACATGGCAATCTGCATGTGGATATTTAAAAGTCCTGACGTTTTAACACGTCCTTCTGCATCTGGGAAGGGAACGCAATGTTTAAATGTCCACGTTGATGGGCTAGGAACAATCTTCACACATCTGACTGCTGAAGATATGCAAGAGCATCCATTACTAAACAAACATGGCTTTATTTAGACACGTAGTCTATAATATCTGTATCGTAACTTGATATCCTTGTATCATTTAGAGTAAATTCCAACCTTTGAGCCTTGAACTTACACGCTCAGGTGACTGTCTACATACATTTAAATCACGTATAAGATCAGCAAGAAAGTCTTAGGTGAGGTTCTGATGAACTACTTGCTTACATATGGGTCACTTCTCTCGTTTCTTTGGTCCTCAGTATAAGCTGGGTTGGAGTCGAAATTATCAATTAACTTCATAAAATCTGAGTAATATAATGTACGGTTAAAAACTATAATATAGTTACCTTGTAGGTCCGTCACCTCAACTTAAGTTCTTTTAAAACGCTGTAGGCCTTTCGGGACTAGTCCCATCATCAGCAGAATGCATTAGGTCCGTTCTTGTTGACCCTTGTTGAAGCACTGACTTGGTTGTGAGAATTTTGTACAGAGGATCGTGTGGATTAGGTGTGTATTCATTGAGAATCATGTTGTTGTTGATTCTGTTAAGATTGCGATTTCCTTCAGTATATTTATTCTCGTCGGAATGTTTTCTCTATGTACTATTGTGAGGGTGTTATCGATGTTATGCATATGGTGTCCAGCTTGAATTATATGTTTTGCGTAACTTGATTTTCCTCCATTGTAAATGAAATATCTGAAATGTTCCTCGAATCTAATGTTAAACTTCTGTTAGTTTTCCCAATGTAGAATTTATTGCAGTCTGACAACAAATTAAACATAAATAAACAACAACATGAAAAAATAGATGAATTCGACAAAAAATAGATGAATTCGACAATAAAGGCATCTAAAAATTAACATGTACAGACTGCAATAAATTCTACATTGGAAAAACTAACAGAAACTTCAACATTAGATTCAAGGAACATTTCAGAGATTTCATTTACAATGGAGGAAAATCAAGTTACGCAAAACATGTAATTCAAGCTGGACACCATATGCATAACATCGATAACACCCTCACAATAGTACATAGAGAAAACATTCCAACGAGAATAAATATACTGGAGGAAATCGTAATCCTAAATGAAATCAACAACAACCTGATTCTCAATGAATACACACCTAATCCACACAATCCTCTGTACAAAATTCTCACAACCAAGTCAGTGCTTCAACAAGGGTCAACAAGAACGGACCTAATGCATTCTGCTGATGATGGGACTAGTCCCGAAAGGCCTACAGAGTTTTAAAAGAACTTAAGTTGAGGAGACAGACCTACAAGGTAACTATATTATAGTTTTTAACCGTACATTATATTACTGTGAACTAATACCTCAACGGAAAATACCATGAATTTTACTAGTATCGATAAAATCTGAGACTTGGGTAAATGATCCCTTCACTTTGGGGCACAGGTCTCATTGCAAATGTCAAATTGGCGTAATGAACTGTATTTTTTATTACCCGATTCCTTTAATAAAGCAGAAATCGCAATCTGTTGAATGGTCCTTCTGTTTTCTTTCAACAGTAGTATCTGAAAATGGCATTTGATTTGGATAATTTTTTCCATCCAGTGAAAACCCTAAAACATTATATACACAGCATACATTTTGGGTTCAATCTTTATCACAATGATAATCTTTACATTCAAAATAAAGCATAGAACATGTTTTCCTACAAATTGTGTTAAATCTCGTCTCTGAGATTCGAGAATAGTTCACCACACAGTAGCAGAAATTGTTCGAAATGTATGAACACTTTATTGACATATTGAAACGTTTATAAAACTCGTAAAACTAACAAATAAGGACAATGTACGACAGACAACCAATACATGTCTTAATAGGCTCACTACAATTAAAATACAGGATGCCGGCCACCTCATTACTAACCAGTGCAATATTGTAGCATATTACAAAATGTTTGATCACGAATAAGCCATCTCAGTACTATAACAGGTTTCAGTATAAGTAAGACTGCCTCCTATCAACTTATTTTGAATAACATTGTTTATTCTATAATTTACAAGAATTATAACGAAGGAATCCTAATATACAAATTATAACCAAGGAATAATATATAGAATTGTATCACACACCAAAGACAATTGCGAAAAGACAGTGCCTGGTGGAAGAATTCGAGATTACATATTTGAATTTGTATAAAAAATTGACTATGGTCACTATTCGTTTTATTTGCAAAGAAAATCATGTTAACCAATGATCATTTAAATATAAAAGCATCCGTTAATAAGCCATAAACTCAAGGATATATGTTCTTATCCACACGCGCGACCTGATGTAGAGGGCGAGGGAGGGGTATTCCTATGGCTATACATTCATTTTCATAAACCAGAATGTAGTAAGAGGGAGAAAAGGTTTATTTAATAGCTTCCTTTGTACAAAATAAAGCGAGAAGGTTTTCAAATACAAAATCAAGGTATACAATTTCAGATATAAATATATAATTTGTAAGTAAAATATACTGCTGCTTATATCATGCAATTCATCAATTTTTCATTAATTACACTGGTACACAGGGTTTTTGTCTCGTGAGTACCAACAGTTGTACTTACTGCAGTTATGTATCGTGTTTTCAAATATGTATTCGGAATTTTTATATCACCCACATTTTTTTTAATTTCAATTTCAATTAATGCATTTAAATAATTATTTTTTAATAAACGTTTATTCGTCCATTTGTCCATTGTAAAATAAAACCAAATGAGATAAATCAGGATATTTCAGCTATGGAAAAGAGGTATCAAGGCAAATTAAATCCTAATATGCTGGCCGATTATTGTTGGACCATCAAGACGGATGCTCCACAGGTGAAATATAGCAAAAAATCATCATTTCTTACTTTCTAGGAGAGTCGCAAAATTCGAATATTGTGTCGTTATGAATGTAGAAAATATTAAAGTGTTTGAAATTATACATTCCTGTCTCTCGGAAACCTTGCGTGACGGAGAAAAACCGATATCATATTTGAATGCAGGAGAAAAAGTACTATCATGATCACATATTTTTCTTTCTGAGACAAAAAAAATTGTTGCTCAGTGTTATTTTTAACAAAACAATTTCAGGGAAACGTATCGCAATGTATTATTTAATATAGGAACTACTATAGCCTCAAAAACAACATTAACAAAACGGTGATTCAAGGAAGCGTTAATTTTCTTCGTTGCTTGATTTTATGAAGACAACAACGGAAAAAGTATTTTTATGTTATAATTAGTTTTTCTCTAATTCAATTGTTTTAATTTCTATATTGTATCTACTGTTAAGTCTAGACGTCCCTACTACATATGTACAAGAAATTTGGAAATCCAGATATTACCTTCCTTTAAAAGAAATATAAACTCTTTCTTTTGTAGTAGGTCTTTCAGTGGATTAATTTATGATTTCCGATTTTTTTGCTTTACTAATAGTATTGACTCGATCCATCATAATATTAGTTTCATTTACATATATATTTACTTATAATTGTATGGGTAAATATTTTCTGTACTTAACATTTTTCGCTCGTTAAGTGGAAGAGAAGACCTTATTGCCCTTAACTCTGTCATTCAAATACTTTATTATTATTATTATTATTATTATTATATTATTATTATTATTATTATTAGTAGTAGTAGTAGTAGTAGTAGTAGTAGTAGTAGTATTTTGAAATGCTACTCTTTGGCATGTATAGCCCCAAGCAAAATGTTGTGCAGGATTTATTTTTAGTCTGGATTAATTGTGTAATTAAAAAATGGATGTGATATTCCCAACGTTCCTACAAAGAGAAAAGTTTGAAGTTCCGATCACGGCCGCTATGGCGCTGTTGGATTGGACGAGGAGGAGCAGAAGATAACTTCATCGCCGGTGAGTGACCTCCCAGATCACCAGATCTAACTTCGTGTGATTTTTATATGTGGGGGTTCCGCAAAAGATCGTGTTTTTTATCCCCCATTGCCTGACACTCTTGAAAATCTGCGATATTGAATTATTGAAGCTGTAAATTCGATAACTAAAGACCAGCTGATTCGTGTGTGGAAAGAAATGGGCCACCGTTCTGATGTGTCGTGTAGCATATGGTGCTCATATTGAATGCATAAAATAGTGAAATATGATTTTTATCTTCCCAGGAACATTGGACTTGTGTTTATATTTCTTGTAGTTTGCAGGAAATAAATGTTTGAGGTCTGCCCCTTCCTTCTGAATAGCTATATATATATATATACACACACACCGTGTTCCAAAATGATGACGGTGTTTTAAATAATTGGATTGGCTTTATAAACGAAATTGGATGTGTGATTATTTGTTATAATAAAATAAATCTGTGAAAGTTTCATATCCAGTATGCAGTAATTTGTTTCTTGTCATCATTACGTCACAACGTAAAATTTGTGAAAATGGCGACACCTGTACAGAAGTCATTCTGTATGTTGCAATTTGCGAGGTCTGGTTCCACTGTTGCAGTGCAGCGAGCTTTCCGACGGCATTTTGGAATTGATCATCCGACAAATAAGCGTTTCCGTCGATGGTATAGATAGTTAGAAACAACTGGATGTATCTGCACATGGAAGAGTCCAGGATTTCCGCGAACACCGAATGAAAGAATCGAGAATGTCAGAACAAGACATATGTTTATTCCCGATGGCCTCCATGGTCTCCCGATCTAACACACTATGATTTCGTCCTGTGTGGGTATGTGAAGGGCCATATGTACGTACCACCACATCCCGTGACCGTCCAGACTTGAGAAGAAGGATTGTTGCTGCTGTTGAATCCATTACTCAAATATGCTGACTAAGAGTTGGGAGGAATTCGACTATCGGCTAGATGTGTGCCGTGTAACGAAATGTGCTCACATCGAATATATATATATATATATATATATATATATATATATATAAGAAATGGAAGCAGAAGAAAGCATAATTGAAAGAATTGAGGAGAAGGAATTAAAGTGGTTAGGACATGTCTTAAGAATGGAAGATGAGCGATGGCCGAAGCAACTATATGAATGGCATCCGAACAGGAAGAAGTAAAGAGGGAGACCAAGGTTAACATGGAAGGAAAACATGAAGACAATAATGCAAGCTAGAGGGCTAAGCATCGAAGATGCCCACGACCCTAGGCTTTAGAGGTTTAGCATGGTAAGACGGCAGCAGCTGTAAAAACCCGAAGATAGGTAGATAGAAAATAACACTTACATGGGATTGAAGAGAAACTCCTCGAATTTTCGTAAAATTCTTTAGAAGTGTTCGATGTGAGCACATTTCATTACACGGCACACATCTAGCCGATAGTCGAATTTCCCCCAAACCTTAGTCAGCATATTTGGAGTAATGGATTCAACAGCAGCAACAATTATTCTTCTGAAGTCTGGAATGTCACGGGAAGTGGCGGTACGTACATATGGCCCTTCACATACCCACACAGGAAGAAATCACATTGTGTTAGATCGGGAGACCTTCGGGAATAAATAATGTCTTGTTCTGACATTCTCGATTCTTTCATATATATATATATATATATATATATATATATATATATATATATATGTGTGTGTGTGTGTGTGTTATAATTAAATGTTTAACATTGAGCAATGCAAGCTTAATATGGTATGATAAGAAAAATAAATGCCTGGACGGGATTTGAACCCGGATCTCTGAGTCTGTACCTCAGCGTGATATCCATTACACTACCAGGCGAATCCAATTCAAACACTTATTTTTCTTATATATGTATCTTATACATGAAATTATATATTGATCGCAGTGGTTCGTTAAACAAAAAATTACAAGTATATGTATCTTATACATATATAAGAAAAATAAGTGTTTGAATTGGATTCGCCTGGTAGTGTAACGGATATCACGCTGAGGTACAGACTCAGAGATCCGGGTTCGAATCCCGTCCAGGCATTTATTTTTCTTATCATACCATATATATATATATATATATATATATAATTAATTCCGATATAAGATTCGAAACCCAATCACTCAATTGATATTGTTTGGCATTGCGATTTTATGTTTGTATTATTAAATTTAGTTTTCTTTAATTCTGTGTTAAAAATGCTTTGAAGTTGTAGAGTATGGTTACTGCCCCCCATAAAAATAATTATACACTTTCTCGTCTTTTCTTATAAAAAAACAAACCTTAATGCTAAAAATTATTTGTGGTATTTTTTTCGCGAGGAAGGTACCGGAAAATTCATTCCCTCATCAAAAGCAAAGCAAGTGTTTCCAATTTTACCAAATGTGATTTCTTTTGCTTCAAAAAAAAAAAAGCAAAGAAAAAAAAGCAATTGTAATAAAAAAGTATAAGAAAGGAGGAAAATCAAAAGCTGAGAGGAAAGGTTTGAAACAACTGTGTATCTAAGAAGAGAGAGAATTTTCAATCAGTTTGAAACTGTCATTTAAGAGCGTAAGGACGAGATGTTCAGTGATTCAAGTTAACTTTAACATTGATCAGCGAAAAGAAATTAAATTCGTTCTCTACTTTTAACTCATCTTATACAAGAGAGCACTTTCATCCTGGTTTTAAAATTCTTAAATTTATAGTCATTTAACAAGATTAATCTACAGGGTGTCCAGTGTAAACAATATACATTCTTTTTCTTCTTAATCATAATTTGTAGGATTTTCATCCTGTTTATTTCCGAAACCACTCCTCGGAGGAAGTTATATTGGATGTGCATTCACTGTCTATCCATCTCTTGGCTGGTCTTCCCCATGCCCTTCTCCCGTCCATTGGTCTATCTTCTTTGAATCTTTTTTGTAAGTCGGTTGTTTTCCATTCTTTCTATATGATCCTTCCAGTATTTTCGTCTATCTATAATAAATTTGGTTATGTCTTGAATATGACATTTGTCCCTAATTTCTGTGTTGCGTAGTTTATCAAATAATGTTTTCCCCTGAACAGTTCTTAAGATCTTCATTTCACATGTGCTTATTATTTGTTTAGTTTTTGTTGCATCAGCCCTAGTTTCTGCTCCATATTCGATAACTGGTCGAACTATCGTTTTGTATATGCGGGTTTTGCTTTCTATTGACATATGATTGTTGCGCCAAATTAAATTTTCATATATCCTGATATTGCCTGTCCGACGGATCTGTACCCCCAATGATATGCGAACTAAAACCTACTTCATTTTCGCCTCAGCAAATCTTTCCTTCCTTGCATTCCTATCTCTCTCTCTCTTTTATTCTCTTTCCCTCTTACACTTACACTCTAGTGTTGTCAACTTTACACCAATTTTGCATTATTCAATATTCAAGAACCATAACACTGGGGGAAGTTTGGCAATATCCCAGCTCGATAACTTACTGTGGCTGTTGTTTGACGTAGTGTGAGGGGAGTGCGGTGAAATGGTGAATACAGACGTGTACTTTTCTAAGAACGATGTCAGCGCACAGATCCGTTGGTCCGAGTATAAATGTAAATTCACTAACTAAAATTACCCAAAATAATAGAAAAATGTCATGATCATGGACGGATGGATATATACAATCTACCGCTGTGTTCTGGAGGTAGCATGCTGCATTGTCACATAGCGGCCCAGTTTCGATTCCCGGTGGGGACAGGCTCCTGAGTGAGTTTTTTTTTGGTGGTTTTTCCTCAGTCGTAAGAAAAATGTCAGGAAGCTTATAGCCCAACGGTCCCCGAAAATCACCCGGTCATCATCATCAACTTTATCATTATCATCATCCTTCACTGATGTGGAAAGCAACGGGAAGCTACCACACCTATAATTCCCAAGTAAAGTTGCAAAGCATAGCATTAAAATGCTCTGATTGCAGTCAAAGACCTGCCCTCGGACAGAATTACTATGGATATATATATATATATATATACATATATATATATATATATATATATATATTACATATATATATATACATATATATATATATATATATATATATAATATATATACATGATATGAAAAGAAAAAGAATGCTTGAGTCGGGATTTGAACTCGAGTCTCTAAAGTCTGTACATTTAGCGCTCTAACCAAGAGCGCTAAAGGTACAGACTTTAGAGACTCGAGTTCAAATCCCGACTCAAACATTCTTTTTTCTTTTCATATCATATTTGCCTTCATTGCGAAATGTCAAAAATATATTTATAATATATATATATATATATATATATACACTACATAGGTATATTTTAAAAAGTCTGACTAGATTTATCAGGAATTCGGAACTCCAGCAGGTTTGTAAATATATTCTCCCTCTTTATTGAATCATATATATATTATATATATATATATATATATATATGATTCAATAAAGAGGGAGACTATATTTACAAACCTGCGGGAGTTCCGAATTCCTGATAAATCTAGTCAGACTTCTTAAAATATACCTATGTAGTGTCCGTGTATGCATACAGTTGTCAGATACTTTTGAAATTCACAATGGGTTAAATCAAGGAGGTGCATTCTCTCCTCTATTCGATTTTGTATCATGCCATCAAATATTTAGAGATTGTAGAAGAGCAGCAATTCAATTGTGTTTAATTAGCTGATAGTTGATGCTGATAATGTAGTATTATTAGGCTATAACCAGGAGATACTAAGGGCCAATACACCAACTCTATTGAGAAACTCTGAGAAATTGAGCTCGAATTAAACATCAATAGAACTAAATATATGGTCTCACATAAAAATAAATTACACAATGAAAATGAACTGTTAATGGCAAATAAGGAAGATTTTGAATAAGTGACTGAATTCAAATACATAGGAACAATAATTACAACATATATGAGATGCACAAAGAAATTAAACAAAGACTCAATTCTAGAAATGCGTTGACAATATGCAGTGCAACATCTCTAAAAAAATGTTAAACTGAAAAGTACCACACTTTAAGGGAGGAAAAAATATTACGAGTCATTGCTATTAAAGTTCTTAGAGAAATGTTTGAACAAAAGAGAGATGGACAGATGAATGGAGTAAAAACTACATAGCAGAGTAAGCTAATGCTCTTTATGGGAAATGAGATATTAGAAGAGTTGAGTGTTGTAGACTGAAATGGGCGGATATTTGGCACGAATCGGGAATGAAATAGGACATGGAAACTCCTTGTAGAACAACTAGAGGGACAACGCCTAAGTATACATGTCAAGAACGAGGTGGGAGAATAACTAACAATGAATTTAGGGATACGGGGGAATTATGGAGAACATTAACCCAGGATAGGGATACAGTATATGGAGATCTTATGTCCGCGCGAGCAGGGCCCTGTGGGTTTGATAATGCCACTGAGTTAGTTAGTTAAAAAGTCTATATATATAGATAAAACTTGACAATAAAATTTTGGATCAGGTGAATAATTTTACTTATCTATAATGCAATATCTCATATGAAGAAGAAAAAGATGTAAGTGCAAAAATATTTAAATTTTTAAGCATTTTAGGGTTAATAAATTCTAATATCAAGCCACAGTTAGTCCAAAAACATTCAACACTAAAAGTGTATAAAACTTTGGCTCTTCCAAGTCTTTGTATGGTTGCGAAGTATGGACGTTGAAACAGAAGGATATACAGGGACTTGGATCCGCTGAAATGAGATACCTTCGGAGGATTACAGGATACACACTACTAGATCACAAAAGAAATGAAGACATCTTATAAGAATTACACATGGAACCTTCAGAAAACAAAATTTCTGATTATAAGTCAAGATGGATGCAACATGTTCAACGAATGAAAGATCGCAGGATATCCATACAAACGTTAAGATATCAACCTGGAGGAAGAAGAAGACCAGGACGTCCACTCAAAAGATTTCTGGAAGGTGTTTCTCTTGAAGTCGAAACAGGTCAACAAATGGCCTAAATTCGTGAATGTACTATGATGATGATGATGATGATGATGATGGTGGTGGTGATATATAGATAAAAACATTAATGGGTGGTATGATGGGTGAAATAATGTATAAGACAGATAGTAAATAGTCACAGATAAAGAGAATGGCATATGAATATTGATCTAAAAGTCCTTCAGAGACATAAAACTAATATGTTTATCTTATAGTGAAGACGAGCTTTTAAAAAGTAAACGTTATATGAGATAGGATAAATCTGACGTAACTTTTCACTTGAATTTTTTTCAGTCATACTTTTTTTAAATTGTATGTTAATATACAGACCATTTATGTTAAAACCACATGTTGTAGTTATTTTATTATAGAATAAACTGTAGTTGTAATACTGAATATTATAATCGGATTTGTATCTTGAAGTCATGGAAATCAGCATTTTTAAACTTACATATTCTTACTTTTGTTGACAAATGTTCTCATATGACAGTAGTAATGCGATCTGGTCACATTCCGGCAGCTTTGTGGCAATATGACAGTATGTTTTAGATTTAAGTTAGCCAGCAATAGAATAAAGCCACTGTGCTTTTTTCTGCATGTGAGCGATTTTAATAATAATGGAGGACTATTTATGACAATAAAGCTAGATTCTTATAGGAGATCGTTTTTAATTTCAGTCAGAAAAAATATTTCTTGACGTATTTATAACTTTGTGTGTTCTTTTAACGTTTTTTTTAATAATAATAATAATAATAATAATAATTTATTATATACAGAATTTTTATTTTTACACATCTTACTGTGCCTAAAGTTTTATTTTTCTTCTCCATTCGTTTATATCCATCCACTCAATGTCCTCCAATCCTCTTGTTCTTGCATCTACAAGTTTCGAGGTCTTCCTTTCCTTCTTCTTCCAGGTGGACACAATAATAATAATAATAATAATAATAATAATAATAATAATAATAATAATAATAATAATAATAATAATAATAATAATAATAATAATAATAATAATAATAATTGCAATATAAAGTAGTAATAATAAATATAATTATCATCTCTATCATCATCTTTATTATTATTATTATTATTATTATTATTATAACTATAACTTTATTATTATTATTATTACTATTATTAATAGTGGTAGTAATAATAGTAGTAAAAGTAGTAGTAGTAGAAGTGTTGGTAGTAGTATTCAATTATTAATTGAATGAATGGAATTTATTGCCTTTTCTTCAAAAGAAAGATATGTGTTTACATTGCGCACGGACCTGCTTGGCCGTATGTGCATTATTTTTCCATGAACAAAGGAAAAAAACAAATTAATCATAATTTATAAACAAATCCCTACATGGCTACTCACGTGTATCAGAACAATGAATACATATAAATAAAATCTATATCTACAACTACGTACACATTAATGCACATCTACACTCATCCATGAAATGACCATGTGTGTAGATGTAAAAAAAGTTCTCATTCTGAATATTAATAGTTTAAAAAAGTGCTATAAAACAAATTAGGAAAAATAAAGAGAGAGAGAGAGAGAGAGAGAGAGAGAGAGAGAGAGAGAGAGAGAGAGAGAGAGAGATAGAGGTAGAAACACGCACAAGTATTACACACATCCCCATACACATACACACGCTGGCGCACATATCCCCCCCGTCCCTGCAGACATCAAATGCACTATCAGACTATTCAACTTATCAAGACTACTTATTACATAATGTAATTGAAGATCGAAAACAAATACCATATTGATATTCTTATTATTGATAACACATGTATCCTTATTGATCTCCCATTTTACTATACCTCAACTTCCTTACTGTACCCAAACATTTCCATGTTTTCACTTCACTCTCGATCCGTCCTAAAAGATCCCAGCACTCCACTCTCCCACGATCTGACCTGATAAATCTCTCCGGCAGCAACTATAATCTAAGTTGCTCTGTCTCTTTACAAAATGCTATAATATGTTGCCAGTTTTCACGGTCATCGCATAGAGAGCATATTTTAATTTAAACTGGCAGATTTGGAGACATAATGACTTTTCTTATATTCAACCACTAAAAAATATTATATATAGAAAAATTCATAAGGCTATCGCATACAATAAATAATAATTAAATATGATTTAATATTAATACAAATGTAACAGAATTATGAAGTATGTGAAGTCAATATTATTAGAGAAACAAAATATCAGAAACCATACATTAATCTGCTGAGAAAACAACTATAAAATAACTAACACACTGGCATCCTCGAGTCCGTAGGTTCACGATCGCATGAAGCTCTCCATACCTCCCCATCCTGTGCGCATATTTTCCAATTATCTCCTGTACGATTTACGTTTCCGTATTTCATTCCCCAATCGTTTCACCTGTCCTGTTCACAGCAGTTTATGAGATATAACTGTTCTTATATCTGGTGTCCCATGACTTTGTAATTTTTAATACTACTTTTTAACTATTATCTTCGTATAATATGTTATTTGTATCACACCTATTTCAATTAATATTTTACCGTCTTACATTTTAATCATTATGGCTTTACATACAGTGCTCTAGCCTAAAAAATTATTCACGATAAATTATTTTTTATGTAAGTTTGTATCTAGGCGGCTCCATGGCGCAAGCGGTTAGACGCTCAGCTCTCACCGCTGTGCTGGGGACCCATGATAGAGTCTCAGTCATTCAATATGGGTTTCGTGGTGGGCGAAACGGAGCTTGGGCAGGTTTTTCTCGGGGTTTTCTCCCATTCCCCTACAGCAATTTCTCCACACTCATCTCATCCATTTCATTTCGTTCATCTACCCCTGTAATTGTGCATCAGGCGTGGTCGGCCTGCATCCTTGTCAATAACAGACCTCTATATATAGGGGTTCATCTCATCTGTCGACCCGACCATGCGTTAGACACGAGTTGAGAATTTTTTTTTTATTTATACGTATCTATCTCTTAGATACCAGTAAATAACGTTAAGATAAAACTGTTGTATTCTACAGTTATTTCGTTCGTAAACATACTGTATAACAATTATTGGATCGTTTGCTGATCCAAGATTCAATGTTGAACTTGGCCTATAACTACCAATATTTTGCCGTAGTTCATTATAGTGTTCTTGCTATTATTACTGTTTGGTGAGGTACTACAATGTTTTAACAATTTAGTAAAATGCTCTGAAATTGTCAAGATAACAAAACAATGAAATCATGGTCATTGTTACATGAGTGTGGTTTTTATGTGCGATCCGGCCATCAATATATTTTTGACCTTACTGTTAGCAAAGATAGTTGTTGCAACCACTTCTGTCCACTTTTGAACAATACACATGTTGTGAATGATGAAAACATTTTATCGCAGTCCTCTTTTATATGACAAATTTCCCTTTAAATTTATTTTATTTATTTTTTATCTTTGGCTTGGATGGCACCTCTTTGTGAAGAATTGAACTTTGCTAATTAACGCGCAGTTTTACGTATTTTAAAATATATTCCCACTTTCAAATGTTTCTTGTTTCATCAGTAACTTACTCATTACATTTTAAATACTTTCAAATTTATTAATGTCATTTGTAATAAACCTCTGATCTAACGCTACTATTGTGATCTATATGGTTCTTTTCATTACGTAATTCTTTCTTTCCCTGTTCTATACTTTCTGGGATTTTAATAATTGCTAGGATCTGCTTTATTGCTACATCTCCATCCAATTTCTGACTAATTCCCATAAAGTTCTGTGTACATATTAACTCATTCTATCTATCTATCTTCGTTTTTTTTACAGCTGCTGCCGTCTTCCCGTGCCAAACCTCCAAAGCCTACGATTATGGGCATCTTCAATGCTTAGCCCTCTTGCTTGCATTACTATTTCTTGCTTTCCTTCCATGTTAACTTTGGTCTTCCTGTTTTCTTCCTTCTGCTCGGTTGCCATTGATATAGTAGATTTGGCCATCGCTCATCTCTTATTCTTAAAATATGTTCTAACCATTTTAATTTCTTCTCCTTAATTATTTCAATTATGCTCTCTTCTGCTTCCATAATGTTTCTAATTTCCTTATTTGTAACATGTTCTAATATTGACTTTCTGGCACTTCTGCGTAAATAATCCACTTCTAGAGTTATCAGCCTATCATTGTAGTCTATGGACTTAGGCGTTCACGGCCGGAGTTGTCATGATGATCTCGAAGAAGATTTCCGGGCTCTAGGCCGTGGTCTCGAGGATTGAAGTTCCCCGACGTTTCGCCAGAGACTGCGTCTGGCATCCTCAAGAGTTGTCTTGAGACGCACTGTCGTGTCATTGATGTTTGTGTTACGGTATCGACACTTTTAGGGGTCATGGGTCGTTCTTATTATGCTTATCTTGAGGTTCTTTGTAGATATGTTTTCAGCGGAAAGAATGATCTTCTCCCAGCTGGTTTCTGAAGTGTTCTTGAATATGTGAAGATGGGTTCTTCTTGTGTTGTGCTTAAGCTTTCTGGTCTTAAAGGTGTTCTTGAAGTGTAGCTTTTTAATTTTTGAAGGACCTGATGTGACCAGATTTGTTAGGATCATTACAGTGGTTTTTAGGAGTTCTAGATTCATGAGGATTTTTGATAGGAGAGATAAGAGCTAATTAATTAGGTTTTCGGGATTTATGGTTGTAGGAGTTGTTGGAGTATTCATTTTAGGTGCGGAAGAGTTGACCCTTTGATGTTTCAGGCTTTGGTGTTTGTTGTTTAGTCTTCGATGTATATTGCGGTCTTGAACTTGCGTATTTCTTGTAGATTGGGCATTGCCTGTAGCTTGCAGCATGAGTTTCGTTGCAGTTAGTGCATTTTAAGTTTATTTCAGTGCATTCTTAAATTCTATGATTGCCGGAATATCTGACACATTTTTGAGACTGGCAATTTGTTCACTGTCTGTCATAATTATACCGTTCGCTGAGATATGTGCGTAGGTTATATCTGCCTTCTGATTGGTCAGCAATAGGGACTTCCATTGCTCCAATGAGATTGCTGTTTGATGGTCTAGTAGACTGTTCTTGTAGAGGTTTGCATTCCGTTTTTTTAAAACCGGTATCCATATTTTGTTGACTTTTAATGATTCTTCTTTTCTATCGAAACTGTTTTTTATGTTTGAATATTTCGATGGCTTCTCGTTGTAGACGGGTAAAATAGTGTGTGCAGTTAGATAATATGTCTGTATTCTGGTATTGTACTATGTGGTCATCAAGTAAAGAGTGTTCTGCTATTGCCGATTTATCAGTTTGTTTAAGACGACTTTATCTTTCATGCTCATTAAGTCTGGTTGCAATGCTGCGTTTGGTGGTGCCTATATACACTTTTCCACAACTGCATGATATCCTGTATATGCCTGCTGTCTGATGGGGATAGAGTTGATCCTTTATAGGTCTGAGCAAGTTCTAGATTTTCTTGGTTGGCCTGTATGTTTTCTTTATGTCTTCTTTCCTTTGTAGTTTTCCAATGCAGTCCGTTACATTCTTAACGAACGGTAAAAATGCCCTAGTTGAAGTTTTTTTTTCTGATTCCTTGCTACTGTTGCTAGAGAGCCAATCATCCCAGACGATACAACAACTCAGAAGAAGAGGTACACTCGCTTAACTCTGCTGTTATATATTTTATAATATTTTGAACATACATGTCAGGGTAATTTTCTATTAAAATTTATGAATAGTGGAGGAGTGTGTTTTGGCCTTCACCCTTAGTTTGATTTCAAGTATCGTTATCTTTTTTCGTTTTGAATGTCTGAAAATAGACAAAATTTACATTAAAAATTAAATCTGGTTTCTGGAGAAATGCATTGAACATTTAAAACTGAAGCGAATGGGTTGAAGTGGTTACTGCGTCATTTCAATTGCATACCCTACAAACACGTAATAAAAATGAATGTGCACTAACTTCTCTCTTCCTAACGTAACAAAATTAATTACATGGAAAAACAGTACTTTACCTTTCCCAATATATGTCCTAAGTCCTACAGAACGACAGTGCACATTTTCATGAATTTATAGAGCTGTCGCTAGGTGGAACCTCATCACTTTGCAGACCTACATGAAGTTTATATACTTGCCGCTAGATGGCAGCACATGTGATATGACCAACCTTCGAAATAAATTCCCAAACGTTTATTAGAAATGGATGTACATTAACTTCACCCTTCCTAACCTAACAAAATAAATTGCATGCATGTTACTTACAGATGTGTACAGTAATCTGATGTAAACTAACACTAACCTAACAAATTGTACTATCCTAAAAAAATTACTTTCAGTTGTTATTGGTGGCAACATTGCAGGAACAGGGGAAATAGTTACTGATTATTACAGTATTATCTGAAATGTCGTAATGTTATGATATTCATCGTAAATACAGAAAAGTTTAAAAAGTGCAAAATAGTGTTGTAAGTATCATTAACACACGTTTAAAATATTAAAAAATGTTAGTAATGGCTAAAGAAGTGCATAGAGTAAGAGCATTACAAAAATATACTATGGAAAATAAACGAAAGGGGAAAAACAGCACTTTAAGTTACCTGATATATTTTAGTCCTATAGAACAATACTGCGCATGCCCAACACTCCAAACAACTGCGGATATACGGAAGCAGCAATAAGGTACCATCGAACCACATATCGATTATTATCGTTGCGTACTAGGTTATCGCTTTTTCCATATAGCCTATCTAATGAAATGGGCTATCGTTGATGAACCCATACAACTGTCGGTAGACGGCAGCACAACCGTGTGAAATTTCTATTATAAATATTTGGAATAAATCCCCAAATTTATTTTAAAAGAAATATATTAATAATAATCAAGCATTCACTAATTTTTTATTGTTTTATTGTTTTACCAATATTATACTTTACATTTATTAACCCTCCCTTTCCATTTCACTATCAATGGAAGTCGTACTCCAAACTGTATTCTAGTGTGAACGTACGTAATTTTCTTATAAATGGCAAGATTCATTGCTATGGTTGATTTAGCGCCACTATTTTCAGATCGCAGAGAATGCATTCAACTTCTGTTCGATGAAGAGCTTTAAAGAACAAGAATACTGTGCCGTCAATGCAATGTCATCCTGCCTCCAGTAAGAAGGAAAGTTAGAACCTACCTGGCGTTCACTTGTAAGAGAGGGCATCCCCTATTCTTGCAGTCCGTTACAATGGGACTTAGACAGTTGAATCCCTCAACTGACTCTATAGACATTTCTGTAGATGACTTAAATGAACATTTTACCTTAATACCCATGACACCTCCAGACAACAAGACTAAAATAGACATTCTTAAAGACTTATCCCCATGCCCACATATAGGAAGAGATACATTTTACTTTTACGACATTCGCCTATAGACGTTAAAAAAGCACTCAAGCGGATTATATCCAATGCGCAAGGAACAGATAATATCAGCATTTTAATACTAAATAAAATCATTGACATTATACTACCCACAGTGACTCATATTTTTAATGCTTCCCTTATAACTTCTATCTTCCCTATTGTATGGAAACAGTCTAGAGTTCGGCCTATACCAAAAATAAGTACACCTACTAACTGTAATGACTTCCGACCGATTAGCATCCTTCCGACATTATCTAAAGCCCTGGAACATATTGTACATAAGCAAATGACTGAATATCTCCAAGAAAATCACCTCTTTGATCCTTATCAATCCGACTTTAGATCTGGTCATAGCACAACCACAGCTTTGCTAAAAATTACCGAAGATATTCGTGAAGCCGTGGACAGACGTCAATTGACTCTTTTAACCTTACATGACTTCAGCAAAGCTTTTGACACAGTAGACCACGACTTACGTATGATAAAGCTCAAGCACCTACATTTGTCTGACAGCGCTGTATCCTCGTTCGAATCATACCTGCACGGTCGTCAACAATACGTTTCATTAAACTCTAGATCTTCATCTTGACGTAACGTGCCGGCTGGAGTCCCCCAGGGCAGTGTTCTCGGACCTCTTCTTTTCTCAATCTACATAAATGATTTGCCAACTGTACTAAAGCACTGCCGTTATCACATCCATGCTGATGATCTCCAAATTTACCTACATTCACCTCCTCATTCTCTCTATAACAGCTTGATGAAAATGAATGACGATCTCTTATCCATCTTTAACTGGTCTTCAAGTATCGGTCTAAATCCAAATCCTAACAAGTCACAAGTAATTCTAATGGGGCAACAAAGACTGCTTACAACCTTTGATATATCTACACTTCCAAACATTACTATAAATAATATAATTATCCCTTATTCTTCTTCAGTAATAGATCTTGGACTACATCTAGACGCAAATTTAACCTGGCAAACACAAGTGAAACACATATGTAAAACGACTTTCTCCATCTTACATTATCTTAGACGTTTAAAGAATTTTCTCCCAGTTTCATTAAAACAAACCCTAGTGCAGAATCTTGTGTTACCACACTTAGATTATTGTGACATTATATATAATGATCTAAACTATGCCTTGTCGCAGAGACGGCAGCGTGTTCATAATGCTAGCGTTCGATTCATTTTCAATATCCGCCGTTATGACCATATTTCCGAACACTTCAATAACCTCTCTTGGCTTCGTTTTACTGACAGACGTAAATTGCACTCTCTTTCACTACTTTTCAAGTTTCTGAATTCCTACATTCCTACTTACTTGGCGTCCAGATTTGAGAAGTTATCCTCCTACCGCAATATTGACACTAGGTCACAAGATAGCAGTCTGCTAACAATCCCTCTTCATAGCACTTCCTCCTATTCTACTTCATTCACAGTAGCCTCTGCCCGCTCCTGGGATCTCCTTCCTCAAAATATCAGGGGTTGCCGCACACTTGGCACTTTTAAGTCACGCTAATACAGTTACCTGTTGTCTAATAATTAATTTTTCTCTATTTATTTAATTTTATACTATGTCATTAATCTTTTCCTCGTTTTGTTATATATCTTGTACATATTATATATTTAATTCGTTAAATTTAGAGTAAATCAAAATACATTATAAATATTAATTGTATTGTACTCATAACTTGTAATCGTTATATATATATTGTAATTTAGATTTAAGACTTTTCTTTTGTATTTTTTAAACCTGGTTGAGTGGTAGACAAGGCCTTAAGGCCTTAACTCTGCCAGGTAAAATAAAGCTATTATTATTATTATTATTATTATTATTATTATTATTATTATTATTATTATTATTATTATTATTATTATTATTATTATTATTATTATTATTAGAAAAGGAACTTCGTTCGAAAATTGCAAGATATCACCAGCAAAAGTTCTTGGTTGAGTTCTTTATTTTGCACACAAATCTTCATATACGCTGACAGTTGTGCATTTTTCTTCGGGCAACAAAGCTTAGTGTAAACACAGCAGCTGACTGGTTCAGTTACTGTCGAGAAGTTTGTTTCATTTCCATGCAAAACAAATACGCAAATCACGGAAAAATTGGAGGTCGTAATCACATTGTCGAAACTGATGAATGTAAAATTGGGAGGAGAAATTTTCACCAGGCACGTATTGTTGAAGGGAATTGGATTCTAGGTATGATCGACGTCCAAACTAATTAGATCAGAATGGAGATCTGTCCTAACAATATGAGAGATGCCAACACCCTATATAATTTAATATAGAAGCATGTGGAATTGGACAGCACTATTCACACAGACTGCTGGAGAGGGTACAATGGCTTACTTGGTTGTGGTTTTGCCGCCCACCTAATAGTCAACCATTCGCTAAACTTTGTAGACCCGCTAACAAACGCACATACAAACAATATAGAAACGCGATGGCGAGGTCTCCGAAAGAGACTTCCAAAGGGAGGCATCAGACACCAAGATGTAGACATCAACTTAGTTGAATACTTGTGGCATTTGGAATGCAAAAAATCGACAAACCGATCCATTCCAACAGACGATCGAGGACATTAATCAGGTTTATCCTGTAGAATAGTTTATTTTGTTGTAGTTCGTTAAACCAATATATTTGAAGTAAAATTGTAGAATTTCACGGCAGGTGTCTTGATTCGTGTATTTTATGTTTTTTTTTCGGGCTAAATGCAGTGGTCTGCTTTTATTAACACTTAACGTTTCGTCTACTACTGCGGTAGACATCCTTAGGAGATTCTGCGTGCTCTTTGACCTCCTAAATCTTCAAATATCTGCAGCCGACATTTGAAGAGTTAGGAGGTCAAAGAGCACGCTGAATCTCCTGAGGACCGCAGTAGTAGACGAAACGTTAAGTGTTAATAAAACGAGACCACGCAATTTAGCCCGAAAGGCATAAAATACATGAATAATTATATTTCAATTATATACCCTACGGAAAAACAGTAATTTACCTTTCTCTATACATTTCCTTACAGACGTCCTACAGAATAATAGTGCGCATTCGCATAAATTTATAGAGCTGTCGCTAGGTACAACCCCGTAACTTTCAAGTCCTGCATAAAGTTTATATACCTCCGTTACAAGGCAACACATGCGATATGACCAACCTTCGAAATAAATTCCCAAACGTTTATTAAAAATGGATGTACACTAACTTCTCCCTTCTTAACCTAACAAAATAAATTGCATGCATATTATTTACAGTAATGTACACTAACCTAACAAAAATAATACTAACCTAACAAAAATAGTAACTAACAAAAGTAGTTTAATTCACTTGTTGATCGTGGCAACATAGCAAGAAGAGGGAAAATACCTGTTGGGTTTCAAAATATTGTATAAAAATATCGTAATGTTACCCTCTTTCTAGTAAAAAAACTTAAAAATTATAAAAGAATGTTATAAGTATCGTTGAAAAACGATTAAAATATTACACATTTTATACATAAACATCATATATCATATACATAAAATATTAAAATATTACAGTAAAGGCAGAAGTACATAGAATAACAGTATTACATGAATCTATCAAAATGAAGGAAAGGTAATGTACTGTTGAGCCCAAATGGAGAGGTTTATCCATGTATTTCAATTCTATGAAAATATAATTCAGTCATTTCATATATTTCAAATCTATAAAAAATATAATTAAGTCGTTTCATATATTTCAATTGTACTAAAATGTTATTGAGTCGTTTCATATATATATATATATATATATATATATATTGATTTGGACAGGATGTATCTTTCTAAAATTGCCATCGCTGGCCATTAGAGGATCAATTTCAATCTTAAGAAATCATATTTACAAAATTTCTACTTTATAGTATGTATACTCCAATTAGGTCTAAAATTTGAATTTTTTTAATGTATTTACAAAATATATTTCATCAATACCAAAAATTAATTGTCTGTATCACTTTGTTCTTGAGACAATACTCTAATGAGGAAAGTTGTATACAATTAATAAAAGTATTTATATCAACTATATACAAATTTAATTGAGTCGTTTCATATATTCAATTGTATAAAAATATATATAATTTAATTCGTTTCATATATTTCAACTATATAAAAATGTAATTGATTCGATTCATATATTTCAACTATACAAAAATGTAATTGAGTCGTTTCATGTAATATATTGTATAAAAATTAAAATAATTTAATAGGTTTCATATATTCCAATTGTATAACAATGCAAAGCCATTAAATTGGTTTCATATACAGTATTTGAATTGTATAATAAAGTAATTGAGATCACTGGGCCGTCCTATGTAACGCTGGAGGGAAAATTTTCTATAGGATCGTAACAGGCCTTGGCCTAATACTTGGAAGGAAGAAGAAGAAGAAGAAAAAGTAATTGAGTCGTTTCATATATTTCAACTATATAAAAATGTAATTGAGTCGTTTTATATATTTCGACTATATAAAAATTTAATTGAATTGTTTCATATATATTATATTGTATAAAAATTGAAATAATTCAATAGGTTTCATATATTTTATTTGTATAAAAATAATTCATCATCTTCAAGGTATGGGCCTATTGGTCCGTTCCGCTACCTGATGCACTACATGCTGCAGATGCATGTCGTTCTTCCAACGACGTTTTGGTCTTCCTACATTTTTTCGGCCTAGAGGTTTATAATGAAGCAGCTGTTTTGATAAACGATTCTTTGGCATTCTTTGTACATGTTCAAATAAATTACATTTATTTCTGTATATTTTCTCATTTATATTATATGTTTGTAATTCATCTCTGGTATCTTGACTTCTCTATTTATCTCTTAAAGATACACCTACAACTGCTCTGAGTAATCTCATTTCTTATGTCTCAATTTTATGTTTTTCAGAGATCGTTTAAGGCCAAGTCTCAGACCCGTATGTTAACGTTGGAATGGCTACTGTTTCGTAAAATTTTATTTGAGTTTCACTTATGGTCTTATTTCTCAAATATCTTCTTATTGAACTACATATCTGTTGAAATTTCTCTAATTTCTTTTCCATGTCCAAATTTTACAGGTACGATATCAAGCATCCCAGATAATTGAAACAAGTTACTTGTTCAATGATGTTTGCTCCAATTACAATTTTTATCCTTTTATGCTGAGTTCCGATAAATGCCATTGACTTAGTTTTCTCTGTTGATATCTTTAAATTATAATCGTTTATTAGTTTCCATAATTTACAAACTGATTTTTGTAGTTGATTTCTGAGGAAGCTACAATGATCTGGTCATCTGCGAATAAAACACAATTCATTTTCGTACCGTTTATCACAAAATGTTCATCTAAGAAAGTGTGCCATGTACTAATGTTATCATCTAAATATATATTACAAATTATTGGCGAAAGAGGGAAACTTTTTTGAAGTCCATTGTTGATTTCTACACGAGTTTCTCCAGGATCATTTTCTTTATCTATTTGTATAATAATGTAATTCAGTCGTTTCATATATTTGAACTATACAGAAATGTAATTCAGTCGTTTCATATACTTAAGTTGTATACGAATACAAAATAACAATTGGTTTCATATAGCCTATTTTAATTGTATAATAAGGTAATTGAGTCGTTCCATATATTAAATTATATAACAATAGAAATAATTCAATTAGTTCCATATGTTTAAATTATTAAAAATGCAATTGAATCGTTTCATATATTAAATTGTATAAAAATATAAATAATTTAATTGGTTTCGTATATTTAAATTGATTACAAATATAATTGAATCGTTTAATATATTTCAATTTAATAAAAACGTAATGCAGTTTTTTCATATTAATAATGTAATTGACTCCTTGAGAATCGCAACCATCGATAACCCACTGGTTGCAAGTATCTAATATACTCTCTGGACAAAATAGCAAGTCACTAGGGCCTATCTCAATATTGTCAAAACATTGTCGAATTGTTATATTGTTTTGCGTATTTCAATAAATACTTAAACATTCTGAAATGAAGTTATAACAATTATTGCAAAAAATTAAAATACAACAAATATTAGTATTTACTAATGAAGAGCCATAATTTACAACAATAAACTGAAAAATCAACGGTGAGTAGAAATGCTGTCGAGCCAAATATAACAAAATATTAGCAATAGCAGAAGAGGAGCTACAGTTTACAATAATGAACTGAAAAATCAAGGGTGAGGTAAACTACAGTTCAGCCCTAAACTTCTATTTCCAATAATATTTCTTTTTTGTGAACTATTTTTTTTATGATTCGTTAATTTCTGGTTAGTCGTCTGAATAGTGGCATTTACTGCAATTATTTCAGCTTTCAATTCCCTATGATTTCCCTGCATTGTAGTTTAATTGAATGATAATTAGCAACTAATTTTTTATTAGTTGTGTTTATAATTGTTTTCCTTCCTTCATCTCTTTCAATAATAGCTACAGTGCGAATATCTGGTTCCTTGTTTTTAGCTACTTCTTGTACTAGCTCCCTCTCTACATCCTGATTTCCCTTGAATTGTGTTTCTGCATTCCCTTTGGCTTATGATTTAGTTTCTAGATAGGGTTCTAATCTCAATAGATCTTACTCATATGTTCCTAATTCTACTGCTGCCATTTTGTCGTTGTTTAGAAATTTTTTTAACACTACGCCACTGCATAAGAGCATCGATAGTTTAAGTGCATTTTCAAATTACATATTGATTGTAGGCACACTATAATTTACATGTCAACTATTTTAATGATACCGTTCGTTGTAGTGAACTTATCTATTAGATACCTGTTGTTTGTTGAATCAGCACTCCGTGGCATTTCCGTGCTCTTATTGTTGCTGTAACCTCCCGTTCACCGCCCGCCCGCCTGCCTGTAGTGGGACGGTTCATCTGTGGTACCGACGATCATGATGTGTTGATCACTAGCACATACCGTTTATTACTAAATCACGTTGGGCTTAATGTGCGCCGAACTAGAATTAACCGCATTGGCGACATTGTGCACCACACTAACACACGACGTATTCGAACTTATCTAGGGTGGGCGTTAGTATTCACCGATTTGTTCGGCGATATGAGCTGCGGGTTCTCAGGTTCGGGTTGGCCATGGGACTTTGTAATCCGAATCATTTAAATTGTATTAAAGTTTGGAGAGTTCCAAAATCTTAGCCATTTGTTACAAATATATAAAGTATGTGTTGACACAGCTTGAACTTGTCAGATGAATGAATTCGCGCCAATATTGTATCTTAGGATGATCAAAATATATCCAGAGTCCAAGATGTTCTTATAAAATGACTAGAATTTAATTAGGTTACGGCGCAAAAAGTGGACATCCAAATTTTAGATAATTTAGATTTTAAAATGAAGATTAGAGAACCACCTATAACATGAAAAAACAACAAAAAAATAAAATTTGCGGAACCCTCCAAAAAACAAAACATAGCAGTAAAATAACAGTTTAATATACAAAAATACACATTTCACTAGTTTACTGTACGAGACATCGATATAAATCTGGTATTAAAATGAAGTTTATGGATGGATCACCAAAGAAGAAAACAAAAGAAAATCTGCGGAAACATCACTAAAGACACTATGTTAAGAGTAATAGTTTCTTATACATAATTAGGGTTGATTAGCTTTTAGTTTCTTACACGTACAGTATAAATTATGGAGAAAAAAAACTGCACTTAAACTAGCATGAAATATTTTCAAAGGTCACCTATAGAATAACACGTGCGCATGCGCCAGAATTTGTAGAGCCACCAATAACCCACAATCGAACCATATTTGATTATCATCCGCGATTACTATCCGTCGCTATGAAATTTAAATGACCATATATTGCAATAACTCCCCAAAATCTATGTTAAAAAGATATATTAATAATATTAAAAAATACCAAAACGTTTATTAAAAATGGGCTGTACTGTGTAGAAACTTACGTATCGCTCCCTAACGCTGATCCAACCAGCGATAACCCAAAACAGCGATAGAAAAATCATAAGTAATATACTCTGTGGAGAAAATAGCAGTTAGCATCACAATATTTCTAACAGTGTCATAATATTGTGATTTGTGTATTTAAATAAACACTTCAAAACTCTTCTAATAATGTTATAAAAATTGTTTGAAAAAGTTTAAAATATTAAATAATGTTAGTAAATACAAAATAAGTTCTATAGTTTACAATAATATAACCGAAATATCAAGCGCTAGTAATAGTGCAGTTGAGCCTAATTTATTTACATACCTGCGATTTAATATTGTCTAAATGCCATTCTATTTATTACTTTCACAGTTTACAGTAATTGGAATAGCTTTTAGGTTATTAGACATTCTAATAAATTATGTTACAAATTTCGAAGATTATGTTATAAATAAGTGGCATCAATCTATTGAATATTTTGTAAGGGGCTAATTTGCCGTTTTTCATTTTCGAGAAATACGTACGATGGCGTATCGATTATCGACAATCGATTCAGTTAAACCATTTTTTCTTACGAAACTATGTGAGGGATGTGATTTTTTATTAAATTTCCAACTCTTTGCTATGTAATTTTGGAAATACAGCAGTGCACTTTTATTACAATAAAATATTGATTCTATTTTCGCATTGCAATTTAAGAAAACATGTTTTCGCCCTGGACTAACGTGTGAATATCGAATCTGACGTAACGACCACAACGGCAGCCTCATCCGTTAGATAATATAGGGAATATTGCTTTATAAATTGTTATTTTACAGCTTTGTTTCTGGATGGTCCGCATTTTTTTCACGTTTTCATCTTCGACGTTCCTAAGCTTCATTTTAAAACCAAAATTATCTCAAAATTGGATGTCCACTTTTTGCGTCGTACCCTTCAATTTAATGTTATAATGTGGATAAGATTTCAATGTGATAAAGTTTATAATTATTTAATTATAAGACGCATGGTGCTTATATAAGTTTCAATTCAGAGACATGTTTATAAAACTATAGAAAGTTAGTTGGACTGCACATAATTATATCGATTTTGGTATCAATGTTCTGTTGATCACTTCTAATTTTCTATTAAGCACGAATAATTGTATATTAACAAATTAAACAAATTATTTATTTAAAAACGTTCACAACATTTAATAATTATCAAAAACGCCACTACACAATAGGCCCTACACTTTACTAACTGATATTAGGATTCCGGACGTTTCTTTATTTTGCCCGGAGTCGTAGAAATGGCTACCAGTCACTAGCCATGTTGCAGATAAACTAATTGGCTAAAAAAAAAAGAAAGTGGAAAAAAATGGCTTGACCTTCACTACGTAATTTCAGCCAATAGCAAAATTAGTTACAAGGTATACTAATAATATCTTGACCAATTACAATACAGGTTACAGATCCTTATCTGAACCTGGCGGCAATAAATATCCCCATCGAGGTCAATGTGCAAACAAAAAAGAAATAATAGAAACAAGTAAGATATAAGTAAAATATGCGCACATATAGACAGTAGAAATCGTCCAACGTATCGCTGTAGAACTTTTAGAATCGAAATCGTAAAACAGAGATCTTGTAGCGGAGTGATAATTCCTTGATCAAGTCTTAACCAACAAAACTATAAACACGGTTACTATTATCGGCCATTCAATTATTCCACTTTACAAAGATTGACTAATGCATGTTAAATTAATACACACTTGTTAACCATAAATGTTTTTAGAATGAGTTTACTCCATCGGAAATTCCTGAAATATAGTTCAGTTCGATAAAGTTTTGTAATATTTTGATATTCACACATGCGTGTATAGGTGTACTTAATAATATCGTTCCAAAGAATTCCAAAAGTTTGAGACATTACTTAATTTCTTATAAGACTATATATATATATATATATATATATATATAATTGAAAAAAAACTGATATTCTGCGGGCTGAGCATAAATCGGCCATTTTAATTCCTATAGAATAACTGAGATAAAGGAGGTATTCTTTTACGTATTTAAACGTATTAAAAATGGTGGAATCTAAAAGCTAACCTAATCCAATTCAATTACTCAAACCTAGGTGAATCCCATGGAATGCTCTTTTCTTTGTTTTACATGGTTAAATATGTACATTTGTTTGGGTTTTACGGTTGAATTCGGACATAAATCTTTGTTACCAGGAGGGCAGCACCGTTATCGGCAGAATTTTGTTGTTGAAATAAATTATAATCGACAGAGATGCTGTGGCAGTGGGTTTATCGCTAATTAATAGTGTATTTATCGCTGTTTATTACGACCAGGCCCGCAGAACGCTGGAACAGTTGTAATTAGTTTCTGATAAATATGATAGACAACTCATGACTTGATTCCTTTAGATTCGACACCTGTCACGTTAGAGTTAGAGACGTTTTCATTCATACCATACGATTTATGGGGGACTGATCATTTTTGTTAATTATGTAATCAGGTGGACTTATTTAAGCGAGGGGATAATATTATTGTATCATATTTTACATTTTAACTCCTGGAGATTAATAGACCATTATGATCAGCTATTGTCTCTTCATCACACATGTAACCTTTCAAATTAGTAATGAAAATTATATATTCGGAATAATGATTGAATTATCAGTATTAATTAAATCAATTGTTTTCAAAATCCTTTAATTTTTTCCTAAAATTGATGTTATTAGATATATTTATTTTATAGTATTATCTAATTAAATATTTTTACCTTCTACATTTCATTCCCAGTGATATATATATTGAGCTTACATTGCTCAATGTCGAAAATTTAATTATAACATCGATAAAAGCGTCACTACTAAGAAGTAAAAAACATTCTTTTTTAATTTACTTGCTTGTTATAGTATCTACGAGGTAGCAGTGACGACCGAGTTTTCGCTACATCTCGTAATAATGGAGAATATCCATCCATAATAATTCTGCCCGAAGGCAGATCCTTCACTGCAATCATAGAATTTTCATGCTATGCTCGCAGCTTTACTAGGGAATTGTAAATGTGGTAGCTTCCCGTTGCTTTCCACACCGGTGAAGGATGATGGTAATGATAAAGGATGATGATGATGGTCATATGATTTCGAGGACCGTTTGGGCCTTGAGGTTGTCCTGACATTTGTCTGACAGGTGAGGAAAAACCCCGATAAAAACCTCACCCAGAAAATCTGCCCCGACCGGGGATCGAACCCGGGCCCGCTGCGTGAGAAGGCACAGCGGTGGACATGGAGAATATATAGATATCCTATAAGAAAAATTAATGTTTGTATTAGATTTTCCCGGTGGTGTAATGGATAACACGATGGAGTATCAATCCAGAGGTCCGGGTTCAAATCCCGTCCAGGCATTTACTTTCTTATCATGTCATATATTGTAGCGTCTCGTTACACAGCAATCCTGTTTCTTGGATATGTCCTAACCTGAAAAAAAAAACTGCAGATCAATATCACCCACCTGTTGATTTCCATATAATGGAGAATATATTATTTCAGAGATTTGTATGCACACACATCAGAGCTGATAAGCCAGTCGGGCTGTAGGAAATTAATTCAATGCCAAATTCAAACTCTTATGATTATTTATACCAATAGGATTCCGTACAATAACACAATATCACTGCAACCGCAATTACAATTAAATCTGGTGCATGAAAATGTCACGTCGTAGCTTTTTTTAAATTGTATGTTAAAACTGTAAAAATATATATATATGCTACTACCGATCACAGGCCGAGAGCTTTCGAAGATTTCTGAGCACCTCCATGACGTCACTCTTCATAAGAAAGCAATACTATCTATATGTGATTTAAACGGGATACATCGGTTATGTACTTGTTTGGTTTTTATTTAGAGGTGTAAAATTAATTAACGCAAAGACATTGGAAGTTTGGAACTATTTTTTTTTTAAATATAAACATGTATGGCAAATATGTTGGTCTGGGTGTTTCTTTGAAAGAGCGTACGTTGTATATTAACACATTATTCTCCATTTCTACTTATGCGACCTTTAAATACTAACAGTAAATTACTTACTGCTGCACTTGATTTGATTTTCATTACGATCCATAACATTTATATAATCCACCCATCCATAGTAATTTTGCCCGAAGGCAGGTCCTTCACTGAAATCATAGCATTTCCATGGTATGATTGCAGCTTTACTAGGGAATTGTAGGTGTGGTAGCTTCCCTTTGCTTTCCACACCGGTGAAGGATTATGATGACTATTTAACTCATGCCCCAAATGGGAGTCAATGACCAATCACGTTTCAATGATTTCTGTTTTACAACCAATCAGAGTCGTGTTTCACGAAATATTTATCAGTGTTATAATTACCATATTAAAGAGAGCATACTGGAATCAGAGCTGGTACTGATAACATCATGTAACTTTGGTTAATGATACTTCATACTGCTATTGATCCTGCCTACATTGAACGTCAGCTGCAGTTCATCACGGCATCCTAGACGTAGTACTGCAAACGACTATCAATAAGTTGTTGACGTTTTGACTTGTAGTCCTTCGTGTGCTGTGATTGGCCGCATCAATTTTTTCAGTTTTCGTCTCGGCCAATCAGATCCGCGGATTCTACAGCTGGTTAGCAAATTCCTTGTTAGGGCGTGGCCCTAACACGGGCTGATCCTTGTGATTTTTTGTGTTTTTGTGTATAAATTCGAGTGAAGTGTTATCAAGGTAAGTGGTGTGGACGCAATTGTTATTGTGATATATGTAATCTTATCCTTTGGTGACAAGTGTTTAGTGCTTTTGTGTATAGTGACCAGAACTAAGACTTGGTACTACCAAGCACGATGGCTGCTATGCCAAAGTCTGATAGGTCTTTTGATCCAGAAATTGAGGATGTTGCGCCGCTCATACTCTGGGAAGACTCCACGAATAAATTTGAAAAGTATGTCCACAAGTATGGATATGATAAAGATCCCGAACTAAAAGAATTGCTTTCCACTCTTAGTGGAACTTTTTTAATACTCATAAATTTCATGGGTACTTTCCCGGATTATGAAAGGTCCGAAGAAGCTCGTGATTTCACGTCTTTAGCTTTGGATCGGTTAAATAAATTGATTAAAGAAAATGAAACAGGCCGCCCAACCTTCGAAACTATGCTTAATGAATTGAAAGGAGATCTACTAGAGATTCGCACTACTGCGCTTTTCTATTCCTCCTTAAATTCTAAAGCAAAGAGTTACACAGAAGAAATACCTTCAACTAGTCGTGATATGGACACCAGTGAGCAGATGCCCACTGAGGAGCAAATGCTCACTGACGACCAGTCAACAACTAGTAATCAATCTACTCCTAAACGGAAAAACAGAAAGAAAAAAGATAAAGAAAAAACACCGACACTAGTAGTAAAGAAATCTAAAATTGATTCTTCAAAAATAAAAGAACCCATATTACTGGGCAAACACACTAAAGAATTCATACCCATCTTTGAAGTTGACTGATCCATAGAGCCGCAGGAATCACGAGCTGAGGTTCCAGCAGTGCCTATTAACAATAAATTTTCAGTTCTAACTGAAATTCCAAATTCTACTGCAGGAACATCCTCAGAGATGGTCCCTCCTCAAGCTACTGGTCCTACTATGGCCACGCCTACTGCTACTCCTTCAGGCAATACTGTCCAATCGGAACAAAGACCCCCACTAATTACAGTTATTGGTCATGGGAATTTGTTCCGAATAAATAAAGAGTTGAAATCACTAATTGGCGACCAACTAAAGTGTGTCAGTATTCCTGAAGGAATACGCTACTATGCACGATCACTGGAAGATTTCTTCAAGTTGAAGGAGTATTTTACTTCCCTGAATAGGGAATACTATACTTTCCAACTGAAGAGGGATCTTCCTCTGAAAGTGGTGCCTGCAACTGTAGACCGAGATGAAATTGAAGAGGAAATCCTCGCGTTGGGTTTCCCAGTTAAAACTGTAAAACAGATCACTAAAACGGAAAATAATTTGGCTATACCTCTTCCCATTTATATATTAGAACTAGAACGCAATAGTAAAGCGTTGGAAATTTATGATTTAAAGCGTCTCTTGTACACTGTTGTGGCCATAGAACCATGTAGACCCAGGGCTGGGCTTAAGCAGTGTTACCGGTGCCAGTCATTTAATCATACCTTTCCCGCCTGTAATCGGGCTCCTCGCTGTGTTATCTGCGCTGGGCCTCACGGGCACAAGGACTGTACCCTAAAGGCCGAAGCGCGGAGAGACACAAATTTGCTAAAATGTGCAAATTGCAAGGAGTCCGGTCACCCGGCGTCCTATAGAGGCTGCCCTGCTTTCAAGGCGGCCCTTGAAGCTTATAGTAGGGTAGCTAAACTCATCCCTAATCCAAAAGAGAAACCATCCACAAGTGATCGTATTTCAAATCCAACTGTAACTACAACTCAAAGAAAGACCTTCACTTCTGTGAAGGTCGATCCAAGAGTTTCCTTCACCCAAGCTTTACAGACTGGTACTGCTTCCAGAACAACTCAAGAGAATAGCACTGCTAAAGTTAAGGGCCAGCAATTGCAAATAGGTAGCTTAAGTGCTCGTGGGGAGGAAATTCTCCGGGATGTTCAGCCTTTATTGGCTGAACTATCTAGTCCCATGGAGCGTTTCATCTTCATGAGCCGACTGGTTAACCTGTGTTTTACAGGTTAACCTCAAAAGGAGAGACCATCCACATAATAGTGCGAGACCGCTCGCTTTGAGAAGTGTGGCTCACTCTACGCTGTCCGGCTTTCGGACTCTCTGCTTGCCGGCGGCGTAGTTTATGATGCCTTCTTACAAGTATAGTGGTTTGCACTATTATTCTGGTAGAGACCTGTTAGGTAAAATACATTGTCACCAAAGGCTGAGGTTACATAATCCACAACCACTACTTGATAGCCAAAAAGGAATTTGCTGCCAAGTTTATCCCAGTGGGAAACAGTATGCAGCACACTGGACGGCGCAACGTCACCGTCAACAATCAGTCAGTCAGTCACCATATTAAAGAAAGCTCCTCCTTTTTAATATTCAGAGCAGGTCTGGCCATTATTTTGCAGTGACTGAGCCTGTGAGAAATACGGCTACCATATTGTATATATAATGCATGAATATCAACACATATATAAAAACATTTGTAGCAATTGATTATACCACCAAAAAAAGAAACCACTGTTTGCACTTTCTTAAATGTATTTTTTTCCCCAGGTAATAATCCAGAAAAATACAATTGTCATATTTACATCATACGACATCAGAAACGATCAGAAATGTATTAATATACAGTTTGATATGTTTCATTTTTTCTCCACTAGAGAGCATTCTTACAATATTGCGTTCCTTTGGCTATAAATAATATGATCAGGTTGCAGTGATAAACGATTCTGTCTTATGACATCGTCGAGTGTACATCGTCTCTCTAGTAGCTGTAGTACTGTGACATCAAAGGCCTATATCCGTCGCACTGCGCAACAGTATCATCACTTGTTCGTCGCATATCTAAAACTTAAAAACAACACGAAGTAGTGGTCTACAAGCGAAAAAACAACAAACTGCTGGCTTCGGCCGGCAGCTTCACGCCAAGAAAACTAACTAGTGTTGGTGTAGTAGAAAGTGTTGTGTTACTGTGCGCATATAATCGGGTGGGGCTCCTGGTAGCCAGATTGCAAGCAAGTGATCACGCTTGTAGTGATACCCGTGTTATTAGTGTCTTATTGTTTGTGGGTTTAGTGCCTGCATTAATCACTTAAGGTAAGTGTTTATGCTAAGCCTACATTTACTGGTGTTAGTGTTTAAAGTGCATTGGACTAAGACTTGGGCGTTGGCTCAAGCACCATGGCAAGCACAAGTGGTAGTGATGACATGGAAGTGGCAGAAATATCAACGCAACGTGCACTTGACATGTGGGAAAGTTCTGTAATGCACTTTGAAAAATATGTAGATGATCATAAGTTCAAATCTGATAGCAAATATTTTAAAGTAGCAGCCCAAATTAAAGGTACTTTTATATTATCATAAACTATTTGCAAACTTTCCCAGATTATGAGTGCACTAGTTCTGCAGTGGATCTTACCAACATGTATTTCAACAAACTCGGTAGCATATCCCAATGTAAAGACCTATCTAAAAAATTTTCTGGCTTCCTAACCACTCTAAAATCTGCCGTCTTAAATGTGCAAGCGGCATGTTTCCTATCACAGTGTGATGAAAATGAATTTAATAAAGCTGATAAAACAGAAACTGAGCCTAAAAAACGGCGAACAGAACAAAAAATGCAACTGAGTTCGTCGAAACGCATGGAACCTAAACTGATTCAGGCATCGGCGGTACCACTTCAAAATAAATACGAAATACTATCTACGATACCTGAAACCGCTGAGATGCCTACTTAAATTGCAGGACCATCTCGCACAACTAATGCCCCTACGAGACCACCTCGAACCGGGACTTTAGGCGACTATCTACCTACAACGTTGACTTCACAGGCTCCTCAGAATATTGAAGATAAAGTACCTCGCCCACCTCGTCCACCACCGCTTACGGTCGTGGGTCATGGAGATCTATTCAAAATTAGTAAAGAACTTAAACCTAAACTTAAAGGAGACCTAAAGGTAGTAAATACGCCCGAAGGCCTGCGGTACTACGCTGCAAATGTGGATGACTTTAAACTTCTAAAAGAATTTTTCAAGTCTATAGGGAGACAATATTATACGTATCAGATGAAAAGTGAGCTTTCACTACGTGTAGTACTGAAAAAAACTACCACGTACCGCACCTATTGAAGAGATCAAAGAGGAAATCCTATCCTTAGGATATCCATTAACAAACATAAGACAACTCTCTAAAAAAGAAGGAGACAATTCAGTACTTCTACCAATCTTCATCCTTGAATTAGAAAATACTGACAAGGGTAAAGAAATTTACAATCTAACCCGTCTTTTGTTCGCGGTGGTCTCCGTTGAATCCTACAGACCGCGTTCTGGCCTTAAGCAATGCTATAATTGCCAGAAATTAAACCATACGTTTTCAGGATGTTCCCTTACACCGCGTTGTGTGATATGTGCTAAAGAGCACAATCACAAAAACTGTCCAGTTAAAGAAGAAGCTCTTGTAGACAAAAATAAATTGCTGTGTGCCAATTGTGACCAAATGGGACATCCTGCATCGTATAGGAAATGTCCATCCTACGAAGCTGCTCAAGCAGCTTTCCTTAGAAATAGGCAGCCGCCTACTCCCAAACCTAATGTGCCCCAACTTCGCACTTTTACAGCACGGAAGACTGATTCTTCCATCTCTTTCAGTTCTATTGTTGCCCCTGCTACCTTTTCACTCCCTACAGCTGGTCCAAGCATTGCTAGAGGTCAGAACCGGCCTGAGGCACAACCCATTGCAGGACACGCTCAGAAGATGCTCCATGACATACAACCATTATTGGCTGGACTGTCGTCTCCCATGGAACGTTTTCAGTTTGTGTCCAATCTGATGAAACTATGTTACGGTAACGATGGCTAGCTTCACACGCGGAAGCTATCTTAACGTCATGGCATTCAATGCCAATGTTGTACTACGACAGCTAGATGAACTCAAAACATTTTTACAAGAAAGATATATAGACATTCTTCTGCTCAATGAAACGCATCTAAAGGCAACTGATAAATTCAAAATTCCGTACTACATTATATACCGTAATGACCGATTAAACGGTCCCCTTGGTGGCACTGCCGTTTGCATAAAACGAACCATTGGCCAGAGAGTGGTCTCAATTCCCAGGCTTCAATTTATTGAAGCCTCTGGCATTACTCTTCCTATATCACCTCGCGAAGAAATATTTATAGCTGCAGTTTACAAATCTCCAACCAGATTATTGACTAGACACGACCTAACTACTCTTACTTCTATCTCCCCCAATTTGCTAATTGCGGGGGATATCATTTCTGGCGATGCCGTGTCCAAAATACATCTGGTATCACTCTTCACCGCTTCTGCCAATTTAATAACATAGAAATTCTTGCCCCAAGGGAACACACCTTCTTCAGACACTTTGTAAATGGTATCCAGTCTGATATACTGGATATCGCTCTAACGAAGAATGTCCCTATCTCACCATACATCACTACTGTTACAGACTCACTAGACTCGGATCACACTCCAATATTTTTCAAAATATCACCGTCCTTTTTACTTAATACACCTTTTAATATACAACATTCTCACATCGACTGGCTGAATTATACTAACATGCTCCATCAATGGATAGAGCCTACACTATCAGTCCAGTCCACTGAACAGTTAGAACTCGCCGTACAAAATTTTGAGGCATCCCTTAAAACAGCTTTAACACTTTCTACAACGAAAACAGACTACCCATCGCAAACAAAATACACAGATCCCACACTTCTAACTTACTTACGAGAAAAGCGTAGATATCTACAACTTTATCGTGATTTTGGCTCTCTCCAACATCGACAACACTACAATCGATATCAACATCTGGTTAGGAATAGACTGCGAGAATTAAGAAATGCTGACTGGGATAAAATTCTTCGGGATGTCTCAGCAAGAAAAACCCAACCGTGGGGCATCATTAAAAGAATAAAACGGAGTCTGCCCTCTGCTCTAACGGAGTCTGGGCTTATCACCCTCGTGATAAAACCCAATTCATAGCAGAAAATCTCGCAGATCGATTCCAACCACATGTACTCAAAACACCAGTTCATGAAGCTGAAGTACACCAAGTTGTAAGTACTTTTCTTGAAGCTCCTACTCCACAGGTCCTTCCTGACATATATTTTTCGGAATTGAAAAATATTGTCAGAAATCTTCCCAATCAACGAGCCCCAGGTCCTGATCGCACAACAAATCTTGCAGTCAAACACCTGCCTGTTAAGGCACTTCTACTTTTCCTGCAAATAGTGAAGCTTTGTTTCCGCTTCCATTACTTCCCTGAAGTGTGGAAGCGGGCCAAGGTTATAACCATTCCCAAATCCGGCAAAGATCCTTCCAACCCAGACAATCTGCGGCCAATCAGTCTTCTGCCTGTACTCAGCAAAATAATGGAGAAACTCATTTTGGCTCGTCTAAAATCTGAAATTTCAGAGAAGAATATTATACCTCATCATCAATTTGGATTTAGAAATTCTCACAGCACTCCGCTGCAGATAGCTAGACTGGTCGACCGAATTGTCACAGGTTTCAACTCCAAGAAGAGCACTTTGGCCGTATTCCTTGACGTTGAGAAAGCTTTCGATACGACTTGGATATATGTATTACTTTTCAAATTAATAAAATTTAACATTTCAGCTTCACTTATTAAACTTATCGCTAAATACCTCACTAACCGGCAATTTTATGTGTCGGTTAGTGGGTATAAATCCGACTGGAAGCCCCTAAAGGCGGGAGTCCCTCAGGGAGCAGTACTTTGACCCATTCTTTACACTATATACGTAGCAGATTTTCCTTCTTTCCCTTATATTCACAATGCTACATTTGCAGACGATACCTGCATATTCTACCAATCCTCTTTCCGAGCCCTACGTTACCGTGTCCATCCTACAAAATGCCCTAAATTCCATACATTCCTTGTTCCGTCTGTGGAACATCAAATTAAATGTGAGTAAAACTCAAGCGATTTTATTCACCAAAACCCACAGACGGCCTCCTATCAGACTGACCCTAGGGACTCAACTTCTCCGCCTTGGGACTTCTGTCAAATATCTTGGGGTCCATCTGGACTACAAGCTTACTTTCCAAATTCATGTTCGGCAAATCTCTCAAAAAGCTCATGCTGCTTTAGCAATATTATATCCATTTTTCAAGTCGGCCACGCTGTCATCGCGGATCAAGCTTCACTTATATCGACCTGTTATCCGCAGCATGTTGCTGTATGGTTGTGAAGCCTGGAGTATACTAGCTGTTAGATCATTCAGAATAAATGTCTAAAAATTATTTTTTCGGCACCTCTATACACGAGGATCACAGAGCTTCACGATCTAGCACAGATGCCATATATTGGTGACACAATTGAACAACAAGTTAACAACATGTATGGCTTGATTATAAATCATACAAATCCAATTGTGCGCATTATAGGGCATGTGCTTCAGCGACGTACTGTTCACCGTAATATATTCATCAAACACCCCAATTGAGATGGTCTAAGCATTCAAGGTGTGCTCGAACCAGAGCAGCGTGGCTCATTCCGAGTCGTGGGCTTTCGGACTCTCTGCTTGTCGACGACGCGGATTACGACGCCCTGCTCTGGGGAGACCACACCTAATACTCACTTTAATTCATGTCATCACGGCTAAACACCTACGCCGCTAAATATGCAGGACTAAGACACTGAATCCCAAAGCGATAGCCACTAGCAGTTTGCTGCCAAGGAGCCACAACTGGTTCTAGTATGCAGCACAGTGGGCAATGCTGGACATTGCCAACCATTAGTTAGTTAGTTCAGTGATAAACAAAGGAAGCAGATGAAGCGCACCTATCGTTTCTCATTTGTTTTTCAAACATCGCCGTTTACATTAAATATATAAATATTTTAAAATAACTATAGTTAAATAATGATTTGTAAGTAAACATCTTAATTTTATTCGTTAAATAGTCCTAACAAATGCCACTCTTGATTTCAAAATTCTCTAGATAAATTCACTCCTCACTTTGTGAGTCGTGAATTTATCGATAATTTGGAAATCACTCGTGGCATTACTTATGATAATGATAAGAATGATTATGAAGACCATATGATTTCAGGGACCGTTTGGGCCTTAAAGGTTTCCTGACATTTGTCTTACAGGTGAGGAAAAACCCCCGATAAAAACCTCACCCAGAAGAACTTCTCCGACCGGGGATCGAACCCGGGCCCGCTGTGTGACAAGGCAGCACGCTACCTCAAGACCACAGCAGTGGACAATTCAAATAACTGGCTTGAAAAATATATAATTCGCCAATTTACGGACTAACAATTTATCATACGTAATTCCACAAGTGATTACCAATTTATCTAGAGGATTTAGAAATCAAGAGCGGTATTTGGTAGGAGGACTATTTAACGAATAAAATTAAGCTGTTTACTCTGAAATCATTATTTAAATACAGTTATTTTAATGTACTTATATAATATAATATAAACGGCGGTGTTTTGGAGACAAATGAGAAATGTTTTGTAATGTTTGTGTTCATCACAGCAACTAGATCATATTATATATTGCCAAACAGGATCACAATATTGTAACAATGTACCCTAGTGGAGAAAACATTAAACACATCAAATTCTATATTATAACCAACATTATAGGTTAATAATTATTTTTTTAAGAAACAACCTATTAAAGTCATTATTTGAAAACAATTACTGAACACACAATTATCAAATGTGTAGGTCGAAGGAATCTGTTCATTATTTGCTATATTCAACGTACAGTATTTGTTAGAGAGTCAGTCGCTGCAAAATAATTCTCTGACCTGTTCAGAATATTAAAAAGGAGGAGCTTTCTGTAATATGATAAACTTAAGTAGATAAATATTGAGGTGAAACACGATTGTGATTGGTTGTAAAATAAAATTCATTGAAACGTGATTGGTCATTGACTCCCATTTGGGACATGAGTTAAATATTCTACAAAAATGTTTGTTTTGAGATAATGCTTGTTTATACTTACTACATATATTTACTTGATCAACTTACAATATTTTTTAACACTGAATCAACTGTATAATGTGTCTCAAAAGCATCTGACTCCTTTATAACAGCCTTAAAGTTTGATATTTATTATTAGTCGTATCAAGTGAATTATGACTAAAGTCTTAGAACGTGGTAGTGGTATGACCAAGATGTCAGCACGGCATGTCCTTTTTGTGTAAGTATTGTAAAATTGTCAATAAATTTTATATTTACTTAATCATACTGTATAAATCTGCCGTGTAACTACGTAAACTAAGGAAGAAATAATGCAGTTTAATATAACGTTAATTTCTCCTGTTTTCACTATGGCTGAGACCATTTTGCAGTGTAATCGTAGATGAAATGGAAATTTCAAATGTGCATGAACCTATCGGTTGCGGCACATAAAAAATACTGATAAACACGTGTGAGCATTAGAAACAAGATTCCACTGGAGTTTGGAATAAAAATTAAAAAAAAACAGAACATGTAGATACTCTCGTACCTTTCTCTACTGAATCATTAATTAAAATTCTCATTAATTATTTTGTTACAACAAACATTGGTCTGGTTCTCGAAATTTCATTAGCATCATACTAAAAGAGTGAAGTGAGAGTAGGAGATGGAGAGAATAACAATTAGAGTGCACGTTGATGCTAGCTTCTCTAATCCACACGTCGGACATTTACAAATTGGGCTCGGAGATGAGAAGTAATTATTCGATACCAGCCAGAAGAGTTGTTAAAATGTTGTGATAGCTAATTCTGCAATATATTAACTTACGTCTTCTCAGTTTTTTAACTTTAACTCATTCATTCGTTAAAAATGCTTCCGGAATTTGTTTGTATTTCTTTCAAGTAGCTGTATTGTTTTGTTTCAATTTACAAATGAAAAGGAAATTGAAAATAATTTATTCAAACAAATTGAAAACCAACCATCCATTTTCAAAGAAAGCTCAGTTTACAATGCATTGGCGCCTGAAGGAGAAATGTTTAAACGGAAATATCTTAATTCGACAGGTTGAATTCTGTAAACAGCCATTTATTGATATAATTTTGGATTAATGTACTCCAAAATTGTATAGCATCTTTCTTAAATTGACATACATTAACAGATACATTTAGATTTATACACATCACAAATCATCTACAATTGAAAAAAAGTAGAGATCAACCGATCACACTATTGCGACGAACTCTTTATTTTTTTAAAAGTATACAGGGTGTAATAGGAACTCACCGACAAAATGATATGGATGATAGGTCATGCACAGAGGATCGTTTCTTGTGAAGGAACATATAGTCGCAAACACGTCGTTTATGAGTTATGCGCAGATAAAGGTGTTCACTCGTAAGGGTCGGAATTGAATACAAACAATTGTACACGTATCATTTACTTGAAAAAAGTCATGTTTTTACAAGAAGTGTTCGAAAAATAATTGTTTTAACGATGTCAAAAAGAATCCAGCCATAATCGGCCGTGCTGGTCGATCGTCGCTGCGACGATATCAAACATGCAATGAGGCACAGGGTCGACTGTTTGAACACTTTTTGTAAAAAAAATGTATTTTTCAATAAAATGATAAGTGTACAATTGATTATATTTAATTCCAACCCTTACGGGTAAACACTTCCATCTGTGCATAACTCATAAACGACGTGTTTGCGACTATATGTGCCTTCAAAAAAATGATCCTCTCTGCATGGCCTATCATCCCTATCATAATGCTGGTGAGGCCCTCTTGCACCCTGTATATAACTAACCGTTATCTGGCGTGCGTTGCTACGCCTAAATAAATAAAACACATATTTTTTCAATAAAATGGTATGTGTACAATTGTTTGTATTCAGTTCCGACTCTTACGGATGAACACTTTCATCTGCACATAACTCATAAACGACGTGTTTGCGACTACAAAAATGATCCTCTCTGCATGGCCTATCATCCCTATCATTTTGTCGGTGAGGTCCTGTTACACCCTGTATATGACTAGCCATTACCCGGCGAGCGTTGCTACGCCTAAATAAATTAAATATTGATTTTTAATTAAGTTGAATGGTATATGATGAGACGAACCTAATATTGTGGTTCCGATTTCAGGTAAACCTCCATTTTTAATTGTCGAATTTTGCTCATTTTTTAATAATACATACCCATCTTTATTTTAATAAGATAAACTGAGTTTCGTTGTGAAACATCGAAAATGGTGGCCGTTACAGCGATTTTTTTAATTTTCACTTGAGGTGAACTCATACACCTAATGGTTTTAGAGTATTCATTTGTGATTCTAAAACATCCAGGGACGCACTCATACACACATAAAAAAATAATCAAAATCGGTCCGGTCGTTTAGGCAGTTTTTAATTTCTGAATTCGGGTAAACCTCCACTTCTAATTGTCGCATTTCACTCATTTTTGGATAATATACAGTATATCTCCGTTTACTTTAATGGGATATAATCAGTTTCCTTGTGAAACATCGAAAATTGTGACCGCTAGAGCCAATTTTAAATTCTCACTTCAGGTGAACTTCTACACTTAATGATTGTGAATTCAATTTTGAATCTAAACCACTGACAGACCCAATCAGACACACACACAAAAAATCATCAAAATCGGTTCAGTCGTTTAGGAGGAGTTCTGTGACATACACACGTACAGAAGAATTATATGAATTATAATATATATATATATATATATATATATATATATATATATATAGTGGTCTCGAAGTAGCGTGCTGCCTTGTCACAATGTCGACCCGGTTCTATTCACTGGTTTGGAAAACAACATGCAGCTACCACACCATAATACCCTAGTAAATAATAATAATAATAATAATAATAATAATAATAATAATAATAATAATAATAATAATAATAATAATAATAATAATAATGAAAGTAATAATAATAATAATGAAAGTAATAATAATAATAATGAAAATAATAATAATAATAATGAAAATAATAATAATAATAATGAAAATAATAATAATAATAATGAAAATAATAATAATGAAAATAATGAAAATAATAATAATGAAAATAATGAAAATAATAATAATGAAAATAATAATAATAATAATAATAATGAAAAATAATAATAATAATAATAATAATGAAAATAATAATAATAATAATAATGAAAATAATAATAATAATAATAATAATGAAAATAATAATAATAATAATAATAATAATAATAATGAAATAATAATAATAATAATAATAATAATAATGAAAATAATAATAATAATAATAATAATGAAAATAATAATAATAATAATGAAAATAATAATAATAATAATGAAAATAATGAAAATAATAATAATAATAATGAAAATAATGAAAATAATAATAATAATAATGAAAATAATGAAAATAATAATAATAATAATGATGAAAATAATGATAATGATAATAATAATAATGATGAAAATGATGATGATAATAATAATAATGATGAAAATGATGATGATGATAATAATAATGATGAAAATGATGATGATAATAATAATAATGATGAAAATGATGATGATAATAATAATAATGATGAAAATGATGATGATAATAATAATGATGATGAAAATGATGATGATAATAATAATGATGATGAAAATGGTGAAAATAATAATAATGATGTTAATGGTGAAAATAATAATAATGATGGTCACACGTAGAAATACATTATATAATGGAAATGGACAGCTAATGACAAATGAGGGAAATTTTGAGGAATTGGCTGAATTCAAATACCTAGGAACAATAATCACAAATAGGAATGAGATGCACAAAGAAATTAAACATAGGCTCAATTCTGGAAATGCATGCTATTATGCATTGCAGAGACTTTTGATGTCCCAACTCCTTTCAAAAAACGTTAAGCTGAAAATATATAAAACTATTATTCTACCAGTTATATTATATGGGTGCGAAACATGGACTCTTACTTTAAGGGAGGAAAGGAGATTACGAGTATTTGAGAATAAAGTTCTTAGGAAAATTTTTGGACCAAAGAGAGATGAACAGACAGGTGAATGGAGAAGACTACATAACAATGAACTACATGGTCTTTATAGGAAGCCAGATATAATAAGAACAGTTAAGTCCCGTAGACTGCGATGGGCAGGACATGTTGCGCGTATGGGGAATGAAAGACTTGCATGGAAACTTCTTGTAGGAAAGCCAGAAGGAAAACGCCCAGTTGGTAGACCAAGAATGAGGTGGGAGAACAACATTAACTATGATTTGAGGGAAGTAGATTATACAGGAAATGATTGGAAAGCATTAGCTCAGGATAGGGATGTATGGAGAGCTTATGTCCGCGCGGCCATGAACCTACGGGTTCGATAGTGCCAGTGAGTAAGTAAGTAATAATAATGATGGAAATGGTGAAAATAATAATAATGATGGAAATGATGATAATAATAATAATGATGAAAATGATAATAATAATAATAATGATGAAAATGATGATAATAATAATAATGATGAAAATGATGATAATAATATTAATGATGAAAATGATGATAATAATAATAATGATGAAAATGATAATGTTTTATTTATTCTGGCAGAGTTGAGGCCATAAGGCCTTCTCTTCCACTCAACCAGTATGGGGAATGAAAGACTTGCATGGAAGCTTCTTGTAGGAAAGCCAGAGGGAAAACGCCCAGTTGGTAGACCAAGAATGAGGTGGGAGAATAACATTAACTATGATTTGAGGGAAGTAGATTATACAGGGAATGATTGGAAAATATTATCTCAGGATAGGGATGTATGGAGAGCTTATGTCCGCGCGGCCATGAACCTACGGGTTCGATAGTGCCAGTGAGTAAGTAAGTAAGCAAGTATAAATATGATAAATTATACGAGAAACATCAATTAATATATATACCCTACACTGGGTAATGATGAAGTCGAGGTTAGAGCAAATATAAATTTAGATTTCTTTTAAAATATGTCAATGTCCGGCAGCCCCTTATTTCTTGTGGTAGGGAATTCCAGTTGCGAGAAGTGAAGATAGTATATGGCATGGAGTGATGTGATGTCCTATATTGCGGTATATTAAGTAAGAGACTATGTTGTGATCTTGTGTTTAAGTTATGGTTTGCGGATAGATACTGGAAACGGGATGATAAATAATTGGAATCGAGGTATGTAGGATCTTAAATAAGAAAATTAAACACTGCGATTTTCTTCTCCCTTTTAGATGTAGCCATGACAATTCGTGGAATAATGGAGAAATGTAATAGTATTTTCGAACATTAAATATGAATCTGATACACATATTATGAACACGCTACAGCTTGTCCGACAATCCGTCACTTATGTCAGTCACAGTAGTCAAAATGCGGCATCACTAAGGTTTGAATTAAAATTATTTTAAGAGCTGTAGGAAGAGAATTTTTGAGACGCTTTAGCGAATGCATTATGGAGATCTTTTTAGACGTTTGTTTTACTTGGGCATGCCAATTTAAATTAGAATCTAAGTAAAGTCCCAAGTTTTATACGACGTCGGTATAAGGAATTTCTTCGTTATCTAATATCACAGCCGGCATATTGCCATTGTTTATAGAGTGTAATAGTCTTGGATGTCCGATAATTATAGCTTGCGTTTTGTTTACATTAGGTTTAGTCCATATTGCCTGGACCATAAAGATATATGTCTGAAGTCACAGTTTACTTTGTCAATGTATTCTTTAATTTCGTAGGGCCTAAAGTGTGCGTAAATCTGTAAGTCGTTGGCGTAAAGATGTTGCTTGCAGTTTTGCAGTTTCTTCTTCACGTCATTAATATAAATCGGGAAGACAAGAGGAGCGAGGACGCCTGCTTGAAATACCCCTTTCCTCACCACGCGCCAGGAAGAAATGCGATTATTAACAGAAACTGATTTCTGACGATTAGTGAGGTAAGATTTAATCCAATCAAGGCAGTTTTCCGACAGATGTAGTGTCTTGCTAGCATTAAGTCTATATCTAGTGTGTCAAAGGCTTTGCTACAATATCAGTGTCCTCTTTTCTGGCACAACAAAAATTCGCAAACGCTAACGAGGATGATATTGCTCGATTTCGTCACTTTTAATAATTAATTTTTGTTTCAGTTCTCAATTTTTTTATCTCGTTCCTGGAGAGAGGCCTCGAGTGTCTTTATTACCTGGGTGTTTTTCTCCAGGGCACTTTTCAATTCTTCCACTACCGCATCCTTCAAGAGGGCGACTAGCGGCTGCAACATGGCCGGCTCACGCCATGACTCCTCTAACACACGCTTCACACATTTTTCTATACATTGGTCACACGGCTTCATTTTCTTTGGGCCTATTAAGCACAATGAAAACAGAATATCTTAAATTAACTGTTAGTAGATAATACTCCTCACTACTTCAAAAAACACGTTCTAAGAACTTTAAAACATACATGCACCAATACAAGTTACTCCACACTATCCGCCATGACACTAAAGCTACAAAGAATAGCACGAAAATGCTATGATTGCGGTGAAAGACCTGTTCTCGGGCAGAATTACTATGGATGGATATAAATATATAAAGATAAAAACTAAAACATAATTAAATACATAGTTTTTAAAATCATCATGGGACTTAATTTAATAGTTTTACTAATCAAATTTGCGCATTATATTGAATTCTGTATTATAACGAGTACTTTGGAATGGAATTGTCAGACAATGGGGAAAATGGGTTATCGACACAAAAACTGTGATGGATCGTGGTTGCAGAGTTACACAGTTCACATATGACAGAGATCAGTGGTTTATTGTAAATTCGCGTCAAACCGATAATATAAATCAGCTACGTTAATACACCATTATGTACTGCACGATAAACTTTGTATAAAACGACACTGATTAGAAACAAACGTTGTAATCAGTTATAATCAATTCATTTCGACCTACATTTTCTCTAATAATGAAAGAACGATCAATAAAATATGTAAATATAAATAAACATATGAACAGAAGTAGTTGATTGTTATAATTTAAACATTACACATACTATTCCATCGGGCTAAATAGGTGCTAATAAAAACAATACACAATTTTAATGATAAAAATTCACAATAAATAATAGTTTAAAAAACTAAAACAACACGCTATATTAGAAAACCGAACTAAAAAATTAAAAATATTTTCATTTCTAACACGCATGGGATAAAATTAAAGTGGCCAACAAAAACTAGACTTATCTACAAAAATGGTACAGCAATGTTCCGAATACAATCTGAGAGGAAATATTAAGTGAATCTTCCTGGAAGTTTAGGAAATAGAAAAATTTACCTAGTTTAATAGGAACATGATTTTCAACACTAAGGGTGCTGCTTGGTGTCCGAGGGACAACGGAACTTCGAGTATCGATATATTGAATCCAAATTAATATAATGTATTATTTATGGACATGAATTGTTTAATGATATCGAATTAGAGGAAGGAAGAATGTTTCAAGTATTGGCTAATTCAGAAACGCATGTTAAGATGTAATTATGACATTAAAGGCCAGCTATATCTAAAATAAGGTAGTTTAATTAAGAAGTACAGAACATCTATTTAAGAAAAAATAATGAAGGGATTAATTAATAGAAACAAAAACGTCCAGATAATAAATAATTACAATATTGGTGAAAATAAGAAAACCTTTATAAAAGAGAATAATCGAGAGTAAATCATATTATAAGGCAATTATTTTCAGTTAATATAAAACAGACAGACATGAGAAAATATGGTTAAATCGAATCCAAGGAACCTTAATATCATAATAATTAACATGAAGAGTTTAAATAAATTAGATCCAATATAATAATTTATCGTTGCAGGAATTGGATTACAGATGTATTCAATTGAATTGGTGAGATGCAGAAGGAAAAATGCCACTTTTTCATAATTTAAAACTGAGCCATATTTACATCAAACGATGTAAAAAAGAAAACGTGCCCTCTTTTAACTCATTTAAAATCATTATATAAAATTGTCAGTGACAAGCAGAAGGAAGTATGGATTTAAATCAAATTAGAGTACCAGTTGGAACGGCTTTGATTAACTAACATCTTAATGTAAATAATTTGCATGTTTATTTATTATTCTTTCGTAGGTAAGCGGTAGATTGTGTTTACTGGTATTAATTGTTAAGTTCAACTTTCAGCAAAAACAGCTGTTTGTATTAAATACTATCTAATGCCCGGCGTGCGCTGCTACGCCTAAATAAATGAAACGTAATGTGCTTTTTTGTTTAGTTGAAGACGTAAAAGGAAAAATAATTATCAATTTATATATTTAGATACCCCCTGCTAATTACAGGGCGTTGTTCGGGAATCTACTCATCCAGATCGATTTTGTTGGCATAAATGAGCTGAAAGACGAAAATTAATGTACTTCTTATGATTATTTGAATAAGTAAAATGAACAATAATTATAAATGTATATAGCAATTATTTTGAGATTCCCCGTGCCCATTACACGGTGTTGCTCGGGAATCTACTTATTTCGATATTCTTGGCATAAATGAGCTAAAAGCAAAATTCGTTATTGTGAGTTATTCATAAAACAATACCCTCCATGTGCTGTTCTGCTTGTACAGGAATCTACGTACTTGTCTCGATCTTCCTGGCATCAATGAAAAACAAAAATGGTTATTGTGAGTTATCCGTAAGAGATAAACATATGCTGTGGCAGACGTTTTTGTAGAGCATTTTGAGATATTCAATTCTATGTACATTAATTTTGCGTATTTGTTTTGGTTTAGGTAGCGTAAGTCATTTAAGCTCCAAATAGTTACTTTTTTCACGTTTTCCACTACAAAGGTCGATTTTGAAGGGTGTAGGAGTTTAGTATCACAACTCTCTTATAACCTATGTTCATCCCGGGAATCTGTTGAACATTTTGCAAAAAGCCCCATCACAATCGAATCAACGGTATGGCCGCGCACAAAGTACGAACAAAAAACAAACAAACAAATAAACATTCATTTTTATATATTAGATTACTTACAGAGAATATAGTACTATGTATTATGGTATTGTCAGGTTCAGAAGCGGATAGTCGACGGACTAAAAGATTACGTTCCGGATATTTGAGACAGAAAAATTGAAGCAGGCAAGAAATAAAGGAGAGGAGTTCGTGACTGACCAAGCTAAATGTTAGAACGAAAAATGACTGGTAATGATTGTAAGTGTAGGGAGAAATATATTTCATTATTTGATGCAACAAAAAATCTATATATGATTTTGCATGTTTGTAGTGGCAGGAATGAAGATCAAAGTAGCTCTTATTTAATGAGATTCATTGAGAGACAAAATGTGAAACGATATATTCGTAAATGTGATCTATCAAACGAAATAACATCGAATTATAAGTGTTTTACAATGAAAGCTAATGTACGAGTTGAGGCTATAGAAAACCCTCCCTTAGCTTACGCTGTATTAGTAGGGAGGACATTTTTCGTTTGGCACACCTTCTTGAGAAAAATGAAAATCCCAATGACCTGCCAGGTGAGTATGATTACCATCCTTCTCAGTTATTACAAACAAGCACCAGCATATTCATGATTTCCCACAAAAGTGTCTTGTTACTCATCTTCTTCTGTAACATACTTGGATTGTGGATTCACATGTAATAAATTCTATGAATTGTTCTCAGGGAAAAATGAAATCTTAAAGTATATTCTCAACTACGAGTATTAATAAATACATACTTAAATAAATTAAATTCATCTTCGTCACGGTTTAGGCTGTCCTTAAGTGGATGTGAGTTCATAATATGAGCAACTGGTAAATAAAACAAAACCTCCTGAGTTGAATGATACTGCGAAAAGGTTTGTGTAAGCTGAACTTCTTGTTCATAAACAACAAGCAACGAAATTCTACAAGTAACAAGAAATAAGAACATTCTCTAAATCAATAAATGATGTTGGGAGTATATTTGATTTATGTTAAAATCTCCTGTTCCTTTACTTCCCGTTCAGTACTTGTTTTATTTGAGTATTAATAAATACATACTTAAATAAATTAAATTCATCTTCGTTACGGTTTAGGCTGTCCTTAAGCGGATGTGAGTTCATAATATGAGCAACTGGTAACTAAAACAAAACCTCCTGAGTTGAATGATACTGCGAAAAGGTTTGTGTAAGCTGAACTTCTTGTTCATAAACAACAAGCAACGAAATTCTACAAGTTACAAGAAATAAGAACATTCTCTAAATCAATAAATAATGTGGGGATTATATTTGATTTATGTTAAAATCTCCTGTTCCTTTACTTCCCGTTCAGTACTTGTTTTATTTGAGAAAATGATAGAATCCATTTTATTTTAATTAAACCACTCTAAATAGGTACCACACAAATACACACACGCACACGCATATTATAAAGATGAATATTAGGACATATATACAGGTTGTTTTCAGAATAAGTATTACAAACTTCTAGGGATTGTAGAGGGGACTGTGTAGATAAAGTTTTGATAAGGTACCCATGTCCGGTAACGTACAATTTCGATGTAAAATAGGCTTAAAGATAGAAACACAGAGGGCTGATGTCGTGCACCATATGTTTCAGAATAAGTATTAAAAACTTCTAGTGGTTATACTACAAGTGTGGTTCCACACAGTGACCCTGTTGTTCATTCCACAAAGTGTAAAAACCATGCACAGAAAATGGAACGTGGGGTAAAATCTATCGGTTCCAAAGCATGAACTTTCTGAAGGTGGTAGAGGTGAAGTTGATGTTCATGCTAAACACAACATACGCTCATGCGGGAACATCCAAGGCAATGGGCAGCAGTTCGACTACTGTTCGACTGATTCTTTTGAACGTTCTGAAGGACGTGCTCTTCAACGTTGAGAGAGCAGCGCGTCCGTGGAGCACCACAGTCAGCCTATCTAGCTTGGAAGGTACCTGTATCTCTGACGAAAATGGTATGTGATGGAGTGCGGCGATGCGGAAAGCGTTCTTTATAGATACGTTGTGCAGCTAGACTATTACGTCCAGCTTCACCGCAAATTATCAGTATCTCAGTGTACTCTTCAAATGAGTATTCGACCATCTTGTACTGTCTCGTCCTGTACTGCTCATTGACTGACTGTCAAATGACGTGAACGCTGATTCAGCAGAACTGACTGTTAACACAATACACACATCAGTCCATTGTTTTTCGACCTACAAACTTATTTACATCGAAATGGTACGTTACCAGACCTGGGTTTTTTATCAAAACTTTATCTAGTAACTCCCCTCTACAACCCCTAGAAGTCAGCATCATCATCAACAATGTCGGATTTAAGCCTATGTGGCTTGTTCCGGTCTCAGATTCTCATTCAAAAAGTTGAATTAATATATTTTTCGGTCTACCAACATACCTGACTCTGTTTGGTTTGTAATTAAGTATAATGTTTGGATTACGATCATCTTTCAATTCTTTGAATATGTTCTTTCCAGTTTTTTGTAGATTATTTTATTTTATCTGAAAGTTAAAAAAAATATTTAGCTCATTTGTAATATCTTCACTTCTTCTTTTATTTAGAATTTTTCAGTCAGCTATACTTCTATACTTCTCAGAAATCTCATTTCAGCTGTTTCTAAGATGTTCTCTTCTCTCTTAGTTGAAACCCAAACTTCACTACCATACAATAGTAAGTGGACTGCCACTGCCTGTAAACGCATTGTGAAACATCCTGTATAGATGGTAATATATATATATATATATATATATATATATATATATTTCAAAGCTCACTTAATTTTGTTTGGCCAATTTGATAGTGCATAAAATTGTATTACTATAATTTAACATTGTTGGCGAAATAATAATCCATTTGTGTCATAAATACAGTATTCGGTACTTTAATGTTCCATTTACCGACTTTTTAAAAATATACATGTTGTGAAATGAAACATAATATGAAATAAAATCAATAAAGTTTTCCACATCTGTAGCATTCAAGATAAACGTAGTATAAAATAATGAGGTAATTTCCCTAAACTGTATTTTAAGTTAATTCTCCAGGTCATTAATCACTGACATTCTAAAGTGACGTCCCTTCAGTAAACATCTTTTCAAATTCAATTAGTAACTTACTGCATCACAACCTCACATTTAAAATCATTATAATAAAACATGTATAATTTTACATTTATGAAATGTTTATCATGACCGCCCATATGCTAAGAAAAATCTGATAGTTAATTTTTTAGGGAATGTATTTATGGGGTGTTTGGGATTATGCGGTCTCATATATCTGGCAGTGTGTTTAAGTTCTAGAGTATGTAGAGCTTGCGGTGGAACCACACTCAAAACCAAGCTTTCCTTCTTAGTTCTCCTTGTTGATTCTGTGCACACATCATAAGAGAATATTATAACCGCATTCGTTTAAAATAACTAAATCACATGCTCTTTCGAACCCGGAGTTTGATGGACGCGCCGATATAACATGTCCATACATCCCAATCCAGAACTAATATTTTCCAATCATTCGCTGTACAAATCATGATTAATGTTATTCTCCAACCTCATTCTTGACCCACCATTTGAGTGATTTTCCTTTCACTTTCCAACAAGTTCCATGACCTTTCATTTCCCATTATTCTCATATGTCTTGACCTTCGCACTCGAGATTTAACTTTTCAAGTATCATCTGGTTTTCCATAAGGATAAAGTTATTCACGGTTGTGTAATTTTCCCCATCCAACTGTCTCATCGTCTCTCTTGTCCAAATATTTTCATAAATACATTATTCTAAAATACTCACAATATCATCTCCTCTCTTAAAATAAGACACCGTATTTCGCATGTATGTACTTCACACATAGCATAATTGGACGAATCGTTGTTTTATTTTAAATTTAACATTTTTTTAGAACATGGGAAAGACAAGTATCCTTGCAATGCGTTTCAATAGGTGAGCTGATGTTAAATGTTTTTATCGCGTTTCTGTCCGTTGTTATTATTTATCCATCCATAGTAATTCTGCCCGAAGGCAGGTCCTTCACTGCAATCATAGCATTTTTCATGCTATGCTTGCAGCTTTACTAGGGAATTGTAGGCGTGGTAGCTTCCCGTTGCTTTCCACACCGGTGAAGGATGAAGATGATAATGATGATGATAATGATAAGGATGATGATGATGGCCATATGATTTCGGGGACAGTTTGGGCCTTAAAGTTTTCCTGACATTTGTCTTACAGGTGAAGAAAAACCCCGATAAAAACCAGGAAAAATATCAGCCAGGTTGGTCGGCACAGGGTTTGAGCTCATGAGCTCAAATCCTACACCGCGAGCGGGCCCGTTTTTTTGTTTAATTTTTTTCAATTTACAAATTTCAAAGTTCTACTTCAGATAAAGTTTGTTATAATATATAGTTGATGTTTTTAATTTTCTCTCTTTTTTAAACAAATCATAAATGTGAGGTTATGTTTGTTCATTGCAACTTAATCATATTATTTATTACAAATACGATCGCAATATTGTAAGAATGCACCCTAGCGGAGAAAAAATGAAAAACATCAACTGTATATTATAACCAACATTATAGGTTATTAATTTTGTTGGATACAACTCAGTAAAAACATTTATTGAACACACAATTATCAAATGTGTATATCCAAGGAATCTTCATAGATAGATCATCAGTTGATTAATGTCTTTGACATCGTCCGATTCCTAATAGCCAATTTTGTCGGTCCATCCAATCTCCTGGTTGTAGATGTTTCTCCTTCATGTATAAACATATTCCCTGAGTACAGAGGAGGTTTTAGGTCTTCCTCTGCCTCGTCTTCCCTCAGGTTTCCAATCCAAAACAGATTTTGGTATTCGATCCTCTTCCATTCGCTGGACATGTCCGTACCATCTTAATTGTCATAATCTAAAATAGTGTCTTTATTTTCGTCCTTATAACTGAGTTCCTAATTTTTTCTGTTCTTGAAATTCTTGCTGCCCTTCGTACAAAATCCATTTCCGTTGCCAAAAGATACTTATTTGTTTTTGTTGTTAATGGTCAAAGTTCTGCTCCATAAGTAATGATGCTTTTAACAATTGTATGATATATATTAATTTTATTTTGATTACTTATATTTTTATCCCACAATATTCCATTGAGGCAAGCAATTGCAAATGTTCCTTTATTATTTCATTATTTATTATATTCAACGTATTTTTTATACAGCCAGTCACTGCAAAATAATACTCTGACCTGTTCAGAATATTAAAAAGGAGGACCTTTCTCTATTTTGGTAATAACAATTCGATAATTATCGAGGTGAATCACGACTGTGACTGGTTGTAAAAAAATTCATTGAAAAGTTGTTGGTCACTGACTCCCATTTGGGACATGAGTTAAATAGTCTTTGTGATTATGCGATTTGGTCCGATAGAATAAAATGTGTACGATTTGTGGATGGGGCGACGGGTGGTTGATCTTTCTTCACTGGCGCAGAAATAGCCAACTTATATTTTCCTCGTTTCGTTGCTCAAAAATCATATTTGTTTGCTTGAGCACTCTCATCCATCGGTAGTTATGGTCTCTTAACAAAATAAATTTACCTTTTAAACCAAATTGCTTTGTACGACGTTTAAACTTCAACACACTTCAAAATATTTGGTCAGACCAGTTTTAAGAATATTAGTGAACATCAGTAGTATGTGGCTTATGTAATTCTAAATTTTGTGAAAATTCACTAAATATTAATTTATTTAAGTACGATATGATTACACTGGTCAACAGTGATTTTGTTACATCAAAGATTTTGGGTGATTCTTATGTATTTTCATCTGCTGATTCCAAAAATGAAGTCAGAAATTTTCCATCACCAACCATTTTTTTGTTGTTGTAATTTTGAAAATAATTATTTTCCTATTTATTAGCATTTTTGGTATATAACATGATGATTAGAAGGATTATTTTACATTTATATTTAATTTCATTGTGCCAACAATGGACTTATAATGTTTTGCGATTGTTGACTTGAATTCATAACTTACAACAATGACATTCTCCTACAAAATTGTGATTGTATGTTTTAAGTTCGCAGTTGAATAGAAGCTTTCTTAAAAGAAAGAAGCTAATTCTGTGCTCACTTCCGTAGTCAAGTGAAATGTGATAGAAGTGTATTCTAAAGACTAAATAGTGTATTATATTGTAGTGTATTGTAAAGAGAAGAGTAAAATTATATTTGTATAAGAAATATGTCTCGAAAGTGTGTTAACGATAGAAAGAACTTCTGTTTCGTGTATGGTGAGCTCACTTTCAAAGCGCAGATGCGAAAGTTTACTCCTCTAATAAGAAGAGCTTATCACTGTTATTTTAACAACAAAATAGACCAGAACAAGTTATGAGCCCCGGAAATCTGTTGTACCAAATGTGTAACACAATTAACTGGCTGGTTGAAAGGATCCCGTCATATGCCTTTTGCAGTCCCAATGATATAGCGCGAACCTAAGGATCATTTGACAGACTGCTACTTCTGCTTGACAAATATATCTGGAATAACTTCCAAGTCAAGACACACCGTTAAATATCCAATGTTAGATTCAGCAATTCGACCGGTACTTCATGGGTCAGGTTTACCCATACCAATTCCACCAGATCACATAACAAAGATTGAAGAACTTTCTGATGTTCAGGATTTACAGAATGATTCAGATTTTGCGGAAGATGATGCTATAAATGAAACTCACTTTCTAACACCGGAGGATTTAAATGAGTTGGTTCGGGATCTTGGTTTAAGTAAAAGCAAGGCAGAATTACTTGCTTCAAGATTGAAAGGATGGAAGCTACTGCAGGATGACACCAAAGTAACTTTTTTCCGCAATCGCCTAAAGGAATTTGAGGATTTATTTTCTAAAGAGAAGGACCTAGTTTTCTGCAATGATGTTGAGAATTTGTTCCAGTCACTGGGTGTTCAGCATAAATCTGAGGATTGGCATTTATTCATAGACTCCACGAAAACAAGTTTGAAAGGAGTGTTACTACATAATGGAAACATGTATCCATCCATTCCTTTAGCCCATGCAGTTGGTATGAAGGAAAATTACGAGAATATAAAGCTGTTACTATCCGCTATAAAGTATGACAATTTTTCTTGGCAGATATGTGGGGATTTGAAAATTATAGCCATCTTACTTGGGTTAAAGCTTGGCTATACTAAATTTTGCTGCTTATTGTGCAAGTGGAATAGCAAAGATAGAAGTAATCATTATATTAAAAAGAACTGGCCAAAGAGAGAGTCACTTAATCCAAGACAAGAAAATGTTCTTCACCAACCACTTGTACGTTCTGAAATCTTATTGCCTCCACTACATATTAAACTAGGCTTGATTAAACATTTTTGTGAAAGCAATGGATCGTGATGGCAGTGCATTTCGCTTCCTCAATAATAAATTTCCAAGGATCAGTGAAGCTAAATTGAAAGAAGGGATATTTGTTGGCCCTCAAATAAAGGAACTGATGAAACATACGCAGTTTCAGAACAAGTTAAATATGCAAGAAGCAGCTGCATGGCAATCTTTCAAAAATGTTGTTTCAAATTTTCTGGGGAACTTCAGGTCTGATAACTAGAGAGAACTTGTCAATGAGACGATTGAGAACTACAAGATAATGGGATGTAATATGTCTTTGAAAATACACTTTCTGCACTCCCATCTTGATTTCTTCCCTGAAAATCTAGGGGCTGTGAGCGACGAACACGGGGAGCGCTTCCACCAGGACATCGCTGAAATGGAAAAGCGCTATCAGGGTAAATGGTGTCCAAATATGTTAGCAGACTACTGCTGGACACTGAAGAGGGATATTCCTAAAGCGAAGTACAGCCGAAAATCCAATTCACATACATTTTGGGTGAGCAAATATAATTTCAGCTAAGATATAATAAATTGTAATGTATAGACACGAAAAATGTATTTCATGTGATTACTCGAAAACCCTGGGTGATGGAAAAGTTCCGTAAACATATTTGAAATCAGCACAAAAACGTAAGTTAGAAACACACATTTTCTCCCTTGTAACGTAAAAAAGTTTAAATTATGTTGGCCAGTGTTATCGATGAAATTAATTGTAGTAATAAAATTCTATCAGAATTACTTCCTGTAACCTAAGAAAATTTAAGATAAAACTGAGATGCAATTGTCGCTTTCGAGAATCAGACTTGGAAAATCCAAATAAAAGCTTAAAATTTCTCCGCTAGGGTGCATTGTTACAATATTGCGATCGTATTTGTAGTAAATAATATGATAAAGTTGCAGTGAACAAACATAACCTCACATTTATGGTTTGTTTTCAAACATCGCCCTTTACAATAAATATATCTTCTTCTTCTTCTTCTTCTTCCTTCCAAGTATTAGGCCAAGGCCTGTTACGATCCTATAAAAAATTTTCCCTCCAGCGTTTCATAGGACGGCCCAATGATCTTCGTCCTCTTGGTATATAATTATAAACAGCTTTGGGATCCGATTTGAACTCATTATTTCTAGATGGTGTTTCCAATTTAGTTGGCACTGTTTAATATATTCCAAAATTGGCATAGTCTTCAATTCTTTTAAGATGTCCGTGTTCCTTTTCCGATCCCATCAGGTGTAACCGCTGTTCTGCTCATGAATCTCATTTCACAAGCCGTTATTCTGCTTTCATGTTGTCTATTTAATGTCCATGCTTCACTACCATAGGTCAACACTGGTCTAGCCAAAGTGTTATATAAACGTAATCTGTTGTTTTTTTTTGTACAGGGGTTGGTTTCATAACTTTATTAATAATTCCCAAACATTTATTATAACTAGTAATTTTTTGAGGGATATTCTTTTCATCCCAGATAGAGAGATAATATCCAAGATATTTAAATTGATTAGATCTCTCTAAAATTTTATTCTGGAGACAGATTTTACTTTGTATGGGGTCCTTCCCATGATATGCCATAATTTTAGTTTTTTTAATTGATATTTCCATATTAAATTTGGCACCTATTTTTTGTAAATTATACATTGATCGTTGCAAACCATTTTCGGAAAGTGCCAGAAGAGTTACATCGTCTGCGAAAAGAATAGCATCGAGTTTGAGGTTCCTATTGATGGGTATATATCCTCGTTGTGTTTTCCTCCATTGTTTATTAATTTATTCATATATATATAATGAAAAGCACCGGTGAAAGTCTACATCCCTGTCTTACTCCAGTGTTGATCTTTTCCCAAGAAGATAATTTGCTATCTTGTTTAACAGAGATTTCATTATCTTTATAGATGTTGAAGATATTAGTAATATATCGTTGTGGAACGTTATCATCAGCTAAAATTTGTAGTAATATATTTCTGTCTACTTTGTCAAAAGCCTTTATGAAGTCAACGAAGGCGATATGAGTTTCTATATTGAATACCTTGTGCTTTTCTAATAGTATTTTTAGAGGGAAGAAACCTTCTGTACAAGATCTACCCTTTCTGAATCCATTCTGCTGTGCTCCAATTATATTTCCATAATTTTTTTTCAAATTATTCTTAACTATATTAGCATAAATTTTACATCCAGAGTTCAACAAGCTAATTCCACGATAGCTATCTTTGATTTGGCGACTTCCTTTTTTGAAGATTGGTATTACAACGGATTTGTTCCAGCTTTGTGGTGGTTCTTGTCCTTCCCATATCATATTAAGGAGAATAAGAAATATGTCTAAAAATTTTTAGTTGAAAATTTAAATAATTCTTGATTAATGTGGTCTTCTCCGGGAGCTTTGTTACTTTTTAATGATTTAACAACATCAGTTAATTCATCTATAGAAATGTGTTCCAAAGCAGTGTTATTAGAGATTGGTATTTGTAATAAATTATCCTTTTTGTCCATAAATGATTAAAGTAGTTAAGCCAAGATTCTTTAGATATGCAATTTTAAAGTGCATTTTCTTTTGAATCATTATTTAAATTTTTTAAAACTTTATATATTTTTGGTTGAGGCCTAGTGATATCATTTTCCAAAAATGATACAGATTGTTCCCAGCTTTGTCTATGTTTTTATGCGAACTTCAATTTTAGAATGGCCCTCAGGGGTCCTCATCTAGGGGATATGTGGATGGCGAGCACAAGGTGCCACAGCTGAGTAAAACATTTCTTCCACTTACTTGTGTTTTGCACTCTTTTAACTTTACTATCTAACCTCTCTAGGTTAACTCTTGTTTCTTCGACCCTGACGCTATTAGGGCATCCGAGGGCTAGGGAGTCTTTCCTTTCTTCCATTTCTTCTTTCGTTTATTTTCTTTTCTTCTCCAGAAAAGCCTGACCAGAGGCTATAAGATAGCAGCTCCATCACTGGTCTTGCCTTCCTTTGGCCAGCAACCAATCGAAGGGACTATTGTTACGCGTTCAATTCTTATATGAGAAATTCCCGGAAGGATCAAACAATAAATATATAAAGATTTTAAAATACCGATAACTATTTTTAAGTGATGATTTGTGAGTAAAACGAGATTAATTTTATTCGTTAAATAATTCTAACAAAGATGCCACTCTTGATTTTCAAACCAGCTAGATAAATTGGAAATCGCTCGTGGCATTACTTATGAAAAATATTTCCAGAAAGAAAATTTGAAGATCTCAATGTTGTACCTCACTATCCTGATATGAATGTTTAATTTAAAAATTAAAAATATATTAATCTGAAAGTTCAAAAAAATATCTGAAGTAGAACTTTGAAATTTATAAATTTAAAAAAGTTTAAAAAACGGGCTGGCTCACGGTGCAGGATTTGAGCTCATGAGTTCAAACCCTGTGCCGACCAACCTGGCTGATATTTTCCCTGATTTTTTTCAGACTTAAATAACTTTCTGAACATTAATATCGTCATAATCGTAATTTATAATGTATTTAAAAATTAAAATCAGTGACAAACACAATTACACAAATACAACTTCTCTTCTTCTTCTTCACTTCCTGGTTTAGGCAAGAGTTGCCTGTTACGTCTTCAATAATAGATCTAAGACCATCTCTTCCGAGGACATCCGACATCTCTTCTTCCTCTTGGAAAATAATGGAGATTTTATTTGGTAATCTACTTTCTTCCATTCTTTCTACATGTTCATTCCACTGTATCTTGTTGTTAAATATATTTTCTTTTATGGAGTAGATCTGCAGTTCTTCACGGATATCCTCGTTTGTTATCTGGTCCATTCTAGTGCAGCTTTTACTCTTCTTAAAAATTTCATCTCGGCTGCTTGGATTTTACTTTCTTGTTTGGTAGCGGTAATCCAAGATTCACGCCCATACAAAAGGACAGGGACAGCCATTGTTTCATAAAATTTTAATTTTGTTTGTTTATGGGCTTTATTATTCAATGTTCTATTTATTGTACCACAAATAGCTTGAAACCGATGTGTTTTGTGTTCAATATCTTTATCATACCCATAGTTGATGTCACATCCTAAATATTTAAAGTGGGATACTTGTTCAATAATTTCGTCTCTAATTACTATTTTTGCACGCAGAGTATTTCTTCCACAAAATGCCATTACTTTTGTTTTACTTATTGAAATTTTAAAATTATAATCGCTACATATTGCATTTAGTTTGTAAGCAGCCAATTGTAACAGATCTTCATCATGGTGTAGTAAGACTAAATCATCGGCGAAAAGTAAGTTATTAATACTTGAGTTATTGTTCAATCTAAGGTCTTTGTCCATTATAATTTTCCATTGTTTCATAATGTCGTCGATGTATATATTAAAAAGAGTGGGCGATAGACTACATTCTTGTCTAACTCCTTGATTTAGTAAAATTTGTTCTGACCTTTTTCCATCAGTTTTTATCACTACTTCAGTTTCTTCATATAAGCCTTGGACTGATTTTATTAGATGGTGTGAATATCCTCGTTCCTTCATTATTTTCCATATTATATACAACTTACAGGATAATATATTGATCGAGGACGATATATGCCCATAGATTTAAAAGCGTTCAAAATAAAAATGAAATAAGTACAGTTGGGAGATGTAACTTCCTACTAATCAAGTCCTTGTAAGCCAATGGTGGAATCGATCTACCTGAGTAAAAATTAAGTTTTATAAAGACGAATTATATTTTATATTTTACTGTATAATAATAAACTCTGCTATAAATTGAAGTTGCGAAACATAGAAAAGGCACAACCTATGTTTTTCCAATTTACGAACATATTCTTTACAGTTTAGGAAATTAAATAGAGGTGAAATCCAAAGCGCAGAAACATAAAAGAGTTTCATAACAGTTAAACAGGACCCATATAGTTTAAAGGTAAGACATTTTCGGCAGAGTCACCAAATAGGGACAAATGTCATAATATTTATAATTCCTGAATCTTACACTATAATGCTCAAGTTGAAATTTCACCTTACACATATGTCAATATTCTAAGGCGATCGCGCAATTGTGAGTTAAGTGGATAATGATGAAGATTGTTTTCTAGCGAGGTTTCTTCTGTAAGGACTTGCTTCGAGTCTTGAAATTTTAATCTTTACCATGTTCAATTAAATAGTTTATGCAATTATATTTATTGTCAGACTTTTACATAATTTGAGGTTCGTTTTGAAAACTGAGGTTAGGAGGAGGGATTGAAGACCTTATAAAATGCCATTTATTTTTATGTTACAACTTTCTCAGAAGTTTAGAGGGAAGCTACACACTTGTGTAATCCAGAAATAATTAAACGAAAAGTATTTAATTAATCTCCAAAAGACGAACTAAATCGAATTAACAAATATACACCCGCTTTGTGATGCCACAGTCACTATTAGTTACTTACTTACTTACTCACTGGCACTATAGAACCCTTAGGTTCATGGCCGCGCGGACATAAGCTATTCATTAGTCCCTATCCTGAGTTAATGCTTTCCAATCATTCCTTGTATAATCTACTTCCCTCAAATCATAGTTAATGTTATTTTCCCACCTCATTCTAGGTCTACCAACTGGGAGTTTTCCCTCGGCTTTCTTACAAGAAGCTTCCATGCTCGTCTTTCATTCCCCATACGCGCAACATATCCTGCCCATCGCAGTCTACGATACTTAACTGTTCTTATTATATTTGGCTTCTTATAAAGACCATGTAGTTCATTGTTATGTAGTCTTCTCCATTCACCTGTCTGTTCATTTATCTTTGGTCCAAAAATTTTCCTAAGAACTTTATTCTCAAAAACTCGTACTTTCATTTCCTCCCTTAAAGTAAGAGTCCATGTTTCGCACCCATATAATATAACTGGTAGAATAATAATTTTAAATATTTTCCGTTTAACGTTTTTTTGAAAGGTAACCATGTTATTAAATTTTTAATGAATAGCCTGTTATTTAGTTTAATTTTAATCAGATTGCATACAGATGTAGCATCAGTTGTCTCATAGTTATGATATGATATGATTGCTTACTTAGGTGGTAGATGATTCCTGGGTTCAGGACTATACTTCTTTTACGATTAACGATTAGGAATAATAATTTTAATTTTAAAAGTATGACATCTCTTTCGAAAATACTCTCTCTCTCTCTCTCTCTCTATAGTATATATATATATATATATATATATATATACATTCATAGTAATTCTGCCCGAAAGCAGGTCCTTCATAGCAATCATAGCATTTTCATGCTATGCTTGCAGTTTTACTAGGGAATTGTAGGTGTGGTAGCTCCCAGTTGCTTTCCACACCGGTGAAGGATGATGATGATGATGATGGCCATATGATTTCGGTGACCGTTCGGGCCTTAACGTTTTCCTGACATTTGTCTTACAGGTGAGGAAAAACCCCGATAAAAACTTCATCCAGAAAAACTGCCCCGACCGGGGATCGAACCCAGGCCCGCTACCTCGAGACCACAGCGGTGGACTCTCTCTCTCTATCTCTCTCTCTCTCTCTCTCTCTATATATATATATATATATATATATTCATAGTAATTCTGCCCGAAGGCAGGTCCTTCACTGCAATCATAGCATTTTCATGCTATGCTTGCAGCTTTACTAGGGAATTGTAGGTGTGGTAGCTCCCAGTTGCTTTCCACACCGGTGAAGGATGATGATGATGATGATAATGATATGATGATAATGACGATGATGGTCATATGATTTCGGGGACCGTTTGGGCCTTAACGTTTTCCTGACATTTGTCTTACAGGTGAGGAAAACCCCCGATAAAAACCTCACCCAGAAAAACTGTCCCGACCGGGGATCGAACCCGGGCCCGCTGAGTGAGAAGGCAGCACGCTACCTCGAGGCCACAGCAATGGATATATATATATATATATATATATATATATACATATATGCATTCATATACCAATCACGAAACATTAACACTTAAAATGTACTTTACTTAATGTGTCACACTATCCATAATTTTATATTAATTTTTTTCTTTCATTGCTCCTGTAATCTAATAAATGACAATGGATTTAATGACAATAATGTCGTCTTTCCACTGTATTTATAGAAAGAAGGTAAGAACGTACATTAGGATGTACACAACTGTACCGTGTTAAAATATGATGAAGGCCCCTTGGGATGTGATCGAAAATGTTCACTATTCTTAGCAAACAGCACAAGAAGGAGTTAAACTAAACCTGTATCATAGGAAATCTCACGATACACGATAAAGTGAAATGTAGGGCTAATAAAGACAAGAATAAACAAAGAAAAATCTTTTCACCAGGCTCTGAGGAATGAAACCGAACTATTCACATGACCTAAAAATAAAGTATTCCCACTACAGGCCTCAGGAGGCCCTTGGGGTAGTGGGAGGTCAAGGCTCTCACTTTTTCTGGAAAATGGGCACTTGATGTCAGCCGGGTTGTCAGCCTTGCGTGACAGCCGCCTTTACCCCCAGAACAAGCGTCCGGTACTCATTTCCGTTAGAGACTGAGTCGACCCCAGAACCATAGTGCCGCCAGAAGATTTGGGTCAGTTTAAAAATCCTGACCCCACCGGGACTTGAACCTTCGACCTTCCGGCTTCTAGCGCAGTGCCTTAAGCACTAGGCTACGGCGCGGCGCGCGTGCCCTCATTCACACGACCTATCTCAATTAATTGAACCCTTTGACCGAAAAATAATTATAACTGTGAATAAATTTGATATTTATTATTTTATTTTAACAAATTAATTGTTATAGTCCATACATATTGTTACAAAAATAAGTATCTAAACATTTATTGGGACAAATTCGGCCAGAACATATGGGTCATGCTCGAGTCAATAACATTTCATCATAGACCTTTGAAGATAAAATTTAACTCAATTCATACTGAACAAAATATTGCATTAAGATGCGAGGTTTGGGAGTGGTTTTTACAGAATCTCGGAATTTCCTCGCTTCGGTAAAACACTTTACAAACCTGCGTTGTACATTATTTTTTGCGCGATCTTATTTTAAAAATAATAAATACTAGTAAAATAAGGTAGTCAGGAATCAGGAAGCTTTGCATTATACTACGGGGGTGCAGAAAGACCTGCATTTGGAACGGGTTTTTTAGTCAGAAGGAGGATCCTATCCGCTATCCGAGATATTAAATTTGTTAGTGATAGGATATCATACATAATTCTAAAGGGTAAACAACATGATTTTATAATTGTAAATGTACATGCCCCACAGAAGATAAAGATGACAAGATCAAGGATGAGTTCTATGAAGAATTAGAATGCGTATTTGATAGCCTTTCACGATATCATATGAAAATTGTCTTAGGAGATTTTAATGCAAAAGTGGGACGGGAAGATATATTCAAACCAACAATAGGCAAATTCAGTCTTCATGAAGATAGTAATGACAACGGGGTTAGATAAGTCACATTTGCCACATCAAAGAATCTCATTGTTAAGAGCACAACATTTCAGCATAAGGATATACATAAATACACTTTGGATGTCCCCAGATGGAGAAACTCGTAACCAGATAGATCATGTATTAGTGGATAAACGCTGGCACAGTAGCATCATTGATGTTAAATCAGTTAGAGGGACATACTGCAATTCGGATCATCATCTGGTCAGAGTGAAAATCAGACAACGGCTATCGCTTATGAGAGGAACAAACGCTAAAGATGATTCTGTAAAATTTGAATTAAAAAACTTGAACAATGATGAAATGCAGCAAGAATACCAAATCAAAATTGCTAATAGATTTGAAGTACTGGGATCTTCCGATGACAATGTGGCAAATGAAGAAGAAACTGATATAAATAAAGAATGGGAGGCTATATGAGATACTATTAAATTGTCAGCATCAGAAAGTATTGGTTGTTTAAAAAAGAGGCAAAACAAGAAATGGTTTGATGAGGAATGTGCCGACATTGTAAAGAAAATAAAGCTAGCAAAAATGAAATGGTTACATGAGCCAAATGAGGTAAATTTAGAGCAATTGGGTAGTATTAGACGGGAAACTACCAAGCTACTAAAGAGTAAAAAAGAGGGAATATTTGAGAGAGAAGATTAATGATCTTGAAATGAATGAAAAAAATAGGAACATTAGAGAATTATATCAGGGAATTAGTACAGAGAACAAACATAATTCGGAATGAAAATGGGGATATGATTGCAGATTCCAGGAGTATATTAAATAGATGGAAAAGTTACTTTAATCAGCTATTAAATGTACATACAGAAGAGGACATTGAGGAGGATAATTTACAAACAGCAGAAATACTAGTCGCAGAGCCAAGTGGATTAGAGGTTGAAATGGCAATTGAAAAATTGAAGATGTATAAAGCATCAGGTTCAGATGAGATCCCAGCAGAACTGATAAAATCAGGGGGAGAAAAAATGATGGACAAGGTACGCTGGTTGCTTAGCATGATTTGGGAAAAAGAAGCTCTTCCAGAAGAATGGAAGGAGTCAATTATCGTACCAATTTATAAGAAAGGAGATAAAACTGATTGCAACAACTACAGGGGGATCTCATTACTTTCAACTTCGTACAAAATTCTAACAAATATATTAGTAAGCAGACTTACTCGCTATATTGATGACATTCTAGGAGATCATCAATGTGCATTTAGAAGAAACAGGTCTACAACAGATCAGATTTTTAGTATAAGACAGATTTTAGAAAAAAAATGGGAATATAATGGTACTGTACATCAACTGTATGTAGACTTCAAAAAAGCATATGATTCAATTAAGAGGGAGAAATTATATAGTATCCTGCTGGAGTTCGGAATTCCTAAAAAAGTTAGTTAGACTTATACGAATGTGTCTAAATGGCACAAAGAGTAGGGTGCGTGTAGGCAAACAGTTTTCGGACACTTTTGAAATCCAGAATGGGTTGAAGCAAGGAGATGCACTATCTCCTCTACTATTTAATTTTGTACTAGAGCATGTCATTAAGTCTTTAGAGAATGAGGAAGGATTACAACTCAATGGTATTAATAAACTGTTAGTTTATACTGATGATGTAGTATTGTTGGCCGATAGCGAGGAGATACTAAAGGACAACACGCACACACTATTGAGTATAAGAAATTAGGACTGGAAGTAAATATCAATAAAACTAAATATATGGTCACGCGTAGAAATTCATTATATAATGGAAATGGACAGCTAATGACAAATGAGGGAAATTTTGAGGAAGTGGCTGAATTCAAATACCTAGGAACAATGATCACAAATAGGAATGAGATGCACAAAGAAATTAAACATAGGCTCAATTCTGGAAATGCATGCTATTATGCAGGGCAGAGACTCTTGATGTCCCAACTTCTTTCAAAAAACGTTAAACTGAAAATATATAAAACTATTATTCTACCAGTTATATTATATGGGTGCGAAACATGGACTCTTACTTTAAGAGAGGAAAGGAGATTACAAGTATTTGAGAATAAAGTACTTAGGAAAATGTTTGGACCAAAGACAGATGAACAGACAGGTGAATGGAGAAGACTACATAACAATGAACTACATGGTCTTTATAGGAAGCCAGATATCATAAGAACAGTTAAGTCTCGTAGATTGCAATGGGCAGGACATGTTGCACGTATGGGGAATGAAATACGTGCATGGAAGCTTCTTGTAGGAAAGCCAGAGGGAAAACGTCCAGTTGGTAGACCAAGAATGAGGTGGGAGAATAACATTAACTACGATTTGAGGGAAGTAGATTATACAGGGAATGATTGGAAAGCATTAGCTCAGGATAGGGATGTATGGAGAGCTTATGTCCGCGCGGCCATTAATCTACGGTTTCGATAGTGCCAGTGAGTAAGTAAGTATGTAAGTAAAATAATATCTTTGTTGGAAACTTTTCCGTTCATAATAAACAACCGACTAACGTTAACAGTGTGGGAAATGTTTATTTGTTCAAACTACAGCAGGCCATGACACCAATCAGACATATAATAGCGGGAAGCACGTATTTATTGTTTTACATTTTTTCAAATAAAGTATTGTTCATTTAAAATGCAGTGATTTTTTTCGTATAATGTATGTTAACACTACCTTTTGGGTACATAGTATTCATGGAGGGCAGTGGTTTTACTTCCCGCACGAGTTTCGTAATATGTAATATTAGAGTACAGTTATTTAGGTTGGCAACCCCGAAATGTAGGAAGTTGCACTTTCTATCATGGTAGCCATGTAAGTACGACAAAACGCACTATCACGCAAACATATATATTACTTATGATGCAATATTTTAAAGATTTGAAGCAATATTTTCTATATTTTTATTTGATTGGAGAATTTAACGTCATCTTCAGAGCTTATCCAATCACGCAGGCCAATGTTCTGGAACGAGAGACCATGTTGCTCTCTCATTAAAATTTTCATTATACCGATAAACACTTTTAATTTTAAACCCTTTCAGCACAATCAACTCCAATAATCTCCCTCACTTGTTTTAAAAGCTCATTTAGTCTTTTTTACGCTTCTTTTTGCACAAATATATTTTTAAACACACCGGAATCGAAATGCTTAATTGAAATGTTACCTATTTTATTCAATTCATTTGTCTCATTAAATTATAAATCGCATTTACGTATTAAAGGAGATCAGGTACAAATCATGCGTATCCTTAAAACGAATTAAATTAATGCATTTTAAATTCTAATACGACGTTCTGTTAAAATACAGAGTATGACGAAAATTTAGACAAAATCACATATTGTTCACACATGTAAAATATGGATTTCAAGGTACGATTACAATCCACTCTAGTGTTTATATTTTCTTGAACAGGGATTTCGGCTTTTGCAGTTTCCTCGGGATAGCAATCGCCGATTCAATCCATTGAATACTAAATTAATTTTTCGGAACAGGAAAATTATAATTTTAAAAAGCTATAAATCTACAGGACAAAGATGACGAGGACATTCATGAGAAAGTATTTCATGTGAATCCTCAGTGTGACTGAAACAGTTTAAGACAAAGCTAAAAGTCATTATAGTTAAATTTTCAGTTACTGTTATATTCAAGAACTGCCCGACTCAGAAACAGTTAAAAAATCTCATTAAATATTTCCTTACAGAATATGATATATAACCGGGTTTCATGTATATTTTTATTATTCTTTACGAAGCAAATTAGTTATATTTTAGATTATTGATATTACTATTATTATATTTTTCTTATCAACTATATATTTTCTATCCTATACCTACTACGCAATATAATCTATATGTAGATATTTCATAATTGTCCGTCCATATTAATTCTGCCTGAGGGCACGTCTTTCACTGCAATCATAGCATTTTCATGCTATGCTTTGCAGATTTACTAGGGAATTATAGGTGTGGTAACTTCCCGTTGCTTTGCACACCGGTGAAGGATGACAATGATAAAGATGATAATGGTGACCGGATGATTTTCAGGGACCGTTGGGCCCTGAGCTTCTTGACATTTGTCTTACAAGTGAAGAAAACCCTCAAAGAAAACCTCACCCAGGAGCCTGTCCCGACCGGGAATCGGACCCGGGCCCGCTGCGTGACAAGACAGCACGCTACCTCGAGACCACAGCGGTGGACTCATAACTGTTATTATATGTATAATTAGTCCACCGCTGTGGTCTCGAGGTAGCGTTCTGCCTTGTCACGCAGCGGACCGAGGTTCGATCCCCGGTCGGGACAGTTTTACTGGGTGAGGTTTTTATCGGGGTTTTTCCTTACCTGCAAGACAAATGTCAGGAAAATTTTAAGGCCCAAGCAGTCCCCGAAATCATATGGCCATCATCACCCTTACCATAATTATCATCATCATCATCCTTCACCAGTGTGGAAAGCAACGGAAAGCTACCACACCTACAATCCCCTAGTAAAGCTTGCAAGCATAGCATGAATATGCTATGATTGCAGTGAAAGACCTGCCCTCGGGCAGAATTACTATGGATGGATGGATTGATGTATAATTAAACCCTGGCGAGGTGGAAGAGAAGACCATGAGGTCTTAACTCCATTATGTAAAATAAGTAAATAAATAAAATATTTATTATAGAATTATTTACATTTATGAAAGGTATCCTTATTTATGGCCAATAACAAATAACTGTGTTTTAAATACACTGTGTCATTTCATTAAATGATATATTTTTTTTCTTTTCTATCTATAACCTTGTCAACTTTAATTACGGATTTTAAAAATAGTTTTGATACATTTATGAATGTAGGCTATATGTATATTGTGATGCATCGTACCAATGTCATTTGAATATCATGACAGATATCAAGATCATATGGATCAGCTTCTATATAGGCCGCTTGTTGATCTATATGAAACACTATCATTTTATCTATGGGTTGGCACTGGATTCTGTAGACCACAACGTTTATTCTATTCATTATTTTATATGGTCCATCACAGGAACGCTGTAACTTCGGCGATTTTCCCCTAGTTCGGGACGGACAGTACAGCCTCTACAACTCAAACGCTGTTGTTACGATGTGTAACAATATATATATATAGGCCTATATATATATATATATATATATATAAGGAAAAGAAAGAAAAAAATATCTGAATATATTATGTGTGTGTGTATATATATATATATATATATATATATATATATATATATACGTCTTTAATATATTCAGATATTTTATCTTTCGTTTCCTTATTTAATATCTCGCTTTTAGTCATTCTACATACTTAATGCTAAACGAACCGTATACGAACTTGTAAGGAGATTTTTTCATAATGCAGATCACAATCTTGTACATAATTTTTACCACACAATGAGAACACGAAAATGTACGTCAAGATAAATGAGCCACATATATATTCATAATAAATAATTATAATATTATTGGATGATAGATAAATAGTGTTCAACTGTTCGAGAAATATTAGGACCTCAAAATTTCATTTTTTGATTGGTGAGAAAAACCCGAATATATCTCACCCATGAAATCTGTCCAGACAGGGGATCGGATCCGTACACGGTAATTCCGAGGTAGGCCTAATGATATTTATAGGGAAAAAGTCACTATTAGGTTTATTTTACGGTAAAATTAAAATGTTTCCTACTTCACCTCATATCCAGTCTTCATATTATACCGCAATTTCAAAGCTTTGGCAGCTTCATCTTCAGTAATATCTTGTCGACTGTTGTTATGTTGATCGGAAGAACTACTTCTTCTTCAAGAAGTTACAATTAAGATACTTCTTCAATATACTTCTTATGATCGACATAACATCACTACACGAGAAATTACTGAAGATGAAAATAAGCGTTCAATGTGGAAAGAGATATTGACTCCAAAATAAATAAATTTCAGACGGTGTGTGGAACAATACAGAGAACATTCAAAAATAAAATTAGAAAAGGAACCAAGATAAAAATGTATACTTTTATGGCGGTTCCCACAATATTGTATCGATGTGAAACTTAGACTCCAATGAAAAAACTGAAGGATAGAATACAGACGGCGGAGATGAGGTTCCTAAGACAAGTAAAAGGATGTACAAGACTTGATAGAATAAGAAATGAGGATGTAAGAGAAGAATTGAATGTACAGCCTTTATTGGATAAGGTCACGAATTACAGACAGAAATGGATTGATCATATGGATGGAATGAGTAAGGAGAGATATCCATTGTTAGCAAGAAATTATCAAGCAAGAGGAAGACGTGATGTTGGAATACCTAGAAGATGTTGGGCTGATGCAATATGAAGTCGGAACGGGCAATTGCCTAATCCCTGGAGTGATAATGATGATGATGATGAAAATAAGTATAAATTGTTTTTACTCATACAGTATGAATCAGGAGGCCATCCTCTTTCTACAAAATGAATACTAAGATCTGCCTTGGAGGTAGTCAGTAGGAGCATGAAATTAGTCATGTTACCTTCTGGTGCAGCTGCATAATGATTGTTGATTCCTATATTTAAACCCATTCTTCACCACATACAAAACTACCAGAACAACTGGAAAACCCTCTTCAACGAAAGCCGTCTCACAGAATTCCAAAAGCCATACTTTGCTACTGCCCCCAAGGCAAAAGATCGCTGGGACGTCCAAAAAAAGCGCTGAATGGAAAATTCCTCTTTGAGGCGGTAACAGGCCACACGGCCTAATGCCTGCATGGATGATGAATGAATGATTTAAACCCACTTCATAATTTCATCTCATCCCTTAATTCAGAAACAAATTAAAAAATTTTAGATAAAATATCTTGAATTGAAACTGTTGAAATTGAAACCAAGAATATTTTATATAGGTATATTAAGAAACAAATATTTGACAAATGGACGGCGTTATGTAACAACTGGCTATGCGCCATTATGTACGTTCCGAGGAAAAATAGTTTTTTTTTGCATTTTAAACTCTAGCAAGAGCTATTTAATTATTTCTGACTTGATAATCACTTGTATGAAGCTATTGTATAACCACTAATACAAGAAGAAGTATTAGTTCTTCTGATCGACATAACATAAGTCGACGAGAAATTACTGAAGATGAAACACTATAAAATGCTTAGTTTGTTATAATTGTGTTTTGACAGAAAGGGATCTTATAGAGACAACATTGTGGTTGTATTTATTCGAATGTTTTACGATTTTTTGGAAATATTTCATTTTTTATGGATTTTACTTATTAGTGCTCATTTAAACCATTCTAACATATTATTTGGCAGTTTAATGCGTTTTCGTAAGGAAATGTACATTTTTTAAATACAATTTAGTTTTACTCTCTCTATCAGTAAAAAAAAATTACTTTAACTTTTATTTTATGAAACGAGTAAGACGTTCTGCCTCACCCACAATCCAAATAACTGTGGGCCTACATAGAACAATGGGTGTGGTCAAACCTCACAGCAGGAAATAAATATATGGTAGCCTCATTCTTCCAATTACAAACCAGTCACCAATATTATGGGTCCCTACACATTTGCCAAATCTCCATACCTGTCACACAGGTGTATCAAATCATCTCTTCATCATTACATATTTCGTTAGTGTAGCAGGTGTAATATAGTGAACCCACGGGGAAATCAATAAATAGACATTCAAAGTAAAACATTATACAGAGTGATTCAGAATAAATATTACAGACTTCTGAGGGTTGTAGAGATGAATTAGTAGATAAGGTTTTGATATGGGACCCAAGTTCGGAAATGCACCATTTCGATGTAAAATAAGTTTGAAGATTGAAGCAAAATGGACTGATATCGTGTGTCTTGTGTCAGAGTAAGTATTACAAACTTCTGGGGGTTGTACTACGCCTGACGATTCGGACGAAGGTCTTCTTGCACGAATTCTGGCGGCAACTAAAATTTTATTGAGCACATACTAGATCTTGTGGGACGTGTGTATGAAAACATGCGTCGCAGGTACAGTACACTTTGTGCAACGAACAACAGGGTCGCTACATGGAACCACACTTGTCGTACTACTCCTAGAAGTCTGTAATACTTATTCTGAACCACAAGACACATGATATAAGTCCATTGTGTCTCGATCTGCAAACTTACTTTACATCGAAATGGTAAGTTTGCGTACATGGGTTATTTATAAAAACTGTATGTATTAAGTCCCTTCTACAACCCCTATAAGTCTGTAATATTAATTCTGAATCACCCTGTATTTTACGGTGTGGGGATAAAGTGTTCAGCGAGAGTTGTGAAATATTGTATTGCAAAATATGATATGCGACATCAGAGTTGCAGCTAAAAAAATATTTCTGTAGACCAACATGTGACTAGGGAGAAGTAAAAGAGGTCTACAACGAATTCAAGGGGTAAAACATGTAATTCATCAAATGCTACCTGATCAAGTTCGTCCTTCGTATTCTCCTTTTTTTTGCAGAACTCTGCGAAGCTTTGATTTCTGCTGATATTTCACTGAAGAAAGTGAATACTCCAATGATCCAAGATTTCCTAGAAAAACATACTGTTGAAGAAATACTCGATGTTCACCATTAAGAAAAATACATGTGGCAAAACTCTACGAAAAAATAAATACAGGATATTAAAACAAAATTATTCGGAAAAAACTTCTGGGGATGAATGAACGAAATTACAGATTCGCAAGGACGCTTACGTCGCTATGTTTGTGGTATGCAAAATGGCAGAAAAAAATTCAGGTAAAGTTTTGTTAATAAATTATTAATAACTAGAAAAGTTAATTTTTTCAACAATTATAAAATATTTTTTGATAGTTCTTTGAATCTATTTCCCCAATGAAATTCAACATGAAAACTTATTAATCTTCCTGACTGGTGCTGCACCTACATGGTAAAAGCTGCTACTTTTATGCTAGCTCCTTACTCCAAAATTAAGCATTTAAGTGTCTAGCACTAGCTTTACATAAAGTGGTAGAGGAAGTTACCTGAGGTTGACCAGTTTATACGATGTGTGAAGAAGTTCTTCTAAAAGCGTCTTCTAGAGTGGCACATTTCAAGCCTGTAGCTCCTGAAGTTTCTTTGCCACCTTCTCCAGTTTTATCAATGTGGGGACTTGGCTAGAAGCATGAAAATATTACAGCATGTACACATGTATGGTGAAAAACTCCATTCACACGTCTGACAGCAGCGATGATGCATGTATCAAACTTCTCTCCAACATAGAATTGATAGGTAAATTCTTTTATATAAAATCAAATTTTGTAATCCTATATTGTGCTATAACTCGTTTATAGAAATCAAGAGTTCAATTAATGGAGCAAAGGAACCTAGTGAAAACTATAGTAAGTGGCTTAGAAAGAGTGCGTGGGGAAATGGAAAAGGCTGCATTGAAGAAAATGATAATGGGTTTGCGTTACAATTAAGGATATATATATGCTGTCTTCAATAACTGATGTTCTGTCAGGTGAAAATATATCAGTAGAAGAACTACCACGGGACTTACAATCCAGTGGTATAATTTATTTTAAATATTCACCTTTATTATAGGTAGAAGTGGAAAGGAGTTTCTTGATGTATTAGTCATTATTAAGATACAATCGAGAATCTTTCTCCTTCGACAGTCTACAGTAGTAGTATACTGTGCATTACAATGCAGGACTAAAGAAGTAAACACCTTGTATATAACTGTCAATGAGAATTCTATTAATATCATATTGCATTTTTTAAATTGTATTAAATATTTTGAAATTATTAATGATTATTGTTTTTTACAATGCACTGTTTTGTATCTAATTTTTTTTTGCGTTCTGGAGAAAGGCATTGCTCAATTATTTAAATGACCCTAAACAAATATCGACCTTGACCGGGTTTGAATGAGCAAATCTGAGGCGAGAATGATAACAACTAGAACACCAGGTCCGACCAAATTTTATACTCTAATTCTATTTTTCTTTAGGCTTAGTGAATAAAACACTATGATATTAGAAAATCGCATGTAATGAAAAATTCCGTGAAAGAAATTCTTGTTGTTTATAACAAGTTGGGATTATAAACATTTGTAGATGAAGCAGAGAAACATGGTAGAAAACAAATTTCGCAAGCAATTTAAAAGGGTTCTCTTTGCAAATATTAATTACTTTAAACTGGAAACTCTTGTTTACCTTCATGTTTGCAGTCATGGCGAAATTAAGATCCATTTGTCGAGTTTCTACAAAAGTACAGAATCTATTAAAACTTTTAAATGGAAATGTCCGCCAGGTACATATTGTCGTACGTTTTAAGTTCTCATTTGCTTGTACTACATTTCCAATAAAATTAAAAGATTAATATTTTTAAGGTCTTTACTTTTTCTTACAAGAGTAAAAAATTATTCCGTGGGTGTGTATTTAGACGGCGCTGTTTGACTTACGTTTTCAATTCCTGGCACAATTAATCAAACCGGAATAATTCTATATTTTCCTCGGCAATGCTATGATTATAGTGAAAGACCTGCCCTTCGGTAGAATTACTATGGATGGATAGATATTAATAATTACTTTCTTCTGTATTACTGGTTTTAATCCATTACATTATATGGTTTATATTATTGTATGTATATTATTCTCCATTGCGTTAATTATTTTGTTAGAATAAGTTCTATTCCAACCTGATAGATGGAAAGCTCTGCGGCCATCACTAAAGTGTTGGAGGGGACTTCGCTAGAAGTAATTATTAATATCCATCCATCCATAGTAATTCTGCCCGAGGGCAGGTCTTTCACTACATTTTTTATTTGTATGTGTCATAATTTATGTGAAACTGAAACTGGCCCCTAACTTTAAATGTATATATTCTATTTGTATTATTCATGTAACTGAACTGCACCCGAGCACGAGCACTTGCTCATTCGGGTGTCAATATTGTATACAATATTCATTTGTAAATAAAATGTATTCTTATTCTTATCAGTATCCTGTCGCCGATCGATGTTATGTCGTTTCATGGCGGTTTTCTTCTTCCTTCTATCGGTGGATCGATGAACCTCTGGAACAAATCAAAATTTGCGGGAATTTCGAAATGCATGAGTTTCCAGAGGTTCATCGGTCCACCAATAGAAGGAAGAAGAAAACCGCCAAGAAACGACGTAACATCGGCCGCCGAGAAGCTACTGACGATGAAGGGATAGCTCCGAAACTGCAGTCTAGAAGTATAAAGGGTATGAGGTGAGGTATTACAAATATTAAATTAATTCTTAAATTAAACTTCATACCGCAGTGATTTTTTTCCTGTGAAAGTTAAATTTTTCATTAGTTCTAAGTTTCATTATCCTTCATGATTTTGGCATCTTATAAAACTTTATAGAGCTATGTTCGTGTACTATGTAAATTATATTATTAGGATTTTCAAACGTGATGATCTTAAATATAGCGGTTTAAAGTAAAATTAAGGGAAACCATTTTGTAGTAAACATGGATCCGTAAATTAACTGGTGAAGAGAAAAGTGATGGAAACGGACAGCTAATGACAAATAAGCGAGATTTTGAGGAAGTATCTGAATTCAAATACTTAGGAAAACTAATCACAAATAGGAATGAGATGCACAAAGAAATTAAAATTAGGCTTAATTCTGAAAATGCGTGCTATTATGCATTGCAGAGACTCTTGACGCCCCAACTCCTTTCAAAAAACGTAAAAATGAAAATATATACAATATGTCAATTTGGTATTTATACATAGGCATTTTTATTAATAAAAATCCAATTTTCAGAAAGTTTTTAAAAGTAAAGAAAACATATTTATTGTGGTTTGAAGGAAACACTAAGTTATATCTAAATATGTAGTTAAAAACTTAATTATAAAATAAACATAATTTTATCAAAATAAATAATCTTTATTACACATAAATACAAGCCAATTTGCTATTCATACACTAAAGAAAACACTGCAGTGTGTTTGCTTGTCTAACTTGCTTAAACATTAATGCAACATGAATACAAAGTTGTGCATTTGTTTACAGTCGGCAGTCAGTCACCTCCAAAGTGGGTAAATGTAAAGAACTCAGTTCTGTTCTCAAGGATATAATTGTAAATCTTGCACTTAAGGGATATTCTTTGAGAAAAATAGGGCGACTGATAGACAAATGTCATGCAACAATACAGTATATACTAAATAAATTCAAGTATAAAAAGGTTCAGTAGAGAATGTTCCGAGGAAACCTAAACACAATAAGTTAAGTGAAAAGGAGGAGAGAACCATTGTGAGACAAGTGAAATCAACCCGAGAATTAGTGCTCCAAAATTGCGGTCTACCCTAGAAGTTTCTACTGGTAAAAAGGTATATACTGAGACAGTTCGGAAGGTGTTAAGCAAAAATTGCTATAATGGAAGAATGACTAGAAAAAGGCAGTAATGTAAGTAAGAAGAACCATGTTGTAAGACTACAGTTTTCAAAAGAACATGTAAATAAGGGGCAGGCATTTTGGAATAATGTTCTCCGATCTGATGAGACTAAAATCAACCTGTTCGGTTTAGATGGCGTTCATAGAGTCAGGAGAAAAGCCAATGCGGATAATGATGTGACCAATACAACACCTTCAGTAAAACATGGGGGTGGGTCTATAATGTTGTGGGGGTGTATGTCGGCAAAAGGGGTTGGCAATATACAGTTCATTGACAATGTTATGGACAAATTTGTGTATAAGTACAATCTTCGTAAGAATGTTAAACAAAGTGCAGCAAAATTGGATATGTTCCCTACGTTCATGTTCCAACAAGATAACGACCCCAAACATACGGCGGACTTAAATAAGACTTGGTTGATATGGAACGTGCCAAAGCACCCCTCCTCAATCTGCTGACTTAAACCCTATAGAACATTTATTGGCGTTTTTGAAACCTAGGGTCCACAGCAGAAATCCTTCTTCCAAAGAAGAATTGAAGGTGGTTACTGAAGAATGGTGCAATCAGTCCTCAGATATGAGATAGGCTTGTTAGATCCATGCAGCGTAGATGTCAAGCTGTTATAAAAGCTAAAGGTTACCCTACAAAGTATTAAGGACAGTTAATTTTTTCTTCATTTTTTATCTTTTTCCTCCATTCTGACTGTATGAATAGAAAAGTGACTATAAAATTTACAACTTTTAAAGTTTTTTTAATATATTATACGTTAAATATTTATAGAATTTGTTGATTTGTATATATTACGTAAAGAAGTGTACCCGAAAATGTTTAGTTAAGGGCAAAATATAATTGCAATATTCTGAGAATTAAAATTGTGCTATTTCAATTATAAAATCTAAGTGTATGAATAACAAATTGACATACTGTTTCTACCAGTTATATTATTCTACCAGTTATATTATATGGATGCGAAACATGGACTCTTACTTTAAGGGAAGAAAGGAGATTACAAGTATTTGAGAATAAAGTTCTTAGGAAAATGTTTTGGGTCAAAGAGAGATGAACAGACAGGTGAATGGAGAAGACTACATAACAGTGAACTACATGGTCTTTGTTGGAAGCCAGATATAGTAAGAACAGTTAAGTCTCGTAGACTGCGATGGGCAGCACATGTGGCTCGAATGGGTACTGAAAGACGTGCATGGAAGATTCTTGTTGGAAAACCAGAGGGAAAACGCCCAGTCGGTAGACCAAGAATGAGGAGGGAGATTAACTAACTATGGTTTGAGGGAAGTAGACTATACAGGGGATGATTGTAAAACGTTAGGTCAGGATAGGGATGTATGGAGAGCTTATGTCAGCGCTGCGATGAACTTATGGGTTCGATAGTGTCAGTGAGTTAGTTAGTTAGTTAGTTAGTACCAATATTTCCTTTCATAGTAACTCCGCCCGAGGGCAGGTGTTTTACTGCAATCACAGCATTTTTTAATGCTATGCTTTGCAGCTATACTAGGGAAATGAGGGTGTGGTAGCTTCCAGTTGCTTGGGGAACCATTTGGCACTACGCTTCCTGACATTTGTCTTACAGGTGAGGAGAAACCCAGAAAAGAAACCTCACCCAGGAGCCTGTCCCGACGGGGGATCGAAGCCGGGCCCGCTACGTGACAAGTCAGAGAGCACAACGGTGGACTACCAATGTTTATTGGAGATATTGTGGTGGTTTCTATTTGTAATTGAATGCCATGCCTGTTTCGACGTCGATATATTAAATAAAATTATCTTTGTTTTTATTGATATTAGCAATTTGGTTTTCATCGAGATCAAACCATAAAAATGCATATCATAACCGGTTAATTTTTTGAACAAAATTTTACAGGAAACTTCGCTTTTAATAATCATGCCTGTAATTCGGATGGTCACTTCTAAAATATTCTGTATGTTAACTCAAATACCATATTGTACCAACACTTTAACAAATACAGTAACAGTCCTAGAGGATTAAAAATATGTATTTACAGGTTTTACCAATCCAGAATATCAGAATATCCGAACGGCGAAAACTTTGGCATTAAATATAGTATGCAGCCACTACTAACACTAATTGTTAAAGCGAACAACTTTCACAAAAAAAAATTACGTTTTGTTGTTGTTGTTATACTCGACTATTTCTGCGGACTACGTAAAATTAGAAAATAAGACAAGAATAGCTGGTAAAAACCATCATTAATATTTACTTGTGGATCAAACCCAGTAAAGGTGAACCCCTGAGATCAAGATTCCTATGGCGCAATATAACCATTAGAAGTCATAGCACTAATACAATCGTAATGTTGAAGAAATTTATTAGAATTTTAATTCTCATTTATGTACAGGAAAATCTATATAATTTTCAAAAGTAGATTTTTTTTCGTTATCTAACCTGTATTAGGCCTACATTGTTTAAAGTATACTATTGTATAGCTGGCTTAACTTGGCAGAGAGAGAGAGAGAGAGAGAGAGAGAGAGAGAGATAGATGGAGATACAAGGGTAGATCTTTGACTACTTTAGTCCAGTTACAAAAGGAAGAATCCACCCTGTTGTCAATTTTCCTTTTCCCCTATTAACATCTGGTGAAGAAAAGCCGACAACACTGGGCGAGTAAGAGAGGTGAGTACAGTTGTCCCATTCGATAAATTTCTCGTAAATTTAAACCAGAGAGACTATAATAATTTTTACTGAACTACAAATCTGTGTGGTTTGTATTTCTTAAATATATTATGTACAATATAATATACCGGCATCACTGTTAAAGTATTGCAAACATCCCCTGCATAATGTTCTTCCCGCACATCATGGTTAATGTTATTATCTCACCTTATTATTGACTTACATATTGGGCGTTTATCCCTCTGGTTTTTCTAGAATAACTTTCTACGTCTATCTTTCATTCCCATTAGTGTCATATATATTGCTCATCGCTGGCTACGAGACATACTGTTCTTATTAAATCTGGTTTCCCATAAGATATTGTAGGACAAACTGGAAAGAACACTTAGCAAGGATGACTGAGAATAAAATACCAAAAGAAACACAACTTTTCACCAAGAGGAAGAAGAGGTTTGGGAAGACCAAAGAAAAGATGGAAACAACATCAATTTGGAGCCGGAACAGGCTAGTAAATAAGCCTAAACTGTGACGAAGAAGAAGAAGAAGAAGATTTATATTTACGGATATTTATGAAAATTATTCAAAACTTTCAAAGATTTATTTATTGAATAGATAAAAAAATAATTTGTAATCATATTTATTTGTTCACAGTGTTGGTCCAAATACTCGCTAAGAGCTTTATTCTCAAATAACCGTGACATTTTCTCCTCCTTGAAAAAAAAAACTATATTTCGCATTAATACTTCTGGAAGAATAACAGTTTTATACATAACTTTTTTTAGTTTAATATTTTGTAATAGTAGTTATAACGACTATTTAACTCATGCCCCAAATGACAGTCAATGACCAATCACATTTTAGTGAATTTTGATTTAAAACCAATCACAGTCGTTTTTCACCTCGATTTTATCACTTTTATTTTATCGCTTTCGTTTTAACAAGTGGCTTCCAGATTGTATATATAGTGCACGAATGTAAACAGATTCTGTTTGTGAGATATAATAGAAAAAACATTCGTTGTAATTGATTATACCACAAAAAAAAGGAATCACTGTTTGAACTTTCTTAAACGTATTATTTTCCAGGAATTAATGTTGCAGAAGAATATAATTGACACATTTACATCATACGACATCATAAATTAAATAATAACCTATAACGGTGTGTTTCATGTTTTCTCCACTAGGGTGCATTCTTACAATATTACGATTCTATTTGGCAATAAATATGATCTGGTTGCAGTGATGAACAAACGAAGCATAACGTATCTCATTTAGTTTCAAACATCGCCGTTTACATTAAATATATATAAATATTTTAAAATAACTATATTTAAATAATTATTTGTGAGTAAATAGCTTAATTTTATTCGTTAAATAGTCCTAAAAAATGCCACTCTTGATTTCAAATTCTCTAGATAAATTCACTCCTCACTTCGTTTGTCGTGAATTTATCGATAATTTGGAAATCACTCTTTGCATTACTTATGAGAAAATTGCTGCATAATTTAATACATAACAGCATTCGTTTCCTAAGAATAGTCTATCTTTAATTATTTTAAGAGTCTCGTTTTATTGACATATAATACAAAAGTAAAATAGGCTTCAGACGTTTGAACACCTTGCGTTTCTAAATAATTAAGTAACATTTTCATTTACGACAATCAGAACCATCCATTGTGCACTGAATACAGCTGAAGTAAATCATAACCTTGTTTCTGAGCTGGAAATACCGTGCTCTACCTTAACGAGGTAGGCTCATTTATATTTGCCAGTCATTCCACCATTCCATTTCATAAACACAAGCTAATTATCTTAGAGTACATACATATATACTCATGAGGCAGCAACTCTATAAATTAGCTATTATCACTAGGAAGTGAGGAATAACCTTTTGCACCCTAAACACATAGGGGGTGTGAGGGAGAACTTTGTAATAAATAACCATTCCAACACTGGATATTGGCAACCACCAAGACTATGAAGGTGGGGGGGGGGTTAGCAAGGTTGCAGAAGCAAGGCAGGCTGGAGTCTTGCAGTAATGACTTTTCAGTTAGTCTCTCGGGAAATCAAACCTAACTCCAGTTGCTAGTGTTTCCAAACCAAACGTACCTCCCTCCCTCCACACCCTTAGCACAGAGTTTGCGCTAATGTGCTTCTCTGTTTCTAAAGTCTAAATGACAATCATATTGTCAGGATTCTGTCCCTTTCTCTCGCTAAACTCTCTTTAAGAAAATGCAATGGGTGCACACTTGAAGGGCATTCCATTCTGTTGGAACTACAAGAACAAACAGCATGGAGAAGTGGAAATACGAATTCAAGATGCTCATTGTTCTTCATTTCCCTGATATTAAGGTTCCAATAAGAAACAGTGTCCAAATTTTCATTCAGCTACTACAAAATAATATCCATCTTATTGAATGACGTTCACTTGGGAAATTCATTAATTACTCGTAAATAAATAAATATCCTCAAATCGTGCCTAACTCACTGTAACGTGTTGAGGGATGAGATTAGATGAGCCCCTATATAGAGAGGTCTGTGAATGAAAAGGATGCCGGCCGACCATGCATGACGCACTATCACAGGGGCAGATGAATGAAATTAAACTAAATTGATGAGATGAGTATGGAGAAATGGTGGAATGAAATTGTGACAGGGGAAAACGAGAGAAACCCCGAGAAAACCTGCACAAGCCCGTTTCGTTAACCACGAAACCCACATGGAGTGACAGAGACTCCAGCGGTGAGAGGGGAGCGTCTATCCGCTTGCGTCACGGAGCCGCCTCACTATTACTCGTACAATAATTAATTACCGATGTGGTCTCGACGTAGCGTGCTGCCTTCTCACGCAGCGGGCCCGGGTTCTATTTTCGGTCGGGACAGGCTCCTGGGTAAGGTTTTTTCGGGGTTTTCCCTCACTTGTAAGGAAAATGTCAGTACGTTTAGGGCCCAACGGTCCTCGAAAATCATCCGGCCATCATCATCATTCTTATCATTATCATCATCTACCTTCACCGGTATGGAAAGCAACTGGAAGCTGCCACACCTATAATTGCTTAGTAAAGCTGCAAAGCATAATATGAAAGTGTTATGATTGCAGCGAAAGACCTGCCCTCGGGAAGAATTACTATGTATATATATATATATATATATATATGCTAGTCCATGGTGCGACATGTTTAGTAGGTCCTTGGCCTACCAGCCGGCTGCTGGCCTGACGTCCACATGTGTTAATCACAGAGGTATACGATCATCCATCCATAGTAGGGGTGATGTGGTGAGCATATCGGTTCCCCAACCGTTATAGCCGATTTTATCAACCTGGAGCCGTTATTTATTGTAGCTACTCAAATTCCTCACGGTACTGGGTTACACCGGTCCCATATTGATCGAAATTCCTTGAGGAAATTTCTTCCCCGTGGAGACTCAAACTAGCACAAGTCCCAAGGCATCTTGCCTTAACCACTCGGCTACGCCGCGGGATATCATATATATATATATATATATCATCATCATGAACAAATTCGTTTTAGGCCATGTGGCCTGTACGGTAAACCTAGCGAAGATGGTCTTGATCTTTCCACCGATGTTTTGGTCTTCCTTGGTCCCTATGTCCAGTTGGGGTATATTGGAATGCTAATTTTGGAAGTCTATTTCTTGCCATTCTTCTCAGATGATTTTTCCATTCTTGTTGGTATCTTTGGATATCTTCATTTAAACTTGCTACTCCAAGTTTTCCTCTGATAGTAGTGTTCCTTTGGTGATCCAGTCTATTAACTCCTAACAATGATCGTAAGAAGCGCATTTGGCTTACTTGAAGTTTATGAGAGTTTCTTTTGTTTAAAATCCAAATTTCACTTCCGTATTTTAGAGCAGCTTTTGATGTGATGTTATGTAATCTTAGTTTTGTCTCTGTCCTCATCTGTTTACCAAAATGTCTTCGTATTACCCCATTCATTTTATTATATTTTTGTAATTTTGAATCAATGTCACTCTTATACTCTGCAAATACACTTCCTAAGTAAGAGAAATCTGACACTTGTTCTATAATTTTTCCATCAATCTCAATTTTCACCCGTTGTATGTTTTTTCCACACATTGCCATTGTTTTGGATTTTGATGTGGAAATTTTCATATTATATTTGCTGGCAATTTTGAATAATTGATATGCTGCTATTTGTAAGCTATCTTCGGAATCTGATAATATTATTTGATTATCAGCATATAATATTGTTTGAATTATTTTATTCCTAGTTATTGAAATTCCACTGTTTACTGTTTGTTTCCATTCTTGCACTATTCTGTTAATATATATATTAAATAAGAGTGGAGATAGTCCACATCCTTGTCGAACACCTTTGCCTGTGTTTATGTGTTCTGTTATTTCTCCATCTGGTAATTTAATTTTTATTTTAGAATTTTGATATAAGCTTTGTATGGCTCGTATTACATGTAAGTGTATATGTTCTTCATGCAATATCTGCCAAAGTTTATCTCGGTTTACATTATCATATGCCTTTTCATAATCTATAAATAGTATGTACAGTGGGAGATTAAATTCTCTCCTTTTTTCCATAATTGTTGCAGGGTAAATATTGCATCTATAGTGCTCCTCCCTTTTCTAAATCCACATTGTTCTTCTTCCAAAAATGTTTCACTACTTACTGATAACTTATTTTTAATTATGTTGGCATATAATGTAGATGCAGTTGGGAGTAAGGTAATGCCTCGGTAGTTATCACATTTGTTTTTCTGACCTTTTTTATGTATATTAATTACTAGACCCGTTTCCCAATCCGTTGGAATATTAAGACAATGCCAAATATTGTTAAAAGTTCTAATAGTTTCTCTTTCAAGGCAGTTCCTCCATACTTAAAAAGTTCTAAATTTAAATCATCTAAACCTGGACTTTTCCTGTTCTTGGCCTTCTTTAAAACTTCTTCTAGTTCGTCCATTGTTATGTCTGGTTTTTCTATTTCATTTTCACAAGTCAAATTCGAAGTAATTTTTTCAGTGTGAGTGTTCGGTTCTGACCAAAGATTTTTGTAGTAAGTAATCCAGTCTTGTTTTGGTATCAGATTAACATTAATTTTGTCTTTTGTTTCCATCTGTAATTTTTTGAATATTTTAAATCCCTGTCTTTGTGCTCCTGTAATATCACGTTCTAAGGATTTTACAAATTTATCCCAATCATCCCTTCTGTATTTTCTAGACAATTTACGAACCTTAGCTCTGAGTTTTTTATATTCTGTATAATGTTCTCTTGTTTAGTTTGTAAATACACTTTATAGGCTTTTTTCTTTTGTTCAATATTTTCTTTTAATTCGGGATTCCAGGTTCGTAATCTCTTTTTGTTTTTGATTTGTTTATATCCGAGACTCTCATATGCTGCTTCCATGATTGCTTGTTTAGATTATCCAGTCCTCTTCAATATCGCCCGTGCTTGTTTTAAGTTTATTCTTTATTCTAGTGATATAATATTTGTGTACTTTGGTCTTCCAATAAGTGAATTTTAAACTTTTTTGGTATCTTATTTTGTACTGTCTGCTTGTATTTTCTTGTGCTGATGTGTTTGTGATATAATTTTATTTTGCTTTCAACAAGAAAATGGTCACTATCAATTTCACTTCCTCTGTATACTCTAGTATCATTTACAGACTTTTTAAATTTATTATTAATTAGTACATAATCTATTATAGACTTTGATCCCCTTGCTGCCCATGTATATTTGTGTATTTTCTTGTGTCTAAAGAAGGAGTTTGTGATTCTTAAATTATTGAATATGCAAAAATCTATTAGTAGTTTACCATTATTGTTGCAAGTTGGTTCTCCTTCTGATCCAATGCATTCTCTTATCGGTTGATTTCCGACTCTTGCATTAAAATCACCAGCAATTATGAGATAATCTTGTTTATTTACTTTGTCAATGGTTTCTTGTAAAATATCATAAAATTCTGTGGTTTCTGAATCGTTTCCTTCTACAGGGGCATAAATTCCAATTATATTCAAATTATGTCCTAAAATTTTTATTCTAACTGTTACAATTTTTGGGGAAATCCATTGGTAATATAAAATGTTGGGTTGCAAATTTTTCCTTATTAAAATTGCGACTCCTGATGATGCCCAGTTCTCTGCTGGAACTCCAGAATAAATCATTACATATTTTCCTAATTCTTCTGATCCTTTGTTCTTCTTTTTTGTTTCCGAAATAATGGAAATGTCAATTTTTCTTTTGTCTAACTCTTCTTCTTTATGTGTTATTCCTCTCACATTCCATGTTGCAACTTTGAGATCCTTAATCATTAACCTATTTCTTGCTTTGTCGTCATCAGTGTGATCATTCCAGTCTTTGCTTAAGTTTCTTCGAGTAGTAGGAAGTCCCCTGGGTTGGTTACCAACCATCCGCAGAGCAAGACTAGTGGTAGGGCTGCTACCTTATAGCCTCTAGTCAGGCGTTCAAAATATGGAATTTCCTCCATATTCGATGGAACGGTTATACCGCCGTGACTCGGTCCCCATTACCTCGTTAGTTAAAAGCAGGGTGTACCACGTGCAGGTGAGGTTGAGAATTAGGTAGGAGAGGTTATAGAATGCACATCACTACCTCTTACACCCCATATATATATATATATATATATATATATATATATATATATATATATATATATATATATGCACATACCGTATGTAACAAAACTCAAATATCTGGAGGCGATAGAAGAGGTCAGAATATTGTTTTACTGAACGTTGATAAAACTGATCTATGGGAAAACAAATTGTCTTTTTTCTGAAGGACTAAATAAATAGAATATATTCCATGGCGAGTTTAAGTATTTTTTCATATGTTTTCCTAAAAAATTGTATATGATGATTTTCGCCTGTACTTTGCTGCACTGTGACACAATTTACCTTGGTGCATCTTATCCATTATAAATCTGATGATGTAAATAATCACCATGCTTATCAGAGTCAGTCCCAGGATTTTTAGAGAAGTAGTCTATTTGGGAGTCCAGGAAGAGAATCAATAAACATTTGTCATATCCCATTGTTTTTCATGAATTCAAAAAATCACTGACGATTTCACTATACTTTCATTCTTTATTATTGTTAAAAATTCACAACAGGTATTTTTGAATGATTTCCATGCTGTTTTTTCACATAGATATAAGGATTTCTCAAAATGCTCATCATTCGATATTAGTGACCTTATTAACACCCCTATAAAAATTGCCTTACTACGATTTTGCATCACTTATTTTAAGAAGTTTAGATTTCTGATAAACAAATGCAGAATAATTGTTATGCATTGCTTTTACAAAATTTTTATAAGCCCCAATTTTATATGCCTGAGGAGGTGAATACACATTATCAGGTTCCACAAAAGGGGAAAGAAAATTTTAAAGTAAAAAAAAAAATCATATTCCATAAAGTGAAATTGTATTCAGAATGAGTTTAAGCGAGGCAGTCTTCCTCATGTTGAATCATGACTCTTGACGTCCCAACTACTTTAAAAAAAACGTTAAACTGAAAATATATGAAACTATTATTCTACCAGTTATATTATATGGGTGTGAAACACGGGCTCTTGCTGTAGAGGAGGAAAGGATATTACGAGTATTTGAGAATATAGTCTTAGGAAAATTTTTGGACCAAAGAGAGATGAGCAGACAGGTAATTGGGGAAGACTACATAACAGTGAACTACATGGTCTTTATAGGAAGCCAGATATAATAAGAACAGTTAAGTCTCGTAGACTGCGATGGGCATGGAATGTGGCACGAATGGGGAACGAAAGATGTGCATGGAAGCTTCTTGTAGGAAATCCAGAGGGAAAACGCCCAGTTGGTGGACGAAGAATGATGTGGGAGAATGACATTAAGTATGATTTGAGGAAGTTGATTATACAGCGGATGATTGGACAACATTAGCTCAGGATAGGAATGGATGGAGAGCTTATGTCCTCGCGGCCATGAACTACGGGTTCGATAGTGCCAGTGAGTTAGTTAGCTAGTAATCAGACAGCCAGTAATGAAATTTCAATGCGCCTATCACATATTTAATAGAGTTCAGCTGTATATTGATTTATTTGTAGATTTTATGAGTTATATAAATGTTTAAGTGTGACAGGAAAGTGTTTCAAACAATTTCTGCTGCGTGTGTGATGACCTAACCTTCGATGTCTCAGAATTAAATTTCACATCAGTTGTAAAAAATCTTATGAGCTTTATTTTAGTTATAGAGCTGCTGACTTGACAATATTTTATTTTGTGAATATTTACCTCAATTTAAATTTATTATAAGTTTTATTATTAGAGACTTTTAAAAATTGGTCTAAATCTTCTAATGACAACATTACCATGGGATCGACGAAGCCTCTAACTTAAATGAGTACCACAACTATGCTCCGGAGGTAAATACGGCCATCACTGGGGAGTGACAACTAATTTTGGTTGTAGAGAATGGTGGGAACCTTAACTTTACATTGCCCTGACAACCTCTTAAAGTTTTTAATGAAATCATTTGCTTTACAGAATCTAATCAAATATTCCAGACGCGGTACGTCTTTATGGGTATAAACAATAAATAAACTTATTGTAAAACAGACGGCTCAGCAATAAAATGCTCGTCGTGAAATAACAGTCTCAAAGTAATCACAGTTATAAGTTATATTTGACTGTGTTCCTCTTTGAGTCTGCAATTGGGTTAAAAGTACATGTGGTGTTATTTTTTTGTTAATTTGCGCTTCCTTTGTCACATGTGCACGTATTTTGCAAACGAATCTTATATACAGTTGTCAGTGCATCTCGTCTCTCCATTAAATTAAATACAATTTGGTAACTACATTCATGTACCAAGCTCTGCTAGCTTCTGTAGTGTACAGCTCCTTCCAGAATAGAAGTAAGTACACTCACACACATACAATATTTAACAAACATAAGTTTATTTACGTTTTACTACTTACAAAGTAAATTAAGGTTTCGAATGAACAAGGCAGTGAAATTATTTAAGTCTGATAAACAAAATATCGTGCATGTTAATCTTGGTTTGAAGAAATTTATAACTAGTGTTGAAATATTTAATATAGTTATTGGACAGACTTCTGTCAACCCAAGTTCTCACAAAAAAATAACTAAAAGGATTTAACACGGCGATTCTTCTGGTTACGTTAATTGAATCTGAAACATCATATCTTACTTTAACACGGCAATTCTTCTGGTTACGTTAATTGAATCTGAAACATCATCTCTTACTTTAAGAAAGGAGAAATGTTTACGAGTAATCAATAATATATAAAAATGAATGTTTGTTTGTTAGTACTTTATACGCGGTCATACCGTTGATCCGATTGTGATGGGGCTTTTTGCAAAATGTTCAGAGATTCCCGGGATGAACATAGGCTATAAGAGAGTAGCGATACTCAGCTCACACCCTTAAAAATCGCCCTTTGTAGTGGAAAACGTGAAAAAGTAGCCCTTTGCACGCTTAAATGGCTTACACTCCCTAAACTATAACAAATATACAAACTTAATGTACACATAATTAAATATCTCAAAAAGCTCTAGATAAAAGTCCGTGATAGCATATGTTTATCTCTTACGGATAACTCACAATAACCATTTTTGTCTTTCATTGTGCCAAGAAGATCGAGACAAGTACGTGCAAGCGTAGCAGCATATGGCGGGTATTCTTTTACGGATAACTCACATAACTAATTTTTTCTTTTAGCTCATTTATACCAAGAAGATAGAGATATGTAGATTCCAGGGCAATACCGGGTAATCAGCACGGGGAATCTTAAATTAATTATGATATACATCTATAATTATATTTCATTTTACTTATTCAACTAAACATAAAAGCACATTGATTTTCATTTATTTAGGCGTAGCAGCGCACGCCGGATATTAGCTAGTGGAGAATAAAATGCTTTGGAAAATCTGTGGGCCAAAGACACACGAGCAGAAGATGAATGCAGAAAACTACATAATAGTGACGTACATGATATTTACGAGAAACGAGATGCGATAAGAACATGTGACACGAATGGGGTATGAGAGAGAGGCATGGACACATCTTGTAGGAACACTAGAGGGAAAGCGCCCAATATGTAGTCGTGAATTAGGTTGGAGAATAACATTAACCTTGATTTAAGGTGATGAATTATGGAGGATAGGAATATATGAAAAGCTTATGTCCATGCGGCCATGACACTAGGGTTTTTCGGTAGTTCCAGTGGATTCAGTCAGATAGTTCATCACTTATCAGTCGTCATGGCAACGATTACTCAACGGTTACAGAATGTCCTTTACCCAATCCACATGCTCGGGATCAATTTCTTCGGGGTAGAGTATTTTAAATCTTTGTCTCGTGTCTGAGTGTGTCCATTGTCGTACTATCTTCGACCGTAGTCGTTGGCATTCTGCAAACCAAAGATCCACGATGCATTGGCATCAAATCTTAAATGGAAGATTCAGATTATGAGGTTCAACGACACTAGACTGACGTCATAATTCTGTCAATAATGTAGTGTCAAGTTCCTTTTCAACATTGCTAATTTAAATAAGAGGAAGTTCTCGTTTAGTAACTCTGAGTTTACTTTTCTGTTCTTCGACATTATATATATATACACACACACACACACACATACACATATTTGTTTTCTTTGTTGCTTAATTTCACTTTTCATACATAGAAACACGCATACACCCGCGCTCAAAGAAAAGTTTTAAAATGTCCTAACCCACCAGAAGTCGAACGCTAGCTGGCAGAGTGGAAATTACGGTCTCTATCGCCCCCTCCATGGAGAATTATGTAAAGGACTTCATGTATCACAGCGCATTAATTTATCCACCGAACCTTTCTGTTCTATGCATTTCATCATAAATTCAGTTAGGCAGTGAAAGGGTAACAGAATGCAAAATTGTACTTGTTTCTATTGCAGTTCGATATGCCACGATGAAAGAGAACTATTCATTTTGTATCTTACAATATTTTCATCTCGGTATAGTGTGCACTCAACCTAACTCATTCTGATGTCGGTAGTTGTGGCCATCTCACTTAATGATCTTCACGACGTAGTTATAATAACTACTCTATATACGTTTTTCCAAATCTCTATCTCTTAATATCAGTTATAATAACAATAATATTTAAAACGTTAAAATTCGAGTCAAGTTATTACATCCTCATGTACGCTCTAAAATATTAAGTGATGGTAATATTTTCATAACCAACAAAAAGTAACCTATATATATATATATATATATATATATATATATATAATATATATATTTAGTACTGTTACCTGACACATGTAACCTACAGATTGAAATTATAATCTACTGTTAGTGTAAAGGACTAAACGAGAGCTAAAAGTAATCAAAAATATAATATATTGTTAGTGTAAAGATCTATCTATCTATCTTCGGGTTTTTACAGCAGCTGCCGTCTTCCCGTGCCAAACCTCCAAAGCCTACGGTCTTGGGTATCTTCGATGCTTAGCCCTCTAGCTTGCATTACTGTCTTCATGTTTTCCTTCCATGTTAACCTTGGTCTTCCTCTTTTCTTCTTTCTGTTCGGATGCAATTCATACAGTTGCTTCGGCCATCGCTCATCTTCCATTCTTAAAACATGTCCTAACCACTTTAATTCATTCTCCTCAATTCTTTCAATTATGCTTTCTTCTGCTTCCATTATGTTTCTAATTTCCTTATTTGTGACACGTTCTAATTTAGACTTTCTGGCACTTCTTCGTAAATAAGTGTGTAGTGTAAAGATCATTCCATTATATCAAGGGACTAAACGCAAGCTGAAAGTACTTTAAAATAGAATTCAATGTGATGTAAAGAACAGTCTCTTAATTTAAGGGACTAAACAGGAGCTAAAAGTATTCGAAAGTATAGTGTAAATAACAGTTTTTACATTAAGGGACTAAACGTGAGCTAAAATAAATTGAAAACAGCATGTACTGTGATGTAAAAAAAAACAGTTTCTTACAAGCTAAACGTATTCGAGAATAGAACGATCTCTGAGCGTAAAGAAATTTCTCTTCCGTTAAGGGGCTAAACGTAAGCTAAATATAATCGTATATAATATGTACTATGAGTGTAAAGAACAGTCTCCTCTTACATTATGTTAGTAAAAACAAGTTTTTTTGTCGTTTTCTTTCGCTTACATTGTTATTCCTTTTTGTTTTACCTTAGTTAACCGTTTTATCTTATTCACACATACAAACACAAGACAGTACACACACCCAGATCCAAGGTGGAGATTTAAAATCCCCTACCCCGCCGGGAATCGAACCCGGGTCGCCGGAGTGGAAGGTAGGGACTCTACCGACTACGCCACGGCGATGGACAATTAAAAATATTAGACAGTAGAATGTACTCTCAGTGTAAATAACAGTCTCTTGCGCTAAGAAACTAAATGTAAGCCAAAAATATTGGAATGTACGGCGAGTGTAAAATACAGTCCCATGCATTAAGAGAGTAAACGCAAGCCGAACGTATTCGAAATAGAACATACTGTGAATGTGAAGGGCAGTCTCTTACTCAAGTGGGACTAAACACAAGCTAAAAGTATTTGAAAATAGAATCTAAAAACTGTACCTTACATTAAGAGAGTAAATACAAGCTCAAAGTGTTCGAAATAGAACATACTGTGAGTGTGAAGGACAGTCTCTTACTCAAGGGGCACTAAACACAAGCTAAACGTATTTTAAAAGTAGAGTGTAAAAAGCAGTGCCTTACATAAAGAGAGAAAACACAAGCTCAAAGTATTCGAAATTGAACATACTGTCAGTGTGAAGGACAGTCTCTTACTCAAGGGATTAAACACAAGCTAAAAGTATTTGAAAGTAGAGTGTAAAAACAGTGCCTTCCATAAAGAGAGTAAACACAAGCTCAAAGTATTCGAAATAGAACATACTGTGAGTGTGAAGGACAGTCTGTTACTCAAGGGGGATTAAACACAAGCTAAAACTATTTGAAAATAGAATAAAAAAACAGTGCCTTACATAAAGAGACTAAACGCAATCACAAAGTATTCGAAATAGAATATACTGTGAGTTTCAAGGACAGTCTATTACTCAAGGGACTAAACACAAGCCAAAATTATTGGAATGTAGTACTGTAAGTGTAAAATACAGTCCCTTACATTAAGAGAGTAACCGCAAACTAAACATATTCGAAATAGAACATACTGTGAGTGTGAAGGACAGTCTCTTACTCAAGGGACTAAACACAAGCCAAAAGTATTAGAATGCAGCACTGTAAGTGTAAAATACAGTGTCTTACATTAAGGGAATACACGCAAGCTCAAAGTATTTGAAATAGAACATACTGTGAGTGTGAAAAACAGTCTCTTACTCAAGGGACTAAACACAAGCTAAAAGTATTTGAAAATAGAATGTAAAAATACTACCTTACATTAAGAGACTAATGACAAACTAAAAGTATTCGTAAAAACGAGTTGGAAACGAATTGAATATTCGGTCCCATAGTGGATTAGAAATGGAGGAAGCTTTATAATGAGGAAATCAATAATATACACCATTATAATAAAATTGTCAATATAATTAAACTAGGAATTTGATGTGGATAAAAAAAAATGTATCTTGATATTAATTATGTATTCGTCTTCTACTTCATGAAATTAGCCTTTTGACCTGTTTTCACATCAAGTGGGATTTAATGAATCTAGTAAATGGGCATCCAGCACTATTGTGTATTAAATTTACAAAATGAAGTAATTTTTAATTTTTTTAAAGAATAAAACATTGTTTCTTCTTACTCCGTCTGTAACTCTAACAATAGAAATACGTGAACAATTCATTTTTTGGAAGACTTTGTTTAAAAACTATTGATAATCCATAGGCGTAGGTGGAATTCGGATGAACCTTAGGGAATAAGATGTGGGAGGTATGTACTGGGTTCAGTTGGCTGAAGACAGGAACCAAGTGGGTCTTAGAGAATGAGGAGCTTTATATCCTACAAGTTCCATAAACCTTAAAGTGTGTGGGTCACGGTATCACAATGCTACAAGTATGTTCCCCAGAGGAATGACCACGCCAATCTTTTACTTATCATTGTTATACTGATAAATGTTTAGTCTCGATGTTAACTGCTTCACGGTACTCTTCTTGAAGTACGGTGTGACTGAATGTTTAAAAACTTAATCTGTAATATTAAAAATTCAATTATGACGGGACGGCACACAGTTCGGGTTGATATCGACAGTTGAGTTAACCGTCGCCACATGATGATGGATGAAGTTGGCTCGAGATGTCGACAGTTGTTTTGACAACTTTTCCAGCCTATGATGGAGTACCGGTACTAATCATTTGCATTCATTTCAACCGTGTTGTTTTATCACTAATTATTTTCAATTTACAATCTCTCAACTTTCCTTCAGAATGTACATCGATTTTAACATTACATTGTTTTCTCACAAAATAGTTTACTCATATAAGCATCCAATAAGTTATTATTATAAATTTGTTTTGTCGGGGTTACGAGTTCTTAACCCGATGCAGAAATTATTTAAATGCTTAACTGTACATTAATTTACTTCTTTCAGTTCTACAGCCCTTTATGAGCCCAGGCTGCTGTTAGAACACTCCTCCACGTATCCCTGTCCAATGCCCTCCTTCTCCATCCCCGGACCCTGAGCTTTCGCAGGTCTTCCTCTATCCTATCCATCCATCTCAACTTCGGCCTTCCTCTTCTTCTTCCTCCGTCTGGTCTCAGTAGTGTAAGCTTTATAGTAGTCCTCCTCCATTCTCATTATATGACCCACCCATCTCAGACTGCCAATTTTAATAGCAATTACCATATCTGGGTCTGAATTCAAATTGTAGATTTCATCGTTATATTTATTCGCCATACTCCACGATCATTTACAGGTCCCAGGATTTTCCTCAGGAATTTCATTTCAAAGATTCTCAGTCTTTCTCCATTCTCTCTGCTAAGTGTCCAGCATTCACTGCCATATGAAGCAATTATATTAATGTTTTGTCACTACTTAAAAAAGTTATAGGTAAAGTATTATTATTTATTGTGCATTCAAGGTGTTAAAGAACGCCACCGACGAACTTACAGAGATTATCATTTTTTTGTTAAGGTACATCCATACACTCCCAAAACTACCGTATATGACATCTGCTTATTGGTCATGTTTCTCGCCAATGAGTTTCCATCAAGTAATGAAAATGTGTACAAGCATGATAAATGTCACTTAAAGGCATACGCTTAGAGCTTATAATATTACGTTTAAACAGTGTGGCCTGTGATTAATTCCATTCTCGATATATTCGCAATGGCGATTGTTCAACTCTATTGAGCATGGTAGTGTTCTGTTTGATGTTATGTAACCTATCATTGAATGGTGAATCAGTTCAGCTCTGCTAGCAACAAGAGTTTGAATCACCATACCTTTGACATGTCCGTAAAAATATTCACTATTCTATATGGTTTGCCCTATGGGGAGGTCTTTCATTGCAATCATAGCATTTTAATGGCTGCTTTGTAGCTTTATTATTGCTTTTCACACGGGTGAAGGATGATAATGACCTTTCGGGTCTTAAAACTACCTGACATTTGTCTTACAGGTGATGAAAAACACGGGAAACAAACCTGGAAGCTTGTCCCGACAGAGAATCGAACCCGGACCTGCTGCGCGACAAGGCACGTTACCACGAAACCACAGCGGTGAATAAGGGACGATAAATCAGGTGAACGCACTGCCGACACGACAGGCCCCACTAGTCCAATCCCTTAAAACAAAGAACTGAAGTGCTGGTAAGACATAATGTGAAGACATACGATACAGAATGACAATTAACTAGGGCTTGGTTACGAGGTCTAGTGCACACTTTGAGCAATGCGCTGAACTCACTAATGACTGGTTTGAAGTATATGCTCCTTAAAATCATGACTCTCTCTGTATAACCCACCGTCCCTAGAAGTCCTGTAACTCTAACGCTAACAAACTCACTGGCACTATCGAACCAGTAGGTTCATGGCCACGCGAACATAAGCTCTCCATACATCCCTATCCTAAAATAAAGTTGTCCAATCACCCTCTGTGTAATCTAATTTCCTCAAATCATAGTTAATGTTATTCTCCCACCTCATTGTTGGTCTACCAACTGGGCGTTTTTCCTCTGTTTTTCCTACAGGAAGCTTACATGCACGTCTTCCATTCTCCTTTCGTGCCACATGTCCTGCCCATCGCAGTCTAGAAGACTTAACTATTCTTATTATATCTGGCTTCCTATAAATACCATGTAGTTCATTGTTATGTAAGTCGTCTCCATTCACCTGTCTGTTCATCTCTCTTCTGTCAAAAAAAATCCCTAAGAACTTTATTCTCAAATGCCCATAATCTCCTTTCCTCCCTTAAAGTAAAAGTCCATGTTTCGTATCCTTATAATATCACTGGTAGATTAATAGTATTATATATTTTCAATTTATCGTTTTGAAAGGAGTTTTATTCATTAAAAACTCAAAATAAATATATTTCGTTGTCCGCATTTTGTAAGGCAAATCCTGAAATCATCTAATATTAGTGGTGATGATACTTTATAGTGCTATTAATCTAAGAGAATTTTGTGTTGTTTTGTCATCATTCAAAAATTTGACTTGGAAAATAACCACGTGTAATTCTTAATCAGATAATAGTTACTTTGTCATATTTATTCCTTTTGTGTGGATGTATTCCAGCCAGAAGGACTTTTTTTCTAAATTTTCCTAATTTTTGTTTCGTTGAAATGCTACGTTCTGTGCAAACTTTAGACAATTTTAGTTCCTATAAGTTCTTTCAGATGTGTGTATTTCGTGACAAATTCTAAGGGAAGTGAAATGGCTAATTTAGCTGATACATCAGTTAGTTGATAGTCTGGAACATCAGCATGTGGGACCACCCATCCAAACAGAATGTCAATAATTTCAAAATTACATTGGTATAAAAACTCTTGTACAATTACACTTTCAGGCAGTCGCCATACATATTTTAGAAACTTTTGTAAATATTAAACTTGTAACATGTTTTGCAAGTATAAATCCCAGGGCTTTATAAATAGTTCGGCAGAAAATTAACGGTAAAATTGTTAAATTTCTATGTAGATGAATAATTAATGTAAACATTCGTGCACAACCCACTCCATCGGCTGTTTTGCAGCATTTAGTGTATAAAATATTTTATCCTGGGTGTTTATCTATGAATTCTTAAATTAACGAGATACATATTTCATAATGTATATATTTCTTTTGGTACATGGAGTGTGGTATCAAAGAGTATGATAAAACTGGAATCCATGGGGGGTTGCGAGGGGCAGAGATACACCGGTTACAATTGGCCGATTGAACTAAAAGCGAGATAAAAGTTGTCGGAATATGAAACCGGATGTAGAATTGCACTAAAGTTATATCATTATAGTGCCTGTCAAAATTTTTGTTCAGTTTTTATAATATCGACTATTTACTACTTCAGATAATCGGCGGGCGCAGCTGCAAAGTAAAACTTCTAGTGTATTGTAGACTGATACTTGGCCAAATTTGCCATGGAAGCTATCAATCTGGCTAATACTGAAAGCTCTTTGATGAATAGCATTTATTGCACATGGAATAGACGATCTAGCAGAAGAATAAACCATCCATAATGCAGTTTAGAGCGAGTCAAAGAATGGTAAACTTGACCACTCTATCAGCTCCTCATAAAATAGTAGCGAGGTAGCGTATAATATGGAGAGAGCGTTTTCACAATTTCCTTTAGCTAAGTGAGATGAGATTTCCAACTTAGTTATCTATCATATATATGCCTCAGAAATCAGTATGTGTCTGTAAACGGAAATCTAAGTCACTACTAAATAAAATAAAAATAGATTCCATGCATTCATCCATAGTAATTCTGTCCGATGGCAGGTCTTTCGCTGCAATCACAGCATTTCCCTGCTATGCTTTGCAGCTTTACTAGGGAATTATAGGTGTGGTAGCTTCCCGTTGTTTTCCATACCGGTGAAGGATGATGATGATGATGGCCGGATGATTTTCGTGGACCATTGGGCCCTAAGCTTCCTGACATTTGTCTTACAGGTGAGGAAAAACCCCGAAAAACTCTCACACAGGAGTTTGTCCCGACCGGGAATCGAACCCGAGCCCACTGCGTGACAAGGCAGCACGCTACCTCGAAACCACAGCGGTGGGTAAAAATAGATTCATGAAAAATAATTTTGCCAACAAAAGTAAAACAGTATTTACTACGACGTAAACATAGCCAGTTATAGATGATATACGAAAGTGTAAATGAGCTGGTATGTCGCCATGCGCGAACGGAAGAATCCATAACTTGCACTCTTGCGATCAGGATTCAACACCAGGCAAGGTAAAATAATTAAGACTCTACCTTGAGTGGGAATGTGTCCATAAACCAATTATATCATTGATGCCTTCTCCTTTGTCTTACAATCCTGACAACTGCAGTTCCTGAGAAGCCCGCCTGTGTATATCTGCTCGTGTATGTTAAAAAGTGAATTGTTTCTAGCCTGTGAATTATGTTATTCATATAAAATCAGGAAAGATAAAACAATAAAAAAAGATGTAGAAATAGAAGAAAATTATCATTTTCCTTAATGTCCACATTTTGTTGCCGACATAAATTTTATGACTCAATCTGAATAAGAAAGAAAATAAAAATTTTAAAATATGCTCAATACCTTAATATCTTTACAAATAGTACTTATTGAATAAATTATTTCCTCAACCTCAAAAATTGACAATCTTATAAAAATAGTGTAATCTTCGCTTTTTACATGGAAAAAATATTTTCATTATCTTATAGAATAACAAGTCCACCGCTGTGGCCTCGAGGTAGCGTGCTGCCTTGTCAGGCAGCGGGCCCGGGTTCGATTCGGGTCGGGGCAGTTTTTCTGGGTGAGGTTTTTATCGGGGTTTTTCCTCACCTGAAAGACAAATGTCAGGAAAACTTTAAGGCCCAAACGGTCCCCAAAATCATATGGCCATCATCATCACCCTCATCATTATCATCTCATCATCATCATCATCATCCTTCACCGGTGTGGGAAGCTACCACACCTACAATTCCCTAGTAAAGCTGCAAGCATAGCATGAAAATGCTATGATTGCAGTGAAGGACCAGCCTTCGGGCAGAATTATTGTGAATAGAGTAACATTCTCAAATTACATCGATTAAATACTGTATTTATATTTATTTTGAGGAAATTATATTATATATTCTAATTCAGCTATATCACCAGTATATAGTGTATTTAAAAATGTCCATAATTTTTATTGAATTCAAGTTAGCTGTTAAAATCCATATACAAAATCTAGGGAACGCTTAGGCTAAAATGACATATAATCTGTGGACTACTGTTTATGTAACTTTACAAACTTTGGATATCTATCTATCTATCTTCGGGTTTTTACAGCTGCTGCCGTCTTCCCGTGCCAAACCTCCAATTATATTTATAGTAAATTAGAAAGGATAAAAAATGTGATTCAGCTCTTGAGGAAACAGGCATATACTGTCCCAGCCATCGCGGCGAACAAAAGCATTTTATCGCATTTCAATGCATTTTTAATTTGAAAGTTATGAATTTTACCAAATGAGTGAGATCAGATGGTACCGTACGAACTAGTAAACTGATGAACCTAGGTCCAAATCCAGTACCAAGCAACTTGATTCTTATTTTCTCCGGTTTTCCTCAATCGTCAGCTCATGTATTGTTTTGGAAATGCTTTTTCAGGACTCAATTCGCCTTAGATATAATTCTTCAGTAAATAAACACACTTCAAACGCGATAGAAGCACACAGCCTATTGATTCACTTAAAAGTCTTACATGCAATAAGATCTTAGGTGTTGAAGCGTCTATAAATAAAATGAAAACCCTTTAATTATATCTTTAGTTTACACTCTATACTTTTACAGGACTTTTATCCTCCTATGGGACTTACAAGTAAATTTTCTGGGCGGATCGTTTATCGGCAAACAACAGAAACTCAACCATTCACATTAAATTAGTTGTTGTCAGTACTAAATGTGTGATATGATGTTGATTATAAAATTGATACCTGGTAAGTAGGTCGTCCTCAACTAAATTAGTAAACTTCATTAAGTTATGCCAATATTGAGGCCTTTCAAAAACAATGTTTCATCTTGTGCATTTTGACTGGTACCAGTTAAATACAGAAGATAAAATATTGTTTTTGAAAGGCCTCGATATTGGAACTACTTCATGAAGTTTAATAATTTAGTTGAGGACGACTGACTTACTAGGTACTAATTTTATAATTAATATCTTATTACATAAACTCAATGGTGATTTAATATGAATTTCAAAAGTATTGATTGAAAGTCTGACATGTTAGATACACAGCCAAAAAAAACAAAGGAAGCATAAAAAAGGAGCAAATGTCCAATTCCAAGACGGAGATTTAAATCCCATATTCATTGAGAATTCCGGCCGCCAGAGTGGACGATATAAACTCTACCGACCACTCCATGGCGGCACGGACAATACACGTAACTAAAAATTAAAGGAAAAGTATACAATTTTTAGTTACAGGACTGATAAAATATTTTTTTGCGTGATAGTGCGTTTTGTCGTACTTACAGAAATGGCGACCATGATTGAAAGTTCAATTTTCTGCATATCGGGGTAGTCAACCTAAATATCTATACTGTAACAAAATAACTATACTGTAATATTACATATTACAAAACGCGTGTGGGAAGTAAAACCACTGCCCTCTATGTATACTACATACAATATATATACAAAAAAAATATCCAAAAGGTAGAGTTAATATGCATTATACGAAACCAATCACTGCCTTTTAAATGAACTGAACCTTATTTGAAACAATATAAAAGAATAAATACGTATTTGCGTTATTTTATCACTAAATGGTCTCACGGCTTCCTGTAATTTTAACTCATAAACATTGTCCATACTGTTAAATGTTAGTCAGTTGTTTAAAATGAATGTAAATATTTCCAACAAATATATTATTTTACTATTATTTATTATTTTGTAAACACCATCGCGTAAAAAATAATGTACCATGCACGTTTCTGAAGTGTTTTACAGAATCTCGAAAATTAAAAACCTAGCTATCGCTCGGTTTTTAAACATTTTCATCGATTGTGTAAAAATCACTTTCCACCTTCGCATCATAATATACTATTAAAACACTAATCACAATACTGTCTGGACAAATTTAGTTAGGTTTATAGGAAAAATGGCTATAATATCTTCATGGGAGTAAATTATATTGGGAAGAATAATTTTTGTAAAAAATCAAGGATAAAATTACATTTTATGAAGAATTCACCAGGCGAAAATAATATTTGGAAGAATTATCTGAGGAGGAAACATGTAAGGAAAAATATACGGAAGGATTAAAAATCGGTATATAGTGAAAATTATAATTTTTAAAGAAACTTCAAAGTATTTAAAATCTGTACATAGAACTTAGCTTTACAGAAATTGTTCTGGCAATATGAGAGAAGTAATCTCTGGGCTGTTTTGAAAATTGTATGTCATACATAAATCCTATGAACAATTTTGATACATTATCATTTAATCCCGCAAGTAATAAGATTAAATACACGGAACGCTCTTGTCCATTAAGCTTTCAAGCAGGCAGGGAACGCATTTCACAGAGTGAAGAGGAATTAATCTCACGGAAATAATTACACATTTCCAACTGTTCTGTCTGTGGTCAGTATATGTTACCAAAAACAACTTGTAAAATCTAAATCAAAACCATTCTCCCGTAAATTCATCCAGGGAATTAGTGCTTCATATCCTCGCATCAGGCTAACACTGAAATGTGGCTCTTTATTCATCTATTCCAATCTGTGTGCTCTAACTAGCTGTCATGCATATTTTCAACTTATTTTCCTCTACTTGACTACTAGCGTGTAAAGGTGTGTGGTTTTTTGTAGATATATTTAATAATGAGTGATAATTGTAACCAGGATTTTATTTAAATCAAGATTAAAATTTATGATATTAATACATCCAATGAACTTTAGCATTTATCGTCTCAGATCATAGTGGTAAGAAGTAATTTTGATATGAATATGAACAGGGATTATAGGGGCCTATTGGGTATTTTTATCATAGGAAGCTGGAATCCAGACTCAGAGGCGCCGAAACTTATTTGTATTGCGGGCAAAATGGAAGAAACGTCAAGGTGGCGCGGGTCATAGTCCCTATTATAGCTGTTGTGGACGATTATTATTATTATTATTATTATTATTATTATTATTATTATTATTATTATTATTATTATTATTATTATTATTATTATTATTATTATTATTATTATTATTATTGAAAGAGATAGACTAAAAGTATGATACATACAATGTTATTTACAAATATGGGTCGCATGGGCCGTAAGCCGTACGTGCTGTTGACAGCCAGTTAGAAAAAGTTAATGTTTGGTAATAATATAACTTAAAACAAAAAAGAAAACAATAATATTAGAATCAAGTAACAATAAAATTACATTATACCTTAACTAGATTATGTACAATTATTAATAATTAATGGTTTTGCAATTTCTTAATATATTTATTTATTCATGAATGAGTGTTGTTCTTATTTTCCGCTTTTTGCCCAGATATTTACCTAAGTTTATCCAATTTTCTGGGCTTACCAATAACTCAGTCCACCGCTGTGGTCTCGAGGTAGCGTGCTGCCTTTTCACACAGCGGGCTCGGATTCGATCCCCGGTTGGGGCAGTTTTTCTGGGTGAGGTTTTTATCGGGGTTTTTCCTCACCTGTAAGATAAATGTCAGGAAAACGTTAAGGCCCAAATGGTCCCCGAAATCATATGGCCAGCATCATAATTATCATTCCTACCATTATCATTATCATCATCATCCTTCACCGGTGTGAAAAGCAACGGGAAGCTACCACACCTACAATTTCCTAGTAAAGCTGCAAGCATAGCATGAAAGTGCTATGATTGCAGTGAAGGACCTGCCCTCGGGCAGAATTACTATGGATGGAATGGACCAATAACTCGTAGCATGCCAATCTTTCACGATTTGAATTTATATATCTTTCCGGTAATAACTGGCGCCTCCAATATTCCAAATCGCTGTATCCTGGTTTGATTCATACCAGCACGGGCGTCTATAATACGTTTCATTAAATTGTAGATCTTCGTCTTGGCGCAACGTGCAGGCGGGAGTCCCCCAGGACAGTGTTCTCGGACCTCTTCTTTTCCCAATCTACATAAATGACTTACCAACTGTACTAAAGGACTGCCGTTATAACCTCGAAATTTACCTACATTCATCTCATGATTCACTCTACAATAGCTTGACGAAAATGAATGGCGAACTCATATCCATCTTTAACTGGTCTTCAAGTATCGGTCTAAATCGGAATCCTAACAAGTCACCAGTAAGTCTAATGGGATAACAAAACTGCTTACAACCTTCGACATATCTACACTTCCGAAAATTACTATATATAACATTGTTATCCCTTATTCTTCTTCAGTATACATCTTAGACTACACCTAGACACAAATTTAACCTAGCGAACACAAGTGAAACACATATGTAAAAAGACTTTGTCCATCTTACATTATCTTAGATGTTTAAAAATTTACTCCTAGTTTCATTAAAACAAATCCTTGTGCAGAATCGTCTGTTCTCACACTTCGATTATTGTGACGTCATACATAATGGTTTAAATTGATATTTCTGAGAGACTGCAGCGTCTTCATAATGCTTGCGTTCGAATCATTTTCAATATCCGCCGTTATAAACTTATTACCGAACACTTCAATAAACTCTCTTGTTTCTGTCTTACTGATAGACGTAAATTGCACTCTGTTTCACTTCTTTTCAAGCTTCAGAATTCCTACACTCCTAGTTACCTGGCGTCCATATATGAGAAGATATCTTCTTACCACAATATTGACACTAGATTACAAGATAACAATCTGCTAACAATCCCTCTTCATAGCACTTCATTTTATTCTACTTGTATCACAGTAGCTCTGCCCGCATCTGAATTTTCCTTCCTCAAGATATCAGGGGTTTCCGCACACATGACACTTTTAAGTCACGCTTATAAAGTTAACGTTCGAAAAATAATTAATTTTTCTCTAGAATTATATTTATTTATGTCATTAATATTTTTTTCTATTTTTCTATCCTACATATTTTTAATTTAATTTGTTAAATCTGTATCAAATCAAAATATTTTGTAAATAATAATTATATTCTAGACACGCTAAGTAGTGTTTATTTTTATTGTAACTAGATGCAGAAAATCATTTTGTATTTTACTGAACTGGTTAAGTGGTAGACAATGCCTTAAGGCCTTAACTGTGGCAGGTAAAATAAAGCTATTATTATTATTATTATTATTATTATTATTATTATTATTATTATTATTATTATTATTATTATTATTATTATTAGAAGTTCTTTCCATTACTCCTCTTCTTCTACTACAAGGTTTATGCTATGCAGCCTGTTCCGGCGAAGTTAAAAGTGGAGTATCTTTCCATTACTGATACGCTACTATTTTAGGCTAACTTAGCTTATTTTATTGTATTAGAATGGTACAAGTCTACTGAAGCAGGACAGAAAGTGATAGAGGACCGTATCCGGCCCGTGGACCATATTTTGGTCGCCACTGATTCTAGAGCAACTGCAATTACCAAATGATCTGTAATTATGATAATTCAAATATATTATTAACATTATGATAAATCTGTAAAACGGTTAATTGAAATCGCTGCAAGTGCTGATAAATATGAGAGAATTTAACTACCAGGAGATACGTCGACGTGGAAAGTATATCTGTGTGAAATGGCTGCAGGCTAAGCGCTATTTTAGAGAAAGAACGTTGGGAAAATTATGTTTATGGAGCTATGTTAGGAAAATTGATTTGATCATGAATCTTTTCTATGGAACTTGATCTAAAATTAATTTTAAATGATACATTAATTTCTCAAACAGGGATTATCTATTCCAGTAAGTACGTAGATTGAGAGGTGTGTCTTAATAGAGCACCAGCTTTTAAAGATTTGTGGTTTAGATCCGCGTTCTTGTGCAATGTTTTCTCTTAAAATGCGTTAACTAAGGGCTGGTACCATTAACTATAAAAATGGTACATAAGTAGGTAGTATTAGAATTAGCGATGCTCTTACTATTTGAGGTCATTGCAGTGGCAATTAATCTAGGCGTGAAAAGGCCGGCATATTTTAGCAAATTCCGAGGAACAAAGCTAATGAGGTTTTTCTCATTCAAAATTCTTTTTATTTATTTTACGATCTTCACTGTTAAAATTGTAGCGGTCGCAATTTTTGATTTTTTAAGATTAAACTTGGAATATAACAATACATTAAAAATTCAAAATCAATTTCGTTAACCAGCAAAATTGGACCGTTAGGTGTAGGAGTTCACCTGAAAATAAAATTAAAACGCTGTACCGGTTGGAATTTTACTTGCTTCATTATATGCTATTAAAATCAAACGAGGAATGTATTCTCAAAAAATTAGCGAAATCCAAACATTTTAAATGGTGGATAAGCTGAAACTCGAAATAAAAAATCGCTCTTCGTTTTCACTGCGGCCCCACACTTTAAAATATGTTGGCATCAGAAATTTAGTTTCTCCAAATTTAACAAAAGAAATATATATTCCATATATCACCAAAATGTGTTCATAAATTCGACTTGCTGAGAAATTGGCTTGAATTACGCGGTCCCTCGTTAGCGAACAGTTTGTCGGAGGCTTCTGATTTTAGAATTACGATTTATTTACTTCCCTTAATCTACGATACGCGATCAGCTTTTTTTTAAATTTTGGCTCTGAAGGAAATATCTCTGTACACCAATCCAGGCATCACTTAATATTCACAAAATATATTTTTGGTTCATGAAAACCCACCCATGATACTCCAATTTATCTCAAATTATAAATAACAGCCATGGTTTCATTAAAACAAATCCTTGTGCAGAATCTTTTTTGCGACACGTCGATTATTGTGACGTTATGTATATTGATCTAAACTATAACTTGTCGCAAAAACTGCAACGTGTTAATGATGCTTGTGTACGATTCATTTTCAATATCCGTCGTTATGATCATATGTCCGAACACTTCAATAACTTCTCTTGGCTCCGACTTAATCGACAGACGTAAATCGCACTCTCTTTCACTTCTTTTCAAGCTTTTGAATTCCTACACTCTCACTTACCTAACGCGCCATGGCATCCAGATATGAGAAGTTATCCTCTTACCACAATATTGACACTAGGTCACAAGATAACAGTCTGCTAACAATTTCTCTTCATAGCACTTCCTCTTATTCTACTTCTTTCACTGGAGCCTCTGCCCGCTCCTGAAATTTCCTTCCTCAAGATATCAGGGGTTGCTTCATACTTGGCACTTTTAAGTCACGCATATACAGTTACCTGTTGTCAATTTTTTTTCTAGAGTATATATCATTAATATTTGTTTCTTCTCATTTTGTTTTTTATCTTGTATATTTTAAATATCATTTGTTAAATCTAGATTAAATTAAAAACACTTTGTAAACAATAATTATATTGAAGAGATACTATGTAATATTTATTTTTATTGTAACTAGATATCAGAATCAGTTTTATATTTTTTGAACCTGGTAGAGTGTTTGACAAGGCTTTAAGACCTTAACTCTGTCAGGTAAAGTATAGCTATAATTTTAATTATTATTATTATTATTATTATTATTATTATTATTATTATTATTATTATTATTATTATTATTATTATTATAGTGCTGTCTTCAATACAGGTAGTAGAGTTTAAGTAAATTGATTCTGTTGACTACTAAATATTTTTAGAAATCAAACTCTTCACAAGCCTTCAATCCCTTTAAGACATAATGAGCGGCCTACCAGGTAATTATTTACTTTTAGAAAAATAAGGAGGAGGTACCTAGATATAAACCAACAAGATACTTTCGCCGAATGTACAGGAAGACGCTCACTGTTTACAAAGAGACCTAAAACACGTCTGGGGAAAAAAATCGTATATACTCAACCTAGGATTTAAGGAGAGATCAGGGCTTGCTTGGTTTAGGATAGGGGCATGGAAATTTCTAAAAATTAGCGACGATCACGATATGTGAATATGTCCAATGTGCGGGAACTTTGAAGATGAGATACATATATTAGGAAAATATATTGATTTAGAATATTGGAGACGTCAGTTATTACCGGAAGGATATCTAAATTCAAATCGGGAAAGATTGGCATGCTACGGGTTATTGGTAAATCCAGAAAATTGGATAAACCTCGGTAAATTTCTGGACAAAACGCGGAAAATAAGGACAACACTCATTCATGAATAAATATATGTTATGAAAATGCAATACCATTAATTCTTAACAATTATATATAAATTAATTAGTGTATAATGCTATTGTGTTATTATTATTTAATTGTAATATTATTGTGTTTTCTGTATGTAATTGTAATGTTAATGTTTTTTAGTGTATAATGCTATTGTGTTATTATTTAATTGTAATATTATTGTGTTTTCTTTATGTAATTGTAATGTTATTGCTTTTTTTGTTGTTTATTTTTCTTTATACTATTACCAATTATTACTTTATTGTAACGGACTGTCAACAGCACGTACGGCTTACTGCCCGTGCGACCCATATTTGTAAATAATATTGTAAATATCTTACTTTTTGTCTAATAAAGTCCTACTACTACTTTTATTTGCACGATCAAAATTCGACTTTATACCATCATTTGATTTTGATAGCTTTCAGAAAGCCTCAAACCTCACTGATATACTTACTGCTGAGACGAGCAACAATGATAATGTCAGTGTGAAAGTTGCTAAGCTCTGTAGATATGTTAATATTGTTATCGCTTTTAATTACACTGAGCATCAAAAAAGGAACTTTTTTGTCTCAGAAAAAAAAATGTGATTCTGATAGTATTGTTTCTCTTGAATTCAAATGTGATGTCGTTTTTTCCCCATCACTTAAGGTTACAGAGAGATAGGCATTTGTAATTTCAAACACTTTAATAATTTCTTCATTCGTAACTACACAATATTCGAACATTCGGACTCACCTAGAAAGTAAGAAATGACGATTTTGTGCTATATTTCGCTTTGGAGCATCCCTCTTGATAGTCCAACAATAATCGGCCAGCATATTAGGATTCCATTTGCCTTGATATCTCTTTTCCATAGCTGAAACCATTTGAGTTAGCTCATTTGGTTTTATTTTACAATGGACAAATGGACGAAAATCGTTTATAAAATAATTATTTAAATCCATTAATTCACACTGAAATAAAAAAAAGGTGGACGTAGGAGAAATTCCGAATACATATTTGAAAACCACGATAAAAACTGCATTAAGTACAACTATTGGTACTCATGAGACAAAAATCATGTTGACTAATGGAATGAGCAGTGTAGGATATGCTGCATAAATTCCATCGTCTGACCATAGTAGCAATTCTTTTTACTGACCTAAATACTGTTCTTACCCAAAGACTTCAACGTGTTCACAATTCTTGCATACGTTTTATTTGTGGTATACGTAGATTTGATCACGTTACACCATCCCTGGAACAATTGTCATGGCTTCGTCTTCAAGATCGTAGAACCATCCATTCCCTATGCCTACTCTATAACATATTACACACATCTTTACCTTATTATTTATCACACCCCTTCACTAAACTCTCTGATACACATAACTTAGATACCCGATCCCTTGAGCACAGTGTCCTTTATATCCCTCCTCATCATACTACCTATTATTCGAAATCTTTTACAGTTTCTCTTGCTAGAACATGGAATTCACTTCCACCCTATGTCAGAGACTGCCAAACTTTACCATCTTTCAGAAATAAATTGAAAATAAAATCACTAACAGAAACAACTCACTAATACTACTTTTTAAGAATTAATAATGCGTTTTTGCATTATTTAATAAAAATAGACTTAGGATTTGTTAATATATTTACCTAATGCCTTGTATAAAAAGCGTAGATTAATTCATTGTAGTGTTTTTTTTCTCTTCTTTTTATGCATAGTAGATTCGAGCTGTCATTCCTTTTTTATTCATTGTATCATTAATTTAATTTTAATTGTATTTAGTTTCATTCTATTATTAGACATTAATTTCATTATTATTCAATATGACAGATAATGAATTGTTCAATAACTATTATTGTAACTTTTTTTGTATTCATATGTAACATGTTTGTCGTGTCTAATATGACTACTATTGTAATTTTTTTGTATTCATGTGTAGCATATGTTTGTCCTGTTTTATATGACTATTATTGTATTTTTTTTTGTATTCATATGTAACATATGCTTGTTCTGGTGAGTGGAAGAGAAGGCCACATGGCCTTAACTCCACCAGGCTAAATAAATAAATCTAAATAAATAAATCTAAATAAAGGAGTTACCCTAGACTTTGTCCATACCAAGTAGAACAGGAAACTGAGAATTAAAACTTAAATCACCAACTGTGTTATCATGGCGGATAGTTTTAAATGGTGTATTGAGAGTTAAGTTGCGAAATTTAAAGCTATATTTACTGATAAATCTGTTAATATTAGTTTATATTATTCTGTTTACTATTTGATGAGATTCGTGTTATTATTTGTCAAATATTTACTCAATTAAGATAGATGATAAAACAAGTTTGATATGTGTTAAAATTGATGCTAAATCATTACTGTTTAGTATAAATTTCATAAATATTAGTCTCCATAGGAGAGGTTAATAACATTCAATATCATGGACGCTATAAATAATAGTGGAGTAAGTATCAATTCCGTTATTATTAGTAATTCTACTAATTACAATCAAACTCTTTTAAGGGGGGTGACGGGTGAAATTTCTATTTTCTACATTTTTTAAGCTACATACTTTATGTTTTGTACACACACTCATGCCATAATAGGTAATATTATATTAAAGTTTCATCCTTCTAAGCTTAAAGGTTTTTGAGGTTTGAAGAAAATCCATTTACAAATTTGCATATTAAATTTTTAATAAGTCCCATAATTTCTTAGTAAAATGTTTGAGTTTTTTTACACGACCACTGTCTTATTAGAACAACACTATGCATTGACGTTTCTATATCATTTTAATAAAGGAACAAATATATATATATATGGTATGATAAGAAAAATAAATGCCACTCTGAGTTCCGGGTTCGAATCCCGTCCAGGCATTTATTTTTCTTATCATACCACATTAAGCTTGCATTGCTCAATGTTAAACATTTAATTATAACCTGTATATATATATATATTAAATTACTGCACATACTTTATTTTCTATTTAAAAAACTAAGAATGTTGTTTAAAAATTCATGCACAGAATTATTAGTCATAGTGTGTGGGACATGCAGTTAAATGTTCGTAATTCTATTATTAAATTTGTCAATGTATTGAAATGCAATGAAAATAAAAGTGTAGAAAAGCCAATTTGAAAGTTTGCATGTAGTTAAATTAGAATGTAGCATACATGACCTCCTACAGTTATTAGGGAGACTTACAAGCGCCATAGGACACTCACATGTCACCAATTTATACTTCAAGGTATGTAGTATTTTTTAATACAAAAAACAAAAAATGCAGAATTTGACCAAAAATGTCGAAAATTTCACCCATCACCCCTTTAATGTCGCAAGAATATGTTATAAAAATATGATACACAAGTAAGGTTATTTTTAAACTTGAATATGAATCTAATAATAAGAATACACAAATAAAAATCCTGGACCCTATTTAGGGTAGATCCGTGTAATTTGGGCCGACGTGTAATTTGGGCTTTTTAAAATTTTGATATTTCCAAGTTCGTTCACCCCTTGTTTGTAACGGGATTAGCTAGGCAATTAGCAGCACTTCATCCCCCGAAACTTGTTTTATTGTATCCCTCAATGTTTCGAGGCAACGTAGAAAATATTATATTGTCCATTTTCACTAAGGTTTCAGTTCAAAGTGAAACAGTTTTTTGAAGCTAGTGGTTAAGTCAAGTGTGCGTATTTTTAGTTAAACTGCTGCAAAAATTTCAAAGTACGTTATATTAATATTTCAGTATCGTATTTACTCTAATTTTTATGATACATATTTTTTTAATTAAATGATACATGGCGTGTAATTAGGGCCTCATGAGAGTGTGTAATTTGGGCCACGTCTTGAGTTCGTAATCTGAACCTGAGATAGAGCATTAAATGTTTTTAGTTTTATATATTGTTATTAATAATAATAATAATAATAATAATAATAATAATAATAATAATTATCATAATAATAATAATAATTATTATTTTTTTATTATTATTATTAATCAAATTATTTCTACTATAATAATGAACATAACTAAAATAATGTTATTATTAGAATTGCCTTACTACCAACTAAGTCACTGGCTGTATAGAACCCGTAGGTTCATGGCCGTTCGGACATAACGTTATTTTACTAATATAATTATTAGTTTAATACTTATTATTTTTAATAGTTGTAACATTATTAAATTTAGTATTAGAAAACGTTTATATTGTTTAGTGCACGTGCATAATCTCTTACGATTATTTTAATTAATTAGTTAATTTTGTGTTCGACAATAAGTTAGTTCAACTATGGCTCACTGTTATTGCTGTTTTTAGTATTATTATTATTATTATTATTTATTGGTTATATCATTTAACATATTTTAGAATTTCAATTTCTTTAATGTATTTCTTTGATGATCTGTCCTTGTGAATCCAAGAAGTGATCTAAAAAAACATATGTTCATTATTTATCTACGTGTATTTATTTCTCGTGTTTCGATAATTGTTTCATAAACACAAATGAGGACAGACTAACTACAGATTTATAAATCCCGAAAAGAGAATGTATTCTCTTACTTATATTTTTAAAATAAATCACTTAAAAAGTAATATGAGTAATTATATTTGCATGTACAACCTATAAGACATCGGCCCAAATTACACGATTCATCGGCCCATATTACACGACCTCGGCCCAAATTACACGAAATCATTATTTATGTAAACATAATTTTTAAAAATTGTCTGGAAATTATTATACAATGTAGTTATCAAAAAGCAATCAGCACTGTGTACTATTCATAACTTATAAAATTTATAATGTTCTAAATAGAATTAAAGGCGTTACTCGAATTTTAAGTTAAGTGGCCCAAAATACACGACCTTCCCCTAATTCATTCTGAACATAATTTATTAATAATAATGTATATATTTATCCAAATCTTCCTGCCTTAAATCGGTTTGGTGATTTGAAAAAAAAATGGATTCGTCAATAATCTCGGTCAATTTGGAAAAGTTATGTTTTACCCCTTCTTACTCCCTCTATCATAGGGGAACTTGAGGTCACGAATATGTTTAAACGTCATTGAATATGCCACATGTCTGATAAGCGATCCCGTAAATACTAATCTCCATCATTTGTAATATATTTCTACTTCTATTCATCGTTTAAAGCTGCAATGGTCAAATGTGAGCTTAAATAGGATCAGCAATATTTCAGTCAGCTTAGCGACTCCAAAAACAATATATTTTACACTAATATCGAAACTTTTTTCGTTTTAGTTTTCATCCTTTATCACCGCCTGAAATAAATATTTTCCTATGATTAATTTGTACAGAAAATGATGTTATAAAATTGTGTTTAAAAAGTCTGACAAATAAACATTTGACCGAAATAAGCCATTTGAAACTGTCCCGAATCACCCAAAAGATTTTTACTATTCACCCTAAGAAGTTAAAATGAAGAGGGGCATGCAGTACTGTAATGTAAGTGTCGATATTTTCTTGTGCATTTGATTGATAAAACTGTAACTGGTACAAGGTGTTTATGAAATAATGTATTAATCATAAAGTACAAAATACAGTGTATGTCTTACCAATAATGGTATTGATATTTCAGATTTTCCTATTTTTGTCCCGATATCCGAGCTTAGTCTACTACTATCTTTATCAACTAAATACATGTTCCAGTGTAACGTAAATAACTACTAAATACTGATAATATATATCACCAAATACATTACGTAGATGTTAATTACTACAAATTATCAAAGGCAATAACAATTATTAATACACTTTTACATATACCCATGGATCTATGAAAGGGGAGCTGCAGTGCACAGTAATAAATAGGCAACATACCAACATTAGGTAAGATACTATATGACACTACGATATTATCACGCGATTCACGAAGTGACGAGTGAATTTATCTAGATTGGAAATCAAGAGTGACATTTGTTAGGACTATTTAACGAATAAAATTAAGCTGTTTACTCTTATTTACTTACTTACTCACTGGCACTATCGAACCCGTAGGTTCATGGTCGCACGAACATAAGCTCTCCATACATCCCTATCCTGAGCTAATGCTTTCCAATCATTCCCTGTATAATCTACTTCCTTCAAATCATAGTTTATGTTATTCTCCCACCTCATTCTTGGTCTACAAACTGGGCGTTTTCCCTCTGGCTTTCACACAAGAAGCTTCCATGCAAGTCTTTCATTCCCCATACGTGCAACATGCTCTGCCCATCGCAGTCTAAGAGACTTACTTGTTCTTATTACATCTGACTTCCTATAAAGACCATGTAGTTCATTGTTATTTAGTCTTCTCCATTCACCTGTCTGTTCATCTCTCTTTGGTACAAATATGTTCCTAAGTACTTATTCTCAAATACTTGTAATCTCCTTTCCTCTCTTAAAGTATGAGTCCATGTTTCGCACCCATATAATGTAACTGGTAGAATAATTGTTTTATACATTTTCAGTTTTACGTTTTTTGAAAGGAGTTGGGACAACAAGAGTCTCTGCAATGCATAAAAGCATGCATTTCCAGAATTGAGCCTATGTTCAATTTCTTTGTGCATCTCATTCCTATTTGTGATTACTGTTCCCTAGGTATTTGAATTCAGCCACTTCGTCAAAATATCCCTCATTTTTCGTTAGCTTTCCATTTCCATTATTTAATGAATTTCTATGTGTGACCATATATTTAGTTTGATTGATAATTACTTCCAGTCCTAATTTCTTAGTGTTACTCAATAGTGTGTGCGTGTTGTCCTTCAGTATCTCCTCGCTATCAGCCAACAATACTACATCATCAGCATAAACTAACAGTTCATTAATACCATTGAGTTGTAAGCCTTCCTCATTCTCTAAAGATTTAATGGCATGCTCTAGTACAAAATTAAATAGTAGAGGAGATAGTGCATCTCCTTGCTTCAAATCATTCTGGATTTCAAAAGTGTCCGAAAACTGTTTGCCTTTTAGACAAATTCGTATAAGTCTAACTTTTTAGGAATTCCAAACTCCAGCAGGATACTATATTACTTCTCTCTTTTAATTGAATCATATGCTTTTCTGAAGTCTACATACAGTTGATGTACAGTACCATTATATTCCCATTTCGACTCTAAAATCTGTCTTATACTAAAAATCTGATCTGTTGTAGACCTGTTCCTTCTAAATGCACATTGATGATCTCATACAATGAAATCAATATAGGGAGTAAGTCTGCTTACTAATATATTTGTTAGAATTGTGTACGAAGTTGAAAGTAATGAGATGCCCCTGTAGTTGTTGCAATCAGTTTTATCTCCTATCTTATAAAATGGTACGATAATTGATACCTTCCATTCATCTGGAAGAGCTTCTTTTTCCCAAATCATACTAAGCAACCAGTGTATCTTGTCCATCAATTTTTCTCCCCCTGATTTTATCAGTTCTGCTGAGATCTGATCAGAACCTGATGCTTTATACATATTCAATTTTTCAATCGCCATTTCAACGTCTAATGCACTTGGCTCTGCGATTAGCATTTCAGCTGTCTGCAAATTATCCTCCTCAATGTCCTGTTCTGTATGTACATTTAATAGCTGATTAAAGTAACTTTTCCATCTATTTAATATACTCCTGGAATCTGCAATCATATCCCCATTTTCATTCCGAATTATGTTTGTTCTACCTGAAACCCTTTCTTCTCTATACTAATGCCTTGATATAATTCTCTAATGTTCCTATGTTTTGCATTCATTTCAAGATCATTAATCTTCTCTCTCAAATATTCCCTCTTTTTACTCCTTAGTAACTTGGTGGTTTCCCGTCTAATACTACCTAATTGCTCTAAATTTACCTCATTTGGCTCGTGCAACCATTTCATTTTTGCTAGCTTTCTTTTCTTTACAATGTCGGCAAATTCTTCATCAAACCATTTCTTGTTTTGCCTCTTTTTTAAACAAGCAATGCTTTCTGATGCTGACAATTTAATAGTATCTCTTATAGCCTCCCATTCTTTATTTATATCAGTTTCTTTCTTCGTTTGCCACATTGTCATCTGAAGATTCCAGTACTTCAAATCTATTAGCAATTTTTATTTGGTATTGTTGCCGCATTTCATCATTTTTCAAGTTTTTTAATTCAAATTTTACAGAATCATCTTTAGGGTTTGTTCCTCTCATAAGCGATAGCCGTTGTCTGATTTACACCCTGAACAGATGATGATCCTGCAGTATGTCCCTCTAACTGATCTAACATCGATGATGCTACTGTGCCAGCGTTTATCCACTAATACATGATATATCTTGTTCCCAGTTCCTTCATCTGGGGACGTCCAGGTGTATTTATGAATATCCTTATGCTGAAATGTTGTGCTCTTAACAATGATATTATTTGATGTGGCAAATGTGACTAATCTAACCCCGTTGTCGTTACTATCTTCATGAAGACTGAATTTGCCTATTGTTGGTTTGAAGATATCTTCCCGCCCCACTTTTGCATTAAAATCTGCTAAGACAATTTTCATATGATATCGTGAAAGGCTATCAAATAAGCATTCTAATTCTTCATAGAACTCATCCTTGATCTTGTCATCTTTATCTTCTGTAGGGGCATGTACTTTTACAATTATAAAATCATGTTGTTTACCCTTTAGAATTATATATGATACCCTATCACTAATAAATTTAATACCTCTGATAGCGGATAGGATCCTCCTTCTGACTAAAAAACCCGTTCCAAATGCAGGTCTTTCTACACCCCCGTAGTATAATGCAAAGCATCCTGATTCCTGACTACCTTCTCCTGGCCCCTAACTTCCTGTAAAGCGACTATATCCAAGGGCGATTTATCTAATTCCCGCGTTAATATCTCTAGTGCCCCGCTATTGTATAAAGTCCTAACATTCCATGTTCTTAGGAACATGTCCCAGTGTTTGAGCCTTTGGCATGGGTTCCCTGAAGTAGTCCCCGCCCGGAGAACCGAATGGGGGACTATTTGACCTCCGGAAAATTTTACCCCAGTTAAACCCATGTCCGCATTTCTTGACGGTTTTATTTTTACGGTGAAAGATCGTCCCTCTTTCGACCAAGGTACTTTTTTTCGTCTGGTAGATCACCTTCGACCAGTCCGGTATGGGTAACCCTATCGGCAGCAATGCTACCGCCGGCATAGCTCTCAGGATCATTTAAGCACGCAAGCCACTCCACCACGAGACAAGGTAAAGATAACATGGAGGGAAGCTGTTTACTCAAAAAACATTATTTAAATATAGTTATTTTAAAATATGTATATATTAATGTAAACGGCGATGTTTGAAAACAAATCAGAAATGTGAGGTTATGTTTGTTTACTGCAACCTAATCATATTATTTATTTCCAAATAAGATCTCAATATTGTAAGAATGCACCCTACTGGAGAAATAATGAAACACATCAAACTGTATATTATAATCAACATTATGTGTTAATAATTTATTTCTTTAGTAAACAATTCAGTAAAATCAAGGACTCTGTTCATTATTTGCTATAGTCAATGATTTGTTGGAGAGTCAGCCACTACGAAATAATGCTCTGACCTCTTCAGAAAATTAGAAAGGAGGAGCTTTCTTTACCAAAAAAACAGAGGCTGATAAAGAGAAATCGATATAGAGCGAGGTGGAACACGACTGTCATTGGCTCTGAAACAAAAGTCGTTGAAATGTAATTGGTCATTGACTACCATTAGGGGCATGAGTTAAATAGTCTACAGAAACAACTGCTATATCACGTACAATTTTAGAAATGTTACAAGAATATGAATCATTCAATCGTATATTCTGACTATCTCAGCGCTTTAGTAGCATTGTCTCAAATCTATATTCATGAAAATTGGTACCAAATAAATGTAAGAAATATATTTTATAAACTTCAAAAGCGAAACTACACGTTGCAAGGATCCCCTAAAACATAACATACCTGCTAACATAACAGTTAGCCGACGCTATGGCAAGGGAAGTTGCTAAATAATTCCACAAGTACGTATATATTGTTTTATCGATAACGGATGTTTATAAAAGTTTAAAAAAAGCATATAAATATATTAAAAACACCAGGATGGAAAAATGAAAACTAATTCTCAGATTTATAAAACTAGATTCTATCTATAATTCCAATTAACCACGATTTTTTTAGAAAAAAATTGACGAATTTCATCAACTCTTCTGATGTAATTTAGAAAAAAAAGATAAATTTTATGGCACCTGCTTTGTTATATCAATCCCGTCCGAGAGATACTACATTCAGTTTAAGTCAAACTTATGGTGGTCAACATCACATTATACTGGAATGTCCATTAAATAAGAGAAAGTATCTACGACTTTTTAAAATCCTTGGTACGAAAGAAAAATTCAGTTTTTATGTATGGTTACCATATTTATTGCACATATCAGTTAATAGTTATAATAATATAATAAATATTCATGGTGAAAAATCATATACATTTCAAAAACTAAAAAAAAAAAAATATCTAGAAAAAATATATTATACTGTGTATCCCGACACTGGAAAGCAGCTGATGTCAGAAGCGTCGCAAAATAAAAACAACAATAATACCAACTCCTAACTTGCGAAACATTAATTTCTAGTGAAAATTATTTAAACGTGCGGGCCGCAGTGAAAACTAACACAAGTATAACTATACGTTATTTTATTCAATGTCGCTTTGACTTAAAATGAACTCATGTAGCGAGAATACAAAAATATTTAGAATTTATACAATTTTATTAAAATTATCTGAACTATATCATAAGATACATAAATTTACACACGTACAGTTATATATATATATATATATTTACATTTACATTTTATGTATGATTTATCCATGATTCTAAGTCTATTTATAAGCATTTTCTTTTTCCGCATTTGTTCCTATATCTACGTTCTTAAGGCGACCAGCAAACTTTTCTTCAATCTGCAATTCTATTTTTAATATTCCTGCCTTTAAAGTATGGTTTAAGTTTTAAAACACATTAATTAGACTCGCAGTGACATTTTGTGGAAGCAAAGCAAACTTATAACATGCCTACATCAGTTACATCCACTATATTTTCATACAAGTTATTTTAAGTGGATGTAATTTGGAATACAATCATTGGTTGTCATGTGTAGCGTATTTTATTGGGCTCATTTGTTCATCAAATGTGAATGAATCTACCTTTCCTGTTTCTTTTTGGTTTTATTTAATTGTTGATGATCTACAGGGTTACTTCTGTCCCCCCATAGCGTTTTGAAGGACATTTCAGAAAATAAATCTGCTTGTTCATTTTTATTTTTGGGTGATGATTCACTTAGAGGCTTCGGTATTTTAAACCGAAACGCGGTATCAGTGGGTGGCGTAAAGGTTATATTCAAATCCAAGGAAAATGTAGGTTCTTTTCATTCCACATTACCATGTCATATAGAAATTTGTACATCATTATAATCATCGTGGACTTCCATTCCATGACTTGTAGTGTGTGAGATCTTACTTAATGTTCGAAGTTTCTGTTCCCAGCTGGCGGAAAAGTTCTCTCACACGCTATCGGTCTCCACTGAAGTTACGATCAAATAATTTTCGTTTTCATTATTGTTAGTATCAAGAACGCATAATACGCCAGGACAATGGTATTTGGATAGACGTAAGTTGGTAAGGAATTAAAACTGTTTTAGCGAATAATATGCAAATATCCGTCTAACACAATGCATTGCAGAAAGGACGCAGTAACTATGTCAACACAGGACTGAGGATTTCCGAAAACATATGACAAACATTGATCGTGAATAGTCAACTGAAAGACGAGTCCCTTCATACTTATATACGATTTCCCAAGAACTGTCAAGCACTTTCCATGATCTCATGCATTATATTGTACATTCGACGTCTGATGTGATTTATTCTGCAATTAACGTATTAATCAAGTTAGCTTTTGTAGTATTTAACTTAATCTACCGATTGTTATTTTTTGAGGAAACCGATCTTGGACGGCAATCTATGTTGTATGCATCTTCATGCAAAAATAAAGTTCGTGGTTGTCCAATGTACATAATATTTGCGGTATAAAATGCTACGTATGCTGCTGTAGGAATGTATTTCGGTAATTATGAAGAAACGTTCTTTTGAACTAGCTGGTAAAGGTTGTTTAACATTCAATTTAATGAACTACCGTCACTGTTTTCATTAATTTTAGACATGGCGGCAACCTGGTATAATATATTGTACCTTTACGTAATATTTACACGCATTTTGTGCCTTGTTGAGTAGTTTCGCTGGATAAGGCTTGCGAAGCACCACTACGACTAGGTTTTTAAAAAGTGAAACTATACTGACTTTGAACCACGTACCTTGAAATACGTCACATGTTAGTTAACACATATACCATTTCTGATACACGTTATATATTTAAAAACGTTGGTTATGAATTTAGAAAGCAAACAAAAATTATTCCACACTAACTTTATTCCTTTTTTTTTTTTGCCAATCATTTGTTATTAGTAAGACGAAATTTTGGTAGGTTCCAATATTGCATAAATCTTTCAAATAATACTTCCGTTTTACTTCCCATGAATAAACATCGGACTTAAACTATATAATATTTCAAGTTTTACTCACATGAAAAATATCGGACTTAAATTTAAAAGTAAAATAATAACTGAAACAGTTCACACTAACATTATACTAATACTGTCTGTGCAGAGTTGGTTGTTAGGTCGTATTGTGGTTAGATTTTTATATTACTTCAATTAGAAATGAAAATTAAAATGTATGCCAACTTTACTAATACAATATATGAAAGTTGAGGACAATGAGAATGGCAACACTGTTATATAAAAATCTTATTTTACATTATGTGAATACATTTCTAGATTTTGATTGGTAGAAATAAGTAATCGCATTCCTTTTTTCTATGAGGAATAATTTAAAAGTCACGAAAAATCCTGATATTTATTTATGTTTTAAAAAATTGAACAATAACATATTAAGGGTAATTAAAGATTAGGCTAACTAGCAAAGATTAATAAGATTCATGATGTTCCGTTGAGGTATTATTCAAACATTAAAATATAAAATTATGAAATATTTACCTAAATGGTCCGTCTCGTCAAATTTATTAGTTATTTATCTGTAGCGCTTTCGGGACTAGTCCCATCATCATCAGGATTCACAACTGGTGTTTCACTGAAGATCTCGTAATCCCGAAAGCGCTACAGATAAATAATTAATAAATAAGAAGAGACGGACCTTTTAGGTAAATATCTCATAATTTTATATTTTCAATTTAGCCAAGACCTTAAAGACATGGTGCTATAGATCAATCCATCATTCGAATCTCGCTGAAACGCATGGTAAGTCACAGTTACATACTCAATATTTAGTAATTTAGTTTGATCTTTGTGAAGAATTGTATTTTATAAGTAGAAAAAAATGAAATAAAAATAAGAGAAGAGAAGGAGTAAGACAGAGACATCTATTAGCAAAAACTGGAACTACTTACTTTTTTATAAAAGAACTACGTTCAAATGAACGAGAAAGATGTAATAGTACTTCTATCGTTCCTTATCATTTCCCCATTCATACAACATTCCTTCATATATAGACATTCGCATTATTTTTTTATATTTATGCGATTTGCCGTTACATCATTATAAGTTGGAGATTACGAGCAGAATTCTAGAAAAATATGATACCATCAAATAAATTATTAGACGTTTTGAAAGCTGCGTTCGACAAACTATTTAACGGAGGAAATTATCCAGAAGCCTGGGCGACAGGTTTAATCCAACCGCTATACAAAGGGAAAGGTGGGTCCCATAAACCAGAAAGTTATAGGGGAATTTGTCTCTTGTCGGTGTTTGGAAAAATCTATTGTAAAGTACTTTACGAACGAATGAGACAATTGGCTAAAGTGAACAATAGGATTTCAGAATATCCGACAGGTTTCAGAGAAGGATACTCCATAGTGGACAAGGTACTCGTTCTGAGAACATTGATTGATGATAATCTGAAAAACAAGAGGGGTAAATTAGTTGTGCATCCGTTGATTTTAAGATGGCATTCGATACTGTGGACCGAAGTGCACTGTGGGAAAAATTAAATCGGAAAGGATTGTCACATAAAATGATATATGTTTTTATGTCAATTGACACAAATATGTAAAATTTTATATGAAAGTAGACCAAGGGCACATCACAGAGAGCAGTCAAGCCAATCGAGGTGTAAGACAAGGCTGCATTTTGTCACCAATGCTATTTGATCGATTCGTTCATGATATAGCAGCCATAATGCTAGAAGGAGACATTGAGGCTCCGGAAACATTAAAATCTTAGTTCTGTTGTATGCATGTGATTTAATTATCTGTTCCAAGACAATCAAGGGATTGCAAAGACGTCTTGACCAACTGGAAATATACTGTAGGAATTAGGGATTGACTGTAAATATTAGTAAGACAAAAAAATTACGTTCAAAATGGGACGGTTTATGGTAGAGCAGAGGAATGGAAATACAAAGATCAAATACTTCAAAACGTGAAACATTTTGAATATCTTGGTACGACGTTGAAAATGAACGGAAAGTGGAAGAAACATATTGATATAGCATTATTCAAAGGGAGGGGACAACTTAATAGTATTCTCAGTATTCTGGATAGAGTGCCTGATATTCCAGTTAGTACGTTAGAAAAAATGTATGGAGCGATGGTGAGGCCAGTAATGCACTATGGTAGTGAGATTTGTTGCTTTTTCTTCAAAGAACGCAAATACTAAATAAGGTATATACGCATTTTCTAAAATATATTACAGGACTTAGTAAGGCCGTTTCTAACAGTGGAATTTTATATGAATTTGGGTCATTTCAGGACGACATGAACTGCAAAATTCGTGTACTCAAGTACTGGTTGCGGCTAATCCAAGGTGAACAAACAATGCTCAGAGCAATTTGTTACGACCACCAAATTAGGAACGCAAATGTGAAATTCTGGGCAGACGAGGTTAGGAGAGAACTCCAAAAGATTGGGATGGTTTGGGTATGGGAAAAAGGGACTGAAAATAGCAAGAATGTGTGGAGAAAAATAAGGTGGAGGTACTTAGATAAAAACCGACAAAATATTTTGGCCGAATGTGCGGGAAAACGATCACTGTTTTTACAAAGAGACCTAAAACAAGTTTGGGGAAAATAATCTTATATATACTCAATCTAGGATTTAAAGAGAGATCAGGGCTTGCTTGGTTCAGGTTAGGGGCATGGAAATTTTTAAAAATTAGCGACGATCACGATATGCGAATATGCCCAATGTGCGGGAGCTTTGAAGACGAGATACATATATTAGGAAAATGTAACGATTTGGAATATTGGAGGCGTCAGTTATTACCGGAAAGATTTCTAAATTCAAATCGTGAAAGATTGGCATGTTACGAGTTATTGGTAAGCCCAGAAAATTGGATAAACTTGGGTAGATTTCTGGACAAAACGCGGAAAATAAGAACAACACTAATTCACGAATAAATAAATATGTTAACAAATTGCAATACCATTAATTCTTAATAATTCTACATAACTAAGTTAATGTATAATGCTATTGTATTGTTATCTAATCGTAATATTATTCTGTTTTCTTTTTTTGTTTTAGGTATCAAACATCAACTTATTGTAACCGACTGTCAACAGCACGTACGGCTTACTGCCTGTGCGAACCATATTTGTAAATAACATTGTATATGTATCTTATTTTTAGTCTAATAAAGTTCTTATGTATATATAAATTGGAAACATAAAGTGTGATTTCAAGTTCCGTTTGTTGTATACTATACCGTATTTACTTAGAAGGGTTTGTAAAATTGAATGCGATATTTCTGATGGGAGATTGAAAGTCGTAATGTGATAACAGCGATGTCCACAAATCCTATATTCACCTGAATTATTTCTCCTCATTCATATTAAAATTAAGTTTGTTCCATGTGTGACCTTCAAGCAACATGTTTTAAATGAAATACTAGTTACCTTAAAATAAATGACACGTTCTCTGTTATGCGCTGCAATGTGCCTACTTGATCTGCGTTGATTACCACTAGGTTCTTATACCATTGATAGATTTCTTGTGTTGCCTGTTTGTAGACATTATAAACACGATATTTATTTCATATTTTATCCTGTATTAGTTCTCCGCTTGTTGATTTAAGTTAATAGGCCCTATTATGCAATATTGTCCATCTTGATTCAATATCTCAACAAAAAAATGTAACATCATGTGTGGAACTCGAATAATCAACTGATTGTAAACCATGATACTTTAGATAATATAAAGTAAATAATAATTACACGTGAATATTAACTATATATATATGTTAAGGTAACGTTTATATGACTAATACAAATATTAACACAGAAGCTAACACTAAAATTTGCAGAGATTAATATTTCAAGTGGTTTTACTTCCCACACGCGTTGTTTGTAGTACATAATATTACAGTATAGTTATTTTATTATATTACCGGAAAGATTTCTAAATTCGAATAGTGAAATATTGGCTTGCTACGAGTTATTGGTAAGCCCAGAAAATTGGATAAACGTGGGTAGATTTCTGGACAAAACGCGGAAAATAAGAACAACACTCATTCTGAATAAATAAATATGTTAACAAATTGCAATACCATTAATTCTTAATAATTCTACATAACTAAGTTAATGTATAATGTAATTGTATTGTTATCTAATTGTAATATTATTGTGTTTTTGTTTTTGTTTTAAGTATATTATTACCAAACATCAACTTATTGTAACGGACTGTCAACAGCACGTACGGCTTACTGCCCGTGCGACCCATATTACGTTTAGTATAATAAAGTCCCCGAAATGTAGGAAGTTGAACTTTGAATCATGGTCTCCATTGGTGTGAGTACGACAAAACGCACTTTCGCGCTAAAAGTAATATTTTTAAAGCAACAATTATCCATGGATATGTAAGACTTGATAAAACAAAAGATACCAAATAACTCTTAGAAGTATAATACAAACATGTAAATACAAACGGTATTAATTGAAATGAGCATAAGCGATTTTTCAATGAAAAAATGAACGAGGAGTAAAAGAATGTTCCAGGATACTAGTATTAATGAATTCACTTGAAATATATACCTATGCGCATTTAAAGGTTATTCCGGATTTAACTTGTTTTCTGTTTAAACGGTCCACACGCACATTTCATTCGCTGTATTAACTCTTCAACATAGTACTGGATCCTACTTCAATTGATATTGCTATTAAGAGTAATCCCTCTTTTTAAGTGGGGATAAAATTCAATGTTTAGTATTTACGAGATGAAACGATGTACCGTCTCACAGGATCTTTCAACACAACAGACGTGCTCCTGCCATCAAAATGATGGATAACCTCCCCATCAAACATAACGCTTGCTCAGTGTTATATGGAGTTTCAATATAATAGGATTACACGGAGATTAGTGCAGGTATTTTTAATATAAATAATAGAACTAACAAACATACAATTTACTACGTCATCAAAACAAACTATATAGTCACTAATAACAGTATATCACTAAACGCCCCCCACCCCATTACACTAATAAACCAATCCTACAAAACAAGTACTATCTCTTTCTTATATATAGACAAAAAATATAGCAGTACTAAGAAAATCACATGTCGCTAAGGAATCGTTATTCAATTAAATACAATAAAGCGAAACGATAAATAATGTGCTCCACACATTCTATATCTCATCATCATCATCATAATACATTCACGAATTTAGGCCATTTGTTGACCTGTTTCGGCCTCAAGAGAAACACCATCCAGAAGTCTTTTGAGTGGACGTCCTGGTCTTCTTCTTCCTGCAGGTTGATATCTTAACATTAGTTTGGGTATTCTGTGATCTTCCATTCGATGAACATGTTGTATCCATCTTGACTTATAATCAGAAATTTTGTTTTCTAAAGATTCCATGTGTAATTCTTCTAAGATGTCTTCATTTTTTTGTGATCTAGTAGTGTGTATCCTGCAGTCCTCCGAAGATATCTCATTTCAGCAGATCTAAGTCTCTGTATATCCTTCTGTTTCAACGTCCATACTTCGCTACCATACAAAAGAGTTGGAAGAGCCAGTGTTTTATACACTTTCAGTCTTGAATGCTTTTGGACTAACTGTGGCTTGAAGATAGAATTTATTAACCCTAAAATTCTTAAAAATTTAGATATTTTTGCATTTACATCCTTTTCTTCTTTCATATGAGATATTGCATCCTAGATATGTAAAATTATTCACCTGCTCCAAAATTTTATTGTCCAGTACAATTTTACTTCTGACAGGATCTACACCTTGAAATGCCATAATTTTTGTTTTTTCTGTAGATATCTTTAATCCATATTCTTCTGTAATTTTGTTAAGTTCATACAGACCTTTCTGTAGATTATCTTCGGAATTTGCTATTATTATTTGGTCATCTGCAAACAATAGGGTGTTTAATTTTCTATTTTCTGATATTCTTATTCCAAATTTATATGTTTTGTTCCAGCAACATATTACTTCATTGATATAAATTGCAAAGAGTGTTGGGGATAGGGGGCAGCCTTGTCTCACACCACGATTTATAATTCCTTCTTCAGAAAATCTGTTATTTAATTTAATCTTTATGGTGTTGTCTTTGTAAATATTTTGTATGTTCTGCCGAAGTAAATTTGGTATATTTCTGTCTTCCAATATATTTAAGAGTTTTGATCTCTTGACTGTGTCGAATGCTTTTTCAAAATCTATGAAAGCAAAATGTGTTTCTAAGTTGAATTCTCTTCTTTTTTCAAGCAATAGTTTAACAGAAAATGCTGAATCAATACAAGATCGTCCTTTCCTAAATCCATTTTGACATTCCATAAGGAATTTTTCACTGAAACTTTTCAATTTTCCATTTAAAATGTCTGCATAAATTTTGTAGCATGTGTTTAACAAACTGATTCCCCTATAGTTGTCCATTTTTCTCTTGTCTCCTTTCTTGAACAGGGGTATAACAATGCTTGTCTTCCATTCTTGTGGTATATCTGCATTTTTAATACATTATTAAAGAAGGACAACAGTCTTTCATGGAACTGTTTGCCTGCATATTTGTACAATTCAGAATTCAAGCCATCTGTGCCAGTTGCCTTCCCATTTTTTAATTTCTTTAAACTATTGTTCAATTCTTCCAATGATATTATGGAATCTGTCTCATTATTATTTCGGAAAATTGTATCTTCATAGCTATTGTCAGTCCAAAGACTTTTATAATAATTGAAAAAATCTTCTTTTGTTACTCCGCAATTAATTTTGGTAGATTCTTTAATATCTTTATTCAAATGTTTTAATATTTTGAAGGCATTAGGTTGGAGCTTATGCAAATCTGATTCTAAATGTGTAACAAAATTTAACCATGTTTTCCTATGTCTCTTTCTTATTTCCCTCTTAACAATAGCTCTACAGCGTTTGAATTCTATTTCATTTTCTACTTTCTTTGTGTTCAAATATTTTTTATAAGCTGCATTTTTTTCTTCAATCAATTGTTTTATTTGATCATCCCAGATTTTTAGAGTTCTATTTCTTCTTTGTTGTATATTTACTTTTCCTAAAGTTTCATTAGCTGCATTTTGAATTATCATTTTAATGTTTTTCCATTCTCCTTCGACATCATTACTTTCTGGAGTTGTAGCCATATATTGCTGAATTCTTCTCGAATATAACCATTTAATGCTGTCATCATAAATTAATTTTACCTTGTACTTTTGTTCTATGCTCTGTTGTTGTTTCTTCTTTTTTAACCATCTTGGTGGAAATCTTATTCTTGCTTCTACTAGGTAGTGATCTGAACCAATATCATATCCTCTGTAGGCTCTGACATCGAGAAACAATTTAAAAATCTTATTATTTGCAATGAAATAATCAATGATTGATTTTGAGTCCTGACGATGCCAGGTATACTTATGTATGTTTCTATGATTGTAAAAGGTATTCGTTATTTTCAGTTCATTGTAGATAGCAAAATCTGTTAATCTTGTCCCATTCCTATTGCTGGTTGGTTCGCCAAATGTTCCAATATTATTGTTGACTTGAGCATTGCCCACTCTGGCATTTAAATCTCCTATTATGAGAATGTAATCATTTCTATTAATTTTGCTATAAATTTCTTGTAATATTTTATAAAACTCTTTATTGTCTTCTTCACGGCCTTACTCTGGTGCATATACACCAAGAACTGTCAAATTACCTCTATTAATTTTCAGTCGAAGCTCTAATATTCTTTCATTCCAGTAAGTGTAGTGTTGAATTTTATTTCTTATGGTTTTATTAATCCAAATCATTACTCCAGCTTGTCCATGGGTTTTCCTGTCGACACCGCTATATATTTGTACATAATTTTGTGTTTCTTTCGTTCCTTTGAGTTTCTTCTTAGTTTCTGTAGTTACTGCAATATCAATGTTTCTATTTTTAAATATACTGTCTAGTTCCAATTCTTTTTCATGGATGCTTCGGACATTCCAGGTTGCATATCTTACAATATCATTGTGCCGTTTTCTTTTAACCATATTTCTTTGCTGTGGGTCGTCATATTTCAATTCCTTCTGGCTTTTTTCGTGTTGAGACTTGAAAGTAGTTTTGAAGTTCCTTAGGACAGGTTACTGGCCCGACGCTAAGTAGTCCAGTGGTAGGGCTGCTACCTTTTAGTCTCTGGACAGACATTAGGATACCGCATTTACTCAGTACCTGATGGAACGGTTATACCGCCGTGACTCGGTCCTCAGAGCCTCGTTTGTGAAAACGGGTTGTACCACGAGAAGGTGAGGATGAGAATTGGGTAGGAGAGGTTATACACACGTCACTACCCCTTACAACCCACATTCTATATCTAGTCTTTATAAAAAAAGTCCGTCACTCAGGTATAGCGTAAACTAAGAGAATTTCTCAGAAAGAGGAATTTGTTGTTCGATTTTGCCAGTTTACGAAATATATATATTTCTATACATAATTATATAAGAAATATTCTACTGCTGTATATTTGATATAATACTGCTGTAAATTTGTTATAATTTTGTACAAAGTTCAAAGTAATGAGATGCCCTTGTAGTTATTTAAAATAATTTTATCTCCATATTGGAATAACTTGAAGTTTATTAATTTAGTTGAGGACGACTGACTTACCAGGTAAAATTTTTAAAATTAACATATTATTACATAACCTCAACGGTGCTTTAATATGAATTTCAAAAGTGTTAATCCTTTCTTATAGTACGATAATTGATTATTTCCATTTATTTGGAACAGTTTATTCTTGTCAAATCCTACTAAGCAACCGGCGTATTTTGTCAATCAATTTTTCGCAACCTGATGTTATGAATACAGCTGGGATCCCACCTGAACCTGATGTTTATACATCTTCAATTCTTCAATCGTCATTTCAACCTTTAATTCATTTAGTTCTGTGACTAACATTTCTACTGTCTGTAAATCATCCTCTTCAATATCCTCTTCTGCAAGAATATTTATTAGTTGATGAAAGTAACTTTTCAATTTATTTAATATATTGCTGATATGTGCAATCAAATCTCTATTTTACTTCCTAATTATGTTTGTTCTAGATTAATAACCTTCCCTCTATACTCTAAATCTCTTATGTTATAAGTTCATGCATTTATTTCAAAATTAATATATTTTTAAAAATATTTCCTGTTTTTACTCTTTAATAACGTAGTAGTTTCCAATTCAATGCTAAAAAAATAACTCTATACACATTTTATTTAGTTAGATGAGTAAATGGGAATCTTTGGGTGAGAAAATAGGCACGTTAGTGTACACCAGATTAGTTTAACAGTTTATTGGAAAATTCTGGCGTACCATAAGGAAACGTTTGCTATTTTTGTTTGGATAATGACTAATTTAGGTGGACTCCTGGCATAATATCCCCATTAAAGTTAATATATCAAATATAGTTAAAAGTGAAACTATTTGTTTCTCTTTATGAAAAAAGTCGAACCATCTTCATTTGTACTTTCCTGAGAAGAGAGTCTTCAAATAACGAACCCAGTCATAGTCTACATGACATTAGTACGTGATTGGCCAGACTTACTAGAAACATTTTACGCTGATATCAACAAAGTAACGTAACAGACATTTTATGACACATGGGTCGTATTTGAATACGTATCTGACATGTCTTGTGCAACTAATTGATGCCTTGTTGGGGTTTATGGAACGTAAGATAAAAAGTCCCTTTATTCCCTCTATATAATCAAAAACATGTGACCGTAACAGGCCACGTGATCTAATACTTGCAGGATGATGTTGATGATCCAAATTGTTTGATATTAGTTATGAAGTTAAAGCTACATCTTATGTTACACTTATAAGAGGAACACGGTGTGTTAGCTTGAGAACAGTGATGTATGGATATCTTACATCCGCGCGAATATCAACTTCCTTGTTCCAGCCAGTTCTTTTACGAAAATGAACGATTTAAGAATATTGGAGGCGTCAGTTGTTACCGGAAATAATTCAAAATTCAAATCGTGAAAAAATAGAAAACTACGAATTAATGTTAAACCGAGAAAATTGGTGAAACGTCGGTAATAATCATATTTATTCACGAATGAGTGAATGCGTTATTTTTTATAATGTCCCAGGTTGTCCTTTTTTGAACATTTCTGATTTTCTCCCCTGGCATTGGCGTAAATATAACCCACTTCTGAGGTTCAGGCGCCTGGAAGGCGGGGTTATGTTGCCCCGATGATATGATGGACGATGATGATAGTGGTGCGCCAGGAAAGTCCCTAATCCTAAGCTTAATCAAAGATGAATATGAATGATGATGATAGCGATGGCCATATGATGTTCGGGGACGTTTTAGGCCTTAACGTTTCCTGACATTTGTCTTACAGGCGGAGAAAACCCCCGATAAGAACCTCACCCAAGAAACTGTCCCGACCGACGATCGAATCCGTGCCCGCTGCGTGATAAGGCAGCACGCTACCTCGATACAACAGCGGTGGATATTTTCCGCGTTCTTATTACCCAGTTTATCCACTTTTCTTGGTTTATCGTTAATACATATTTAATATCTAAGCAAAGGGTGATATCATTATTACTTAATATGTTTAATTTACCTAACTAATGTATAATGTAATTGTATTATTATTTAATGTGCTTTTTTTTTGTTCTATTTCATATTACTCATATTACGAGACATTATTTTACTGATAGGTATTGTCAACATCACGTACGGCTTGCTGCTCGTATGACCCATATTTGTATGTATCATACTTTTAGTGTAATAACTACTACTTGTTATCACATCTAACTATTAAATTGATTTCAATAGATTGTGAGTGTAGGTAGTATTTCACTTGGCCTGTTTTCTTTATTTCTTGTAAATACGCTAATAATTGGTGATTATAATGAAATGTGTCCTCGCTGTTAAATTAAAATATATCACGATTCGACTGGGAATCTCAAATGGGCAATTTTTTTCGATAGCAACCTATTTCTGACATACCGACATTATTACATGTTAATTTATTTTACTTCTTAAAGACTCTAACAATATGATAGTTTTTTACACCATTCACTAGACACTACGCAGTAGCGACCAAGGTAGAGGCTGTAATGTAAGAATTACAAATAATACGACCTTGTCGCCCAGACTTAACTTGAATGTAACAAAATGATGAATTTCTGAGAACTCTAGGAAAATGCACAAACATATTTTAATAAGAACTGCTGCAAGCATTAGAAAACGTTGTCAATGTTTTCGTATTTCAATATTATCTCTTGGTGTTATGTCTATCTGTATAAATAAACCTACTTGAGGCAAAATACCAAATGAGTAGATTTTTATTTGTAAATGCCAAATCTTATGAAATTCAAGTTAAAGACATTGCATTTTGTTTAATACTAATACTTTTGCTTCTTATTGATAAGAGCTATAACATCTAAGGTCATATTGCATGTAAATCGTTAGGTGTACCGAGTAGGTCGTGCGTTTTATGATATGTGTTTTCTGTATAATTTGACCAAATTCATATACAGGTTTGATGCTGTGAACTGATGATTTTTTATTCAATTTGCGCTGGTAATGGCACTCCTGTCTGCATCTCAAAGGAAATAAAAAATATTTACATTTGATAATATTGTCAATAATATAATGAACGTACAAACGTTTTCATTATAAAATCTTCGAAAATGAGTTGAATTTATTTACCATATTTTAGTGAATATCGGGTCGTCTAGTGATTATGTTTTTTGTCTATAGTCCCGATGGTCAAAGGTTCAAACCCGGTCGCAGTCGTTGGACTTCTAGGATGGAAAAGATCTAAGGGACAAGTTTTCGCGAGGGAATTTAAGCCGAGGATCACGAGTAAGAAAATTTTCGGGTTCATAAAAGAACCTCACATTTGAAAGAAAATACCTCTGAGCAACATTTAAACGACCTTATTCATCCATCCGAGTAATATCTTAGATTCTTACCAGATGCCCCCCTCAAGTCGATATATTCTCTACAAGTTCCTCACTGAAATGTGTGCAGAAATAAGCCTATCTAAATTCGTCTGGTTAAGAAAATTCGCGCCAGAGAATCACCCATGTCCCGGTGCAGGACGAACGCGGATCAACATTCATCATTTTAGTGAAGAAAATTATAAAACTCAAATAATTTGTTCTACAATGCACGTATTGAAAGTTTTTGTTTCAATCCCTCCATATTCCACGTACCGACTGTCAACAAATCCTATTTTGTTCCCTTGCCATTAGTCTTACCTGCATTTTTCGAACTTCCCCCGTCTCTCAATACTTCCCTTTCTGCTGGTAAATTCATCAGTCTTAGTGATTTTCTTTGTTTGCGGTCTTGTATCCGCCGGTCGTTCACTTCTTAGGGGTGAGGTATTCCTTTTGCGCTCAGCTGTTTTGTCCTGACTGTCTGCTGGACCACCTGGAGTAGGTTTCATAGTACTTCCTCTCTCTTTCTCTCGTGTAGAATTTTCTCCCTCATCCTCTGCTTAAAGGAGCACCCGCCGTTATAGCATCCGCTATAGGTTTTGGGGACTCGCTGGCACTGACCTCTTCAAATCCATTTTCAGGGTTGTCCATATTTTCTAGTTGCTCCCTGCTCCAGATTCGTCCACTTATAATCAATTTATTAAATTGCAGGATTGTATGGCAGCCCTGCCTCCTCGTCTCGATTATGTGTCGCTTATGAAATTCCCTTTCGCGACGCACCTTCTCACTAAAGTCTTCGGCAATATTAATACCGGTCCGCTTAAGAAATTTACTGTCTCTAAGGATCCAACACTTTATTTTGTAATGTGATAATTTGTATACAATTGGTATCTTTCCACTATTCCAACGACCGACTTTGTGCGCTCTTTCGATGTCACTGTCCACCAAATAAATCCCGATTTGCGCCACTGCTCTTTTAACTATAAGTTCAGTTTCCTCCCAGCTCTCCCTGCCTCCTTCATGCACTCCACATATCACAATATTATTACGGCGACTCTGGTTTTCGAGATAGTTTAATTTGGATTCCAGCCATATCAGTCTGTCCTCCATCCGATGCATGTTCGTCTCAATATCTCAACTTTTTCACCCACGTTGCACTTTTCTAACCCCTCTTTTACTTAAGTTGACACTTTTTCAATCAGCCTTCTCACTTCTTCCATAATGCCTTATCTCCTGCACACTTCGAGCATTCTAATAAAAAAACACGTCCGCTCTCCTAGAATGTAATAAGTTAATAATATCCATGATCATTTGTACATTTCGGTATCTGGTAGAGAACAACGTTAAATAAACATACGGACATTGATAATTGATTTCCATTCATAATATGTGATTAAAAATATTTAAAACAAAGGACTCACATATGACAAGACATAAATTATGAAGATGTTACGTTGCGCCATTGTGATGAAATAAATAAAACATCACTATGGCGCGATAAGTGTTAAATAGTAAGTTAAAAATGGTAAAAAGCTCTAATTGCTTGGTATTGTAACTTTCTTATACCGATTGTCACTAACTAACTAACTAACTCATTGGCACTATCGAACCGTAGGTGCATGGCCGCGCGGACATAAGCTCTCCATGTATCCCTATCTTGAGCCAATGTTTTCCAAACATCCCCTGTATAATCTACTTCACTCAAATCATAGATAACGTTATTCTCCCACCTCATTCTTAGTCTACCAACTGGGCATTTCGCTCTGGTTTTCTACAAGAAGCTTCCATGCACGTCTTTTATTCCCCATTCGTGCCACTTGGCCTGCCCATCGCAGTCTACGAGACTTAACTGTTCTTATTATATCTGGCTTCCTATAAACACCATGCAGTTCACTATTAAGCAGTCTTCTCCATACACCTGTCTGTTTATCTCTCTTTGGTCCAAAAATTTCCCTAAGAGTCCATGTTTCACATCCAGATAATATAACTGGTAGAATAATAGTTTGATATATTTTCCGTTTAACATTTTTTGAAAAGAATTTGGGAAGTCAAGAGTCTCTGTAATGAATAATAACACGCATTTCCAGAATTAAGCCTATGTCTAATTTCTTTGTGCATCTCATTGCTGTTTGCGATTATTGTTCCTAGGTATTTGAATTCAACCGATTGTCACTAAATAAAGAAAACTAAATATGTTTTAATTATAACATTATTTAGAACCTTATAAAACAATCGTCCTCAACTACAATAACTTCTCTTATAAATGTTCTTTATTATACTTTTTTGTATTTTTATTCTCCATCTTCCTCAATTTTTCTTTATTATTCCACGTATCTTATTTTTGTGAAGCTTCTCGAAAATTTTATTTCATCTTGATGACATTTTTTGTATATGTTAAACATTGTTATACTATTAAAATTCAAACCTTTTCGAATACATGCTTCATCATCAGGGATTCTTATGGTAGTGTTTAAAATTATTTGTATATTTTATACAGTCGGCCGCGGTGGACTAGTGGTTATGCTCCTTGCCTCTGGTCCCAAGGTTCGCGGGTTCGAACCCGGCCGAGGTCGATGGATTTTTTAGGATGGAAAAATCCAAGGAGCAAGTCCTCCGGAAGGGACTTTAAGCCGTGGGTACCGAGTCTGAAGATTTTCAGGCTCGTAAAAAATCCTTAAGCCTGAATGAAAAGGCCTCTAAGCAAAATTTACCGAATTTTCCCGTCCTCGTACTACCTTGGTTTCCTAGATGTCAGTATGAGGCGGAACGCTGACCACGTACCACTCAAAATGACATCTATACGAAAACAAGTGTAACTAAATTAGTATGGTTCAAATTCTTCCGTGTAGGGGGAGAGCCCCTAAATCTCTGTAAAGGGAAAACTTAGGCTTACGATACAATAGTTTATACAGAGGGCTTTGATTGTTGGGTATGTTTTCATTTATCAAATTTATATTTTCTGCTTCCTTGATCATTTCAATCTCTTCCAGGATATTAAATTTTGTCTATTGTTTTCTTTGTGGATTATTAACAATGTTTTATCTATTTTGTTAAATTGATGTTCAGAAAAGCTTCATTTTCCTTGTCTTTTAATGAAGTCTGAGAAATGTTCAGTAAATCTCATTTTAAAACTTCTTTTTCACAGTCGTAACATTTGAGTTTATATATACCTTTATTTTCATATTTATTATTTTCTTCTATTTTATTAGGTATTATATTAAAAGTATAGATGTTTAAATTCGATCAAAATAAAAATAGGATATATATGACTCAACTGTGCATGCTCGAGTATGATAACATAGAGTTAAAATGGCGGAATTCACAGTACAGCATAAAGTGAAATGCTGTTATTGGTAATCCAAGTTGAAATATCCAACTGCAGTGCAAAGAAGATTTACATAGTGAGGAATATGGTGCAAATGCTCTGCAGCGTCATACAATTATGAAATGGCATAATTAGCTGTTGGAAAGAAGCTCTGTGTTAAGGAAGAAAGGAGCGCCAAAACTGCAATGCCCGCAGCTAAAGTTGAAGATTTTAGGCGAGCATGTCAGCGCAGTGCAAGGAAATCAAATCGACGGCACAGATTAGAGCTGAGTTTTCCGAAGTCAATTGTTCACAACATTGTTCCTTATAGGAAGTGACTTACTTGTTAAAGCAAACAAAATCCAAGTTGTGCAAAAGTTGCAGCAAAATGATAAACCCAGAAGGACGGAGTTCCCTAATGCAATGTTCATCCGATTGAAAATTATAATGGATTTCTCAACCACGTCTTATTCATAGGCGAAGCAAACTTTCACACGACCCCGTCATAACTGTATAATAAAGGGAGAAGAAACTCGCTTGTCGTAATGGAATATGAACAAAGTTAACGTGTGATTCTTTTAGACTTGTTATTCTGTGATCGGACCTTTATTCTTTGCTGAAAGCACATTAACAGTGACACTAAACCTACATATGTGGGAGAACTACGCAGTTCCTGAAATAAAGGATGAGCTTTTCCTACAGCAAGATGGACTCCCTCCAAATTAGGTCAATGCATTTTTTAAGACTAACTCCATACAAAATGTCCAAACAAGTGAATTGAAAGATCAAGTCCCATTAAATGGCCTCCAATTTCGCCATATTTGACCCCCTTAGATTTATTTCTTTGGAGACAGGTAGAAGGCATTGTTTATCGAACTTCTGTGCAGAACCTGGTTTACATCCAAAGGCGGATAAGAGACGCATGTGATTCCGACACACATTAATGCTACGGAAGCAAGGAGAAAATAGAATACCGTCTTGATACTATTCAGGTCACTAGAACCGCACATGTGGGGATCTACTGAAACTAGGAGAGTTTATACGTTAGACAAGATGAGGAACACAAATTATTAATTCACTGAATGACGAGATATAACTTTCTGATACCGATTCAACTGAATAAATGTACATAAATAACGCACATAATATATATTACGCCTATATTACGAAATGCATGAATAAAAGTTAAACAAAAACGACAGGTGTAGGGTGGGTAATATTATTTTAGAAAAAATATGATTATGGCAATAATAATAATAATAATAATAATAATAATAATAATAATAATAAAGATAATAATAATAATAATATTTTTTTATTATTCCGGCTTCTACAATGAATATACATTTTTCCGGTATCCATGTTCACAGTTAACTACACATTTGTTTCAAAACATTTTTCCATTCCTGTCTGTTCATCCATATATCTTCTTCTATTTCCCCCCTCTTAGCTTCATTGATTCCCTGAATCCACGTAATAGTTGGTCTACCTTTCTTTTTCCTTCCCTCTGGTTCCCAATCCATGATTATCTTAGGTAGTTATCCTTCTTCCATTCTTCTAATGTGTCCGTACCAATTTAATTATTTCTTCTTTATAAAATCTAATATTGAATATTGCACCTACATTTTTTCTTTTATATATGAATTTCTTATTTTATCCTTCCTGGATATTCTTGTAGCACGTCTCCATTTCAGTGGCGAGCAATTTTTTTTATTTGTGCATTTAAAGCCCACACATCAGCTCCATAGCTAATAATGCTTCTGATTATTGTATTAAAAATAGCTTTTTTTGTTTCTTTGAAGATATATTTGTCCCATACTATTCCAATTAGGGCAGACATAGCATACTTTCCTATATTGATCCTGTTTCTTATCTCTGTTTCTTGTTTTCCATCTTTAGTAATTTTAATTCCCAAATAATTCTATTTTTCAGTGTGTTTAATTGTCCCTAAATCTTCTTCTAGTATTAAGTCTTGAGGAAGATCCCCTATTGTCATATATCTAGATTTATCCATATTGATCTTTAAACCCCATAAACTATATTCTTGTATTAATTTTCTAGTGAGGTATTCTATATCTTCAAATTCTTGAGCCAATATCAATTGGTCATCTGCAAACTGGAGTGTATATATTTGTTGAATTATCATCTAATGGTATTCCCATCGGTTTACATTTATTTTTCCATTCTTCAATAGCTTTTTCAGTATAAATCTTATATAATGTTGGAGCTATACAGCATCCCTGTCGTAATCCTTTATTTGTTTGAAAACCTTTAGACAAGTACTTTCCCATTTTTTCTTGCACATATGATTCTGAATATAGTTTATGAATTACTTCAATCAGTGTTGGATTTATTTTTTTTAGTTTTAAGACTTTCCATAATTTTGATGTAGGAATGTTATCATAGGCTTTTTCTATATCTATAAATACTAGATGTAGCGGTTGTGTTCTGATCGTTTTCTTTTCTATAATCTGTCGTATGCTGAAAATGTGGTCTATTGTTGATCTGCCCACTCTAAATCCTGCCTGTTCCTCTGGTTCTAACTCTTTGAATTCAATTTCTAGGAAATACTTGATTATCTTTCCATATAGTCTACTTAGTGTACTATTGACTGTAATTCCCCTATAGTTTTTGCAATTATCTTTTTTTCCTTTTTTATGACTCTATGGTTGAAATATATCCTATTTTCCAATCTGATGGTATATCTTCTCCATTTATGCATTTTTCAAATAGACTTCTCAATAATTCGAACAATTTATCTGTTCCATGTTTTATTAATTCAGCTGGAATATTTCCTTTCCCTGGTAACGTTCTATTCTTTAATGACTTTACTGCTTCTTTCACTGTTCTATGTTTAGGTGTATATTTTCTTTTAGTTCTGCATAAAATTCCTCCTCTATAGGGTTTATATATTGTTCTCTGTTTTCTGTTAATAATTCTTTGAAGTATTTATCCCAAGTTTGGAAATTAATGTATTTATTAAATCCTTCTTTGTCATTCTTCCTTATATTCTTTAAAGTTTTCCATGCTTCCGTATTTCTTTTTTCTCCAATGTACCTTTGTATTTTTTGACATGTATTTTCCCAGCATTTGTCCTTTAATTCTGATATATCTTTTCTTATTTTTGCTTGTTGTTTACGAAGGTTAATTTTGTCCTCTATTGATTTAGTATTAAGCCATTTTAGATAAATATCTCTTTTTATTTTTACTTCTTTGTCAATTTCTTCACTCCAGCAATTGGTTTTATTATTATTAGTATATTTCTCTTTCCCAATAGCTTCTTTAGCTGCCTCATGCAGTTTAACTTTAATGTATTGATATTGCTTTTTTGTAGATTCAAATGTAGTTTCTATTAATTTTTCATTTAGTCTTTGCTTAAATAAATATGATATACTGTCATTTTCCAAACTTAATAGATTATATTTATAACCACTTATTATATTATTATCTAAATTATCTTTTTCTTCGTTTGGATTGGGATCATTTTTACCTTGAATGCTTAAATAGGGAAATATGATTTTAGAATTGACTAAATAGTGATCTCCGAATGCGGTACATCTATATGCTCTTACATCATGTACTCTTAATTTAGTTTCCTGTTTAATTATAATGTAGTCAATAATTGACTTTTGTTGAAGAGTATCTTGCTCTCCTGTATACTTATGAATATTTTTGTGCTGGTAGTATCCATTTAATATTCTCAGAGAATTTTGCTCACAGATGTCTATAATTCTTTTTCCATTATCGTTTACAACATTTTCTCCATGTGGACCTATAATTTTACTTCGTTTTTGTCTTCCTGTTCTGCTGTTGAAATCCCCTGCCATAATTAAATCTCTTCCTGGTCCAATTTCTTCTATTATTGAATTTGATTTGTTGAAAACGTCTTCTTTTTTTGTACTGTTTTGATCTTCACTAATTGCGTAGACACCCAAAATAGTGAATTTGTGTCCATATAACTTCAAATTTATTCTTATAATATTTGATCAATAGGTTCCCAGTCTGTAACATACTTTTGTATTTATTCTTCATGAGTATGGCAACTCCCCGTTGTGCCCTTTGATGATTTTGTACCCCACTATAATAATATGTGTAAGATCCTTTATTTTATATTCCGGTTCCTTTCTTTTTAGTTTCTGTAAGGATCCTGATGTCTTGATCTTTTCTTTCTAATTCTTTGCATACTTCATCAAATTTATTTCTTATTCCTTGAATGTTCCATGTACCAATTATCATTGTCCTCTTCCGCAGCTTGTGTCGTATATGTTTAATCCTGTCCGGCTGTGCTTCATTGGGCTTTTTAACATTACTTTTTTTTCTATGAACGGGGAGTTAGCCCGTTGCATCAACCCCCAACTTGGAGGACCAGGAGTTTAATTTTGGAGTCCTCTTCTCCTAGGTGGGCTGTCTACCAAAACTATCGACCCCCATCCGCCCGTTGTGGAATATTCTTAGCTTCCCTTAACCTCTTGCCCACTGGTAGTCAAACGACTCGCTCAGTAAGCTGTCTGGATCATCAGGTACTAAGCCCCTCTGCCACGTCAAGGCGATATTCCTCGGGGGGAATAATAATAATAACAATAATAATAATACCGTAATAATAACAACAAAATGGTACTAGCTCTATGGAACCCCGAGATTATATCCGCGCACATAAGCTCTTCATAAATCCTTATTCTTATCGAATATTTTCCAATAATTCAGTGTGTAATACGCCTTTCTGAATTAATAATTAATGTTATTCTCTCATCTAATTCTTGGCTACACACTGGCGCTTTCCTCTGGATTTCCTATGAATATTTTACATGTTCCTTTTCCATTCCCCATTCGTGCCACAAGCCCTGCCTGTCGTGGATTCCGAGATTTTTTACATCTGATTTCTCATATAATCATACAATTCACTGTTGTTTATTTTCCTCCATTCACATCCCTTTTTTTCTCTCATTGGTCTAATTGTTTTAATTTAATTTGAAATGTTTCATATTTATAAATATTAAAATCATATAAAACTTTTAGTTTCATTTTTATTTAAGTAAATAGATATGGATTTTTATCTTGTAAACGCGAAATGATTGATTATTTATATGTTTTAGTGCACCTTTTTCTCAATATTACCTTTTTCTCCTATCTTAAAGTAATATATCTTGTTTCGCCTCCATATAATTGCACGAATTACCGTTTTGTATTTTTTGTTCAACACTTATTAAGAAAATTTGTTGGAATGATAACATTCCCTTTAATATATATTAGCAACCGTATTCAGGTGTGAACCTATGTTTAATTTATTTCTTTAATTTATTCCTGTTCGTAATTATTGCAAAATGGTAATAATAATAATAATAATAATAATAATATTTTTTATTTAGGAAATATTACACAAAGTGATTTGTCGCCAGAGGTTCCTGTCTAAAGCTTCTTCTTCCCTCAAATCTCTAGCTTCCATACTTCTCTTCACTCCATCCATCCATCCATCGTTCTCTAGGCCTGCCTCTTCCACCTCTGCCATTAGCTTTCCAATTAAGTTTTATAATAGTAATAATAATATAATAATAATAATAAAGTAAAGTAAAGTAGTCCCACTATAGGCCTCAAGAGGCCATTGGGGTAGTAGGAGGTTAAGGCTCCCACTTTTTCTAGACAATCGGCACTTCATGTCAGCCGAGTTGTCAGCCGTGCGTGACGGCCGCCTTTACCCCCTGAACAAGCGTCTGGTACTCATTTCCGTTAGAGGCTGAGTCGACCCCAGGACCATAGTGCCGCCGGAAGGTTTGGGTCAGTTTAAATATCCTGACCCCGCCGGGACTTGTTCCCTCGACCTTCCGGCTTGTAGCGCAGAACTTTAACCGCTACGCTACGGCGTGCCCCAATAATAATAATATAATAATAATAATAATAATAATATCAATAATAATAACAATAATAATAATAAAATAATAATAATAATGAAGAGTAAATTTAATTTTTCCGATAATAAAACTGCTATTATAACAAACTTGTAACATATTATAATGAAACGCAGGTTATTATGTACAATCTATCGATATATATAAATTAAGATGGGCTAATTTGTATTGAAGGTAGAATTAGAAATACTTATTCTGCAGATCGTGGTGGTGCTGTAATAAGAATAAGGTTTCACATAATAAAATAACGTAATGACATATCTGAGAATACGTATTGTCAATTGGGTTCAATTTAATTATTTTGAAAGAGAAAATACAGAATACAATAACGTTTCAGACGTTAAGAATTGCAGCTTTATATAACAAGATTGACATATCAAGTAATTATATTTAAAAGTTATCGTATACAACTGTTTTCATGGATTACTTTAATAGTCATAAGTAATGCCACGAGCGATTTCCAAATTATCGATAAATTCAGGACTCGCGAAGTGAGGAGTGAACTTATGTAGATAATTTAATTTGGAAAACAAGGGTGGCATTTGTTAAGACTATTTAACGAATAAAATTAAGCTGTTTACTCACAAATCATTATTTAACTATAGTTATTTTAAAATATTTATATATTTAATGTAAACGGCGATGTTTGAAAACAAATCAGAAATGTGAGGTTATGTTCATTCACTGCTGCTTGATCATATTATTTGTTACCAAATAAGATTGCAATATTGTAATAGTGCACCCAAGTGGAGAAATAATGAAACACATCAAACTATATATCATAATCAACATTACGGGTTATTCATTTATTTTTTTAGTAAACAACTCAGTAAAATCAAGGAATCTTTTCATTATTTGCTATATTCAATGTATTTGTTGGAGAAAAATAATGTTTTGACCTGTTCAGAACATTAAAAAGGAGAGGAGATTTCTTTATCACAAAAGCAGGAGCTGATAAAGAGAAATCGATAAAGAGCGAGGTGAAACACGACTGTTATTGGTTGTAAAACAACATTAATTGAAACGTGATTGGTCATTGACTAGCATTTGTGGCATGAGTTAAATAGTCAATGTAAATTTTGGTATGGAGTGTCTTTACCAAGATGAACTTCATTTTGTATTCCATCATAATTCACTAAAAGTAAATATAATTTTAATTTTCTGAAGTCATATGCATTCAGATATTCACAGTCAGCATCCAAAGAATGTAGACACCATACAACTGGTATTCAAAGTCTATAAATAAATTGAAATAAACAATACCAAAGGAGAGAGAAATACAAGTGTTGACTAATGAATCAAATCTTTTTCAAATGATAGGTTGAAGAATATGTAACAAAATACAATAATAATGAAAAAAGCTTTTATGAACTATGGAATAATAAAGGAACGATAAATAAATAAAGTACTACATTTTATCGTTAATTTAAAGTTATTTTTTAAAGTAATTTCACTTTAAGCTACAACTCTTTCTTTTCTCCCTTCATTGTACACTTATACCTCAATACTATCTATACTATACAAATCTACACAATTGAAACTATATATTACAAATTAAACTCTTATTTACCATGGTTTTCAGCGAGATTTGAACCTTCTGATCTATAGCAACATACGATAAAAATTAAACTTAAAAATGTACCTGTTGGCAGGTGCCATCGCCCTTAACTTTGTTAAAATAATGTACGTAAAATATGATTAATTCGAGGCCTTTCGGAAGTTCACTTCCATCATCAGAAGGACGAGTATGTGCTACTAGTTGTTTTTAAGACGCTGTGGATATTGATGGTCTTGATGCGTCTCCAGTAGGAACTGACTGAAAAAAAACAGTCAGTTCCTACTGGAGACGCATTCGGACGTTATTTTAAGAACGTTAAGTACGATGGCACCTGCCAACAGGTACATTTTAAAATTCAATTTTTATCGTATACTGCTATAGATCAGAAGGTTCAAATCTCGCTGAAACCCATGGTAAATACCAGTTTAATTTGTGAAATATAGCTTGAATTGTGTAGATTTCTATAGCAAAGGTAGTATTGAGGTATAATTCAAATGCAAAGTAGACTAAAGGGGGAAGAGAAAGAGTAGTAGAAAAAAGTGGAATTACTTTTTAAAAACTTCAAATTCCAGACAGTTCCTACTGGAGACGCATCAAGATCATCAACATCTACAGCGTCTTCAAAACAATTAGTAGCGGATACTCATCCTGCTGATGATGGAAGTTAACTTCCGAAAGATCTCTAATTAATAATATTTTGTATACATTATTTCATCAGATTTGAGGACGACAGCACCTGCCAACTGGTACATTTTAAATTTTAACTTTTATCTTATGACTATTCACCTCAACGGAAATTGATATGAATTTCATTAGTGTTGACTGTAGCACTATTTCTTAACACTCTTGGCTATTTAGTCAGTTTGGAAAATTTGGATTCCAATTAGTATTATATGTTATGGTTCGATTGTTAGAAAAATAAAAATACATTTCAAGCTATTTCATGAGGTATAAATTATTTATCGTACTGAAAACTAACGAGATTACATGTTTCTAGTAAATAAAATCTATAAATATATTCATAAAATAAAAAATAACATTTTTATGTAACCGTAACAATATTCCCATTGTTTCTCCCGCGCATTCATGTAACTGCATCAGTAAAGATGGCAACAGCAATCCTATTTTATTTCCAATTAAAACAATATATATATCTCACCAAAATCTGACCTAATAACCAAAGCTATACAAAATGCATTAATATAATGTTAGTGAGAGTTATTTATATATATTTTTTTAATTTAAGTTAGACGATTGTTCATGTGAAGAAAAACTGATGTATTCATTGAACAATTTATGGAATATTAAAATCCAACTAAAATGTGATCTAATCAGAAAATAACGCTTCAAAAGAAAAGGACTAAAATTGGCGTGAATTAATTTTTATAGCTTTTAAATTCAATACCGACCTGTTTAAAAGTCAACTCAAGTTTCAGTAACGCGAGGTGAGTGTTAACTAATAATGACATTTTGCAAGGTACTTGGTTCGAAATTAGGATTCCTTTGTGTTTTAAAAAGGTAAATAAAGGGGGCTATGCAACCCTCAACCCCCAAGCTCCTCACAAAACCACAAAATGCATGTAAATATTAAGTTAAAGTGAAATATATGAAACCAGGTCGCCCTCATATTTACAATGAGTGAAGCCAACAAAAAACAGTGACAATGGTTCGTTACAATAAATGTTAAACGTCGTTCACTAATAATTCTAATGAACTGATTCTTATATCGTTCATACGACGTGCCTTCGTAATTATTCAACAAATATGTGAATGCTGTTGTATCAAGAAAGATTTTTGATTCTACGGTAGGAGTGCCAGATCGCCGAACTCCCTGAAATTCCATTGCATTTGACTGACAAAGACAAGACCACATGTTCAAACATAGATTCGGTTACTTTAAATTAAAATATAGTTATTTATTTCAATCAGTCGACTGTTGTAATTAAGTTAATAGAGAAGTAAGATCATTTATTCTCAGTTTCTTCATTTTATTTTCTGCTTATCCTAAATATACATAAATAAATATTTGGTCTGACAATAAAATCAATAATTGAGAGTTCGTATGCCATAAGGATTGTTTCCTAAAGCTTAAAATCGTTGAAATATTTCTACAATGAATATACATCTAAGTTAAAAAATTCAAATATTTAGGATCAATTTTAAAATCAGATGGGGAAAGTTATAGTGAAATTGAGAAAACAATTATTGAAGGAAGAAAAGTAATTGAAATGTTAAATTTAGTGATATGTAGTAAGCATATTATAAATAAAACCAAGATGTTGATATTTAAATCATTAGTACGAAGTGTTATGTTGTATGGTGCAGAGAACTAGACTTTAGGTAGACAGCAAGCAAAAAAATTGCGGACAACAGAGAAGGATTTTTGGCGAAGGGCATCAAGAAAATCAAGAAAGGACAAAATTCGAAACCAGAAAATTAGAGAAATAATGAATGTTAAAAATAATATTATAAACGTAATAGAAGAACATAGGTAGAAATAGTATGGACATCTGAAGAGGATGGATAATCATAGATTCCGAAGAACGATATTGGATTGGAATGCTGAAGGCCGGAGGAAGAGGAGGAGGAGGAGAAGAAGAAACCTAGGGAGCAGTGGATGTGTGATGTGAGATGAAACATGATCGGCAGAGACCTCAAAGAATAAGATGCTGAAGATAGAAATTTGTGGCGGAGCAAAATACATTTGGGCAGAAGAATAACTACTGAAATGTAGAGAAAATTCTAAATAAAAGTGTATGCATCTATTACAGATATATATATATATATATATATATATATAAATTAATTTAAAATACAGAAAAAAACTGAATATTTCCTGTCGCCCATACGCATTGAGATGTATCTGGAATTTTACTGTATTCCTTATCAACTCTTTTCTTCTTTGGGTAAGTGCACACAGACATAGGCTCAGCTTAACACTTTGAAGTAATTTTATATTATCAATTCACTATCTTTGAAATTGAGATATTTTATCAGACTGCCCTCTATTCATTTAAAATAACTATTTATAATTGGCTTCTTTATTGTAGCAAGTCATTCACTCAGCCTCCTCTGTATAGAGGAATTGAATAAATAAACCCCAATGTCGGGCAATAAAAATCAGAAACAATTATAAAGATAATTGAATGAAGCAGTTATTAGACTTAGGCCATATGTATATTCAAATTAATCAGGGAAGCGAGTAGAACCCGATTATGTAAGAGTAAATGTCGTATAAAATGATCCGAAGAAGTTAGTATCAATGAGAATTAAATGACTAGTCATTAACAAGGGTAACGAGAACTCAGGTAATGCCACCCTTTCTTTTAAGGTGGAAGTGTCTTGACACATGTATAAAGAATCAAATGTTGACAGATCCTTAACTCTCAGGATTGAGTGGCAATATCTTGTAAGCCAGTAGTTAACAGATTTATATTGACAGCCATAACACATTAACTAAATTTACAAGCGAGGATTTCATCTTGAGACAAACAACACTAGCAAAAAAGTGTGGGAAGACAAAATTCTAGCATCTGAAGCCAAGAGATCAATGACCTAGGGAAAACCCAAGCCTAGCTAATACTTGTGACCCGACTGTACGAGAAGCCAGCACGGATAGGGCCCAACCTCCGACGGCGTAAATCGCCAATAACAAATTTGTAACACCCTCTCGATTATATTATAAGGGAACATTAACCAATGATATTTTTTGTTATGTGTGCCCAAGCACTGATCTCAGGTCCACGAGGTCGATATAGTGAGAACCAAGTTTACCTAATAGGTGAGGGAGACTTCTCCTAGTCACTTCTTTTACAGATTTATACAAAGTCACTTCATTCATACATCTATACAAAATCACTTCTTTTATACTTATAAAAAGTCACTTCGTCTACACATATAGACTGTTCGACACACTGGCAACATGGTCCCCAGTGGAAACTCAACACAAATTTTGGACTTAGCATTTTTCATCGAAATATCATGACTTAAACATTATTTTTAATTGCCCGAATATTTAGACTTCATAAGTGAAGTCATAAATCAGTGAGTGAGTAGGCCATCGAATAATTATTAACGGGGCAAACCCACAACGAACGACCTCGCCGATTGGAGATCAGTGCAAGGCAATTAAAACTAAAGCTTGTACAGTGTTCCAATATTTCGTGTGCTTCAAGCAAAATAAAATACATTCAAAACAACGCATTCTACACAATAATTCTGCCCGATAAAGTCCTTGTGGAATCCCTGAGTGAGAACTCATGCCTACCGATACTTTGACCTGAGCGAACCTAACACCCAAATTCCCCAGTTAACCGGGGAATTTCTTTTACGAATCCAGCCCCCACAAAATCCTTTACTATCGAAACCATCCCCGGAGTAAAACCCTTCTCCATATTGTCTCCCAACAGTGGGGCTTTTATCAAAATTACCTACCGGAGCCTAATCACCCTCTTCATTATTAATCATTTGACGATACTAAGATTAATGTTTTGATTTGTTAGGCCTGTAAACAGATTTTAAAGAGGTTTCTACTAATCTGCCGTTTTATTAATGGATTATTAATACCATTAATACATTAACCCATTCATTTCAAAAGAAAGGTAGATTCGCCGGCAGTTAAAAGGTCTTCAACTCAGAAGACGAGTTACATTTCGCTTAACTCTCCTGTTGTATATTTTGCAATGTTTTGTTCATACCTTGGCAGGGTAATTTTTGTTGAAATTTATGAATAGTAGAGGAATGTTACTTGGCCTTCACTCTTATTATGATCTCAAATACCGTTATATTTTGTTTGTTTTGAATGTCTGAAAATAGTCAATATAATTTACGTTAACTTAAATCCGGTTTCTGGGGAAATGCATTGAACATTTAAATCTGAAGCGAATGGGATAAATGTGTGAAATAACTTTAAACCACTTTAAAATCTTCTTTAGAATAACTTAAGATAACTTTAATATGGAATACCTCGAGATGTATGACAAAAGTCGGCGCATTCACCTTCTATCGAGAAGATACATGTATGTTGCATGAGAAATGAAATAATACAAAACATAATCCTACTGTTGAGACATATTTACGTATAAAACAAAGTACTTTAGTTAAGTTGACCTTCTGGAGAATCTGAATTCGCGTCAAAGCACTGAATAAGAGACAAGAATACTTGAGACGAGAGAATTCTCTGGAAATGGAAGCCATTAGTTGAAAAATCCAACGTTCACAATGACCGTTACAAGGGCATGCTAAATGAATACCTAGTTAGGAGTGGAAAACGAAGGAAATTATAGAAAAATGAAGCAAGCCGTGGGAATAAAGGAAAAGAAGGAAATAAAACAGAGGCAAGAGTATTAGATTTTAATGAACTTGAATCTCTGAACGAACCTTTTGTCGTTTTTAGTAAAAAAATTGATTTTTCTTTTCTTTTGTTCTCTTTACATAATTTTATTCTCTACTCTTTTATGATGGTCCCGTAATTTTTTCTCTCTTCTTTTTTCTATAAAAAATCAGATGGTGGAGAAAGTTAGAGAATGGGGAAGGTAGCTGGGATGGTTTAATGCCCAATTCCCGTGGCTCCCGGATTAAAGTATGTTGAAGAGCGAGCAAGGGTGCCTATGTGATGGTTATAGGGAGGATGAGGGGGAGAATTTTACTATATCGTGGGGGTATGTTAGAACGAGAAGGGGTTGAGTGTGCAAGAACGAAGAGCATACGCGGATGTTCCCTTTATTTTGTAGTACGTCATTTGCAATGCAAATCCTAGAGGCGACGCGTAGCGACGAATTTCAATCCCAACACACCCCCTCCTACCACCTCTACATCTTTCTATCCCTCCTCCTCAATCTTTATATATATATTTCTCCTACACCCTACATTCCCTGGGTGGTTTTCCCCAAATTCTAGTTTTCACACGCTGGCTTTTCTGCCACTTACCTACTTAAATCTTTCTACTTCTTTTTATCCCGAGGGGCTAACTTATTCCACTCTTACTCTTCTCTCGCCTGTCTCTGCAAATTTTTACATACCCTTAGCGCATTTAAAGAGGTTACATTTAAACTCATAATCAAGGTCTCCCAGTCTACGTCAATCACTCTCTTTTTTAAAAATACACAAGTGGCGTTTATTTCTGTCCCACGAATTAGATTGCGTGGAGATATAAATGACTGGGTGCAATTTATACAAATATTTTATATACTTAAAGAGAAGAGGTACACATTATAGTCATATGGAGAAGACTTCATAACAGGGAGGTAGATCAACTTTTATGAAACCAGATATGGTAAGATACGTTAAGTCTCGTAGACTGCGATGAGAAGGACATGTGGCACGAATGAGGAGCGAAAGAAGGACATGATAGCTTCTTGTAGGAAAACAAGAAAAAGATCTCAATTGATAGACCAGGAGAGAGATGGGGAATAACATTAACCAGTATTTGATGGAAATAGTTTATACGGGATGATCGGAAAGCATTAGCTCAGGATAGGGTTGTCCGCGCAGTCATGAACATGCGGGTTGTAAAACGCCTGTGATTCGGTTGTATTATATGGTTGTATTATGAAGATTTATAAATTCTGTAACCAGTAATTTGACATTTTCTTCAGTATAAGCATATTTTTTCAATACTTCGGGAAATAACGTCTGAATTTTTGTACTTTTTATATTTAATTTTAGAACATTTATAAACTGAACGTCATTTGTGTTGAAAACTTGAGCAGAATCAGAACTTGGTGGTGCGACCATTGATTCTATTGGAATATTTTTAGAGTTTATTGCATTTTTGTATACCTCCCACACATGAGGTTAGATATTGGAAACTTAAATTAATATATGGGAGCCTACCTATTGGTTAAATTCAAATGTTTCTTTCTGCAATAATAAATGGAATTTAAAATGATACAGTAAATTCAATAACAGATTAAAACTTTTATTTTACTAACTCTTTTAGCATTTTATTTCATATCCCATCTATGATTTTATTAATATTGTGAAAAGTTTGGCTTTTGTATCACTGATTTAATAAAATGATATTACGATGAAAATGTCCACCGCTGTGGTGCCGAGGTAGCGTGCTGCCTTGTCACGCAGCGGGCCTCGGTTCGATTCTCGGTAGGGACAGGTTCCTGGGAATTTTTTGGGGGGTTTTTCCTCACTTCTAAGACAAATGTCAGGTTTAAGTTGACTATTTGATTTCCATGCTCGTCTGTAGTTACGAAGTTCGCGAGTTCAAACCCGGCTGTGCTCATGGATTTTTCAGCGCATAAAATATTCAGTATAGGTCGTTTATGAAGGGAATTAAAGCCGTGGGACCCTTCATAGATTTGAAGTAGTAAAAGAACCTAAATCCTGAATAAAGAGGCCTCTATGAAAATTGTTGACGCCCAGATTTAATTTGCAACGCTAATGAATTTAGATGTAATAGAGTGTCCTTAAATAAATAAAGAAGTAGATAAATAAAATCAAGAGTTGTATGATTCAATCAAAAGCTACCTTCATAAATTATTTTTCATGTAAACAAATTACTATTATGCTGAATTTTTAAGTTCGAACAAACACATATCATAAACCACTTTTCTTCTTGCACTTTTATTTACTTATCTTCAATATTTATTTAGATCTGCTTACCGTGCGTATGAAATAACACTGGAAAAAACTGAATCGCATTTTTTAGAAAATAACTATGTCAAAATTTACTGCTTTTCAGTAGAGCATAGAAACTTATTTTCATAATGAAGTAGCGAAATAATATATTTATATTATGTATTATATGAAATATGTCCACCGCTGTAGTCTCGAGGTAGCGTGCTGCCTTGTCACGCAGCGGGCTCGGGTTCGATCCCCGGTCGGGACAGTTTTCTGGGTGAGGTATTTATCGGGGGTTTTCCTTACCTGTAAGACAAATGTCAGGAAAATTTTAACGCCCAAACGGTTCCCGAAATCATGTGGACATAATCATCATCATCCTTATCATTATCATCATCATCGTCATCATCCTTCACCGGTGTGGAAAGCAATGGGAAGCTACCACACCTACAATTACCTAGTAAAGCTGCAAAGCATAGCATGAAAATGTTATGATTGCAGTGAAATACCTGTTCTCGGGCAGAATTACTTTGGATGGATGGACGTAAAACATAACATGACACTGAATGTAATGCTAGCACACTAGTAATGGACATTTTGTGCTACCACAGTATATATGTTACTTAAAATTTGAGACTTTATTCTCTAGAAATTGTTTTTGAAAGATTAAAATGGACATACAAAGTGAACAAAATGTATTCAATGCAGATCTATATGTGTTTTGCTTAAAAGGACATGTTAGGAACATTAAGATAACATTTTGATTTAAAAAATCAAAATAGACATATTTCTTTAAAAAACCTAACACATGTAAAATGGCAGGCGTTTCTCATTCATGGTGCACCAGGATAGTTTGAAAGTAGTACTTCTTTATAAAATGCTTTAGCATTTGTATCACAGATGTACTTCATTAATTTCTTAAGATCTTTAATCTTTTGGGGATTGATGGGAATTAGTCCTCCGGGACATGCCCTTGGTTGTTCCTATGACAAATGTCGCAAATTCCCTTTCCCAAGATGAAACTTATTGCTTACACAATTTTTTATGTACGACCGTTCTTCTGCAACACCAGCATTGTTTGAATTGTACGTGAATTCTTTATATAATGAGGGTGTGAAATGAATCTTTCCCTCACGAGAATTCTTTGCAGTTTCTTCCGATATGGTATTCTTTTCGAAAAATTAGGCCACCAAATGTCGAAGTTTAACTAATGTATTTTCTTGCTTTCTATGATTATTTCTAAATTTTCGTTTATTGTACACAGCCTGTCCGCCCTCTTAGTGCTTTTTTAAAAACCCCGAAATCTCTACCACAAGGCAGGAAAGAGTGACATCACTCAGGAAAATAATGTTTTGTAGTTTTGAATCTTACTGAATCTGCAAGACCAAGACAAAACCTAACAATTGTATGATTTTTGTTTTGGCCTGGGCTGCCATATGAGAACTTGTATATGGTTTCTATATTTTAGGGCACAAATTCATGAAAACAATATTTTTAAAATGAACAAACATAATTTGCTCCCTTTCCAGCCTGTCCCTCGTGGTACATGCACAGCACACATTGGTTAGCTTTAACTTCATGATTGCAAAATACACTGCTCAAAAAAATTAAGGGATATTGTAGAATAACCTATTAAGACTATGTTTTTAGGAACAGTATTAGATGCAATCACTTTCTATTACTCCAAAAGAATGTCAATAAGAGTTTGAAGTCATTACGTAACCTCTGTACCACACCAGATGTCAAAGAGATCCTGATTAGGAATATGGCAAACAAACAAAGCAACATTAACATGGGTGAAAATGTTTCTTTAGTATGGTGTATGGTCTCTTCGAACGGCCAGCACTGCCTCACACCTGTATGGCATTGATGTAATGAGGTTAGCAATGAGTTCTTGGGGGATACGTGGCCACTCTTCCATAAGAACAATGTGCAGCTCTGGAACAGTTGTGGGAGGTGCTGGTCTGCCTGCAATGCACCTGCCTAACGCATCCCACACATGCTCAATCGGATTTAAGTCCGGGGAGGAAGCTGGCCATTGCATACGCTCGATACCCTCCACTTCCAGCATGTCGTCCACCAAGCCAGCTCTGTGGGGTCGTGCATTATCGTCCATAAAAAGAAAAGAATCACCTATGGCATCAGCATAAGGCACGACAAAAGGTCGGAGAATCTCATCTCTATAATTTACCGCAGTCAAAGTACCACCTTGGATAACGTAGAGGTCCGTACGTCCACCACTACTGACTCCTGCCTACACCATCAATCCACCGCCACCATATGGGGATCTTTCACGTACAAAAGCTGGATTGTTTCGTGTCCCTTTTTCTCTCCAGATGAATACACGCCGACTATCACATTCCATGTTGAATCGCGACTCATCAGAAAAAAGAACTGATCTCCATTCAGCATGCCTCCACCCACGATGTTCCTCCGCCCAGTTTCTGCGATCTCTACGGTGTTGTGGAGTTAACCTGGTACACACCATGGGCCTACGGGCATAGAGACCACTTCCATGCAGTCGATTAGGGACAGTTTGAGTTGACACCCTGCGTCCTGTTGCTGTTTGAAGTGTATTTCGCAGTTGAGTTGCATTCTGCTGTCTATTCCGACGGGCTGTTAACAAGAGGTAACGGTCATCCCTTGCTGTTGTTGCCCTTGGTCGACCTTGTCCGGCTCTTCTGTGAACAGTATGTTCTTTGAAAATGATTCCAAAGACTGGAAATCACGCTTTGAGACACCCCAATGGCTTGTGCCACCTCTTGTTGTGTCTGTCCAGCTTCCATCCTTCCTATGGCCCTCCAAGCCATTGGTTCAGGTAAATCACGTTGTCGAGGCATCACTGTCCCTAAGGCAAGTCATTCACTAACTGAAAACTGGACGGGATTTAAAAACAGCAACAAAACATTCACCCCCACATTACACTTTCACATCAACAGTACAGACACTGCCCTCTGGTGTGGTACGGAGGTTACGTAACAACTTCAAACTCTTATTTATCTTATCTTGGAGTAATAGAAAGTGATTGCATCTAATACTATTCCAAAAACATAGTCTTAATAGGTTATTCTACAATATCCCCTAATTTTTTTGAGCAGTGTATATTATCCCATACTGCACTCTGTCATGATTTCGATACCCAGACGGTGAAGAAACGTACTAATCCCCTGACTTAGTCCTATTCTTTACCTTACTATAAACATCACAGTGCTATTAGAGATACATGGAAGGGTCCGACTAAGTTTCTTTCTTTGCCAATTAATGCGTCTTGGCAGAAATAATCATTTAGCATGGAATAACAAAAATGGCACATTTTGAGTTAGTTCCTTTCTAAAAAGTGCGATTCAATTGTATTTGCTCTTCAGTTTATAAATATGCTGGTAAACAGTTCAAATGTATGTAGTTGAACAGACAGAGAGGGCAATAAAACCTTTAAAAGATAATATTTTATTAGTTTTTAGGCATTTTGTAGTTTACGTGTGGTGATTAAACGCTAACCTTCAATGACATGCATGAGGAAGATCATACCTGTTCCGTTGTACACAGTGGAAGTGTATAGAGTTTAAACACAATATCCTTTGAGGTAAATGTCGAAAGGAGTTATAAATTTTTTTATAACAAATCTACGATTTTTTGGGAAAAAGATTTTTGTACATAATATTATTTTTATTCAATATTTTATGGGTCTATAGAAAGTGAAGTTTTCATAGAGTACATACACTAGGTATGCGGAATGCAATAATTTTACTTCCGCCCGTAGCCAATAGGGTTTTAATAAGAGAAGAGTTTATTCACTCAGTTGTTCTAAACGAATCAAATTTAAGTCTAATTATGTAAAGTAAATATGTAATGAATATGTTATTTTTTCTATCCTGTACATTTTATATTTAATTCGTTAAACTAGGATTAATCAAAATATATTGCAAATAATGATTATATTGTTGATAATACATGTAAAAATTTTGTTTTCTAATTTCGATGTAGTAATAATTCTGTATGTTTTTTTCCTCTAACCTGGTTGAATGGTAACAAAGCATTAAGGCCTTAACTCCGCCAGGTAAAATATAGCTGTTATTATTATTATTATTATTATTATTATTATTATTATTATTACGAGTATCATATATAGATAGATAGATCATTGGTTGATTAATATCCTTGATATCGTCCGATTCCTAATAGCCAATTTTGTCGGTCTATCCAGTCTCCTAGTTGGAGATCCTTCATGTATAAATATTCCCTGACTGCAGGAGGTTTTAGGTCTTCTTCTGCCTCGTTTTCCATTCGCTGGACATGCCCGTACCACCTTAATTGCTGAGTTTTCATATAATCTAAAATAGTGTCTTCAATCTTTATTTTCTCCCTTATAACTGAGTTCTCTCTGTTTTTCCAAATCTCTGCTTCATAAGTAATGATGCATTCATCAATATTATATTATTATTATTATTATATTATTTTGTTACTACATCCATAGAATTTCAAGTGTATCCCTGTAACTACATGCATAAACATTTGTGTATAATATCTGACATCGTGGATTCAAATCCATAAGATAAATAATATGTTTTTAAACAAGTGTTTTTACACGTATCAAAAAAGTAAACAATTACATACACAAAATTTCATGATACGTGTATAAAATATTTTAATTTTAAGCTCCGCATATATCTTATATATTTTCCTTTCATTTTTTATACTACGAAGAGAATATGTACACAGCACTGACAATTATATTATGCACTCTGTTGTACCTTTATTTCTAGAGGTCGGCCATGATAGAGTCTTGGGAATCTAGTATTATACATTTGCGACCGATTCATTCCTTTTTTGGGTATATGTGTGAATGTGAAACCATAGTATTAGAAACTCAAAGGTAATACAGGGCTATTGAGAAAGAAGGAACAGACTTCAAACATTTATTTATTCCAATCTAAAAAAAAATAGAAACACAATTCCAACGTTCCTGGAAAGAGAAAATTTTTAATTTCCCATTACGGGCACATTGGCGCTGTTGCTTGTCATGTTGATTGTTTGTATTAAAATGGCGACACAAGAGGAGGTTGGATTGGAAGAGGAGGAGTATAAGATCAATTTCATCGCCGGTGGCCTCCCAGGTCACCAGACCTAACTCTGTGTCAAACCGGTGACTCATTTCTTGCCTCACACGAATCAGCTGGTCTCTAGTTATCGAATTCACAGCTTCAACAATTCAATGTTGCAGATTTTGAAGAGTGTCGGTCATAGGAATGATACAAACACAGTTTTTAATGTAACCCCGTTAAAGACCATGTTTATATCATGCCTATGCCCGCCACTCTTCAAAATCTGCAACATTGAATCGTTGAAACTGTGAATTTGATAACTAGAGACCAGCTGATTCGTGTATGGCAAGATTTAAGCCACCGTTTTGACATTTGTCGTGTAACACATGGTGCTCATATTGAATGCATAAAATAGTGAGATTTGAAATTTGCTCTTTCCAGGAACGTTGTAATTGTGTTCGTACTTTTTGTATTTTGGAAGAAATAAATATTTGAAGTCTGTTCGTTTTCTCTGGATATCGGTGTACTTTTCATGAGCACTTCTTTTGATCTTGTTCATCTTCTTCCTCTACGCATGAAAGCTGGAAGCTTGTTGCGTGTTCATTCACATCAGTTCCGGGGTATTGTGACGTCCTCCCATCGTAGTTGTGGTCTTCCTAAAGGCTTTTCTGCAGTGGTGTCCAGTCACGTACATTCTTCACTAATTTCGTATTCTCCATTATATCCATGTGATCGTTTCAATTAGGTCTTCTATAATTTATCCAGAAGTTTTCAGATTGGATTTCACATTCTATTCTAATAAGAGAGCTGCGAATATTCCCTCATAGTGATTTTCCTTAAAGCTTTCATTTCGGTTGTTTCATTGATTTGTTTTTTTAAGCTTCTGTTGGGCATTCACAACCATATGATGGAACTGGTCTCATGGCAGATTTGTAAATTCTTACTTTTGTATATCTTCTTAAATTTTTGCTTGATGGAGGATTTCATCTGTATTTCTGTTGGTGCTATTAATTTCCATTCCTACATATTTGAATTTCATGACCTGTTCTGTACTTTTCCCTTCTATCTCTAATAACACGTCGTGGGTCCTTGGATATTGTCATTGATTTGGTTTTAGTTATTGAGATTTTTATGTTATATTTAGTTGCAATGATTCTAAATTTGTGCAATAGCATTTGTAAATCATCTTCACCGTCAGTATCTATACCTTGGCGTGGTAGTGGGGCTTGTGAGTCCTAATGCCTTCATGAGCTATACAGGCGGTAGTGTAATTGTCAACAGGGCCTCCCATGCCTGGCAGGTCATGGAAGAAGGTCCAGACTAAAAGAGATAACAATCGAAGAAGAAAGCTAGTAACTCACTTCCAAAATGTTAAATTTTCTATTACTCACAGAAACATTCACGCAATAAGCCGGACTTCTTCTGATAAGTGACTAAATCAGATACCATGTATTGAACTGATATTGTATTGCAGATTGTATAAACGTTTTGGTTGAAGCATTTCTTCAAACGTAAGTGAAAAGTCTGGGAATTTACGAATTGACACTCGTCCTGATGAAGCTTAAAAAATAAAGTGCATAAGTATTCCAGCATATTCGCTGTAGTGTCCTAAACTAACTCGTACGACTATCACATATAGAGACCTAAAACATATAAACAATGCAGCTCTACTTGGAGACGCTATAAAACTACCCTGGCATACTATATGGACGCTGCATTCTGTTGACGAAAAAGTTGAGGCTTTTAAAAACCTTATATTACAACTGTATGACAGACACGCTCCACAGAAAACTAAACTAGTGAAACGACACCCTGCTCCCTGGATGACTGCTAACATTCGTAACTTGATGATTGAAAGAGACGCAGCATATCGGAAATACTGACTGGACAAAACTGACATAAATCTCAATCACTATAAACGGTTACGTAACAAGACTATTCAAACTATCAGAAACGCCAAACGTAGACATCTATACAGCCTTATTGAACCTAATGATAACCCAGAAATTTGGAAAAATCTGAATAAAATGGGAGTAGGAAAGAACGACATACAGGTAAAAAAACTCTCCGTGGACGCACTCAATGACCATTTTACAAGGGCTTTCTTTTCTCATAAAGACAAAACGCCAACAATAAGTGAATTACTACTGACAAATCCACCTGACAGAGAACATTTCCATTTCTCATATCTTACAGAAAATTACGTAAAGGAAACTCTCAAACGAATAAAAACAAAAGCAGAAGGTACTGACCGTGTAAATATCACTCTACTTAACAAAATAACGGACGTTATACTACCTACCATAACTCATTTTTTTAATTCCTCACTACAGATATCTATATATCCCACACTATGGAAGCAAGCAATTGTGCGCCCACTACCGAAAGTAAAAACTCCCTTAACTCCTAACGATTCTCGACCCATTATTATTTTACCTACCCTTTCAAATGCTTTGGTATAATTAGTCCATAAACAACTGACGGACTACCTAACTGAACTCGACCTTTTAGATCAATACTCACCAGGTTTCAGGACAGGACACAATGCAAATACTGCTCTACTAAATATATGTGAAGACATACGCGAAGCATCTGATAATCGAAAACTTACTATTTTTACACTACTTGACTAAAATCGAAAACTTACTATTCTTACACTACTTGACTTTAGTAAAGCATTTGACACTATAGACTTGACATATTGTTGCTTAAACTAAAAAAAAAACTCTAACTTTCTGAGAGTGTCACGCAATGGTTCAACTCCTACCTACGTGAACACCAGCAATATGTTGTAGGAAATTCTATATTACGCTATTCTTGGACCTACCGTAAAGCTGGAGTTCCACAGGGTTCGGTGCTCGGCCCATTGCTTTTTTCAATCTATATAAATGACATACATGACTCCCTAAAATATTGCAAACATCATTTATTTGCGGACGACATGCAGATCTACTTTCACTCAGACAAATATTCTTTAAATGACGCGGTAATCAAAATTAATTGAGGACCTTGACTCGCTAACGGCATGGGCAGAGAAATATGGACTTTAATTAAATTCTAGAAAGTCACAAGCAAGCATTATGGGTCATCAGAGACTATTATCCTCAATTAACATAAATACAGTATTACATGTGTCACTTAATGGGGTTCAAATCCCTTATAGCGAGACAGTAAAACATCTAGGAGTATTTATGGATAAAAATTTAATTTGGAATAAACAAATAACATTTGCAAAACTATCTTCTCAATAATACACTCATTAAATCGTATAAGAAATTGTTTACCGTTTGCTCTAAGGAAAATCTTAGTAGAAACAATTGCAATGCCCCATTTTGATTATGGTGATACTCTTTTTACTGACCTAAATACTGTTCTTACCCAAAGACTTCAACGTGTTCATAATTCTTGCATACATTGTATTTGTGGTATACGCAGATTTGATCACATTACACCATCCCTGGAACAATTGTCATGGCTTCGTCTACAATATCGTAGAACCATCCATTCCCTATGCCTTCTCTATATAATATTACATACATCATTACCTTATTATTTATCACACCGCTTCACTAGACTCTCTGATACACATAAATTAGATACCCGATCCCTTGAGCTCAGTGTCTTTTATATCCCTCCTCATCACACTACCTATCATTCAAAATCTTTTACAGTTTTCTCTTGCTAGAACATGGAATTCCCTTCCACCCTATGTCAGAGACTGCCAAACTTTATTATCTTTCATAAACAAATTAAAAATAAAATTATTAACACAAACAACTCACTAATATTACTTTTTAAATATTAATATTTTGTCTTTTTAATTATTTAATAAAAATAGTTCTAAGTTTTGTCAATATATTTACCTATTGCCTTGTATAATAAGCGATAGATTAATTCATTATAGTTTATTACTTTCTTTGTATTTTTTTTATTTTCTTTTTATGTATAGTAGATTCGAGCTGTTATTCCTTTCTGCATTCATTCTCTCATTAGTTTAATTTTAATTGTATTTAATTTTATTGCATTATTAGACAATATTGTCATTATTATTCAATTTGACAGAAAATTAATTATTTAGTATGTACTATTATTGTAATTGTTTGTATTTATATGTAACATATGTTTGTCCTGGTGAGTGGAAGAGAAGGTCACATGGACTTAACACTACCAGGCTAAATAAATAAATCTATTCTAATATTTTTATGCTTAATGAAACATAATCATCGTTACAATTACATAAAAATTAAGTTGTTAGGAAATGTATTAATTATAATATCTACAATATTATATATCTCCTCATTAAGACAATGTTTTCTCCATAGCCATTATATACTATAACGAATCTATTCGGCATTTTATATATACTGCACATATAATAATCATCTTGAAATATTTCCTTACTCTATTTTATACTATTTTTTTCACTATTAATATTAGACCATATTCGTATTGTGCATTCGTAGTCTATATTTTAATAATATTTAAAAATGTTAATAAAAAAATGTAATCTCCAGTGGAATCCATATCCGCGTTTCTTCACAGTTGTATTTCTGGAAGTAAAACAATTCTCCATTCGGTTCTCCGAGCGGGGACTACTTCAGAGTATCCATGCCAAAGGCTTAAAAACAGGGACATGTTACTAGGAATATGAAAGTTAGGACATTATTCAATAGCCGGACGCTAGTGGTATTAACGCTTGAACTGGATAAATCATCCTTGGATATAGTCGCTTTACCGGAAGTTAGATGGCCAGGAGAAGGTAGTCTGGAGTCAATAAACTTTGCATTATACTATGGGGGTACAGCGATATCCGAATTAGGAAAGGAGTTTTAATCCGAGGGAAGATTCTCTAAGCTATCCTAAATACTACGTTTGTCACTGATAAGTTATCATTTGCAATTCTAAAGGATAAACGACATGGTTTTGTAATCGTAAATGTTCATGGTCCCACAGAAGATAAAGATGACAAGAACACATATGAGTTCTATGAAGAATTAGAATGCATATTTAATAGTCCTTCACGATATCATATGATATATTTTCTTAGAAGATTTTAATGCAAAAGTGGGGCGAGAAGATATATTGAGGCCAAAAATAGGAACATTAGTCTTCATGAAGATAATGACGACAATGGGATTACATTAGTTACCTTTGCCAAAATATTTCAGCATAAGGATATTCATAAATACACCTTGACGTTTCCAGATGGTGAAACTTGGAACAAGATAATCATGTATTAACGAAAAAGTGCTAGCACAATAGCATCATGGATGTTCGATCAGTTAGAGGGACAGAATGCTCTTCGGATCGTCATCTGGTCAGGGTGAAAATACTACATCGGATATCGCTCATGACAGGAACAAACGCTAAAGATCATCATCATCATAGTACATTCACGAATTTAGGCCATTTGTTGACCTGTTTCGGCCTCAAGAGAAACACCATCCAGAAGTCTTTTGAGTGGACGTCCTGGTCTTCTTCTTCCTGCGGGTTGATGATTCTAGAAAAAAAATGAATTAAAAAAAATTGAGATTTGACATGAATGCCAAATCAAAAATACTAATAGGTTTGAAATACTGAAATCTCCAGATGAGACTGTGGCAACCGAAGAAGAAAATTATATAAATAATTAATGGGAGGCTATAAGTGAAATGATTAAATTATCAGCATCAGAAAACATAGGTTATTTAAATCAGAGGAAAACAAAAATGTTTAATTGAGGAATGTGCGACATAAAGGAAAGGAAGCTAACAACAATTAATTGATTACACGAGCCACATGAGTTGAATTTAGAACAATTGGGTAGTATTAGACGGCAAACCATAAGGTTATTATTTTAAAAAAAAGTGATCCCACAACAGGCCTCAGGAGGCCCTTGGGGTAGTAGGAGGTTAAGGCTCCCACTTTTTCTAGACAATCGGCACTTTATGTCAGCCGGGTTGTCAGCCCTGCGTGACGGCCGCCTTTACCCCAGAACAAGCGTCTGGTACTCATTTTCGTTAGAGGCTGAGTCGACCCCAGGGCCATAGTGCTGCCAGAAGGTTTGGGTCAGTTTAAAAATCCTGACCCCAACGGGATTTGAACCGTCGACCTTCCGGCTTGTAGCGCAGTTCCTTAACCACTACGCTACGGCGTGCCCCCAACCATAAGGTTATTATAGAGTAAAATCTGGGAACCATAAGGTTATTATAGAGTAAAATCTGGGAATACATGACAGAGGATGTTAATGATTTTGAAATATAAAAAGGAGGATCACTGGAGATTTATATCAGGGAATTAGGATAGAGAAGACAGGGATTCTTGCTAAAACGAATATAATTAAGAATGAATAGGGAATATGATTGCAGGAGTATATTAAATAGATTGAAAGGTTACTTTAATCAGCTATTAAAAGTGCAAGTAGAAAATGATATTTAAGAGGATAATTTACGGACAACAGAAATGCTAGTAACTGAACCATCTACATTAGTGGTTGAAATGGCGGTAGAAAAACTGAAGATGTATAAAACATCAAGTTCAGCTGGATTCCAGCAGAACTGAAAAACCTGGGCGAGAAAAAGTGAAGGACTAGATACGTCGGTTGGTTAGTATGATTTGGGAAAAACAGGTTTTTCCAAATTAATGGAAAAAATTTATTATCGTAACAATCTATAAGTATTAAGATAAAAGATTGCAACAACTACAGGGGTATCTCATTACTTTCAACTTCGTACAAATTCTAACAAATATATTAGCTAGCAGACTTACTCCCTATATTGATGATATTCTAAGAGCATCAATGTGGATTTAGAAGAAATAGGCACTCAACAGATAGAATTTTTAGTACATGATATATTTTAGAAAATAAATGGGAATATAATGTAACTGTACATAACTATGTGTAGACTTGAAAAAGGCATATGATTCAGTTAAGAGGGGAAAACAATACATAGTATCCTGCTGGAGTTCGGAATTCCTAAAAAGTTAGTTAGACTTATACGAATGGGTCTAAATGGCATAAAGAGTAAACAGTTTTCAGATAATTTCGAAATTCGGAAATTGGTTGAAGGACGGAGATGCACTATCTCCTTTACTATTCAATTTTGTACAACTTAATGTATTAATAAACTGTTAGTTTATGCTGACGAAATGGTACTATCGGACGATACCAATGAGATACTAAAGGCCAAAACGCACACTCTATTGATAAACACTAAGAACGTGGGACTGGAAGTTAACTTCAATAAAACTAAATATATGTTCACACATATAAATACATTATATAATGGAAATGGACAGCTAATGACAAATGAGAGAAATGTTGAAGAAGTGGCTGAATTAAAATATCTTGGAACAATAATTACAAGTAGGATAGAAATGCACAAAGAAATTAAACATAGGCTCAATTCTGGAAATAAGCATTACTGGGACTCTTGTTGCCCCGAATTCTCTCAAAAATCGTTATAGTGAAAATGTAAAATACTGTTATTCTACCAATTACGACATATTATATGATGCGAAAAATGAACTCTTATTTTAAGGGAGGAAAGGAGATTACGAGTATCTGAGAATACATTTTTTAGGAAACTGTTTTGTCCAAAGAGAGATGAACAGATAAGTGAATGGTGAAGGGTACATAACAGTGAACTTACATAGTCTTTATAGGAAGCCAGATATAATAAGAATAGTTTGTTTTCGTAGACTGCGATCGTCAGGACATGTGGCAGGAAAGGGGAATGAAAGACGTGCATAGAAGTTTCTTGTAGGAAAACCAGACCGAAAATGTCCAGTTGGTGGAACCAGGAATGAGATGGGACAATAACATTAACCATGATTTGAGGAAAGTAGATTATATGGATCTAATAGGGGCACCAGAATAGTCCTTCCTCATGACTCTTAAGATTGAGCAATAGAAGTGGTTGAAGGTGCCAATGGGAAGGGTTTTAATCCCCTTAGCTCACAGCGATTAACCCAAAAATAGCTGTATGAGTCCTGGGAGAAGAATCTGGTGTACCAAACCTACAACTTACACATAACAACTTAGAGCAGCCTTTGATTCAATTCATCCATAATATACTGAAATAGTCCAATAGATACTGAAGGTCGAGCTGCTAAATGCAGTCTGTTCTCCCAGCCTGAATAATAATTAATTGAAGAAATACTTTCACGATATAATTAGATGTAACACATATTACTGTCAATATTGTCTTTGCGTTTAAAAAACAATATTTTAAGATGCTTGAATATGCTTGGACTAATCGCGTCTAGGATCTTTTCATAGTATGGTTTATGTAATGTATATCGTTGCTTGTATTCGTGTCTTACGAAATTTCAATTCATAATTTCATTAATTTTAAAGAACTTGAACTATTTTGTTATTGCCATTTATATTTTTCTGAAAAAATTGTTAATTTTAATGAAGTTATAAAATGGACATTGTAATAAATAAGGGGCGGATTCTTATGACATGTCATATTTTCACCAAAGCCTACATTCTAAGTTTCAAGTAAGTAAAAACATTTATATATGCCTATTTTTTATTATATAAATATTAAGATTAAGTTGTTTTTATTGGGCCTTAAAAGTCATATTCTCACTTTTTAAGATATTTGATCATACTTCTGCTTATGTCTATGATACATTCATATTTTGGTCATATTTAGGGTTTTTTTAATAGCCTAGTCATTAGGTGATTGGAAATAACCATCACTGTATCTGTATAAAAATCGTCAGTTTCACAGTACACTTGCATCGAAGGTTTCTGTTAACAGGTAGCAAACGTTTGCACTGGACAATAGAAAAATATTTCCTTTTTTCATGATACAATTGAAAATGTATATAAATGAACAATTAATATAGTATGAGTAAAAAATTCATTCAATTATAAGGTCATATTTTTGTCTTTTTGGGTTATATTTAAACCTTTTTTTAGGTCATAAATGCATGCATATTTTCCATTTTGTAGGTCATAGAAATCGGCCCCTTACTGATAAATATGTCCCAGTATTATAAATTCAGCCCAGAAGTTGCCTTAACAATATGGCAAAATCAATTATAGTCTTCAGTCAGGGGGAACGGCGTAAAGGTATAAACCCGGGACCTGCAGAATACGTCTATCGAAGCTAGCACTTGAGTCATCTCCCTAGGCTCAAATTATATTGAATGTAATTAATTATGTAATTATTATTATTATTATTATTATTATTATTATTATTATTATTATTATTATTATTATTATTATTATTATTATTATTAATGGTCAAAAATAATAATGCTAATGAAATTCCAATTCACTATTTGCATTGAAGACTACGAAAAACACGAAAATGGGACAGTTTAGAATCAGTGGGACAATTTTGTTGTTCGCCTCTAATATGTGTATATAACTTCAAGACAATTTAACCAACTCGAATGTAGAACTTCCAATAAATTTAATCCAACAAATGTACGTGAACATTTCTGGAACACCAGAACCCTTTAGGGCTGGAGCTATACTTGGCTATTCCATGGTTAAATCGTATCTAAACAAACTTCGACAAATTAATTTATACCCGTCTATAAAGTATGCCATCAGCACAAAATGGCATTGACTCGTAAATATGAAGACTTTAAAAAAAATAGCAGGAAAGCAATGGAATTCCTTACCATCAAAATACTAACCACGGTTTTTAATTTCTTCTCCGTTTATTCCTGTCCGATTTTATTACGTGAAAGGATTCCATTAGTTCACACTTGTTTTCTATACGTAAAAGATAATAATTACAACACACATTACTATTACCTTCATTAATAAGTTATTTATTGCACTATAATAGGATATTACGATACAAGGTTGGGAAGTGGTTTATACAGAATCGAGGAAAAGTTTAAAGCGGAGCGATAGCGAGGTTTTTAATTTCCGAGATTCTGTAAAACACTTCACAAACGTGCGTTGTACATTATTTTCAAAATAATAGATAATAGTAAAATAATAACATATTTGTTGGAAATATTTGCGTTCATTATAAACAACTGAGTAAGGTTAACAGTGTGGGCAATGTTTATTAGTTGAAACTACAGGAGGCCGTGAGACCATTTAGTGATAAAATAACGGAAAGTACGTATTTATTGTCTTATATTGTTTAAAAAGGTTCAATTCATTTAAATTGCAGTGATTTGATTCGTATAATGTATATTAACACTACCTTTGGATACTTTTTGTATATACATTGTGTGTAGTACATATAGAGGGCAGTGGTTATACTTCCCACAAGTTGTTTTGTAATATATAATATTACAGTATAATTATTTATGTTGGCAACCACGAAATGTAGGAAGTTGAACTTTGAATCATGGTCGCCATTGCTGTAAGTACGACAAAACGCACTATCGCGCAAATATACTTTTATCGGCGGTGTTGTGTTTAATAACTGGTTTTTTGTTATTGTTGCGGTAATGTCTCTGGAGTGCAGTGATTTCTATATTATAATTATGTACATGTAATTGTGGTGGCATTGCTTTTTTTCCGTTTTAATATATTATTCTTATGTGATTTGGCATTGTTAGTTCGTACATCATGGTGTACGTTCGATTTTTTGTTTAGCTTGTCAAATGGGCGTGGTTTTGGATTTACATACTGAGAATATTGTTGTGAATTGCATGAGTTGGGCGATGTGTGTCCATACCTTTAATTGACGATGGTCAATTTGGAATATTTCGGGAAGAAATTCATCACTTGTGACGGTTTCTAGGATCGATGAATCCTCATACCTGATGACAGTGTTTTAAATAATAGTTTAAATTATTATTATTAAACAGTAAACGAAGTGTGAAACACAAATATGAAAGTAATAGATTGTGAAAATAAATTAGTATGTATTCATTACTTGCGGTCTTCTGAATTAATTAATCATTATCTAATATATTAAAATATTTGTTTGTTTGTTCTTACTTTATACTTTTTAAGGGTGTAGGAGTTGTGATACTCAATTCCTACACCCTTAAAAATCACCCTTTGCAGTGTAAAACGTGATAAAGATAGCTCTTTGGACGCTTAAATGGCTTACGCTGCCTAAACCATAACAAATACACAAAATTAATGTACACAGAATTGAAATACATGAAAAAGCTCTACAAAAATAGTCCGCGACAGCATATGTTTTTCTCTTACGGATAACTCAGAATAACTATTTTTGTCTTTTATTGATGCCAAGACGATCGAGACAAGTACGTAGATTCCTGTGCAAGCATAGCAGCACATGGCGGATATTCTTTTACGGATAACTCACAATAACGAATTTTGTTTTTAGCTCATTTATGCCAAGAAGATCGAGATAAGTAGATTCCCGGACAACACCGGGTAATCAGCACGGGGAATCTTAAAATAATTGCGATATATATTTATAAAAACTTTTCATTTTACTTATTCAACTAACCTTAAGAGATACATTAATTTTCGTCTTCCAGTTCATTTATGCCAAGAAGATCGGGATGAGTAGATTCCCGGACAACGCCGGGTGAACAGCACGGGGTATCTAAAAATAATTACGATATAATTTTACCGTTCACTTATTTAACTAAACATAAAACACATTAAAATATATATACAGTCAATATGCCCATTTCACCAATTAATGTTTTAAAATGGTCAACAAGTTTCTACAGCCAAGCTGTCATTCTCAAGACCAGATATTGACTGAAGACAAAATTGATAATAAATAAATAAACAAATTATTTATTTATTATCAATTTTGTCTTCAGTCAATATCTGGTCTTGAGAATGACAGCTTGGCTGTAGAAACTTGTTGACCATTTTAAAACATTAATTGGTGAAATGGGCATATTGACTGTATATATATTTTAATATTTTATCACCAAGAAGATCACTTGTGTATTATATAAAACACATTAATTTTCGTATTTCAGCTCATTTATGTCAAGAAGATCAGGATAAGTAGATTAAACGTTTATAAGATTCATGATGTGTTCCGTGGAGATATTGTTCAAAATTAATATACAATTATGGAATATTCACCTGAAAGGTCCGTCTCCTCAACTTAATTAATTATTTAACTGTAGCGCTTTCGGGACTTCTCCCATCAACTGCAGGACTCAAAACTGGTGTTTCACTGAAGATCTGGTAGAGGGGGTTGCATGTTTGGGTTCGTTTTCGTTTATCAGGCTGTCGTTGTTATGAGCTTCTTTCATGATTTCCATCTCTTCGAGTACGTTTATCTTCGCTGGATTATTTTCTCTGTGCATTACTGTTAGGATGGTTTCAATACTTAACATGCGATGTCCTTCATGGCTAACGTGTTTTGCATAGCTTGATTTTCCATCCGCGTGAATGAAGTCTCGAAAATGTTCTTTGAATCTGACATTGAAACTCCTGTTTGTCCTTCCTATATGGAATTTGTTGCAGTCCTTACATGTCAGTTTATAAACTCCTTTGCTGTTGAAAATGTTATTTTCTTCAATGTTATTGTTAATTATGTTGTTTAATTTTTTATTGGTTCTGTATGCTATTTTTACGTTTTCATCGGCTTTCTTTAGTGTATTGGCTAATTTTGTCGTTTTTTTTCCTGTGTATGTAAGTGTTATCCATGTTTTCTTGTTGTTGTCAGATTCTTTTTCTAGTTTAGTTATGTTGGTTAAATTGTTCTTCCTGTTTTGTTTATTTACGAGCTTATCTATGAATTCTTCATTAGAGTCATTGTTTCTTGCCATATACTTAATGTAGTTGAGTTCCTGGATATAATTATCTTTACTTAATGGGATTTACAACATTCTACTGACTAAGCTATTAAATGTACTAATTTTCTTTTGAAAAGGGTGTGTATATTTTTTTGTTTATGGCCAGAGCACTGTTTGTAGGTTTCCTGTAGATACCGATTTCTAGTTCATTGTTGTGTAGATTTTTGGTTACAGACAAATCTAAGTAGTGTCCACCGCTGTGGTGCCTTGTCACGCAGCGGGCCCGGGTTCCATCCCCGATCGGGACTGTTTTTCTGGGTGAGGTTTTTATCGGGGTTTTTCCTCAGCTGTAAGACAAATATCAGGAAAACTTTAAGGCCCAAACGGTCCCCGAAATCATATGGCCATCACAATCATCAACATTCATATTCATCTTAGGTTAAGCTTAGGATTAGGGACTCTCCTGGCGCACCATTATCATCATAACATAAAAAATCACACAATTTTGAGGACAAAAGAATTACAAACCTTACAAAAATAAATTTCAACAAACAGGAAACAGACCTACTAGAAAAGGGATACAAATTCAATTTCCCTAAACACATTGTAAAAAATTACACAACAAAATTTAATTACTGAAAGTGAAATTGCAATAAATAAACTTAACGTTAATAAAAAAAATCATGTTAGATATGAAGCAGCTAAAGTCATAAAAGAAACTCCACCAACGATAAACATTAACGATAAACAAACTCCTAAGAACATCTCTAAAATAAAAACAAAATTTAGGAGCAATAATGTAATAAACACAAAAGCCGACAAGAACAATACAATAGTTGTTATGGAAAAGGAAGAACACATCAATAAAACCAAACAATTTATAAAAGAAAACAATTTTTAATAAAATTTAAAAAGACCTCACAGGAAAGTATAAGAGACAAATAAAATAAGCACTAAAATCGTGCCCTCTAATCACCAACACAATCAATAACGAACATAATAAATACAAAAACACCAAATGGGTAAATAATACTCCCTCATCACCAGTAATGAAAGCCCTTCCAAAAATACATAAAGACAACATTCCCATAAGACCAGTTGTTAATTACATGAATTCTCTTAACTATAAAATTTCCAAATTAGTCGCTCAGAAAATGAAAAATGATGTCAAACTTGAAAATCGTTACACAATTAAGAACACGTTTTAACTAGCAGACAAACTACAGCATTCAGAAATCAATAGGAACATTAAAATGACGTCATTCGACATAAAAAAACCTCTACACAAATATCCCGATAAACCAAACAGCAATCAAAATAAAACAAAAACTAACAGACAGTAAACTTGAAGAAAACTATATAAATCAGTTAAACGAACTAATAACAACAACAACAATAAAGCAAAATTACTTCCAATATAACAATGAACTATTTATTCAAAAAGACGTGATCCCGATGTGAAGTCCTACATCCAGAAAAATGGCAGAAATCTTCCTACAAGAACTGGAAAATAAACATTTTGAGGAACTAATACACAAATTCAACATAAAACTAATAATACGCTATGTCGATGACGTACTAGTAATATAGGACAATGATAACAGAAAAGAAAAATAAATACTACAAGACTTAAATAACATGCATGAAAAAATCACTTTCACCGAAGAAATAGCAGTTAATAATAGCATAAACTACTTAGATTAGTCTATAACCAAAAATCTACACAACAATAAACTAGAAATCTGTATCTACCGGAAACCTACAAACAATGCTCTGGCCATAAACAAAAAATCTACACACCCTTTTCAACAGAAAATTAGTACATTTAATAGCTTAGTCAGTAGAATGTTGAAACTCCCATTAAGCAAAGACAATTATATCCGAGAACTCAACTTCATTAAATATATGGCAAAAACCAATGGCTATAAAGAAGAATTCTTAGATAAGCTCGTAAATAAACAAAGCAGGAAGAACAATTTAACCAACATAACTAAACAAGAAAAAGAATCTGACAACAACAAGAAAACATGGATAACACTTACATACACAGGAGTCCCAAGCAGGCCGTCGGGAAGAGCGGACGTGTTTTTGTTAGAGTGGTTGAAGTGTGCAGGGGACAAAGCATTATGGAAGAAGTTAGAAAGCTGATTGAAACATTGTCAACTGAAGTGAAAGAGGGGTTTGAAAAGTGCAACGTGGGTGAAAAAATTCGTGATATTTAGACGAACATGCATCGGATGGAGGACAGATTGAAGTGGCTGGAATCTAAATTAGACTATCTCGAAAACCAGAGTCGCCATAAAAATATTGTGATATATGGAGTGCATGAAGAAGACAGGGAGAGCTGCGAGGAAACTGAACATATAGTTAAAAGAGTAGTGTCGTAAATCTGGATTGATTTGGTGGACAGTGATATTGAAAGAGCGCACAGAGTAGGTCGTTGGAATAGTGGAAAGAGACCGATTGTGTGCAAATTATCACACTACAAAATAAAATTTTGGATCCTTAGAGACAGTAAATATCTTAAAGGGACCGGTATCAATATTGCCGAAGAATTTAATGAGAAGGTGCGCCGCGAAAGGGACTTTCTTAAGCGACACATGCTCGAGGCGAGGAGGCAGGGCTGCCATGCAATCATGCAATTTAATAAATTGATTATAAATGGACGAATCTGGAGCAGGGAACAACTACAAAATATGGACAACTCTGAAAATTAATTTGAAGAGGTCATTGACAGCGAGTCCCGAAAACCTACAGGGGATGCTTCAACAGCAGGTAGTCTCCTTACAGCAGAGGAGGGAGAAAATTCTACACGAGAGAAAGAGAGAGGGAGCACTACGATACTAACTCCAAGGAATCCAGTAAACATACAACACAAAACGGCCGAACGCAAAAAGCATACCCCACCTCTAAGAGGTGAACGACCGGCGGACACAAGAACTCCAACAAGAAAATCACTAAGACTTCTGAATTTACCCGCAGAAAAGGAACTATTGAGAGGGGGAAGTTCGAAAAATACAGGTAAGACTAATGACAAGGGAACACAATAGGGTTTGTTGACAGTCAGTTCATGGAATATCAAAGGGTTAGAACGAAAACTTTCAATGGACAGATGTGTAGAGTTTATTGAGACTTTTGATATATTAGCTCTAGGATAAACATGGTTAAAAGATAATGAATGCGTAAGTCTACGTAATATGAAAGGTTATTTTAAGGGTAGTGAAAATAGAGAAAAGAGAGGTAGAATCCAGGCGGTGTTGCCATTTTATATAAAGCTAACACAGACCCATATATTAAAAAGGTAAATATTGCTTTAAAAGAGGCAATTTGTATATATTACCATACAGGAAGAGCAGAAATGTGTCTGTTGTCTATTTACCGCCAACCACTAAATTTCAGGTATGCCAATCCAAATTTTTTCGTTGAATTGTCTGACTAGTTGGCAGAAATAAAAGATAGGTTTCCGGTAACGGGAATAATAATAATAGGGGGCTTTAACTGTATGATTGGGGAGGAAAATATCACTATAAAATCGGATGATAATGAAACACGAGGTGAGGGTAGGAGAAGCAAAGATAAGATTTTAAATTCAGAAGGAAACCAATTGTTAGCTTTTTGCGATGCATTTGAACTTGAAATTCTGAATGGGAAATATGGGGAAGATCAAAATGGAGAACTGTCATTTATTAATAAAAATGGAGGTAGCGTAATCGATTATTCAATATGCACACAAGACATGATTCCAGTCCTAAGTAATTTTTGTATAGTTTCCAGAATCGAATCACACCACTTCCCAAACAAACTTATTTTAAATATGAAAGGTATTAGTGAGACAGTTAATGATGAGGTGGCAACAATATTGTGGCCAATTACACGTTTCAGGTGGATCGGGGATCGGAGAGAAGAATTTATCAGGAGTTTGAAAACGCTAATATCTGCAATTAAATGATCTTAGCGGGCAGGAAATTATTAAAACTTAAAAACTTTTTTTCAAAGAGCAGGGGAAAAATTCAAGGTTAAATACGCAATGAACCAGAAGGACAAAGGGTGGTACAATAATGCATGTAGAAAGAAGAACTTTGTCGAAAGTAGTCTTTTAAAGTTTAGAAAAGAAAGCACAGATGAATGCAGAAAAAATTATGCGCAAGAGAGAAATTAATATAAAGAACTATTGGGAGAAACAAAACTAGCATGGCAAAATAAGAAATCCGAAGAAATGAGAGTCGCGACTGAAAGTGGGAACATGGCGGACATATGGAAAACGATAAGGGAACTCAAAGTAAAGTCCATAAATCGGACAAGAATAACGCCTGGGGAATGGAGAAGTTACCTTGAGAGGGTGCTGGGAAATGAAAGGTTAAGATATAATCAAGGAAATATAGTTGACATCCCTGACCCAATTCATATTCAATTACTGTGTGCCGGGCTTGAATAATAAATCCACGGTCTGCCTACCATTTTGTGCGGGCGATAACCACGCTCTGCGCCGCCGTGTATCGTCTTTTGTTTCCGTTGTATATATTAGCGTAGAGTTCACAACATCCAAGGTTATTAATCAAAAGCCTTTTGCCCGGGCCCATAAGAGGCAAAGATTGATTCATCTTTATTTCCTAAACACTTAAGCATAAATCAACAATAGATCCCAAGATACTAGAGTAATCTATTATTCTATTTAAACTGAATGTATGATTATAGTTATTAACCATGAAAGCTAGACGGAAAAAAAGGAAGCTAGTATGATCTCCTAAATAATTAAGTTTCAGTACGGGAATATCGAACAGCAGCATGCACATAAATAATTTGAACATTAACTAGGATGTATATAAAAATGATGTTTAATACAAACAAGACGTCTGAAGTATAAGAAAAGTATAACAAGTATGAATCTTGATCATTCTTAAACAAAAAAATAATAATAATCATTAACATCACAAACTATATCATACCTCACTCAACATTCATACAACAGTCCAAGCCAGGGTGGCTTTTTCCTGGTCCTGCGGACCAAAACTCAAACCACGCCACTCGCGTGCTCCAGACGACGTTGTCTCAACTCAAAGTTTCGACCGAATGATAATGTTCTACATGTGCATAGCGTATTTGAGCGTTCCGAGGTAGAAGGGGAGATGCGCAGCACAAAGAGCGCAACAGGAGAGGTAAAAAGGAAAGTGGGGGTAAATGCATAGAGAAGGGATATTGGAATAGTTCACGAATCTTTCTATTCAAGGAGGATAACGGCACTGCAGTAGCGAACCGAAAATCGCACTTTCGGTTCAACTGGATCAGGATATTTCGAAAAATGAAGTGGCGTCTTCCATTAAATGTTTATAGAATGGTAAAGCATCTGGAATTGATGGAATACCAGGGGAATTCTTGAAAAATATGATATCATCCAATAAATTATTAGACGTTTTGAAAACTGCGTTCAACAAACTTTTTAATGGAGGAGATTATCCGGAAGCCTGGGCGACAGGTGTCATCCAACCGCTATACAAAGGGTAAGGTGGGGCACAGATACCAGAAAGTTACAGGGGAATTTGTCTCTTGTCAGTGTTCGGAAAAATATATTGTAAAGTACTTTACGAACGAATAAGACAATGGGCTAAAGAGAACAATAGGCTCTCAAAATATCAGGCAGGTTTTAGAGAAGGGTACTCCACTGTGGACAACGTATTTGTTCTGAGAACATTAATTGATGACAATCTGAAAATGAAGGGGGGTAAATTATTTTGTGCATTCATTGATTTTAAGATGGCATTTCATACTGTGGACCGAAGCGCACTTTGGGAAAAATTAAATCGGAAAGGATTGTCTCATAAAATGATACATGCTTTAATGTCAATTTATAAATATGTTAAATTTTGTATAAAAGTAGACCAAGGGCACATTACAGAGAGCAGTCAAGCCAATCGGGGAGTGAGACAAGGGTCATTTTATCACCAATGCTATTTAATCTATTCGTTGATGATATTGTAGACGTAATGCTAGAAGGAGAAATTGAGGTTCAGGAGATAAGAAATGTTAAAGTCCCAGTCCTGTTGTATGCAGATGATTTAATTATCTGTTCGAAGACAATCAAGGGATTGCAAAGGGGTCTTGACCTACTGGAAATATACTGTAGGAATTGGGGATTGACTGTAAACTGGTAGTAAGACAAAACACAATCGACCTTCCAAATGGGACCTCTTTATGGTAGAGCAGAGGAATGGAAATACAGAGATCAAGTACTTCAAAACGTGAAACATTTTGAATATCTTGGTATGACGTTGAAAATGAACGGAAAGTGGAAAAAACATATTGATATAGCATTATTTAAAGGGAGGGGTCAACTTAACAGTGTACTCGGTATTCTGGGTCGAGTGCCTGATATTCCAATCAGCACATTAGAAAAAATGTATGCAGCGATGGTCAGGCCAGTAATGCACTATGGTAGTGAGATTTGGGGTTTCCAAAGAACGGAAATACTAAATAAGGTATATACGCATTTTCTAAAGTATATTACAGGACTTAGTAAGGCCGTTTCTAACTGTGGAATTTTATATGAATTCGGGTCATTCCAGGACGACATTAACTGTAAAATTCGTGTACTCAAATACTGGTTGCGAGTAATCCAAGGTGAACAAACAATGCTTAGAGCAATTTGCTACGACCACCAAATTAAAAACATAGATGTGTTAAATTTTGGGCAGACGAGGTTAGGAGAGAACTCCAAAAGATTGGGATGGGTTGGATATGGGAAAAAGGGACTGAAAATCGCAAGAACGTGTGGAGAAAAGAGAAAAAGAGAAAAATAAGGAGGAGGAGGTACTTAGGTATAAACCAACGAGATACTTTCGCCGAATGTACAGGAAAACGCTCACTGTGTTTACAAAGAGACCTAAAACACGTCTGGGGAAAAGAATCGTATATACTCAATCTAGGATTTAAGGAGAGATCAGGGCTTGCTTGGTTTAGGCTAGGGGCATGGAAATTTCTAAAAATTAGCGACGATCACGATATGCGAATATGTCCAATATGCGGAAACTTTGAAGATGAGATACATATATTAGGAAAATGTAATGATTTAGAATATTGGAGACGTCAGTTATTACCGGAAAGATTTCTAAATTCAAATCGGGAAAGATTGGCATGCTACGAATTATTGGTAAATCCAGAAAATTGGATAAACCTCCGTAAATTTCTGGACAAAACGCGAAAAATAAGGACAACACTCATTCATGAATAAATATATGTTATCAAAATGCAATACCATTAATTATTAACAATTATATATAAATTAATTAGTGTATAATGCTATTGCGTTATTATTTAATTGTAATATTATTGTGTTTTCTTTATGTAATTGTAATATTAATGTTTTTTAATGTATAAAGCTATTGTGTTATTATTTAATTGTAATATTATTGTGTGTTCTTTATGTAACAGTAATGTTAATGTTTTTAATGTATAATGCTATTGTGTTATTATTTAATTGTAATATTATTATTGTGTTTTCTTTATGTAATTGTAATGTTATTGCTTTTTTTGTTGTTTATTTTTCTTTACACTAGTACCAATTATTACTTTATTGTAACGGACTCTCAACAGCACGTACGGCTTACTGCCCGTGCGACCCATATTTGTAAATAATATTGTAAATATCTTACTTTTTGTCTAATAAAGTCCTACTACTACTACTACTACATACACAGGAAAAGAAACGACAAAATTAGCCAATACACTAAAGAAAGCCGATAAAAACGTAAAAATAGCATACAGAACCAATAACAAATTAAACAACATAATAAACAATAACATTGAAGAAAATAACATTTTCAACAGCAAAGGAGTTTATAAACTGACATGTAAGGACTCCAACAAATTTCATATAGGAAGGACAAACAGGAGTTTTAACGTCAGATTCAAAGAACATTCATTTTTCGAGACTTCATTCACGCAGAAAGAAAATCAAGCTATGCAAAACATGTCCATGAAGGACATCGCATGTTAAATATTGAAAACACCCTAACAGTAATGCACAGAGAAAATAATCCAGCGAAGATAAACGTACTCGAAGAGATGGACATCATTAAAGCAGCTCACAACAACGACAGCCTGATAAACGAAAACGAACCCAATACATGCAACCCCCTGAATCAGATATTCAGTGAAACACCAGTTTAGAATCCTGCTGATGATGGGACAAGTCCCGAAAGCTCTACAGTTAAACAATTAATTAAGTTGAGGAGACGGACCTTTCAGGTGAATATTCCATAATTTTATATTAATTTTGGGTAAGTAGATTCCCGGGCAACGCCAGGTAATCAGCACGGGGTCTAACAATATATATTTATAATCATTTTTCTTTTTACTTATTCAACTAAACATAAAAGCACATTAATTTTCATTTATTTAGGCATAGCAGGCACGCCGGTTATTTGCTAGTTACCTATGAATCTTTAATACCTATACTTTGTCATTATTATTTCCTCCACCGCTGTGTTCTAGTGGCAAACGTCGTTGCCTCAGACATAGCGGGTCCCGATTCGATCTCCGGTAGTGACAATCTTCTGGGTGAAGTTTTTGTGGGTTTTTCCTCAAGTTAAACAAATGTCAAGAACATTTAATTCCAAAATATTTTCTCAATATCCCAGTATTGAAAATCTATTAGCAATTTAATGTGGTATTCTTGTCGCCGCTTATCATTTCTCAAGTTTTTTAATTCAATTATTTTCAGAATCATCTTTAGCATTTGATCCTCTCATAAGCGATAACAGTTATCTGATAATCACCCTGAACAGATGATGATCTGAAGTGGAGTCTGTCCCTCTAACGGATTTAACATCGATTATGTAATTGTGCTAGTATTTGTACATATTTTATCTGTTTTCGAGTTTCCGCATCTAAAAAATTTATATCTTTCTGCTGAAATGTTTTGCACTAAACAATAAGAGTATTTGATATGGCAAAATATAACCAATCTTACCCCTATGTCGTTATGTTTAGACTGAATTCTCCTATTGTTGTCCTGAATATATCCCCGCGCCGTACAAAAGACCTGCTACGTATCCAAATTTATAACAAAGAAAAGTTTATTGTAATTTTATTAAAATTTACATTTTCTGACTTGGTCCCAATTTCCAAACTTCTGATTTAATTCATCTTGGTATATTCCTATCGTTATAGTGATACTACTTCAACCACATAACGAACCCGAGATACAGTAAAACCTGTCTATGAACGAACATAACGGTTCCTTAAATATATTTCCGTCTTGACAGTGCTCCTTCTTATAAAGGGTTCCCAAATTACAAGCTTGAATTTTTTCAGCAGTCTAAGGGTTTTACATGCACGCTTTAAAGGCATAACGTGTTGACTGAAATACAGACAAAATAGTGTATGTAACACAGCTCAGTTTGCACGGCAATACAAAACAGCTTTATTACACAAAAGCGAGAAGGAACTTAACTACAGGAAGACTGAAGAATTTCCCAAGTCCATCGCAGGTAACGTAAGCAGGCAACGAAAAACGAGGGATTCCCCGCTGTCACACATAAGCTAGGGTATCCCCGCAATGTAATGGCAACACAAGAATGTAAAACAATATAATGCAGAAAGCGCTATATGCAGAATTTTCACGTGTGGCCATTAATACTGTAATTAGAACGTTCTAAAGAATAATTTTCCGTCTTACTGAGGTAAAAATTAACTATTAGTACTTTAAAAATCATTCCGTTTCCGCGATATGAAAGTCTCCGGCTTATACAGGACGATTTTACATATAAAATCGTACCGTTTGGAGATTTTTCCATCTCGGGAGATATTTTTCCGTCTGGAGTTTGAGAAAGAATTTAATATCAGTATTTCTGATGAAAAAGCAGAAAAAATAACAACAGTAGGTGAAGCCATACTGGCTATAGAAAATATTTTGATGGAAAAAATAACGTAGAAGAAAAAAAACAGGTTTCTTATAAAGGTTCCGGATAAGACAGGTTTTACTGTATTAACACCGTAATAATGAAAAATTGGAGCAACTATTATTGGAAATAAACAAGAAAATTAAACAACAAATTAAAGAAAAAAATTGAGATACGAAAAATAATTAAAAAGGATGAGTGCATCCAACGGAAAAATGTTGAACGAAATTGATTATATGAAAGAAGAATTTAGATCAGTGACTCAAGATCTTAAATGTGGCAAATAATTAACTAGCTCGGTATGTATTTGAGAATAAAGTACGAATTCAAGCAATATATTACAATACGTGTGAAAACAAAATATTAACGTTAATATTAACTCACAAATATGAATGTGTGGTCAGCATTTCAATATTAATTTAGCAATTAAATGCATCAAGGGTGATTGAATCTATAGAGTTGAAACTGCCAATTGACAAAATTGTAAGTAAATTATCTTTCAGTGAAATTGTTTTTAAAATAAATAATAGTTTTAAAAAACTAAAAGAACACGCTTTATTAGAAAACTAAAAAATGAAAAATAATTTTAATTTCCAATACGCTTGGGATAAAATAAAGCGGTCAACAAAAAAATCATCTCCAACACATATAGAATAAAATTAGAGTTATCAACAAAAATAAAATAATTTTACCATCAAAAGCGTGGGGTGCTCTATATCTAATATGTTTGATAATAAACAGATATTGGTAAAAGTAAGCTCTCTAAGAAGAAAATGTAAAAATCATAAAAAGCACCCCACGCTTTTGATGGTAAAATTATTTTCTTTTTGTTGATAACTCTAAATTTGTTCTATATGTGTTGGAGATGATTTTTTTGTTGACCACTTTAATGTTATCCCAAGCGTATTGGAAATTAAAATTATTTTTCATTTTTTAGTTTTCTAATAAAGCGTGTTCTTTTAGTTTTTTAAAACTATTACTTATTTTTTATTTTTTAGTTTTAATGTTTTACAGAATAAGATAAAACTGTAAATATCTTTAAATTCGATACTATTGTAGTATGAGCTAAAAGTAATACTCTTTTATAAGAAAAAACCCTCCCAGCCGGATTTGAACCAGAGATGTATGGATTACTGAAATTATATACCACTAAGAGTTCACTGCTCTACCAACTGAGCTCTTACAACGATTGACTAAGAACTCGACAAGTCCGCAACCTATTATACCAGTTTTAATTTTTTTTATTTTCGGATGATTCTGGCCAGGATTTTAGAAACACAATATGAAATTATTGTATTGTCACGGGTCCTCTACACGTATACAAAGTTTCAAGTCGACCCAATGTTTCTAAGTGGGTGAAAATCGCGTTGAAAAATTCCGTTACATTGATACAAAAATACTTTTTTTTTATTTTCTGATGATTATGGCCAAGTTTTTAGAAAATAAATATCAAATTATTGTATTGTCACGGGTCCTCTACACGTATACAAAGTTTCAAGTCGATCCAATGATTTTAAGTGGGTGAAAATCACGTTGAAAAATTCCTTTACATAGATAGATAGATAGATACAGGTCAAGCTAATATAAAGCGTGTAAAAATGTTATTTTTTTTTGTAATCCTCACATTGAAATGGGCTAAGAACTTATGTTATAATAAAATGATTGAAATTCATGTAATTGATATTGATATCTTCTTTATAATAATAATAATAATAATAATAATAATAATAATAATAATAATAATAATAATAATAATACTTTATTTATTCTGGCAGAGTTAAGGCCATAAGGCCCTCTCTTCCACTCAACCAGCACAAATACAAATAAATATTCGACAAATATAGATATACACTATACTAATTATAAACTTGTAAATATTAATTTTTCAAGTTTTATTTGAACAAGTTTGAGAAAGTTGTACACGTTTGTTTTTGTGAATATTACAACACATGGTACTATAACTTTCCATTTTTGGGCAATTTTATTGGCCACAAAATAATTAAATAATCACGGTATGAAATGCATGTTTATTTAGCTTTGAAAATCTGCATTCAATTACATAATTGAAAACCTATAGGAACTGAAGGATAGTCGATACTACAGAAAACTTTAATTACGTTATAACGTATCGTTTTTCATGTCATATGTATATTATGTAAATTAGTTTTTAATTATCTACAGACATTGTGGAGTCGTTTAGAGCCTCTAACTGAAATGAGTATCAGAAGTATGTTTAACGGATAAAGGCAATCGTTATGAAGAGCTATATTCCTTATATCTCGTGCCGATTGTCTGGAAAGGTGGGAGTCTTAAATTTCGATTAGTTTAAGGGACTTCTGAAGCATGTAGTGAGTTCACTTTAGTCATACGATAGTTTTTAATAACTAATTTACTAATTCACTGGCACTATCGAACCCGGAGGATCATGCCCGCGTTGACATAAGCTCTCTATACATCCCTATGTTTTCCAATCATCCCCTGTATAATCTACTTCCCTAAAAACATAGTTAATATTATTCTCCTGCCTCAATCTTTATCGACCAACTGGGCGTTTTCCCTCTGGTTTTCCTACAAGAAACTTCCATGCACGTCTTACATTCCCCATTCGTGTCACATGTCCTGCCCATCGCAGTCTACGAGACTTAACTGTTCTCATTATATCTGGCTTCCTATAAAGACTATGTAAGTCATTGTTATGCAGTCTTCTCCATTCACCAGTCTGTTCATCTCTCTTTGGTTCAAAATTTTTCCTAAGAACTTTATTCTCAAATACTCGTAATCTCCTTTCCTCCCTTAAAGTAAGAGTCCATGTTTCGTAACCATATAATATAATTTGTAGAACAATAGTTTTATATATTTTCAGTTTAACGTTTTTTGGAAAGAGTTCGGACGTCAAAAGTCTCTGTAATGCATAGTAACACGCATTTCCAGAATTGAACCTCTGTTTAATTTATTTGAGTATCTCATTCCTATTTGTGATTATTGTTCCTAGATATTTGAATTCTACCACCTCCTTAAAATTTCCCTCATTTGTAATTAGCTGTCTTTAATTCCAGTTATATTCTTATATGAGAAACATATTTTATTTTTAATTTATATTTTAAATGGTCAATATTTGGTTAAGGAATTATAATTATATTTAGCTTTAATGCTTACCGAAAACGTAAGAAACAATAAAGTCACCTGGAATGCAAGTTCAATTATAACAATTTGCTTGTGCAACTTGTATACATGACCAGAGTTAGTCAGAAGTCAGCAAGACAGGAGAACAAGCCAGAGAGATATGTAAACCACGCTCTAACCTACTTAATATTCAACTCAACTCTCATTTTTGTGAAAACATTTTATCTCAAGCTTCAAACTCTCCATTATATAAAACCACGTCATTTTAGAAATATAAAATTATTTGTAAATGTTACAACCTAAGTTTTAAATCCAACCCATAATTAGAGAGAGATTTAAAAGTGTACTTCCTGTCTTTACGTTGTACAAGCATTTACAAGTTTTAAGGTAAAATAATAAGGTTAACCACCAATTAATATTTAACGAGGGACTAAAAATAGACATTGGAATCCGGTGGATGACCTTCCTTTCTCCTTATTCCTCACAATTGAAAATGAAGCTGTATACCCGAAAATCATAAAAATATATTCATGTATTTTTCATGTATGCCGAAACGAAACGTTCTGAATATTCTGATTATTTCACAATTAATTATTTTCTGCTGTAAATATTTTCACTTGATCGAGTATGGCTACAATTATAGCTACTTACTTACTTACTCACTGGCATTATCGAACCCGTAGGTTCATGGCCTCGCGGACATAAGCTCTCGATACATCCCCATCCTGAGCTAATGCTTTCCAAACATTCCCTGTATAATCTACTTCCGCCAAATCATAGATTATTATATTCTCCTACCGCATTCTTGGTCTACCAACTGGGCGTTTTCCCTTCGGTTTTTCTACAAGAAGCTTCCATTAAACTCTTTCATTCCCCATTCGTGCCACATGTCCCGCCCACCGCAGTCTACGAGACTTAATTGTTCTCATTATATCTGGCTTCCTATAAAGACTATGTAGTTCACTGTTAGATAGTCTTCTCCATTCACCTGTCTGTTCATCTCTCTTTGGTCCAAAAATTTTTCCTAAGAACTTTATTCTCAAAAACTCGTAATCTCCTTTCCTCCCTTAAAGTAAGTGTCCATGTTTCGGATCCATATAATATAACTGGTAGAATAATAATTTTATATGTTTTGAGTTTAACGTTTTTTGAAAGGAGTTGGGACATCAAAAGCATCTGTAATGCATAATAACACGCATTTCCAGAATTGAGCCTATGTTTAATTTCTTTGTGCATCTCATTCCAATTTGTGATTATTGTTCCTAAGTATTTGAATTCAGCCACATCTTCAAAATTTCCCTCATTTGTCATTAGCTGTCCTTTTCCATTATATAATGTATTTCTACTTGTGCCCATATATTTAGTTGTATTGATATTTACTACCAGTCCTAATTTCTTAGTGTTGCTTAATAGAGTGTATGTGTTGTCCTTTAGTATCTCCTCGCTATCAGCCCACAGTACTACATCATCAGCATAAACTAAACAATTATTGCTACAGAATTCATAAATTGGTTTAATTTATTTAATATGTTTAATAAAACAGGAAAAATCGAACGTATAGAAGTTACGGTACTTTAAAGTGTGTTCAATTACACAATATACGTAATAGTAATAATAGTTATGGCTGTTTTCGCTTTCTCTGTGGTCCGACACATTTAAACAACTGGCACGATAAATTAATGTTTTGTGAGTTTATGAGTTATTGGTTAATATACTTAATGCGTACAAGAACGTGCTTATACTTTATACCTTTACTGTTTAGTGCTTTATTTCGGCCGCTTCTATAGTGTGATGGATAACATGTACATCGTGCCACACGTCTTAGATCTTATATTCCATATATATATATATATATATATATATATATATATATATATATATAATATCTATATATACAAGCGTTACAGCTATAAAGTAAATATTCTCTTTAATAATTTGCTTAACTGTTATGTTAGCCGCTAGATGGCAGTCGGAAGAAATTTCCGCTACCTCTTGTGTGAATTGAGAATACAACATGTATAAGAAAATTGTATGTTTGTCTTGGAATTCTTGGGTAGCTCAGTTGGTTAGAGCGCTAAAGGTACAGACTTTAGAGACTCGAGTTCAAATCCCGACTCAAGCATTCTTTTTTTCTTTTCATATCATATACGATACTATTAAAGTTCATGGTGATTTTCCGTTAAGGTATTAATTCACAGTAATATAATGTACGGTTAAAAACTATAATATAGTTACCTTCTAGATCCGTCTCCTCAACTTATGTTCTTTTAAAACTCTGTAGGCCTTTCGGGACTAGTCCCATCATCAGCAGAATGCATTAGGCCCGTTCTTGTTGACCCTTGTTGAAGCACTGACTTGGTTGTGAGAATTTTGTACAGAGGATTGTGTGGATTAGGTGTGTATTCATTGAGAATCAGGTTGCTGTTGATTTCTCTTAGGATTGCGATTTCCTCCAGTATATTTATTCTCATTGGAATGTTTTCTCTATGTACTATTGTGAGGGTGTTATCGATGTTATGCATATGGTGTCCAGCTTGAACTACATGTTGCGTAACTTGATTTTCCTCCATTGTAAACGAAATCTCTGAAATGTTCCTTGAATCTAATGTTGAAGCTTCTGTTAGTTTTCCCAATGTAGAATTTATTGCAGTCTGTACATGTTAATTTGTAGATGCCTTTATTGTCGAATTCATCTATTTCTTCGATGTTGTTGTTTATTAAATTGTTTAGTTTGTTGTCAGTTCTGTAGGCTATATTAATATTCTTATCGAGCTTTTTTAGTGTGTTGGCCAATTTTAATGTTTCTTTACCAGTGTACGTGAGAGTTATCCATTTTTTTGTTGTTGTCATTGGATTCTATTTCAAGTTTGGTTATGTTGGTAATGTTGTTTTTTTTCTTTTTTGTTTATTTATAATGCTATTTATTATTTGTTTGTTGTAGCCGTTAATTTTTGCCATGTGTTTGATGTAATTTAATTCTTTATTATAATTGTCTTTATTTAGAGGGAGTTTTAACATCCTATTTATTAGGCTTTTGAATGTACTTATTTTATGTTGAAAAGGATGTCTCGATTTATTGTTTATGGCTAGTTTGTTGCTTGTCGGTTTTCGATAAATGCCAATTTCTATTTTGTTGTTGGTGAAGTTTTTTGTTAGTGTTAGGTCCAAATAGTTTATACTGTTGTTGATTTCTGTTTCATCAGTAAAGATGATTTTGTTGTGCATGTTATTTAAATCTTGAGAGATTTCTTTGTATTTTCTATTTTCGCCGTCATAAATAATTAATACGTCGTCTACATATCTTGTGAATAATTTTATGTTGAATTTAGTAATTAGTTCTTTGAGGTGTGTATTTTCTAATTCTTGTAAGAATATTTCTGCTAGGATTCCCGAAGTGGGGCTTCCCATGGGGATTCCGTCTTCTTGGACGAAGAGTTCGTTGTTGAATTGGAAGTAATTTTGTTGCGTTGTTGTTTTTATGGTGTTACTTATTTGGTTGATGTAGTTATTTTCAAGTTTCTTGTCAATTAATTTTTGTTTTATTATATCTATTGTTTCATTTATTGGGATGTTGGTGTATAAGTCTTTTATATCAAATGACGTCATTTTTGTGTTTTTGTTGATTTCTAGGTTATGTATTTTTTCTGCTAAGTCGTATGAGTTTTTAATTGTGAATTGATTATCTAAATTGATGTCTTCTTTTATTTTTTGGGTATTGAATTTAGAAATTTTGTAGTTGGGTGCATTTATGCAATTGACAATTGGTCGCATTGGAACATTATTTTTATGTATTTTTGGAAGAGCTTTCATTGTAGGTGGTGATGGTTTATTATTTATCCATTTCTTGTATATGAATGTGTTTTGGTTGTTGTTTTTGTTTTAAAGACTAAGGGACTTGATTTTATTAATTCTTTTAATGATCTGTTATATTTTCCGGTTGGGTCCTTTTCAATTCTTTTTAGGTTATTTTCTTGCATGAATTGTTTGCTTTTGTTTATATATTCTTCTTTTTCCATGCGAACAATTGTATTGCCTTTGTCTGCTTTCGTGTGTATTATATTGTTATTTTTAAATTTAGATTTTATGTTAGATATGTTTTTAAATAGTTGTTTTTCGGTATTGTCTATTTTCGGTGAAATATCTTTAATGACTTTGGCTGCCTCGTATTTAGCATAGTTTTTATCATCTGTGTTTAGTTTGTTTATTGCAATTTCGCTTTCAATTATTAGGTTTTGTTTGATTCTGTTTACACTGTTTGTGGGATAATTGAATTTATATCCCATTTCTAATATGTTTGTTTCTTGTTTGTTTAGTTTTAATTTTGTGAGATTTAATATTCTATTGTCAGATATGTTGTTAGGTTTGTGATTTTGTTCAGCATTTATCACTTGATTTTCGGTTTTCAATTTCGTAATTTTATTGTTTAATGTTTCGTATTTAGTTTCCATGATATTATTAATTTCTTCATGTATTTGGTTTTCTATTATTGACCAGCATTTACCAAATGTTAAACCAGCTTCTTGTGAGTAAAAATATAGTTGGTTGGTGATGTTTTGTTTCTTGATATAAAGATATCTGATTTCATTCTTTAGCCATATAATTTCCGCTTGTTTTTGTGTTTTAGATGGTGTGTAACTTTTGTTTTTAATTTTAATTTTGGCGTAATTAGGTGTAATGTTGTATTTAAGGCATTCTTTGTTGAAGTGTATGTTAGCTATTGTTTTATGTAGCGTAAGTTTGAGGTTATGATATTTGTGTTTCACTTTAGCCTGACTGGCTACAGAATCGATACTAGTAAAATTCATGGTGATTTTCCGTTGAGGTATTAGTTCACAATAATATAATGTACGGTTAAAAACTATAATATAGTTACCATGTAGGTCCGTCTCCTCAACTTAAGTTCTTTTAAAACTCTGTAGGCCTTTCGGGACTAGTCCCATCATCAGCAGAATGCATTAGGCCCGTTCTTGTTGGCCCTTGTTGAAGCACTGACTTGGTTGTGAGAATTTTGTACAGAGGATTGTGAGGATTAGGTGTGTATTCATTGAGAATCAGGTTGCTGTTGATTTCTCTTAGGATTGCGATTTCCTCCAGTATATTTATTCTCATTGGAATGTTTTCTCTATGTACTATTGTGAGGGTGTTATCGATGTTATGCATATGGTGTCCAGCTTGAATTACATGTTTTGCGTAACTTGATTTTCATCCATTGTAAACGAAATCTCTGAAATGTTCCTTGAATCTAATGTTGAAGCTTCTGTTAGTTTTCCCAATGTACAATTTATTGCAGTCTGTACATGTTAATTTGTAGATGCCTTTATTGTCGAATTCATCTATTTCTTCGATGTTGTTGTTTATTAAATTGTTTAGTTTGTTGTCAGTTCTGTAGGCTATATTAATATTCTTATCGTGCTTTTTTAGTGTGTTGGCCAATTTTAATGTTTCTTTACCAGTGTAGGTGAGAGTTTTCCATTTTTTGTTGTTGTCATTGGATTCTATTTCAAGTTTGGTTATGTTGGTAATGTTGTTTTTTCTTTTTTGTTTATTTATAATGCTATTTATTATTTGTTCGTTGTAGCCGTTAATTTTTGCCATTTCATATCATATATATATAACAATTTTGTTCTTTAGCAGGCGACTACAACCTCATTGAAGTTTTGGCCTACTCAACAATTTTTCTCCGCCTGGATCTCTTCTGGATACAGACTGAGAAATTTCCAATTTTATTTGTAATATATATATTTTATAACATCATCCTGCCATCTGTTGTTTTGGGCGTCCACCTCTTCTGGTGCGTACTGGTCTCCAGTTGTATATTCTTCATAGAAGCTTGTCTTTTTGCATTCTATTTATATGTCTAAACCAGCGCAGTCTTTGAGTTTTAATGTGGTTTATTACATTTTTATTTCGTATTAGATTATTTAATTCAGAGTTCGTTCGTATAAGCCATGTGTCATCGCTTTCTCTAATTGGTCCAAAAATTCTCCGTAAGATCTTCCTTTTCTAAGATTAATGGTTTTTGTTTATCAGACTACTTCAGTACCCATGTTTCACAGCCATAAGTTACAATCGGTCTTATTACTGTATTATACCGTTTAACTTTAGTTAATCTGGAGATAAGTTTACATTTGAATAGAATTCTATTTGCATAGTAAGCTTTATTGCACAAACAAATTCTTTCACTAAATTCTACCTCTATATATTTTTTTCCATTTACAGTTAAACCAAGATGTTTATATGATTTTACTTCCTCTACATCTGTATCATTGATGCTCAGATTACTTATGTTTTTCATTTCTTTATATATATATAGTCCACCGCTGTGGTCTCGAGGTAGCGTGCTGCCTTGTCACACAGCGGGCCCGGGTTCGAACCTCGGTCGGGGCAGTTTTTCTGGGTGAGGTTTTTATCGGGGTTTTTCCTCACCTGTAAGACAAATGTCAGGAAAACGTTAAAGCCCAAACGGGGATTATCATCATCATCATCCTTCACCGGAGTGGAAAGCACCTACACAATTCCCTAGTAAAGCTGCAAGCACAGCATGAAAATGCTATGATTCCAGTGAAGGACCTGCCTTCGGGCAGAATTACTATGGATGGATATATATATATTCTGGAATGGGATCTAGTATGTCTAGTGAGGATATGTGGTACCAATATAATTGATGTAATATGTAAATTGTTAAATCCAGTCAAGTACAGCAATAGTAGTTGAGGGATTGTGTCAAACTAACCATTAAAGGCGATCAAAATATACCTTAATCTCGCTCCCTCTCGTAAGCGAGAGCGGTTGAAAGGGAGTGCAACCACGAGAGTCTCGTGTACCGGTAACAAGAGCTCGAGAATGAGAAGTCCCGGGATTCTTGCAGCGAGTACGTCATGCAGTGCTCTTGCTACATAAGAAATATTTTCCGCCTGTCGTACGTTTCTCAATAGTCAAAATAAATCATCCTTTTACGAATAAATATTAATTATTATTATTATTATATTTATTATTATAACTGAAATATAAATCTTAAAAATATTTAAGGGTTGTTCCATATGAAATTGGTAAAAAAAGTATATATATATATATATATATATATATATATATATATCCATAATAATTCTGCCCGAGGGCGTTATTTCACTGCAATCATAGTATTTCCATGCTATGCTTTGCAGCTTTACTACGGAATTATAGGTGTGATAGCTTCCCGTTACTTTCCACACCGGTGAAGGATGATGATGATAATGATAAGGATGATGATGACCGGATTATTTTCGGGGACCCTTGGGTCGTAAGCTTCCTGACATTTAACTTACAGGCGAGGAAAAACCCCGAAGAGAACGTCAACCTGTACCGACCGGGAATCGAACCCGGACCCGCTACGCTACCTCAAGACCACACCGGTATATATATATATATATATATATATATATATATATATATATATATATATATACATTGAACCTGCATCTCGAAAAAATTAGAATTTTTATAGTGAAACAATATGGTGTACTGAATGTCTAAATTGAATTTCAGTTACTTTAAAAAAAAGTCTCTGTTTGAAATAAATTTCTCATTGTGTAACTACTCCCTGAATTTAAAAAGATGGCCACATTATATATGATATTATGCACTATCGCTTGAAAATTAGTAAGCTGATATTTACATTTTTCTAAACAGACTAAATTCAATTAATGTAAAATTGATAATTTTAACTCATTTTTATAAGTAAATAATAAGTTGTTCCGTAATGAAAACCATTGTCCTGATATTATTATTGATTGGTAGATGAACGAAAACCTCATATTCTATAATGGTATTAAATATTTAGCATGGAAATAAATTGATGGAAATTATGGACATACTACTTTCGGAATTAATTTCATTTGCAGTACTACCTACATATTTCATTATTTTTCAAATGTAATATGCACATTTATATTCTAAATACTGTATGTGGCTTTTATAATATGGGTTCCATCAGATAACTGATTTAATACTTTCTCTTGAGCTAAATTAGTAATTGATACAAATTATTTTGATTATGAAGGCTGTTCACTGCTCACAGAAAATCTGATCCAACGAGACCGCCGTTGTATTTCGTTTGTATTCTATTCCCGCGCGTTCGTTTGGCATTCCCCTCACACTCCCCTGAATATGCCTAGTTCCAACGTAGAAGCAATAAGACTGGGAAGCTCGGGGAGCGAGGTTCTAGCTGCACTGAATGTGTACTTGAATGGCTCTACTAATCACGCACTCACCTCTTATCTTCTATGACCCGTGTCAACAACCAGCTCTTTGGAACCGTCGAGCTACAAATTAATTTTATTTAGCATTCTGCTATCAAACTATGAGAAATGGTAAACAATGTTGTGTATTACCTGGTGAGATGCTTTATTTACCTGTAAAGGGAGTGTTTGTTGTCACGCAGACTACTCAATTCCTAGAGACATAAATTGGGTGTCGGTGCTATACTCGGGTTTTCTGTTCTAAGAACATACAGTTGATTCCGGCCGAGATTAAACCCAAGGACCTCATATAGGTGGTGAGTAAACTAACTAACTCACTGGCACTCTCAAATACGGAGGCTCAGGGCCGTGCGGACGTAAGAGTCTCAAGTGTAGATTACTTTTGCCTTGATTTCCTATAGTACATACTTGTAATACTGTTGCTCTACTTACTTCTCCTGTCTTTATTAACATTTTGTTATATTTTAAGCATTCTTCGACGACACTTATAACATTCTTTTAAAATGTTTGCGTATTTATTTATTTACGCGAAACATGGTAACATTACGACATTCTTAGACAATAATTTGATGCTCTCAATTACTTTTTTCTTCTTCCAATATTTTCATCATCAACAACTTAATTACACTATTTTTGTTAGGTTAGTATACATCAGATTAGTGTACTCTCCAGTGAATTATATGCATGTGATTTATTTTGTTAGGTTAGGAAGGGAGAAGTGTACATCCGTTTTTAATAAGGTTTGGAATTTATTACGAATGTGTATCGTACCTATTTCACGGCCACGTAATGCCATCTAGCGACAGCTCTATAAATTCAAGCGCATGCACACTGTTATTATGTAGGACTTAAAAATGTATTAGGAAAGGTAAACTACAATGTTTATGATGTAAGCTTCCCTATATCCCTATTTAGAGATATTGTTTTTCAAATAATTTCCTATATAATTTACCTAGCTCAAATCATGATTAAAAGTATTCTCCCATCTCTTTCTTGGCCTATTCTCTGGTCGCTTTCTCACTGTTCCTACCAGGAGTTTTCACTACCTCTTTCACTTCCCATTCTTGCTATATGTCCTGCCCTTCGCAGAATGTTCTTACATATAGGCGAATATAATAATCTTACCACCGGAACCGAAGATTTCTCGTTTAGGACTGTTTCCTCGTTAGGAAACGTGCTCAATATTGTAATTTTTCTTCAAAAAATCTCTCTCGCACTGAAATAAGATACTAGATTTGGGATGCACCCTGTTGAATCAGATTCCGGATCTGGCAGCAGCCCATGGACCATGAGAGAGTTTGCGGTTAGAAAGGAAGAAGGGATGAGAAGGTAGAATAAGTTAGATGCGACTAAGCAAAACGCCAATCAACGGTAGAAAATTGTATCATAAAGTTAGTGAATTCATTTAATTCTAGCGCGTGCTCACAGGCAGATGCTGACGTGAGGGAGGGAAGAGGTTTTGGGTACAATCTCTGGGGCAACAACTGTCATCATTTAAAATGTGGTTGTCCGCAAAATCATTTCCCCTTTACATTGCCAACGTTGTAATATTAAAGCCTGTTTCCTAGCTTTCGAACAAGCCTTTAATGTAGTTTTTATATCCGAGTTGAAATTAAATTATACACACACACACACACACACACACAGACATGCATACATACGTATATTAGGGTTATAAATTTATGGACTTTAGTGAAATAAAATATTTCCTGTGCAATGAATAGAGGAACGTTTACTTAAAACCATTGAAAAAGGCCTTCATTTCACTGAGATTCAAGAAAAGGTCACCCCCAAATCTACAGTATGTCAATTTGGTATTTATACACAGGCATTTTTATTAATAAAAATCCAATTTTCAGAAAGTTTTTAAAAGTAAAGAAAAAATATATTGTGGTTTGAAGGAAACACTAAGTTATATCTAAATATGTAGTTCAAAACTTAATTATAAAATAAACATAATTTTATCAAAATTAATAATCTTTATTACACCCAAATACAAGCCAATTTGCTATTCATACACTAAAGAAAACACTGCAGAATATTTGTTTGTCTAACTTGCTTAAACATTAATGCAACATGAATACTCTAAGTCGTGCATTTGTTTACGTCTGCCTACTGTGCTGGTTGTGTACTCTGGCAGTCAGTCGCCTCCAAAATGGGTAAATGTAAAGAACTCAGTTCTGATCTCAAGGATACAATTGTAAATCTTGCAGTTAAGGGATATTCTTTGAGAAAAATAGGGCGACTGATAGGCAAATGTCATGCAACAATACAGTATATACTAAATAAATTCAAGTATAAAGATTCAGTAGAGAATGTTCCGAGAAAACCTAAACAAAAGAAGTTAAGTGAAAAGGAGGAGAGAACCATTGTGAGACAAGTGAAATTCAACCCCAGAATTAGTGCTCCAAAATTGCGGTCTACCCTAGAAGTTTCTACTGGTAGAAAGGTATATACTGAGACAGTTCGGAAGGTGTTACGCAGAAATGGCTATCATGGAACAATGACCAGAAAAAGAACCGTGTTGTAAGACTACAGTTTTCGAAAGAACATGTAACTAAGGGCCAGGCATTTTTGAATAATGTTCTCTGGTCTGATGAGATTAAAATCAACCTTTTCGGTTCAGATGGCGTTCATAGAGTCTGGAGAAAAGCCAATGCGGATAATGATGTGACCAATACAACACTTACAGTAAAACATGGGGGTGAGTCTATAATCTTGTGGGGGTGTATGTCGGCAAAAGGGGTTGCAAATATATAGTTCATTGACAATGTTATGGACGAATTTGTGTATAAGGACATTCTTCGTAAGAATGTTAAACAAAGTGCAGCAAAATTGGATATGCTCCCTACGTACATGTTCCAACAAGATAACAACCCCAAACGTACGGCGGACTTAAATAAAACTTGGTTGATATGGAACGTGCCAAAGCAATTGAAAACCCCTCCTCAATATGTTGACTTAAATCCTATAAAACATTTATGGGCGTTTTTGAATCCTAGGGTCCACAGCAGAAATCCTTCTTCCAAAGAAGAATTGAAGAAGGTGGTTACTGAAGAATGGTGCAAAATCAGTCCTCAGATATGAGATAGGCTTGTTAGATCCATGCAGGGCAGATGTCAAGCTGTTATTAAAGCTAAAGGTTACCCTACAAAGTATTAAGGACAGTTCATTTTTTTCTACATATTTTTTTTTATTTTTCCCCCATTCTGAATGTATGAATAGAAAAGTGACTATAAAATTTACAACTTTTAAAGTTTTTAATATATTATACGTTAAATGTTTATGGAATTTGTTGATTTGTATATATTATGTAAAGAAGTGTACTTGAAAATGTATAGTTAATGGCAAAATATAATTGCAATATTCTGAGAATTAAAATTGTGCTATTTCATTTATAAATCTAAGTGTATAAATAACAAATTGACATACTGTATATTAAATATTGATATGTACATATTTTGGGGGTGACCTTTTCTTGAATCTTAGTAAAATAAAGGCCTTTTCCATTGGTTTCAAGTAAAGGTTCATCCATCCATTGCATAGAAAATATTTTATTTCACAAAAGTCCAAAAAGTTATAACCCTTATATATATATATATATATATAGGCCTATCTATAATTATTCTAAGAAATGTATCGGCACTCGTTTATTTTATATCGAACAAAAATTTTACTACCGTAATTGTATTGATCTATTATTATATCCTAAAATGTATAATTTGTTTTTATAATTTTCTTCATTTACACTACATTTACATTTGGAAGTATGATTTATCTATCTATCTTCGGGTTTTTACAGCTGCTGCCGTCTTCCCGTTCAAAGCCTCCAAAGCCTACGATCTTGGGCATCTTCAATGCTTAGCACACTTGCTTGTATTAATGTCTTTATGTTTTCCTTCCATTTTAAATTTGGTCTCCCTCTTTTCTTCTTTCTGGTCGGATGCCATTGATACAGTTGCTTTGGTCATCGCTCATCTTCCGTTCTTAAAACATGTCCTAACCACTTTAATTGCTTCTCCTCAATTCTTTCAATTATGCTTTCTTCTGCTTCCATTATGTTTCTAATTTCCTTATTTGTGACATCTTCTAATTTTGACTTTCTGGCACTTCTGCGTAAATAATCCATTTCTAGAGCCATTGGTGTATTATTGAAGTACTTGTTGATTGTCCATACCTCACTGCCATACATTGCAACAGATTCCACCAATGTTTTACCAATATATTTTTGTGTCTTTACAAATATGCTTATCCCACCATATGGAATTTAACGATATTATTTTGCTACTCAGTTCAATTCTATCCTTTATATTCTCTTTTCCTATACCTTGAATCTTATCCATAATTATTCACAAATATTAATTTTGTTTCACTTGTTTCATTTGGATTCCTTCTTCCAATATTAAATTTTCTCTTTCATTGCTATTTATTGCCAGGTATTATGTTTTTTTTTGTAAATTTACTATGAGACCGCCGTAGCGTAGTGGTTAAGGCACTGCGCTACAAGCCAGAAGTTCGAGGGTTCAAGTCCCGGTGGAGTCAGGATTTTTAAACTGACCCAAACCTTCAGGCGGCACTATGGCCCTGCGGTCGACTCATCCTCTAACTGAAATGAGAACCAGACGCTTGTTCTGGGGGGTAAAGGCAGCCGTCACGCAGGGCTGACAACCCGGCTGCCATCAAGTGCCGATTGTTCAGAAAAAGTGGGAGCCTTAACCTCCTACTACCCGAAGGGCCTCCTGAGGCCTGTAGTGGGATTACTTACTTACTGTGAGACCTCATGATTCATATGTTTTTCAACCTTTTTATAATGAATTCCATATCAAATCTGTCTTGAGCTAAAATCAGTTTATTATCAGCAAATTGTAATGTCAGAAAAAATGTTTCCTATTGGGTTACCCATACATTTGCAGCTTTGTTTCCATTTCATCAATGTAAATTCTACATAAATATTAAACGAAATTGAGAATAGACTGCACCCGTGTTTCAATCCCTTTCTGTTTTTTATAGGATTGTATTTCCAATTTTAACATAAGTGTAGTTATCGTTATAAATTTGCTTAATAATTTCTATTAGGTTTCTATTAATATTGTATTCCTCTAATACTTCCCATAATTTGTTCCTAGGCATTGAGTCATACGCTTTCTCTAAATCTATCATTGTCAAATGGGTCTCTTCTCCAACTGCAGTCCGTTTTTCAATTAACTGTTGGATTACAAATATATTGTCAACACACGACCTTCCCGGTCTGAATCCATTTTGATCTTCAACTACTTTGTCTTTAATATACGTTTTGTAACTTTGTTTTTAATATCTTCGTAAATATTCTATATGTGTTATTTATACTTAGTCCTCTGTAGTTTTTTTGCGTCTATTCTATCACCCTTCTTGTATATTGGTAAAATGTAGCTTATATTTCATTCATCAGGAATCTTCTGTATTGCAATACAGTATGATTTATAATATTACATTTTATTGTAAGTCTGGCCATAATATTAAGTCACTTAATGAATCGGACATTCTTTGAAAGTAAAACGGAAATAAAACTAAGAACCATATTTGCTGAAATATACCGAAAATAATATTTTGATATTACGGTGCTATGATAACTGAAATGACTTTTCTTAATATTATTATCAATTTTGAAATTTTCAACAACAGAATCAAGTTAACCTTTTATCGTTCTTCTTTTTTTTTGTCCACACATATTTTTGCATCTGTTTTAAGCAATTTCCCTTATTCACACATACAAACGCAGGGACATGACACACAGCTAGACCCAAGGTGGAGATTAACAATACCCTATCCTGAGTAGGATCGAACACGGGTCGCCGGAGTGAAAGGTAGGAACTCCACTGACTACGTGGAGAATAGAAATATATAATATAATATCGAACTAACACCGTCGTAGCATGTGAATCCTAAAGGAAATAGTAGGTTGATTCTTCAACCTTTCCAGACCATCGGCACGAAGTGTCAGCTGTGTTGTAAGCCATGCACCTCATATGTATGAAGAGCTTATGTCGGAACAGCCATCAAACTACAGGTTCGGTGGTGCTAGTGAGACAGTTATTATTAGTCTTAAATGTTAGGTGCAATTTTCATAATAGGAAACAAAGGATAAAAGGTGCTAAAATAAGCTAAAAAGGAGACAACAAATGTAATCTTTATATTATAGCTCAGAAGTGTGTTATTAAATAAAACATTTAAAATCTGCACGAATATGATACAAGTATTTGTAAAGCAAACTAGTTTTATTTTCTACTCCTATGGTGTTATCAACCCTCCATGGTATCTTTACCTTGTCGTGGTGGAGTGGCTTGCGTGCTTAAATGATCCTGAGAGCTATGCCGGCGGTAGCATTGCTGCCGATAGAGTTACCCATGCCGAACTGGTCGAAGGTGATAAGCCAGACGAAAAAAGTACCTTGGTCGAAAGAATGACGATCATTCACCGTAAAAATACAACCGTCAAGAAATGCGGACATGGATTCAACTGGGGTAAAATTTTCCGGAGGTCAAATAGTCCACCATTCGGTTCTCTGGGCGGGGAATACTTCAGGGAACCCATGCCAAAGGCTCAAAACAAAATATATGGTCACGTGTAGAAATATATTATATAATGGAAATGGACAGCTAATGACAAATGATGGAAATTTTGAGGAAGTGGCTGAATTCAAATACCTAGGAACAATAATCACAAATAGGAATGAGATGCACAAAGAAATTAAATATAGGCTCAATTCTGGGAATGCGTGTTATTATGCATTACAGAGACTCTTGACTTCCCAAATCCTTTCAAAAAACGTTAAACTGAAATTATATAAAACTATTATCCTACCAGTTATATTATATGGGTGCGAAACATGGGCTCTTACTTTAAGGGAGGAAAGGAGGTTACGAGTATTTGAGAGTAAAGTTCTTAGGAATATCTTTGGGCCAAAGAGAGATGAACAGACAGGTGAATGGAGAAGACTGCATATCAATGAATTACTTGGTCTTTATAGGAAGCCAGATATAATGAGAATATTTAAGTCTCGTAGACTGCGATGGGCAAGACATGTGGCACGATTGGGGAATGAAAGACGTGCATGGAAGCTTATTGTAAGAAAACCAGAGGGAAAACGCCCAGTTGGTAGACCAAGAATGAGGTGGGAGAATAACAATGATTTGAGGGAAGTAGATTATACAGGGGATGATTGGAAAGCATTGGCTCAGGATAGGGATGTACGGAGAGCTTATGTCCGCGCGGCCATGAACTACGGGTTCGTTAGTGCCAGTGAGTTAGTTAGTTAATATTAGTAAGTAATCTTACTCACTATATTGATAAGTGTTAACAGAATAGGATACCATCAATATGAATTTAGAAGAAACAGATCTACAACAGATCAGATTTTTAGTAAAGACATATTTTATAAATGAAATGGGAATATAATGACACTTTTCATCAACTCTATATATACTTCAAAAATACATTGGATCCAATTAAGACGAAAAACGTATATATTATTCTGTTGGAGTTCGGAATTACAGATATCTTAGTTAGATTTATTCGAATGTGTATAAATGGCACAGAAATAGGGTATGTGTGAAAAAAACAGTTTTTTTACACTTCTGAAATTCTCAGTGGTTTAAATAAAGGAGATGTACTATCTCTAACATTTTTGTTCTTTTAACCGAGTTTAGAATTAATTTCATTTATTTTTGTTTATCCTATTTTCTATGATCTTTCCTAAGCTTATAAATATTTCTATATTCTTTATTTATTTTCTAATCAAGTTCAAAACTATTTTAATTACATTGATCTTTGTGTTTGTTATCATATTTATTTCCAATCAGGTGTTTCACTTGAATTATTTGACTTATTAATACTTGAATAATCTACGTCGTAATTTTAAATGTTTGAATTCGACAAATTATCTTTCTGCCTATTAATCACTAAGTTATGTCCATACCACTAGATACTGACGTTTCAATTTTGTTGTTTTCACAGTTTAATTCTATTGAATTTGTGATTATTTTGTTTCCATTTTTAAATTTATATATTCTATAACTATTGATGTGGTCTCGAGGGGGCATGCTGCCTTATCAGGCAGCAGACCCGGGTTCGATCACCGGTCGGGACAAGTTTCCTAGGCGAGTTTCTTTTCGGGGTTTTTCCTCACTTGTATGACAAATGTCAGGAAGCTTTAAGGCCCAAATGGTCTCCAACATTATCTATCATAATCATCATCATGCATATTCACCTTGGATTAAACTTAGGATTAAAGACTCTCCTGGCGCAGCACTAACATCATCACCCATCATAACGTTGGGGCAGCCGTAACCCCGCCTGCCACGCGCCCCATCTCAGAAGTGGCTTACAAATTTCGGCAATGAGAGGAGAAGGAAAACAGGGAGAAATGACAACCTGGGATATAATAATAAAATAAAAACTTTATTACTCGTATTTCGTAAAATCATTAATCTATTTTTACTTCCTAGCCAGAAAAAAAAGTGTTATTTATATATTATTAGGAGTAACACTGGTCAACATGATTTTTTGCTTCATGAGTACCAATAGTTGTACTTAATGCAGTTTTTTATCGTGTTTTCAAATATGTATTCGGAATTTCTCCATCACCCACAGTTTTTTTTTTCAATTTCAATTAATGGATTTAAATAAGTATTTTTTAATAAACGTTTTTTCGTCCATTTGTCCATTGTGAAATAAAACGGGGAACACTTTCATAAGGAGATATCAGCTATGGAAAAGAGATATCAAGGCAAATGGAATCCTAATACGCTGGCCGATTATTGTTGGGCCATCAAGAGGGATGCTCCACAGGCGAAATATAGCAGAAAATCGTCATTTACTTTCTAATTGAGTCCGAATGTTTGAATTTTGTATAGTTCTGAATGTTGAAAATATTAAAGTGTTTCTAGTTATAAATTCCTGTCTCTCGGAAAACTTGCGTGATAGAAAACAACCGATGTTATATTTGAATGTAAGACAAAACTACTATCAGAATCACATATTTTTCTTCTTGAGACAAAAAAAAAGTTATTTTTTTTGGTGCTCAGTTTATTGATGTTAAATTGTATTCACACCAAAGTATTATTTTCACTTCACTAACAAGCAAACTTTCACCTGGTGTAGGAAACAAAACAAATATCGTTATTACAGTTCGATTAAGCGTTAAAAATAATGCAAAATGCGTACGTTGTACAACCCCAATGCATTGAACATCAGAGATACAGACCAATGAGTATGTAATTTGACAGGGCCATCTTAGGTTGCGGGCACGTATAACATGCACTGTGGTATAAGCAAGAGTGAACACCTACGGTTCTAGGCGTGCTGTCAGTTGTGTTGTGCTATTGTGAGTGTTCTGTTTGCTTTTAGTAAGTGGAGAAGATGAACTTTTAAAATATATTGGTTAACGTTATCGCTAAACTAACAGAAGGAGGTTATAAAGAGACAGAATGTGAAATCTCGCGAAAGGAACTTGAAGTTGCTGATGTTATGTATGACCTAATAAAGAACTATGAAACTGAATGAGTTTAAGAAATTCTTACTTTGGACATTGATGAAAATGAAACACTACATGATGATGGTGACAGCCTCATGCACAAGAAAGCGAATCAGAAGAAACAATTGCCTCGTCAGAAGAATAATTGAGTACTTCTCGGCCTTCTGGTTTACTTTATTGTCCGTCCCCTTCACAAGCATCCCGGGTCATTACATTTGAATAAAGATGTAAGATAATTGAGTATTGAAGTATGCCAGGTACACCAAGGAACAAAAAGGAAACCTTTAACCACAGGTCATGGAGCAGCATGAAACACAGATTCTCATTGCTAACAAACGAATGCCAACTCTACAAAATGAAGCTAGCAGTTCAGCCAACAAAATGTTTTAAATGTAATGAAGAATGTGCACCGAACAACATTTGAAGAATTCTGTCTGCAGGGGTGTAGAAATGAAATTGTAAAAGAAAGTGACATAAAGAGAATTGCACTCGAAACAGCTGGTGATACGGTGGGCACATATCAAACCTACTTCAAAGCAAGTCCTTCCTGGTTACATAGGTTTAAACAAGTATTATAAGATTTTTAGCCGCATAATAACGTCATATGTGATAAAGCGACAGGTTTATAACAAAACAGTTATTGAAAAATGAAAACTAACCTTCAGACGTGAGTGCACATCACTTATGGACATACACACTGATGAACAGGTTTTCAATGCAGATGAAAGTGGTTTCAATAATGAGACATCTTTCGGCAGAACGTTAGAATGTAAAGGAGCCAGTAAATTACTTAGTTGCATGCGAAATATTATTCTTACAAACTACTACTGCGAGGATTGTGTTGTTGTGAAATCAAGAGGGACTACTACACACTCCTACACTATAATTCCGGTGTCAAGAGCTGAAAAACTGATGCCAAAGTTACTACTGATTCTTCAAGAACCTCAAGGTAACGCAAGAGTTGTGGAACGCATGTTTCAGGCTGATACTTGTAATAAAATGGACTACGTCGGGAAAAATGACAATACACGTACAGAGAGAATTCCTACAAAATTATTCCTTCCTAACTGTGCAACATGCAATCTATTGCTGTTGGACTCACAATTATACTGTTTGGTGTGTTTCATTTTTTCTCCACTAGGGTACATTTTTACAATTTTGCGATCCTATTTGGCAATAACTAATATAATCAAGTTGCAGTGGATAAACAAATGAAATATAACGACACATTTCTGATTTGATTTCAAACGTCACAATTTACAGTAAATATATATATTTTTTAAATAACTATATTTAAATAATGATTTTTGAGTAAACAGCTTAAAATTATTCGTTAAATCGTCCTAACAAGTGTCATTCTTGATTTACAAATCCTGCAGATAAGTTCATGACATTACTTATTATAATTTTCATAACAAATGGTTACTTATTGTAAAATACATGTTAATAATAGCAGTCCACTAATTGTTATGTAACAGTGAAATCATATTCTCTAATTTTCTTTACTCGAAAAATTACATGGGCATTAGATAGGGTACTTCTCAAGTACCTTGTGACTCTATACAAGATGTCTGTACTTCTAGACCACTAAGTCGTACGTGGAAATCTAAACCTAAAATTTAACTTGACGAATAAAAAAATCGACTCACCTCAGGTATTCCAATTAGATAATTTACGAATAAAAGTCTTCTGCTACGTCAATTGACGTAATGACATTGTAACAATATATTTATATAGTTATACAGAGTCTAAGAGTATTTTAAGTAATTTGTTAAGTTCTGAATTAACATATATTCACAAAAATAGAATAATATTCATATTATGACATAAGTATTGTTCAGCCCCAAATATCTAAATAGGAATTTGTAATTTTTACTATCAGTAATTAGACCTAACATCATTAAATAAATTATTATTTTGGACCAAATTTACGAATATTTGCAGAAGCAGTCCTGAGGGACTAATTGTTTACATGATTGCTCTAGTCTCAAGATTTGCGGGTTCAAACCAGCTCGGGATTGTTTGACCTTTCAGCGCGAAAAATTCTTGAGTATGAGTTCTGTCGGAAAGAAATAGAGTCGTTGATTCCATGCCGTAGAGTTACGGCACGAACATTAACTCAGTATTGAAAAAAAGAGGTCTCTGGGCAAAATGTGTTCCACATTTTACGCCAGGATTGGAATTGTGACGATAATGACGTTAGCTGTTAAAAGTCTTTAAAAATAATGATAATAATAACTGTAAAATGAATATTTTCAGAAGCAACTCTTAACAACTATATAAAATTATGATCAGTTCAACCTAGTTCGCAATCCAGGCTCTCAGAAGAGTTTTGAAAATAATTGATTGCATTTGGGAATCTCCACAACTTTGTTGCACAAAAATAACAATTCATATTACACTGGTCAACATGAGTTTTGTCTCATGAGTACCAATAATTGTACTTAATGCAGTTCTTTATTGTGTTTTCAAATATGTATTCGAAATTTCTCCATCACCCACAGTTTATTTCAGTTGCAATTAATTGATTTCATTAACTATTTTTAATAAACTTTTTCGTCCATTTGTCCATTGTAAAATAAAACCAAATGAGCTGACTCTGGAGATTTCAGCTATGGAAAAGAGATATCAAGGCAAATGGAATCCTAATATGCTGGCCAATTATTGTTAGACCATCAAGAGGGATGCTCCACAGACGAAATACAGCAGCAAATCGTCATTTCTTATTTTCTAGATAAGTCCGAATGTTCGAATATTGTGTAGTTACGAATGTAGAAGATATTAAAGTGTTTGAAATTATAAATCCCTGTCACTCGAAAACTTTGCATGATGGAGAATAACCCATATCATACGTATCTGAATTCAGGAGACAAAATACTATCAGAATCACATATTTTTCTTTCTGAGATAAAAAAGTTTATTGTTGCTCAGTGTTATCCAAAAGTTTCTATAATGCTTCCTTACACGTGTTCATATTTTGTACAATCCTCGCAGTAGTAGTTTGTAAGAATAATATTTCGCATGCAACTTATTAACTGGACCAAGACTATGGATGAATAGAGCAGCGGGCACACCAGGCTCTCAAGCACACATCCGGACCTCTGCGCCTCAAATTCCATCACACTTATAAAACTCGTAGCTGCAGAAGACGATTTCGAAGTTATTGATAGTATTCAATCGGCTCCGTGGAATAAGATCGTCTCTCACCTCTGCGTTCTCGAGTTCGCTTCTTGGCCACTCCATATGGATTTCGTGCTGGACAAAACGGAGTCTGGGCACGTTTTCTCGGAGGTTCTCCCGTTTTCCCTACCAAAATATTAATTCCACCATTTTCTACATTCATCTCAATAATTTATATTCATTTAATTTCATCTTCCCCTCTGATAGTGTATCAGTCGTTATGGGCCGACAATCTAGTTATTTATAGAACTCTTATCATTGAAGCTTCATCGCATCTCATCCTACGACATGGTCCTGAGATGGACAAGAGTTGAGGTTTTAATAGAATGAACACTTCATAATCGTTGTTTAAGTTGTGTAAATAACTTAAGAATTTCTGATGGTTGTTTGTCTGATTTTGTTGAAGTACCACGTTTTTTTCCATTCTTTAGGAGTGCAATTCGTTGAATTATAATAATATTTTTCTACCTAAAACGCAGCGGGTTCGGTCCCCAGTTGGAACAGGTTTCCTGGCTGATTTTTGTTTTAGTTTTTTCCTCACCTGTAAGACAAAAATGTTAGAAACCTTTAAGACCCAAACGGTCCCCGATCATCATCTGAATATCACAACATCATTAACATGTTCGCCATGTTTAATATGAAAATGAGTGTGAATGGTGAGTTTCGTCTTAATGTTGTGTTGTCTCGGAGGAGGCCCATAAATTAACATGATCATTCACTCGGAGAGGCCACCATGTCCTTGTGTGGCCAAAAAAGTTTGCGTGTGATCCACGGTTAAAAATCCCTCTACCAACTCAGGTGGCAATGTGGCATGTAACAAATATCTAAGGTGAGAGGTTAAAAAAGATAAAAAACGAAAAATAAATAATTATTATCATTATTATAATTAACATCACTATTATTATTACTATTATTATTATTATATTATTATTATTATTATTATTATTATTATTATTGGATTGGGAACCACAGGGAAGGAAAAAGAAGGGTAGACCAAATATTACGTGGATTCAGGGAATCAATGAAACTAAGAGGGAATGGGAAATAGAAGAAGATATATGGATGAACAGACAAGAATGGAAAAATGTGTTGAAACAAATGTGTAGTTAACTGTGAACATGGGTACCGGAAAAATGTATATTCATTGTAAAAGCCGGAATAATAAAAATTATTATTATTATAGTTTGTTATTGTTATTGTTATTATTATTATTATTATTATTATTATTATTATTATTATTATTATTATAATAGCAAGTGGAAGAGAAAAAATTGTAAGAAGTGATTATTTGCTGGACGACACTCTTCAAAGAACGAAGATCGAGAAAAGTGTTCGGGACAGAAGATATGTGAGACGACTGATCATAATTTAATCATTAATTAAATTAAAATAGAACTTAGGTTTATTTGATTTTCATATTTATTAAGATATAATTCAGTGACAGTTGTTTCAGTACACTGTACCTTCTTCAGACATGTTAACAAATTATGAAGTGAGGTTATAGTACATATCAACTGATATTACTTGATTTTCATCAAGTAAATACCAACTCAATTGATTACATAATTTAATCGATAAGAAAAGGATATCAGTAAACTGGAGGAGTGTACGTGGTACTATCTTTGGACAGAAAACTACGTAAGAACGAATATGTGTTGGTGGAAAGTAGAGACAACTCTCAAATTATTTGTTAAAGTCCTTTTTTTTATTTGATGTTTATTTTCATATATTTAGCGAGAGTGCGTGTTTCTGTACTACGAGTAACATGCTTTCATAAAAATATAAGGAAATCACGAAACAATCGAGTACATAAATGTAAGTGCGATTTCACTTTCCTTGCACCAATTTAGTCCTTGTAATAGGCCTATTCCAATAATATTTAACATTTAATGTGGTGTAGAGTTCGCGAACATTCTAATAAAATATGTTTATGAACTGCAGAATCAAACCCGACCGAAGTCAATGGATTATAAGAATTAAAAAAAATGAAAACGTCAGGCATGAAAAAAAATATCCTCAACAACATTTAATTGACCTTCCAACAGTCAAGTTAAACATTAGTTGCTTTCTAAATATCATTGAGGCAGTGTCCTGCCCACACGTAATCCAGTGATATCTGTAGAGAAATAAGCGCGACTCTACTAGCCTGGTTAGGAAATTCACTTATAGTTAAGCACCCACGTCTCAATGAGAGACATAAGTGCATAGAAGAATAAGAAGAAGATTATGAAAGCTTTTAGCGTTTCGGACAAAATTATATTTTAATTATTCAATAATCTTTTAAATTATTAAAATTTGGATAATCCATGAAGTTAATTGAATAGCAGTTCCTCATTTATAGGTTATAGATGACGGAAAGTTTGTGCTAAGCGCCTGAATGAAGTTCTTTCCAGGATTAACAAGACCTGGGCTCATGTGTTAGAAACAAAAGAGGATTATACGAAAATAACCACCATCCCTCATTTTTTGCGCTTTTAAGCTTTACAATCAACTTCAAACGATTTTGCGACTTTATTAAATTTCCTGATTTTGTATCAGAAGCAATATATTAAAGCAATAATCTTTCCTCTAATCATTTTCTCATCGAAACTTCAGGGAAAAATCTTCAGTTATTGAGCTGAGATTTGGAGGTAAGCCTCCCCTGATAGCCAGTTAATTATCCGTACCTACAGCACTGTTTATATACCCTAGTACCACAGAATCCTTGCAGAAATTTCTGTGGTCATATTATTACATCACACCTTAAATAAAATATATATTCTTCGCTTCACGGTTTTGGCCCTACGGCATTTCCGTCTTCATTTGATCATTTCAATTCTTCGACCTGCAAGTTTATAGGCTTAATTGTAAATTAATTTTGGGTCCAAATAAGTTCATTCTTTCAATATGTGTTTTTGATTTCATGTGATATTCTTCTATTTTTTTCGCTCAAAGAATATATATCCAAGTCTTTCGAGACTCTTCGTCGTATATATGATCTGGTTTAATGAATTCTTACGTTCGTAAAAAATTACTTCTCTGAATTTTGTATCTGACCCTTAATTTTGTTTGTGTGAACAGCGGTTATAAATCTAATATATAAAATGTTGGTTTATTTGTTTGTTCGTACTTTATGCGCGGCCATAACATTGATCCGATTATGATGTGGCTTTTTGCAAAATGTTCAGGAGATTCCCAGGATGAACATAGGCTATAAGAGAGTTGTGATACTTAACTCCTACATCCTTAAAAATCGCCCTTTGTAATGGAAAACGTGAAAAAGTAGCTCTTTGGACGCTTAAATTGCTTACGCTGCCCAAACCATAACAAATACACAAAATTAATGTATGCTACACAGAATTGAATACCTCAAAACACTACATAAAAATGTCCGCGACAGCAACGGGTATCTAAAAAACTTAAATTTATAATTATTTCTAATTTTACTTATTCAACAAAACATAAAACACATTAATTTTCATTTATTTAGGCGAACAGCGCACGCCGGGTATTAGCTAGTTCAATATAAACATAGGCTTTGACTGCTGTCGAGGTAGGAAAATGTATTCCGATCTATGCTCTTTTTGGCGTTGTTATACGTATTTTCACCGTGTTGGTTTCCATTAACTCTACACCCAATAATAATTTTCTTTTACACTACCGGTTATACATATTTAATCACATACTCCACGCCAATTGTATTTTTTATACAAGTAACTTCATATGATTTAAAACTGTTGTTGCAATCAACACAATAATGGAATTGTGGCAACATCGCACTATGGATCTCCGATAATACGACACACATGGCATGTCGAAGGTCAAATTAATGCGAGAACCTTTCAAGTTCAAGGACTCTCACATACACACATTTTCTAACAAATAAGAACAGCGCACTTGTTTTTAATTGCAGTATACAATACTCTAGTGATTCACTTAATAACATACATATTGGAGAATGTTGTATTACACAGATTTTGGAAGGCCCGCCATTGTATATAGATCAGACATTATTCCTGTAAGTTGTTGTTGATCACCAGCGCAGTGTAAATAGTGTATATGAATACACCACTTACTGTTTAAACTTAGAACTGCAGCATATCAACTGTTTCGCTACAGTCATAAAATATCATTTGAAGAGCTTTATGGGAGAGAACACTAGATTTTACAGTAAGTATAGTGAAGGAGAGACGATACCACACATACTGGTTTACACACGCGATACTGGTTTACACACGTTTATACACACAGTTTTCCCGACAGTTTTTGGAATTTACGCTCTTGACGCGCAGTCCAAATCTAAGCGTGTGAATACTGGCTTCCGAGATGTCGGGAGCGAGACGATGGATCGCCGCGCCTGGAGTGCAGGCTTACACCTTCACAGGTATGTTTACACACACTTTGTCCCGCACTCCTATAAAATGACTGACAAGTTGACGACAGAGTGTTAAAGTAGCGAATAGTGTTTCCACCGAGGCGAAAAATCCTCGCGCCACTCCAAAACCTTTGCAAATTGCATTCACACGGGCGGTTTTCGCCTGTCCACTCCAACCCCACACTCCCAGAGCGTGGATCAGGAGAGTTGTATTTTCGTCTACACTGCTAACTATTTGGAATTGGTTGGGTGTGGGAAAAGAGAGGAAAAATCTCGAGAATGTATGGAGAAAATCAGGAAGTGATCCTGGGATATAAGCAAACAAATCCTATGCTTAAAATAAGAGATGTAAAACAGGTGGGGGAACAATACATATACATACATACATACAAGTAGGATTGAAAGAGCGATCAGGGCTCACTTGGTTTAGGTTGAGATCTCAGAAATGTCTCAAAATTAGCGATGATAATTTATGTAATGAAAATATCTCCAATATGCACGAATCCTGAAAACGAAATAGGTCTACATATGATTGCCTAATAAAACATATTGATATACCGAACATACCAAGAAAACAGAAGTAGCACATTTTAGGATGACAACAGGCCACGTCTGTCTGGCAAAACACCATTTCAAAATCAATGTTCTGCCTTCACCGAAATGCATTTTATGCAATAACCCTGATGAGGAAATGGACGAAGGTCATCTGAACAACTGTATCGCTGTGAAACATTAAGATTCTAAGACCTCAAAGTATTGGAGAGCAAGACTGCTAATGAATTCAGTGTTAGATGCAGCACATTAACAAAAGCAACATATGATAAGAAATTTTATCCGAAATGATGGCATCAATTGTTGCCGAAAATGTTCTTAAATTCAAATTGAGATATATTAGCATGATACGACTTAATGATAAACCCATAAATTGGTTAATTGTGGGCAGATGTCTATTCAAGATGCGGAAAATAAAAACAATTAATAATATATCAAGATATGTAATTATTATAAATACTATATAATTGAGGCGGTTAAGAGCAAAGGCGTATAAGGGACTTTTTTTCGCAAAAAAACAAGTCATCATCATCATCATCATCATCCAGGGATTAAGCCTGTTGGCTCATTCCGGTTTCATGAAAGCTAGAATTGTTAAAATTGTTCAGACCATTTTCTGTGTGGGCCCAACATTTTTCCTTTCGTGCGGTTTATAATTTAGCAATAATTTTGGATATATTTCTTCTGACATTCTATCGAAATGTTCTTTCCAGGCATTCCTACATTTAATTATTCGGTCTGTAAGTTAGAAAATATTTAGTTCCTTTCTTATTTCTTCATTTCCTCTCTTATCCAGCAGAGTATATCCTACAATATTTCTTAAAACTGTCATTTCAGCTACTTCCGATCTGTGTTCTTATCTTTTAGTGATGATCCAACATTCTGATCATACATCAGTACATGAACAGCCATCACTTTATAAAATTTTATTTTTCTTTCCTTGTGCATAAAAAATGTTTGGTACGTAATTATGTTCTTCAGGCATACTTTTATTTAGTGCAAAGGGATGTAAGTGTAAGCTTTAGCAGTAGATAAATAATGATAGTTATAATATTCAATTAGCTATGATTTTCTAATACACCTTAAACATTTAACCTGTTTTTCTAAATACTGCAAAACCTGCACCTACACCTTTTGCTTTCAACCGCTTAAATTTTAAATAACCTTACTGCTTAAATTAACTATTTAATTGCAATAGAATAAAATTTAAATCTATTTTTATTTGTTTTTTAGTGTTGTTGTAATAATAATAATAATAATAATATTATTATATTATTATTACTATTATTATTATCATTATTATTATTACTATTATTATCATAATAATAATAATAAAATATTATTAATAATAATAATAATAATAATAATATTATAATTATTATTATTATTATTATTATTATTATTATTACTATTATGGAAGCGTACCAAAGGCCGTCTATGCATGGAAAATTGAAAGAAGGAATAGAAATGGCAGACCAAGAACAACCTGGAAGAACAACATTCAAAATTCAATGTGGAAATTTGGTGTAACAGATGAATACACAGTGGACAGAGAACGATAGAGAACTTTAATTAAGGGAAAATGGTGAATGTTTGTTCCAAACTGATAGTCTATAAGTCCGTAGTCATTTATATTTATTTTTTTTAGTTCACGTTAATTACTAAGATTGGTTGGAGAAAACCCTCAATGATGAGGAAAATTATCAATATATATATGTATACATCTATTATTATTATTATTATTATTATTACACCTGGAAGAAGAAGGAAAGGAAGACATCGAAACTCGTGGATGCAAGAAATAAGAACTGGAATGAGAACAAAAGGAATGGAGGACATGGAGTGGATGGATACACGAGAGTTGAGAAGGTAAATAAAACTTTAGGCACAGAAATATGAGTAAACATTAAAAATCTGTGCATAAATAGAACATTATTATTATTATTATTATTATATGGCCATGTCAAACGAATGCTAGAGCAAAGATTACCTAAAATTGTTATGGAATGGATCCCAATAGAATGGAGAAAGAGAGGAAGACCGAACAAATCTTGGATAGAAGAGGGTACAAGCAGCTATGAATATCAGAGGATTGGAGGAAAATCAATGGATGAACAGGAAGGAATGGCGTTTGGTTTCCGGAAGACGGCGGCAGCTTCCATGATACCGGTTGAGGATTACTATTATTATTATTATTATTATTATTATTATTATTATTATTATTATTATTATTATTATTATTATTATTATTATTATTACTGATATATCGATACGGACTGTTAAAAACATGTACAGCTTTCTTGCTCATGCGGTCCATTAGTAAATATTAGTTTAGTATTATATTATTTACTATAATAAAGTCCTGCTACTATTAATTGTATTGTATTCATAACTTGTAATCGTTGATATATATATATATATATATATATATATTGTAATTTAGATTAAAGACTATTATTTTTTTGTATTTTTAACCTGGTTGAGTGGTAGACAAGGAATTAAGGCCTTAACTCTGCCAGGTAAAATAAAGCTATTATTATTATTAATTATTATTATTATTATTATTATTATTATTATTATTATTAATTAGTACTTAAAGATGGAAGGAAAATTGTAAAGAATAAAGAATATGTGTAATATACCCGAGTAAATATGGTTGTGTTATTTATGAAAATTTACGTAGTTTGGTACGCCCTAGAATTCTGGTAAGGTAAATATTAACGTGTTCAATATATTTATAGTTGTAATCCTTCTCAATATAAATATCCAACCATTGTAATTCTGCCCGAAGGCAGGTCCTTCACAGCAATCATAGCATTTGCATGCTATGCTTGCAGCTTTATTAGGGAATTGTAGGTGTGGTAGCTTCCCGTTGCTTTCCACACCGGTGAAGGATGATGATGATGATGATAATGAGAAGGATGATGGTGATAATGATGGCCATATGATTTCGGGGACCGTTTGGGCCTTAAAGTGTTTCTAACATTTGTCTTACAGGTGAGGAAAAACCCCGATAAAAACCTCACCCAGAAAAAATGCCCCGACCAGGGATCGGACCCGGGCCCGCTGCGTGACAAGGCAGCACGCTACCTCGAGACCACAGCGGTGGACTATTATACATATATATATATATATATAATAACTAATAAAAATACCAATTAGTTGCCGTTAAAGTTCTATTTTCTATCTAACGTGGACTACGGCGTTCGTTGTAGCGATTATTATTAAATTACGATTTATTTTAAACAAAATATTTTCGTAACACGACTATGTCAATATTTAGAACAAGTTCTTCATACTTACTAGCTATTGGCTTATTAGGATTTGTTGTTTGAGCTCATCATATATTCACAGTAGGAGCATAGCACCACCGTCTACTACTAAAATAGCTATAATTGTCCATTTACAATTAGCGAAAATTATTTTCAGTTGTCCACCACTCTGCTCTCGAGGTAGCGTGCTGCCTTGTCGCGCAGCGGGCCCGGGTTCGGTCCCCGGTCAGGGCAGTTTTTCTGGGTCAGGTTTTTATCGGGGTTTTTCCTCACCGGTAAGACAAATGTCAGGAAAACTTTAAGGCCCAGACGGTCCCCGAAACCATATGGCCATCATCATCCTTCTCATCATCATCATCCTTCACCGGTGTGGAAAGCAACGGGAAGCTACCACACCTACAATTCGCTAGTAAAGCTGCAACATAGCATGAAAATGCTATGATTGCAATGAAGAATTACTGTGGATGGATGGATTTTACAGTTCGTATGCCACTGAAGTAAATTGTATAGGAATAGAGTTTGTGGTGCCATTATCTTCTCCTATGAAAATACTACCTTTTATAACTGTGAAATAATAAAATAAATTATGTATTCATACGTTTAATTACATTAAAACTTGACACAGAGGTGAATAAGTAGGTAAATTGTAATTTATAATTGTAAGTCTATTTTGTAGTTTTAATGTAAAAGTGGGTTATCTGATTTTAACTTCACCTTTAAAATAATTTCCTCTTCAAAACTGGATAATCACTATTATGATTTATGTAGATAATCAGTTAATAGTGGGGAAAAAGTCTATGTTTGTCTTTAGAATTAAAGATAGACTAAAGAAAGTACGGTACCTAAAATTAGTTACTTGTTTTATCTATGGAATTTATGAAAAATAAAACAGGTAGTTTTGATAACTTAAAGTTTGAGGCATTTTAATATAGCTACGATATTTTAGTGTTGTGCATATGTCTACTGTTTTACATGTTTTCTGTTATTGTAACTTATTAAAATAAATGAACGAATTAAAAAGTGCATTTTGATTCACCGATTGTGTTTAGTTAAGTAGCGGCTCGTGAGTGGGTCTCATGACCATCCTTGAAGAGGTGTGCTGACTTGGAATTTCATTACATGGACCCATATCCTCCATTCTATAATATGATAATAATAATTATTATTATATACATATGATAGGGTAAATATAATAAATAATATACCGATATTATTGTCTCTGAAACGCTACTGATTTTAGATGAATCGGAAAATAATTTTAAAATGCTGATGCAATGAGTCTGGACAGCTAATGAAAAATGAGGACATTTTGAGAAAGTGATGAATTAAAATGCCTAGGAACAATAATCACAAACAGGAATGAGATGCAAAAGGAAATTAAACATAGACTCAATTCTGGAAATGCGTGCTATTATGCATTACAGAGACTCTTGACTTACCAACTCCTTTCAAAAAAACATTAAACTGAAAATATATAAAAATATTATTCTACCAGTTATATGGATGCGAAACATGGGCTCTTAGATTAAGGGAGGAACGGAGATTACGAGTATTTGAGAATAAAGTTCCTAGGAACATTTTTAGACCAAATAGAGATGAACTGGACAGGTGAATGGAGAAAACTTACAAACAGTGAACTACGTGGTCTTTATAGGAAGCCAGATATAATAAGAACAGTTAAGTATCTTGACTACGATGGGCAGGACATGTGGCACGAATGGGGAATGAAAGACATACATGGAAGTTTCTTGTAGGAAAACCATAGGGAAAACGCCCAGTTGGTAGACCAAGAATGAGGTGGGAGAATAACAATGATTTGAGGGAAATAGATTATACAGGGGATGATTTGAAAGCATTAGCTCAGGATAGAGATATGGAGAGCTTATGTCCGCGCGGTCATGAACCTACGTGTTCGATAGTGCCAGTTAGTTAGTTAATGGATCATGCTGATGATTGCTGATGACTAAGAAAGGTCATGTAACATCCAGAGTCAGGATTGTTGTCACTACGATTTGTCGTCTCAAATCTTTTGTCTGAACCAAGTTATTCGTTATCAAATTTGTTATGAACAATTATTATGTCACTTTTTGATAATAAGAGAGTTTTGTTTATATTATAGTACGTATAAACATTTTATGTAAGTCTCAATATTCATTGTAAGTTTTGGGGTGTGTAGGGATGTTTGCTAAAGTAAACATGAAGAGGAAAGACATGCAGATTTCATTACATTTTCTAGCTAAGTTAGAAGAGAGTTGTGTAATTACTCTGGCATGGATACAACACACGGCATAATCTAGAAAGCGAATGTTAAAGCACGCATTTTTTAATACTAAATTTCTATCTGATAAAATATTAAGCCATAACGCTCTCACAAGCTCTCCCATATACGTCTGCTCTACGTCCATATGACGCAATTCCCATTCTCTGCATTTATTAATACAAAAATTTAAATCAAATATAACGTATATTAAAAAATAACACGAAATCGTTGGCCTATTCATACACAGTATCCGTTTTTATTAAACTTCAAATCAGTCTGCTATCGGTTTTTAAAACATAGAATATTTAATACGATATATTATATGATAGAGTATTTAGTCAATACAAACCTGTAATCAGACACTTGAGATAAATGTTGTACAGTCCAATAGACGTATCATAGTTCATGGCGAGCTATCTATATCTGATGCACGAGTTGAATATTTATCCAATACTAGCTAATACCCGGCGTGCGCTGTTACGCCTAAATAAATGAAATTTAATGTGTTTTATGTTTAGTTGAATAAGTAATAGGAAACATAATTATAAATTTATATTTTTTTAGATACCCCGTGCTGATTACCCTGCATTGCCCGGGAATCTACTTGTCCTCAACTCCATGATATAAATTAGCTGAAATACGAAAAATAATGTGTTTTTTGTTTAGTTAAAGAGTATAAAGAAACATTTATATCGTAAAAAATTTTAGACACCCCGTGCTGATTACCCGGTGTTGCCCGGGGAATCTACTTATCTAGATCATCTTGGCACAAATCAGCTAAAAGATAAAATTCGTTATTGTGAGTTATTCGTAAAAAAAACTACCTGTAATGTGATGCTATGCTTGCACAGGAATCTAAATACTTGTCTCGATATTCTTGACATCAATGAAAGACAAAAATGGTTATTGTGAGTTATCCGTAAGAGATAAACATATACTGTCGCGGACGTTTTTGTATAGATTTTTGAGATATTCAATTCTGTGTACATCAATGTTGCGAATTTGTTATAGTTTAGGCAGCGTAAACCATTAAACATCCAAAGAGCTACTTTTTTCAGATTTTCCACTACAAAGGGCGATTTATTTGGGTGTAGGAGTTCAGTATCACAACTCTCTTATAGCCTATGTTCATTCCGGGAATCTCCTGAACATTTTGCAAAAAAGCCCCATGACAATCGGATCAACGGAATGGCCGCGCATAAAGTACGAACATACAGATCAACAAACAAACAATCATTCATTTGTATATATTACATTTATTTACTTAGCCTGGTGGAGTTAGGCCCATGTGACATTTTCTTATATTCACCAGAACATGTCGCTCATTTGCTGCAACTATGTTATAACAAAAAAAATCACGATATTTTACTTAATATTACAGGGAGATTTGGAATGGCACTATGTAAAACTTCAAATGGTTCTCCTGAAATATCGCGTTTTTCGAGTTATGACGTTGTTGCAGCAAATGAGCGATATGTATGACATCAATGAAAGACAAAAATTCAAATTCAGAAATCACAATAATAATATATACTAAATATTTTTTAGGTCAAACTGAACAATAATACATTTAAATAGTTAATTACGATTAAAATTAAAACCGATATACAATATACACAAAGAAAAATTAGCTCTTACCTAAAATACGTTAAAAACACGAAAAACATAATAAAATTAATCCAATTATTTTGTACTTAATTTGGTTATTGTATATCATACATGGCAACTGAAATAGTTTGAGAATAAAATAAATTAATATTTCACCGTAATTCACATTAGCATCTGCGAGTTATGACGCAGACACAATACCAACTGAGCTAAGACAGCCAACACTCGAACAATGTAAACATACTTGCAGGATACAGGGAAAGAACCAGGTAAGTCACTTTTTGTCCAAATTGAATTTCAGGTATCATTAGATTCTCTGTGGAAAGCACTACCATTTAGTATTGTGAAACGGTGAAATGTACACTTTAGTCATGGGTTCATCTACTCCAAATTTAGGCATTCATGTAAAGAATTATGCATGTTTTACAACTAATGAAACGTTTCCTAGGATTCAAGGAAAAACTGACTTCCACTTTTTTTTTTCTTCTCCCTGAGCCCTTCACGTGTATTAAAGGTGCCGTTGTGCTATTACATGTTTGGTGTCGACTGCATTATAAGCTCCGGCCACATCAACGAGGGAGCAAAGTATTCCTTGCCGGCCTGCGGCGCCACCCACACCGGCACAGTAAACGGGACGCTGGCGCGGGAAGCGATCTCCCGGCTGAAAGGTATATGCAGCATTTTCCCGCATCCTCACTCCAATTACACTGAAGTAGCAGCTCTCACTTCTCGCATCGATAAGGAAATTCATCGGGCTCGCTCACAGAATAATCGCTTTCAAATTTCATATAATACATCGCGATTGCCCCGTTTCCCGCTCCCGCATCGGTATGTCCAGGATAGTATATGAAAATACTAGTTTTGTTAAGAATAGTATAATTATCCAAATGAAGCAAATCTGCCTCAGATACATGAATTGTAGTCTCTACTCTATTTTCCAACCTATAAAAAGTATGTTAATTGTTTAACATACAGAAAATGTGATTCTAATTTGGCATTCAGTATAACACCATTTTAAAAAAAGCTCGTCCATGAAACAGAATTTTTGTTAAATTATTAAAGCAATGTAACACTTTGTTTAGTTAATCTAAAAATATATAAAACTGTTATTCTCCCAGTTATATTATACGGATGTGAAACATGGACTCTTACTTAAGGGAGGAGAAAAAATTACGAGTATGTGAGAAAAAAAGTTCTTAAGATACGTTTTGGACTAAAGAGCAATGAACAGACTTAAGAGCAATTAAATCTCATAGACTGCGATGGCAGGTCATATGGCAAGAATGGGGAATGAAATCGGGTCATGAAAATTTCATGTAGGAAAACTAGAGAGAAAACACCTAGTTTATTGATCAAAAATGAGGAATTTTTCCTTTTACTTATTCATCTAAACATAAAAGCGCATTAATTGTCATTTAATTAGGCGCAGCGTCGCACGCAGGTTATTAGCTTGTATATTATGAAATATAGAAGCCCTGAAATTTTTACAATTCTGACCACTGAAATTAATTCTGATGGAAAGTCAATCTAACTTCTAACAATATTTACTAGTGAATTAACCACTAATTACTCCAGTGAGCCAACCTCAAGTGGATGAGTGACTTTCGCAAAAGCAATAATACTTAAGAGATTACAAAACAACAATTTCTCTCTGCTCGTTTTAATTCGCTGCTTTCCTTGTTTTAAGTGTTGTCTGTCATTATTCTGTTTACGAGCCAGATAGCTGAGTCAGAACGATACCTTATTGCAGTAATAACTCCATGATCTCGGATAGCTGAGAGGATAGAGTTAGTTCTCTACAGGTTCGTGTCTCGACATTCTCCATGGCTCACTCAGCCTCTTATAAAAGGAGTACAAAAGAGAGAGCAAGTAGATACCTCGTTAGTGGAATAGATTACACATGAGTCAGTATGTATTGAAGGAAGAAAACAATATGCAAATCTACTGCGTATTGTTTTATATTTACACACTTTACAATTTTTATTATATTTAGGTTAGTTTTTTTTAATTGCGATATCGCGACTTCACTCCAGGCAATGACTAAATTTGTGTGTTTGATACGTATGTAGAGGTGTTTTATTCCGCATTAGAGACACTTGGCGGGGCCAGTCGGAGGACTTTTGAGTCTATAGTGTTGTGTAAACATCCACTTATATTGAGGTGTCATGATCAAATACATCAATTGCAGTGAGACGTGATCTTTATTCATACTCCACCGAATATCACACGACCGTCTGGTGTCTTATATTGGGTTGCACATTTCAATTATTTCTTAACAGACATAATTTCATGACAACACTGGTCAACATGATTTTTGTCCCATGGGTACCAACAGTAGTACTTCATTCAGTTTTTTATCCTGTGTTCAAATGTATGTTCGGAATTTCTCCATCACTCACAGTTTTTTTTATTTCAATTTCAATTAATTTATTTAAGTAATTATTTTTAATAACCGTTTTTTATTCCATTTGTCCATTGTAAAATAAAACCAAATTACCTAACTCAGGAGATTTCAGCTATGGATAAGAGATACAAAGGCAAATGGAATCCTAATTTGCTGGCCGATTATTGTTGGACCATCAAGAGGGATGCTCCACAGGCGAAATATAGTAGATAATCGTCATTTCTTACTTTCTAGGTGAGTCCGAATATTCGAATATTGTGTAGCTACGAATGTAGAAAATATTAAAGTGTTTGAAATTATAAATTCCTGTCTCTCGGAAACCTTGCATGATGGAGAAAAACCGATACCATACGTATTTGAATTCAGCGGAAACAAATACTATCAAAATCACATATTTTTCTGTCTGAGGCAAAACATTTTCTTATTTTGTTGCTCAGTGTATTTGAACTATTATGGTCTACAAAAATATGTTTTGTCTGTTACTGAGATACTTCTGGCTATTTTATACTGAAAGCGATGCCCTTATTCCAGATCTGTAATCAGGTTTGTGAGTTATGGGACTCTAAATATAATCGGAATTCTTACTATTCAATACTAATAAAATTCATTGTTAAAACCGTTGAGGTGGAGAGTCATAAAATAAAATAAGTTAAAATATACCTTCTTAGGTAAAATCCGTCGTCCTCAACTTATAAAATGTGTAATCTTTATAATCTATTTTACCTAAGAAGGTATATTTTAACTTATTTTATTTTACTATTCAATAGTTATTAGTTATTGTAATTTATGGTAAATGTATGGTATAAAATGAGTTTATCTGATACATATTGTTAAATTATATTACTTTAAGGATTCTCAGTACTTATTAGGGTTAAAAAACTATTTAGTTTTCTTTTCCTTCAAAAATACAGGAATGTCTATTTTATCGATGTGTAATATTATTTTGTCGATTTTGGACATTTAAACCAATAAAAATGTATTTTTAGAAATAGCCTCTCTGTGTTCTGCTAATGTGTACATTTTTTTGTTTTTTGCAATTTCCGGTAACTTGTATTTTGTTAAATTTTGGTACACTTTTCTCTGAAACTATGAAAGATAGGAGAATAATTTTTGGCTTGGATAAGCAGTTTAAAAAGTTATACAGCAATAAGGTACATGCATATTTGTGCTAATGATAGTCTTTGAAATAAAAAAAAATGTAAGCAACATTTTTAACAAAATAAATTTTTGGTATTCGATTTTTTAAAAAATAAATCACAATCCATATCTGAACACAAGCAAACCTTAATATTGTCACATGAACTATGGGCAATAACATACTAAATTTTGGAAACAATATTGGATAAGTAGCTTTCGAGAAAACTGTACTAAGACAATACTTTTAAGAAGTTGGATTTGTTTCTGTAATTTAAATTACTCAGGAAGATATATGTCTAAAAAATTAAGCAGAGTGTCATTATGTTCAGGAAGACTTGTTTAATTAGTGACATAATTTGCATGCACATAACGTAAGATTAAGCTGAAAAAATTGTATATTGCATATTTTTAAACAAATGTGCAAGAAAATTAGAAAAATTTATGAGTATATAAACTTATATTTAGTAGTAAGCACTAAAACATCTATTAAAAGTGCTCAAGGCCTTTTCTTTACCGCTTATGATGGAATGTAGTTAATCGCTGTAGAAACCAGAAGAAGTCACCCATCATACTCGGGCCATATTGACCCTGGCATCTGGATTCCATCGTGGATATGTTCTGATGAAACGTCTCACCATGTTCATCACTAACAGCCCCAAAATTTGTAAGAAACAAAGTCAAGATGAGAATGTAATATGTGCATTTTTAAAGACATGTGGCAACCCAGATTCTTAAATGCTCTAAGCATGTTATGCACTAGCTCGGCATAGTTTTCAGCTCCATAATTTCGTAGAAACCTTGTTGCCACGAGTACTAATCTATCCCAAGTTTCGAGTTCAAGAAAATTCAGTTTTGTCCTTGAACGTCTTATTACATATCAAGTGTCGGATCTCTGGTCCAATATAAATTCCTGCCTTCAATTTTGCATCACTCTTCATTATCCCATTCTTCACATTCAGATACTTAAACCTTTTCCATCATGATTCAGTGCTCGCACAAAGTTCTTCATGAGGTCCAGATTAATACGAAGGGGTAAAGAAATATCTTATCTGCGTGAACAATAGCCTTATTTTTCACAATGGTTTTCCCCACAGTCGTTTTAATCCTTGGAGGAAATAGTTGAATCTTCAAATGATTACTGCCATCACGGCTATCCCACAAATACAAAAAAACACATGTTTATTGTGTAGCCCAAATGTAGATCAAACAGAAGTGATATAACGTTCAAATCTCCACAAGTATGCCACTGAAATGTTGTGTAGTTTATCACTTGCAGAAGGACCCCATGGAGTCGTATGCCTCCTTCAATCCGGTAGCATGAGCTATAGGGATTGATGGTTTATTGTTGCCATTGTATAACAAAACACATTTTAAGATCAGTTTGGATGAGCCAATGAACAACCTGAAATCAAGGTGTTGGTGTACATTTCCTAGTTATTTCATGAAGCCATTTACGTCATTACAAATACACAAAGAATTACTTTATGTACAAAATGAAACCAGCTTTTTATTGCTGTCTCTATAAAGCGTGACTGTGGTAACATTTTTTAATTAATTCCACTCCTCCAGTCTATATGCTAAGAGTTCAGATTTCTCTTTTGAAAGAGACAAATCCCTCATTAAGTCATTGAGATCTTCTTGATTTAGCAAATGAGGTTTAGAATTATCTAACACATTTACACGTAATTCGTCGTGGAAAGAGCTTTCTATTTCTTCCCCGTCTTCGTGGAAGAAATCAGCAACAAAATCGTAGGTAGGATGTGGTATAAGATTCTCTGAATCATGAGGATCTGCTTTCCGAGTTGTTTCACAATTTGGATATAAAAATTTGGATTTATTTTTCTTCGAAAACCCAGCAATTTTTGTCATGGAAGAATAATCTGTGGTGTGGTTTTATTGCTAACGCCATATCATCGGCACACCAAAAGACAAAAAATGTTCTATTACTATATAGCCATTATGTAATCGTCATGGAACTTGTGCTCTGGAGGATGGGGAATACCACTGTGTCTGCTCTGATGGTTGGGCCGGACTCGACTGCAGCATTCGCCTTGAAATGGAATGCAGTGATGAAATTGATAATGATGAAGATGGGATGGTGGACTGTTCTGACAGTGAATGCTGCATCCATCCATCTTGTGTGGACAACATCATGTGTCTTGCTTCCAATGATCCTGTGGAAGTTCTTCTGCGTAAACAACCTCCTTCAGTCACTGCCTCTTTCTATCAGAGGGTTAAATTCCTCATAGAGGAAAACAGCGTTCAGAGTTATGCTCACATGGATGAATACAGCGAAAGGTTAGCGCCGCAGTTGATGGCGTCTCCCCCTCAGCTTACGGTGGCGCCAGCGATGCCGGTGTTCCCACTTCGGCCCACGCCGTCCCCCTATTCACCCTATTCACCGTCTCGTTTCCACATCGACAAGCGATGTCAACACCGCTGCTCCTGGAAGTGCTGCAGCATAGCTCTCATTCTGCTCTCCGTCGCTCTAACCGCCATGCTCGCCTACTTCGGTGCTCTAAGTTCAATGAGACCTGGTATGGACAGCACCAGCTGTATTCTGGTAGAAGACGCCAAGGCAGTAGCTCAAGACGAAGAACCCCGGGACCTGACTTCATCCCAGGCGCCCACAGAGGAATCTCTCCCGACTAGTACTGCAGTGCACTCTAGTGGCCCCAGTGCATTTAATAAACTACCTGGAGGTTCTGGAACAGGCAATAGAGACACTGCAGAACAGCCACCACAACTAGCAAGCCCCCTAGAACCTCTGCAGCAACATTGGCCATCGGTTCTAGAAATGCGAGAGCTTGGAGTACCACATTCTACTACCATCCCTCCATTCCAATTCTGGAACTCTGAGTTCCGAAATAAATAACCAGCTTTCATACGCCTAAACTTCACTCTCCCATGGGGTGCAAACTTTGCAGTATATGGTCGTCGAAATGTAGCTCCTAGTGTGACACAGTATGATTTTGTAGAATTTGTGAAAGGCGGTAGAATTGATCATAGACTGAAAAGATCTATATCTGGTTCTGCTTATCTCTCTGGAAGTACTTTTGATACAATGGTAATGGATGATGATTTGGTACATTTTCACTCTCCTGCACTTTCATCTGTTTCTGCTGTAAGCTTCACTACTTCAACAACACAAAAATGGCGTGACCACAGGATACCTGGCTCAGAAACCCTCCATGTCATACCACCTCCGCCATTTATCGTAAATCATAATCATCTTGAGAAAAGCCCAGAAAGTGTAGAAGACAACTTTGAGAACCTTTCTGATGCTTCTAAAAAACGACAGAATAAGGAAACAGCACAGAAGAGTTCACAGCCAGTGCAAAAGAAAGGAAGAGGGAATGAGGAACACAAGGTTGGCAAAAGATCTGCAGGTGTTGGCGGCAGTGTACTAATGTTAGTAAATGTAACTCTTCTACAGTATCTGGATACAGGAAGGTGGTTTCTCTCAGTTTATAATGATGATCTAAGACCTCACCAGGTGACTCTGGTTGTTGCTGAAGCTGAAGGTGTTTCTATAGCATGTCCCAATGACTGCAGTGGACATGGCTCATGCTATCTTGGCAAATGTGACTGCATTGATGGATATGAAGGCATCGACTGCTCAAAAAGTGTGTGTCCAGTGCTTTGTTCGAACCATGGAAAGTATGGTGGTGGTCTATGTCACTGTGAGGAGGGCTGGAAAGGTCAGGAATGTGATGTGCCAGAACATGATTGTCAAGCGCACTGTTCAGGGCATGGCCAGTGTCTCGCAGGAGTATGTGTCTGTCAGCCGGGGTGGAAAGGAACATTCTGCGAACAAGTGGACTGTCCAGATCCCAGTTGTTCTGGCCATGGCACATGTGTGGGAGGCAAGTGCTACTGTAAGGCAGGATGGCAGGGTGCCAACTGTAGTGCAGTAGACCAGCAGGTGTACCAATGTCTTCCTGGCTGTTCTAAACATGGCAGTTACAATCTTGAGACTGGTGCCTGTGTCTGTGACAATTATTGGGCTGGGCCTGATTGCTCACAAGAACTCTGCAGTTTGGATTGTGGCCCTCATGGGCGTTGTGACAAAGGAAAATGTGACTGCCATCCTGGATGGACTGGTGATCGTTGCGACCTGCTGCCATGTGATCCAAGATGCTCAGAACATGGTCAGTGCAAGAATGGAACGTGTGTCTGCTCTCAAGGATGGAATGGAAAACACTGCACCCTTCCTGGGTGTAAAAGTGCATGTAATCGTCAACATACTCCCCCCTTTGAGGGATCTCACGATTTAACACATCAGTGAATCTCTCAACACAACTGGGTAAGGGGACAAGTTTCACAATGGCTCGTCGAACTAATCCAGTTTTAGTCCTAATGGTGACCACTCGTACCACACCGTCGATCCCAGGGTGAAGCTGTTGGATCACACCAGTTTTCCCTACCAGAGGTGGTAAGTTGTCGTCCCGAAGGATCACAAGATCACCGACAGCTGGGCACCATCTCCCGGCAGACATCCATTTCCTCCTTTGCTGAAGCGACTGCAGGTATTGTCTGGACCACTGTTGCCAGAAAGACCTGTAGAGAGCCTGAACTACCTTCCACCTTGCATCGTAGGAAAGGGGACAGTTGGCTATATCAGGAGAGATAGTACTAGTTATAGTCTACCTACCAGGAAGTGACTTGGAGTTAGGTACATTTCTTCATGGGATTCACTGGGAGTGCAGATAGGTCTAGAATTTAGTACAGACTCGATCTGACACAACAAAGTGCACAATTCTTCAAAACTAAGAATAGTTTTACCTATAGTTTTTTTCATAAGGGATTTCACCGATTTTATTCCTGCCTCCCAAAGTCCACCAAAATGGGGACTAGAAGGAGGAATAAATCTCCATTCAATGTTCATATTTGCTATGTTCTCGGTAATAGCATTCGCATGTTTCCTTACAAAATTCAATAACTCGTTATTGGCCCCAACAAAATTTGAACCATTATCACTCAATATGAGACAAGGGCGTCCTCTACGGGCAACAAATCTATAGAGGGCAGCAATGAAGTCCTTAGTAGTAAGGCTCCTGACAACTTCTAAATGGATAGCCTTAGTTACTAAACATACAAAAAGTGCTATGTAAGCCTTGAATTTCACCTTAGATCTTGGGTTGTCTCCCTTTATTACAATTGGACCTCCGTAGTCCAAACCTACCTTAACAAAGGGAAGACTTTGCTCTACTCTATACTCAGGAAGTTGTCCCATCATCTGACTAGTTAGAGGTGGTTTAACTCTGAAACATTTGTAGCAGGACCTAATTACCCCACGAATAGTATTTCTACCACGAGGTATCCAATAACGGGTGCGCAGTGAACACAGAACTGCTTGAGCACCGGAGTGAAGTAACATCTCATGTTCATGCTTCACTAACAGTTTAGTCACAACATTTTTAGCCGGTAATATGATTGGATGCTTCTCATCAAATGTCAACTGAGAATTCTCAAGACGGCCACCAACTCTGAGAAGTCCATGTTTATCCAGGAATGGGTTAAGTGATCTCAAGTCACTTGAAGAATCTACTTGTTTCTTGGAAGTTAACCCGTGGATTTCCCTCTTGTATTCAACGGCTTGAATGCGATTCACCACCATTAGTTCCGTTTGTTTCAACTCGATTGAAGACAAGGAACCGGAATATAATTTGTCTCTATTACGAGTATTATGGATGAATCTCAGTACATATCCATATACGCGTTTCAGTTTGAGAAATGAAGAGTACTTCTCAAATTCAGGCACTTGTACCTTAGACATCAGTACACGAATTTGTGTCTTCAATTCTGAGTCCACTCTAGTTGGCGATTCACTGTTAACGAAATCAGTATAAGTCGGAGCGACTTCATGGAGCCATTCAGGTCCCTTCCACCAAACATTCAATGATGACAATTCTGAAGGACTGACACCTCTTGATAAATGATCAGCAAGATTACACAGAGTAGATACGTGTCTCCATTCTGAGCTTCTAGTTAGAGACTGTATTTCGGAAACTCTGTTTGCAACGAAGGTTTTCCAAGTAGATGGGTTTTTTTGTAACCAACACAGGACGATTGTACTGTCAGTCCAATAATACGTAGCAAATGGCACAGAAAGGTTTAAAGACTCAATGACCTTGGACATCAAATTAGCAAGTAATAACGCGGCGCAGAGTTCCAAACGAGCAATCGTCTGTTGCTTCAATGGTGCAACTCTGGACTTAGAACACAACAAATGCACTGATACATGATTGTTTTGAGATACATTACGAATATAAATACAGGCGCCGTATGCAGATTCTGAAGCATCACAGAAGCCATGTATTTCCACACATTTTGCATTAACATAAGGCATTATATTTCTAGGAACACGAATCTTATTTAACACACACAAATCATTAGAGATTTCCAACCAATGTTGTACTATAGAAGAAGATTGTTCCAATAGCTCATCCCATTCTACCTTTAACTGCCAAAGAGCTTGGATGATGAGTTTACACTTCACTACCACACACCCCAAGAGACCAAGAGGATCAAATATTGAAGCTACAGTGGAAAGAATGTTTCTCTTGGTGATCCTTCTTTGATCTGGATTGATCTTGATCTGAATTTGGAATTCATCAGAAGAGGGATGCCATATGATACCTAACGTTTTGACTGCTTCCTCTTTAGTAAGATTACAGGGAGTTAGAGTTTCTCTGTCTTCTTCTGGAACATTAACAAGAGCGTTTGGACAATTTGACTTCCATTTTCTTAAATGAAATTGGGCACTATCTAGCACAGAAGACACTTTACCTTGTAATTCTTGTGCACCTTCCACGGTATCCGAACCACAAATGAAATCGTCCATATAAAAACAAGACTGTATGGCATCAGAAGCGATAGGATGTGATTCCTTACATTGCTTAGATAATTCAAGCAAACATCTTGTTGCTAGAAAAGACGCTGGAGCAATGCCATAGGTCACTGAAGTAAGACGATACTCCCTTAAAGCCTCATCAGGTGACTCACGCCAGATGATGCGTTGCAAGTCCCTGTCGTCGGGGTGCACCAATATGCAACGATACATTTTTGCTATGTCGGCAGATAGCGCAACCTGATAAGTACGAAACCTCATGACCGTAGACAACAGTTTTGGTTGTATAGACGGTCCAACCATGAGCGTAGAATTCAAGGAAACTCCATTAGAAGATTCGCAACTTCCATCGAAAACTACTCGTAATTTGGTCGTTGTACTAGACTCTTTAATTACGCAATGATGCGGTAAGTAGAAAGTACTTTTGTTTCCTTCTAAGGGTGGTGCAAGCTCCATGTGTCCTAGATCGCTGTACTCTCTCATAAATCCGACATAATATTCTTTTAATTGAGAATGTTTATCAAGCTTACTCTCAATGTGCTTAAATCTCTTAATAGCAGTATGTTTAGATTCAGCGACCGAAGGAACATCAAGACGTATAGGTATCTTCACAATAAAACGACCAGATTCATCTCTTTGGACGTTTTCAACGAAATGTTGTTCATACGCTTTCTCTTCTGGACTAAGAACAGGGTTTTGCAGTTCGTCTAGCTGCCAGAACCTTTCCAGTTTTTTATCTAGAGAATCAAGTTTCACAAAATTTACCGAACGAGGATCTACTCTTTTCTTAATACAAAGTTCAGGAAAGGCACCTGAAAATATGTAACCAAACTCTGTTTTGATCAACGTGGGGTATCCCTTCCTTCTCAACGTCTCAGAACCAACAATATCATGGTACACGTCTGCGCCGAGAAGAAGTTCAATCGTGGCAGGTTTATTAAAGTTTGGATCACTCAACACAATGTTAGACGGAATATTCCAGTTTGAATGATCAATCTCGGTGGCGGGACATTGAGATGTGATATTATCTACGACAGCACAATTCAAGTTCAACCTATAGTTAGACACTCTGGACAACAATTGCACCTTACAAGTAAGACTGACTGGAGAGACATCTGAGTCTCCAATACCTACAATAGGAAGTTTGCACGATTGGGTTGCAAGACCTAACTTGCTCAACAGATTTGTAGTCATAAAAGATAACTGGCTGGCAGAGTCCAGTAACGCTCTAACCTTAACTAACCGCCCTAATTTATCTTTCACATTAACACAGGCAGTGCTAAGAAGTACGTTTGAGCCTAGCCCGGAGGTTATCTTCATAGTAGTGGGAGACACAATAGCTGGATGCTCAACATTAGGCTTTCTTTCAAAATGTATTAGAATGTTGTGTTTGCGTTGACATTTGGAACAAGGTTTCTCTTTACAAAATCTCGCTGTATGCCCCTTTGAAAAACAATTATAACATAATCTAATCTGACCAACTAAATGTACTCTTTCATCTACTGTTAATTGGTTGAATTCCTCACAATCTGGTAAATTATGTTTATTTGATTTGCAATTATGGCAATATCTTGATTTGTTGTCATTATCAATATGGAAAGATTTGACTTTAGGCTTTACATCTGGTTTCTCATTTACTACAATGTTTTTACATTCACTGAGCTCCAAGGTTTGAGCTTTTCTCTTCAAAAATTCCATAAAATCGACTAAGCTAGGAATATCTGTAGCGCCATGTTTAGCTTCCCACTCTGACCTATGAATACTTTTCATTTTACTCGATATAATTTCCTGCAACATTAGATCTGATAACAGAACATCACTCTGAAGATTCTCTATGGCATTAATATTGCCCTTTACTTGGTTAAGTACCTTCCTATACTCTGCAGCAGTACCTGTACTACAAGAAGGTAAGCTGAGTAAGCACTTAACATGCTGAGACAATATCATGCGTCTGTTGTCGTACCTTTGCTGAATTAACTTCCAGGCCGTACCAAAATTGCCTTCAGTTATCGCTAAATTACTGAGTAATTGCCTAGGTTCGCCTTCCAGTGACGATAATAAATAATGAAGCCTTTGAACATTATCTAAGTTAGTATTGTTAATTACAAGGGACTCAAAAGTATTCTTAAACGAGAGGTATTCAGTCAATTCTCCTTGGAAATGGGGAATCTGAATAGCCGGTAACTTAAAACTACAACTCGATCTACTAGATGCACGTGACTCATCAAAACCATGACTATGTGTGGGTTTTTGAAGACTTTCTATTAAATCCTGAACCTTGCCACACAACTCATAATATTCATTTTCAAAATCCTCATTATCCCTTGCATGATCCTGACCTGGCTTTGAATCTACTTCAAGCTCTAAGAAATTCTTAACTGCCTCCAAACTGTTCCCAAATATCTCCTAGTTTATTTTGTCTAGCTACTAATGTGTTTAGGGAAATGGCTTCACTATTAATATAATTTTCCAAATTAGTAAGGCTTCTTTTAAGAATGCCTCGCTTTTGGATAGCCTTTGTTTCACTTTCGAATGACATTTTGATAAATAACAAATTACCGAACAATATAACACAGCAAATATTTTATAAAATAATTAAAATATATATAAATCACACAAATAATATGGCAATTTGAAATATCATGTCAGCTCGACTCAATACTAATTCTGATTAAATTAGTCAATTTGTTCTCAAATATCAAGTCTAGGTTTATGGAATGAGGTGGGATATCAACTCTAAGATAGGAGATACAAGCATGCAATAGTACTTATCTTTCAGGCCTCTACTAGGATTTCCAATCGACCAGACATCTGTGGTACTCTAGAATGTGCCACCCACGCTACTAGAAGGTCACAGCACCGTTGATATCAAAGGATAGCTCACTCTAAGACAATTCACTATCAAAATGATATTTCCTTGCACTGGAACTAGACTTCTCGAAGCTCAAAGTTCTGCACGGGGGTCGCGGTCCACTAGTTGATCACAGAAACACCACGTGGTAACGCTTTCACTGTTGATCACCGCACCACCACGTGGTAACGCTTTCACTGTTTCTTTGTTTAATATAGTTCTTCACGTAAGTAATACTTTTTGTGTCACAATATTACGACTTTTCACAAGGCGACTGTTATATGATCACGGGAACACCACGTGGTAACGCTTTCACTGTTCTTTGTTTAATATAGTTCTTCACGTAAGCAATACTTTGTGAATAATACCTGCAAGAAAGTGTTCTCAATTCTTCACTCCCTAAATAGTTTTAAAAACTTCCTTCCTACAAAATTAAAACAAATACTTGTACAGACTCTTATAATGCCACACTTCGACTACTGCGACATATTACTGACTAATCTTACAACTGATCTATCTGACAGACTACAGCGTGCTCATAATGCGTGCATTCGATTTATATTCAATCTCCGTCGTTATGACCACGTGTCTCCTTCATTTCAGGCCTTATCATGGCTACGCCTAAATGACAGAAGAACTTTACATTCACATACCTTACTATTCCAAATTCTGCACACATATTTACCAACTTATTTAACAACACGTTTTCAACATTTATCGGCTCATCACAATTTAGGAACAAGATCACAAGACTCTTCTTTACTTTTGATACCACAACACAGGACCTGTCTGTACTCTGAATCTTACACAATATCTATGGCTAGAGCATGGAACTCACTTCCCAGTCATGTCAGGGACTGTCAATCGCTATCATTATTTAAATCCAAATTAACTGATATCTTAAGTTCGACACAATGAAAACATTAACTACATAACAACTATATAGAGCATTCTATTAATAATCATGTAGGAAGCTACTTACTTTATTTTATATCATTTTAATTTTATTATATTCTATGTTTTTGTTAGCATTAGCTAGTATTAGATCCATCATCATTGTATTTTGTTTAGTCTGTATTTTAATATCTTAAAATTGTAATATGTACGTAATTTTTGTATAATTTTACTATTCGCTGGTTGAGTGGAAGAGAAGGCCTTATGGCCTTAACTCTGCCAGCTAAAATAAATCATTATTATTATTATTATTATTATTATTATTATTATTATGTAAGACCTGTATAATAATATATGGTGCAACAATATAGCTATGCTCTAAACTTTGTACTGGCCCCCTTATCTACATCCAAAATAGTGCCTGTAAGCAGTCTTCACTTTACATGTTACCTTCTTACGCTGGCCATGTGGTGTATATTTCCCACAGATATAGCAGGAATTGTCCGGATGATTAGTGCAGTTTCTGCTTTCCTTCATATTAATGAAATTCTGAAATGAAATGAATCACCGACATCAATGAAAGTAATATACTTCAAGTTTCACTTGTAAACTCTTAACCTACATCATTAGTATGACATATCAATATTGCATTTGGTATGCAGCTGTATGAAACTATTAAGAGAAATATTTTAAATTATTTATTTACAGTATACTTATATTACAGTGCTATAAGGAACAAACTTCTGTTGATATTACTTCACCTTTATGGAATTACACACAAACACTCACAATATTGGAAATAAACATTTTTTAGGGAAAAATTATACCTTTGTTGAGAAGATACTGAAACGACAAAACAAAACATTTATGAAATTATTATGAAGAAGGCCATGGTTTCAATATATATGATCCCATTTATCTAGATAAGCAATAATGAAATTAAGGAATTAAGCAATATTGAAATTCAGGAAACGTGTCTAAAAATAAAAAAAATGTAAATATTAAATATGTAATTATATATAAAATTGTGGCGTGCTAGTTGAACAGGACCTCAGATCTGTAATCAGCACAATAAAATTAGGTTAGATACACTTGTTTTGGTTCAGTAGCAAAATCACTGTAGACCAGTGATATGATCGGATTCTATTGTTGTAAACTAAATGGAACTTATGAATATGATTGGCGGTCTGGCGCAAGTTATTTTGCAGGGAAATTGTGGCCTTAATTTCCGGCATGTGTCTTAAGAGTGAAGAAAACCTTAAAAGTCGATTATTTCAATAAATATAAGATATAGATAGGGACATAAAGCACACCCGGGGATAAGGGCATTATGCCCGAGGTAACCCGGGGGGTGGTGGTGGGGCTCTAAATAAAAAAAATAATAAAAATATCCAAAAAAATTAATTTTAACTTCGCAAGAACATCGGTAGTAAAATATGGAATAATAAAACAAAGTCATATGTATATATATATATATATATTCTTGACGAGAGCAATAAGATGTTAATAGAAAAATTAGAAATATTGTCATACGAAAAAAATTAATAGTATATATTCAATGGTAGATTATATAAGATATAAGCAATTAAATTGCTATGGTCACGTACGACGAATGCAAAAAGATCTGGAAAAAGAAGTAAAGGATGACCTCGAAATGCGTAGATACAAAAAATAGGAAATGGAATGAGAACAAGAGGACTCGAGGACATGGATTAGATGGATACAGAGGAGTGGAGGAGGAAAATAAAACTTTAGGCACAGAAATATATGTAAACTTTAAAAATCCGTATATATATATAAATATAGGCCTATGTATTCACATTGAAAACATAATAAATACATTTAATTATATGTGTGGCACCATAACTCGAAGTCTCAAAGGAACTAGAAAGGAGACACTTTTAAAATTTTATAAAACAATGGCGGTTCCAACACTACTATATGGATCGAAACACTGGGTCTTAACCAAAAGCCAGAAACGAAGAATAGAAACGTCAGAAATGAGGTTTCTGAGGAGGGTGACTGGCTATACAATCCAAAACGAAATGAAAATATACGAAGAGAACCAAATATATTCAAACTACTAGATATAGTTACACAATACAGAGATGAATGGATGGACCACATGGATATAAAGGATAACAATAGAATTCCGAAACAGATTCTTAATTACAAACCACTAGGACGAAGAAATATTGGAAGACCCAGTAAAATATGTATAGACCAATTCTAATACGAGATCGGAAGAGACCAGCAGGTCTAATCCTTGATGCTGATGATGATGATATTCACTATAATAAAATTTGTAACAAAACATTGTAATAATCAAAATGATTTGTTGTAAGTACTGAAATTGAGAACGGAACCTGGACTTGCAGGCCGACATTCATCTCTACTACATCAACAGCCTAGACCACAGTAATGCTCAAAACGGGTAATGTGATCATAAAATATGCATAACGTGATCATATTTAAATTAATGGGTAACATTAAATCTTTCACACAATTCGTTGCAGGCATTAGTGTATATTATATTCCTGTTCATTTAGGGTAACTTTGGTGTAAATTTATACAACTACGCCGAAATTAACCTAATGGATGGGAATAGAATAATAAGAAACTGTTTGTAATTTGATGTCGCATATATTTTCGAGTAGGTGACAGCGGTCAGTAAAGTAAAACATTACAGGATATCTCCTTTAATAAGTTTTATTTGCCTTCAAATCAAAACGTTACGCGTTGACAAACATTAAGACCTAGTGGTTAGAATGCAATAATTCGTGATTGAAACCGAATTTTTATATCAGATGAAAATATTTAAAGTTGATTTCATAAATTAATTTCAACATTATTTAAGGGCATGCAAAAAATCTGCATATAGGGTACCAGGGGGCTTTTTCACGCATGGGGCTTTTTCACGCATTGATAGTGTCATTGGCTCTGATAGCTATACCTCGGTCTACTGAAGGTCGAAGTGGGTATTTATAAAAATCCCGTTTTGTCACTCCTTCAGTAGTGAAAATATTTTTTTCGTGAATAGAACCGTTTATGCGAGAAAAAATATTTTGTTGTGCAAGGTAAACTGTATTCCGTCTTCTTACCTGTTTGAATAGCATTACAGTCTCAATTATTAAGCTATAACATTCGCATTTGAAATCATTTTAGCTTTAAAATAGAACTGCATGTAGGTTATGGTCTTAGAATATTAATTTAAAAACAGCAGACAGTGATACTTAACACATTGGTGACCGACAGCTCTGCGTTGCACCCACCGCTGCTGGACCGGACATTTCTGTCAGTAGGGTGGACTTTTAAATTTTAAACCGCGCTAGCACAGTGTGGCTTTTACATCAATATATTTACAGTCAATAACAATAATGCATAAGTAAATCTTTATTAGTGTTCTCACCAGACTTTCTGGTAGAAATTGAGGGTTTGATAGCGTTGGAAACATTTACCTTTATGTAAAGGCAAAGTGCAAAATAGCATACGTAGCTAGTTTCTTTTCTTCTGTTCACTAAAATCGCGGAAAAGTTTTGAGGGTATTTTTTTCTTTCCAATCACAGTTGGTGTTAATTTATTTTTCTTAATGTCTTAGCCTCCCTGGTGGGTCGTGAGGTGGTCTCCTAGAAGTGGTTTCTTTTCTCTCTGTCTTTCCTCGTCTTCTCTGTCATCTGTTCCTAATTTCACGACTGCCAAACAAGAGGCTGTTTCGAGCAAAAAACTTCTGTTTGACATTTTGCTGTTAGGATTTTGAAATTTATAGACCCTGAAAGCATTAAAGAGTGTACAATTCACAAGCCACAATACAACTTTCTAGCACCATTTTACTATTTTTCTAAGGATGGAGTAATATGATAGGTATTGGTCAGCCCTGTCTACACCCTTACATACTTGTTATATTGAAGTATTCAATAGGGCATTTTTACAACTTTACTCCTCCCACTCTCGTGTTGCCTGATGCAATGTGCTAACCATTCTTACGTCTCTTTTATCTTTCCATGTTTGTAGCAAAAGGTCCCCCTTACTACAAAAACCCTTTCTCCTGGTTTGAGTTTATTTCCTGCTTCCACAAATAATTTTGGAAGCCCTCCGTTAATCTTTATTGCTTCAGAAGCTCTCGTCTTTCTTTCGAGCAAATTTTAAGCTATAGACACACTATTATAATAATTATCCTGGTGGACATGATGCCACAGATATAAATTCGGCTCCAGAAAGCAAAATAGTTTCTTTTAATTTTTCCGCTCTGCAAAATATATTTACAGGTTACATACGTATCCCGTAAACGCCTAACTACCCGCACTAAAATTCCATATTTCACCAGCCGTCTGTCATAAAATTGTAAACAATTCTGTAAAGTTGGCAATTTCATAAAAGAGAAGAGAGGGGTACAAATACAACTAAAATTTATTTCACAATGAGAAGAAACAAAATTGAATGCCTCATTCAAAAGCGAAGAGGCAGGGAAGCCATAAAAAACGTAAAAACGGAAATCTCCGTGACCGGTCGTCTAGCGCTGGCCATTTAAACACGGAGATCTCCGTGGCCCGTCACCAATGTGTTAAGTGACTTGAGCATAATAAACATTTTATTAGCGTATTGTAATATGGGGCTACTTCGCGCACCGATGATGGGGCTACTTTACGCACTAAATTAAGACACATTTTGTATAAAAATTGAGTTACTAACACATTACGTTAATTACAATTAGTAGAAGTAGTATGTGCACCTCGTCGCTGAGCGTTGTATGGCATTATGCCCCGTTGCTAAGCGGTTCCAGCACACAAAAAAAAATCTATTGGAATTTGGGTCAGTATGGGGCCAGTGCCCACCCAACATCTTTACAAATTTGGGTAGCTACAATTAGGAGCGATTCCAGATTGAGAAAACCAGCTTTAACGACTGGGGTGCCTGACATGCTGACCATATGTGACACCTGGCAGGATTATCGTTCTTCTCTATGATTAACACATGTGGATATGAACCCAGAAGTCGGCTGGTAGGCTAAGGGTCATCTAGGCTCTCCATGCCATGGAGGAGGAGCAAATGTAAATTAGTAGCCGTAATATTTCATTCACAGACGCTCTTTAACAATTCTGGTCATTAGCGTGAAGTTCAAAACTGGGCACCAATGGGCCGGTAAATTTTGCTCATATGCCTCTTATTTAAGGCTTGAGGTTCTTTTACTTGTCGTGAATCTACGCCAACGGACCAACAACAAATTTAGATTCCTTACAAAAAATAAATAAATAAACTTGACTGCAGACCTAAACGCCAGCCTAAGCGGACTTCGAAACATTTGATGTCCGACTCGAATGTGGAAATAGCAGCTAAAAGGACGCTAAAACTGTAGTCTGTTGGTGGAATGAGTAGAGAAATTTTCCAGTTTTCTGATTAGATATCTTTCTCACTTGAAGATCAAGAGCGAAATGAGTAATGTCACGTGATCTGTTCTCCCTCCTGCACTTCCTTCCGCGGCCTCATTGTCTGTGATTTTTGCCTTCCTCCTGTGTATATAGCCTTTTTTCAAACAGCTTCTATACAGATTATACGGACAGACTCCGTTGTCTCTAGATAACGAGACTGATGAAATTGTCATGCTCTTTTTGTGAACCGAGATACTTCTCTGAGAAGTCTTTAAGAATGGAAGAGTGGATCAGGTGTCAATAAATGTATGAATTCGTTCCACGAACTGTGTGTGGGTGCAGTTGGGAAGAAACAATTTACGTGTGATAATTGTTTATGGTCATAAGTGAAGTGCGCGAAATAGCCCCTCTCCATGCGTGGATTAGCCCCACTGTGTTTACACAAGGTGTATAGTACAGACAATTTTAGAAGTTTTTTTTATTCAGTGTTATACTACTATTTAAGGAAGATGAATGTTATATTATATAGGTAAGTAAATAAGCTTTAATTATACAGTGATTAAACATATCAATTTTTTAAAATATGATTATAATACTGATTTAAATTTGAAATGCGCAAAACAGCCCCACCCTACACTATGTTATATATAATATAATATATAAAAATCAATGTTTGTTTGTTTGTGTATTCGTATTCTATGTGCGGCCGTACCGTTGATCCGATTTTGATGCTTTTTTTTTTTGCAAAAAATATTCAGGAGATTACCGGGATGAACATTAGGCTATAAGGCAGTTGTAATACTCAAACCCATCACCCCTAATATCACACTTTGTAGCGAAAAACGTGAAATAAAGTCCCTATTTAGACGCTGAAATGGCTTACGTTGCCTAAACCATAACAAATACACCAAATTAATGTACACAGAATTGAATATCTAAAAACTGTACAAAAAAGTCCGCGACAGCATAGGTTCATCTTTTACGGATAACTCACAACAACCATTTTTATATCGGGATAAGCTGATTCCCGAGCTTGCAGTTCAAGGCTCATGGTGAAAACACGATTAATATTTATTTAGGAGTACCAGCTCACATCGGGCATTAGCTAGTATATATATAGGCCTATATAGGCCTATATATAAAATTGATATAATATATTTTTATAGCAGATATAATAGCTTTTTGTACATTGTTTGTAATTTGTAAAATATTATATTTTTCTGGAAAACAGTTAACATATTGCAATATTAACAGAATAATTAATGTATAGTCTTGCTTGGGTCGGTTCCTTTTATGACAATCCGGCTGGTTTCCATGAAGCTTCTCAGTATGATGAATGTCTCCTGGAAGCGTTACGAGCGCTTCGCAGGACAAGGATGGTGGAAGGGCAGCCTTTATTGGATAAGGTCACGAATTACAGACAGAAATGGATTGATCATATGGATGGAATGAGTAAGGAGAGATATCCAATGTTAGCAAGAAATTATCAAGCAAGAGGAAGACGTGATGTTGGAAGACCTAGAAGACGTTGGGCTGATGCATTATGAAGTCGGAACAGGCAATTGCCTAATCCCTGGAGTGATGATGATGATGATGATGATTTAAGTATAGTTATTTCAACTGATTGGGTTCTGAGATTGCAAATAATCCAATGGGATTTAAAATATTTTATAATATGAATATTAGCCAAAGAGAGTTGATATTTTAGTGTGATGACTCTTTGGAGAAAATATTCTCATTTAAAAATGATGAACACTCTCTCTTGTAACTTTATGACGTCCGGAAATATGTTTTAAATAGTTAAATTTCCGATAGCGAAATTAATACTCCATGAATAGTGTAGCTGTCAAATGTTATATATATAATTAGGTTCCCTAATATAGGTAGAGCCCATAAATGTATTTAAATATCAAAATATTGTGAGAGATTGGACGAATAGATTGAATTATCTAAGTTTGAATAAAACGGTAGCACGGGAAGTTATTATAGAGTAATCCGCGAGTGAACACGTTTCATTTAAATGTGATAAATTTCTCATGTGGGTGAGTAAAACGGTATATCTCCAAATTTAAAAAAAAAATGGGGTTTTCTCAATATTAAGGAAGAGAAGACTTCTGCATGGCGTGTATTGTGGCATATCTCGCATCATCATCGGCTACCGACCAATTTGAATAGCTATTATGTGGCAACTTTCATTTTTGGTATTCTTTATGTGTAAAAAGATATAGGCCTATCTATATATGAAAGGGAGAAACATCTATTTACACTTCATAGTAGTTGTGCAAAGCGGGTTATAATGTTAATTAACTCGGTTTTAACTACCACCTGTTAACATATACCACTTAACGCAGCCAGTTAGAAGCGGCTTCTTTTATAATCTCATATTGCATTTCTGCAAGGCAGCTGCTAAAAGTATCAGATAGCAACCAGCTGATAATTCAATATAACAATATTGGTTTAGAGTTCTCGATTAAAATTATCAGTTTAAGCTCAACCGTTGAGCGTATTTGTTGCATTGTGGATGTTTCAATGGACAGAAAAAAAAATTATCGATGATGTAGACTGCTCCAGAATCCCGCAAAATTAAATCAAATCTTTTAAGCAGAGAGATTCAAACACACAGTGGTAAAATATAACAATTTGTTAGAAATGAAAAACAAAGTAAAGAAAAATAAATTATAGCTCTAAAAAAACTAAAGTAACACGATTTATTAGAAAACCGAACTAAAATATGAATAATAACAATAATTTCCAACACGCTTGGGATAAAATTAAAGTGGTCAACAAAAAAATTAATCTCCAACACATCTAAAATAAAACTAAAGTTATCTACAAAAAAATAATAATTTTACCATCAAAAGCGTTTGGTGCTCTATATCAATTAATATATTTAATAATAAACAGATATTGGTAAAAGTAAAGCCTCTAAGAAGAAAACGTAAAAACCATAAAAAGCACCCCACGCTTTTGATGGAAAAATTATTTTATTTTTGTGGATAACTCTAGTTTTATTCTAGATGTGTTGGATATATATATATTTTTGTTGACCACTTTAATTTTATTCCAGGCGTGTTGCAAATTAAAATTATTTTTAATTTTTTAGTTCGGTTTTCTAATAAAGCGTGTTGTTTTAGTCATTTTAAACTATTATTTATTTTTAATTTTTTAGTTTTAACATTTTACAGAATTAGATAAAAATTTAAATATCTTTAAATTCGATACTACTGTATTATGAGCTAAAAGTAATACTCTTCTAAAAACATCCTCCGGGGCGGATTTGAACCAGCGACCTATGGATTACTGAAATTATATATCACTACAGTCCACCGCTCTACTAACTGAGCTCTTAAAACGATTGATTAAAAAGTTGATAAGTCCGCAACCTATTACACTGGTTTTCATTTTTTTGATTATCGGATGTCTCTGGCAAGGATTTAAAAAAAAACATTTATGAAATTATTACATTGCCGTTGGTCCTTTCCTATACAAAGTGTCAAGTAGATCCAATGTTTTGAAGTGGGTGAAAATCGTGTTGAAAAATTCCGTTACATAGATACACAGACACATTTTTTATGTCCTTATGATCCTGGCCAGGGTCTAAGAACAAAATTATGAATTTATTGTATTGCCATTGGTCCTTGTGGGTAGCGGATGAGAACCCTCTATGAGGCAGTCACACTGCCCCTTGCGAATTTCAGGTCACACTGGCCCGGTGTGTAGTACCTGATCGAAGGGTCCCTTGCACAGGGTAACGTGTGAAGACCTCAAAGGACAGAAATAAATGTGCGGAGGAGGCACCCATTTTCCAGGGAAAAATGTGGAGACCCATTTCCGGGGTAACAAGGGAGAAGTCCTCAACGGTCCTTAGGAGCGGAAGAGGCAGCCCTCCATTTGGGGTTCATACAACTGGAGGATATGATGTCTAGCCTTAAGATGGCAATCCCATTGTACATCTCACTCTGCGGAACGCCAGTAACGCACCCAGAGGAAAAACGTTATTACTAGAAGTCTCATATATGATGGAAACAGGACTGTCCCAACGTTGACAACCTTGGCTAGAAACAGGAACAAAGATTTAGGCAGATATGAAATAATGAAAATAGTAGTTTGGAATCCCAGAGGTATCAGAAATAAATAAACTGAACTAGAAAATGAACTAGACAAAATGAATGTAGATGTTGCTGTAATTTCAGAAATTAAAAGAAATTAAAAGTATCAGTCGAATTAGAGAAATATATAATGATTTATGATGGGATATCACGAGAGAAAAGAGCAGCAGCTGGAATTGCAATATTAATAAGAAGAAAATGGAAGAATAGAATTCACAGTTACGAGTATTTCAATAAAATAATAATAAAAATAAGGTTAAAAACGGTGAGAAATTATGTAACGATAATAGGTGTTTATAATCCAGGGGAAGGTAAATTAGAAGAATGTACAGACTTTTATGAAAATCTACAGAAACAAATTAATAAAGTTAAACCAAATAATTATTTATTAATAGCTGGAGATTATAATGCCAGAATAGGCAATAAACCTATTAAAACTATAATGGGGAAACATGGAAAAACAACCCAAAATAAAAATGGAAGACTTCTAATAGATTTTACAAATTATAATAAATAATTTAAGAATTACAAACACATTTTTTCCACAACGAGATATACATAAATACACTTGATCAGCAAGAGGACAAAGAAGCATAATAGACTACACTATAGTCAATGAAATATGTTATAAGTTAGTGCTTGATACAAGAGTATTTAGAGGATGTGATATTGGTTCAGATCATAACCTTCTAATTACTAATTTAGCAATACCAGCAAAGTGGAAAAGAAGTAGTAGTAGTAGTAGTAGTAGTAGTAGTAGTAGTAGTAGTAGTAGTAGGACTTTATTAGACAAAAAGTAAGATATTTACAATATTATTTACAAACATGGGTCGCACGGGCATGGGAAAGAAGTAAAATTAATACGGCAAACAAAACAAATGAAGAAACTTTCAAAGTGCACCTACTTCAAGATGAATAGATTAGAAATGTATATCAACAACGACTAGATCTATATATAAAACAAAATGCTATAAGTAGAAATATTAATACATATTAATAAATATTTTGCAGACGACCAAGTTCTAATATCTAGTTCAGAAGATGGTCTACAGAATTCGCTCTTTCAGTTAAATAACATTATACAGAAATATAATTTCAAAATATCAATAAGTAAAACGAAAATCCTAGCTTTTAAGGGATCAGATACCGTAAGAGCTAAAATAATTCTGGAGGGGAAACCCACTAAACAAGTGAACCATTTTAAATACCTGGGTTATGAAATCTCCTATTTTAAAAATGAAGATCTATTTAACAAACTTAATAAATTTAATTATATATGTGGAACAATCAAAAGGATATTTAAAAGCACAAGAAAAGAAACAAAACTAAAATTTTATAAAGTAGTGGCAGTCCCCTTACTATTGTATGGTAGTGAATTTTGGGTTTTAACTAAAAGAGAAGAAAAGATCATAGAAGCAGCTGAAATGAGATTTCTGAGAAGTGTGGCTGGTTGCAAACTTCTAGATAAGAGAAGAAGTGAAGATATTAGAAATGAGCTAAATATCTTTAAACTCTTTGATAGAATAAAATAATCTAGAAAACATTGGAAAGAACATGTTCAAAGAATGGAAGATGATCGCATTCCCAAAATTATACTTAAATACAAAACAAAAGGACGCAGGAATGCTGGTAGACCGAAGAAGAGATGGATCCAACTTTTGAATGAGAATCTATGAGACCGGAACAAGTCACATGGGCTTAATCCGTGATTGTTGATGATGATGATGATTATGTCGTTGGTCCTTTACAAGTGTACAAAGTTTCAAGTCGATCCAATGTTTTGAAGTGGGTGAATATCGTGTTGAAAGATTCCGTTACATAGATGGACAGATACAGGTCAAGCTAATATAAAGGGTGTAAAACTACATATACTGAAAGCACCATTACTGACGAATTAGTATATATCTAATTCTACTAGTAAAGATAAAGTGGATAGACCTATATGTGATGGGGTAAACTCGAAAGTTCGTGGAAAAAGCATTAATGAGAAAAGTAAGTCAAAAACTCAAAGTAGTGCTAAATTATCGGCTAGTATCAAGGATGACTTAAATATCACCTTTTATGTTGCAATGTTCGTAACAGTTTATGATCTAACGAACTACATGTGAAAAAGGGCGGTAGAAAATGCTTTGTATCTGACTATTTAACTCATGCCCCAAATGGGAGTCAATGCTCAATCACGTTTCAATGAATTTTGATTTAAATCACAGTCCCCTTTTACCTCTAATGTATCAAATAAGTTTTTCATAAGTAATGCCACGAGTGATTTCCAACTTATCGATAAATTCACGACTCACGAAGTGAGGAGTGAATTTATCTAGAGAATTTGGAAATCAAGAGTGGCATTTGTTAGGACTATTTAACGAATAAAATTAAGCTCTTTACTCACAAATCACTATTTAACTATAGTTATTTTAAAATATTTATATATTTAATGTAAACGGCGATGTTTGAAAACAAATGAGAAACGATAGGTACGCTTCTACTGCTTCATTTGTTTATCACTGCAACCAGATCATACTATTTATTGCCAAAGGAACGCAATATTGTAAGGAGGAGCTTTCTTTAATATGGTAATTATAACACCGATAAATATTTGGTGAAACACGACTCTGATTGGTTGTAAAACAGAAATCATTGAAACGTGATTGGTCATTGACTCACATTTGGGGCATGAGTTAAATAGTCATATTAAAGAAACCTCCCCCTTTTTAACATTCTGAATAGGTCAGAACATTATTTTGCAGAGGATGACTCTCTAAGTAATACGTTGATTATAGGAATATATATTAACATGTAAGAATCCCAGAATATAAATGGCTCCCAGATTGTATATATAGTGCACGAATATAACCTGATGCTACTTGCGGGATATAATAGAAAAATATTTGTAGCAATTGATTATACCATAATAAAAAGAACCACTGTATACATTTTCTTAAACGTATTATTTCCCAGAAAATAACGTTACAGAAAAATATAATTGACATATTTACATCACAAGATATCAGAAATTAATTAATACATATATTGTTTGTTATAAATTTCTCCACTACGGTGCATTCTTACAACATTGCGATTCTTTGGCAATAAATATTATGATCTGGTCGCCGTGATGAACGAATGAAGCGTAACAATCGTGTCTCATTTGTTTTCAAACATAGGCGTTTACATTAAATATATACATACACTGTTCAAAACAATTAGAGGAACACTTGTAATAAATTGAATCAGTAATTGTTCTTTAAAGCTGTGATGCTGAAAGTTGGGCAATATGTAAATTGAATTATTAATTTTATCATTGGATACAAATTTTAAAGATCCATGGCCTAAATACAGAGATATTACCTGAAATAACAAATATAGAGTTTTTTTTTATTTTGGAAGGCACTGGCCACTTCTAATTGGTAAGCTTCCTGATTTTGCTATAGTGACGAATGTTGATTATTGCCTTGTTTATTGAAGTCTCTGACAAAATGAGGCATTTAAATGAGTTTGAAGTGTATCATACTCTACATCTTTTACGACAAGATCAATCTCTGCGACAAGTAGCTAAAGAGCTTGGGGTTTCTCCTTCCGTGGTGTCCAGGTTACGCAACAAGCACAGAGAGACAGGTCAGTATTGTAGAAGAAGACGTGACCAGGGCCGTAAATTTAAAACAAGCCCCCAGGATGACAGATACGTTGTTCTTTCTGCTCTTCGACAGCGTACAAAAACTGCAAAAGACCTGCAGAATGACCTTCATATGGCTTCCGGAATCCGGGTTTCAGACCAGACCAAACCATAAGGAACAGATTAAGGAAAGAGAATATTCGTCCAAAAAGGCCCGTTAAAAAACCACGCTTAACAAATGGGCATAAGGCAGCAAGACGTACGTAAGCTGAAAACCACGGTGATTGGAACCTGAACCAGTGGGAGTCTGTGCTCTTCTCGGACGAATCCAGGTATCTTCTTACACGTTGTGATGGTCGATTGAGGGTGTGGGGACGGCCAGGAGAAAGATTTTCTACAGAGGCTGTACAGGAAATTGATAGATTCGGAGGAGGTTCCATAATGGTATGGTCCGGAGTTATGTACAACAATCGTACGGACCTTGTACTTGTTCCCCAGCGACTGAATGCTGTCCGGTATATCGAGCACGTTCTGGAAGAGCATGTAGTACCTGCTGCCATTGGAGTAGGCCCTGGATTTCTGTTTATGCAGGATAATGCCAGGCCACATTCTGCGGCTGTCACCAGGTATTTCCTGAGGAGGAATGAAATTGAGGTAATGGAGTGGCCAGCGGTCAGCTCAGACCTCAAGCCTATTGAACACTTGTGGAATCTTCTAGACAGGAAGGTCAGGAACCGACATCAAGCTCCACAAACTCTGCAGCAACTTGGAGATTCTCTGAAGGAGGAATGGGAGAATATCCCGCAAGAGGAAATCCAGAATCTTATTGGGAGCATGCCACGAAGGTTCCATAGTGTCATCGAATGTCGTGGAGGCCATACACGATACTAACTCTATATAACGTGTGTTTAACTTTGAAAAATAAGCACAAGATCCAATTGCTTACATAGCGGAATTATTTGAAAAGTTAATTGTCAGCGTTATTCATTTGTTTTTACTGACATGAGCAATAAATAAATAAATAAATAAATAACGACAAATAATGTACTTTATTAATTACATGTTTGTACCTTTATCCAATGAAAAAATATTTGCATATTTCATAGTGTTCCTCTAATTGTTTTGAGCAGTGTATTTTAAAATAAATATAGTTAAATAATGATTTGTGGGTATACAGATTAATTTTATTCCTCAGTTAGTTCTAACAAATGCCACAAGTAATTTAAAAATTACCGATAAATTCACGACTCACGAAGTGACTATCTAACTCATGACCCAAATGGGAGTCAATGACCAATCACATTTCATTGATTGTTTACTTACAACTAACCACAGTCATTTTTCACCTCAATTTTATCAGTTTAATTTTATCATTTTGAAATCAAGCTCCTCCTTTTTACACGCTTTATATTAGCTTCACCTGTATCTATCTATCTATGTGACGGAATCTTTCAACGCGATTTTCACACACTTAAAATCATTGGATCGACTTGAAACATACCTGTAAAGGACCCGTGACAATATAATAATGTCATGTTTGCTTCTAAAATCCTGGTCAGAATCACCAGAAAATAAAAAAAAGTGTCTTTGTATCTATGTGACGGAATATTTGAACACGATCTACACCCACTTAGAAACATTGGATCGACTTGAAACTTTGTATACTAGTAAAGGTCCCGTGACAATGCAATAACTGCATATTTTGTTTCTAAAATCGTGGCCAGAATCATCAGAAAATAAAAAAAATGAAAACTGGTATAATAGGTTGCGGACTTGTCGACTTTTTAGTCAATCGTTGTAAGAGCTCAGTTGATAGAGCGGTGAACTGTAGTGGTATATAATTTCAGTAATCCATAGGTCGCTGGTTCAAATCCGGCTGGGAGGATTTTTTTAAGAAGAGTATTACTTTTTGCTCATAATACAATAGTACCGAATTTAAAGATATTTATATTTTTGGCTTATTCTGTAAAATATTAAAACTAAAAAAAAAATAAATAATAGTTTTAAAAAACTAAAACAACACGCTTTAATAGAAACCCGAACTAAAAAAAGAAAAATAATTTTAATTTCCAACACGCTTGGGATAAAATTAAAGTGATCAACAAAAAAATAATCTCCAATACATCTAGAATAAAACTAGAGTTTACAACAAAGAGAAAATCATTTTACCATCTAAAGCGTGGGGTGCTCTACATCACTTAATATATTTGATAATAAACAGACATTGGTAAAAGTGAAGTCTCTAAGAAGAAAATGTAAAAATCATAAAAGCACCCCTCGCCTTTGATGGTAAAATGTTTTTCTTTTTATTGATAACTCTAGTTTTATTCTATATGTTTTGGAGATGATTTTGTTGTTGACCACTTTAATTTTTTTCCCAAGCGTGTTGGAAATTAAAATTATTTTTCATTTTTTAGTTCTGTTTTCTAATAAAGCGTGTTGTTTTAGTTTTTTTAAAACTATTAATTATTAACTTTCTGAATAGATCATGGCGTTATTTTTCAGTGACCGCATGTGGCTACCAGATTGCATATATGTAGTGCACGAATGTAAGCACATAGTGCTTGCGGAAGATAATATAAAAATATTTGTAGCAATTTATTATACCACAAAAAAGTAACCACGTTTGCACTTTCTTGAACGAATTATCTCCCAGGAAATAACGTTAGAGAAAAATATAACTGACATATTTACATCACAGTATATGAAAAATTAATTAATAGCTATAATGTTGGTTATAAATTTCTCCACGAGGATTCATTCTTAAAATATTGCGATCTTTGGTAATAAATAATATGATGTGGACGCAATGTTAAACAAATTAAGCGTAACAATCGGTTATCATTTGTTTTCAAACATAGTTGTAAACATATTGAAATAAGAAACAGGACTACATTAAGGCTGTACTAATTCGTACCCCTCAATTGTCTTGGCACTCTCTCCAATCGTCGCCATAAAATGGCCTGCCTAAACTTGCCTTTGCTGGGAAAAACAGACGATCTATTTTATTTTTATGGATACTCTGGTAACTCATTTTCAGAGACTAGATGATTTATTAAACCACTCGGTAGACGATATATAATTGAATAGTTGCCCCGAAAACAGATTTAACCCACAAGTTTCAAATTGTTGAGAAAACAAAAAAAAACATATAATGTTCATTTTGAGGCTATCATATACATTTTAATCTCTAAGCCTATTAGAATCAGATACAGCCAATTTGAATGCACAATAACATGCCAATAACAATTTAATATAGCATTGGGTGCAAACGTGGTGCATAAATTAAAGTGGAGAAATTATCTAGCACATATTTAACTAAAAATACTAAAAAAAGAAATAGGAAATTCATATTGAACACTGATTCAGTTAGAAAAATTTCTAACTTAACCAGTTTTCAATATTAATTTTCCATTTAATGTTATTTCGTTACATTCTTTGTGTCTTTCTTATTTTCACTCAATTTCTCTTAGATTCTGATTAGAATTCAGGAACCTGTGATGGAATTCATTTGCACATGAACAAGAATTGTTTTTCTGCACTGCTATTAATGACTTGACTAACTGCTTCCGCCACTTTGTTACATATAGGTCACTGATCGCTTGAAAGACAACTTTTAAAAATAATTAAAACAGGTCAGGAAGAGAATATGGATAATTTTTCATGCAACATGCCGTGATAAAACCGGATAGATCTTTTTTTTGTGGGATAGATATCTTTTTGGGGCAACTATTCAATTACTGACATTCATAGATATATTTTATTATTTTATATTTCTTATCCTCTGATACATTATTGCATTTACAACTCTTGGTGGTAAACAGTGATAAGTTCCACTTTACACGCATTGAATTTTCCAGTTCCACTGTACAGCAGTTCAATCAATAGATTGGATAGTAAGAACTCTCTCTTGAGCTATCTCGGTCAAGCCGATGGTCAGAGCTACGCTAGGAATTGAATCTTCGATTCTACAAGTCGCTCTAACAATTGCCATCAAATAGCAGTTCAAACTATTGTATTCCAACACACAACTTTTTCCTTCAAAAGGAACACAGGACGTATGTTGCAAGAGATTGCAGAATTACGCTTGCGAAATGTGTATAATAAAAAAACTTTACGTAGTGCACCCAAAAGAAAATCTTATTCGATTTTTTCTCTATCGTATTAGATTTCATCGCCACAAGAATATAATATAGAGAAATTCAAAGAATCTTCGATTCGAAAGAAAATTTGATTATACCAGTATTACCTGGTTCACAATATTAAAAAGGCGACATTTTATTTAATTTTAAAGTAGTATAAAATATTATATTTTAATTCGAATTAAGTAATGGTAAGAATAAAAATATAATAATGTATTTGTTTACAGTCGCTTCAGGTAAAATGGCTATATAGCGATATGACTGTTATTTTGGCTATTGCTGTTTCCAATATATTAAGTTTGGCGATCTCTTTCTGTTACACCAATGAGAAACTTCATCTGCACCAAGATACTTAATGTTCTAAATGGGCTTTAATTTCAATGACCGCCGCTACACAAATTGTATTATTCCTAAACCCGTCAGAAATACCATGTATATATATCTGAGCTTGAGAAAGATGCTACACTGCTTGTGATCTTTGATTCAAGTATGATTGAGTTTTATTCTTATACATTAGATAGCTCAGTTGTACACCTTAATTTTTACGAATATGATTGATGATTTATAAGACTGATGGTTTTTCAGGAACGTTGTGGCTAAATTTTCCTGATATTTTCTTTGCACTTACGGATAATTCTGTGAAAGCATGGCATTCAACCCTATCGAGAATCGAATTTGGGGCCGCTACACGAGAAGCAGCGATCTCAGTGGTTGTTAGTAATAACTAGAACCCAGATTTGTATGCAAAGTAAAGTACTAAATATGCATGCAAATATGCATGAAACATATAGAAAATATGCACCCTATATATGAAAAAAAAACAGATTGTAATAAAATAAATTATTTGCTTTATGGGTAATCTTAGCTTAAAGATGGCTGTTATAGTAGTTAAGGAAGGTTTTCATGAGGTTTTCTTCTGTGAAGCTCCTTCATCTGTCGGTGAAGAAGGTTTTATGCAATGGAAATGTCCTTTCTACATCTCATGATGTCACAAGTGCATGTGAAAATACCACTGATCTCCTTCAGTGAATTCCTCTTCGGTTACAGTTTTTTCACTATCACCAGAGAGCATTTTGCTAATGTGACAAATTTTATTGCAGCCAGGATTTTTATTTAATACTTCTCTAAGCTTATCAAATGCGATTTTAGCAATACTGTAATATTATTTCTCAACGCCTACGGGTATTTCCCTTCTTACACAGATGAAAATATATATACCTTACGCTTATATCCAATGGATTGCAGAGACTTTATTAACCCTTAAATTCATAATGTATCCTTTTGGATACATCAGTTGGTTCAATTAATTTAATATTTTAAATAAATCAGAAGAAAACTAACAAAACGAAACCACTTAAATGTGGGTCTAATTATACAATACACCTAATAATAACAATTACACAAGATTCCGTTTTCACTGCAGTCTGCCACATTCAAATAAGTAAAACAAGTAATTTGTGTTTTGCCAATTTAAGGGTTAATTTAAAAACATATTAATCAATAATTCAAATAGAAGGTAATTATTACCTGCACCATTTACTGTTCGCAGATGATCAGGTGGTGATTTATTAGGATTCAGATGATGCATTTTACATGTTAAGGAAATTAGAGATAGAATACAAAAAAAATTGGGATTGCAGATAAATTATAATAAAACAAAATATCTTTCATTGGATTCAACTGATGAGTTAATACGTTATTCAGGAAAAATACGTAATGTTAAATTTTTTAAATATTTAGGATCTATTTTAGATAAAAGTGGGAATTAAATTACATAAGTTGAAAGAAGAATAACTGATGGAAGAAGAATCATTGGTATGTTGAACCCAGTGCTTTGGAATAGAAATATAATATATAGAACGAAGAAAACTATATTTCAATATTTGTTACAAAACGTTTTGTTACATGGGTCCGAAACCTGCACAGTAAGTAGAAAACAAGCCAACAAACTGTTTTCAGTAGAAATGGATTTTTGGAGGCGATCGACAAGAATTCCAAGGGATAAGGTCTGAAACAGCACAATAAGGGAAATTATGCAAGTTGAAAGAAAACATATTAGAAAAAATAGAATAAAAATGTTTGAAATGGTATGGACACCTCATAAGAATGGAAGAAGAGAGAATACCAAACAAAATCCTTAATTGGAAAGCTAATGGAAGAAGTGGAAGAGGCAGGCTTAGAGAATGATGGATGGATGGATGGATGGATGGAGTAAAGAGAAGTATGGAAGCTAAAGATTTGAGGGAAGAAGATGCTTTAAACAGGAAATTCTGGCGACAAATAACTTTGGGTTGAAGGAGAAACACTGTATTGTGGAATATCCCTAAATAAAAAAAATATGAATTAATTACTGTTAATTAGCTGAAGTGAACATTATAATTTAATCCCACATTTAAGAGTAAAATATGCATTTATGCATTAAAACTGTAAAAAAGCATTTTTCCCCTGAATATGCATTTCCATGCATTATAAAATACCGCTCAAATTGTCTGTGAAGGGACCACTTAACATGTAAATCATTTCCGCATACTTTTTAATGTGTAAAACAAAACATGCATTTCGCATACAAATCCGGGCTCTAGTTATAACATTGTCAGATTTTTCTGTCGTTGTTAAGTCAACTGATCACATTAAAATCCGTATATTTCGGTGACCAGAATTCAAAATAAGAAAATAAATTAATCAACGTCGTGACTTATGTTCAAGGTCACACTCACAAAGGCATTCTTCCATTGTCTTCTATACTCAATGCATATCTAGGACAGATTTCTCTGTCCTTGTTAAGTCAAATAGATTATTATATCAACCGATCACATTAAAATTCGTATATTTTGTTGACCACAATTCAAAATAAGAAAATAAATTAATCAACGTCGTGACTTATGTTCAAGGTCACACTCACAAAGGCATTCTTCCATTGTCTTCTATACTCAATGCATATCTAGGACAGATTTCTCTGTCCTTGTTAAGTCAAATAGATTATTATATCAACTGATCACATTAAAATTCGTATATTTTGGTGACCAGAATTCAAAATAAGAAAATAAATTAATCAACGTCGTGACTTATGTTCAAGGTCACACTCACAAAGGCATTCTTCCATTGTCTTCTATACTCAATGCATATCTAGGACAGATTTCTCTGTCCTTGTTAAGTCAAATAGATTATATCAACTGACCACATTAAAATCCGTATATTTTGGTGACCAGAATTCAAAATAAGAAAATGAATTAATCAACGTCGTGACTTATGTTCAAGGCCACACTCACAAAGGCATTCTTCAATTGTCTTCTATACTCAATGCATATCTAGGACAGATTTCTCTGTCCTTGTTAAGTCAAATAGATTATTATATCAACTGATCACATTAAAATTCGTATATTTTGGTGACCAGAATTCAAAATAAGAAAATAAATTAATCAACGTCGTGACTTATGTTCAAGGTCACACTCACAAAGGCATTCTTCCATTGTCTTCTATACTCAATGCATATCTAGGACAGATTTCTCTGTCCTTGTTAAGTCAAATAGATTATATCAACTGACCACATTAAAATCCGTATATTTTGGTGACCAGAATTCAAAATAAGAAAATGAATTAATCAACGTCGTGACTTATGTTCAAGGCCACACTCACAAAGGCATTCTTCCATTGTCTTCTATACTCAATGCATATCTAGGACAGATTTCTCTGTCCTTGTTAAGTCAAATAGATTATAACAACTGGCCACATTAAAATTCGTATATTTTGGTGACCAGAATTCAAAATAAGAAAATAAATTAACCAACGTCGTGACTTATCTTCAAGGTTACACTCACAAAGGCATTCTTCCATTGTCTTCTATATTCAATGCATATCTAGGACAGGTTTCTCTGTCCTTGTTAAGTCAAATAGATTATATCAACTGACCACATTAAAATCCGTATATTTTGGTGACCAGAATTCAAAATAAGAAAATAAATTAATCAACGTGGTGACTTATGTTCAAGGTCACACTCACAAAGGCATTCTTCCATTGTCTTCTATACTCAATGCATATCTAGGACAGATTTCTCTGTCCTTGTTAAGTCAAATAGATTATATCAACTGATCACATTAAAATTCGTATATTTTGGTGACCAGAATTCAAAATAAGAAAATGAATTAATCAACGTCGTGACTTATGTTCAAGGCCACACTCACAAAGGCATTCTTCCACTGTCTTCTATTCTCAATGCATATCTAGGATATGCAGTACCTATTATTCACTCGAATAGCTATCCTCCCACCTACACCAAGGTATGCCTGTTGGGATTATTCTAACGGTTTTCCAGTAAAAAGTTGAATATATATTCTTTATTTTTCTTCTTCTCCTTCTTGTAAGGTTCGTTCGGGCTTCAAGTATCGTTACAAATATTTTGACTCCTACGAATAAAAGTGCACAATTGGACAAGTTGTACAATGAGAAGCTCCATAAATTATATTGTTAAGGATATATTTCTACTATCGACTACTAGAGATACACTTCTTCTTTATTTCAAGCGCTTAGTCTCAATAATCTTAATAATATAATTTATGGAGATTCTCGTTGTAAAACTTCTCCTAGTATGATGTAAGTTAAAAATTAAATTGTACCTGTTGGTAGGTGCCGTCGTCCTCAACTTTGTTAAAATATTGTATATAAAATTAACACGAGCGCTTTCGGAAGTTATCTTCCATCTTCTGCAGGTTGAGTTTCCGCTACTTGTTGTTGTGTACGGTCATGTATACTCCAACTGTTTGTAGCAGCATCACCGTACACAACAACAACAAGTAGCGGAAACTCAACCTGCAGAAGATGGAAGATAATTTCCGAAAGCGCTCCGGTTAATTTTATATACAATATTTTAACAAAGTTGAGAACGACGGCACCTACCAACAGGTGTAATTTAATTTTTAACTTTCATCATATGACTTCACCTGTACGGATTTTGATATGAATTTTACTAGTATTGATTCTCCTAGTATGTATTTATATTCCTTATGAGAAACAATACTTGTATTTGGTTACTATTTACGTACCAATATTATATCGAAGAAAAAATATATTTTGGATATTTCTGTCATTAAATAGGGATAAAATGATAAGAATCTGATTCGGTTTTAAATTACGTAGAATGTCAATATCACATGAAAGTTGTAGAATTTAATTTAACATAAGTCAAATCATAATATCAATAAACTTTTTTCTTCATTTCATAAAGGATTTGTAAGACTATTTAACACATGCCCCAAATGGGAGCCAATGACCAATCGCGTTTCAATGATATCTGTTTTACAGCCATTCAGAGTCGTGTTTCACGAAATATTTATTAGTGTTATATTTACCATATTAAAGAAAGCTCCTCCTTTTTAATATTCTGAACAGGTATGACCATTATTTTGCATTGACTGAGCCTATAAAAATACGGCTACCAGATTGTATATATAGTGCATAGATGTCAACACATAGCGCTTGCAGGAGTTATTATAAAAACATTTGTAGCAATTTATTATACCACCAAAAAAAGAAACCACTGTTTGCACTTTTTTAAATTTATTTTTTTCCAGGTAATAATCCAGAAAAATATAATTGTCATATTTACATCATACGACATCAGAAATGAATTAATATACAGTTTGATGTGTTTCATTTTTTCTCCACTAGAGAGTATTCTTACAATATTGCGTTCCTTTGGCAATAAATAGTATGATCTGGTTGCAGTATAAACAAAAGAAGCAGATGAAGCGTACCTATCGTTTCTCATTTGTTTTCAAACATCGCCGTTTACATTAAATATATAAATATTTTAAAATAACTATAGTTAAATAATGATTTGTGAGTAAACAGCTTTATTTTATTCGTTAAATAGTCCTAACAAATGTCACCCTTGATTTCCAAATTCTTTAGATAAATTCACTCCTCACTTGGTGAGTCGTGAATTTATCGATAATTTGGAAATCACTCGTAGTATTACTTATGAAAAAGATTCTCTCCCCATTCGGATTATTAGGGTAGATTCATTTAAGAACGGTCTTCAACTGCTGAGGACATTACCTTCGCAACTCAATATGAACATGAGAAGGTAGATAACTTTGCACAGATACTGCTTTTTGCTTGCACGACATTCTTACACATTTTGAAAAATATATAACTGGGCTCGTGATACACATTATTTCCGAAAGGAACCATATTCAGGAGTTAAATCTGCATTTTAAGAAATTGATCTACCCGGGTTTGAACCTGCACTCTGGAAACCGGAGGAGAGCATATTTACCAGTATCAGTCCGAACCGTCACTGAAACTGCGAACTGACTGTATTTTATAACAAATAAACATGTCCGAACATACAGTAAAGTACTCGTGTTATAAATTTGAGAAAAAAAATCAAACCCTATGGGGGGGGCAAAGGAATAAAAGTTAGACAAAGAGACATTCCCGTTAATGAAAGCACAGGGGTTCTACAAAATATATAAGCTGCCTCAACTTATAAAAAGCAATGTGTAAATAAAAATAATATATGAAAAACTATTATGAGTACACAGTACTTAAATAAGTGCGTGAAATGTCATGTAAAGCATATAACACTAAACATTAAGTGTCCATTCATCATACCAAACATAATAATAATAATAGTAATAAAAATAGTAAAAATAATAACAATATTAATATTAATAATAATAATAATAATAATAATAATGTTTTAATCGTTCTTGCAGACTTAAGGTCATTAGAGCCTTCTCTTCCACTCAATCAGCACAAATATAGAACCACATATTTACAAAGTAAATTATACTCATAATATAATTACTAATGGTACTGAAAAATATTTCGAGAGAGACGTTACATAATTTTATGCGAGAGGAAGTGATCATTAAAAAAAGATAAAGGATAATTGTTATATTTATTGCATTCGAGATACTATCCATCCATCCATAGTAATTCTGCCAGAGGGCAGGGTCTTTCACTACAATCATAGCATTTTCGTGCTATGCTTTGCAGCTTTACTAGGGAATTATAGGTGTGGTAGCTTCCCGTTGATTTCCACACCGGTGAAGGATGATGATCATAATGACAAGGGAGATGATGATGGCCGAATGATTTTCGGGGACCGTTGGGCCATATGCTTCCTGACATTTGTCTTTCAGTTAAGGAAAAACCCCGAAAAAACCTCACACAGGAGCCTGTCCCGACCGGAAATCCAACCCGGGCCCGCTGCGTGACAAGGCAGCACGCTACCTAGAGACCACAGCGGTGGAGCGAGATACTATAAAAAATACTGGTAAGTAAGCAAGGAATGCACGTTCTATCTTAACTAGAAATAATTTCCTCACACCTCTCAATCCAGGATATTCGTAACTTTAATAATATGGATCAGAAATTCAGGGTGTTACATGACATCACCGACAAAACTTTAAAGAGCGACAGAGGATCAATTTTTTTTAGAAATGTTTACTCTTGAATACGCAGTTTTCCAATTACGCGCACTGTTCATGATGCTCAGCTTTATGTTTTCGTAATTCAATAAAAACATTTGTATGGAGAATACATTTTATTGAAATATTTCTGACAGTATACATTGGGCTTAAACAGCTATCTCTGTGCCTGATTACTGCTTCATATCTTCCTAGAAATATATTTGATGTAAAACGTCTAATTTATTCAAGCAATAATTTTACTAGGAGCCTACTCGAGTTTCATAACACATAGGCTATATTCGATTTTCCCCCAAAGAAAATCTGAAGGGGCATTGAGTTTGATGAAATCGCTGGCCACGCAACTGTTCCTGCTCGTCCAAAAAAATATTCCTCAATGTCGAAGTTTAGTTGTGCTTGCGCATCAATAAGAGAGTATTCTGGGATTCAATTACGCTTGAACAAGAGATGTCTGCGCAGCTAACGCTATTCTCCAGCAGTCAAGAAGCAATGCCTTCAGAACTTCAGGTAAGCTGTTACAATTAACCTTACCGTCAGAATTATAGATTTTTGGACTATTTAACTCATGCCCCAAATGACATTTAATGGTCAATCACATTTCAATGAATTTTGATTTATAACTAATCATAGTCGTTTTTCACCTCGATTTTATCACGTTCAATTTACCAAGTGGCTCCCAGATTGTATATATAGTGCACAAATGCAACCGTATTCTACTTGCGAGATATAATAGAAAAACATTCGTAGCAATTCATTATACCATACAAAAATAAATCACTGTTTGCACTTTCTTATTATTTCCCAGGAACTAACGTTGCAGAAAAATATAATTGACATATTTACATCATAGGGCATCAGAAATTAATTAATGACCTGTAAAGATGTGTTTTACTTTTTCTTACAATATTGCGATTCTATTTGACTATAAATATGACCTGGTTGCAGCGATGAACAAATGAAACATAACGTTTGTCATTTGTTTTCAAACATCGCTGTTTACATTAAATATATAAATATTTTAAAATAACTATATTTAAATAATTATTTGTGAGTAAACAGCTTAATTTCATTCGATAAATAATCCTAACAAATGCTACGAGTGATTTCCAAATTATCGATAAATTCACGACTCACGACCCACCTATGATAATTGCAGCCCAGATGTTCACAATAAGTCTTTGTTGATGATGTTTAAACATGCGGGTACTAGAAGTCAGAGATATGACTGTTCCTGATCTTAAAATAACGGTCTAGCATAAAGTAGGTTTCGACTGTGAATAACATGTGTGATGTAACATAGGAGCATTTTCACTGCGATAAGAAACTACCCTTAAAATTGCATGAGGTATGATATCTACTGACCGAATTTTCTGTAGGAGACACATGTATAGGTGTAGTCGTGCAGTACACTCTAAATGGACAGTTATCTCACGCCATAACATGAACTATAGCATGAGTGCTTATATAAGGTTCCTAACCTATACTACCCACTACTCCACCATAAAACAGCGGTGTCCTCACAACATATCTTCCACCATCGACATATTGAAGACCAACGTTTAGCATTTATGAAAGGCGTCGAAGTATTACAGGCAAAGCTACTGCTGTGTGGATGTCTCCTGTTGCTCGTCGACCTGACGAGGCTAGCTTATATTTCACTTAGCCCCCTCCATAAACCCATTATCATGAATTCAGTATAAGAACTCTTAGTTCATATTTTTTAGTACCCTCACAACATTCTTAAAGCAATGTGAAGGAATGTTTTTTTAACAATCTCTCTGTATGGCCTACCGTTGCTAGTACTTTTCGATGATATCATGTAACACACTGTACATTGTTTTGATTTCGTAATAATCGTTAACAAGTAGGCTCAACGCTTGACTTTTATACAAATTTTCAATTGGTATTTAACTCATGCCACAAATGCTGGTCAATTACCAATTACGTTTCAATGAATGTTGTTTTACAACCAATGACAGTCGTGTTTCACCTCGCTCTTTATCGATTTATCTTTATCAGCTCCTGCTTTTGTGATAAAGAAAGCTCCTCCTTTTTAATGTTCTGAACAGATCAATCATTATTTTTCTCCAACACATACATTGAATATAGCAAATAATGAAAAGATTCCTTGATTTTACTGAATTGTTTACTAACATAAATAATTGAATAACCCATAATGTTGATTATGATATATAGTTTGATGTGTTTCATTATTTCTCCACTTGGGTGCACTCTTACACTATTGCGATCTTATTTGGCAATAAATAATATGATCAAGCAGCAGTGAATGAATATAGCCTCACATTTCTGATTTGTTTTCAAACATCGCCGTTTACATTAAATATATAAATATTTAAAAATAACTATAGTTAAACAATGATTTGTGAGTAAACAGCTTATTTTATTCGTTCAATAGTCCTAACAAATGCCACTCTTGATTTCCAAATTCTCTAGATGAATTGGAAATCACTCGTGGCATTACTTATGAAAATTACACTAACAAGCAAACTGTCAACCATTGCACACCGAAACCTAAAGTGTGTAACAGTCTTATTTGTACAGCAGAGTTTTAATCTTGTTTAGACAAATACATAATGTCACCTTTGTATAAGTGCATACTTAAAAAGTAAAATACTATGTTTTTTTCGTTATTATGTTTATCACATGACTATAATAGCATAAATAAATAATAGTTTTAAAAAACTAAAACATCACGCTCTATTAGAAAACCGAACTCAAAAATGAAAAAGTAATTTTAATTTCCAACACGCTTGGGATAAATTTAAAGTGGTCAACAAAAAAATCATCTCCAACACATATAGAATAAAACTAGAATTGTCAACAAAAAAGAAAATAATTTTACCATCAAAAGCGTGGGGTGCTCTATATCAAATAATATATTTGATAATAAACATATATTGGTAAAAGTAAAGTCTCTAAGAAGAAAACGTAAAAATCATAAAAAGCACCCCACGCTTTTGATGGTAAAATTATTTTCTTTTTGTTGATAATTCTAGTTTTATTCTATATGTGTTGGAGATGATTTTTTTGTTGACCACTTTAAATTTATCCCAAGCATGTTGGAAATTAAAATTATTTTTCATTTTTGAGTTCGGTTTTCTTATAAAGCGTGCTGTTTTAGTTTTTTAAAACTATTATTTATTTTTTATTTTTTAGTTTTAATATTTTACAAAAAAATAAGATAAAACTGTAAATATATTTAATTTCCATTCTAATGTAGTATGAGCTAAAAGTATTACTCTTCTAAAAATAACCCTCCCCAGCCGGATTCGAACCAGCGACCTATGGATTACTGAAATTATATAGCACTAGTTCACTGCTCTACCAACTGAGCTCTTATAACGATTGACTAAAAAGTCGACAAGTCCGTAACCTATTATACCAGTTTTCATTTTTTTTATTTTCTGATGATTCTGGCTAGGAATTTAGAAATAAAATATGAAGTTATTGTAGTGTCACTGGTCCTTTACAAGTATACAAAGTTTCAAGTCGATCCAATGTCTCTAAGTGGGTGAAAATCGTGTTCAAAGATTCCGTTACATAAATACTAAGACACTTTTTTGATTTTCTGATGATTCTGGCCAGGATTTTAGAAAATGAATACGAAATTATTGTATTGTCACGGGTCCTTAACGAGTATACAAAGTTTCAAGTCTATCCTATGTTTCTCAGTGGGTGAAAATCGTGTTGAAAAATTCCGTTACATAAATACAAAGACACTTTTTTTGATTTTCTGATGATTCTGGCCAGGATTTTAGAAAATAAATATGAAATTATTGTATTGTCACGGGTCCTTTACAAGTATACAAAATTTCAAGTCGATCCAATTATTGTAAGTGGGTGAAAAACGCGTTGAAAGATTCAGTTACATAGATAGATCAAGGTCAAGCTAATATAAAGCGTGTAAAAATAAAACAATTTACTTCACACAACTTATTAATTCACATTTAATTATTTACTTGAACAAAATTGGCAACTTCTCTTGAAACAGTTTTATTTGTATACTTACTAAATATAATAAAATAAGGAAACAAAATACATAGCAATTTGAAATTGAACAAAACTTTAATAATTGGTTGAAATAACCATTCACTTTGATAACTAGTTTACTTCGTCTCTGCATTGACCTGACAAGATTATTGCATGCAATGGGATCAATTTTGTTCCATTCTTGAGCAATTATTTGTTTCAGTTGTTGTTTTGACTCAACATTTCTAGAATGAACACTATTTTTTCAATGAAGTCAACAAATTTTCAATGGGATTTAAGTCCGGCGATTGAACAGGTGTTTTCAGCTGTTTTGGAATATTCCAGATGCACCTCAGTTTGCAGATATCAGCTGTGTGTTTTGGGTCATTGTTCTGCTGAAACATATAACCGGACATAAACCCTATACTTTGCGGACTTTATTTAATTTTCTGCTTCAGAATATTAATATACCCTCACTTGTTCATAATACCATCAATAATGTAAAGAGTTTAAATTCCCCTCGATGACTTACACCCCCAAAGCAAAACGGACCCCATCACCGTGTTTTACAGTTGTTACTTTGTTTATGTGCTCATTGCACATATTCGGTTTTCTCCACCCCGTTGATTGCCATCTGATCCGAAAAGGTTTATTTTTGTTTAATCAGACCAAATTACTTTATTCCAAAACACTTGATCTTTATTTATATGCTCTTTAGCAAATTCCAACCTGAAAATTCTGTTTTTCTTATTTGCGAATGGCCTGTTGCGTGCTATCCTTCCACGATAAGCATATTACCACAGTACTGTTCGTATTGTTTGATTATACATAATCTTCTTTGCTACCTTTTCTGCCAGTATACAAAGTTTTAGTGCACTTAATTTAGGGTTATTCTTAACTTGTCTCACAACATATCGGTGTTGCCGCTCATTAAGAGTCTTTTCTTTAGCTCTTTTTGGCAAATTATTGTATCGAAATTTATTTAAAACATAATTAACCGTAGAACGTCGTTTATTCACAGTAAGGCCAATTTGTCTTAGAAAATAGCCTGTTCATGCAAGATTAACAATTTTAGGTATTATTCAATTCACTACTCAGTTCCGTTGTTTTCTCCATTGTGGACAGCACGCTCTACTTGGTAAGAGTAAAAAAACATCTAATGCTTCCCTTAGTAGGCATAAATATATACCACGTTCTTCAGTGCGCCACAATTGTTCAGTGGGGATATGTGCAGTACGGTACTAGAATGTTTCCTGAAGTGTAGAAACAAGACGGTTGCATGTAATTAAGACATATTATAACAAAATACCCCCACCACTTTTTTGTAATTATAATAACTAGACGTTTTATGGGCATTATCACTAAATATGTTTCTAAATCAATATGTTATTAAATTAATTGAATTTATTTCAAGTTTTGAGAATATAATTAACTTTTTCTGCGTAAAACGGTACTGTACAAACAAGACTGTTACATACTGTACCTTGCATTTTTCCTAGAGAAACGTTGTGATGCACAGAGGCCGTGTCCAAAAATCTGCCTTTTTAACAAGACACAGAAATCGAAACCAGAATCCAACAATGACATCCCGCTGTACGGAGCAGATATACATCCTGCATGAGTTAAGAGCGGAGTGAAGTGAGGTGGAACGCGGCGCGTACGGCGGGTAGTGAGAGTTATCCAGTCTGCCAACATAGGAATTCTATTACTTCCCTATAGTTTAAATTAGATATATTGCGCTGAATTTTAGTGTCTTGCAGTTAAAAACGGCAGATCATTTTTTGACACGGGCTTATTTTACATCACAACGCTACTCTGCAAGCTATTTCCTGGTAGGTTTCGGCATACAAATGGTTGACAATTCTTTTATAAGTACATTTCTATTTTGATATCTATTATTAGCTGCTGAGCTTGAGAAAATTAATACTATATTATTGTATTATCTACATTTCCCCCAATAAGAAGGAAGATTGTATATCAGCGAATAGTTAGTTTCTCCTCGAGAAATCTTCCCTTACACTTTCAATCTCTTGTTTTCTTTTTTTGATTCAGAGACAATTTTACAAGACAAGAAGGAACCGATAAAAAGGAAATTTGATCGTTTATGGATTGGTTAACTCCATTCCTATCCCCGGAATCAATTCAAGCGTAACGTTCTTGTTTCTCGCTAAAAGTTTTCTGTGGACAAGATAGAGAAAATAGTTTGTAGGAAATCTTTTTTTTTTTTTTAACCTTCCCCATCAAATTCTTGCTTGCCTGATACTTGCCATTTACCGATCTTTTATTTGGTTTTCAGTTCATTCACTTTAAGTTTTTTTTTTCGCTTTTTTTACCTTCTGCCTTACTTGTTCTCCCATCATTCCATTCTTATAAATTCTCTTTTCTTCTTTTTTCAGATTTTTTTGTAAGAAGAGAAGTTGGAACTGGGGTTTAGTAAAGGAAAAGCCAAAACACTTCTTACTTGCATTTTCTTCCTTTTTTTCCCCGGGGCTTCCCTTTTGTTTGGATGGGTAGCGGTCCGGAACATCCAATGTCCGAGTGAGTGTTCATCGTATACTCCGCCCTCCCCATTTGCTTGGCCACAGATTGATACGGTTGTTTGTTGGGGGATTACACACACGCTCAGAGCTTTCATCAGATACGCAGCATACTATTTCCGTACTTTTAAATCCTTGATATTAATCTCTCTATGGAAGTAAATCTTATTCATAATTCTACCATTGTACTGTAGAAGTTACTGTTTTTTATAATGATAAGAACTTTAAGTCTTCTACATTTATGGACCCATTTATCTTTGTTCTCAGACAATCGTAAAGTATTTGGTAGACTCATACAGTCCAGAAAATATTTTACGCTAAGAAAAAAACTATTATAACAGTACAATGTTAACAGTTTCCATATCAAGCTAATATATTTTTTATTTATTTATCCTCAAAGAACAAAATGACCTCAATTTTTCTTTCTATACTAACGAGGTTTGTCTAGTCCAGAGAATATTTCTATCCCTTTAAAAAAAATAACTACAGTTATGATAATAATAATAATAATAATAATAATATAATAATAATAATAATAATAATAATAATAATCAAGTAAAAGTGATCCCACAACAGGCCCGGAGGCCCTTGGGGTAGTAGGAGAAAATAATAATAGTAATAAATAAAAAATTATTAATATAATAAGTTATTATTGTTATTATATATAGGGCTATATATATAAAAATGTTGAACACGAGACAGTTAAATACTAATTTCTCCTCTGTTCGTTAACGGTTTTGTTTTGTTTAGTAGCTATTGACGAGCTTTAGTGTTATCAATAAAACTATTTTGTAAACAATTAACATTCATCCACGTAGATTCGAATCTTTATTTATATATCTCTAGTCGTCATACTTCACGCTCCTTACGTCTAAAATCTACAGTTTTTGTACAATATTCAACTGATCTGTTACATAACATTTTTATAATATTATATTATTATTATTTTTATTATATAAACTTCAAAAAACGAAACGGAAAAATGAAGAAATGTCATGAACAAAACAAAAGAGCAAATGTAATCCTTCAAATAAAGATCAAAGCAAAATAATACTAATCTTAAGGTATCAGTTAATTAATTTCCAATATTTATGTGTATACATATATACAGTATGATAATAAAACGTCCAATACATTGCTAAATAAATTACAACCCAATTTAAAACTAACAGTGTCAAATGTAATATAAACTGAGATAATTAGTACGGCGACGTGTTATTTATGGCCGAATTTCTAGTAATGGGCGCACACTAATTATTATTATTATTATTATTATTATCTTCTTTTTCTTCTTCTTCACTTCCTGGTTTAGGCAAGAGTTGCCTGTTCCGTCTTCACTAATAGATCTAAGACCATCTCTTCCGAGGACGTCCGACATCTCTTCTTCCTCTTGGAAAATAATGTAAGATTTTATTTGGTAAACTACTTTCTTCCATTCTTTCTACATGTTCTTTCCTCTGTATCTTGTTGTTAAATATATTTTCTTTTTTGGAGTAGATCTGCAGTTCTTCACGGATATCCTCGTTTATTATCTGGTACATTCTAGTGCAGCCTTTTACTCTTCTTAAAAATTTCATCTCGGCTGCTTGGATTTTACTTTCTTGTTTGGTAGTGGTAATCCAAGATTCACTCCCATACAAAAGGACAGGGACAGCCATTGTTTTATAAAATTTTAATTTTGTTTGTTTATGGGCTTTATTATTCAATGTTCTATTTATTGTACCACAAATAGCTTGAAACTGATGTGTTTTGTGTTCAATATCTTTATCATACCCATAGCTGATGTCACATCCTAAATATTTAAAGTGGGATACTTGTTCAATAATTTCGTCTCTAATTACTATATTTGCACGCAGAGTATTTCATCCACAAAATGTCATTACTTTTGTTTTACTTATTGAAATTTTAAAATTATAATCGCTACATATTGCATTTAGTTTGTAAGCAGCCAATTGTAACAGAGTATTATTATTATTATTATTATTATTATTATTATTATTACATAGATTTTATACATTCCTCTCAGGCTTTCGACACCTTATTATGATATTCGGAGATTATTAAAACAGAATGGGAATAATAAATTACATTTTTAAGGGTAGGTTGCTTAACTCTCAATACAAATTGTCAACATTCAGAGGCCAAGTTGACATGTGAAAATAGCAATGTTCGTAGTATTATGTATCATTATAATATATATTATCATCATTATTATTACTATCATTATTATTATTATCATCATCATCATTATTATTATCATTATCATCATTATTATTATTATTATTACCATTATTAGCATTATTAGCATTATTATAATTATTGTTATTATTATTATTATTATTATTATTATTATTATTATTATTATTATTATTATTATTATTATTATTATTATTATTATTATTATTATTATTATTATTATTATTATTATTATTATTGTAGCACGATTTATAATTAAGATAGTGATGCAGCATTAATGAGCTGGCTGTCAGGGAATGGCGAAGTCTCCCAATCACCGTGGCCCGTAGAGCCAGGAAACTGGGCCGACCCCGCGCACTTAATTAACTGTCACTCAACTGACAGACATCCCACTTGTCCTGACGTCTTCATCACTCCAATGTGTGTGTGGATACACTAATTGTCTCTACTTTTCCACCTAACACACATTTCATTTTAATGTTATACTTAGCTTTGTGGCCACTTTCAAATTAATGGTCAATTTGTTACGAATAAGTGTCTAAATATTTTATTACATTCGGACCAATGTGGTACAAACACGTGAATTTCTAGTCCTGACTGTTAATTCATACTAATACAAGAATGCATGGCTTGCTAATTTTTTAAGAAATTGTGAATATTGCTGTTATAATATTTTTAAATCAAATTTACTGGATTGGCATAAAAAGAAAACAGGAATATTTTTAGGAATATAATTATAACATGAAAGTGTAACTTCTCATATTTCCATGGGCATACATATATGATCGATGTTGGGGCCATTTACGACACGGGACGTTTCTACGCGATCTTTAATTATTTTTAAACTTTATATTCACTGACGAAACCAGGCATCTCTTAAGTGACAAAGTCAGTATATATATATATATATATATATATATATATATACAACTAGAATGGTAATGTCATATACGTATGATGCCAGAGCAAATATTTGCCAGACAAGCTTTGGAACGGATTCCATCTGGGAAAGGAATGAGAGGTTGACCTAGGTTTAAATGGTTGGATGATGTAAGCAAAGGTATGGAGGAGCTACGTCTGAAAGAAATGGAATGGGAAGATAGAGAAGAATACAGAAAGATAATAAAAATTTTAAAATCTTTAGGCACAGGAAGATTGTTCATTAGATTGTAAACCTGTTTATATATATGCCTCATTGGAACATTAAAATAATTCTTCAAAAATTAATGCTCTTTGCTCCTTGAAAAACAACACTTTGTTTCATCTTTGTTTCTTCATGGATTCTACAATGACAGGAATCATGTATCTCCATATAATATCCCAGTGTTTTTTTGTAATATTTGGTAAAAGACGAACTCCATTTTTTAAGGAAGACGCTGCCCTTCCTACTAATTTTAAGCGTTCACAAAAAAAGCATTTTTCAAAGAGCAGCATTAGACTTCATATGTTAATATGCCTTTCATGTATAAATCAGCGGACTGCAATAAGCCTTGTTGGGTTGAATGATGTACCATTGATCTTGTGATTCCGCAAGTCGCCGGTATGCTTTTGGGATGAGTTATGTTCCAATGATGTTGTTACACTTCAAGTCACCGTTTGCCTTGATGGGTTCAAAGATGTACCATTGATGTTGTGACTACTAATATCACCGTTATACTTGCTGGTTTCATTCAAGTGTCATTGATGTATTAATACTGCAAGTGATCATTATCCTTGTTCGGTTGAATGATAAGCCACTGATGATGTTACTCTGAAAATCAGCGATATATTAGTTGTGTTGAATGATATGTCCTAGATTTTGTCACTTCTCAAGTCACAATTAACCTTGGTGGGTTCATTTGTGTGCTATTTACGTTGTTATTTAGCAAGTCGCCGTTAGCCATTGGATTGTGACACCGCAAGTCACCGTTATTATGCTCGGTTAAATGATGTGCCATAGATGTTGCGATTCCGCAAGTCATCGTTATACTTACTTGGTTGAATCAAGTGTCACTGTTGCTGTAATCTCGCAAGTCAACATTAGCTCTATTGGGTTGAATGAAGAGCCATTGATGTTATACTCCGTACGTCACAATTAGCCTTACTGGGTTGATTGATGTGTTATTTACGTTGTTATTTCGCACGTCACCGTTAGCCTTGTTCGGTTGAATGGCGTTCTTTTTTTATTGTGACACCGCAAGTCACTGTTATCATGCTCGGTTAAATGATGTGCCATTAATGATGCGACTGTTTAGTAAATCAAGAACTAAACGTTTAATATTAAGAATATATAATTATTGATTTATAGTGTATCTGCTATAAGTGGGTGTATTGGGATCTGCGTGTTAAAGTTCACGTAGGCATGTATGGGAATCACAAGCTCAGCATTCTTATTGTTAGAGAGTGACTTGCATACACCGAATGTTCTGGAATCTAAATCAGGTTTGATCTGGTTTTCTGGAACCCAAGCCTCGCTTTGTCTGTATTGCGAGGGAACTCATTCTTCCACCAGCTATGGCAGGTTTCGGACCTGTTGGTCAAGTTTCCGTTACTCATGTAACGTAACTAGTTCAACTCATCATCAAGAAAATTATTCTAAATTATATCAGTGTCGTATGTGCCTCAAGATTCATTGTGTTTAATTTAAAACATATATATTACGTAATCGTTTCATTTAAATTCATAAACCCAGTTCCCATGTGATAAAATACGGTTAGGCGTATTTACAGTTTGCAGTACCAGAGTACACCTAAAACAGAGACTCCGCAAGTAACCATTATAATTCCAGGGTTGAATGAAGAGAAATTCGTATTGGACTCCGCAAGTCACAATTAGAATTTCTGGGTCGATTGTGTGCTATTGATCTTGTGATTTTGCAAGCCATCCTTATAATTACTGAGTTGAGCGATGTGCCACTGATGTAGCGAAACTGTAAGTCACCATTATACTTGCTTGGTTGAATGAAGTATCACCATTAGCTTTACTAGGTTGAATGGAATGCAATTATGTGATTCTGCAAGTCACCGTTATATTTGCTGTGTTGATTAATGTGCCATTGATGTTTTGTTTCCGAAAGACACAGTTATGCTTACTGGGTTGAATGATGTGCCATAAATGTTGTGGTAATCTTTAAAATGTTGCACATTCCACAGAATACTCTTCTAAAAAGGAATTTAAAAAGTTTAAAACTTCCTAAATTTAATAACAGCATAATTTATTGTGATTTATTCATATATATATAGTACCAACATTATACGGTCGAGATTAATTTTAACATGTCGAAAATGATAGCACTTTAAAAAGTTACCCCTAAAATGATAGTTCTTTCGCTAATATAATTATTTTATGCTTCGTAATTATAATTCCAGAATTGTCTAATTCCTTGTTTGAATATGCTATAGTCTCTCTGGTTTAACTTTACGAGACATTTGTAGAATGAGACAACTGTACTCACCTCTCTCTCCTCTCTCTCTCTCTCTCTCTCCCTCTCTCTCTCTCTCTCTCTCTCTCTCTTCCTCGCACCAGTATTGTCTCGTTTTTTTTCTTCACAAGATGTTAATAGGGGAAAGGGGGGAGAGGAAATAGACAACAGGGTGGGTTCTTTCTTTTGTATCTGGACTAAAAGTGGTCAACGATCTACTCTTGTATCTCCATCTCTCTCTCTCTCTCTCTCTCTCTCTCTCTCTCTCTCTCTCTCTCTCTCTCTCTCTCCCCCTCTCTCTCTCTCTCTCTCTCTCTCTCTCTCTGCCAAGTTAAGCCAGCTAAGCAATAATAATGTATTTTAGTGAACAAATAGTAAAATGGAACTCAGGTATTCTATAAGATATCACTCTGATATAGATGGTGGAAGCCAACTAACAATAAAATGATCACATTTAAAAAAGATTTCATTAAATGGGAATATAATCTTTACAAAACAACTACAAATATGTTTAAGAAGCGGCGGAATTCATATAAGCAAAAGCAATAATTAAACAGGCATGAGCTGCATAAGGAAATTAAACATAGAATCTAATCTGAAAACGGACTCCTGTCATCCAATTGTATCTCAAAACTTTCTAAACTGAAATTATATGTTCATACCGTTGATGTTACAATTATTTTTTTATAAAACTTTATATATATTTTTTTACGGTGTTATAAAAAAGGTATAAAAGAGGAAAATAATTTGAGTATTTGGAAATAACAATTATCAGGAAACTTATTTGGCCAAAGGGAGACAAACAAACCGGTGAATGGAGAAAATAATAATTTTTTTCGCTACAAAAGTTTGTGGGAAACCAAATTAATAATACACTTAAGTCACTAAACTGCGATGGACAGGATATGTGGCAAGAAACTTCTTGCATGGAAATCAGAGTTTAAGCGGCCGGTATGTAGTCTATGAATGAAATGGGTAAGAATGTTAACCTTCTTTGCGGGACGCAAAATACACAGTTAGTTATTGGAAAATATACATCTGGATAGGGATGTACGGAGAACACATCCGCGCGAAAATTAATCTCCTTATTCTATAGTGCCAGTAAGTGAGTGCGTGAGATTTAGTATACCGGTACTCAAATGTTAAGACCTTTAAGTAAATATGTAAATATTTGGTAATGAAAAAATATGGACACTATATAATATAGTCTTCTTCTTCTTCTTCTTCACTTCCTGGTTTAGGCAATAGTTGCCTGTTCCGTCTTCACTAATAGATCTAAGACCATCTCTTCCGAGGACGTCCGATATTTCTTCTTCCTCTTGGAAAATAATGGAAGATTTTATTTGGTAATCTTCTTTCTTCCATTCTTTCTACATGTTCTTTCCACTGTATCTTGTTGTTAAATATCTTTTCTTTTATGGAGTAGATCTGCAGTTCTTCACGGATATCCTCGTTTCTTATCTGGTCCATTCTAGTGCAGCCTTTTACTCTTCTTAAAAATTTCATCTCAGCTGCTTGGATTTTACTTTCTTCTTTGGTAGTGGTAATCCAAGATTTACTCCCATACAAAAGGACAGGGCAGCCATTGTTTTATAAAATTTTAATTTTGTTTGTTTATGGGTTTTATTATTCAATGTTCTATTTATTGTACCACAAATAGCTTGAAACTGATGTGTTTTGTGTTCAATATCTTTATCATACCCATAGCTGATGTCACATCCTAAATATTTAAAGTGGGATACTTGTTCAATAATTTCGTTTCTAATTACTATTTTTGCACGCAGAGTATTTCTTCCACAAAATGCCGTTACTTTTGTTTTACTTATTGAAATTTTAAAATTATAATCACTACATATTGCATTTAGTTTGTAAGCAGCAAATTGTAACAGATCTTCATCATGGTGTAGTAAGACCAAATCATCGGCGAAAAGTAAGTTATTAATACTTGAGTTATTGTTCAATCTAAGGTCTTTGTCCATTATAATTTTCCATTGTTTCATAATGTAGTCGATATATATATATATATATTAAAAAGCGTGGGCGATAGACTACACCCTTGTCTAACTCCTTGATTTATTAAAATTTCTTCTGACCTTTTACCATCAGTTTTTATCACTACTTTAGTTTCTTCATATAAGCCTTGGACTGATTTTATTAGATGGTATGGATATCCTCGTTCCTTCATTATTTCCCATTGTATAGATCTATTTACTCTGTCAAACGCCTTTTTCAATATCAATGAACAACAAATATGTTGGCAGGTTAAATTCTCTTCTCTTTTCAATTAGTCTCTTTATAATAAACACATTATCACTACAGGATCTTCCTTTTCTAAACCCTGCTTTTTCGTCTTCTAAGAGTGTACCAGATATCTTCTTCAATCTATTATTTATTATTTTTGTATATAATTTATAAATGGAATTCAATAAGCTGATACATGTATAATTTTTACTATCTAATCAGTTTCCTCTTTTGAAGAGGGATATGACTTCACCTATCTTCCAATTTTCAGGTATTTTACATGTCTTCCAACATTCGTTTATTAAGTTTAATAATCTTATTTCTGCAAATAAACCTGCGTATTTTATCAGTTCATTGTTTATACCATCTATACCTGGTGCTTTTCTATTTTTCATTTCTTTCAATGCCTCTCTCATTTCGCTTAGAATAATTCTGTCTATTTCTGATTTATTTTCACTTTCAGAAGGGCGTTTTATAACTAATTCTTCTTTATTACAGCATAATTCTCTGTAGTGATTCTTCCATGTCTTCAGATCAATGGTATTTAGTTTTGCAGTATCTTTTTCTGTTGTATTTAATTGTTTCATTACTTTAAATGCTAACGATTGTCTGCCATGTACATCGTGCTCTATTTTGGAAATAAATCTTTCCCAGGAATCTTTATGAGCTGTTCGAGTTATATATACATAATATAGTATAAAGATAAATACTAAATTAATCTTCATACATACTTTATAATGTCCATACAATTTCCAAAATATTGTGTTTTAGAACCTAAAGAGTCATGCACACATGAGCAGAATTAAATTTTTCAAAGTTACCCCTGAAAAAGAATTGAATACCTCCTGAGACATATCAAAGTTTCAATAAGGCAAAGACTGATGATGGATATTATATACGTGTCTTTATACTGTAATGCATTGTTGATTCGTTTTGTTCAAATAACTACCTTTGAATTTCGCGGTCAAGGGAAAGCTCAAACCTCCCCTTTTACGACATAAGGGATTTTTGGATTCGGATCGTAAATCACGCATAGAACTCGCAAGCAATCTCTCCAGAATTTTCTGCAAGGCTTCATTTCAAGACTGTTCTAGTGGCGGCCGTGGTGTACTGCTCGGTCGCCTCTGGATACTTCTAGACATTCTCGCCAGTTATATGAGACCGCTGTGGGCGAATCGTTATTTTAAAGGCTATGAGAGGGTTATCTCCAAATTTGAAAGTTTTATAAGTTAGAACTGCAAGGAGTGTAAATAAATGGACTATAAGTAAACTACGTCCACCGCTGTGGTCTCGAGGAAGCGTGCTGCCTTGTCACGCAGAGGGCCCGGGTTCGATCCCCGGTCGGGGCAGTTTTTCTGGGTGAGGTTTTTATCGGGGTTTTTCCTCACCTGTAAGACAAAGTCACGAAAACTTTAAGGCCAAAACGGTCCCGAAATCATATGGCCATCATCATCATCATTCTTATCATTATCATCTCATCATCATCCTTCACCGGAGTGGAAAGAAACGGGAAGCTACCACACCTACAATTCCCTAGTAAAGCTTCAAGCATAGCATGAAAATGCTATGATTGCAGTGAAAGACATGCCCTCGGGCAGAATTACTATGAATGGATGGATAAGTAAACTGTGTAAGATGAATCTTATGTATGTGTTTGTAAAGTTAATTATTGTGAAAGTAATAAATAATATTTGGAATATGTGGTTAAAAACGTTGCGAAGTTAAATTAAATAAATTAGATCTATTTCCCACGACATCGGATCTAGTGACAGTATACACTCGCCATCTATCATTCAGGAACCAATAATCGCCTAATCCACAATTAAATGTGTTCAGAAAAATAAATATCTACCTTATAAGAATATTTGAAACCTTTACATTTTTAGTTAAATTATTACTTAATAAAACGTCTGCCGCGGTGGACTAGTGGTTATGCTCCTTGCCTCTGGTCCCGAGGGTCCCGGCTTCAAACCCGGCCGGGGTCGATGGATTTTTAGGACGAAAAATCCAAGGAGGAAGTCCTCCGGGAGGAACTTTAAACCGTGGGTTCCGAGTCTGAAGATTTTCAGGCTCGTAAAAAATCCTTAAGCCTGAATGAAAAGGCCTCTAAGCAAAATTTACCGAATTTTCCCGTCCTAATACTACCTTGGTTTCCTAGATGTCAGAATGAGGCGGAACGCTGACCACGGACCACTCAAAATGGCATCTGTACGAAAACAAGTGTAACTAAATTAGTATGGTTCAAATTCTTCCCTGTAGGGGGAGAGCGCCTAAATCTCTGTAAAGGGAAAACATAGGCTAACAATACAATTACTTAATAAGTACTATCATAAAATGCCAAAATGTATCATTATTTTAAAGAAGTTTCCCATATATTACTTTTAAGTAATTGACATAAATTTATTTATTTAAAAAATAATGTCATCATAGAGCGGAGACAAGAATATAACTAAATATATTATTCAAATAATTTTGCATAACAAGTTCATAAAAATTTGTACCGTTTTAACGCAATAGTTTACTACACTCTAATAAATCTATGCCTTACACTTCCATTTAACAGAACACAAGGACTCAGAAGAAAGTGTTTAAAATTAATGCAATAACGAATCATTAGAAATAAGATATTAAACAATTCGTATTTTGAATTATGCTAATTATAATGGTCATAGATTCATGGACTAAATATCTCCATTCATAATTACCCTGAACTAAAGTTTTCTAGTCATTCTGTATAATTTACCTCCCTCAAATCATATCTGGCCATGAACCTCCAGGTTCGATACTACCAACGATTTAGTTAGTTAGTTAGTTAGTTATAACGGAAACAGGGTTGTGTTAATAATTATCATTTCTACCCAATTAACAAGTTACGTTTCCGTTGTATTAGCCGCTATCACAAGAATATTATTTCAAAATATAAACATTCTAGTGTATCGTATATTTTATTTGACTTTAATACTATTTAGATTTCGCTCATATTGTCGATCTTTTAGTGGTATTATAATTTATTCACATCTTCTACCTTCATTTTAATATAGAGAACACGGAGAATAATTTGTATGCAAAATAAAACTTTTATATGTGGAAACCGCATAAAATATACTCCGTTTTACACTCCAATTCCTTTCTATTACTCGAATATTAGGTATTCTTACTTTATTTCCTGAATTTTCTTTATCACCTTACTTACTCAGTAAATTCTATTTTATTAGACGTGCAGCTCTATTCATCACCAACAAACCGGAACACACGAGACATAGTCATGCCTGCAACGATATATCTTCAATTAAATGCATGTATTCTATATTAGTGGTCCCACTCTTCCCAATTTCTCTTTAGCCAACTAGATCTCAAATATATTGGAAAGATGCTGAAAACTTGTTTCGCAACATATTCTGAATATTTGTTTCTCTCTTGCGTACTGTGAATAATAATGCAGGATTAACATAATTATCTATCGCATGGTCCTGAGTTGCTGCTCTGCTTCGTAGGCTGCGGGCCCGATTTCAATCCCCGGTCGGAAAAAGTTTCCTAGATCGTTGTTTCATTGGGATCTTTCTAACCAGCAATACAAATATCACGAAACTTTATGGCCTCATCGATCCTTGAACATCATCTGGCCATTATAATATTCGCCATGTTTAGTTATGAATGTGGGTGTGAATGGTGTCTTTTGTATTAACGTTGTGTTGTCTCTAACGAGGCCTTGTCATTGAGCTGATCACTCATTCGAGGAGGCCCTCGATGTCCTTGTTGATCACAAAAGTATCTATGTGATCCACAGTTTAAAATCCCCCTCCCGACAGTTCGTGAAACTGTAAGGCCCGAATGGCGCGTGGCATATAAAAGTACCTACAAGGTGAATGGTTAAACCGAGTTAAAGGAGAAGAACAAGAAGAAGAAAACACACTTAATATTACTGTAAGGAATGCAGTAAGGAAGAAAATTAGATCTGTAAAAATAAAAGATATGGCACATATGGGGTGTGAAAGAGGTGCGTGGAAGCTTCTTGTAGGAAAACCAGAGGGAAAACGCCCAGTTGGTAGACCAAGCATGAGGTGGGAGAATAACAATCCATGATTTGGGGAAGTAGATTATACAGGGGATGATTGGAAAACAGGTTAAGGATATATGGGAGCTTATGTCCGCGCGGCCATGAACCTATGGGTTCGATAGAGCCAGTGAGTCAGTTAGATATAAAAGACGACAAATTAATTGGGATGCAGTATACAGAGTGTACAGAAATGCTATCGCACAACTGAGTTAGGTTGGACGCATAACTTATAATTTTTCAAATGGGGATATATGTCTGGTAATTCATAATTGGGCCGCTGGTGAGCGCGAATCGGTTGTCCTAATACGTAGTTATGAAACCCATTACACAATGTTCAAAGGTGGTTCAATGTCACTCATGTAACATGCAAGGAGGGCTTGCAGCATGAATCTACTCGGGGACTGAAATACTAAGCATACAACTGAATTTATTTCACCACGTGCGTCAGTCTTTCGGCCGCCGACATACGCTTTCCAAACAAGTAGATAATCTACTGAAGATGGAACCAGTTTCCGATAGGTTTACAGGATTTAAAAAGTAAACAATTTGGGGGCGGTAATTTACAGATATACTAATATTTGGTAATAAAATATTCCGGGCTATGTGGCCGTGGTCTATAACTGGCGTTTCTTCCAGACGTTTCTCCCTCAACTGCGGAGGGCATCTTCAGTGGCGAGCGCTTACAGCTGTACTTCGAACATTTCAAAAATCATAACATGCGTGCTGTTTCAAAGTGCCAGTTTCCCAATCAGGTCATTCTTAAACTCCGATAACCTCACATCGTGTTGATGAGAAAGGTCTCCATTTTTTTTAAGGCGTCAATGAATTGTAGCCAAGGTACTGTAGTGTATATAGGCTATCTCCTGTTAGAAGATTGTTTCTCGTATATGCAAAAACCCTTTCTTCCATTTCGCATAGCTTATAGTATATTGTAATAGTATATACGAATAAAAACTATAAAATAGTCACCTTGTAGGTCCGTCTCCTCAATTTAAGATGTTTTAACACTCTGTACGCCTTTCGAGACTAGGCCTACCTTCAACAAGTATCAACAAGTACTGACCTAATTCGTTCTGCTGATGATGGGACTAATCCCGAAAGGCCTACAGAGTGTTAAAACATCTTAAGCTGTGGAGACGGACCTACAAGGTGACTATTTTATAGTTTTTATTCGTATATCCTATTATTGTGACTTAATACCTCAACGGAAAATTACCATGAAATTTACTAGTATCGAGTGTGGCACATTATTAGTCATTTCAGAGAACTGGTCCATATTTATTGATAATCTCACATCAATAAAACTTAGTACTGGTAATGTAATGTGAGGGCATAAGGCACAACAACAGTTAACTGGGGTATTGTTGCGTGCTATAGAGCATACCTTGACTTCATAAACTACCAGTTTTGCAGTATATGTTCATAAACAAATAATTATGCTCTCTGTATGATCTAACATCTTTTTTTTAATTTTTGTCAGTAAGGTCCTGCAACACACTGTATAATTTATGGCTTTTAGTTAGCTGCCGCTATTTTTTTACTGTGTCATCAAGTGACCATAGAAAGATTCATCAAAAAAAAAAATTCACTTAGGCCTATATCCCATTTAATTTTAATGTCTTCGCCTTACGAAAACACCCATTCGCCATCGAATTCAAAGTGATTCTCTTTTACATTTTAGGTAATTAGCTCCGTAATCAATATTCGAACATGATAGAACAAATGTTATCTCTTCCTTGAAGGTCTCTTATTTCAGGCTTGAAATTCAATTTTCTGTCGTAAATCATAGATACGAAACTCGCAATTATAGTTTATTATTGAAGGAAGCGATGACAAAGAATTGTTTATCTTGAAAAAAAAAATCTTCTACTTGAGTTTGATCCCGTCAACATCGGAGTACTCTGAGAATGACAACTGTGTACGTAATAAAATTAATCAGACTTCGTTTCTTAAATTGAATATAAGAATATAGCCTAAGACATTAAAGTGTATATTAAGCATGTCAACACGTAGCCTACTTTTCACCTCTATTTAAATTTACGAATCACTAATTACGCCCAACTATGTCTTATGCATTTGAAACCTAATAATCTTATAAAATAGTATTTTGGATAGGACTCATAATAATAAATAATCACATATACTTTGTGTAGGCCTTATATGATATGGGACTATTGCTTTTAATTTTAGCGAATATTTTCTTAACAAGATGTGTTATGAGAATAAATAACGTATCCTATATTTGGACACAACCAGATAAAATCATATACAGGTGTCAATAATTACCTGCTAGAAGACTGTGTTTTTTGTAAATGGTCACCATGAAATCACATTTGTTCATAAATCTATCTCCAAAACCCTTTTTTTTTTGTACTAGTGTTTCTGAAATTGTAAGGAGGGAGAAATCGGATTCCAAAGGAAAAAAAAATATTAAGGAAGAAAAATAATAATTATCTTTACAGACGCTCAAAATGACAGTAGCGAATCACATACCTTTTTTCGAAATATTCATGCAATTTTCCGGATGATTCCAGTTGCCATTTCAATACCGCCGACAAGATGGTGTTCCTTACGGCAGTCTTGTACAGTATACCAGGCTTTTGGCGCTCGTGCAGCAAATAAACTGTTCTGTAACAATAACTGTGATGTAATATCGCTGGTAAACAAGCCTAACTAATGATTCACACGTGTGTTAGTCTTCTAAAGATTTGACAACAAGCATCAACTTTTCCATAGCGGAAGCCTTTATGTGTAAAATTGTAGTGTTTCTGGACATGGTTTTATAAGTTAAGTGTCATCACGTCCTACCTAACTACCCATCAAAGATCTTTGTAGGATATTTATTTAAGCACTGAATAACATAAAATCATCATCATCATAGTACATTCACGAATTTAGGCCATTTGTTGACCTGTTTCGGCTTCAAGAGAAACATCATTCAAAAGTCTTTTGAGTGGACGTCCTGGTCTTCTTCTTCCTGCAGTTTGATATCTTAACATTTGTTTGGGTATCCTGTGATATTCTATTCGATGAAAATGTTGCATCCATCTTGACGTATAATCAGAAATTTTGTTTTCTAAAGGTTCCATGTTTAATTCTTCTAAGATGTCTTCATTTTTTTTGGTAATCTAGTAGTGTGTATCCTGCAGTCCTCCGAAGGTATCTCATTTCAGCAGATCTAAGTCTCTGTACATCCTTCTGTTTCAATGTCCATACTTCACTACCATACAAAAGGGTTGGAAGAGCCAGTGTTTTATACACTTTTAGTCTTGAATGTTTTTGGAATAACTGTGACTTGAAAATAGAATTTATTATAAAATATCTTACAAAACTAATGTTTCTTTTTTTAATTAGGGGTTTGTTTTAAACTCTTTTATTTCATACATACAACATCATCATTTTCTTCTTCTTTCACGGATTAAATCTCTGCCTTTTCCGATCTCACATTTGTTCAGCCCAGCATTTTCTTAGTCTTCCTACCGATCTTCGTCCTCCAGGATTATACATCAATGCCATCTTTGATATCCTATCTTCTATCATTCACTGCACATGCTCTTTACAATTATTCCTGTCTTATTGTATTATTGAAGAAGTGGTTGTTGTAACAGTTCCTCTCTAATATTTTCATTTATGATATGTTATTATCTTGTACAATCTTTCAGCGCCCGTAGGAAGTTCATTTCCGCTGCCTGAATTTTACTTTTGTCATTTTCCTTCATGACCCAGGCCTCACTGCCATACATCGCCGCTCATAGTGCAATTGTTGAGTAAAATCTCAGCTGCGTCTCCTTTCATAGATATATTTAGATGCCAAATATTTAGACCTACATTAGTTTTTGTAACATGAAAGATAAAATGGCATCTAGAATATTTACTTGTCTCTTGCAGAAAATTTAATTTACTGGGTATATATTTTCTGTAGAAGTTAATTTCTTCTTCTTCTTAAACATAATTTGTAGGATTTTCATCATGTTTATTTCCAAAATCACTCCTCGGAGAAAGACGTATTGGATGTGCATGCACTGTCTATCCATCTCTTGGATGGTCTTCCTCTTGTTCTTCTCTCGTCCATTGGTCTATCTTCTTTAGCTCTTTTTGCAAGTCGGTTTTCTTCCATTCTCTGTATATGACCCTTCCAATATTTTCATATATCTATAATAAATTTGGTTATGTCTTAATTATGACATTTGTCCCTAATTTCTGTGTTGTGTATCTTATCAAATAAATTTTTTCCCTGAGTAGTTCTTAAGATTTACATTTCACATGTGCTTATTATTTGTTTAGTTTTAGAAGTTAATTTACCGTATTTAATCAATGATCGTACAAATTCGATATTAAAATTAAATGAATACTGGTGACGAGAATATTTCTTGATAACTGAGGGAAGTAGGAAAAATAGTAATATGATGAGAAGAGTCCAGGTAATGAAATTCCAAGCATTTGCGTAGATGATTGAGGAAAACTAGCACAAATCTGTCAGGTTGGTCGTTTCCGAGAATTAAATCAGGAACTTTGCAAACGTTAGTGTTTAATCACCTCGTTAGGATATTTTTAACTTGTACTTTTTGTCAATGAACTGCACCCGAAATTAATACTAAAGTGTGGATGGAAGAATGGAAATAGTGGCGTCGCGGCAGTACACTTGTCTGTAAGTAAATTTGCGCCAAGCTGTCGGCGACATTATGCAAAGTATATGCCGTCTTGTTCCCGGTCCCTGCATCTTAAAAGAGAAATATCTTCTCCGCTGCTTCTTCTTCTTTTTGTCATCACCACCAGAACATCAGGCGAAAGATGAGTAAAACTTTACGTTCGTTATAACAATGTCGCTTCGTACAGTCTACCTCAAAATGATACACTATTTTATGAAATATAATATATAAGTTATTTTTAATTAAAATATAGTGGGACCAAAATTATTTGCAAACTAATATAAGGAAAAATGGATTCCAAAATAAACTGTTAACTAGTCATTAATTAAAATATAAAACTGCACAAAATTAACTGTTAACTAATTCTTAACTATATTACAAAGGTGTTCAAAATAAAATGTCAACTATTATTTAATTGAAGTACTACATTCTCCAAATTACGTTTTTATTATTCTTTATTTACATCTTAACGGTGTTAAAAATAAACTATTAACTAATCGTTATATAATGTACAACGCTGTCAAAAAAAAACTACACATTATTCTTTAATTATAGTAAATGGTGTCCAAAAGAAATTTTTAAACATTTTTACTTTAAAATGCAACAGTGTTCAGAATACATTGTTTATTATTGTTTAATTAAAGTACAACGGTGTCAAAAATATATTGTCAATTATTCTCTAATTAAAGTAATAATTTATGATAAAAATATTGTTTAATTAAAGTGAAATGGTGCCACAATATATTGTTAAATAGTCTCTTATTATGGTAAAACGGAGTTCAAAATAAGTCTCAACTATTATTTAGTTAAAGTACAAAGGTGTTCAAAATAAATTGTGTACTACTTTTTAATTAAAATATAAGGTGTCCAAAAAACAGAATAGTAAAGTAAAGTGATCCCACAACAGGCCCGGAGGCCCTTGGGGTAGTAGGAGGTTAAGGCTCCCACTTTTTCTAGACAATCGGCACTTTATGTCAGTCGGGTTGTCAGCCCTACGTGACGGCCGCCTTTACCCCCAGAACAAGCGTCTGGTACTCATATCCGTTAGAGGCTGAGTCGAACCCAGGGTCATAGTGCCGCCAGAGGGTTTTTGTCAGTTTAAAAATCCTGACCCCAACGGGACTTGAACCCTCGACCCTCCGGCTTGTAGCTCAGTGCCTTAACCACTACGCTACGGCGTGCTATCTATTTAAAATCATTTTGTTTTGTCAAATATAGATTGTTATTAGATCTTTAATTAAAATAAAACGGTGTCCTAAATAAACTGTGTACTATTATTTAATTTAAATACAACGATATCCAAAATAAATTCCCAACAATTGTCTAATTTAAACAAAACGGTGTCCAAAAAAAAGTATTCTTTAATTAAAGTAAAATTGTGTCCAAAATAAATGCTTAATTATTATTTAATTCCAGTAAATTCGTATCCTAATTGAATTGTAATTGATTCTTTAATAAAGTACAAATATGTTCAAAATAAACTGTCAACTATTCTTTATCCCTAGAACCACAACGTGCACATCTTGGAGCGAAAACCACAACTTGTGATCACCCGTGACCCTATATAAAATCATTATTATAAGACACTGAATTATTTTTATCTAACCTAACATAATCAAAGAACTTATATCTGTATACAATAAGTTTAAAAAATGAAAAAATTAATTGTAATGTGAAATGACATGATTTATAGGGCATTGTAATTAAAAACGTGTTGTTTCCTTTGTTTGGATATTAAACATTTTCTATTCAATTTTTTACAGTTTGTGCTTACTTTTTCACATTATTTATGTGGCAATTAATAAATAACACATGTATTAATTAGTCCATTAAGTCATAGAATGAAAATAACTCAGTTCTGTTATTAAAAATATGATTTTTCTCATTTTTGTACTTCATGCAAATCATGTCTTACTGCTTGCAATCTTCACAAACATTACTTCTGTGTCCTGCACACAGACGTCTTAAGTAGAAACAGCAACATGCTACACTTTTCCGGTCCTTGGTTCGAGGACAGAAAGCACATCGTCCAGCTGGTGCCGTGATTTAAATTTCTTCCACTTCACAACCGAGTACTTAGCGAATGTTGCTCATTAGTTGCCTTGGAAGTCTCTGTTTACTATTCTGAGCCTCATATGTTTTTCACATATTTCTAGGGCAATACGTTTTACGAAGTCAGAGCGCTTGATCAATTTTCTATGTTTAGAATTGCATCTAAATATTACATATGCATTTATTGTTACTGCATCCTACATTCCATAGAAAATTCGTAAGGACCATCTACTAGTTTTTCAAGCTACACTCATTGAATAAGAAAACTAATCAAACTGATCAAATCCCCTCTTCGTTCCATTATAGAAGAGAATCAACTAAATATAACAAACCAATCAAGGCAGGCATTTCAGCTTTGTTAGTTAGTATTAGGTAACGCTGATCACACTTAAAGCAAGTTCTTTGTCTCTCTATTTCTTCATTTGTGTGGGCTGCAATTTTCTCCACACTAGAATCAGGGAAGAATAAAAATCAAATATATGTTTTGTTTGTCATTTTTTTCTGTATCTTTAGCTACACCTTTCGACCAAGGAAATCGATTCACTATATTTTTCTGACGTTTCCTGCTTGTCTTAGCGTGAAATGTTATAGTGAACTATTTACTTCCATTTTAGCCATAAATTAATTTTTTACTTGTATTTAACATATCCTCAGAGCCCCCAGCAAATCCGTCTTCATCTCCTCTGCCTCAGTATCATTCTTATCCTCACTCACTAATTTTTCAAGATCTGAAAATTCTCCACTACTGCACTATTTATCTGCATCCAACATACATGCAGCTTCTTTTCAGACAATCGACATTTATACTCCACCATAACTTTTAATGTTCTCTCTAGACCCCTCTCCTATAAAAAAAGCTAATATTATAAAATACTATACACTAACTACAATGTGGGGTCATATGTGACCCAAAAGTCTATAAATCTGATTATAAAATAATACAACCACTCCTTCTAAGAACTCTCAAGCACCGGAGGTACTAGAAACGACAGCTTTCATTACCTTAGCATTTCATGTGCAGAATGAAATTAGTATTCGCCGGGTCACCCGAGACCCCACGTTGTGGTTCTACGGTTAATTAAAGTGTAACGGTGTCCAAAATAATATCATTATCAATATTCAATTAAAGTACCACACTGCCCAAAATATACTGTTAATTAATGTACAAAGGTGTCCAATATAAACTTTTTACTGTTATTTATTCAAAGTATATCGGTGTCCAAAATAAACCATAAACCATTTAATTAAATTACAACGATTACCAAAATGGACTGTTCACCTATCTTTAACTAAGTGCAATGATGTCTAATATAAACTCTTTATTATTCTTTAAGTACAAAGGTGACCAAAATAAACTGGTTATTAATATTTAATTAAGGTACAATTCTGTCGTAAAAATATAAAGTTATTCTTCAATTAAGTATAACGGTGTTTAAACAACACTGTTCATTATTATTTAATTAAACGGCAACTGTCTCCATAATTAACTGATAAATATTATTTAAATAAAATACATTATGCATAATAAAAACCGTTAACATAAATGCAATGTTTTCCGATTTAAATATAAAATAATTTTCAATTAAAGTGCAACTCTGTCCAGAAAAAACTGTTATTTTTTATTAATGCACAACGGTGTCAATTATAAACTGTTAACTGTCCATTAATTAATGTACAAAGTGACCGAAATAAAATGTTATCTATTCATTAATTAATGCAAATGTTCCCAGAATAACCTGTTAACTATTACTATTGTAGTCAAACTGTTCCTAATTCTCCGTTAAATACAGTTCAAGGATGTCCCAAAATAATTATTAAATAATGATTAATTAATATCCAAAATAAAGTTTTAACTATACTTTAATTAAATTACAACTGAGTCAAAAACAATACGTGAATTCGTATTTAATTAAAGTACGAAGTTGTCAAAAACAAACTATTAACTATTTGTTAAATATATCAATTGAGTTGGTATTTACTTGATGAAAATCCATATCTTCTTCTTCTTCTTCTTCCGAATGCAGTATTGGGTGATGATGCCCGTTCTGCGACTACAAAAACTGATCCTTCCATCGGTTGAAGGGTCTTCCGAGGTCTCTTTTGCCATTTGAAAATCCATATTTATTAATTAAATAAAAATATAACTTAGTTTTATTTGATTTTCATATTTATTAAGATATAATTCAGTGACAGCTGTTTCGGTACACTGTACCTTCTTCAGACATGTTAACAAATTATGAATTTTGTTATTATAGTACATATCAACTAATCTAAGCAACAATACAATAATAATTTATTTAATTTTTTTAATTTAACAAAGGCGATTCATTCAAATCAAGTTGAGAATTTAACAGTTTATTACTTCCTTTCAATTTATTTATTTCTACAGCCTCCAAAAGATCCAACTTCTTACTCTTATCACAAACATGTAAAATTTCAAAATTTGGATGGAAACAATGATTAAATTGGAATATGTGGTTAGCATATTTTGAATATTCTAAATTTCTGTTATATACTCTCATGTGTTCCTTTATCCGAGAGATAAAAAAGGTCTACCAGTTTGTCCTTTATAGATATTGTCACATGTGCCACACTTCAATTTATATACACCTGATAATTTTTTTATTTTGGTTTTATTGTTTTTTTATTATATTTTGTAAAGTTTTATTAATTTTAAATGCCACATTAATGTTCAACTTTTTAAAGTGTTTATATATTTTATTTGAAAGTGGGCCTATATATGACATTCTGACATATTTCGTTATGTTTTCTTTGGGTAAAGGAAAAACGTTGTTAATTGCTTTTTTGTAATGAATTGTCTTAATTAAATATTCTATAATTTTAGCATCGCAGTTATTATTAATAGCTAATTGTTTAATAACATTCGATTCATTATTATATTCCAAGGGCGAAAGAGGGATATTTAAAAGTCTACGAATGTAACTATTAAAGGCTGCCATCTTATGAGCATGTCCCGCGCCGTAGCAGAGTGGTTAAGGCAGGAAGCCTTGGCGCAGAGCTACGGGATTTGCGCTTGTTACGAGTCTCCATGGGGGAGGAAATTTTCTCATGGTTTTTTCGGCCAATATGGGACCGGTGCCAACCCAGCATCGTGAGGCATTTGGGTAGCTACAATAAGTAGCGGCTCCAGGTTGAGAAAACCAGCTATAACGGCTGGGGGACTCGATATGCTGACCACATGTGATCCCTACACTGGCTGGATGATCATCTACCTCTGGTATTGACACATGTGGATGTGAGGCCAGCAGCCGTTTGGTAGGCTAAGAGCCTTCTAGGCCTGTCGCGCCAGGAGTTTTAATCTTATGAGTATATGGGTGAATAGAAGAACTATGGATAGTGGTATCAGTATGAGATGGTTTGTGAAAGGTACCAAACTCAAACTTATTATCAATGTGTTTTATTGACTATTTAACTCATGCCCCAAATGACCAATCACATTTCAATGATTTCTGTTTTACAACCAATCAGAGTCGTGTTTCACGAAATATTTATCAGTGTTATAATTACCATATTAAAGAAAGCTCCTCCTTTTTAATATTCTGAACAGGTCTGACCATTATTTTGCAGTGACTGAGCCTGTGAGAAATACGGCTACCAGATTGTATATATAGTGCATGAATGTCAACACATGCCGCATGCGGGAGTTAATATAAAAACATTTGTAGCAACTGATTATACCACCAAAAAAAGAAACCACTGTTTGCACTTTCTTAAATGTATTTTTTCCCAGGTAACAATCCAGAAAATATAATTGTCATATTTACATCATACGACATCAGAAATGAATTAATATACAGTTTGATGTGTTTCATTTTTTCTCCACTAGAGAGCATTCTTACAACATTGCGTTCCTTTGGCAATAAATAGTATGATCTGGTTGCAGTGATAAACAAAAGAAGCAGATGAAGCGTACCTATCACTTCTCATTTGTTTTCAAATATCGCCGTTTACATTAAATATATAGGCTAAATATTTTAAAATAACTATAGTTAAATAATGATTTGTGAGTAAACAGCTTAATTTTATTCGTTAAATAGTCCTAACAAATGCCACTCTTGATTTCCAAATTCTCTAGATAAATTCACTCCTCACTTTGTGAGTCGTGAATTTATCGATAATTTGGAAATCACTCGTGGCATTACTTATGATAAATCCAAGAAATTTATAATATTATTTGTTTCTAATTCCATTGTGAAATTAATACTTTTGTGAATTTTATTAATAAAATTTAGGAAGGAATTCAATTGACTTTTAGTTCCTATGAAGCCTGCTATGACATCATCTACATAACGATACCAAAATAGAACATTTTTAGCTAATACATACTTATGTATGGTTTGTTCTAAGTCATCCATAAAAATCTCTGCCAAAAGAGGGCTCAACGGATCACTCATAATCAAACCATCTTCAGCTATGTACAATGTGTTATTAAATTCAAAATAATTTTGATATAAGCATGTTTTAAGAATGTGTAATATTTCTTCAACTACAAAACCATTCACTTTATCAGTTAGTAACATTATATTAATAATCTCTATTACATCAATAGTAGGTATACTGGGATTCTTTGCATTAAAATAAACTAAAATTAAGTTATTAGGCAAATCAATGTTCTTTATATTGTCAATTAACTCAATGGAGATTTTTATACTATAAATTGGATTGAACTTAGTATTAGATGAAATTATATTTATTAGTTTTTTAGATATTCTGTATGGTGGAGAATTTATGAAGAATACTACTGGTCTAATAGGATAATTTTCCTTATGTAATTAAACTAGGAAGTACATTTTTTTAAATTCATGTACAATGTTGACCAAATGAAACTGTAAATTATTATTGTATTAATGTGCTGTTCATCATTATTTAATTAAAGAACAACTGTCTCCCAAATCAACTATTAAATATTTTTAGTTAGGGTAAGTTTCACCAACAGAGGTAACTGTATTACGCCAGTTTTCCCCATTTATAATACATAGCTTAAACTGGCGTAATACAGTTACCTCTCTTGGTGAAAGCGACCCTAAATCTTAAAAATTAGCTGTTAAATATACTTCAATTAAAGTAAAACTATTACAAGTGTAAACGTTTCATTATTTATATTTAAAATATATTTTCCGAAACTTCACCGAAATTGAAGCATTAGGAATGGAGGTTACCTGAAAGCCGGGATTTAGCAAACGCTATTTTTTTTATTTACAACTAAGCTCAGCACGTAAAATTTGATAATGAAAATATAGATCCAGTTCGTTAATCAACAAAACTAGAGAATTAGGAGAAGGGGTAACCTAACAGCTAAAATTTTGAAGGGAATATTTTCAACGATCTAGCAGCTCGATTTTCTATATTCTCGCAACATAATTTTGTAGGCCTATATATGATTTCATTACGTATCAAAAGAAAATATTATTCCATAAAGCAGCAAAATCAAACCCATTAACAGTGGAAGTGTAATTAGATGCCAAAATATGAATATTACGTTAGCTGCCTCGATTTATATTTCTCGCACGCAAATATCAACCAAGAGGAGGGAAAAGAGGTCGGGGACACCCACGAAAGTGACGGACTCAGCAGCCATAATACTTGGTCCCTAAACGAACCATAAAGATTTAATCCTTGCAAGAAGAAGAAAAAAAACTGGAATTTTAACAAAAGAAACTTATATTTTGTTATCTATGAATTCCTTTAGTTTATGTAGATCCTAAGTGTTGGACGTAATATTTTTATAGAATGTTTGAATTATAGCTGCACTGTGCCAAAATTAACGTTCATAATAATAAATCCCATGTTGCTGATTAACGAACTAGCTATTTTCTTTGTTATATGATTGCTATATTCTGAATTTGGTTCAAGTTTCGTTTTGTAGCAATACAATCTATTTTTCAAAACAAATATGTATCCCTACCAACCCTTTAGAACCAGCCATTTCGAAGCAAAAAAAAAAAAAACAATAACCCATCATGAATTAACATTTTTCACTGTGCTTCGCCAACATGCATATCGAGAGAAAATGTTCTAACTTTCTGAATACAGCACTTAAACGGTATAATCATATTAAAACAAAAGCTTTCCAGTAACAACCTTGTATATTCTAATGCTAATTAGAATTTTGTATATTCTATATAACTTGTAATATTCTAATACTAATTAGTATTTGTAAATTCTATATAACTTCTATATTCTAATACTAATTATAATTTTACCAATTTTATTTGTTTTGTTAAGTATTCCTATAAAGAAGTGTTGTTCTTAGTTAATTTTATAAAAATACAAATTAACTATTTAAATTTAGATATCATAAAAGACAACCTGGTGGCATTATAAAAATAATTAATTTATGGTCGACAAGGACATAGATTGCATATATGTGTATTTTCATGTATTTAGATTTCAGTTAGGCCTACATAAATGTACGGATGAATAGATTAGATCCACACCTGTAAAGCAAAGATTCCTTATCAGTATTCAAGTTCCGAGTTGCACTGTAATGTCACCCAGTATGGTGATAGAGTACTTATATCAGTTACAATTAAAAATGGTAATAATAATAATAATAATAATAATAATAATAATAATAATATTTTATTTATTATGGCAGACGTAAGGCCATAAGCCTTCTCTTCCACTCAACCAGCACAATTACAAAAACAATCGACAATATAGATGTGCACTATACTAATTATAAAGAGTTAAAGATATATTAAATGCAGTAATGTAAATTTCATGTAAAAACAACATTTTATACGATAATAACAGTACTAATACTTACGATAATGATGATGATGATGATGATGATAATAATAATTATAATAGCAATGGTAAAAATATGATATATTATACCAGGAACACCAATTAGTATATGTACCTTACAGTGGGTAATAATAAAGTCGAGGATATGGAAATTCAAATAAAATTCTGATAATATATTTGGTCTGTCGCGGATACTAATTATTTTGCTCTCTGATTACTGATGAAGTAAAATCCACTCACTATGAACACACACACACCATCGTTATAATGAAGTAACTACTTCCCTTACTTTGTAACAAGTTTCTGTAACATGAGATGTCTTTTAGAGAAACATGCTTGTACCTATTACATGTTTACAGCAGTAAATCCTCGTTACAAATGTAATCAGGATAATGATACCAATATACATTTCGGTTTCTAAAATAAATCATTTCGTTTATTGATTATATATTTTTTTCCAAAAGCCCCAGATTTGTCTTTCGACATTCCTGGTTTCTCTCCTGGCATGGGTACTTGTAACCCACTTCTGAGGTAGGGGCGCCTGGAAGGCGGGGTTACGTTGCCCCGATGATATGATGGGTGATGATGATGATGATAATGGTGCGCGAGGGGAGTCCCTAATCCTAAGCTTAACCTAAGATGAATATGAATGATGATGATTGCGATGGCCATATGATTTCGGGGACCGTTTGGGCCTTAAAGTTTTCCTGACATTTGTCTTACAGGTGAGGAAAAACCCCGATAAAAACCTCACCCAGAAAAACTGTCCCGACCGGGATCGAACCCGGGCCCGCTGCGTGACAAGGCAGCACGCTACCCTGAGACCACAGTGGTGGGCTTTTATTGATTATATAGAGTATGGCAATATAAAAGTTGCCCTAATGTAACCTATGAAAATACTGATATTTAAATAGAGAAAGTGGCATAAAGTGCACTAAGAAACTTACTTACTTACTCACTGGCACTATCGAACCAGTAGGTTCATGGCCGGGCGGACATAAGTTCTCCATGCATCCCTATCCTGAGGTAATATTTTCCAATCATTCCCTGTATAATCTACTTCCCTCAAATCATAGTTAATGTTATTCTCCCACCCCATTCTTAGTCTACCAACTGGGCGTTTTCCCTCTGGCTTTCCTACATAAGCTTCCATTCGCGTCTTTTAATCCCCATACTTGCAACATGTCCTGCCCATCGCAGTCTACGATACTTAACAGTTCTCATTATATCTGGCTTCCTATAAAGACCATGTAGTTCATTGTCTTCTCCATTCACCTGTTTGTTCATCTCTCTTTGGTCCAAACATTTTCCTAAGAACTTTATTCTCAAATACTCGTAATCTTCTTTCCTCCCTTAAAGTAAGAGTCCATGTTTCGCACCTGTATAACATAACTGGTATAATAACAGTTTTATATATTAGAAACTACGATTTTAAATTTAAATATGTGCAACTGGTCTACCATTGTAAATAGAGGTGAGGTAATTTCGTTGGCCGCACTGGCATGGGTTGAATTCTTGGATAAAGTTTCTTTGCTATTATTTCTCATATGTAAGCCAGAGAGAAAACGCCCAGTTGATAGACCTAAAATGTTTATTTCTCTCTGATTCAGTAGCAACTTGTCATCCCACTGCTCCTTGGCGTTAGAGAACACAGCCTATGAGGACGACATTTTCTGTATGCAATCATGTGTTATATACTTTTCGCATATTAAACACGTGGGTGGTTATTCCGCTCAAAGCTAGGTGTATCTCGGGAACAACATGAAGATGTATGATATATATAATTTTCTCATACATTCATTGTAAATTTGATTTAAATATACCAACTACATAAAAAATTATGTTCTCATCCAGAAACTTCCAAAATGACGATACAATTACTATACTGAGTTTGTTACTGTAATTAAAGCAATGCCATTTTCCTCCAACGGATTAGTGATTAATAACACCAAAAGCAGAAAGTGATGAACACAATATATTTTCACAAACTATCACTCACATGATTGTGTGGCTAACTTTGTTCACTGTTTAATAAGATTTTAAGTCATTTAGAATATTTTTATTTTTTTTATTAAGAGCCCCACCACCATCCCCCTGGGTTTCCTCGGGCTTAATGCCCAGGTCTGCTCTTGTCCCTAATTACTCTCTGCAGTTTTTATTATGTTCATTTTTAGGATACAAGTTTCGGGTGTTTGTTCTTAATACTACTTATATACAGTTATTTTTACATATTAATCCTTAACCTAAGTCTTAAGTCTTAAATCTACCACCTAATCTAGTAATATTTACATGGTGTTGTGTTAAAACTAATACTTAATTCACTAACTTACAACTAACTTATTGCTAGATTACATCTAATCCCTTCTTCTTTGTCTGCGGATGTCCTCCTCTTGGCGTTGAGCAAGGACCCATCCGACGAACTTTCTCACTGCTTGATATGGCTGTTTTTTTGTCCAAAACCGTAGAGGAGGCGGCCAGTTCATATCACCGTTTAGTGCAGACTCATGTAAGGCCCTTCGTCTGGCCTCATATTTGATGCATTCGTACAGGACATGTTGTACAGTGTCCAGCTCTGTTCCGAAGCAATCGCAATGAGGCGTTCTTGTGAGGCCTCTTTCATGGATTTTGGCTTTGAAAGAGCCGTGGCCGCTCAGGAGTTGCGTGATATGGTGACTTGGTTGGATCCAAGTTTTCTTTAGACTTTCCTTGATGTTAGGCAGAAATTCGTATGTTATGCGTCCATGTTCTGCCACTTCCCATCGTTCTTGCCATTCCTCAGAAATACTTTCCTAGATAATCCGTCTGATGGTGTCTCGTTCATCTGGTGTCTGATATAAGTCTGGCGTGATCACAGTGTCGCCGACTAGTATCGTTTGGTCTCTTCTGAAATTAAAGTTTTGTATTCTTTGAGCGATATACAGATCGATAGGTAGGACTCCTGCAATAACTGGCAGGCAAACCCCAGACATCGTATTGTACGCTTTTGTAACTCTTATGAGGACTTGGCGTTGGGCAGAAAGTAGCTTCTTCTTTTGAAGTGTGGTTAACTTGCGGGCCCAGCCATGTGCTGCATATCCGCAAATTTGTTGGAACAATACCTTGTAGAGCGTTAGGTAATTTATTGCTCCATATCCCCAGTTTTGACCTCTAAGCCGTGCCATCCCGTGGAATAGGTTTTTCGCCGTGTTGGTGACGTTGATGTGCTGGTCGACTCGCAATCTGCTTTGGAGAGTTACTCCTAGGTACTTGTGTTCTTGTGTGAAGCGTGAGATTGCGTCTTTCCAATTCTCATTCTCACGTTGGTGCTAGTTGTTCCATGCAGATTTCCTAGGAGAATCATTCCCATGGTTTTAATCGGGAAGATATGGTTACCCTTGTGTAAGCTAGCCCATTGTTGGAGCTTCTGTAAGACTATTTTGGGAGCGTTCTTCCAGTTGTTTTCTGGCCTGTCCATAAATGATCATCACTAAGAAGTCGTCTGCGTATTCTATTGGTAATGCTTTTGGGTTGCTTCTATATTGTTGAGCAGATCCGTCGCATTACCAGATTCAAGAAACTTGGGCCAAGAACTGATCCTTTGGGGACAACCTATGGTACCATGTTTTCGGGTTTGGTTGTTGTTCTCGATCAGGTTTTACAGCTCGACCCCTTAAGTAGTCTTTTACTGCTTTGTACAGATTTGAAGGGCAATTTCTTTCTTCTCTGGAGGGCGTTAAGTATACTTGGCCACCAGATTGTGTCGAATGCTCCTTCGAAATCTATGAAGATTCCCATCACTAGCTTTTCGGCGCAGTTTTCCACTGTGGCGAAGAGGGCTGTGAGAGCATCTTCAGTGCCACATCCTTGCTTGGAGCCGTACTGGTTTTTCGACGCACCATATTCGAATGTGGGCTGCAATTGCTTTCGCAGAATGCTTTCGTATAGCTTGCCTAGGACTGGGAGAAGACATATTGGTCTATACGATTTAGTGTTGGTCGGGTCTCTATTTCCAACTTTAATAATACCTTTATTTGTGCTTCCTTCCACACATGAGGGAAAACACCGTGTCTCAAGCAAGCAGTGCGTGATTGTAATAGACCATCTTTTATGTGTGCCCATCCTATTTTCACCAGTTCGGCACTGATGTTGTCAGGCGCTTTTTTGTCTTTCATTTGATCTCTGGCAATTTCTAGATCTATTATGCCGATATCTCCAGTTTCTGGTGTTTCTGGTACTACCTCAGATTTGTTTTTCATTATAGTTTGCTGCTCGTTATCTGTAGCTGGATTATCTGTTCGGATTAGTGATGTCATTAGGTGTTCAGCAGATTCGTTCCATGATTGAGCGTAACCTATAGGGAGCCTGATTGCAGATAGAACTTGTATTGGCAGTTGTTTTTGCGCTTGGAGTTTATATGCTAGACCCCATTGGTTGGTAGAGGCTTGTTGGGTCGCATAGTCTCGCCAACTCTCCTTTTTTGTTGCTTTGAGTGTGTTTGTGTATATTATTCTGATTGTGTTATAAGCCTCTTGGCGGTCTCTTCTGTCCCCGTTGTCTGCACGTTGGTAGTCCTTACGTGCGGCATGTGTCATTCTCTTCAGGTCAGTGAGCATATTTGTCCACCACATCACTGTCCGCCTGGTACTTCGATGTCTTAGTATGGTCATATCTGCTGCTCTTTGGATGGTTTTATGCAATTCCTTTGTGTATTGAAATATATCCTGTCTATTGTGGATTTGTAGAAGATTGTCAACATTTGATTGCAATTGAGTATTGTATTCTTCCCAGTTTGCTCTGAAGAGATTGTATCTTGGAGGTGGCGCTCTGTGTTCTTCTCTATGTCGCTGATACAATAATTCGAATTGAATAATCATATGGCTGGATTTTGTGATGTCAGGGCGCAATCTCCATCTTTGTAGCTGTCCTCCCACCCTTGTTGTTGTCAGAGTTACATCGATGAACGAGGATCCAGCACCATGAATATAGGTAGGCCCTTGGTCACCGTCGTTGTGGATTTCCATTTGCATTTCCGCAATGAAGTTTTCCAATGTGGAGCCTGATACATCTAATACACGGAACCCCAGAGAGGTGACTTTGCATTTGCATCAGTTCCTATTATAATTTTCTTGTTGTTGTGCTCGTTGCAGATGTTCCTTAGCTCTATTAGATAATTGTCTATTGGTTGCGAGAATTGCATGTAGCAAGATATAAATATGTAGCTTGCAGATTCGTTACTGATTTCTGCAGCCACAGTGTGTGTGGTGCTTAGATTTTTGTATTGTAATATTGTGAGTCTTGGGTTTAGAATTACCATGGCTGCCCAAGGACGTTCGCCTGTCTTCGCTCCAGTTAGTATTACGTCTCTCACACCAAATCCGGGTACCTTCCCCCTTACTGAGTATGGTTCTTGTATAAGTAATGTGTCTATATTTTCCTGCATAGCTGCTATCCTTACTTCATCTGTAGCATTTCTTGACCTGTCTAGGTTTATCTACCACACTTTCAGTCCGGCCGTTCTATCCATAGTCGGTTCTTTCCATTCTAGCTTTCATCTCCAATTGCAGTCCTGGGTACTTGTCATCTCTTGTACTGTGATCGTTTTTCTTACCTACTTTTGTGCATAGTGCACAGCGAGGGGGTTTTGTCTTATTTGAACATTCACTGTGACTATGACCTTTCTCTGCGCAGTGTCCGCATAGGTGTCTTTTTCTCGGCAGTATTTGGATGGGTGCCCGAATGAATGGCACTTAAGGCATCTCGTCAAGCCAACGTAGTCATCAATTCGGCAGCTATTAAATTCTTCATACAGTCTTCCCTTTGCTATTAGTTCCTTTCTGAGTTCTGGAGCAACGTCACATACCCAATGTTCTTTATTGGTTTTTTTCCAAGTCGGAATTTTGGCCTTAATTGTTGCTTTATTTGTTCAAATTCTTGGGAGTTAAAGTTCTGTTGGCGGATTGCTTCCTGAATCTGGTCCTCGTCCATTGTCTTGGGTAAGTCGTATAGTATAATCCTAGGTTTCATCTGCCCTGCTATCTCTGCTGTGAGACCTGCCTCTTTTAGTTTTTCATACTTACTGAGTGCAGTTGCCTGCTCGACTGTGGATGTCTCCACGCGGAGCTTTCCTGCTGTTGTGCTTCTGTGTCTGACTATTTGCCAACCCTCTGTTGAGGGATTTATAGTCTTGGTCACTATTTCTTTTATCTTGTCGCCTGTTAGTCCAGACTCTTTGGGGGCTGAGATTATAACAGTTTTCTTCTGTGTTTGCTTCGGATGGGTAGTGGCCTCAGAAATCAATTTTCGAGCTTTGTGGGCATACGTTTCCGTTGGAGGCGCTGCCGCTTGTGCTGGAGCTCTGTGCACAATTTCCCTGATGTCTCTGACTGAGGCTTCGATGTTGTCTAGGCGTGAGATGACTGTTATGAGAATATCATTTTAAGTTTCTGCTCTTTTTAACTTCTTGGTTACAGTCTCATTGAGATTTATCATCTGGATGGTTCGAAGAACTACATATTGCTGTGTAATCTGACGGGCCTTGGACCGTACATGGTTCTTAATTTCTACACAGAGTTGTAGGAGCATACTTCCATCCTCTTCATCTTGGTTCTGCCTCAATTGATTAGCTTCCCTCTCCGTATGTCCTGTTGCTTCTTCAGAGAGGTGAGTGATCATCGTTCTTTTTTCAGGCCGTGTGTAGTTCCTCTCTACAGCCGAGGTTGATTCTGCGTTTCTCTCTTCAGCCGAGTCATCACTACTACTGTATTCTGTAGTTTTTTTAGTAGTCTGGCTTCTAGTTAGTCTGAGAGACTGCCTTTGTTTTCTGTTAGAATGCTCAGCCATGTTCACTGTGTTAGTATGTTAGGTGTTTTAATGCTCTATAGTAGAGAAGATGCATTGCATATGTAGAATATCATACTTGTATGGTTTCTTTTTGTGATGATTGCTATTGTTAAATGTCTAGTGTGTAAAACTACTCAATAAATATCCCTTAGTCTATATATGTTAGTTGTTATAGGAGTGTAGTCTATATAACTGTTATGTTGTACAGTTATTATACGAGGATGGTTTCTCTTCTAATTGATGATTATTATTACTTAATAGGTAGTGTGTACTATTACATATATATATATATATATATATATATATTGGTATTGTGAGCTATTCTATTGGGCCCAGATGGTGTGGAAACGCACACGGTGATTGTCTTTCTTTGTATAATGTAGTCGGTTTTTAATTTTATTATAATTAAACTAATGCTTAGTTAATATGTTTATATATATATATATATATACACACACAAGAATTTGATGTAGGTGTTTAGTCTTATATCTGATATGATGTAGTAAGTTATACTTGGATGGTTTCTCTCTAGTGATGGTTATTATTACTAAAACAATTTTGAATTTGCCGCCCGATGCTAGCTTCACCAAATGTGCAGGTCTCTGTATCTGTAATGCAGTGACAGTATGGCTGCAACCAAGATGGCTACCTGGTTTGCCGTGATTTATACCAATGATGCTGGTCTTATATCTACTTACAATTTGACAATACAGATGGAAATATTCTGTTGGATTTATCAGAATGTATTGATCAGCAGTTCTTAAATATTTACATACCCACAGACCGGTAATTTATCACTTTTCCAGGTATGTTGCCGCGTTTTTGTTTGGTGATGCTAAACTTAATTACTTTGGAATTTCAATAGCTACACATAAGATGTATATGTCAAACAAATCAGTATATATTAATCTACTATTTTATACTATTCTTTAATCCACATATCACTTTTTTCCCACTTTTTCAAGTATGAGTTGCAGAGCACACACACAGCACGTCTAGTCACAGTCACTGCCTTCGCGATCTCACGTTATCACATATGAGGGTCTATCAATCCTAAAAACCGACACAAATGATGGATTCCTTCTCTAAATAGTATAAACTGACAATCGCCAATTAAAATAACGGGCACACATCACCCAACATTTTAAATTTACAAGAATTATTTCACACTCTCCATGGCGCGACAGGCCTAGGAGGCCCTTGGCCTATCAGCAAGTTGCTGGTTTCAAATCCACATATGCTAAGCACAGAGGTAGACGATCAGCCAGTATATAGATGACATGTGGTCAGCATATCGGGTCACCCAACCTGGAGCCGCTAATTACTGTAGCTACCCAAATTGCTCACGATGTTCGGTGGGCACCGGTCCCATACAGGCTGAAATTCCATAAGAAAATTTCTTTCGCCATGGAGACCCGAACCAACGACAGCCCCGTAACTCTGCGCCAAGGTATTGTGCATTAACCACTAGGCTACGGCGCAGACAGAATTATTTCACTATGCAATACAATCTGATCCAAAAAAAATGCAAATAGTATCTTGCGTTTTAACAGTCTAAGGAAATACCTAGTTGATTTTATGAATGACTAGCTAATACCCGGCCTGTGCTACTACACCTAAATAAATGAAAATTAATGTGCTTTTATGTTTAGTTGAATAAATTATAAAAGTAATTATCAACTTTTATTTTTTAAATACCCCGTGCTGATTACCCGGCGTTGCCCGAGAATCTATATCCCGACATAAATGAGCTGAAATACGAAAATAAATGTGTTTTATGTTTAGTTATTTGAGTATATCGTAATTATTTTTAGACACCCCGTGCTGTTTACCCGTCGTTGCCCGGGAATCTACTCATTCCGATCTTCTTGGCATAAATGAGCTGAAAGACAAAAATCAATGTACTTCTTATGATTAGTTAAATAAGTAGATAGAAACATAATTTTAAATATATATCTTAATTATTTTAAGATTCCCCGTGCTGATTACTCCGTATTTCCCGGGATTCTACTTATCTCCATTTTCTTGGCATAAATGAGCTAAAAGGCAAAATTCGTTATTGTGAGTTATCCGTAAACGAATACCCGTTATGTGCTGCTATGCTTGCACAGGAATCTACGTACTTGTCTCGATCTTCTTGACTTCAATGAAAGACAAAAATAGTTACTGTGAGTTATCCATAAGAGATAAACATATGCTGTCGTGGACTTTTTTGTAGAGCTTTTTGAGATATTTAATTCTGTGTACATTAATTATGTGTATTTATTATGGTTTAGACAGCGTAAGCCATTCAAGCATCCAAAGAACAACTCTTTTCACGTTTTCCACTACAAAGGGCGATTTTTAAGGGTGTAGGAGTTGAGTATCACAACTTTCTTATAGCCTATGTTCATCCCGGGAATCTCCTCAATATTTTGGAAAAAGCCCCATCGCAATTGGATCAACGGTATGGCCGCGCATAAAGTACGAGTACGAACAAACAAACAAACAAAGATTCATTTTTATATATTTGATTATGAATCTTCAGGTCGTATGGAACCAGTTTGTTCTGAGAATGTTGATTCTGTTAATTATTATTTACGAGGCGTGCAACTTTATTGTGTTCTAAAACGAGTCGTGTTGTATTACTATCAAAACTATTAAACAAAATTGATTATTCATCAATAATTGTATAAATATAAATCAAACTGAAAATCCATTTAAACCTTCCGTGAAAAATCTTGCTTTATATTTCGACCAAAATCTTATTGGCAGGTTCATTTGTAACAAAAACTTGCAAAAAAATGTACTCAATCTTCCATTCCCTAAAACGCTAGAAAAATTCCTTTCTTTCTTCATTGAATAAAGTGCTTGTCTCAATTTTGATAATGCCGCATTTCGATTATTGTGACTTTCTCTTAACAGACTTGAATATCACATTCGGACAAAGACTTCAACCAGTTCATATTGTGCACGTTATATATATGCAACCTCTGCAAATCAGACCACATAACTCCAGTATTTGAAATGTTGTCTTGACTCTGATTGGAAGACAGGCGAAAGATACATTGCCTCTGCTTCTTATACAATACTTTGTCTACCTCATCACACCTTTGTATTTCTACTCGCTTCCATTCGCTATCCTCCCTCTATGACTTAAACACATGATCGAGAGAAAATTTAACTCTAGCTGTTCCTATACATCGAACATCTCACTATTCCTCATCCTTCCCGACGCTGGAATTCCTTCCCTTCGTATATCTAGGACTGCCCGACACAAAAATAATTAAAAAGACTCCCTTCATATTTCCTTAGACAATATAATATATAACCATGTTTCATGTATACATTTATTTTTCCTGTATATATTGAAAATTCTCTACCAAACCAATTACTTAATATAATTATAGATTATTATTATTATTATTATTATAATTATTATTATTATTATTATTATTATCGATTCTTTTAAAATTCATGACGAAACACCGTTGAGGTCACTATGTAATATTTATAATATAAAAATAAAGTACCTGAGATCTCAGTCTTCCTCAACTTTGGATTTGGGGTGTGGAGTACTTTCAAAGCATATGCTTCATCATCAGCTTGTAACTCGGTACTGGTTGTTTGTGAGGATTTTGTAGAGCGGGTTCAGCTCGCCTAGTGACGTCAGCCCGCTCTACAAAATCCTCACAAACAACCAGTACAAGCTAATGATGAAGCATATGCTTTGAAAGTACTCCACACCCCAAATCCGATTTTGAGGAAGACTGAGATCTCAGGTACTCTATTTTTATATTATAAATATTACATTATTATTGTTATTGTTATTATTATTAATAGTACTCTATTTTTATTTCATTCCCTAGCCAACTTTATATTGTGTAGCCTAATAATAATAATAATAATAATAATAATAATAATAATAATAATAATAATAATAGTAATAATAATAATAATAATACTTATTTATTATTCTGGCAGAGTTAAGGCCATAAGGCCTTCTCTTCCACTCAACCAGCACAAATACAATAAATATTTGACAAATATAGATATACACTATACTAATTATAAACAGTTAAAGATAGATTAAATGTAACAATGTAAATTTGATGTACAAACAACATTTTACAGGATAATAACAATAATAATACTTACGATAATAATAATATAATAATAATAATATAATAATATAAATATGATATATTATACGAGAAACACCAATTAACATATATACCTTACACTGGGTAATAATGAAGTCGACGTTAGAGCAAATATAAATTTATATTTATTTTAAAAGATGCCAATATTATGTATCATTAATCAACATGTAGATAATTCATAATTGGTTTTATATGTATAATTTAGTTCTGCTTAAATGGAAGAGAAGATCTTGTGGTCTTAACTCCATCAGGTAAAATTAATAAATAAAATATATTATTGAGCGATAGCGAGGAGAAACTAAAGCCAACACGCACACTCCATTGAATAACACTAATAAATTGCGACATATGGTCACACATAGAAAGCCATTATACAAAGGAGATGGACAGTTAGTTACAAATGAGGGAAATGTTGAAGAAGTGACTAAATTCATGTAGCTTGGATCAATAATTCCAAGCAAGACTGAGGTGCAGAAGGAAATTACACATATTCTGAATTCTGGAAATGCATACTATTATGCATTACAGGGACTCTTGTCGTCCCACCTTCTCTCAGGATACATGTTATTGAAAATATATACAACTTTTATTCTCCCAATTATATTACATGGATACGTAACATGGACTCTTACTTTAAGGAAGGGGAAAATACTAGTATTTGAGAACAAAGTTCTTAGGATTTTTTTTGGACCGAAGAGAGATGAACAAACTGGTGAATGGAGAAGTCTGTGTTACAGTGAGCCACATATTCGTTATGGGAATCAAGATATAATAAGAAGAGTGAAATCTCGTGGACTTCGATTTGCAGGACATGTGGCATGAATGGGAAATGAAGGAGAAGCGTGGAAATTGCATGTGGGAAAATCAAAGGGAAAGGACCCAGTAGGTGGACCAAGACTGACGTGAGAGAATAATATTAACCGTGATATGATGGAAGTAGATTATACAGGGAAAACATTAGTTCAAGATACGGATGTGTGGAGAGCTTATATTCGCGCGGCAATGAACCTATGGATTAGATAGTGCCAGTGAGTTAGTTAGTTCAGTGTTATACGTGTTTTTAAAATGAACTCTTATAGGTGTAGTTATTTTCTAAGATTTGAATAAAAAGTACCGGTTAATTACATTGACAGCTGAAATGGCCCTGTATTCCCTTCACATGCATGTGTATTTATATATAGTAATATTTTGGACTTACTTACTTACTTACTCACTGGCACTATCGAACCCGTAGGTTCATGGCCGCGCGGACATAAGCTCTCCATACATCCCTATCCTGAGCTAATGCTTTCCAATCATTTCCTGTATAATCTACTTCCCTCAAATCATAGTTAATGTTGTTCTCCCACCTCATTCTTGGTCTACCAACTGGGCGTTTTCCCTCTGGCTTTCCTACAAGAAGCTTCCATGCAAGTCTTTCATTTCCCATACGTGCAACATGTCCTGCCCATCGCAGTCTACGAGACTTAACTGTTCTTATTATATCTGGCTTCCTATAAAGACCATGTAGTTCATTGTTATGTAGTCTTCTCCATTCACCTGTCTGTTCATCTCTCTTTGGTCCAAAAATTTTCCTAAGTACTCTATTCTCAAATACTTGTAATCTCCTTTCCTCCCTTAAAGTAAGAGTCCATGTTTCGCACCCATATAATATAACTGGTAGAATAATAGTTTTATATATTTTCAGTTTAACGTTTTTTGAAAGGAGTTGGGACATCAAAAGTCTCTGCAATGCATAATAGCACGCATTTCCAGAATTGGGCCTATGTTTAATTTCTTTGTGCATCTCATTCCTATTTGTGATTATTGTTCCTAGGTATTTGAATTCAGCCAATTCCTCAAAATTTCCCTCATTTGTCATTAGCTGTCCATTTCCATTATATAATGTATTTCTACGTGGGACCATATATTTAGTTTTACTGATATTTACTTCCAGTCCTAATTTCTTAGTGTTACTCAATAGTGTGTGCGTGTTGGCCTTTAGTATCTCCTTGCTATCGGCCAGTAGTACCACATCATCAGCATAAACTAACAGCTTATTAATACCATTCAGTTGTAAGCCTTCCTTATTCTCTAAAGATTTAATGGCATGCTCTAGTACAAAATTAGAACCCATGTCCGCATTTCTTGACGGTTGTATTTTTACGGTGAAAGATCGTCACTCTTTCGACCAAGGTACTTATTTCGTCTGGCTTATCACCTTCGACCAGTCCGGCATGGGGTAACCCTATCGGCAGCAATGCACCGCCGGCATAGCTCTCAGGATCATTTAAGCACACAAGCCACTCCACCACGACAAGGTAAAGATCCATGGAGGGAATATTTTGGACTTGTATTATTAAATGCACTAGAAAATAAGTGGGAATATAATGGTATACTTTACATCAACTATACGTAGACTTCAAAAAAGCATATGATTCAATTAACACGGAGAAGTTACATAGTATCCTGCTGGAGTTCGGAATTCCTAAAACGTTAGACGTATGCGAATGTGTCTAAATGGCACAAAGAGTAGGATGCGTCTAGGCAAACAATGGCTTGAAGCAAGGAGATTCACTATCTCCTCTACAATTTAATTTTGTACTAGAGCTTGTCATCAAATCTTCAGAGAATGAAGAAAGAATGGTATTAATAAGCTGTTAGATTATGCTAATGATATAGTGCTATTGGCCGATAGCGAAGAGATACTAAAGACCAACACGCACACCATGTTCAGTAACACTAAGAAATTGGAACTGGAATTAAATATCAATAAAACTAAATATACGGATACACATAGAAATACATTATATAATGAAAATGGACAGCTAATGACAAATGAGGGAAATTTTGAGGAAGTGGCTGAATTCAAATACCTAGGAACAATGATCACAAATAGGAATGAGATGCACAAAGAAATTAAACATAGGCTCCATTCTGGAAATGCGTGCTATTATGCATTACAGAGACTGCTGACTTCCCAACGCCTTTCAAAAAAACGCTAAACTGAAAATATATAAAACTGTTATTCAACCAGTTATAATATATGGATGCGAAACATGAACTCTTACTTTAAGGGAGGAAAGGAAATTACGAGTATTTGAGAATAAAGTTCTTAGGAATATTTTTGGACCAAAGAGAGATGAACAGACAGGTAAATGGAGAAAACTACATAACAGTGAACTACATGTTCTTTATAAGAAGCCAGATATAATAAGAACAGTTAAGTCTCGTAGACTGCGATGGCCAGAACATGTAGCACGAATGGGGAATGAAAGAGGTGCATGGAAACTTCTTGTAGGGAAACAAGAGAGAAAACGCCCAGTTGGTAGATCAAGAATGAGGTGGGAGAATAACGTTAACCGTGGTTTGAGGGAAGTAGATTATACTGGGAACGATTGGAAAACATTAACTCAGGATAGGGATATATGGAGAGCTTATATCCAGGCGGGCATGAACCTACGGTTTCCATAGTGCCAGTGAGTTAGTTACTTAGTTAATTATTAAATGTAAGGAGAAAACATAATGCTGCTATTAAACTAGGAACAAATATAAAGATTATTTAAGCTCTATTTTACAACAAAAATATAACATTCAATCTTATCTGAATTAAGCCACCTTTATTTTTTTGCCCATTTATATATGACAGAGATAATTAAGAATCTGAGTGAAGATAAATCGTTTTGAAACGTTACCATTCCAGCCAATTATTTGCATCTGTTATCGTTATTTCAGTATTGATTAAAATATCTTCTGGGTATCTATAGTGGATAAGTTCAGACCGCCTATTCACAATATTTTACTAAACAATAATTTCACCATTGCCAAGATACAAAATATAAGTTTGAATGTTATGCGGTTAATATCCTTGGACATAAGGAAGGAAATGGCACTCTTAAAATGACATTTCATTGCAAGATTGCTGACGTCAGCAGTGACTGGAGCTTGACGCGACATTTGCTGACATCAGAACATCAAGTAACTTGCCACTTGAGAAGTAGGACATATTAAGACCATCTTTCTAAAAGACATTTATGAACTATGTTGATGGACGTATTTTATTAGACCAGATTAGATTTTATGGTAAGACTGACAGAACGTTCGGTGATGAAGAAAATAAGGATACAGTCAGCCAAAGCTCCTACACCTTCCTTCTAAGTAGAGAAAATTTATTGTTTACAGTCAGTGTATTGTTAATCTTATTCTACAATCGAACTCCATGGCTATGAAACATTTTTTCTATAATTAACCTTTATGGATCTCCGGGGATATCAAACATAGTCTCTTATTTATTTAATTTTCACAGGGAAAGAACACTATGAGGTTTAATTTAAGAATTAAATTAATATTTTTATTACCTCACCTCATTATCCTTTTTCTTCTATACTGCAGTTTCGGAGCTTTTCTCCATTTTAGTAGCCTCTGGTCGACCGGTATTATGTCGTTTCTTAGCGGCTTTTTCTTACTTCTATCGGTGGACCGATGAACCTCTGGATCAGGTCAAAACTCATGAATTTCGGAACTCACGCAAATTTTGACCTGATCCAGAGGTTCATCGGTTCACTGATAGAAGTAAGAAGAAAACCGCCAAGAAACGACATAACACCGGTCGACTAGAGGCTACTGAAGATGGAGATAAGCTCCGAAACTGCAGTATAGAAGAAAAAGGATATGAGGTGAGGTAATAAACATATTAATTTAGTTCATAGTCTCTTATATCAATTCTTTTGACTCAGAAGACGCGTTCTGCCCACGTATATTTATGACCGTCAATTCGTAAAATTCACCGGAACATGAATAAGTGTCATGGCGGATTGTGAATAAGAGTGAAACTGGTTGCTCGTGTTTTTGCACAATTTTCAGCAGGTGTTAGTTTGTTTTTATAAACGTAATATCGATATTGTGAATTTAGTTTGTTTTTTGCTTAATTTTACGCATAATGGCTCCACGTAAAGCAAGAAATTGTGAAGAAAGCAAAGAAGAAATAACTAAGCGTGTGGTCCAAGAATGTTTGCGGGATCCAGCCATGTTGCAGCTGTTGAAGGACTCCGTGCGTGAGGCTATTGTATCGGAGCTAAAGGTAACTATAGACCGTAATACGGAAGTTATTAGGCAGTTGGAACTCTCGCTTCAGGAGAGGGACAACAAAATATTAAAACTGGAACAACAGTTAAGTGAGAAAACCGACTCGCTAGAGCAATACCAACGTCGACAGTGTCTACGTATTTTCGGTATACCTGAACAGGATGGTGAAGATACGGACAATATAGCAATCGACGTGGCCTCCAAAATTGGAGTTAAATTAGAAACCTGTGATATCGACAGGAGTCACAGGGTTGGGAAAAAATCGGATCGACCACGGCCTGTTATTGTTAAGTTTATCAGTTATAGAAAGAGAAGGGAGGTCTTCCAAAATAAAAAACAATTGAAAGGCAGTGGGATCACAGTAAGAGAAGATCTCACCCAAATTAGATATAAATTGTTAAAGGACTGCATCACAAAATTTGGCGTCACAAATGTGTGGACAATTGATGGCGCAATACATGTGAAAAATGGAGATACCAAACGCATCATCACCCGGGCCTCTGATATGTAAATCTACCTAGTGCAAACACGCCCAGTGATACCATATCCCCAATTTAGCACTTTTATATAAATTATTAAAATTATATTTAGAAATTTCACATTAATTATTAGTATTATATTTAGAAATTTTACTTTATTTATTAATTTAATATTTGAATAAGATATTAGTGACTTGTTCTTTTCTTATAATTCTAGTTAAAATATTTTTAAAATTTTCCATCCAAATAATGCTATTCATTTGGCGGTCTCTGACAGGTTAGAGGACACTACCCTTCTCAAACCCCTTCCAAACAACAATAATGCAAGACAGGTTCTAGAAACAGCATTCTCCCCCTTCCCGTCTTCCCTACATGTGGTTCACTTGAACGCACAGAGCTTAACTGCACATACAGACGAGATTAGTATGATTTTCTCTTCTTCCAATATTCATGCTATTCTCGTATCAGAAACATGGCTCACTCCCTCCATTAATTCTAGTTTAATTGACATGGATGGTTATACTTTTCTTAGACATGATCGTGTACATAGTCGAGGGGGCGGTGTTGGTGTCTTCGTTAGGACAGACCTTTGCCCTAAGTCTGTATACTTTTCTAATAACGAGACATCTCCTGAAATTATGTTTATAGAAATATACGCAAGCTTCAAAAAATGCCTTCTTTGTGTAGTGTACCAACCCCCTAAAATGAAAAAAAATAAGCAGAAATAGAATCCGCTCTACAAAACGCACGTATACAATATGAACACGTTATCGTCATGGGTGACTTTAATATAAATATACTAGACACTGACAACAGACATACACAACAGCTTATGTCCGCGTTCCAAGTTTGTGATATGACTATCCTTCCCTTACAGCCTACACATCACACCAATCATTCTGAGACTTTACTTGACTTAATTGCTACTAATAATCCAGACAGAGTACTAACCCACGGGCAACTGTCAGCTCCCGGAATATCAGCACATGATATTATATTCTTAGCATATTCACTGCAGTGCCCTAAACTAGCTCGTAAGACTATCACATATAGAGACCTAAAACATATAAACAATGCAGCTCTACTTGAAGACGCTATAAAATTACCCTGGCATACTATATGGGCGTTGCATTCTGTTGACGAAAAAGTTGAGGCATTAAATAACCTTATATTACAACTATATGACAGACACGCTCCACTGAAAACTAAACTAGTGAAACGACACCCTGCTCCCTGGATGTCTGCTAACATTCGTGACTTGATGACTGAAAGAGACGCAGCATATCGGAAATATAGAGTTGACAAAACTGATATAAATCTTAATCACTATAAACGGTTACGAAACAAGACTACACAAACTATCAGAAACGCCAAACTTAGACATCTATACAGCCTTACTGAACCTAATAACAATAACCCAGATATTTGGAAAAATCTGAATAAAATGGGTGTAGGTAGGAAACACACACAGGTAGAAAAACTACCTGTTTCTCTGAACACACTTAATAACCATTTTACAAGCACATTCTTTACTCCTAAAGACAAAAACACATACAATAAGTGAACTACTATTGACAAATCCACCAGACAGAGAACATTTCCATTTTTCATATCTTACAGAAAATGACATAAAGAAAGCTCTCAAACGAATAAAAACAAAAGCAGAAGGTACTGACCGTATAAATATCACTCTACTTAACAAAATAATCGACGTTATACTACCTACCATAACTCATGTTTTCAACTCTTCACTACAAACCTCTATATATCCCACATTATGGAAGCAAGCAATTGTACGCCCACTCCCGAAAGTAAAAACTCCCTTAACTCCTAACGATTTTCGACCCATTAGTATTTTACCTACCCTTTCAAAAGCTTTGGAACGATTAGTCCACAAACAACTGACTGACTACCTAACTGAACACGACCTTTTAGATCAATACCAATCAGGCTTTAGGACAGGACACAATACAAATACTGCTCTACTAAAATATATGTGAAGACATACGCGAAGCATCTGATAATCGAAAACTTACTATTCTTACACTACTTGACTTTAGTAAAGCATTTGACACGGTAGACTTGGACTTATTGTTGCTTAAACTAAAAAACCTCTCACTTTCTGACAGTGTCACGCAATGGTTCAACTCCTACCTTCGTGAGCGCCAGCAATATGTTGTAGGAAATTCTACATTACGCTCTTCTTGGGCCTACCGTAAAGCTGGAGTTCCACAGGGCTCGGTGCTCGGCCCATTGCTTTTTACAATCTATATAAGCGACATATCTGACTCCCTAAAACATTGCAAACATCATTTATTTGCGGACGACATGCAGATCTACCTTCACTCAGACAAATATTCTTTAAATGATGCGGTAACCAAAATTAATGAGGACCTTGACTCGCTAACGGCGTGGACAGAGAAATATGGACTTGAATTAAATCCTAGAAAGACACAAGCAATCATTATGGGCCATCAGAGACTATTTATCCTCAATTAACACAAATGCAGTATTACATGTGTCACTTAATGGGGTTCAGATCCCTTATAGTGAGACAGTAAAAAATCTAGGAGTGTTTATGGATAAACATTTAATTTGGAAATAAACAAATAAATAACATTTGCAAAACTATCTTCTCAATAATACACTCATTAAATCGTATAAGAAATTGTTTACCGTTTTCTCTAAGAAAAATGCTAGTAGAAACACTCGCAATGCCCCATTTTGATTATTGTGATACTCTTTTTTACTGACCTAAATACTGTTCTTACCCAAAGACTTCAACGTGTTCACAATTCTTGCATACGTTTTATTTGTGGTATACGTAGATTTGATCACGTTACACCATCCCCTGGAACAATTGTCATGGCTTCGTCTTCAAGATCGTAGAACCATCCATTCCCTATGCCTACTCTATAACATATTACACACATCTTTACCTTATTATTTATCACACCGCTTCACTAAAACTCTCTGATACACATAACTTAGATACCCGATCCCTTGAGCACAGTGTCCTCTATATCCCTCCTCATCATACTACCTATTATTCGAAATCTTTTACAGTTTCTCTTGCTAGAACATGGAATTCACTTCCACCCTATGTCAGAGACTGCCAAACTTTACCATCTTTCAGAAATAAATTGAAAATAAAATCACTAACAGAAACAACTCACTAATACTACTTTTTAAGAATTAATAATGCGTTTTTGCATTATTTAATAAAAATAGACTTAGGATTTGTTAATATATTTACCTAATGCCTTGTATAAAAAGCGTAGATTAATTCATTGTAGTGTATTTTTTTTTTCTTCTTTTTATGCATAGTAGATTCGAGCTGTTATTCCTTTTTTTATTCATTGTATCATTAATTTAATTTTAATTGTATTTAGTTTCATTCTATTATTAGACATTAATTTCATTATTATTCAATATGACAGATAATTAATTGTTCAATGACTATTATTGTAACTATTTTTTGTATTCATATGTAACATGTTTGTCCTGTCTAATATGACTACTATTGTAATTTTTTTTTGTATTCATGTGTAACATATGTTTGTCCTGTTCTATATGACTATTATTGTATTTTTTTTTGTATTCATATGTAACATATGCTTGTTCTGGTGAGTGGAAGAGAAGGCCACATGGCCTTAACTCCACCAGGCTAAATAAATCTAAATCTAAAATCTATTCTATAAATTCACAATATTTTGTACATTGCTTGAGAGGTCATTCTTTAATCAACAAATCGGTCCCGTTTAATAATGCTCGCCTCTGTTTCAAGAATTGAGTGATCATATCCGGCCAGAAGCTATTGATTTTTAAGATTCCTCCCCCCCCCGCCAAATGCTTCAGGTTGTCATTTCGAAATTTCTGGTGTTCTCTCCTAGCATGGCGTACTTGTAACCCACTTGTAAGGTTGGGGTGCCTGGATGATATGAGAGTTGATGATGTTAATGATGCGCCAGGAGAGGCCTTAAACCAAACTTAATATAATTAGGCGAATATGATATTGATGACTATTTAACTCATGCCCCAAATGGGAGTCAATGACCAATCACGTTTCTATGATTTTTTATTTACAACCAATCACAGTCGTGTTTCGCCTAGAATTTACCAACTAAAGTTTATTATAATAAAGAAAGCACCTCCTTTTTAACATTCTGAATAGGTTATAGCATTATTTTGCAGTCACTAACTCACTAAGAAATACGGCTACCAGATTGTATATATAGCGCATAAATGTCAACACATACCGCATGCGGGAGTTAATATAAAACATTTGTAGCAATTGATTATACCACCAAAACAAGAAACCACTGTTTGCACTTTCTTAAATGTATTTTTTTCCAGAAAAATATAATTGTCATATTTACATCGTAGGGCATCTGAAATTAATCAATATACAGTTTGATGTTTTTCAGTTTTTTCTCCAGTAGAGTGCATTCTTACAATATTGCGTTCCTTTGGCAATAAATAATATGATCTGGTTGAAGTGACGAACAAAATAAGCAAATGAAGCGTACCAATCGTTTCTCATTTGTTTTCAAATATCGCCGTTTACATCAAATATATAAATATTTTAAAATAAATATATTTAAATAATAATGTGTGAGTAAACAGCTTAATTTCATTCGTTAAATATTCCTAACAAATGCCACGAGTGATTTTCAAATTTATCTAGAGAATTTGGAAATCTCGCGTGGCTTTACTTATGATAATGATGGCAAGAGGTTATTCGTGGAACGTTTGGGCCTTATAGTTTCCTGATATTTATCTTACAGGTAAGGGAAAAAACCGAGAAAACCTCACCCAGGAGACTTGTTCCGACCGAGGATCGAACCAGGGTCCGCTGCGTGACAAGGCAGCACGCTACCTGAAACCACAGCGCAGCGGTAGACATTTTTAAGGATGCAAAAGTCACGGGTGACTTCGGAGCCCAGTGTCTTATATTTACATAAAGTAAAAGACTAGGATTCTAAACAGTTACATTTTTAAAAGAAGTAATAATCTCAAACTGTCATCAGGAGGACCGGAAAATCTATCTTCCTATCATTTAACCAGTTCCTTAAATGTCGCCAGTAGCTATACTATTACCGCCATAACAGCAAACTTCCCACCAAGATAAGCTATAAATATCCCCTAATCATGTGACGAGAGTGAGGGATGATTGATGATCTTTAACTGGCTGCTTGCTGGCACAGTGAAGAGAGGAAGATCAAGGCAAATGTGCTGAGAGAGATAAGAACAAGAGGACTGAGTTGGAAGATCGTTTGATAGAAGTAAGTGGAGAACAGGAATGCAAAAGGATGCTATTTTATGTATACGCTGAAATAACAGCTTAGGTAAAATTAATTTGTTGGCGATTTTATGCCCGTATTTCAATTGTATCACTAAAGATCGAAGCGGTAAAGTATGTCGTAAAGTAAAATACTAACTTTATTTAACATTATATAGCTAGCACATCATATTACTTGGTTTAAACCTTATTTTTAAGTTTAGTATTTTAGTAGAGATAAAAATCTAAGTTGAAGGTTTCAATTTAGGTTCACTCAAAGCAGAGCTAGGCTCTCTTTTTAGAGAGAAACACGAAGAAATCTTGGTGCAATAATGAATTAAAGTCACTAATAACTTGCACTCTGTTTAACATGTAATTTTCTTTTATATCTGCTTTAATCAAAGGACTTATGTGACGGTGAAACTCGGAGTAATGTAATTTGGTTATCATTGGTCAATTATAACTTTACGTCACTATAAGGCATTCTATCCTAACTTGTGCCTTTGTCAGAGTTTATTAACTATTTCACTATTTATGGGTTTAACTATCTGTAACAACCGAATATCCTTATTTCTGAATTTCAATTTAATCAGCCGCCCTACCTATATTTATTGCTCGCTTCACATTTTTGAGGTTATCGTCTGACACCAAGAAATAAGGAAATTATGTTTTTATGCAACAAAATATAACCAACTCACTGGCACTATGGAACCCGTAGGTTCATGGCCGCGCGGAAATTAGCTCTCCATATATCCTTATCCTGAGCGAATGTTTTCCAATCATCCCCTGTATAGTCTACTTCCCTCAAAATCATAGAAAAATGTTATTCTCCCACCTCAATCTTGGTTTACCAACTGGGCGTTTTCCCTCTGGTTTTCTACAAGAAGCTTCCATGCACATCTTTTCATTCCACATTCGTGCCACATGTCCTCCTATCGCAGTCTACGAAACTTAACTCTTCTCATTATATCTGACTTCCTATAAACACTATGTAATTCACTGTTAAACAGTCTTCTCCATTCACCTTTGGTCCAAAAATTGTCCTAAGAACTTTATTCTCAAATACTCGTAATCTCCTTTCTTCCCTTAAAAGTAGGTATATGAAGAATAATGTACCAGACGCTTGTTCTGGGGGTAAAGGCGGCCGTCATGCAGGGCTGACAACCCGGCTGACATAAAGTGCCGATTGTCTAGAAAAAGTGGGAACCCTAACCTCCTACTACCCCAAGGGCCTCCGGGTCTGTTGTGGGATCACTTTACTTTACTTTACTTTATATGAAGAATAATTGACCGAGACAATGTTAATACCAATACCGAAGAAAAATAATGCGAATAAATGTAAGAAGTTCAGGACTGTCAACTTCATATCACTTTCTGCAAAATTTATCCTGCGAATACTCAATTGATGCTTACGTTCTACGAATGGAAAGCGAATTGGAAGAATAACAGTTTGGCTTCAGGAAGGGAAAAGGTACGAGAAATACAATTGGAACGATAGGAACAATAGGAGAAAGATAAATAGAAAAATATAAAGAAGTTTAGGCAGTATTTGTTGACTTGGAAAACGCCTTTGACAGAGTGGATTGGAATAAACTCATGGGGATCTTGATGAAAACTGACGTGAACTGGAAAGAGGGGAGCCTCATAGTAATATTTACATTAAATAGAGAACAAATGTAAAGTTAGGGGACGAAATGTCAGAAGGAAGAGAAATGGAAGGACGGTACGGCAAGGATGTCCTATATCACCTACTCTTTTCAATATCTACCTGGAAGACGTAATGAAGATCTGCTTCAGGAATACGGGAGGTGTAAACATGCTAGGAAGAAGAATTAAGTGCATAAAATTTGTTGATGATATTAGGATCATGCTGATGGAGCTAAATGACAGATGCGAGGATTTTGGGATGAAGATAAATATAAATAAGACAAAGCTCATGATTATAGGAAGGAATCCAAAGAAGATATACATGAGGATTTAAGATGAGGCCATTGAGCATGTGGAGAGCTTCAAATACTTCGATTGTACTATCGGTAGTAATATGAACTGCTGTCAAGAAGTAAAGCAGATGACAGCAATGACAAAAGAAGCTTTTAACAAGAAGAGAAGTATTTACAGCAGAACTTTGGCAAAAGAATTCCGGAAGAGGCTAGTAAATTGCTTTGTGTGGAGTGTAGCATTGTATGGTGGCAGAGAATTGGACATTACGATGGAATCAGGAAAAATCTATTGGATGATTTCGAGATGTGGACATGGAGAAGTATGTAGTGGACAGACAAAATAAAATAAATAAAGCTGTGCTACCCAGATTGGAGGAAGGAAAAAAAAAAATACTGGACCTCATAAAGGAGAGGAAAAGAAATTCGATTAGGACACAGGCCAAGGAGGAAGTGTCTGCTGATGAATGCCCTAGAAGAAATGGTCAACGGAAAGAAGGTTGGAGGCAGAAAAACATTAGTTGATAGATAAGATTAAAATAAGTAGTTTGTATGCGGATACAAAAAAAAAGGCTGAGTTAAGGAATGAGTGGAGAATGCTGACTTTGCAGTGAAAGACCTGCACTTGGGCAGAACACTATGTATGTATATACTGTACGTATATCAAGTCCTTCAGAACTTTAGTCTACTTTAACATACACATTCTAAACTCTAAGAGCCGCATGCAAATACATTAGTCTCTACTCAAATGACTTCCAATCACCGGTGAGCTGACTTTCCGTCAGCAAGTGCAAAGATCGAATTAGCGACCCACTAACTGGTCATGCATGAAAGTCGTCGTTTTCGTAATATTGGCAAGAAATTGCCCAGAATTCTCAGCGATAAAAACCACTTCCGTTATTTTCGTCTGCTAGAGGAACGCATTTACGCTTGCGTCCCGCAAATAATACCGTATACGACGACTTCTGCGTCGCGCAATATTACGCCGATTCTCCTGTTCTTCCAGTTGAATTCTTTGGTAGACTCTATCAAATTCCTCTTCTCCGCGTATACCGAAAACATGATCGAAGTCTTCAAGGTCCGACATCTTGGATAAAGCAGCAAGGCACGCGGCAAGGTTTCAAACTACATCGGCTACCATCGGTTCCCATCGGGTTGCTCACGATTCCTTCTCTGCAAAGTCACCTCGCCAGGTAGCTTAGGAATTTCGACAATTATTATCGCATGACAACAGATTTTTGAGTACGGAAAAACGTCTTTGGATGCAACTTTCTCAGCAGAGAACGACTTTTACGGTCTAATACGTTCATAGATATGACCCTAAGATTGATTTTCCAGCTCTGATAACCACTACTTACGACTAAAATTAAGAACTTGATATAGTCACAAGATTTCTTGCAATGTCTCCTGAATACGTTTCCAGTTATTGTTTCATCATATGTCAGCTCAGTAGTAGTGTCTTTAAAGTTTATAGTGAATGTATGTGGACATTTATAATTATAATAACTGAATGCGATGGTGTCTACATTCTGTTGCATCTGAAATGCATATCTCTAATTAACACTTGATCTCCTATTTTCATATCTCATCGTTGTGTTTCTCTCTACTCTCTTCTTGCGTTTCCTTTCACGTAATCGTATTATTTCAATAACTCGTTTGAAAGTAATTTCAGGAGTTTCTAAGTCTGATACTGTTTCCGGTATATATTCAGGTATATTATGAATTAATAGATAGAAATTATTTCCTTTCGTAATACACAAGCGTATTTTTCCTTGACGTTAGTGTTCTCAGCTATAACACTGAGCAACAAAAAATATTTTTTTTTGTCTGAGAAAGAAAAATATGTGATTCAGATAGTATTTTTCTCTCCTGAATTCAAATATGATATACGTTTTTCTGCATCACGGAAGGTTACCGAGAGACAGGCATTTATAATTTCAAACACTTTAATATTTTCTACATTCGTAATTACACAACATTCGAACATTCGGACTCGCCTAGAAAGTAAGAAATTACGATTTTCTGCTATATTTCGCCTGTGGAGCATTCCTCTTGATGGTCCAACAATAATCGGCCAGCATATTAGGATTCAATTTTCCTTGTTATCCCTTTTCCATAGCTGAAATCTAATGATGAAAGTGTTCCCCGTGCCCATCGCTCATTGCGCCAATGGACGAAAAAACTTTCATTAAAAAACAATTATTTAAATCCATCAGTTGAAATTGAAATTAAAAAAAAAACTGTGTGTGATGGAGAAATCCCGAATACATACTTGAAAACACGATTAAAAAAACTGCATTAAATACAACTATTGGTACTCATGAGACAAACATCATGTTGACCAGTGTAATTAATGACAACAGGTTTAAATGTCTGTTTAATCCATCAGACCGTGGCACACTATTTTGAACCAAGATTCGACAGAAACCTTTTAACTTTGATTGACTAATATAATATTAAATTGTTCAGGAATTCCTTAGATGAAAAAATATTCATCCAATTGTGTGATATAATCCAAAAGACTATCCATCCATCCACAGTAATTCTGCCCGAAGGCAGGTCCTTCACTGCAGTCACAGCATTTTCATGCTATGCTTACAGCTATACTTCGCAATTGTATGTGTGGTAGCTTCCCGTTACTTTCCACGCCGGTGAAGGATGATGATGGCGATGTTAATGATAAGGATGATGATGATGATGGCCATATGATTTCGGGGACCGTTTGGACAAAGGACTATATACTAGTATCGGAAAAGCAAGATAAATTAAATTCTGACATGACGTTAGGTGAAATTTCTGGTATGTCAATATTATTGAGTGATTTAACCAAATTGTCAACATAAATTTGTCTACAATTAGGACCTACACTAATTTCCCAACTTGAGTCTCTTTTATTACTGAACTGGATTGCTTTTTGTAGTTCGGGTATTTTATTGATCCAACTTTTCACTAATTGTTTACAATTTGTACTTTTTTCATAACATCACCCACTTTAGAATTAACACCGTCCGCCTCCTCGTACACATCCTGAAATCTCTCAATGTCTACTACTTAGGAATTCATCCGTGTGTGAAGTTCGCTAAGGATTATAGTGATAAATTATTATTACTATTCTTCTTCATCTTCTTCTTCCATAAGGTATATTCCTTTCCATCTGTTCCGTTCTCGTTTATATATATATATATATATATATATATGTTATAATTAAATATTTAACATTGAGCAAAGCAAAGCTTAATATGGTATGATAAGAAAAATAAATGCCTGGACGGGATTCGAACCCGGATCTCTGAGATTTTTGAGGGTTTTCTCCAACCAATCTTAGTAATTAACATGAACTAAATAAATAAATAAATGTAAATGACAACGGACTTATAGACTATCAGTTTGCAACAAACATTCACAATTTTCCCTTAATTAAAGTTCTCCATCGTTCTCTGTCCTCTGTGTCTTCATCTGTTATACCAAAGTTCCACATTGAATTTTGAATGTTATTCTTCCAGGTTGTTCTTGGTCTTTGTTTTCTGTTCTTTCTTTCAATTTTCCATGCATAGACAGCCTTTGGTACTCTTCCATCCTGAATGTTTCTTACGTATCCATACCATTTTAGCCTTCTGTGTTCAATCTCGTCCATTATATTTCTTTCCACATTCATATATATATCGTCCCATCTTGTCCTTAGTCTTACAACTTGACAATATTCATTTAGTCCAATAGTTTAACATCTTTTTTCTAGCCATATTTCTAATATTCCAAGAATACGTTGATATGATTTTTTTTATTTTCTATGAGTTTTCATTTAAAATGCTGCAATTGATTTCTCTGTTTATCTTTCAATGTACAGGCAACTACTGATTTAAAAATTTTATTATAGCTGTTTATATTGTTTTCTTTCTCCCCTATTCATTGTCCAATTTTCACTACATTATGTAGCATTTGGTACTGTCACCATTAAAAAAAATAGTTTTGTGTTTCTTTTAACAAACTGTGTTTCAAACTTCCTCAAACACTCCTATATACAAACATTCTAGACATAATATGATTTAAGACGGTGACGCGTCTTTAAAAGTTGAACAAAATATATAAATGTCGTTTTGATAATTTAATAATTATTATTAAAGAATCATAGCGCTAAAGTCTGCATGAAGAGTGCAGATGTGATACTTGTACAAGATTTAATATGAGTGGCACACCTGCTAGACTGTGTCATAAAGATATGAACATCTTGCATCTTCCACTACTTCCTGAGATTTTATTTAAAAATCTCAAGGTGATTCTTTCCCTTTCGTGTCGTCCTCGCATGAGCTATACATTTTCCCTCGTCACATTATTAACAATAAATAAATTGCAATGCAAGAAGGAAAATGTAAAATGATGGAATGTTTTCATATCGTCTATTATCATTGTACAAAAATTATATATATATCTACACAGGGTGTTTCTAAATTAGACCGACAAACTTTGCGAGCAGATAGCTCACCTTCATTGAAGCATACTTTGTTAACGTTCGTTTCAGGCAAGAGGGTTTTTAGAGGAAGGGATGTACGAAAGTTTGTTCTTGCAAATATCATGTCATACTGTGTCACATAATTCTCTGTTTAATCCAAATACTTTACAGACAAGCAGAAACAAAACGTACTTAGTGTTGAATTGTCAAGATGGATCCAGTTTATTGTCCCATCACAAAAAGTGTTTGAACACACGTCTATTGATATCCAGACAAACAGTGCATCAATGTGTCATACTTTGTCATACCTTTCCAAAGAGGCAAGGGGTTTCCCTTATTTCAGCTGCTGCGCTGACGATGCGTGCTTCAAGATATTCTTCAGAGTCAATGTCGGTTTCATAAATCATTGACTTCATGCAGGCCCTCAAAATGATATCTAGGCAGATCAGGTCAGGCGAACATGCCGGCCACGCAAAGGACTATGGATACAGTCAAACTTGCTGTAATATGTTCCGAATGCTACTGAGCTCCGGAAGTAAACAAACCAAGCGATAGTAGTAATGGCAAACCCCTCTTGGACTGAAAGGAATGTTTATCCATTTCCTTCCATTCCTTCCTGTAAGAACCCTCTATAGCACTGAAACGAAGCGTGTCAGCCCATACGTTCCTTAACAAAATATGCATCAATGAAGGTTATCTATCTTGTCCCAAACTTTTTCGGGCTAATTTAGAAACACTCTGTATATTGGTCCCATTGCTATATATGTTACTAACCACACAGAAGTCTGGAATTAAAATACGGTCAAAATATTTTTCAGGTGTAAAAAATCTAGCATCTTAGAATTTATTCGTAGATGTTTGAGTGTTAAATTTTATTTAGCTTATTTAAAAGTGGATAGAGCGATTTTTTTTACTCTGATCGAGTGCAACAATAATTACACACGAAGTGATTCCGAACGTTTTTGGTTTCGGATTATTTGTTAAATATATTTTTAAATTTACCATTACAACTTTGGAACTGTCCCTCAGATACCAAATAACTTTTCATCCTCAGACCTATAACAGGAAGCATTCACATCGCTCCATATGTTCAATTGTGCACGTCTCCTCAGGGTATGCTGTGACGGTAACTTCTGGATTTCGAAGCCGCTTTTCCCGCAGTCTCTTCTGTTATTCACCATAGTGAACAGGAATACGTAGGAGGTGCCAGGTTGAGGATATAGAGAGGATGGGTGATAAACTTCATAAGAATGGTCAATCATTCATTTTGAGAATTTTCCTGATCATTTTGGGTTTTCTCGAACCAATCTTAATAATTAACATGAAGAAAGTAACAATTACGTAAGCCGTGCCCCCTGATCCTGTTCTTAACTATTTTCCTCCTAGTTTCTGGAATACTTCTAAGAAATAATTGTGGTATAACCATTGTAAAGTAACTAACTCTTTTGTCCTCAACAGAAAATTTGTAGTCTCAGAAGTCTTCAAACAAATAGCGTCCAAGAAAGTCGCCACAATTTCTCTACACTACCGTATTTGTTTATTTCTGCTGAGAGGTTGTCATATCGAAAGACCATTTCATGACTATCTTTATGTTTTAAAGAATACTCATATATCCATGTTTCATCACTTGCAATGAACTGACAAACACTCTGAGATTCTTCATTCTCGTAAATTTTAACTAATTTACGTCATCATTCCACTATTCCAAATATTCATATAATATGTTGTTGGCATCATCTCTCGATATCACTCCGTTGATGTAGCCAATAAATACGACGTCGAAACTTGTCTAGGGTTTTGTTAACCCCTAAATGTCCTCTGGACACTCCAGCATGGGTTTCGTCTAGTACCTCCGAATTTTGTTTCTAGGCAGAACCAGCTGTTCTGTTGTTGTCTTCCAATCGGCAGATTCCCATATTAGTTTAAGGCATCGTTCTTGACACTTAGGTACTTCCATTAGGCCCACTAACTCTGGTAGGTGGTCTCCTATCTCTGCTCAGGCAGCTCGTTATCCAGATTCTGTATCACGCGAAACCTGCTGATGTCAACGTCTTATAGCTGCTCCCTCCTCAAAGTATCTACATCCCAACCAGGGGCAAACTGGGAAGTTTCCTATCTGGGACACATTGTAGGGAAAGTGTTCCAGAATCTGAAAGAAGCCCTAAGCACTGTCCCTGTTCTTGGATATTCAACGCCGGATGGGAAGTTCATCTCCAGCAACGTGGGCATTGGAGTTGTGCTGTCCTAAGACCAAGGCGAACAGGAGACGGTCATCACCTAATTCAGTCGAAACTTGTCCAAGACTGAAAGGAATTACTATGCCACCCGCCGGGAGCTACTCGCCATCGTGAGCGCTATCAAACATTTTCGCAAGTACATATACGAACAGGCATCCCAACTCATAACTGACTACTCCGCAACTTGGAAATATAGACTGCTAGATGGAGCAGAGCTTCGTTAGGAGAAGAAACATTCCAAAGCAGACGCCTTATGTCGTCAACCCTGCGCGGGTAACTGCAACCACTGTACAAGATTTGAGCAACGTGAAGGCACTGAAATGATCAAACATTTTTTTAAACTTCATCGATCTTACAATATATGTGCGTGCGTGTGTGATTTCAACTTTTGCTTTTTCTGAACAAACCTCAACATGTAACAATCAATGAGCAAAACGAAGATCGAGTTAATTAACCATCAAAATCGGACCATTAGAAATCGACACTAACCTAAAGCGAAAAAAAATTAAAACTATTCATCGCCACACTTTACGCTTCTCGCAATTACAATTCGGTATGTAAGCCTAGCATTAAAATAATAATAATAATAATAATAATAATAATAATAATAATAATAACAATAATAATAATGTTTTATTTTATCTGGCAGAGTTAAAGCCATAAGGCCTTCTCTTCCACTCAACTAGCGAACGAATGATAACATTATACAAAAATTACATATTTATTACAATTTTAAGATATTATTAAAATATAGACTAAACAAAAACAATGATGATGTGATGCAATATCAGCTAATGTTAACAAAAGCATGGAATATGATAAAACTAAAATAATATAAAATAAAATAAAGTAAGTAAAGCTTAATTAATATAAAATTATAGAATATTCACCTGAAAGGTCCGTCTCGTCAACTTAATTATCATTTAACTGTAGCGCTTTCGGGACTTGTCCCATCATCGGCAGGATTCAAAACTGGTGTTTCACTGAAGATCTGGTAGAGGGGGTTGCACGTATTTGGTTCGTTTTCGTTTATCAGGCTGTCCTGCCGATGATGGGACAAGTCCCGAAAGCGCTACAGTTAAATGATAATTAAGTTGAGGAGACGGACCTTTCAGGTGAATATTCTATAATTTTATATTAATTTTGAATAAACCTCAACGGAACACATCATGAATCTTATAAAAGTTAAGTAAAGCTTCCTAAATGGTTATTTACGGAATGCTGAATATAGTTACTGTTTTCATTGTGTCAAACGTAAGATATCAGTTAATTTTAATTTAAATAATGATGTTGATTGACAGTTTCTGTCATGACTGGGAAGTGAGTTCCATGCTCTAGTCATAGGTATTGTGTAAAATAAGGACATCATGTTCCGAAAATGAGCCAAATTGTACCATCATCATTATGGGTTTAGCTCAAAACTGTAGTTTAAAAATTACTACATCGATTGCTATTTTTTGCAGCGAAACTCAGAATGTAAGATTTTAATAGTAAAACTAGGGTTGAGTAGATTAATCAGAAAAATCGGACTATCAGCGTTCATATGGAAGCTGATATTTTAGTGGAAACATTGCCAGCGCTCTAGCGGCCATACTTTTTTTTAAAGAAACTTTGTACATGCGATTTATTTATCAAAATGAAGGTATATTACACAGACTAGTAACATATGACTACCAAGTTTATAAGTGTATCATAAGTAATGCCACGAGTGAATTTATTTATCCGTATTCATAGCGTGAAATGAATGTCAATTAAGACTGGTCTCATATATATATATATATATATATATATATATATATATATATATATATATCCATCCATAGTAACTCTGCCCGAGGCAAGTCCTTCACTGCGATCATAGCATTATCGTGCTATGCTTGCAGCTTTACTGGGGAATTGTAGGTGTGGTAGCTTCCCGTTTCTTTTCACACCGGTGAAAGATGATGATAATGATAATGATGATGATAATGATAAGGATGATGATGATGGCCATATGATTTCGGGGATCGTTTAGGCCTTAAAGTTTTCCTGACATTTGTCTTACAGGTGAGGAAAAACCCCGATAAATTCCTCACCCAGAAAAACTGTCCCGACCGGGGATTGAACCCGGGCCCGCTGCGTGACAAGGCAGCACGCTACCTCGAAACCACAGCGCTGGACTATATATATATATATATATATATATAGGTATATGTATATAATTAAACTAACTCACTGGCACTTTCGAACACGTAGGTTCATGGCCGCGCGGACATAAGCTCTCCATACAACCCTATCCTGAGCCAATGTTTTCCAAACATCCCCTGTATAATCTACTTCCCTCAAATCATAGTTAATGTTATTCTCCCACCTCATTCTTGGTCTACCCACTGGACACTTTCCCTCTGGTTTTCCTACAAGAAGCTTCCATGCAAGTCTTTCATTCCTCATTCGTGCCACATGTCCTGCCCATCGCAGTCTACGAGACTTAACTGTTCTCATTATATCTGGTTTCCTATAAATACCATGTACTTCACTGTTATGCAGTCTTCTCCATTCACCTGTCTATTCATCTCTCTTTGGTCCAAAAATTTTCCTAAGAACTTTACTCTCAAATACTCGTAATATCCTTTCCTCCCTTAAAGTAAGAGTCCGTGTTTCGCACTCATATAATATAACTAGTAGAATAATAGTTTTATATATTTTCAGTTTAACGTTTTCTGAAAGGAGTTGGGAAGTCAAGAGTCTCTGTAATGCATAATAGCACGCATTTCCAGAATTGAGCCTATGTTTAATTTCCTTGTGCATCTCATTCCTGTTTGGGATTATTGTTCCTAGATATTTGAATTCAAGCCACTTCCTCAAAATTTACCTCATTTGTCATTAACTGTCCATTTCCATTATATAATGTATTTCTATGTGTGACCGTATATTTAGTTTTATTAATATTTACTTCCAGTTCCAATTTTTTAGTGTTACTCAATAGTGCATATATGTGCGTGTGTGCCTATTAATATCGGATGGCTGGTATGAAGATAAAGATCATCTACTAAAAATTCTCAAACACAATGGGAAAAGTACAAAATATACCTCTCTATCTTCGAGTTTTTACAGCTGCTGCCGTCTTCCCGTGCCAAACCTCCAAAGCCTACGATCTTGGGCATCTTCAATGCTTAGCCCTCTTGTTTGCATTAATGTCTTCATGTTTTCCTTCCATGTTAACTTTGGTCTCCCTCTTTTCTGCTTTCTGGTCGGATGCTATTGATATAGTTGCTTTGGCCATCGCTCATCTGCCATTCTTAAAACGTGTCCTAACCACTTTAATTCCTTTTCCTCAATTCTTTTAATTATGATTTCTTCTGCTTCCATTATGTTTCTAATTTCCTTATTTGTGACATGTTCTAATTTTGACTTTCTGGCACTTCTGCGTAAATAAACTATTTCTAGAGCTATTAGTCTGTTCTTGTAGTACTTATTGATTGTCCATACATTGCAACAGATTCCACCAATGTTTTACCAATATATTTTTTGTGTCCTTCCAAATATGCTTATCCCACCATATGGAATTTATCGATGATATTATTTTCCTACTCAATTCAATTCTATGTTTTTATATTCTCTTTACCTATATCTTCAATGTTATCCATAATTATTCCCAAATATTTAGTATAAAAAATATATACGTGTAGAAAATTAAATGATCAAATAAAAAATATCAGTGCTAACAGTCCTTCGTGAACCTTGCTTCCCAGTATCGGTCGCATTCAAATTGGGGCATTGCTGAATGTGGTGTCGATCCAGAATTTCGTAATTAGAATGAAATATACTCATGTATGTGATATAAGACTAACCTGCCATATATATATATGTATATGTATATAAAAGGTAAAGTGATCCCACTACAGGCCTCAGGAGGCCCTTGGGGTAGTAGGAGGTTAAGGCTCCCACTTTTTCTTGACAATCGGCACTTGATGTCAGCCGGGTTGTCAGCCCTGCGTGACGGCCGCCTTTACCCCAGAACAAGCGTCTGGTACTCATTTATGTTAGAGGCTGAGTCGACCCCAGGGTCATAGTGCCGCCAGAATCTTTGGGTCAGTTTAAAAATCCTGACCCCACCGGGACTCGAACCCTCGACCTTCTGGCTTGAAGCGCAGTGCCTTAACCACTACGCTAAGGCGTGCCCCCATACACATATATATATATATATATATATATATATAAATTCATATCAGACGTAGTTTTTATTACCTTAGCAGTATTAATATTTCTATTATGTTTACATTTTAGTATCTTCTTCTATTAGACCAAAATTTTGCATCGATTATTCAATATTTTTCCTCTAATATTCGATCTCGTATCTCTCTTCCATCCATTTGCCACATTTTATTTCTTAGAATAAATTGATGATATTAAAATACATCTTAGAATTATCCAGTAAGGTTCATATAACTCTAATAGCATGGACCACCTCCCCGAATCTGTATTCCGGAGTTTCATCGTACAAAGACATTCCACTCACTTATGCATGGCTGCTCCTAACTGTAGGTAATTTCCGGTATAGACGCAAGAGATTTGGGAGAGCAGTGCGCAGGTCCACTGCAATCAGTCTCCAGTCAGTTCCTCTTACAGAGAACAAATTTCATTCCATAATGTACACAGTTCCAGAATAATCCCATGCACTGTGATTAGATATTAAAGCGATGTTCTAGTTCCTTTTATCCTATTTTAATTAATTACCTCCCATATATATATATATATATATATATATATATATGAGTTTTTTTATAATTCTTACGATTATATTCAAATAAAATTTTTAATTGACTAACTAGGAAAATAATTGAATTAACCTTTTAATTGGCAAAGTATCCTATAGGTTTCATCAATTGGTTCGATGAATTTAGTATTACTGACAAAACAAAAGAGTACGAATAATTTAAATGTATGTACAATTACACAATACGTCTAATAATAACAGTGATGAGTGATTTTGTTTTTAGTGCGGTCCGCCACATTTAAATAACTGACACGAGAAATTAGTGTTCTGCCACAACCCCGTAATGATAGCCACTATTAACTTAGCTGTCAAAGAGCCCTAGTGCGTTCTAACATACGCAGCACACTGGGCGAAGCTAGACTTCGCCTTATCCAGTCCAGTCCAGTGTTCTGCCAATTAAAGGGTTAAATGAAGACTAATGTTTATTATTCATAAACCTAGACTATCTTAGTTAGACTAATAAATATGGCTTGTATTCTCATCTTATTGATGTTAGATCAAGTAGTAGTAGCAGTAATACTTTCTTTAACAACGCTGGTTAAGAACATAGGTTATTAATGTCGGAATTCAAAGCTAGGAGTGAAAGAGCCAATTAATGTTGCGCAGACGCTCTTAATTCTCGCTTGATTCTGCATTTCATGTCGTAAATATACGACACGATATCAAAGATTTTTTTTCGAAAAAAGGTATATTCAGGACATTTGTACCTGGAAAAAATTAATCGACAACGAACTGGTTGATCAAAGTCGGACGTCTTTGTAAATTGGCAAACAATGAAGTTTTAGATTTTTTCCTCAGTTCTTCTTCTTCTTACTCGTAAATTTGTAGGATTTTAATTCTGTTTATTAGCAAAATCACTTCTCTGAGGAAGACGTTTTGGATGTGCATTCACTGTATATCCATCACTTGACTGGTCTTCCTCTTGTTCTTCTCCCTTCCATTGGTCTATCTTCTTTAACTCTTATTTCCAAGTCGGTTGTCTTCCATTCGTTCTATATGACCTTTCCAATATTTTCGTCTATCTATAATAAATTTCCTTATGTCTTGAATATGATATTTCTACAAAATTTGAACACAAATATCAATTTCTTTTCTTGATTGCACTTTCTTGTCGGTCATATTTTTTATTTCAATTAACTGAAATATCCTTCCGAATTAGGGAAAAGTTTTCATTTCTTGTAGTATCCAATTGCTAATACGTTATAGTTAGAGCTTTACAGTTGTATCATAATTGTAATCAGCGTCTGTAATGTTTAAAGTACAATCCAGACACACAAGACATCTCCAGAGCGAGACAGAATGCTTCAACGACTGGAATAATTATGAAACAACTACATATATTTGCGAATGTGCGAAAATCTCTTTTCCGCTGATGTTCGCTCTATAATCAAGTTGAAGGTCGAAAATTTGATTCCCTTTTTTAATTCATAGTATGATGCTCTTGTTGTACTGATGCAAGCTTCATCACAAAATGTGTAACAAATGTACAACACCACACTCAGATCATGTACGTCCCACAACGTCCCAACCATGCATTTCTAACATGACTTTCCTCTTATAAAATTGGTTCTGTTGCTTGGAGTTTCTTTTAATTATTATTATTTATAGACGCTCCAATATCAGATTATTATCGCGTCTTAGCATCTTCATATACTTACTTACTTACTTACTTACTCACTGGCACTATCGAACCCGTAGGTTCATGACCGCGCGGACATAAGCTCTCCATACATCCCTATCCTGAGCTAATGCTTTCCAATCATTCCCTGTATAATCTACTTCCCTCAAATCATAGTTAATGTTGTTCTCCCACCTCATTCTTGGTCTACCAACTGGGCGTTTTCCCTCTGGCTTTCCTACAAGAAGCTTCCATGCGAGTCTTTCATTCCCCATACGTGCAACATCTCCTGCCCATCGCAGTCTACGAGACTTAACTGTTCTTATTATATCTGGCTTCCTGTAAAGACCATGTAGTTCATTGTTATGTAAGTCTTCTCCATTCACCTGTCTGTTCATCTCTCTTTGATCCAAAAATTTTCCTAAGTACTTTATTCTCAAATACTTGTAATCTCCTTTCCTCCCTTAAAGTAAGAGTCCATGTTTCGCACCCATATAATATAACTGGTAGAATAATAGTTTTATATATTTTCAGTTTAACGTTTTTTTGAAAGGAGTTGGGACATCAAGAGTCTCTGCAATGCATAATAGCACGCATTTCCAGAATTGAGCCTATGTTTAATTTCTTTGTGCATCTCATTCCTATTTGTAATTATTGTTCCTAGGTATTTGAATTCAGCCACTTCCTCAAAATTTCCCTCATTTGTCATTAGCTGTCCATTTCCATTAGCATCTTGATATGCAACCATTATTGTGTTCCAATTGGGATTTGTTATATTTTTAAACAAGATGAATGCTGTATATACAGTAATACTTTTCAAAACGGAATCGCATGGGACCAATTTTTTCCTCCACATTATACAAAATTGCGCATTATAAAAAAAACTAAAAATTATTAACCAATCTTAGATTATAGAGTACCTTATAATACTATTTACGTAACTTGGATTAATTGTAGTTCCACTGCCGTTGAAGAATGAATTATAGTATGTACAAACGATTTCGAAGTAACGCGCAAAAAAAGTCCGTTTCGTCCGCGTTAAAAATGTCTGTTAGGCGCATATCCTGAAATTAAATAATGCAGTTTCGGTTTCCACTCAATAACTATATTTTCGTCCATATCCTTTGACTCCTCGCAAATTTCATTCCACACTACATTGTGTCGTCTTTTAAAACTGTACAGCCATCCTGAACATACCTTGAAATCGCTATTCTCTAGGGATATAGCAGCAGCTAGATCTTGACTTAGGAGCATCGATCCGGAAATTTGGAATTTTTCTAATCGTGCACTTGTAAAACATTCCTTCACTACTTCGTTGATTTCTTCATTTTATTTATTTGTATTTTATTTATATATTTTTTGCTTTCCTCTTCGTTTATTTTTTCTTAGTGTTCTAAAATCTCCTAAACTGAGAGTTTGTTTTCCTTTAACTTCAATCACATTAACTTTTTCGTTTAATGACAATGATACATACGATTTAGCAATCTTTATTTCGAATATTCAAAACGCTACTTGTGAAAGATAAGTACACAATCGTTCTCAGATCTTAAACTAATTTAAGATATTACAGTGCACTGATTATCTGTAAGAAAGATATCACACGCCAAATATTTGTTAAATGAACCTGGTATTTCGCATAACGGATGTGCAGTGAGGCCGGAAGAAAATTTCACATACAGGTAGAAAATCTACTGCACCCGGCGACAGGAATCACCCCCTATTGTCATTTCGCTTAACGGGAATTCATTGAAGTGGAAACTAATTTATTTCTCTCTCTATCTTTCCGCCTTATAAACATTTTTTCATGAATTGTGTAGAAGTATCCTTCGTTTCCGCGTTGGGCATATTCCGTTTTATACAGGATGAATACACGTAACATTTATATTGATTCACCGGGACCAATACATTTGTTCACATTGGACACATTTCCGCATTATTCACGTTCCGCATAATAAACACGTTTTACTTAATAATTGTGAAGGTCACATAGTGCTTCAAAACTATATTGCTCTTGAATTTTCATGACATTTCTTTTTACATCCATTGGTGATCATGAAATACAACATAGGCCTAGCATTATTTCTAGAATTTGGGCAAAATTACCTACCACAATTTACGCCACATTTGTTCGTGCTAGAAATCCACCATTCCACCATTTTGGTGACCACGCAATTAACAAGGCATTACAAAAATAAAACTTAAGTGAATACTTTCATTCCCTTTTTTTTGTGTACGTTCTTAATATATAAGGATTATTATGTTATATATCTTGCTAATACCCGGCGTGCGCTGCTACTCCCAAAAAATGTTAATGTGTTTTTACCCCAGGTTTGAGCTGCTGTGCTTGTCCGGGAATTAGCTTATCCCGATCTTCTTGGCATCAATGAAAAAGAAAAATGGTTATTGTGAGTTATCCGTAAAAGATAAACATATGCTGTCGAGGACTTTCTTATAGAGTTTGTCGAGATATTCAATTCCGTGTACAATAATTTGGTGTATTTGTTATGGTTTAGGCAGCGTAAGCACTTAAGCGTCAAAATAGAGACTTTATTTCACGTTTTTTACTACAGAGAGTGATTTTAGGGGTGAAGGGTTGAGTATTACAATTCTCTTATAGCCTATGTTCATCCCCGGAATACCCTGAACATTTTTCAAAAAGCCCAACCACAATCGGATGAACGCTATGGCAGAGCACGCTTGCCCGCGAATCTACTTATCCCGATCTTCTTGGAATCAATTAAAGGCAAAAATGGTTTATTGTGAGTTATCCGTAAAAGATAAACATATGCTATCCAGGACTTCTTTGTAGAGGTTTTTGAGGTTTTCAATTCTGTGTACGTTAATTAGGTGTATTTGTTATGGTTTAGGCAGCGTAAGCTATTAAAGCGTCGAAATTGGGACTTTATTTCATGTTTCTCGCTACAAAGCGTGATATTTAGGGGTGAAGGATTTGAGTATTACAACTCCCTTATAGCCAATGTTCATCCCGGGAATCTCCTGAATATTTTTAAAAATATCCCATCAAAATCGGATCAATGGTATGGCCGCGCATAGAACACGAACAAACAAACCAACAAACACACAAAGAAACATTTATGTTTATATATTAGATATAACAACATTATCTCTAGATATCAGGAGATGGCACCGTAACCTTCTCAGCTTCATAAAGAGTAAAGAGAATTTTGTCGACAAACTTTCACAGGTCAGTCAGGAATTTTAACTGTTTTTTTTTTACATAATAAGGAACCCATGATTTTCAGTGTCAGTGTAATGTGTTGTTGAAGTGTTATAAATAATTTCCTATCGATGAGTTCTCATACATTAAAAAAAGAAAAATATTTAAAGTGAGCACCCGTTTTAAAGACGGAAATGATACTTACGGCATTCAAGACCGCAAAGTGTTTAACAAATAAATGTTGTTACAATTAGTTTCATTATACATGTAGTTTTCTACTGCAGTTTATGACTTGTTTCTGTTCAAACTCCAGATGATGATTAGTTGATTAATTGTTCTTGTTAATTATCAGAATCCTTCACATGACGATCATGGAACATGTCTAATAGAAATATATTACCACAAAATAAAATGTTAACATACTTAATTTATTAACCAACTTCAAATCCACAACTTTCTACAAATATAAATCACTCATAAAAATGTATAAATAAGCTCAAAGAAATAATTTGAAAAATTAAAATCAATAAAATAACATAATATTTTAGTAAAATTATTAAACTCTGAATGGATGTGTTGATGTCTCCAGTACAGTAGGTCTACAAATGACATTTTTGTTTTGTCAGGTGTTTGAACTTCGAACTATAAGCTAGAAAAGAGCTGTTAGATCTAGCGCCAATGCGAGATACAACAACGGGCACTAATATATTATCATGTTTAGAAGAAGCTGTAGTAAATATCGAATTTTCATGGAGTTCACTTGTATCTGTAACCACAGATGGGGCACTGACTATGATAGGGTATAGCTTGGGATTTGTGTAGTGTCTTAAAGACAAACTAAATAAGATAAGACAATCTGGAGAATCCGTTGCATAATTCATTAAGAAAATCTGTGTGCTAAAAGCATTTTTCTGATTGAAATTATTAGCTTTGTAGTTAAAACAATAAACACAATCAAATCCCAAAGAGTTTTTGACAGGTCCTTATTGCGAATATGTGACATACCCTGCTTTCAGTGAAGTGCAATAGCTCAATAAGGAAAAATTGTGGAATCGATTCTTCGAGTTACTTGATGAATTTGCGACATTCATGGAAATGATAGGCTCAATATATTGTGCTAATGTATACTAAGAATGCTGTACGTGTATATCAATAAATCATAACATTGTGATATCAGTTTAAAACTATTTTAACCTTATACAAGCCAATCATAATTATATCAATGTAATAATTCGTAATATCTCTTTAATCAACATATTTTCAATATTCAAGAACATCGAATACTGCTCGATGCCAAAGAATGGTTTCATGTTTGCTAGTAGTGACTAGCCGCCTCTGAGTTGATGGCTGCACACTTCTCGACCAGTTATGCTCCTGTTTACTCGCGAGTGCACACGGCACTTACTAGGTGCGGCTGAGCTGGTCACTGCTAGTATAAAAGCAACTTTACACAAAATAGGTCCTATACATCTACACTTAGGATTTCTTTTAAAATATTTCTCACTACAGTTATTAAATAATACTAAAAAATACAAAATATAAATAATTTAATAAACTAAAAAAGAATACAAATTTGACTAGTGTTTATCTTTCTTTATAGGAAGGTGTATAACTGTTATAATCGATTATTGCTATCGTAACAAAATAGGGAATTGAAGAATGGTCAAGGGAATATTCAAACAAATAAAAAGATGGCAATCTGGTATATAATGTATGGAATGTTTTTATTTAATTAATGGGAATATTTTTGAATATAATTTTACTTTTAACCTCACAGTTAGTATGTCCATCCATAGTAATTCTACCCGAAGGCAGGTCCTTCACTGCAATCAAAGCATTTTCATGCTATGCTTGCAGCTTTACTAGGGAATTGTAGGTGTGGTAGCTTCCCGTTGCTTTCCACACCGGTGAAGGATGACGATGATGGCCATATGATTTCGGGGACCATTTGGGCCTTAAAGATTTCCTGACATTTGTCTTACAGGTGAGGAAAAACCCCGATAAAAACCTCACCCAGAAAAACTGCCCCGACCGGGGATTGAACCAGGGCCCGCTGCGTGACAAGGCAGCACGCTACCTCGAGACCACAGCGGTGGACAGTTAGTATGTATAGCCTGTAATGTTTTTCACTTTCAGAGTCTCGTAATCTTTTGCCAATTATGTTTAAACATGCCTAAAGCTTTAATTTGTACTAGTATAAAAACTTAACTCTTAAATGTATTACTTGTGACATATTTTACGTAGTGCCCTTTACATCTGGCGTAAGGGCAAGTAATGCGACATATAATATACAGTGTGTCTGTAAAATCCTATCAGCTGTAACATAGGGTTCTAAATAAAATTTTAAATGTGAAATTAGCATCAGAAATGCGTGAGAAAGCATAATGTTGGTGCGGTATTGTGAGAATAGCGTCTTAAAATACTAATAATTATAAAATATAATTCTGAAGGATACAACGCTAAATGAAGGAGAATAATACGACGATTTCCTTCAATATTATCGTATATGTATTTTATGGAATACATTATTGTAACCAGATCCAAAATAGTAATAGGAAACAAAATCATAGAACAGGTGAACCATCTCAATTATCTAGGATGTGACATTTAATTTAATCATGATAATGATATAACTAATAAAATAGCAAAATTCCAAGGAATATGTGGTACGATAAAACGATCACTAAATAATAAAACAACAAGAGAGACCCAATTGAAATTTTATAAAACATTGACAGTACCGGTACTGCTCTATGGTTCAGAAGCCTGGATACATAAAAAACAAGATCTATGTAGGATAACGGCGGCAGAAATGAAATTTTTGAGATCTGTTAAAGAGTGCACTAAGGAAGACAGAATCAAGAACACAGAAATAAGACAGGAACTTGAAATATTTGCAATAACTGATAAAATAGATACATATAGACACAAATGGAGGCAACACATAGACAGAATGAATGAAGATAGATATCCAAAACAAATAACAAAATACAAACCTAAAGGTACCCGAGATGTGGGCAGACCTAGAAAGAGATGGGCTGAAGTCGGAACAGGTCAACAGACCTAATCCATGAATGAAGATGATGATGATGATGATGACATTATTGTAACCATTATAGGTAAATAGAGTGAATCAGTGTACAGTATACCAATCACAGTCGAAAACAATGATAATATAATGAACATGATAAAGATAAAATAATACTAATTATTGTTTGTAAAGGTCCACTATTATGTTCAATAGTGATACATTTTCATTCAAATTCGTTCCTTTAAAAAAAACAAAGATATTGAGAAAAACCATATAGGAGTGTCGAAGTATTAGTAATTCCTCGTGCCTCTCCTTCGGCTCGAAAAGACACATTTATCAAGGACAGGCTTCGAGGATCTTAAAGTATAGACATCTAACGGAGAGAAGTTGTACTATCCAATCTCTTTATGTTTCACTCAATCGCAAACAACAACAACAACTCACTCTACGTGCTTCCTGTCTTGAAATGAAGACCCGTAAGTGATCTCTAATGAGATTTGACTAACACATCAACAGCACATTATTCTGTAGCACGCCACCGGAAACTATGTGTTTCTTATATCAAAACAACCAAATCCCTTATCAACCCTTTAATCGGCAATGTATCCTGTAGGCTACATCAATTGGTTTGATCTATTTAGTGTTATTAATGACACAGTAGAAAACAAACGAGTAGTAATAACGTATTGTGCTTCGAATTACACAATAAACCTAATAATAACAACCATTCCAGATTTTGTTTTCAGTGCGGTCCGTCACATTTAAATAACTGGCACGAGAAATTAGTGTCTTGCCAATTTAAGGTTAACTTGCGAAAATTTATCGACGATTTTGTTCAACCCTGTAGGTGTTGTTTTGAATCATTGGTTGTATTCTGTCCAAACAACTGAGAAAACTATGAAAAACATGTTTTGCTACTGATGTAAAAATACGTTGTTAATCAGGTTTGTAGAACATTTCTATGATTCCTCGTAGTGTAGACTTTCTCTTTGATGTAATGAGTTTGCCATCAACAACTACACAAGGCACAAGTCTCGTTTCTCCACAAGACTGAATCCAGAGGATACAATTATCTTGAATCGTAGTGTCGTGATGGCTTAAATTCACTTTATACAGGGAAAGATAACCCGTTTGCCTCCTCCACCGAACTTATTACCAACTTTGATGACTCAAGCACAGTTATGTTCAAACCGCAAACGTCTGCGTGTGTGCACATTTCCTTTTACCTTCAACAGACACCCGTAAATTAGGAAGACGTTTGTTTTAAGTTTGTTTCATGCAAACAACTCTACCTTTCTTCAAGCTATTAATAATTTTACTAAAGCTTTCATTACACACACTTCTATGTCACATCAGTTTCATATAAGGCTTGAGTTTACTTAAATTCAGCAGAATAAAGTCCTACACACACACACACACACACACACACACACACACGAACTATTCTATATTATATTTTGAAAATTTTCAAAACTTTATTCACAAAACAATTCACAAGTCCGTGCTACGACCGTTACGGAATAGTTTCTCCAGATTTCTGTAATGAATTACGTCAAAAACACTTAATAATATGTTCTTTTGAGGAAAATGTTTTGGTATTCATTGCAATGCAATATAGATAAATCTTATTCATTAAATAAAAATTGACTTCATTTATTGCAGTTCCACTTTTACCAATAATCTCCTGTAAGAGTATATATATACATATATATATATATATATATATATATATATATTATTTGTAAAACACTGGCCAAACCCATATTATGTTACGGCAGTGAGGCCTGGAAAATTCGCAGTGTAGATGAACAAAGACTAACTGCGGCACAAATGAAATTTATGAGACGTACTACAGGTTACTCAAGAACAGACCATAAAAGAAATTCTGAAATTCTCAAAGAATTACAAACAGAATCAATCATGGAATATGTACAAAAATACAGAAACAACTGGAAATTGCACATACGAAGAATGAGGAGAACAGCAATATCACGCCAAATCTTAAATTAGCAGCCACCAGGCCACTAGGTCTATCGCATGAAAGGAAGAAGAAGAATGAATATATATACGTACATAATTGAATGCAGGCTTTCACGGCCGGTAATCATAATGTTGTGTGATTCCGGGTTCTGTGGCCGTGGTCCAAAGTTGGTGTTGATACCAGACGTTTCGCCCTCAACTGCGGAGGGCATCTTCAGTGGCGAGTGCTTCTAGGCGTGTTTCCTGGTCGGAAGATCTACTAAGTAGATTGAGGGCGAAACGTCTGGTATCAACACCAACTATGGACCACGGCCACAGAACCCGGAATCACACAACATTATACGTACATAATGTTAATATATGGTCTCTAAATATTTATATTCAAGTCACTACAAAAATTCTGGCAAATTTTATTCTATGTGGCAGGAGAAGTAACATTAACATGTTCGCCTTTTAATAATAGAATAAATGCGCACAAGTTGTGCAGAAAATGTATGTTACATAAGTTTTGTCATTAATTTGATTCACATAGTTTGTTGTTTGCAGAATTATATCAGGGATTTCCCTCGTTTGTTGCAGGTGGTTACATGGTAACGGTCGCATGGTTATTCGCACAGTTGACACAGAGAGTTCACGGGAACGTGAAAACACTTGGTCTTGCATATCGTGTGGTGGTATCCATGCACTGCTATTGAGTTCACCTGGTGTCGGAGTTCTTGATTGGTGTTGGTCCGGGATCTGTTTTTCATGGCTTCTGTTGTATAAAAGTCCAGCCATATCTGTTGTCTCTACTTCTGCCTTTCCTGAAGTATGTATTTTCAGAGTATATTTACATACAATTTAAGGACAATCCTCACCAGTATATATACAAATTATGTCTCCTCAACCTTAATTTTTTAATAATGTAAGGACGATCGTACAATCTGCCAATAAAAATAAATATATATTATTTAATATTTTTGTAACATAGTACCTATAATTACATGTATATCAGAGTTACTGATTTCGCATTGCTATGATTTATGTTTTTGAATTAACTTTAATATGGTTCAATAAATATAACAAACATTCCATTCTAGTAACTTCGTTCAGTCTCTCACCTTACAGGTACTTTTTGCTTGTCACATACCAACCGACCTTATAATGGCGGAATCTGCCTGGAGACGGATTTTAAATTACAGATCACATACTTTTTTGACCACACAATAACATGGAGAGCCTCCCCGAATCAGTGATCAGTTCTTTGTCTGGGACAGCTTAAGACGAAACACAACATCCACACTACACATTCATACTTAACAAAGGGGCATATGATAATACTGATTACTGTGATGGCCAGTTGATGTGGGAGATCTATTGGGCTTAGGTTCCTGCAATTTGTCTTATAAGGGAGGCACAACCCCGCAAAATTCATTAATAGGACAACAATGGATAGATAGATCATCGGTTGATTAATATCTTTGACATCGTCCGATTTCTAATAGCCAACGGAAACAAATTAACTACAGATCATAAAAATAATTTTTATTTCATTTTAATAACTCTAATTATTAAAAAATACGAAATTGAGGTGTTTTCGCACAGAATGACTAGTTTATATATATTATAGATTAAATTAAATTAAATCGTCTGACGACACTTATAGAGAGACAAGGCCGACTGAAGTATTACTGGATAACCATAATTATCCAAAGTTCACATGAAAACATTCAAGTCTTAAGGGTATTATACAAATGTCAGAATAGATACCGGTCGTCAATATCGAGAAGTAGTCCGCCGTGCTGGGTTAGCTGGTAGCATGTCTGCTTTCTGACTAGCAGCTCCGGTTTTATACCCGATGGAGTTGAACATTTTAATTCTTAAGTTAATTTATTTTCAAAATTTTCAATCTCCGGGTCAGGAGAGGTGGATGTGTACAATTTTCAATCAGTAGATTGTGTACCAGATCTTCTGTATTAAATTGCAAACCTTTCCGCAGTACATATGAAGAGAATGTTTAAATCGATCCGTCCGTCCAATGGAGAAGCTGACTGGTGGCCCCCTTGTGCTTTTCGTTAGGAGAAGGCTACGTGCCGGCACCGGGTTTCACCTCCACCCTTATCTTCATCATCATCCCTCATACAAAACACTTTACACTATACGAACACATAAATATACACATATCTTACATTCATTTTTGTACAGAACACAAAAATATATCATGTGCGTAAAGTGGTCTATCGAAGTGGTGCGAAAATTGAAAGTACACCACATTAACGCCATCTATCCGTCCTCATTCACGTAAATTAAAGTGGGTGGCATTAAAACACACAAGCGCGCGCATACACACATACACACACACACACACACACATATTAAAAATAACGCGATACTACGTTATTTTCAATGTACGTCTCCGCCATTCCCCATTCTATTTAAGGTTCGGTTGACACAGCATGTTTGACAAGCAAAGGTATCACAATTTATTACAGTAACAAATTTAATGAAAACGAGCTGCGAAGATTGCCATCAGTAGCTATATACATGACAACAGCATATTTTTATATGTTTTCGATGTTACTCAAATCATAATTTCATGTTCTAGTGTTTTAGCTGGTTAAAAATTTAAAGATTTATATATTTCTTAGTTACAGGGGTAATAGGCCCTACAAATGTCTATTTTACATTTTTTAATAATCCATTCTGTAATTCGACCTCTTTGAAGGTCAGCACTCTGCTCGATATAGCAAATTTCAGTTTTTCTTTTTTCACATAACCAAGCCGATTGTCCATTGTTACATTCATGAGTCCAGTTATTCGCTCCATGAAAAACAGTAACAGTTATAACTCCTGGCTACGTCAGGATACGTCTAGTGATGGGTCTGCTACTTCAGAGCATCTAGACCCCTCCGTATCTTCCCCACAGAGAGTGTTCCTTCTAACGCCCCCAATGTCGTAGAACACTTCACCCATGTTATGCCGGACACAAATGTTCCTTATTTTCCTGGAGAGGTGGTTTCTAGTTCCTTCTGATTCTTCTTCATCACTCACACCGTCGTTGTGGTATTCAACCATAACTCTGGATACGAGTATAACGTTCGTTGTAACTCGCAATATTGGTAGAAGCTAGTCATTGATACTCCAGAGTCAGGAGAGCTCCCACGAGTTGTACGTGTGTACTGAGAACTGCTTAAGCAGGTTGGAAAAAAGGAATATCTAATCCACTCAGATGTGGTGAATGCCCATGTATGAAGCCATGAGCAATATAGATTTGTACACAGATCTTATATATAAAAATCAACGTTTGTTTGTTCCTATTCTATTTAATAAATATTTGGCGTGTGACATCTGTCTTACAAATAACCAGTGCACTGTAAAACCTTAAATTATTTTAAGATCTGAGACCGATTGTGTACGTATCTTTCACAGGTAGCGTCTTGAATTTCTGGAATATAGATGGCTAAATCGTATGTATCATTGTCATTAAACGAAAAAGTTAAAGTGATTGAAGTTCAAGAAAAACAAACTCTTAGTACGTGAATTAATGACTAAAATTAAATGTAAAAAACAAGTTTATGAGATTTTAGAACATTAAGAAAAAAATAATTAATTAATGGATGCAAGGAAATGATCAAACGAGGAAGAAAGCAAAAAATAAATAAATAAATAATGAAGAAATAAACGAAGTAGTTGGGGAGTGTTTTACTAGTGCACGGTCAAAAACTTTCCAAATTTCCGGACCGATGCTCTAAAGTCAACATCTAGCTGTTGCTATATTCCTAGAGAACAACAATTTCAAGGCATCTTCAGGTTGGTCGTATAATTTTAAAATACGACACAATGTAGTGTTGGATGAAATTTGCGAGGGATCAAATGATGTGGACGAAAGTATAGTTAGTGAGTGGAAACCGAACTGAATAATTTAATTTCATGATATGCCGTAATAGACGTTTTTAACGCTGACGAAACTGACAGTATTTTTGTGCGTTGCCGTCGAAATCGGTCATAATACTATAATTCACTCTTCAACGGCAGCGAAACTACAATTAATCCAAGGTACGTAAAAAGTCATATTCGGTTCTCTATAATCTATGATTTGTTAATAATTTTTTGTCTTTTTTTAATACGGAATTTTGTCTAATGTGGAAGAAAAAAATGGTCATATGCGATTCAGCTTTGAACACGTTTTACTGTATCAAGGCACGGTTATATGAGCCTATTGTTATTGTCTTTGAAATCATATTTAACACTTTGATTGACAATGTATCATAAAGGATACATCAATTGTTCTTATTTATTTAGTATCATTAATGAAACAGAAGAAAATGAAAGAATAGTAATAACTTAAATATGTGTCGAATTACACAATAACCTAATAATATAATTCATGCGTGCTTTTGTTTTCAGTGTGGTCCGCCACATTTAAATAACTGCCACAAGAAATTGTTGTTTTGCCAACTAAAGGGTTAAATCAGCATCCGTACTTGCTCATGATTGAGTAAGAATGCGCAAAAATTTGATATTCTTTTGAAAGTTGTTGATTTTTCTATCAAATCTAAAACTGAGACCAGCAACTTTATTTTTACTATAATCAACTTTTATAAGATTCATGATGTGTTCCGTTGAGGTATAATTCAAAATTAAAATATAAAATTATGTAATATTCACCTGAAAGGTCCGTCTCCTCAAGCGCTACAGTTAAATAATTAATTAAGTTCAGGAGATGGACCTTTCAGGCGAATATTCCATAATTTTATATTTTAATTTTATTATAATTACTGGCTAATACGCGGTGGTGCGCTGCTACACCAAAATAAATGAAAATTAATGTGCTTTATGTTTAGTTGAATAAGTAAAAGGAAACATAATTATAAATTTATATTTTTTTTAGATACTCCGTGCTGATTACCCGGCATTGCCCGGGAATCTACTTATGTCGATCTTCTAGGCATAAATGAGCTAAGAGACAAATTTCGTTATTGTGAGTTATCTGTAAAAGAATACCCGCTAAGTGCTGCTCTGCTTGCACAGGAATCTACGTACTTGTCTCGATTTTCTTGGCATCAATGAAAGACAAAAATTGTTATTGTGAGTTATCCGTAAGAGATAAACATATGCTGTCGCGGACGTTTTTGTAGAGCTTATTGATATATTCAATTCTGTGTACATTAATTCTGTTGTATTTGTTATGGTTTAGGTAGCGTAAGCCATTTAAGCGTCCAAAGAGCTACTTTTGTTTACGATTTCCACTACAAAGGGCAATTTTTAAGGGTGTAGGAGTTGAGTATCACAACTCTCTTATAGCCTATGTTCATCCCTGGAATCTCGTGAACATTTTACAAAACGCCTCATTACAATCGGATCAACGGTATGGCCGCGCATAAATTACGAATAAACAAGCAAACAAACACACAAACAAACATTCATTTTCATTTATTAGATTATGAAACATTATTATTATTATTATTATTATTATTATTATTATTTACAAACGCTTACTTCAGAGTCTAATGTTATATCATTTGGAATCAAAATATCGTGAATTTATAGTGTGCTTGGCATCGACTTTCTATGAAAGTTCGTTGATTCTTAATTAACTTACATGAAATGCCTGTCAAGAAATAGACTTTACATTACTTAAATTCAAATCCTATCATTTGCTTTGACGTCTGAGAAAAAAGAAGACAAAATGTAAAGACCTCCATAATACAAGTCTCCAAGGTTTACAGTCTGTTCAAATTCACTAGGTTTTATTTATTTTAATGCACAGAAAATTGAGAGAAGAGTAATCAGTGTCAGGTGTGAAGGTGTGAAAAGACGGCTGTATTATTGTACGGGAGTGTACGCTAAGTTTATGTCTCGTGTGGCAAGCACAAGTTTGTAAGCTGTCGAGTGCGATCTGAAGCTAGGGACTCCTACTTACTTGCTTGGGCCCTTAGTTTATGTGTAGGAATAGTTTCACCCTAGAGAACTCGTATATAAGCTCCCGTTCTGTAGAGATTCACCTATACACGAAAGTCATGCGCCATTCCTCCTCAAACCTGATTTATCAACAATTTTTGTTGTCGCCTAAACAGCACGCAAGAGATTTATTTTAATTCAATAGCACAATCACAAAATTTACAAAAATAATTTTAACAGTGTTTTCCAAACTGTGTTCCAAAATAGTAATACTCCGCGAGGCGTTTGTAAGTGTAATCCGGGCATTGCAATGCAGTTGGTGATTAAATAATTATTGATTGGCAAGTCTTTGTTAGTTAATTCATTATTTCAACATAATACGTGTTCATTTATTAAATAAACAGAAATCTAAGAGATCATAATTAAGCAAATTTGATTATATTTGACCTGTGTGAAAGAATAAAATATTATCAAAATGCTTATCTTCAGCACATATTACGAATGAATGAATGAACAGAGCATACCAAGAAGAATGTATAATTATAAACCAAAAGGGAGAAGAATGTTGGGAAGACCATTGAAGACATGGAAGGACCAATTCGACCTATAATGAGATCGGAACAGGCCATTGGTCTTAATCCTTGTTGTTGATGATGATGATTGATTAAGCAAATAACTTAAATGTGTTTTAAAATTATATAAAAATGACTGAAATTTGTTCGATACTAAATTCTTTGAAAATAATATTTTATCACTTACTAGCTAATACCCGGCGTGCACTGCTACTCCTAAATAATTATTTATGTGTTTTTACCACCAGCCTCGAGATGCTATGCTTGCCCGGGAATCAGCTTATTCCGATCTACTTGGCATCAATGAGAGACAAAAATAGTTATTGTGAGTTATCCGTAAAAATATAGACATATGCTGTCCCGGAATTGTTTGTAGAGTTTTTGTTTCTTAGATATTCAAATCTGTGTACATTAATTTGGTGTATTTGTTATGGTTTAGTCCACCGCTGTGGTCCCGAGGTAGCGTGCTGCCTTGTCACGCAGCGAGCCCGGGTTCGATCCCAGGTCGGGACAGGCTCCTGGCTGAGGTTTTTTCGGTGTTTTTCCTCACTGTAAGACAAATTTCAGGATGCTGTCCCCGAAAATTATCCGGCCATCATTATCATCCTGTGGAAGGCATCGGGAAGTTAGCACAACTATAATTCCCTAGTAAAGCTGCAAACCATAGCATGAAAATGCTATGATTGCAGTGAGGGACCTGCCCTCGGACAGAATTACTATGGATGGATGTTATGGTTTAGGCAGCGTAAGCCATTTAATCGTCAAAATAGGGACTTTATTTCACGTTTTTCGCTACAAAGGGTGATTTTTAGGGGTGAAGGTGTTGAGTATTACAACTCCCTTATAGCCTATGTTTATCCGGAAATCTCCTGAATATTTTACAAAAAAAAACATCAAAATCGGGTCAACGTTATGGCCACGTATAGAATACGAACAAACAAACATTGATTTTTATATATTAGATTATAAAACAGAGCTGTTGGAAGTCACTATTACACAATTCTTATCATTACGTAAACAACTTAAATATGTTTTTCAAATGTAAAGTTTATTTTAAACTATCTAAAGAGTTATGACCGTTTACTGTCAGTATTAATTTTCCATATATATATATATATAACTCACTTGCACAATTAAACTCTATGTTCATGGCCGCGCGGACTCTCCATGCATCCCTATTCTGAGGTAATGTTTTCCACTGTATAATCTACTATCCTCAAACTGTAGCTAGTTTTATTTATCTCACCTCATTCTTGGTGTACCTACTTAGCACTTTCCTTCTGGTTATCCTTCAAATTATATACATATATATTTTTTATTTAGAAACGTATCCACAATACAATTTTCTGCCTTCACCCTCAACAAATTCGTCTTCTCCTTCTGAACATCCTCATATGTAAGCCTCAGTTTTCTCTTTTTTTTTCACACCATCCATCCAATCTTCTTTAGCATCCATTCTCCACTCCGATATATTCTTAGGGATTCTATCAGATGTCAACCTATTGATATGTCCGTACGATTTCAGAACTATTCTCCAATTGTCTGTAACACATTTCCTTCAACTTTCATAACTTCCTACTTTCAAAATTTCTATTTTTTTTAAATCTGGATTTAAGCACTGATCTTCTACAGTAATCCATATATGTTGCTAATAACTTGTTAGTTTGACACAATTTAATTGTCTATCTCTCTGTACTGTACAGACCATCACTAATATGGGCTTCATCTCATCTCATTCTTAGATCTGCTGTTACGCTTGATACGAGAAAAGAAGTCATACAGAGAAGACGTTTTGTTAAGGCACGTATACTCCTAAATAAGTTCTTCATGAGTGCCGTATTTATTTAGGGTGCGCTGTACGCCACTTAACTATCCTTGGCCTTTTTCTTTAATTGAGGGCAAGACAAATGTATCGCCTATGAAACTCGAATTGCCACCAGAGTTCGTTGATTTAATTATGTGTTTCACCTAATCTAACAGAATCCTACAGTGCAGAGTTAGAAGCCATTGCTGAGAAGCAGTCAATAATTTAATGATCGATGGAGAAAACTGTTTTAAAACACATGTCAATACATTTTGTTGTTTTAGCCTACAACATCCCATAAAAGTAGCTCAGGTCTAAGTTATTTGTTACTTAGAGAGTAATATTGTCCATAGTTCAGCTTCTGTTAGCAATTGGTGTCCCCAGTGCGGTGTTCTTTCCCCACCGTATTCCCCACTTCTCTGCTTCTAACTTGCTTCGTCCATGGTTCCACATCATCTGTGCGAATGTGTCAGTCCCTCTATTCACAGCTCACTCAAGTGCTTCTTTCCAATTTTGAAGTCTCACATGATTACGCAGTAGGTTCTCCTGGTTCCATTCTCTTAGCCATGTGACCACCCTACTTCCGTTTCAGGCGTTCTACTGCGCCAATTGCTGTCTGATGCTTTCTTCTGAAGACATGTTGAGTAACTTATTCTTTATTGTCGCTTATAATATATTATACTCCGTCTTTCGTTGTCATATTTATAACAAACACTTTATTTTCCAAATTTAGTGAGTATGTTCGGCTGCCATTACTGTTAAAATGACAGTGCTCATTTCTGTAGTACATTATGCTCGTGTTCTGAGATGCAACGGTCAGGATATGCTTCAGACTTCAATAGTTCGATTTTTCTTTTGATTTCTTTGACCATGTTCATGTGGAAATTATATATTTTGATACACGTAAGTATATCCTGATACATATTCTATCGGTGTTCTATAAACGTTTAATGTAACTCCGTTTCACGGGAGTTTAATGTTACCTGTTTCAATATTTAAATAAATCAATTTAATAGAAATTGGAGGAAGAAATAGTATTGAATGAATATACTTTATAATTAAATATACTTGAATAGGAAACGGAACCAGGTTCCTGGAACGCTCTACACTTATTTAGCACTATTTATATAAAACTGAAAGCAATGGATCAAATTACGACCAGATTTTGAATGAATAACTGATTCATGGAAAATAATTTAAGAAGTGAGACATAAGTATTTTCAGAGAATGAGATACAATGAAAAGGTTTATGTCATACAAATACGTCAATATGGTGCAAAGTGTTATTTTTTCTAAGTTAGGAATGAAAGAGAGGCCAAGATGAATAACTTTTTATACACCAAAATGGCACACGGGTCTGCCATTTTCCTGCTAAATGTGTCGTAGCTCTGTAAACCAAGCACACAACACTGACATGTTTCACTTAACGACGTTGTTATTTCTCGTCACTAACGTTAGCTCGAAGGGAATTCTGTGTATTAGTGTGATGGTCCGATACAGTACGTTTAAAATTACACGAATTTTGCGAGATGTTCATGGATTCATGGAACTGAAGAAGCTCAAACTCATGTCGTTTTGGTCTTAGAGATTATAGCATAGCAACATGGGCTAGCAGCTGTAACAATACGGGGAACAAAATCTTCATCTATGTTCGTCATATTTGCACAGAAAACGAGCTAATTATAATGCTACAGTGTAAAGGGAGTGTTTTTTTCCCCTTTCTAAACAACTTAATTGCATCTCTAAACAGTTGTAAAATACCAACGAATTGAACCTTATTGGTGCCATTTATTAATATGAACATAACCTAAAACCCTACGATCTAATAAAGTTAGAAAAGCTACACCTACTAAAACACAAATTAATAATATTATACTATTGATACATATTATATATAATTCCAATACTACCTGTAAAATAATCAATTATATATACAGATTCTAAATGTGATGCACTTCTCTGACAAAATACTTAATAAAATACCAAAAAGTTAATAATTATTTTCATTACCTGGTCCATGTGATCCAAAAAACGCTGTTACTTTAATTGAAATTATAACATAAACAAGTTTTTTTCACATTTAGTTCTCCTTTAACCCGCCAAACCTTATATCTAATATATAAAAATCAATGTTTGTTTGTTTGTTGGTTTGTTCGTATTTTATACGCGGTCATACCGTTGATCCGATTTTAATGAGGTTTTCTTGCAAAATGTTCAGAAGATTCCCGGGATGAATATAGACTATAAGAGAGTTGTGACATTCAACCCCTTCACCCCTAAAAATCACCCTTTGTAGTGAAAAACGTGACATTAGGTCCCTATTTTAACGGTTAAATGCCTTACGCTGCCTAACTTACTCAATGACACTAACGAACCCATAGGTTCACGGCCACTCGGGCATAAGCTCTCCATACATCCGTCTCCTGAGCTAATGCCTTCCAATCATTCCCTGTATAATCTACTTCCTCAAATCATAGTTAATGTTATTCTCCCACCTCATTCTTGGTCTACCAACTCGGCGTTTTCCCTCTGGCTTCCCTGAAAGAAGCTTCCATGCAAGTCTTTCATTCCCCATACGTGCAACATGTCCTGCCCATCACAGTCTACGAGACTTAACTGTTCTTAGCCTATTATATCTGGCTTCCTATAAAGACCATGTAGTTTATTGTTATGTAGTCTTCTCCATTCACCTGTCTCTTCATCTCTCTTTGGTCCAAAAAATTTCCTAAGTACTTTACTCACAAATACTTGTAATCTCCTTTCCTCCCTTAAAGTAAGAGTCCATGTTTCGCATCCATATAATATAACTGGTAGAATAATAGTTTTATATATTTTCACTTTAAGGTTTTTTGAAAGGAGTTGGGACATCAAGAGTCTCTGCAATGCATAATAGCATGCATTTCCAGAATTCAGCTTATATTTTATTTCTTTGTGCATCTCATTCTTATTGTGATTACTGTTCCTAAGTATTTGAATTCGGCCACTTCCTCAAAATTTCCCTCATTTGTCATTAGCTGTCCATTTCCATTATATCATGAATTTCTACGTGTGACCATATATTTAATTTTACTGATATTTACTTCCAATCCTAATTTCTTAGTGTTACTCAACAGTGTGTGCGTATTGTCCTTCAGTATCTCCTCGCTATTGGCCAACAATACTACATCATCAGCATAAACTAACAGCTAATTAATACCATTCAGTTGTAAGCCTTCCTCATTCTCTAAAGATTTAATGGCATGCTCTAGTACAAAATTAAATAGTAGAGGAGATAGTGAATCTCCTTGCTTCAACCCATTCTGGATTTCAAAAGTATCCGAAAACTGTTTGCCTACACGCACCCTACTCTTTGAGCCATTTAGACACATTCGTATAAGTCTAACTAACTTTTTAGGAATTCCGAACTCCAGCAGGATACTATATAACTTCTCCCTCTTAATTGAATCCTATGAGTTTTTGATGTCTACATATAGTTGATGTAAGTACCATTATATTCCCATTTCGTTTCTAAAATCTGTCTTATACTAAAAGTCTGATCTGTTGTAGAACTGTTTCTTCTAAATGCACATTGATGATCTCCTAGAATGTCATCAATATGGGGAGTAAGTCTGCTTACTAATATATTTGTTAGAATTTTGTACGAAGTTGAAAGTAATGAGATGCCCCTGTAGTTGTCGCAGTCAGTTTCATCTTATTTCTTATAAATTGGTACGATAATTGATTCTTTCCATTCATCTGGAAGAGCGTCGTTTTCCCAAATCATACTAAGCAACCGGCGTAGCTTGTCCATCAATTTTTGTCCCCCTGATTTTATCAGTTCTGCTGGGATCTCATCTGAACCTGATGCTTTATACATCTTCAATTTTTCAATCGCCATTGTATGTACATTTAATAGCTGATTAAAGTAACTTTTCCATCTATTTAATATATACCTGGAATCTGCGATCATATCTCCATTTTCATTCCGAATTATGTTTGTTCTAGCCTGAAACCCTTTCTTCTCTATACTAATTCCCTGATATAATTCTCTAATGTTCCTATTTTTTGCGTTCATTTCAAGATCACTAATCTTCTCTCTCATATATTTCCTCTTTTTACTCTTTAATAACTTGGTGGTTTCCCGTCTAATACTACCCAAGTGCTCTAAATTTACCTCATTTAGCTCGTGTAACCATTTCATTTTTGCTAGTTTTCTTTTCTTTACAATGTCGGCACATTCCTCATCATACCATTTCTTGTTTTGCCTCTTTTTTAAGCAACCAATGCATTTTGATGCTGACAATTTAATAGTATCTCTTATAGCCTCCCATTCTTTATTTATATCAGTTTCTTCGTCGTTTGCCACATTGCCATGTGAAGATTCCAGTACTTCAAATCTATTAGCAATTTTCATTTGGTATTGTTGCCGCATTTCATCATTTTTCAATTTTTTAATTTACAGAATCATCTTTAGCGTTTGTTCCTCTCATAAGCGATAGCCGTTTTCTGATTTTCACTCTGATCAGATGATGATCCGAATTGCAGTCTGTCCCTCTAACTGATCTAACATCGATGATGCTACTGTGCCAGCGTTTATCCACTAATACATGATCTATCTAGTTCCGAGTTTCTCCATCTGGGGACGTCCAGGTGTATCTTTAGCGTTTGTTCCTCTCATAAGTGTTAGCCGTTTTCTGATTTTCACTCTGATCAGATGATGATCCGAATTGCAGTCTGTCCCTCTAACTGATCTAACATCGATGATGCTACTGTGCCAGCGTTTATCCACTAATACATGATCTATCTAGTTCCGAGTTTCTCCATCTGGGGACGTCTAGGTGTATTTATGAATATACTACTTTCGCTGCCTAAACCATAACAAATACACCAAATTAATGTGCACAGAATTGAATATGTCAAAGAACTCTACAAAAAAGTTCGCAAGAGCAAATTTTTATCTTTTACGGATAACTCACAATAACCATTTTTGTTTTTCATTGCTCCCAAGAAGATCGGGATAAGTATATTCCCGGGCATGCGTGCTCTGCCACACTGTTTATCCAATTTAGATGGGGCTTTTGGAAAAATGTTCAGAAGATTCCGGGGATGAACATAGGCTATAAGCGTCTTGTAATTCTCAAATCCTTCAGCGCCTTTGTAGTGAAAAACCTGCACTAAAGTCCCTATTTTGACGCTTAAATGGCTTACGCTGCCTAAACCATAACAAATTCACAAAATTAATGTACACAGAATTGAATACCTCAAAAACTCTAGAAAAAAGTCTGCGACAGCATATGTTTATCTTCTACGGATAACTCACAATGACCATTTTTGTCTTTCATTGATCCCAAGAAGATAGGAAAAACGAGATTCCCGGGCAAGTATAACAGCGCACCGCTGGTGGTAAAAACACATTAACATTTATATAGGAGTAGCAGCGCACGTCGGGTATTAGCTAATATATATATATATATATATATATATACATATATATATATATTTATGTATTTATTTATTTATCTCTTGGACGATGTAAGTAGTATATTGCAGTTTCTAAATTTGTTGTTATGAATCAAAAATTGACATTCCCACACTTAACGTGGTTGCTATGAAAGCGAAATAAAACGCTATAGAGAAATTAATATTTGCTAACGTGTGCGTTGATACAAATGTTTATGATTTTCATCTGTTCCATTCTCAAAACAATAATTTATATTAGATACAAGTCAATACTCTATTGCACTGCTACACCCAAATAAATTAAACGTGTATTTTGATTTTTATAGAATAAGTAAAAAGAAAACGTAGAGTTAATTAAGTTGTGTTGTATATATTGGGACGAACAGAACATGGCGGTTACTATAGTCGATATTTAATTTCAGATTTTAGGTAAACCACCGCTTCAAACGGTCGGTTTCGCCGGCTTTTGTTACTGTAGCAACTCTCATTGTTCTAATAAGACATAAGTTTCGTTGCGAAGCATTGAAAAATTGCGATCAGTAAAGCGATTTTTAAATTTTTGTTTTAGGTGATCTCCTATACATAATAGTTTTAGAATATAATACATGACGGCTAAACACTCTTCGGACATGAAAATCTGTATGTACAAATGATCGGTTTAGAGTCTATCCATCCATCCATAGTAATTCTGCCCGAGGGCAGGTCCTTCACTGCAATCATAGCATTTTCATTCTATGCTTGCAGCTTTACTAGGGAATTGTAGGTGTGGTAGCTTCCCGTTGCTTTCCACATTAGAGTCTATAAAAGACAATAATACACACATTTGTTGTTTTATATACATAAATAAAATAATTCAATTTTTATTACATTTTAAATAATATTCATATTCTTCGTCCAAAAAAAAAATATATATATGTTACATCGTTCAAAAACTAGTATAATATATATATATATATATATATATATATATATTGTGTGTGTGTGTGTGTGTTAAGTGTTTTAACGGAATTTCAATTTCGCCTCGTTTTTTCCAACTCCTCGATATTTTAAGGTATATTCCCCACACTTGTATCGCAATATACTATTTTATACACATGCGCGAACATATACACACACACATACACATACAGGCATATATATATATATTATATATATATATATATATATACAATGAATTATTAAATCCGTGAAATGTCAGCTCCGAAAAAAAGACTGACTGAAGTGGTTGTTGTCTCTAACTATCGAAAGAAAATACACGATTTTTTTATTTGCATGATGCAATACCTCAGCCTTAACTTCAGTTTTCACATTTTGTTTTCACTACTTATCAAATTGTTGCTCAAATACCCTCGACAATTTGAGTGACCCCTATTCTGGATACTTCCATCCATCGATCCATCCACCCATCCATCCATAGTAATTCTGCCCGAAAGCAGGTCCTTCACTGCAATCATAGCATTTTCATGTTATGCTTTGCAGCTTTACTAGGGAATTATAGGTGTGGTAGCTTCCCGTTGCTTTTCACATCTGGATACTTAACACGAAGAAATTATTTTATATTATATAAGCCTATAAACTGTTTAAAAAATAGAGGTATTTCTACAGATGGAGGCAATATTTAAATCTAGAACAAGGATATTCTAGGATTTGTTATCTTCTCTCTGAATAAATTAGTGAAGTTTGAAGATCTGCTAAAAACTACATTTTTATCAGCAATCTATCGTTGGTAACGTCATTTATGTTCTATGAGATTAATATAGAGCGATTAGTCACCTGAATGAAGCATCTGTTGCACCATCCAATGTGCTGATTCGCGTTGGTCATTCCTTTCGTTTGGTCTACGGAATTCTTTATGTCAACTCGTTTATCTTCCATAGGATGCTGTAGTGTTATAGAGAGTAACAGACAGCTTGGTACAAGAGGCAAGCCGAAAAAGAGCGTAAGTTATTACAGCGATAGAAGTTAAATAGGTTATCTTGTCTTACCACTTTTGCGCAGTTGGAAATAATATAAAAAAATATATAAGTAAGCTCTTAATCAGATTTTTATGTGAAGGAAATTCATTTTTAAATAGCAAGCTGATTGATTAAATTTAACTTTTTTTTCATTTAAATAAGAGGATTTTCATTTTAGATTTAATCTACTGTGGAGTGAAGATCGATATTTGTCTTTTGTTCAAGTCTAACCACACCTCCCAATCCATTAAATCACTCATTAAAACATCAACCATCCGCAGTATGTCCTATGTACTAATCACTCATAACACTCAAGCAAACACAGACTAGCTAACAATAAATATTAATTAGTTCATATTTTCCCATGTTTATTCACATTATTTTTCCTCCTTTTGTAGTACTTTTTTCCCTTTCATGGAACTTAAATCTAAGCCAGTCGCCTGTAGGCGAGGAATGGTAACTCTAAATAACATTAACAGATTCAACGCACCATCTGTACGTAGGGGGACACTGGCATAGCCCACGAAGTCTGCGGTAACTTCCTGACTTGAATTAGAGTGTAGTACAATGACAGTCTTCATTGTGTTTTGATTACAATATCGTATAACTAAAGCCGAAAACAGTCCAAGGAAAGTCGGACATCACATAATTCGACGGAGATATGATGGAGAATGAACCCGGACTTTGAGAATGGAAAGTGGCCTCCAGCGGTCACTTCAAAGTTATGAATATAGCAGTCTCAAACCAATATTAAGTGATATTGATATTTAAAAGAAAATTCTGTGGGCTAGCGGTTAGAGTGTCTCACTGGATGTCATGGGTTTCGGAGGCTAGCGGTTAGCGTGTCTCACTGGATGTCATGGGTTCCGGAATCGATTTTCGACTTAATTATTTTTTTGTGTTGTGTCTGTCGTGGGCTCCACTCAACCTCGTTCATATTGCTGTGAAGCTATAACTTGAATTGAAAAAAAACAAGTAATACAAGATTATGAAGATAAGCCAATGTTTAGTCACTTTGTCATGCTGAACGCTAATACCTCCTATGATTATACAATTACACATGTACATGTACAGAGTGTTCGAAAATCCTCATTACAAATTTCGATAACATGTACAATGGGGTGGGTAGATAACATTTTGAATAGGAACCCTTGTTCGGAAACATGTCGTTTAAGTTCTGCAAGCAGAAGTTCAAATTAAATGTTTAAATATCCAACTTCTGATGAATGTATAAAGTTTATTACCTGTAAGCCTACAGGTTGATACGATTAATAGCACTACTTCTCGCGTCGTTCGTATTCACCTTAATCGATGTTTCGATCAGAGATGGATAGGCCGATATGGCTTCATTGCATGGTTTCCAATGTCGTCGGATTTAACTCTACTATGGGGCTGCAATGAAGTCTCTGGTGTATGAGACCAATGTGAACACTCTAGATGTACTTGCACGAGTCCTAACCGCTGCAAAAGAGATTAATCAGACACCCGTGTGATGAAACTGGAGTACCAGAACACGATTCACAGGTATAATGTGTGTAAAAAACTTGGTGGCCACCACGTCGAACCGCTCTTGTATTGGATAAATACCGGTACTAACCACAAAGTTAAGTACGGTGGACAAGTTTGGTTACAGTCAGATTCAACCCAGGAAGTTATTGTGTGTTTGTAATATGCAACCGGTTTGCCATTTTAACAGTAGTTTCTTGAGAAAAATCCTTAAATCTTCTTCTTCTTCTTCCTTTCCAGGATTAGGTCAATGCGACCTGTTCCGATCTTACGTCCATCGTTTCCTTGGCCGTCCCAAAGATCTTTTTCCATGTGGTTTGTAGGTGTTGATGTTGTTGGGTAATCTTGTATTGTCCATTCTGTCTAAATGTTCTTTCCATTGTTATTTGTGCTCTTCTAGTTTATCGACTATTGAAAATATCTCCAGTTCATTTCTAATTGATTCATTGCACTTGTCACTGAGCTCGTGCGGACCTGTACTATCCTGTGTGAAAGTGTCGACTCTCATATTTACTATAAAACTAGTCTCCATGCCGTAAAATAAAAACTATATTTTTTAAATGCACCAGTACAACAATTTGGAAAAAAGTACTGTTAATTCCCCCCTCCACCCCTCCTTAAACAAACAAATACCGTTATTATGCGTTTGACAACATCTACGTAGGGGTACAGTGGCTTAGCCTGTAAGGTCTGTAATAACATCCTGGGTTGAATTAGAGTGTAGTTTGCATATAAACAATTATTCTTACAATTACAATATGAATTTATATATTTTTCTCGTGAGATTGAAAACTGTCACGAAATCAGTGAACATTGAGTAAATGTATTTATTAAATCATAAATAATAAATTACTATCGTTTTATCCCCGGTAAACGAGGAAGATTTAAACAATTTTTAGAAACGTATTGTACCTACATTACGAAAACGATACATTTCAGGAAAAAGTTTCAATTCAAAACGTTATCTATTATGTCACCTCTGTAAACCTTAAGAGTTTGTAGCGGGAATTTCCAAACGCCTGTATATCGGTATTTTTTGTATTTAGAGAGGATATTAAACATGCACAATGGTATAGAACTACAGAGAATCAAAGTTATAAATTTATTAGTGGAAGCCACATCCGAAAATGCGTGATCTAGTATCTCTATGTCATCATTTATTAGAAACATCATAACGTTTAGAATATATAATGCGATGTATGCAATTAATTACACAATTAATCAGTAATTGCTTTCGGTAGCCTGTTTAAAAGAACGCCGATTTCTGCAGCGTCGAATCTCTAACAGCCCAATAAAAGCACGATGATGCTAATGTATGTTTTATAATAAAGTTAATTCCATTTAACCCTCCACTCTATATGCTATTTCCTATTAAATATCATAGACACTGGAGATAACATGAACATGCACAATGCATTACAAATGGAATCTCACAGAAACCATCGACGTTTAATATAGTGTGAATCTTTAGGAATTTCATACGTTTGTATACGAAATTCCTAGAAACGTTATTCCAATCTAAAATAAAATTGTATAAATCTGTTTTAGGACTGTTTATATTGTGAAAGCAACGGTAAGCAACCACACCTATAATTTCCTAGTAAAAACTGCAAATCATTGCATGAAAATGATATGATTGCACTGAAATGCCTGTCCGAGGACAGAATTACTATGGATGGATCGATATTGTGATAATGGCACCAAAGGAGAGTATTTTAAACAGTGTGTGATGCATATATCAAACCAAAATATTGCAGAAGAGTACACTGCAGATTTTTAAGGACATTTCTTAGCGTTCCTGTAACTCATAGAAGTACCATGTGTAATACTAAAAATAAAATTAAGGAAATTGGATCGATACTCGATAACAAACAAAATATAAAAGGGAAAAATGTAGACGAAAATGACAACAGGTTATAATTAAATCCAAAGAATTTTACGCCTATATGAGTACTTGCACAGGAGGCAGGGATATCAAAATTCCTTAAAATATGTCAGAAATATGTGACGATAAAGTGACGATTAAGGTTGACTATTTAACTCATGCCCCAAATGGGAGTCAATGACCAATCACGTTTCAATGATTTCTGTATTACAACCAATCAGAGACGTGTTTCACGAAATAATTATCAACGTTAGGATTATCATATATTAAGCAAAGCTCCTCCTTTTTAATATTCTGAACAGGTCTGACCGTTATTTTGCAGTGACTGAGCCTATAACAAATACGGCTACCAGATTGTATATAATAGTGCTTACATGTCAACATTTGTAGCAATTGATTATACCACCAAAAAAAGAAACCACTGTTTGCACTTTCTTAAATGTATACGACATCAAAAATGAATTAATATACAGATTGATGTGTTTCATTTTTCTCCACTAGAGAGCATTCTTACAATATTGCGTTCCTTTGGCAATAAATAGTATGATCTGGTTGCAGTGATAAACAAAAGAAGCAGTAGAAGCGTAGGCTACCTATCGTTTCTCATTAGTTTTCAAACATCACCGTTTACTTTAAATATAAAAATATTTTTAAATAACTGTAGTTAAATAATGATTTGTGAGTAAACAGCTTTATTTTATTCGTTAAATAGTCCTAACAAATGCCACTCTTGATTTCCAAATTCTCTAGATAAATTCACTCCTCACTTCGTGAGTCGTGAATTTATCGTTAATTTGGAAATCACTCGTGGCATTACTTATGATAATCTGCGGGTGAATTGAGAGATGATAATTTACAGGCCGACAATTTATTTTCAGTTATCTTCACGGGCCACGTGATTTTGGCTCATTGCATACATTTTGGCACTGTATTTTGTCAATAGTCTCCAACTCGGATATATCATTTGAATTTCAGATGCTTTTCAATAAATAAACTAAAATAATTATTCTGCAATTAAGAATTGGAGACTATGGATTTTCCTGACCGAAACATAGTCGATATCCCTTAACAACCTCTGAATATGTGTGAGTGGAGACGTTTATACTCTACAGACTGTAAGCGTAATCTCGGGTCAGGATCTAATAAGAACTGCTGTTGCAAAATTCCATATTATAATTGTAGCTGACAATCCTTACAAATTTCTTTAAAAATTTCCCAATTTATTTCTAATTGAGATCACTCAAAATGAAGTTATCAACACATGAACGTATATTGTAGATTAGATTGTGAGGGTTTTTAACTGGGTCAACAGTGGTATTCGTATGTTTAGCTCATCTTCTACCACACATCTCAGTCCACTTGAGATATAAGTGGACCCGTGGTAAAAAAAATCGCAAACAGTTGCTCTATTTCAAAGGAGAGGGAGGTGAGGGGTTGTTTACGGTGTGTTCAAGAGTCACTCCAAACTAACTTTAAAAGGATCTGGTTTTGACGCGTGTTGAAAACGATCTTACCGTCGGGATAACCATAGTAAAAGTTACTCTTTCCAACTTTCAGAACAATCAAAAGTCTCTTTGAAATTTCCATGTCACTGTGCTTCGTAACTAATCATAGAATACTTTTGAAGTGTATATGGAAAATTAGTTGCTTTATACAGGGTGATTCAGAGTTTTATTTACACAGTTCTGGAGGTTACAGTATTTTTCATAAAGTTTTGATGAAATACATTTTCGGAGTTAGGTAGACAGTATTTTTCTTTCAGTATGCTCTTTAACACCTAATAATTAATAACTGAGCGTGAAAACAGTCAAATTTTGTTAAACACCCTCTTAATGCAAGCTTGATATTCTTTTATGTGCCTTAAATCTTTGTCACGGATTCACCGGTTTACTTGTCTTCCGAAGGTAACCTTACGGCTACTCTAGATTTTTACGTCCTGAAATAATAAAATTATCCCGCCCACATTTGAACGTGGATATTCCAAATACATAACTGTATTAATTTAGGTGCGAAGTGAGATATTTGATGTTATCATTATAATATTAAAACATATGCCTACATTTTCGGATATGGGTTCCTCATCAAAATGTGTCAACTAATTTTTCTCTAAAACCCCCAGATGTGTGTTATAACAATTTATGCTACATCATCCTGAATACGTCTCTTATTTACGTCATTTTAATTTAAAGCTATTTTCTGTTGTATCTCAATAATTCATTTTCGATTATCATAAAATAATAACGGGTATAATTAGGTAAGGATGGCACGCCGTAGCATAGTGGTTAAGGCACTGCGCTACAAGCCGGAAGGTTGAGGGTTCAAGTCCCAGTGGGGTCAGATTTTTAAACTGACCCAAACCTTCTGGCGGCACTATGGCCCTCTCAGCCTCTAACGGAAATGAGTACCGGACGCTTGTTCTGGGGGTAAAGGCGGTCATCACACAGGGCTGACAACCCAGCTGACATCAAGTGCCTTAACCTCCTACTACCCCAAGGGCCTCCTGAGGCCTGTAGTGGGACTACTTTACGAGACTTTACTTTTATATTGATGAGGTCCTATGGAAGTAATACGCAGGTGTTCTAGTTGATACGATAATTGTTGTCTCTGTTTACGAGAGATTCTAATCTAGGCAGCGATAATTGTGGAAGTAAACATTCTATGCTTCATATAATAAAGTTGGGAATTGTTACATTAAGAGGTTTTCTTAATAAAAGTCAAATGAATCTTGAATCCTTCTTACCTCATACATCTATGTTCTTTAACACAGAACTGCAGTATCGGGAAACATCATTCCCATTATTCCCAGAGTCGTAACACCAGCTGATGATGGTAATGATGTTTCCCGATACTGCAGTTTTGTGTTAATACACGTACATGTATGAGGTAAGAAGAATTCACGACTCATTTGATTTTTGTTTTATACTAAGCTTACTTCTGAAGGGAAATAATAACGCTGTCAACATGATTTTTGTCTCAAGAGTACCAATAGTTGTACTGAATGCAGTTTTTATCGTTTTTTTTTCAAATATGTATTCGGAATGTCTCCATCACGCACAGTTTTTTTTATTTCAATTTCAATTAATGGATTTAAATAATTATTTTTAATAATAGTTTTTTCGACCATTTTTTCATTGTAAAATAAAATCAAATGAGCTAACGGAGGAGATTTCAGCTGTGGAAAAAATATATCGAGACAAATAGAATCGTAATATGCTGGCCGACTATTGTTGGATCATCAAGAGGGATGCTCTACAGGCGAAATATAGCTGCAAATCGTCATTTCTTACTTTCTAGGTGAGTCCGAATGTTAGAATATTGTGTAATTACGAATATAGAACATATTAAAGTGTTTAGAATTATAAATTCCTGTCTCTCGGAAACCTTGTGTGATGGAAAAAAAACTGATTTCATTTTTGAATTCAGGAGAAAAAGTACTATCCAAATCACATATTTGACTTTCTGAGACAAAAAAAAAAGGTTCTTCTTTGTTGCTCAGTGTAATTGTTGATCCTGTAAGGTAGGCAAAAGAATTGCATGTCTCTGAGGAAGTCTGTCTCATTCGTAACTATGAAACGTGGTGACAATACATTGAGATATTAAAGAACGTCGTTAAATGAAGTGTTATCTCATGACCAGGAATCACTTTCTAATAATAATACGAACAATCATCAAGCACAGTAGATCAAACACTTTTCGAATAGATAAACTGTAAAGAGCATATTATTATTTCGATCAATACCTGTGGATAATCTCTCGAAAAATTATAGTTGGAATCGGTATTTTAACCCTGTATCTTCGGATGGAGTCTTGTGGAACAGACATATAACCAGAAAAAATAAGTTACAAATAAGTAATTCAATAGTGAGAAGTACTGTCACATATGGAGCTGAAGTTTGAATACTCAACAAAACTTAGAACAAGAACTTATATCGATGGAAATGCATTTCTTGATGAGAGCAGAAATATGTTCAAAATTAGAAAAAATAAGAAACACTCAAATGAGAAAATATTATATATTCGATAGTAGATTATATAAGATATAAGTAATTGAATTGGAATGGGCACGTACAACGAATGCAAGAATAAAGATTACATAGGAAAACATTGGAATGGTGATCACCTGGAAGAAGAAGGAAAGTAAGTCCTCGAAACTCGTGGATGCACGAAATAAGAACAGGAAAGAGAACAAGAGGACTGGAGGACATGGAGTGGATGGAGAGAGACGAGAGGACAAGAAAAATAAAACTTCAGGCACAGAAAGATGTGTAAACATTAAAAATCTGCATATAAATAAATAAATAAATAAAATATCCCGAATGCGACACTAGGGTCACAGAACAGATGTACTGATCTCGTTGTTCCAGGAATTAGCTCATGTTGCTCTGCTCTCTCTAAGTGAGAGGCATTAAGTATTAGAGCAACAGACAAGGAACGTGAAGAGAGTGGCGGCTCCTATAATTATGCATATTTTAATGCTGATATTCGAATTGGTTTAAATATTTTTATTATGAATATGTTACTATTATAATAATAATTATTATTATTCAAATTATTATAATTAATATCATCATTATAATTTATATTATTATTAATATCATTCATATTATTAGTATCCTCATCTTCTTCATTATTGCTATTATCATTATTATTATTATTATTATTATTATTTTATTTTACAAATTAAGAAGTAGATGGTGCTACTGAATTAAATATTTTGTATGAAAAATTACTTTTTTTGCTCAATATTTTGTAGTGAAAATGTAACAACAAAATATAAATATATACCTTTAATAATAATCTAATATATAAAAATGAATGTTTGTTTGTTTGTTTGTTTGTTCGTACTTATGAGCGGCCATACCGTTAATCTGATTGTGATTGGGGTTTTTTGCAAAATGTTCAGGAGATTCCCAGGATGAACATAGGCTATAAGAGAGTTAAGATACTCAACTCCTACACCCTTAAAAACACTATTTGTAGTAAAAAAAATCCCTTTTTAACACTTAAATGGCTTACACTGCCTAAATCATAACAGATACACAAAATTAATGTACACAGAATTGAATATCTAAAAACAAAATCTACAAAAAAGTCGGCGACAGCATATGTTTCTCTTTTACAGATAACACACAATAGCCATTTTTATATTTCATTGATGCCAAGGAAAGTACGACTAGTATATTCCGGGGCAAGCATGCGTTGCCATACCATTCATCCGATTCTCGTGGGGCTTTTTGCAAAATGTTCAGGATTTTCCTGGTGAGGTTACAGGTTATAAGAGAGTTTTAATGATCAAGCCCTTCACCCTTAAACATCACTTTCTGTAGTGAGAAAAACGTGACAAAAGTCGCAGTTTGTAAACTTAAATGGCTTATGCTGTCTAAACTATAACAAATGCAGAAAGTTATTGTACACATAATTCAAGATCTAAAAAAAATTCTACAGAAAAGTCCGTGACAGTATATGTTTATCTTTTAACCCTTAAATTCGTAATGTATCCTTTCGGATACATCAGTTGGTTCAGTTTATTTAATATTTTAAATAAATGATAAGAAAACGAACAAAAATAAACCACTTAAATAAGTGTCAAATTAAACAATACACCTATAATAACAGTTTTACAAGATTCTGTTTTTACAGCGGTCCGCCACATTGAAATAACTAACAGAAAAAAATTATGTTTTGCCAATTTAAGGATTAAGGATAACTCACAATAACCATTTTTGTCTTTTATTGATGCCACAAAGATTGGGATAAGTAGATTCTCGGGCAAGCATAGGAGCGCACGGCGGATATTCTTTTATGGATAACTCAAAATAACGAATTATGTCTTTCAGCTCATTTATGCCAAGTACATCGGGATGCGTAGATTACTGGGCAACTCCGGGTAATCAGCACGGGGTATCTAAAAATAATAACGATATAAATTCATATTTATTTTTCCTTTTACCTATTCAACTAAATGCAAAACCTCATTATCATTTATTTAGATGTAGCAGCGCACGCTAGTGAAATATATATTTTATGTCAATTGTATATTATAAAAAAATTAAACACTTGACCATATAGTCTTGTTTTATAATATAATAGGTCCTCATCCATGAAGAGTTCATGTACTGTTCTTCATGGCACCTGCCTCATTATACTGAACATGAAACATCACTATCCTGTCAAGGGAGGGAAGGTAATACGTGACGTCAAGTATTCTTCCAACGGATCTCTTATCCCGCTCCCACTGAAAAATCATGTTCTGAACCTAATTGCTCACCAGTTGTCTGGTGAAGCGTCATGTCGTTCAGTTCTTACGACCATTAAATCTTGCATTAAATAAAATATTTAAATTTAAACCTTAATACATATATTTGATTTCGAAAGTTAAATTACTCTAAGTCTATCGATTAAAAAAAATGAAAATAGAATAAAATAGTTCAAAATTTCAAAAGTATTAATATTAACTGATAATAATAAATATTATAGTAATAATAATTATTATTACTATTATTATTATTACTATTATTAGTATTATTATTATTATTATTACTATTATTATTTATTTATATACAGATTTAAATGTGCTAAAGTTTTATTTTCTTTCTCAGCTAGTCTCTATCCAACCGCCCCATGCCCTCAAGACCTCTTGTTCTTATTCCAGTTCGTCTATCTTGTATCCACGAGTTTCGAGGTATTCGTTTCTTTCTTCTTTCAGTGGACATCAATCCAATGTTTTTTTTCTGGGTAACCTTTCTTCTTGTATTCGTCGTACGTGCCCATACCAATTAATTGCTTGTATCTTATACAATCTACTATTGAATATCTAATATTCATATTTTCTCGTATAACAGTATTTCCTTATTTTTTATAATTTTGAACATCTTGTTTTTCTCTTCAAGAAATCCATTACCATCGACATATTTTTTGTTCAAGGCTTTTGTTAAATTCCAAACTTTAGCTCCATATGTGACAGTACTTCTCACTATCGAATTAGAGCAATAAAAGCAGTGATAAATGGAGTCTTACGGTACAGACAAATAACCATAACAAATTAATAATAATAATAATAATAATAATAATCCATCCATTGTAATTTTGCCCGAAGCCAGGTCCTTCACTGTAATCATAGCATTTTCATGCTACGCTTGCAGCTTTACTAGGGAATTGTAGGTGTGGTAGCTTCCCGTTGCTTTCCACACCGGTGAAGGATGGTTATGGTGATGATATGATACAGATGATGATGATCCATCCATCCATAGTAATTCTGCCCGAAAGCAGGTCCTTCACTGCGATCATAGCATTTTCATGCTATGCTTGCAGCTTTACCAGGGAATTATAGGTGTGGTAGCTTCTCGTTGCTTTCCACACCGGTGAAGGATGATGATCATGATTACGATAAGGATGATGATGGTGGTGGTCACATGATTTCGGGGACCGTTTGGGCCTTAAAGTTTTCCTACATTTGTCTTACAGGTGAGAAAAAACCCGATAAAAACCTCACCCAGAAAAACTGCCCCGACCGAGGATCGAACCGGGCCCGCTGCGTGACAAGGCAGTACGCTACCTCGTGACCTCAGCGGTAGACAATAATAATAATAATAATAATAATAATAATAATAATAATAAAAATAATAATAATAATAATAATGTTCAACTAAACTGGCAAAGAAATGGTTTTTTTGTTCACAAAATACAGTATACATGGATACAGATATAGCCTACATATATTACAGTATGTAGAGACGTAATATATGGGTGTATTCATTTTGGACGTTAACTAAACACAGCACAGCATAACTGTGTAACATAACAGAGCACTTACACAATGATGACGTATAATTTAACTAATAAATACAACACATCCAGCGAGGCTCAAACGACAGAGTTTGAGATCCGTATTAGTAAGGTCCTGGACTGAAAACTCTGTGCTGACAAACATTCCTGGTTTTCTTAAATCATTAAGTTAATAGTTGACTTCACATTTTATTAACAGATTGTATTCACAATACTTACAATTCAGTAGTAGATAGATACTATCCGACACGGCGGAACATTGACCTGATTTGCTAATGTCATCCCGTGTACATTCGCTTTATGTCAGTCTGTTGCATCGAGGAATGCAGTGCAATTGGTGTATTGTTTAGTAAGCTGGGTAAGTGTTTCAGTTGCTACTCTATTTGTTCCAGACTATACATGGTTAGTATCTTCGTCCGTGCGACGCAGCAACCGTGCTGCTATGCTATAGGTGAACGTCTCGCCGTGTCGTATAATATATTTAAATAAATTATATAAATAAATAGTCCACCGCTGTGGTCTCGAGATAGCGTACTGCCTTGTAACGCAGCGGGCCCGGATTCGATCCCCGGTCGGGGCACTTTTTCTGCGTGAGGTTTTCATCGGGGGTTTCCTCACCTGTAAGACAAATGTCAGGAAATATTTAAGGCTCAAACCGTCCCCGAAATCATATGGCCAATATCATCATCCTTATCATTATCACCATCATCCTTCACCAGTGTGGAAAGCAACGGGAATCTACCACACCTACGATTTCCTAGTTAAGCCTCAAGCATAGCATGAAAATGCTATGATTGCAGTGAAGGACCTGCCTTCGGGCAGAATTACTATGGATGAAATAAATAAATAGACCTTAAAAGACCTTAGATGTCAACCGTCTAAGAAATAAGCACAAAGAGTAATTAAGAGTAGAAATAATCATCGTCAATAACAAGGATTAGGCCCAATGGCCTGTTCCGATCTCATTATAGGTCGAATTGGTCCTTCCATCTCTTCAATGGTCTGCTCAACATTCTTCTCCCTTTTGGTTTATAATTATACATTCTTCTTGGTTCATTCATTCGTAATACGTGCTGAAGATAAGGATTTTGGTAATATGTTATTCTTTCACAGAGATTAAATATATTAAGTTCTATTCTTATATCTTCGTTTTTCTTTTTATCGGTCCTTTGGTATCCTGCTATTGCTCTCAATATCTTTATTTCAGCAGCCTCTATTTGTTTACTATCTGCCTTTTTTAATGTCTAGAGATGGAACTGCCAATACTTTGTAAAACTTCAAAATAGTTTATTTTCTAGTCTTATTCAATAAAGTGCGTTTAATTGTGCCACATAGATAATTTAATCGTTGTATTTTAGTGTGTTTATCTAAATTTCTGTCACTGCCTAAATGACAACCCAAATAATTAAAATTCTGAACTTGGTCTATAATTACATTGTTTGTCACTATTTTTGTTCTTATTGCACATTTTCCTTTCAGAGCTAATATTTTTGTTTTAGATGTAGATATTCTTAAATTGTATTTTAGAGAGATATTATTTAATGTATAAAGGAATTGTTGTAGAGCATTTTCTGATGCTGTCATTATTACTTCGTCGTCTGCAAAAAGCAGAATTGTCAATACACTATTTATATTAATTTGTTCTTGCCATTCATTTATGACATGGTCCAAGTATAAATTAAATAATATTGGTGACAATGGACACCCTTGTCTTACTCCTGGTTTACTTCTATGTTTTGTCTTCTAATTTTATCTCCGCAGTCTATTTTAAAATTTGTTTCTATATATAAACTCTGAATGGCTCTTATAAGGTGTTGAGGATTCCTTTCATTTCTAGTATGTTCCATAATTTATTTCTACTTACACTATCAAATGCTTTAGTATAATCAACAAAAGCTATATACGTGGGTAAATTTAATTATTTTCTTTTTTCTATCAATTGGGCCACTGATTGTAAAAACGCAATCTATAGTTGACCTACCCTTTCTAAATCAATTTTGTTCCTCACGTAATATTGTTTCAGCTATTTTATTTATTCTACATGATAAAATTTTTGCATATATCTTATAAGCTGAATTTAATAAACTTATTCCTCTATAATTTGTACATTCTCTTCTGTTTCCTATTTAAATATCGGAACAGTTATTGCGTCCTTTTATTCATCCGGAACAGAACCCGTTTTCCAGTAAAGGTTTATAAATTCAGAAACTTAACAATAAATGTAATCGATGCAAATTTGAATAATTCTATGTTTACATTATCTGCTCCAGGCGATTTCTTGTTTTTAAAATTTTGCATTGTTAACATTAGCTCTTCAAACCTAATACTATCCACATTTGGGTCATTTTCTCTTAAGGCTATTATTTGTTCTTCTAAGTTTGTTCACAACTATGTACAATGTTGTTCCCACTGTGTAAGAGGTATAGGATGTAACCGTATTGTGTCCTTTTCGTTTTTATTTAAATGTTTAATAACTTTATATGCTCTAGCTTGGTGTCCGTGTACATCATGTTCTTAATTCGACACATATCTGTCCCAATGCTCTCTCTTGATTCTTCTAATTTCTCTTTTAACAATTGCTGATTTCCGTTTATATTCAATATTATCGTCTGTAGATCTGCTCTGTAGAAATTTAAAATATGCTTGTTTCTTGTCCATTATTTTTTCCGCTATGTCTTCATTCCAAATATATATTCCCCCTTTTCGTATATTTCTTCCTTCTTTTCCCTAGAGTTTCTGATGCTACTTTATGTAAAATATTTTTCAATATTTCCCACATTAAATTTATATTGTTTCCATATGTTTGATCATTTATTTCCTCTACATATTTATTCATTCTTGTTTGATATAGGCATTTAACACTATTGTCTCTTAACATATGTACCTTGTATGTTTCTTTAGAAATTAACTCTCTAGGTTTTAACTTCTTCCATCTTTTTAATAAGTTAAATTTAGACATAAGTAAGTAATGGTCTGATCCAACATCGCTACCTCTTTACACTCTCGTGTCTTGTATACATGAAGAAAGTTTTTTATTTATAAGAATATAGTCATTTATACTTTTTTCATTTCTCCGTGTCCACGTATATTTGTGGATGTCAAGGTGTCTGTAGAATGTGTTTGTAATTTTAAGTTCATTAGACGCTTAAAATTGTAATAAGGATTTTTCATTTTCACTTAATACTTTTTCTCCATTTGATCCTAGTATATCTTTTATTGGGTTGTTTCCTACTCTTCCATTGAAATCGCCTGCTACAACAATATGGTCAGTAGAAATAATAATATGCATAATTTAAATGTAAATATAAACATATCAGACAGACTATTTAACTCATACCTCAAATGGGAGTCAATGACAAATCACGTTTCAATGAATTTTGTTACACAACCAATGACAGACGTGTTTCATCTTGCTGTTCATCAAATTATTTTACCATAATAAAGATAGCTCCTCTTTTTTAATATTCTGAGCAGGTCAGAAAATTACTTTGCAGTTACTGACTCATCAACAAATACATTGAATATAGCAAATACTGAACACATTCCTTGGAACTACACAATTTATAATTGTGTGTTTAATAATTGTGTTTTAAATAATGATTCTGCTGAGGTGTTTCCTAAAAAAAATAATTAAAGGACTATAATGTAGGTTATAATATTCAGGTTGATGTGTTTCATTTTTTTCTCCACTAGGGTGCATTCTTACAATGTTGCGATCCTATTTCAAGTTTCCCACGCCAGATAGCAATAAATATCACATGATGAAGTTGCACTGGATAAACAAATTAAACATAATAATACATTTGTGATTTTTTCTCAAACATCGCTGTTTACAATAAATATAGCCTATAATTATTTTAAAATGCCGGAAACTATGTTTACATAATGATTTTTGAGTAAACAGCTTAATTTTATTATTCAATAGTCCTAACAAATCTTCTTTATAAATGTAATTTCGTGACATCAATGATTTTAAAATCACTCGAGACATTACTTATGACTACATAACTTATGCCCCAAATGGTAGTGAATGACTAATCACGTTTCTATGAATATTGTTTTACAACCAATGGCAGTCATGTTTCATCTCGTTCTTTATCGATTTCTCTTTATTAGCATTTTTTCTTAACAGCTCATAGCATTATTTTTCTCGATCAAATACATTGAATATGGCAAATAATGAACAGATTCCTTGATTTTACTGAGTTTACTAAATAAAATGAATTAATAACCTATAATATTGATTATAATACATATAGTTTCATGTGTTTCATTTATTTATCCACTAAGGTGCATTCTTACAATATTGCGATCATATTTGGCCATACATAATATGACGAAGTTGCATGATGAACAAATGAAACATAACCAAACATTTCTCATTTGTTTTTAAACATCGCAATATACATTAAATATATAAATATTTTATTCGTTAAATAGTCCTAACAAATTCCCAATCTTGATTCCAAATCCTCTAGATAAATTCACTCATCACTTCGTGACTCGTGAATTTTATCGAAGATTTTTAAATCACTCCATACATTAGTTATGACTTATTAGTTGACTCATGTCGCAAATGGTAGTCAATGACCAATCACGTTTCAATGAATTCTGTTTTAAACCAATGACAGTCGTGTCTTACCTCGCTCTTTATCGATGTATCTTTTTCAGCTCCTGCTTTTGTGATAAAGAAAGCTCCTCCTTTTTTAATATGCTGAACAGATTAGACCATTAATTTTCTCCAACAAATACATTGAATATAGCAAATAATGAATAGATTCAGTTATTTTACCGAGTTGTTTATTCAAAATATTAATGATTAACCTATAATTTGATTATAATAGTTTAATGTGTTTCATTATTTCTCCACTAGAGTGCATTCTTACAATATTGCGATCATATTTGGCAATAAATAATATGATCGAGTTGCAGTGAATATACATAACCTCACATTTCTAATTTGTTCCCAAAAATCGCCGTTTACATTAACTATATAAATATTTTAAAACACCGGTAACTATATTCAAACAATTATTTTTTTAGTAAGGAGCTTAATTTTATTCGTTAAATAGTCCTAACAAATGCCATGAGCGATTTCCAAATTATCGATAAATTCACGAATCACGAAGTGATAAACTTTACTGCAGTTACTCAATGAAAGTTATAACTTAAGAGTTTTTTTTGAAAATGCTCTTAGCTTCACAGTATTTTAGTTTCAGTTTTCTCTAAATATAATGTATGGAATATGTTCCTTCTTACTCATAACCACTGGGTTCAGTTTTCAGTTATGTCAGGCAATCAAACGAAGTGTAGATATAACATCAATATCCATGCAGCAGTATCTAAACACAAATGCATTTTGCAAAGGCTAAAATACGTATAAAAAACGGAATTGTATGTGGATGCAGAAATTCCACAACAAATAGAATAGAGAATGAAATGTGTTCGAGATACAAAGCAGACTTCAAAAATCGATGTTAATTTAATTGACTAACTAGTGAAATTTTCATCCCTGCTAACGAGCTTCAAATTGGCTTTTTATGACTCAAAACACGTATCGATATCGGGTTGATTGGTGGAATATCTTAACATACTGTTTTGCAAATTATCCTCGTGTCAAACTTGTATCTTAAAAATGCTTTTCATATACTGAACATTTTCAAACAGGAGTGTATACATTAGGTACAAATGTCCATATACTTTTTATGTTATTTCAAAAATCCAATTGAAATAAGAGAAAAAATACATTGTATTAACATTAATCCTTTAAAACAAGTTTCATATTGGCTTGGATGGTAAGGTTTGGGACTGGAAATCGAGAGGTATATTACGAACTGCTGGTTTTCTTAGGCTTAAAGGACCTTCGGGACTTGGAAATTCTGGTAGCATGAGTTTCTAGCCGAGCGTTAGTATGTGGATGTATTAGTTATAAAGGCATACGTGTTTTTGTCATAAATAAATGGATTCTTAATTTTAACTATTTTATTTCTAGATTATAATGATTACAATCCCTAAGTATTCTAGGCCTGAATAACTAATCTAAGCTTATATTAAGAAAACCTACACTCGAATTTTCTTAAGGTTTGAGAGAGGGAGATGGGGGGTTTTATAAATCTACCCTAATCTACATTTTAAAAATTATCTACTAACTCTTTAACTTAGACACATAGTAGGAACTATTAAAAATACTTGAATTCTTTTCCTAATTGTCCTAGCAATTTTGTTAAGAAGAATGCTAGCTTGACTTACCCATCAGCTGCTCTTGTTTTTACAGAGAGACCGAGTCCCTTACTTTTCCAGGGTTAAATACTGAGCTTTGACCTACATCACCCCTAACTGTACATAACATTCCATAGTCTAAATGCAGAGATTTTACAGTTAGCCTTGTAAACTTTGTTCCTGCCATAAGTCAAAATTCTGTCCTAATATAATATGTCTAAGTGTTTTATTTCAACAACTGTTTTATTTGAATTATTAAAATAATCTATGAAATAATTAAATATGTATGTAAAATACTATATTTATTCATAACAAGGTACAAGGTTCAAACCCAGTGCAAACCATCCTAACCGAGATTTTACCACATTTCCTTGAATCGCCAAGGAAAATGCTTTGTTGAAATGTTATTACAAGAAACCATTTCATCATGTTAATCCTTTCTTGGTATAATTAAAAAGTATCAGAAAAAAACGTGTAAACATAACAGGAACATATAAGTTCTTCATTCTTAGCGTTCTGCTCAACAGCAGGTTTTTCACTGAAAACTCAGCATTCTCCACTCTTTCATTTTTGTATCCGCATACAAACCATTGTCTATCATCTGATGTCTTTTCTCTGCCTCTAACTTTGATTCCGTTGACCACACCATACAGGGCATCCGCCAGCAGGCAGTTTCTTCTCAGCCAGTGGCCAATCCAATTTCATTTCCTCTTCTTTATGAGTTCCAGCACTGTTCTTCCTTCACCCACTCTGTCCAGCACATATTTATGTTTTACTTTGTCCGTCCCTCCCAGTGGATTATCACCTTGGCGTGTGGTAGGGAGGCTTAGTACCAATGACCCAGACGATCATAACCGAGAAGCCTTGGCTTGCGGTTACATAAGAGGAGAGGGAACTAAGAATAATCCGCAACGTGGGAGCAACGACCACAGTGGAAGCTGCAAACACCGAAGACCATAACGGCAGACAGGGCGGAGATAGAAATATCGGAACGCGAAGATGGCGGAAGTAGCAACCAAATCTCTGGGGATGAAATAAGAGACCCAGCTCGGGGAAACTAGAGTGAAGTCCTCAACGGCAGAAGGTGGAAGAGGCAACCCTCCTTGTGGGGATAAAACACAAGGAAGCAAGTCCAAAGGCTTTAAGGAGGCAGCCCCTCCAAAGGACTAAACCTGCAGAACGTTAGTAGCGTACTCAGGGGACACTTCAAAATACTTACAAGCTCCAAAGAGATAGCCGGACTCTCCAATCTATAACGACAAACGCAAAGCATAAGGATAAACGTTTTGGAATTTAAGACCAAATTAAAGTAGCAACATGGAATGTCAGAGGAATACATCATAAAGAAACCGAACTGGAAAGAGAATTAAAAGAAAGAGGTATAAATATATCAGTGATAACAGAAATAAAAAAGAAACAAAGAGGAAGTCGAGATCTAAGTAATTATACAATGTTTTATAGTGGAGTAGAAATAACAGAAAGAGCTCAAGCAAGAGTAGCAATATTGGTAAACACAAGATTAAGGAAAACAATAACTGCATACGAATGGATAAATAAGAGAATAATGAAAATAAGATGCAAAGTACCAAAAGGGAATCTTACTGTATTAGGAATCTACGCACCAGAGGATGGCAGAAAACAAGAAACAACAGAAATTTACCAACAACTACAAAAGACAATAGATCAAACAAACAAAAACGATTACTTAATCATAGCAGGAGATGCGAATGCACGTATAGGGAAAACACCAATTACAAATGTAACGGGGGAAAAGGATAAGAAACGCTAAATTATAATGGGAAAACATTATTAAATTTTGCATGCTTTAACCAAATGAGAATAACGAACAATTACTTCAGACGTAAGGATATACATAAATATACGAGAAGTGAGAGAGGATCATACTCTATAATAGATTACATTATGGTTAATCAAAAGATGAAAAATCACGTCAGAGACACGAGAGTCTTCAGTGGAACCGTTATCCATAGTGACCATTACCTATTGATTAGTAAAATACGAGGGCGGATCGGAAAGTAACGCACAATAATTTTTTTTCTGCCTTGGTATTGCAGCTAGAATGTTGAAATTTCACAGAGAGACAGATTGAAGTTTTCACTACAGATGGTATTTTTTTCTCAGGTGCACCTCTTGCGAGAGAAGCTTGAACTATGCAACAAAGATGGCGCGCATGCTACAGTCGTCCACCTGTGAGGAACAAAGAAGTGTTGTTCGATTTTTGTGGGCCAAAGGGCATAAACCCAGTGAAATTCACAGGGACATGCGTGGCGTGTATGGGGATGATTGTATGGACCGTAGCAATGTCTCCAGGTGGTGCACATTCTTCCAAGAGGGACGCGTGAACCTTAGTGATTCGCCACGCTCCGGCCGGCCGACAACAGCAGCAATCCCGCAGAATGTCAGAGGCATTGAGGCGGCAATTCTGAACGACCGGCGTGTGCAACTGCGAGCCTTATCGCGGAAGTTCAACATTTCCTATGGTGCGGTGTATGATATTGTTCATGAAAATTTGAAATTCCGTAAAGTTAGTGCTCGCTGGGTGCCTAAGAACCTGACAGACGACCACAAGGGCCAGCGAATGATGGCAAGCTTGGACCACTTAACGCGGTACACCGCACAAGGACATGACTTTCTGGAAGGAATCGTCACAGGTGATGAATCGTGGGCGTACCACTACACGCCCGAAACAAAGCAGGCATCAATGGAGTGGAAACATGCTGGTTCCCCAGTAAAGAAAAAATTCAAAGTGACTGAATCTGCCAGGAAAGTGCTTGTGACAGTGTTCTGGGATATGCATGGTGTTTTATTGGTGGACTTTGCTGAACACGGGACCACTGTGAATGCTGCGGCCTACATTAAAACTTTGGTGAAGTTGCGTCGTGCCATTCGTGACAAACGTCCACAACATTAACGTTAAACTTCTTCATGACAATGCTCGCCCCCATGTTGCTGCTGTCGTTCGTCAGAAAATCGCCGAATTTGGTTGGGAGGTGCTCCAGCATCCACCATACAGTCCGGATCTTGCACCATCGGACTTTCATCTGTTTGGTCCCATGAAGAAATTCCTGGCCAGCAAACGCTTTGAGACAGATGTGGAAGTGAAATCAGCAGTGAGCAGATGGCTACACTCCAACCAAACGGACTTCTACGAACAGGGCATATTGAAACTGGTAACACGATGGGAAAAATGTGTTGAGAAAGTTGGTGACTATGTCGAAAAGTAGGTAAAAGATGTAAGTTCATTTGTGATTTTTTTCCTATTTTTTACTATTAAACTTTTTAAAGAAAATTATTGTGCGTTACTTTCCGATCCGCCCTCGTAGATATATGAGTACAAAAGAAATGGTATAGAAATTGGAATAATGAATTAAAGAAGAAGGAAGAAAACAAACAAGAATTTTATAAAATAAAATTTTTAGAAGAAGCATCGATACAATATTTTTATACAAAAGAAGGCTAGAAGATTATACAAATGTGGAAGATTCAAAAAAGGAAATTGAAGAAGAATAGAGTAGTATAAATGAACTTATGCATAAAATAGCAAAATAAGTATTAGGAACAAAGAAAATAGGAGGAAGTAACAAAGGACTAAAAATGGGATCCTGAAATCCAGAAATTGGTAAGAAATAAAAAGGAGACATGCTTAAACAACAAGAATGACCAAAACAGAATAGAATATATTAGAACAAGAGCATTAGTAAAAAAATATACCAGAAAATTAAATAGAGAATATTGGGAAAGATACATAGCAGAAATGGAACAAAATTTACACGGAAGACAAAACAAAGTATATAAATTTATGAGAAGCATTAATTCTGAAGTAAAAGACGAAACATATCTGCTAACTATACAATATATAGAATTAGAAAATTATTATACAAAACTGTGGACGGACAAACAAAATAAAGAAGAAACAACACTCATAGAAACAAACGAACAGTATGCAGAAATAAATGAATTAGAGACGCAAGAAATTATATAAATATTGAAGAAATGGAAAAATAATAAAGCATGCGGGATAGACAATATAAACATACATATTTTTTTGGCGGAGCAGCAGTTTATGGCATAGCAGGTCTTCATGAGTTCTTTATGGTTCTATCTCAATATCAATAGTAACAGATTTTTATTGTGACTGCCCGTCGCTATTCGTTGGAATTAGTAGGGAGACCCAAACATGACATTATCTTTATCTAGTTAATTTCACAAATTCTACTTTTCTGCTTCATTTAATTTTCACCTCTCATATCTACACCAAGGATCGACAACCTTAATTAAGAGAAAATTAAGATTGAATTGTTATTATTATTATTATTATTATTATTATTATTATTATTATTATTATTATTATTATTATTATTATTATTATTATTATTATTATTATTATTATTATTATTATTATTATTATTATTATTATTATTATTATTATTATTATTATTATGAAGGAAGAATGGACCTATATTTCGCGTCATCCTCGGATTATAATATAAAACAGTGCTTGCCATCCTAGTGTTTGGTATTCGAAGGACATAGTCTTTCCAGGTGATTATATATTTTTCTATAAATGTTGTGATTGGTTCTACGTTCATCTCCTTTCTGATATCAGTACTTCTTTCGTGATATAATTATGTTATTCCCACTTACAAAATGAGAAATTTCATTCCTGAAACTTCCATTTGTCTTAATTGATAATTTGTTACATTCAAATACAGAAATGATAGATATTGAACGACAAAGTGGACAATTATAAAAGTAAGATCTAACAACACGATAAGAGTATAAAATTAGAAGTGCTCTGGTAACACTCGATGATTTCGATATTTATCCGCCCTCGAGAATCAGGATGACCCAGTCATTCGCATCCATTTACTGAACAAACCAAGCAGCATGATTAACTGTTCTGACCGCAAAAATATCAGGAGCGCTACATTTGCTACATTGTTTCCACACAAAATTTCAGCCAAATTCATACGGATAAATTTACCTTTTATGTAAATTCTTAGAAAATAATTATCTTCTGTAAAGCAAAGAATAAAAATTAATATTTCCAAAAAATCCAAAGAAAAGTATTAGGAATTAGAAATACAGAAAATAGAGAACCTTGGTATACAAATAACTTCGAAAAATTACGTTTCCAAAATATTATGTCAACTGAATATAAACTTAATATTTAAACAAGAGTTACACTTACAGTGCAGATTATGTATGTATTATACCATTTCTCAAGAAAGCACAACATGAAACAAAATTTCATACAGTTTTTTTTTAGTTGAAAATTTCTTGAAGGAAGAAAAAAAATATTACACGGGAACTAATTTCTGAGTACAGCCATCATTTTATATTTTTTGTCACTAGACATCAATTTATACTGAATAGAATTCAAAGGTTCTTCATACAAATGTAGTATACACTACATTAATCTTCACGTTGGTAATTAGCATAACACATGACACATCTGCTGCAATTGTGAAACTTCAAATGGGAGGTTTCTGAAAATATAATATAGAGATGAAAATAAAATAATCAGCACCCCACATAAGTAGATATTGTTTGGAGTAAATGTTCAAAATGAGAGGTTCTTTGTAGAAATGCAATGTAGAAATGTAAATAAAAAACATCACCCACAAACGTAGATATTGTTTGGCATAAAATTAGATGAAGTTGTAGTTAAGGCACATCCCATCCTTGTATTAACAAACGCTTCATAATGGTTCGTCCAAAAGTGTCTTGTGGCTGAGGTAAAAAAGAGCAGGATCATTGTCTCTTAATCTTAGATACAAATAATTCACATAATCAATGTCAATTTCTAGAAAATATTAAATAACATTGTAGATTACATACATTTATAAAGTTCTAAAGTAAAATATTACCTGAATTTATGGAACCTCAGGGCGTCCACCGTATGCTTCATAATAATTTCAACCTGAAATATTATCACATATTATAATAAAACTGCATTTAATGATATTGGAATAATAATAATAATAATAATAATCGAACAGAGTTTCAAGAGTATTATGCTTTTGAATATACAGAAATACATTGGGAATCAACAGAAGAGGATATACAATACTTTATAGCATTGGGAAGAAACAACAACGCAACTGGACCAGCAGGATTACATTTGGAAGTATTAAAATATGGAGGACCAAAATTAATACAAAATTTAAAAAAAATATATAAAAATGTCCACAGTATACCCCATGATAATTTCAACCTGAAATATTATTACATATTATAATAATACTAGATTTAATGACATTGGAATTATAATATTGATATTAATAATAATCGATCACAGTTTCAAGAACATGATGGCAGCTTTTCAAAATACAGAAATAGATTAGTAATTAACAAAAGAAAATGTACAATACTTTAAACATTGGGAAGAAACAACAAGACAAATGGACCAGCAGGAATACATTTGGAAATATTAAAATATGGAGGACCAAAATTAGTAAAATTTGACAAAAAATATGTAAAAAGATTTTAAATGTTGGAAAATACCAAACGAGATGAAATTAGGATACATCACTTCCACGTACAAAAAAGGGACAGAAAATTATGCTCAATCGAGGAATTTGTGTACGATAACTATAATGAAAGTATTTATGAAAATTGTGGAATAACTTGTGGAATAACATGTAGAAGAACAGTACAATTGACACTGATAAACAATGAGGATTTACTGCTGGAAGGTCCTGTATAGATAACATTTTTACACTAAGAAACTTATTGGAAAAATGTAGGGAAATTCAAGAATGTTCATAAATTTCGAAAAGGCATACGATAGTGTCCCGAGGAAACTATTATGGCTAGAAACTACAAGAATCATTAATAGATAAAAAGACAATAAAATGTTAAAATCAATGTATTTAAGAAATAGATACCGAATTAAATTGTGAAGTATGCTCCCTAGAGTGAATATCTCACAACAGAACTAGACAATGAAGGTAAATTACAATGTGAAAATGTGAAAATTAAAAAGTTGAAAAATTCAAATATTTAGGATCAATATTAGAATCAGATGGGGAAATTCATTTTGAAATTAAGAAAAGAATTAGTGAATGAAGAAAATAAATTAGAATGTTAAATTCAGTGATGTGGAGAAAAATATTACAAATAAAACCAAGACGCTGATATTTAAATCATTAGTACACATTGCTATGTCTGTATGGTGCATAGACCTGGACTTTAGGCTGACAGCAAGCAAAACAATTATTGGCAACAAAGATGGATTTTGGTGAAGGGTATGAATAAAATCATGAAAGGAGAAAATTCGGAATCAGAAAATTAGAGAAATAATGAATGTTAAACATAATATTATAGAAGTAATATTAGATTGAATATTGAAATGGTACGGACATCTGACGAGGATGGAGAATAAGAATCCCATGAATGATGCTATATTGGAATGCTAAAGGCAAGAGGTGGAGGGGGAAGCCCAGGGAACAGTGGATGGATGAAGCGAGAAGAAACATCTTATGTAGAGACCTCAAAGAAGAAGATTCTGAGGATAGAAATATATGGCGGAGGGTACTGATGGATATCTACTGTAATGAAGAAAGTCCTTAATCAAAATGATAATACTAATCCTAATAGTAATGAGGGTTCCCTAGTTATACCCATAAGGCACTTGTGTGGTCCTCTCCACCCACCGAGAAATTTAAATATGTCCTCAGGACTGGGGTTGCAACGGTGATACAGCCAATGAAGCTGTTCTACTTACTAGACTAACCTGCTGTGTTCGATCAACGGGGAATTTCACTGGTTGCTGTACCCAGTCATTCACTCAGCCTCCTTTGCATATAGTAACTGAATAAAGAAATTCCAATGTCGGGCAATAAAAATCACAAACAATTAGATGGATCGTTGAGAGAAGCAGTTATCATAAGTAATGCCACGAGTGATTTCCAAATTATCGATAAATTCACGACTCACGAAGTGAGGAGTGAATTTATCTAGAGAATTTGGGAATCAAGAGTGGCATTTGTTAGGACTATTTAACGAATAAAATAAGCTGTTTACTCACAAATCATTATTTAACTATAGTTATTTTAAAATATTTATATATTTAATGTAAACGGCGATGTTTGAAAACAAATGAGAAACGATAGGTACGCTCCTACTGCTTCATTTGTTTATCACTGCAACCAGATCATACTATTTATTGCCAAAGGAACGCAATATTGTAAGGAGGAGCTTTCTTTAATATGGTAATCATAACACTGATAAATATTTGGTGAAACACGATTCTGATTGGTTGTAAAACAGAAATCATTGAAACGTGATTGGTCATTGACTCCCATTTGGGGCATGAGTTAAATAGTCATACTTAGATCATATGTATACTCAAATTAATCAGGAAAGCGAGTAGAATACGATTATGTAAGAAAAATGGGCAAATATAACGATCCTACGAAAATTAGTATTAATGGGAACTAAATGACTAGTCATTAACAAAGGTAGAGAAAACTCTGGTAATGCCATCCTTTCTTTTGTGAAGGCGGAAGTGACCGACACATGTATAAAGAGTTAAAATGTTGACAAATCCTTTACTCTCGGGATTTGAGTAGCAATCTCTTGTAAGGCAGAAAGTAACAGCTCGATATTGACAGTCAGAACACAAAAACTGAATATACGAGCGGGGATTTCATCTTGAAACAAACAACGCTAGCAAAAAGTGTGGGAAGATAGCAAGCCCAAGCGTCAGAAGCATACTACAAGTAAAGATCATTGACCTAGGAAAACCTCAAGCCCAAGTTACTAACTTGTGACCCGACTGCACGTGAAGCCAGCACGGATAGGGCCCAACCTCCGACGACATAAATCGCCAATAACAAATTTTTAACACCCTCTTGATTATAATATAAGGGTACATTGACCAATCATATTATTTGCTACGTGTGTATAAGCACTGATCTCAGGTCCACGAGGCCGATATAGTGGGAGAACCTAGCTTACGTAATAGGTGAGGGAGACGAACCTCAGACACTTCTTCTTTGACACTTATCTTATACAAGGTCACTCTTTCTACACACTTACACATACACTTTTCTACATACGCTCTTCGACACACACTGGCAGAATGGTCACCAGTGGTAATTTAACTTAAATTGTGGACTTAGAATTTTCACCGAAGTACCTTAGTGTCGCGACTTAAACATTTTTTATTAATCGACTGGATATTCAAACTTCATAAGCTAACTCATAAATCAGTGAGTCATCGCACCATCGAATAATTATTACCGGGGGTAAACCCCCGACGAACGCCATCGCCGACTGGAGATCAGTGCGAGGGAATAAAATTAAAACGTGTACAGTGTTCTACACTTCGTGTGTTTCAAGACATAATAAAGTGCATTCAAAACGATGTATTCTACACAATAATTCCGCCCGACGAAGTCCTCGTGGAATCCCTGAATAAGAACCTCATGCTTACCGATATTTAGACCTGAGCGAACCTAACACCTAAATTCCCTAGTGAACCGGGGAAGTCCTTTACGAATCCACAAAATCCTTTACTATCCAAATAAACCTGGGATTGACCTATAACCTCATCCCATATTGCCACCCGACTTGGGGTAAGCAATAATCAATTGTCCCATGAAATTTAAATATGCCCTCAGGACTGGGATTGCAACGGTGATACAGCCAAGATAGCTGTTTTACTTACTAGACTAAGCTGCTGTGTTTTATCAGCGGGGAATTTCACTGGTTGCACAAGAACGTCCATTCTTGATTACTTGAGTCAATCCTACTGTACTTGAATGACCTGAAAAACAAGACAGGCATCATGTCAGCACAACACACACTAATATAGGAATCAGCCATGATCCACAAGACGCTATTTGACAAAATGAGGAACTATTGTGTGCCAGGAATTGGCATTTACTTTAACTACAACTTCATCCAATTTTACGCCAAATAATATCTGCTTATGTGGAGTGATGATGTTTTTATTTATATATCTATATTGCATTTCTAGAAAACCTCTCATTTTTAAGTATCACAATATGACAAAACAAGAATGAAGGTGTTTACTACATTGGTTGGTATTATTTCTCCTCAAGAGTAAACAATTCAAAGTGACAGAAAACTAGCTGAAAATAGTAGTTGCATACAGAATGAAATTCCATTTAATATTTTTCTCTTTCTTCATGAAGTTTGCAATTGAATATAGAAACAACCTTATGCGATTTTGTTTGAAGTTCTAATTTGTTGAACAATGGTTCTGCAAGTAAAAGATACATGTATATTAAATTATTTTAATATTTGAATTGATTTGGAATAACCTGTTTTCATCTTAAAATTCAAACAATCTACATTTGCATTGTGCAATGAAATAATCATTAATTTTGTTTCATGCATCCAGGCTACAATATTCTTACCGAACAGTTTGCTCTACAATTTTCCATCCTCATGTAATTATTTTATATACTTACAGTGCTGGGATTATTTGAATGACTTTCATCACTATTGTTTTTAGTCTCACCACCTTCGCCTTGTTTTCCTTCATTGCATCAAAATTATTTTCGAAAGTAGTTTCCTATAAATATAAAAGTTTATAACTGATTAATACATTTTCACAGTTATGGTGGTAATTTTATAATTTCTTATTCCTATATATGCAAAATATCAACATCAAATTATGGACATTTTGATGAACTTGCAATAGTAGCAAACAGAAATTAATTATTCGCAGGATCAACTCTGGAAAGGTATGATATATGCTGTATTATTCATGACGCAGACTCTTGTCTCAAATTCTCTAAGAAATGTTAAATTAACAATATGTAAAAGACGAGTCTCATGGGCTTAGTGGTCAGCGTTCCTGCTACTGTTCATGAGGTACCGGGTTCAATTCCCAGTAAAACTATAAGAATTTTTCCTTAAAGGGAGTTATTCCTGTTGTTGTCCATGGTTTGGAATTTAGGTTAAGTTTAGGTTAAGAACTCTCCTGGCACTTCATTATCATTTATCACCCATAATACCAGTGGTAATTTAATTCCGCCTTCCAGGTTCCCAAACCTAGGAAATGGATTACAATTCCGCCAATATCAGGCGTGTAAGTCAGAAATGTCATAAAAGGCACCCTGGAGGCATTACACTATATGTATATATATAATATAATGGATATTCCTCAAGGTACGTATTAAAAAGTTGCTAAACATATCTTTCTTTAATACATAAGAAAATGTGGGCATTTGAGTATAAAGTGCATATGAAGTTATATTGCCCAAACAGAGACATATATATACCTTATATATATATATATATATATATATATATATATATACAGGTGAATGGAGGAAACTAAATAACAGATAGAAAACCAGATATAATATAAGGAGTTAAGTTTCGCAGAATAAAATGGGCAGGACATTTGGGACATTTTAAAAATGTAGTAAATGAATGGAAGCTTATCACTGGGAAAACGATGTGGAAATCATCCAGTAGGAAAGCCAAGACTGGGGTGGGTTAATGACATCTGAAGGAAGTAAGTTACAGAGGGAAAGATTGGAAATATTATATCAGTATATAGATGTATAGTGACAGGCTTACAGACTTACAAACATCTGAGGAATAAAGTCAATCAGACTGTTAGAAATGCAAAACTAAAATATACCCATAGCATTATTACACAATCCATTTCCAACTCATCTGACTTGTGGAAAAATTTAAAATCAATAGGCCTCTGTCAAAATAAACTACAGGTAGAAACAGCTGATCTATCACTAGATGAGTTGAATGACCATTTCACCCGCCTCTCTACTGACAACAACTCACAACATAAACAACAGACAATAGACGAACTAGTGTCATATTCCCAACCCAGCCGAGACAAATTCTTTTTTTCCTATATCTCACCTGATGACGCCGAAAGAGCAGTATTACGTATTGAATTTAAAGTACAAGGAATAGACAATATAACAATAACTCTCCTATAAAAAATAATTTACATTATTCTCCCGACAATAACCCACATTTATAATGCCTCTATAATGACCGGGATATATCTCAGACTCTGGAAAATGGCTCTAATTAGTTCTACACCGAAATCAAACACTCCCACAATAATCGATGATTATATATCAATTAGTATTCTTCCCTGCTTATCTAAAGCACTGGAACACATAATACACTCACAGTTAACAGACTACCTCACCATATACGACTTATTTGATGAGCATCAGTCTGGTTTTAGAACAGGACATTATACAAGTACTGCACTACTTGACATTGTAGAGGACATGAGGGATTCAATGGACAAAAGCAAACTCACCGCAATAGTACTACTCGACTACATCAGAGCCTTTGACACAGTAGATATAGACTTAATGCTAGCAAGACTAAAGACAATACATCTTTCGGAAAACTGCCTTCATTGGTTTAGATCTTACCTCACTAACCGTCAGCAATCAGTTTCTGTTAATAATCGTACCTCAAGGCGGCGTCCTCGCTCCTCTTCTCTTCTCAATTTACATTAATGGCGTGACCAAGAAACTACAAAACTGCAAGCATCATCTTTACGCCGACGACCTACAGATTTACACACACTTTAGGCCTGACGAAATTAATGAATATATTGACAACGTAAACACTGACCTTAGACATATATCTTTATGGTCCGGACAATATGGGCTAAAACTAAATGAAAACAAAACGCAAGCAATAATTATTGGACACCCAAGACTATTACACTCCATAAACAATGGCAATATGCCGGCTGTCATATTAGATAACAACAAATTCCTATTGCCGACGTCGTTAGAAACTTGGGACTTTACTTTGATTCTAATTTAAATTGATATGTCCAAGTAAAACAAACATCTAAAAAGATATTCTCCATAACGCATTCCGTAAAGCGTCTCAAACTTTTTCTTCCTACAGCCCTTAAAAGAATTTTAAATCAAACCTTAGTGATGCCGCATTTTGACTATTGTGACGTTCTACTAACTGACATAAGTGGCGGATTGTCGGAAAAACTACAGCGTGTCCATAACACGTGTATCAGATTCATATTTAATGTTCCAAAATACGATCACATATCTCCATTATTCCACGAATTGTCATGGCTACATCTAAAAGAGAGAAGAAAATCGCATTGTCTAATTCTCTTATTTAAGATCCTACATACCTCGATTCCCAATTATTTATCATCTCGTTTCTAGTATCTATCCTCAAACCATAACTTAAACACAAGATCACAACATAGTATCTTGCTTAATATACAGCAACATAGGACATCACATCACTCCATGTCATATACCATCTCCACTTCTCGCAACTGGAATTCCCTACCAAAAGAAATAAGGGGCTGCCGGACATTGACATATTTTAAAATAAATCTAAATTTATATTTGCTCTAACCTCGACTTCATTATTACCCAGTGTAAGGTATATATACATATATATATATATATATATATTAATTGGTGTTTCTCGTATAATTTATCGTATTTATACTATTATTATTATATTATTATTATTATTATCATTATATTATTATTATTATCATTATTACCATTATATTGTCACTATTATTATTATTGTTATTATTATTATTATTATTATTACTATTGAGAGCTTAAGTCTGCTAAGCATTGGATTAGATAGTGTTAGTGATAAATAAAACTTTTGAATTAACCAGTTTCCTTTTGTGTTTTTATTGTAGAAATATTCCAAGTACTAGATGTTGATGGCTAATTTCCTGTAAATTACTTTTGTGGAATTTGCATTAGGTTTGGAAATCATCCTCTACAGTCATCGTTTGTAAGAGAGAAGTTGAATCATCATTTTAGGAATGCACAGAAGGCCGAATATTTGAGAATTATATTTTGTGCTGCAAAGTATCTCGAATCTTCGCTCTATGCATGGGTCTTATGAATCTTTCCCAAGAGAATGATACATACGGTTTTGGGAATATATTAAGTTGAAAATCACAAAATGAAATTTGGACCAGTTATATTATATGGATGCGAAACTTGGACTCTACTTTAAGGGAGGAAAGGAGATTACGAGTATTTGTGGATAAAGTACTTAGGAAAAATTTCGGACCAAAGAGAGATGAACAGACAGGTGAATGGAGAATAGTACATAACAATAAACTACATGATCTTTATATGAAATCAGACATAATAAGAATAGTTAAGTGTCGTAGACTGCGATGGGCAGGGCATGTGGCACATATGGGGAATAAAAGAGGTGCATGGAAGCTTCTGTAGGTAAACCAGAGGAAAAATACCCAGTTGATAGACCTAGAATGAGGTGGGAGAATAATATTAACTATGATGAGGGAAGTGGAATATACAGGGAATGATTGGAAGACATTGTCTAGGGATAGGGATGTATGGAGAGCTTATGTCCGCGCGGCCATGAACCTACGAGTTCGATAGTGCCAGTGAATAAGTAATAGTATTAAGTATCGTAAATGGTAATAGATTGGACACACTCTCAGAATAGAACCAGGCAGTATATCAAAAAGTGTTTTGGATTGGAATCCACAGGGATTGCCCATGAATAATGGAAAACAAAAATTACATGGCACAGCACAATAATAACAGAAATTGAACAACGAGGAAAATGCTTGAATGTAGCCTAGAATTGAGCAAAAACAAAGTTCGGTGGCGCGCTTTCACTGCTAGTACTAACAGGGCAACTGTTACATGCCGAAATCTACCTTGTAATCTATTCCAGTGAAGGGTTATTATATACCAAGGCCACGTCTATAAAATTGTCTGCCTTTTTAACTGCAAGGTATTAAAATGCAGCACCAAATCTCTCATTTCAACTATTGGAAAGTAATACAGTTCGTGAATTGGTAGATTGGATAACCCTCACTACCTGCCGCCTGCACCGCGTCTCGCCTCACTTCACTAAACTCTTACTCATGTAGGAAGTCCGTCTGCTCCGTACAGTGGGTTGCCACTGCTGTATTCTAGGTTTGACATCTGTGCCTTGCGGTTTAAAAAAGGAATATATTTTTTTGGACATGACCTTAGTATATCACAATATTTCTCTGGGAGAAATTGCAAAGTGGATTTCGGCCCGAAATGGTTGTCAGATCCCTGGTAAGTTGGATGGATGTAGGAATTTCATCGTTGTAGAAAGTATCAAGGGAGGGAAATGCGAATGCTCCAGTAGTATTGATTTTTCTGCTATCTAATATATAAAAATCAATGTTTGTTTGTTTGTTTGTTTGTTTGATTATACTTCATGCGCGGCCATACCGTTGATCCGATTGTGATGTGGCTTTTGAAAAATGTTCAGGAGATTCCCGGGATCAACATAGGATATAATAGAGATGTTTTAATCAACTCCTACACCCTTAAAAATCGCCCTACGCAGTGCAAATCGTGAAAAAAGTAGCTCCTTGGACGGTTAAATGTCGTATGTTGCCTAAACCATACGAAATACACAAAATTAATGTACACACAATTGAATATCTCAAAAGGCTCTACAAAAAATTCCGCGAGAGCACATGTTTATATCTTACGGTTAACTCACACTAGCCATTTTTGTCTTTCATTGATGCCAAGAAGATCGAGACAAGTAGGTAGAATCTTGTGCAAGCATATAAAGCACATGGCGGGTATTCTTTTACGGATAACTCACAATAACGAATTTTGTCATTTAAGTCATTTAATCTAAGAAGATCGAGATAAGTAGATTCCCGGGCAAAACTGGGTAATCAGCACGGGGAATCTTAAAATAATTACGATAAACATTAGAATTATGCTTTATTTTACGTATTCAATAATCATAAGAAGTACATTCTTTTTTCTCTTTCAGTTCATTTATTCTAAGGAGATCGGGATAAGTATATTCCCGGGCAACGCCGGATAATCAAAATGGGGTGTCTAAATATATAATTTTATGATTATTTTTCTTTCTACTTATTGAACTAAACATAAAAGCACATTTCTATTCATTTACTTAGGCGCAGCAGCGCACGCCGGGTATTAGCTGGTTATTTATATATTTTCATACAGAAATATCGGTACAACTAGATGAACCATCTCATCTCATTCCAAGATCCGTCCCTGAGTTGGACTCAAGGTGAGGATATTTTAATGATTTTTTTTCAACTAAACATAAAACCACATCTAATATATTAAGACGTAGCAGCGCACGGCACGTATGAGCTAGTATTTTAATAAAGATAACATATCAATATCTTAGTGATGTTATATATAAATTAATTGGTTTATCTGAGATCCCATTTAATACGGTTAAAAAAATAATCATGTGGCCTGCAAACAAATACACCATAACGACAGTGACCCTTTACAAAAAAAAAGTTTGGACACGACTGTTTGATGTGTACACATTAACTTTGTTGTATATTTTAAATGCAACTAACTTACCTTGTATTTTAGCGAATTTTATATCTAATGTATTTAATTCACAACCTATTGGTTGTGAAATAAAATATTTTGTTCGTTCTTACGGTAATCTCGGTTTTCCTGAAATAAACTAACGCGAAATTGTAATTACTTTTTAAATGAAAACAAATTTTGAAATGTTATTCATGTCGTAACCACGTAACCGTAATGCTATTGTTGAACCACGTACAATATATTATTGTGAAAACTGAGTGATCTTTCGCATTATTATTTTTCAAAGAAAATAATGAATTGTATATGGAGTGCAGTTTGAAAAGTCAGTCGCCCTGGCGTAGTCGGTAGAGTCCCTACCTTCCACTCCGGTGACCCGGGTTCGATTCCCGGCGGGGTAGGGGATTTTTAATCTCCACCTTGGGTCTGGGTGTGTGTCTTGTCTATGTGTGAGAATAACAGAAAGTTATCAAAAAGGTAATAGAAGAAGGAAAACAGTGAAAACGAAAAGAGAAAAAAAATGATGTTATAGTTTTTTATGTCCATCGCCATGGCATAGTCGGTAGAGTCCCTACCTTCCACTCCGGCGACCCAGGATCGATTCCTAGCGGGGTAGGGGGTTTTAAATCATTACCTTGGATCTGGGTATGTGTTCTGTCCTTGTGTCTGTGTGAGAATTAAAAGAAAATTAACAAACAGGTAAAACAAAAATTAAAAAAGATAAAACAAGAAGGAAAACCAGTATAAATGAAAAAAACACGTTTGTAGTAATGTAGGTAGCAAGATAATTATCTGTTTACTTATTATGAATTTTACAAGTAATATATTAAGAATTTTACGATTTACGTGACATAAGATTAAATATAGTCACTTTTGTCGGTTCATATCGAAGATCTTAGTCAAATATAAAATAAACTTGTTATTGAGAAGGAATATGCACTGCTCAAAAAAATTAGGGGATATTGTAGAATAACCTATTAAGACTATGGTTTTAGGAACAGTATTAGATGCAATCACTTTCTATTACTCCAAAAGAATGTCAACAAGAGTTTGAAGTCATTACGTAACCTCTGTACCACACCAGATGTCAAAGAGATCCTGATTAGGAATATGGCAAACAAACAAAGCTACATTAACATGGGTGAAAATGTTTCTTTAGTATGATGTACGGTCTCCTCGAACGGCCAGCACTGCCTCACACCTGTATGGCATTGATGCAATGAGTTCTTGGGGGATACGTGGCCACTCTTCCATAAGAGCAATGTGCAGCTCTGGAACAGCTGTGGGAGGTGCTGCTGTGCCTACAATACACCTGCCTAATGCATCCCACACATGTTCAATCGGATTTAAGTCCGGGGAGGAAGCTAGGCATTGCATACGCTCGATACCCTCCACTTCCAGCATGTCGTCCACCAAGCCAGTTCTGTGGGGTCGTGCATTATCGTCCATAAAAAGAAAATAATCACCTATAGCATCAGCATAAGGTACGACATAAGGTCGGAGAATCCCATCTCTATACTTTACCGCAGTCAAAGTACCACCTTGGATAACGTAGAGGTCCGTACGTCCACCACTACTGACTCCTGCCTACACCATCAATCCACCGCCACCATATGGGGATCTTTCACGTACAAAAGCTTGATTGTTTCGTGTCCCATTTTCTCTCCAGATGAATACACGCCGACTATCACATTCCATGTTGAATCGCGACTCATCAGAAAAAGAACTGATCTCCATTCAGCATGCCTCCACCCACGATGTTCCTCCGCCCAGTTTCTGCGATCTCTACGGTGTTGTGGAGTTAACCTGGTACACACTATGGGCCTACGGGCATAGAGACCACTTTCATGCAGTCGATTAGGGACAGTTTGAGTTGACACACTGCGTCATGTTGCTGTTTGAAGTGTATTTAGCAGTTGAGTTGCATTCTGCTGTCTATTCCGACGGGCTGTTAACAAGAGGTAACGGTCATCCCTTGTTGTTGTTGCCCTTGGTCGACCTTGTCCGGCTCTTCTGTGAACAGTATGTTCTTTGCAAATGATTCCAAAGACTGGAAATCACGCTTTGAGACACCCCAATGGCTTGTGCCACCTTTTGTTGTGTCTGTCCAGCTTCCATCCTTCCTATGGTCCTCCAAGTCATTGGTTCAGGTAAATCACGTTGTCGAGGCATCACTGTCCCTAAGGCAAGTCATTCACTAACTGAAAACTGGACTGGATTTAAAAACAGCAACAAAAAATATTCACCCCCACACCACCCTTTCACATCAACAGTACAGACACTGTCCTCTGGTGTGGTACCGAGGTTACGTAACAACTTCAAACTCTTATTTACATTATCTTGGAGTAATAGAAAGTGATTGCATCTAATACTATTCCAAAAAACATAGTCTTAATAGGTAATTCTACAATATCCCCTAATGTTTTTGAGCAGATAAGTTACTTCAGCGCCCCTAGCGTTAAATAAATCTAACGAGTATTTTATCTGCAGGATTTTCTGGATTATTTTCTTCTATTAACCCAAACAATTAAAGGAACGGTACACACGGTGTCGGACAAAAAATATGTGGGGAGGGGGTTGGACTGATTTGTATACGCCAAACTGATTTAAAATGTTAATTGCTTATCATTATCAGTTGTCAAATTTCTTCGAATTATTTAATTTATACTAGCGATGCAAAACACGAGCTCCGTGAGACTGTGCGCTCCGATATGCACCAGGAGCGCTCCGCTGGACAGGTAACGCTACCTGGTGACTTGGTTCAGTTTCACTTGTCAAACGTAATGAATAACTTTGCAACGTTCGGCATAGGGACTTTGCGAGAATCAAGCCTTCGTATTTTTTTTTTTTGGTACAGAATATCTGTCCCAATTTTGAAACGGTTAAATTAGCCAATTCGATGAAAAAAAGACAAAAACTTAAAAATCGTCTTTAAAACTAATAACAAACTCAACAACATCGTATCAAACAAAATTGAAGTAACAAATAAATACGAAAATAAAGGTGTTTGTAAACTAAAGTACAGAATTGCGATAAGTTTGATATCGGTAGAACAACAAGAAATTTTAACAAAAGATATACTGAACATTTAAAAAAATATATTAATAACGAAGAAAAATCAAGTTTTGGCCAAATATATACTAGAAACGGTTCATCAGTTCGATAAAATCGATAATACTATGTCAAAATTACATAGAAAGAATAACAAAACAATATTAGCATCCTAGAAGACAGAAATTTTAAAAGAAGATGAGAACAAGAACACGCCCACAGACCTGAACCCGTTATACAACAAATACAATAACATTAGTATTGTGACCTAACTATGATGGTTGTCCAGCGGTTCGCTTTGATTCTCCGCAGCTCTTATATATAATTAAATACAAAGATGCTAACTACCGCCACTATAATAATTCCGCATGTTAATCATCGTTAAGCATTGTCGCTCCACCCACTTTTATGTAAACGGACAACCATCATAGTGAGGCGATAATACCAGCTGAAATGCAGAAGATGAAACATTGTTTTGAAAGGCCATCATATTTTTAACTATTTGAAGTTTTCAAACAGAACTTTATTTTATATGAGGACGACTGGTTTATCAGGTACTAATGCTATATTTTTAATATTAAATTAGTAAATGGGAGTAAGAGACATATAAATATTATTGCATTTAGAACATTTTTTTTTTAAATTGGTATGATATTAGATTCCACAATCCGTTTTGGGACGGAGGAAGTCGACTCTGAAACAAAATGTCATATATGAGCAACAGTTGACTATTATAAAGATAAATACCAATTAGATAGTATAACTGTCACAAGATTGATGATCGGGGCAAGAGGTACTATACCAGGATTCCTAGCTAAATTTTGGAATTTCTTATATTAGGACAGACCGTATCTTTCTAAAGTTGCCATCGCTGCCATTAGACGATCAATTTCAATTTTAAGAAACCATATTAACAAAATTTCTGCTTTATAGAATATACTTAAATTACAATTACAATTTTTTAATGTATTTAATCAATTTCGAAAATTAACTGTCTGATCACTTTGTCCTTATGGCAATCCTTTAATGTGGAATGTTGTATATAAAAAAATATAATAAAATAAAAAAATGTCAAGTGTCTAGTATGAATGCCCGGGAAGTAGCACTCTGAAAAAAAGTGATTTATTTTCCTACAGTAGGAACAAAAAATATACCCACAATTTTTTTTCCTGTAACAAGAAATAATAAGTCCTGCTTGTTGAAATGGTGTATAAACACATGAACATTTTAAACGTATTCTCATCTTTTGTTTTGTTTTTATGTAGAGGCCTGTTCTTAACGTTTTTTTTTTTTTCAGGCAAATATTAAATATTGCAGATTAAAATCTTTTGAGGTATTATTTAATACTGTAAACCAGTTAATACTATTCATTAATAAATGATTTACTCATGTTTGTGCGTTGTTTTATATTTCAATTCCTCTTGTTATAAGCGTTCATGACAATGGTAGTCTTTCGTACAGGTCCCGCCGGGGATGTACGAAGGAGAATGCATGCTCCAGAGTTAGTACAGCGCTCGCACGGAACTTGGAACTCCGAACTATGACATGTCTGATTTATACTTTTTCTATTGAAAGTGAAATTATTTTTGCTATATATCCGAAATTTTGTACGGTTCATAGTTTAAAATTGGATTAGTTTCGTGTTTAGAAACCTACAATGAACACCATAAAAAGGAGCCGTCTTGAAAATAGCTAATATTTGACAATAGATATGGAAATCATTTGTTTACTATTCGAAACTCAGCGTACAAATTGTTCAAAATAACTTGTTTATGCAAATAAATATCACATTTCTTCTTTATTTCTTATCCTCATTTTGGCACTGTATGTTGTAAGATACAGTGGTTCCATTTGTTAAATATTCTTAATAAATTGTGGAAAAATGAAACGGTAAAGAATATTTAAATTTGTAAAAACATTATACAACAATATACATAAAATAAATTATGTTTAGGTATGATTTGTTTTCACTCCATTCCGACGTATTTAAGTAAGCTGGCATTAGAAATTTAATTTCAACATTTAAGAGTTAATATCTTCCTTTTTAGGTCCTACTTTTAGGTTTCCTATGCCACCCGCACATGAACTGTCGGTAGAGCATGTTTACACTTTCGAACATACACATATTCAATCCGGGGCCACCTCCGAGATAGCACTAGAATCACTTTCAATCACACATTTATACTGAACAAGGCGAATATGACAATGAATTATGATGGCCAGATGGTGTTTTGGTACTAAAGTTTGTCGAAATTGGTCTCACAGATGTGGAAAAATCTCGCGATCGTGAATCCAATACGGGCGAATTTCACGTAAAATTTGACAAAACCATTAAAATTAAAGTTTCTTTTCTTCCCAAAGTGGCGTATGGATTATTATAAATATTTTGTAGAGGTAATATCCCAAAATATTGCAAGAATATAAAACATAACAAAGAACTGTTATATCATCATCCAGGGTTAAAATTGTTCAGACCATCTTCTGTGTGGGCGTCCAACATTTCTCCTTCCGTGAGTTTTATAATTTAGCCATAATTTTGGAAATCTTCCTTCTGGCATTCTATCAATATGTTCTTTACAGTCGTTCCTATATTTAATTATTCGATCTGTTAGTTTGAAAATATTTAGTTCCTTTCCTGTATCTTCATTTATTTTCTTACCCAGCAGAGTATATCCTGCTATATTTCTTAAAAATCGCATCTCAGATGCTTCCAATCTTTGTTCTTGTCTTTTAGTGATCGTCCAACATTCTGCTCCATACATCAATTCAGGAACAGCCATTACTTTTTATATCTTAATTAAAAATCCTACACCACTCAGAAGCGTTAGTTGTTACGTCAGTTACACCCAAGTCCCTACCCGGGACGTACAGTAGGAAACTACTTCTACTAATACAACTACTACTACTACTATATTTACGTGGAAATAATTCAATGGATTGTGGTATAGGCCTATTACACTAGGCATCAGAGCGTATCATGCACTTCTCGGATCCAAGAATACTATAATAAGAATATATTAAACGTCCCGTGTTGTCTTATGTCTAGGAAACCTAGCGATATACCATAAGTATTTGTTGTCAAAAGGAAGATATTTGGGAAAATTGTACAGCCAGCAGAAATTGGAGATGTGCCTTGGATAACGTACTTACTTACTCACTGGCATTATGGAACCCGTAGGTTCATGGCCGCGCGGACATAAGCTCTCCATACGTCCCTATCCTGAGCTAATGCTTTCCGATCATTCCCTGTATAATCTACTTCCCTCAAATCATAGTTAATGTTATTCTCCCACCTCATTTTTTGTCTACCAACTGGGCGTTTTCCCTCTGGCTTTCGTACAACAAGCTTCCATGCAAGTCTTTCATTCACCATACGTGCTATATGTCCTGCCCATCGCAGTCTACGAGACTTAACTGTTCTTATTATATCTGGCTTCCTATAAAGACCATGTAGTTCATTGTTATGTAGTCTTCTCCATTCACCTGTTTGTCCCTCTCTCTTCGGTCCAAACATTTTCCTATGAACTTTATTCTCAAATACTTGTAATCGCCTTTCCTCCCTTAAAGTAAGAGTCCATGTTTCGCACCCTTATAATATAACTGATAGAATAATAACCTTGGATAACTAGATCAAATAATGAATTGAATAAAAAATAAATAAAAAAACTATGCTTAAAATCTTAAGAGTACAAAGATTAATTTGGTTTGCTCATGTATGCAGAATGTGTGATGAAAGACTTATATTGTTAAAAAAAATTTCCAGTGAAACCTTTAACAACTAGACTCCATGTCAGACCTAAAATTAGAAGTGATATATGTTACAAGACTTGAATAATCTTTATATTTCAAAATTCAGCCAGCATATTTTTGTGACTAAACCCCTCAACCGATCTTCATGAAAATTTACAAATGCATGTTTTCAAGTACGACGAGTGTTTAGCCCTTATGTATTATGTTCTATAACTAGTAGGTGTAGGAGTTCATCCGAAACAAAACTTAAAAGTCGCTCTAGAGGTCGCAAATATCGATGTTTCACAACGAAATTCAGCATGAGCTATTAAAATATATTCAGGTACGTATTATCCAAAACTCAGCGAAATCCTACAATTTTCAGCTGGGGTACCCGAAATCCGGTAAAAGTAAGAATCAACTCTATCGAACCGCCACGTGTGATTCGTCGACACATATATGTTTGTGTACACGCATTTTCAGATACGGCGAGTGTTTAGCAGATATTATGCCCTGAAAACATTAGGTGTAAGAGTTTATCTGAAACGAAAATTGAAAAATCATACTTAATTTATTTAGGCGTAGCAACTCATCCGGCCATTAGCTAATCTAATATATAAAGACCAATGTTTGTTTGTTTATTCGTATTCTATGCGTGGCCATACCGTTGATCCGATTTTGATGTTCTTTTTTGCAAAATGTTCAGGAGAGTACTGGAAAAAACATAGGCTACAAGAGAGTTGTGATACACAACCCCTTCACCCCTAAAATGACCCTTTGTAGTGAACATCGTGAAATAATGTTATGCTTTGATGATTAAATGGCTTACGCTGTCTAAACCATGAAAAATACACCAAATTGATGTACACATAATTGAATATCTCACAAACCTCTACAAAAATGTCGGCGACAGCATATGTTTATCTTCTATGGATAACTCACAATAACCATTTTTTTCTTTCATTGATGACAAGAAGATCGGTATAAGCAGATTCCCGGGCAAGTATAACAGCACACGGCTGGTGGCAAAAGCACATTAACATTTATTTAGGCGTAGCAGCGCACGCCGGGTATTAGCTAGTTGAATATAAAGGGAATTGGATTAGTTATGTCAGTGATAGGAAGCGTTGTAAATAAATGTTTAAGAAGACCTGAGTATTCAACTAAATGAAGCTGCAGTGTCTAATAACAAGTATATTTATTACTGTATTCTAATATCAACTATTCCTGCAGTCTGTATAATTAATGTATTCAAACTTACCTAACTTCCTTATGTATCTCAAAACATAAGAATAGTAATTAATCAAATCACGTGAAGAATAGAACCTGAGGGTTCATGACCACGTCAACACAAACACTCCATATATCGCTATCCTGAGCTAATATATTCCAATCGCTCACGGTACTACACAAACCTACATACTAGAATGATAGTTATCCATCCGACATTTTTTAACCATTCGACCGCTGCTACGTTACAAACAATCGAATCCAATATTACATCATCAACCCGCGATCAAAATCCCATAAATACATACAAGAGTAAAATTTGGATGTTTGCAGTATTCGATAAGTAAAGGCATCGTGCCACATGTCCTGCTGAACGCAGTCTACGAGACTTAATTGTTCTTATTATACGTATTATACGTATCTGGTTTCACATAAAGATCATGTAGTTCACTGTTATGTAGTCTTCTTCATTCACCTAACAAACTGGCGTCTGCTTTAGAAAATTGAAACAAAAGAAAACAATATTTAGCCAATCTTCTTCTCAATTTCTATCACATCTTACAATCGAGTGGACGTGGAATGTACCAGCTTCAGTTCTCATCCCATTTATAACCTAATCCTGAGTGTGGCTTCCTTCGGGAGAGAAGTAAACTTGTGTAGGTTCCGTGTTATAGATTTACACAAAAAGTTATTTCGTCAAATATTTAAAATTTGTCAGACAAATAATTCGTTACATTAATATTGATCACAGATATCAGCCGGGTTGCACCCCTGTATGACGGTCGCCTTTACCCCCAGAACGTAGTCTGGTACTCATTTCTTTTTGAGGCTATGTTGACTTCAGAGCCTTTATTCTGCCAGCTTAAAAATTCTGACGCCATCAGGATTCGAACTTTCGACCTTCCTGGTTTTAGAATTTGTCTTAACCGACTAAAGAATTGCGTTTCCTACATATTTATACTACTTCGTTCATAAAAAGAGTAGATAATCCAGGTTTTGCAATATGGAATCCTTCTGTGACTTTCTATACTTTATTGTGTCGAGAGAACGGAATTTGTGTTGGCTGCTTTTGTTTAACTTGGAAAATCTGTTTCACTGTACAATCAGGTACGGAAAAATTCATATCAAATCGGACAGCAAAAAATCTTGCAATTACTTTTTTTTATTTAATTTTTTGTATCCCTATATATAGTGAATATATTTATAAACGTATTAATATCTAAAATTATCGTAAATATGATAAACTAAAACGTTTACTAACTAATATTTGTGTAACAGTAAACAGCAAAAATTTGTTTCAAACGTATTTATATAGTTGATATCATGTAATTTAGGGGTGGTATTTTTATAATTACGATATTTTTATTTTCGGTCTCAGTTTTCTATTTTCTGGCGGTCTACTGCAGTACATATCAAAAAATGAAAAAAAAAATACAGGATATTATTCACATAATTAAAATTGATTTCCAGCAATTAACTTTTAGGTGGTATGAATAGCTCAGACAATATAAATGTTTTTTATTCTATTTTCGTTAAAAACTGGCAGATCCACAGCGCAGCTGGTTCATTTCACGACCAAGGTCACGCACGTAGTTAATTCAAAGAGCTGACCCCGCTTCATCAGTGACTTCTTCAAGTGCAATTAAATCTAATTAATTATTATATGTTCTGCTTAATGGAACAGTACCGTAAAATTTTAAAGTGACGATATTTTAATTCTTACGCAGTAGATGTCTATTTATGGAATTTATTTGCTGAAGCGAGAAGTAATGAGCTCTGTTACTTACTTTTACTGTGAATTATTAAACAAATTATTTATAACTAACTAACTAACTGGCTCTGTCGAACCTGTAGGTTTATGGTGGCGTGGACATAAGCTCTCCATACATCCCTATACCGAGCGAACGTTTTATAATCATCCTGCATAATCTACTTCCTCGACTCTGTGTTGGAAGTTGAATCACATTTCCTATATATATCACTTCCATGAGCCGCCAAGGGTTCATCCAGTTTCCTGGATGTTCCCACGACAGCTGAAAAGGGAACGAACGGTCCATGAACCAAACTTCTGGCCACTTTAGAGATTTGTATACCCTCTTTAGCCCTTTGGTATAGTGTCAATGAGTATAACGAGCATATATCCTAGTGCCGACCACGACCAGCCGCAGATCGGGAGACAAAGATCCAGTGGTCAGATATTAACAAGCCTTTTAGCAGGTCTTCGGTTGAGATCTTCTAGACACCATCTCACTAAGCCACCAACAGGAAGACCGGAACCACCACAGCTGCCGCCAGGCCCCAAAGAGGCAAGAAAGGGAAGACGAATCGCAAGTCCAACCACAAACGGTTCGTTTTAGGTTAAGTTAATCTGATACGAAATTTGGAATTTAGAAATTTTATTGGGAATGAAATTTAATGGTGGACTCTATGGAACCACTCCGACATTTGTCAATAAGCCAAGAGAAACCACCAAAACCTCGGCAGAGTGGTTTGAAGTTAATAAAATATAAAAAATAAAAATAATATGAATTAGGAAAAATTTTAAGAAATTTTTATCAAAATGATCAACTTCTTCGGCTCTGCAGCGAAATAGCCGGCGGAATCATCATTTGTGAGTGTATTAAATCACTTCGTGTATTATATACGTCATTTATGCACTCTATCAAAAATTTGTGTTGTTCATAATCCAGTTTTACAGAAACAACTAGATATTTTGATTTTTTTTTGTAGTTCCCAAACTAAATGGTCCATGACTAAATTTAGAATCATGGCATCTATTTTGAAGTGGGCAGTATTTACTGACCTATTCGTAGCAAACATCGACAGATTTATAACCATAGGGCTGAAGAGGGCATGTAAGACCCCACAGCAGCCGGAAGTTACCGGGAGCCTGAGAGCCCGCAGCCGCCAAGTATGCGCCCGGGAAGACGGGTGCCTACTGGGCTGGCTGGGAGGCGAGCTTATGGCCCTGTACTTGACTCAGCTATGGCTGTTTGAGTGCCTATGGTGTACTTTAGTTTAAGTGAGGGCTTGGGCTCAATTAAGACCTTGAGATGCGATGCCTTTTCCTTCCGATCCTTTCTTAGTGCATTTCACAGCACTGAGCGACTGGCTCCACTTGATCTGAACTTTTGGGAGAGGCGTCAGGAGCAAGCTGTACTGAAACTGACTTTTTATTGGTATCAGGAGTAACGCGAATTACCTTTCTTTGAAGTCCCCTATAGGGTTCTATTTTGACCTTGTAGTGCATGTGTCTGCAAACTTGCAGTAACTCATTTACTTTAGGTCCACCATACAGAGTGACCACAAACATGGGCAACGGCTTCTTGGTCTTGCCGGATATCTACTTCCCTCAAATAATGTATAGCCTAATACCATTCTCCCACCCCATTCTTGATCTTCCAATAGGGCGTTTTCCCTCCAGTTTTCCTACCAGAAGTTTTGAAGCAGCTCTTTCATCCCCATACGAGCCATATGTCCTGCCCATCGCAGCCCACGAGACTTAACTGTTCTAATTCTATCTGACTTCCTGTTCATATCATGTAGCTCACTAATATGTAGTTTTCTCCATTCACCTGTCTGTTCACCTCTTTTTGATCCAAAAGTATTCCTAAGAACTTTATTCTCAAATACTCGTAATCTTCTTTCCTCCCTTAAAAGAAATTATTTATTTTGTTACAAATTTTCCATTACAATTTAAATGTAATATTATAATAAAAGATCTTACATCATTACTTACTTACTTACTCACTGGCATTATCGAACACGTAGATTCATGGCCGCGCGGACATAAGCTCTCCATACATCCCTGTCCTGAGCTAATGCTTTCCAGTCATTCCCTGTATACTCTACTTCCCTCAAATCATAGTTAATGTTGTCCTCCCACCTCATTCTTGGTCTACCAACTGGGCGTTTTCCCTATGGCTTTCCTACAAGAAGCTTCCATGCACGTCTTTCATTCCCCATACGCGCAACATGTCCTGCCCATCGCAGTCTACGAGACTTAACTGTTCTTATTATATCTGGCTTCCTATAAAGACCATGTAGTTCATTGTTATGTAGTCTTCTCCATTCACCTGTCTCTTCATCTCTCTTTGCTCGAAAAATTTTCCTAAGAACTTTATTCTCAAATACTCGTAAACTCCTTTCCTCCCTTAAAGTAAGAGTCAATGTTTCACATCCATATAATATAACTGGTAGAAAATATATTTTCAGTTTAACGTTTTTTGAAAGGAGTTCGGACATCAAGAGTCTCTGTATTGCATAATAGCACGCATTTCCAGAACTGAGTCTATATTTAATTTCCTTGTGCTTTTCATTTCTATTTGTGATTATTGTTCCTAGGTATTTGAATTCAGCCACTTCCTCCAAATTTCCCTCATTTGTCATTACCTGTATATTATCATTAAATAATATTTTTCTACGTGTGATCATATGTTTAATTTTATTAATATTTACTTCCAGTCCTAATTTCTTAGTACTACTCAATAGTGTGTACGTGTAGTCCTTTAGTATCTCCTCGCTATCGGCCAACTCTTACATCGTTAATTGAATAAACCGGTATAGATTTTATTATGTTATAATTACCAACTTCAATCTTAAAATAACTTTTTATTCAGTATACTTTATTGTACCCTGAAAACTATGACGATATAGTGTTGTTGTAAGATATCACTTCCAAATAAAACCGAATGTTTTAATACTCGTACCACTTCCTAACAAACTATAATAATGCAGGATCAGCAAGTCTTCCTTAAACTTCTGCTTTTCCATCAATAATTCTCAAGTTCAGATTACTTACTAGATAGTTGAAATCAACTAATTGAAATCAATTAGTACATGTGTTTAATGCACCTCGTTATTTTAAGTATCACAGTCAAATTTAAAATATATTTTCATTGTTTTTAACTAACAGATTTGCAGATCCACAAAGTATAAATGGTGAGTTAGAAGTTAAATATAACTTTAATTATGCATATATTAGTATACAGTAGTTATTAACAATATTATTTGTTAGTATATAATGTTTCTAGAATGATATAATAATTATAGAGATATATATTTTGTGTTATCAAAGGAGAATAATGGGAAGTTTAGGCATTAAATTAAACACTATAAAAATTGTTTAGCTTATATCGTGCATTTTAATATAATCTTAGAAATGTCATGAGTAGAGGATGCAAGATCAGTAAGAGATGACAAGCCAATAAAACATATTTGCACCTCTTAAATAATACTTGTAACGGCATTAAAATTGTTATAAATTTTTATCGATAGCTTGACATTCAACATCAGACGTTGGTGTAGTGTACAAGTACAGAATATTACACATTATAAAATTACTCTCGAGAAAATATTTTTTAATAGCGCTACAAGCTTGAATTCATAGGCGCTTAGTAATTTAAATTAAACTATAGCCAAAATCAGCAAAACATTTTAACCGCCAACTCGAGATATCAATGAAGATTGTTACATTTAATGACGCTCACTTACGTGTGAGGTCATTATGTAGCAATTTATTTCAAGCGCGAGGTTCTCCTACGTTCCGTAAATCTACGACACGAGACTCACGAATTTCCTTCACTCTGGAGAAAGCTACATTCAGAATTGTTACGCCTTTAAAATTCCATTGATTCCTATCGAGTTTGAACCCGCAAACCCCGGAATCGGAGGCGTGCAGAGTAACCACGAGTCCACGATGATGATGATGATGATGTAATAATAGTAATATTGATAATAAAAATAATGTAATGATGATAATAACAATAAAAATATTTGAAAGTGCACAAAGGACTATTACCAAGTAGCTCCGTCATTGTTTGCGCGAGCGAGCGATCTTTGCCCGCGCGAAAAGTATTGCGGGCAGTCTACACATAGGAGATTTTAAGAAAAATAGTAATTTATGGCAGTTTCCTTTCATCCCATCACTTTAATACTAATTACAAATAATTGACTATCATAAGGTAATAAAATGGTACTTTTGTACTTCATAAAAGTTTTGGTGGGAAAGGTTTAATACATATTAATTGCATTTACGCCCTTCACGAAAACGTAAATAATAACATACTAATTTTCAAGCAATAGAGTATAAACTCATCTATAATGTGGCTATCTTTTCAAGTTAAAGGAGTAGTTATGCTTCGAGAAATTTATTTCATAAAAGAGACTGTTTAAAACAATACGATAAATTGACAGGTCTATTACTTTTTAATTGCATCAAACGAAGACCTGTAATCCGGTTCAGATATTCAGTATATCTTAAAGTCTCACTGTAAAATAAATTGTGAACATTTAAAGATGTGAGTTTAATTTCCACAATTTTTTGCCGATTTCGTATGGAATATCCCATCCCCTATATACTCATACAAATTACCATTCCATATTCACGGTTTCTGTATTCGCGACATATTTAAGGAACTTATCACCGCGAAGAAGGTGCTTGTACTGTATTTGAAGTTAAATCTTGTAAATATTTTTTTATTTCTCACTTATTCAATTTAAACTGCAAGCGAGGATATGATTAAAACCGACCGATTGCGAGGTTTTTTTATATCCAAAATTCTGTAAAACACTTCATGAACGTGCGCTGTACATTATTTTTTGCGCGATGGTGTTTTCAAAACAATAAATAATAGTAAAATAATAACATCTTTGTTGGAAATATTTGCGTTCATTATAAACAACTGACTAACGTCAACAGTTTGACCAATGTTTACTATTTCAGACTACAGCAGACCGAAACACCAATCAGTCATAAAATGGCGGCAAGTACGTATATATTTTTATATTGTTTCAAGTAAGATTCAGTTCATTTAAAATGCAGTGATTTCTTTCGTATATTGACACTAACTTTTGGATATATTTTTCTATATGGATTGTGCGTTGTATACATAAAGGGCAGTAGTTTTACTTCTCGCACTAGGTATGTAATATTACAGAATAATTATTTAGGTTGGCAACCCCGAAATGTAAGAATTTGAACTATTAATCATGGTCGCCATTGCTCTAAGTACGGCAGAACGCACTATCGCGCAAAAAGAAACTTATTTTATATATTACTTCGCTGACTCCGTGTATTGGGTAACTGTCGTACACTTTTACCCGCCATATGATTGAATTGTGTACGGAACTGTCATCGATAGAAACATTGCATTTTAGGGGAAATAATACTAGGTAAGATGGTACCAATATGTAGGAACTTGCATATATATTTGTCATAAATAAGAAATCAATCATCTACACTTTTTCTATGATGTCGGTATCCTTTATTTACAATTTCATACAATTGAAGAAAGTCAGACTCTGGATTTCCTGTGGGTCTGGAACCAGAGGTGAGCATGATAACCACTAGCACCACATGAACAGGTAGTAATGGTTACATGTGAGAACATTCTGACATCATCAATAAGTTAAAAGTTCAGTCTCAGAACAAAGTTTATCCAATAATGATTCTGTTTTGTAGATACATCAGGCCTGAAGGACTTAACTCTGCCAGGTAAAATAAAGCTATTATTAAAGTAAATCACTTGTATAACCCTGATCATCAAATGTTGGTACCTAGAAAGGAGTTATGTCAGCAGTACCAACATTACAGAATGAAATAATTCCAGATGCATCTTCACCTACGTACTGTTCTTAGTTTATCAGCCTGTACATATATATATATATATATATATATATATATATATATATATATATGTATATAACTCACTGGCCCTACCGAACCCATAGGTTCATGGCCTTGCGGGATAGAAGAATATCATAAAATTATCATTTATAATTGACATTCTAATGTTATAAAATTAACTAATTCTTCGTAATCAGAAGTAAGCTCTCCATACATCCCCTTCCTGAGCTAATATTTTCCAATCATCCCCTGTGTAATCTACTTCCTTCAAATCATGGATGTTATTCTCCCACCTCATTTTTGGTCTAACAACTCGGCGTTTTTCCTCTGGTTTTCCTACAAGAAGCTTCCATGCACCTCTTTCATTCCCCATACGTGCCACATGTCCTGCCCATTGCAGTCTACGAGACTTAATTGTTCTTATCATCAGTGGTGGATAAAAAAAATAGGTGAAGTGGTGACATCATGACATATTTAAATATAGTACAGCCCTAATGACTAGCTTCAAGATTTGTAGATTCAAATAAACACATTCATTAAATCGAAGAGTACACAGTCTTGCATTTTCCCTTAGAGCATCTGCGATTGTATTGCGATTTCTTTTTCGAAAGTTTCCAACTGCAAATGTCACTTCAAATGCTCCTCATTATCTTTAGGCTTATTTAAAGCACGCGTCACATTTTGAAAGTCACAAAACCCTTGTTTACTCCAGACACTAAATTAATTACTAAACAAAACACATGGCCGCCAAGAAAAGAGTTGTGATTTTTTGTAATGAAGAAGACTTGGTAGTACCATTAAACGAGCCTGGTGTAACGAGAAGTAATATGCTATTTGTGTTTTAAGAAATCAAAGTAATTTAGGTAGAAATTATATTTGAAGAGAAAAATATTTGCTCAGACTACGGGTTGAGCCCAGGAGCTTTAGCCTTCTGTACTGGAAGGCAACAAAAATGCTCACTATTCAATCAAACTAAATGGAAATCTGAAATGTAGACACTGTGTCTCCAATTGAAGGTAACGTACTAAACAACTAAACCAAAACCACAGAGTATCCAGAGGAGAAATTGGACAAGTTTCGCGTACATGCCACAACGGCGTTAGTGTAGACTAAATAACATCTATTTTTTGTGATACTAATATGAAATTCACCACCGTCTGATGGTAAAATTGTGATTTGTAATTATACAACACCATCTGGTGAATAAGTTTGTGATTATTTGTACTCAGCCTCTCAGACCTAAAGATTTTTTTAATATTAACGGAAGGGAAGAATGGAAATAAATAAAACATGTTAATTTTTTTCGTTTATTAAAATTAAAAAAAGTGCATTATGAGCTCCTCTAAATATGTACAGTTGATCTACCCCTTTATTCTCACATATATATATATATATATATATATATATATATATATATTTTATATACAATGTTTATTAAAGAACCTTAGCCATGTCGTACATCTGAACTCCATTATAAAGTCGCTCACATGTTTTTAATGTTTATTAGAAATGGATATACACTAACATCACTCTTCCTAACATAAACAATTTTGGAATTTTATCACTTCTTGTAGGTTTATCTTTGAAAATAGATTCACATTAAAAACGTAAACAAGTTTGAATTTACTTACGAATTAGTGTAAAATAAAATCTAAGTAAGTATTTTTAACTTTCGATAATATATAATTTGTACAGTACCATCTATATACATTTGTTTAATTAGTTACATATTCTGCTACTACGAAACAGCGCTACAATTGTTGTTTGCTCATTGTATTTGAAGAGAAAATTTTTCGCCCAGACCAAGATTCGAACCCGAGACCTTTGGTTTTCTCGGCCAATGCTCTACCAACTGAACTACTGTGGCGAGTTGCAATCTAAACACAAATGTTCCTCTTATACGTTGTAATTCCCTCGTGCCAAATGCTATGAAACCATTGCTTCTATCTTTACAAATGACGGCTTCTTATTAATCCTCTTCTTTATCTTCCTTGGTTTCGTTCCTATAATCATGACCTTCGTTTTATTTATATTTATCTTCATTCTACAAAGCTCGCACTTGTTATTTAGCTCCATGAGCATTTTCCTCAGTGTCATTGCATCTTCTGCTAGCAAAGCCGTATCATCAGCAAATCATATGCACTTAATTCTTTTTCCTACTATGTTTACGCCTCCCGTATTTCTGAAGCAGTTCTTCATTAGGTATTCCAGGTAGGTTTTGAAAACAGTAGGTAATAGAGGACAATATTACATACCCCCTTCCAATTTCTCTTCCCTCTGACATTTCTTCTCCTATCTTCACTTTTATTCCCTGTTTCATATTATAACGATTACTTATGGAGCCTCTTCTCCTTCCAGTTCACGCCAATATTCTTCAAGATCTTCAGGAGTTTATTCCAATTTACTCTGTCAAATGTCTTTCTCAGGTCAACAAATACTGCATAAACGTCTTTATCTTCTTCTATTTACCTTTCTATTTGACTGCAAGATATGTCCTTCCGAAGTATTCCCCTCCCGGACATCCGAATGGGGGGGGATAATTTACGTCCGGAGTATTTTACCATGGAAAGACTCACCATACCATGTTTGCAACATTACTAAAGATATATAGGAGTGGTAGCTTTCCGTTTCTTTCCACACCCCACTCTCCCTTTTACATCTTAAAATCTTAAATATCTTAAGAAAGTCCCGAGGAGCCCCAACCTGGAGGTCAGGAGAGTGGATTTGGCTGCGTTAGACCCTCCGGACTTCACCGAAATTCACTCCAGAGATTAAATATCAGTTTAATCAGGGATTTAGACCAGATCAAAGATCTGGATATCCCAATTAGCTTCAAGTTCTAGTACGCCTAAATATACTAGACTCTATGTTGTTTGGATATTCAAGCGTCTAAAAGAAAATAATATGAATTATTTGAAAAAAAATATACGATTACTTCTAAATATAGTACTTTCACATTAATTTACAGTCCCGCGCCGTAGCCGAGCGGTTTATGGCTTCATATCTTGGTACATAGCTGGAGGACGTGCGGTGCTTTGAATTCAAATGGCGGAAGAAATTCTCTTGTGGAATTTAGGCCGGCCTGAGGTTTGCGTTTACTCAGCATCGTGAGGGGTTTCATTAGCCGCAATAAGTAGCGGTTCCGGATTAAGAATACCAGTTAAACAGCTGAAGGACTCGTCATGCTGACCGCATGTCATACCTCTACTGAATACATGTTCGTCTACCTATGTTAATAACACATGATGATGTAAGACTAGCAGCCGAGTGTAGGCCATAAGCATTATAGGTCTGTCGCCCCATGCACGTCAGCTTTAGTTAGTTTTACATTATTTTACATTTTAGCAATTTTTTGCGGTATCCATCTTGAAACCGTATACTAATATATTTAAGTAGGCTAGTTCGTGTTGTCATTTTTAACCGGCGATTGTTTCCCTGGCCGGGACTAATCAGGGTCATTCCACATGAAATTGGTTATATATATATATACACACATACACACTAGTTAATACCAGGCTCCGCTGCTAAGACTAAATAAATGAAAATTAGTGTGCTTTTATGTTTCGTTGAATAAGTAAAAATAAAATTAATTATAAATTATTATCATAATTATTTTAAGATTCCAGTGATGATTACCCGATATTCCCCGGGAATCTGCTTATCTCGATCTTTTTGGAATAAATGAGCTAAATGACAAGATTCGTTATTGTGAGTTATCCGTAAAAGAATACCCGCCATGCGTTTGTTATGCTTGCACAGGAATCCACGTAATTGTCTCGGCCTTCTTGACATCAATGAAAGACAGAAATGATTATTGTGAGTTATCCGTAAGAGATAAACATATGCTGTCGCGGACGTTTGTGTAGAGCTTTTTGAGATATTCAGTTCTGTGTACATTAATTTTATGCATTTCTTATGGGTTAGGTAGCGTAAGTCATTTAAGCGCCCAGAGGGCTACGTTTTTCACGTTTTCCACTACAAAGGGCGATTTTTAAGGGTGTAGGAGTTGAGTATCGCAACTCTCTTATAGCCTATGTTCATACCGGGAATCTCCTGAATATTTTGCAAAAATCCCCATCACAATCGGAACAACGGTATGGCCGCTCATAATGTAAGAACAAACAAACATTAATTTTTGTATATTAGGTACATAGAGTGTTCTGCCCACGAGCAGATCTTTCGCTGTAAACTCAGCATTCTCCATTCGTTCCTTTCCGTAAAAAGACTCATCATACCATGTTTGCAGCTATATTAGGGATATGTAAGTATGGTAGAGTCCACCGCTCTGGTCTCGAGGTAGCGTGCTGCTTTGTCACGCAGTGGGCGCGGGTTCGATCCCCGGTCGGGACAGTTTTTCTGGGTGAGGTTTATATCGGGGTTTTTCCTCACCTGTAAGACAAATGTTAGGAAAACTTTAGGGCCCAAACAGTCCCCGAAATCATAAGGCCATCATTATCATCATCCTTCACCACTGTGGAAAGCAACGGGAAGCTACCACATCTACAATTTCCTAGTAAAGCTGCAAGCATAGCTTGAAAATGCTATGATTGCAGTGAAGGACCTGCCTTCGGGCAGGATTACTTAGGATGGATGGAAGTGTGGTAGCTTCCCGTTTCTTTCCACACCCTTCTCTTTCTCTCTCTCTCTCTCTCTCTCTCTCTCTCTCTTCTCTCTCTCTTTTTGCATATTAAAATCTTAAAATATCTTAAGAAGGTCCCGCGGGGCCCATCTTGCAGGTGCGGAGAGTGGATTTTACCTAGTTAGACCCTCTAGATTTCACCGAAATTCACCCATCAGTTCTATGAGGTTTTTTGACCAGATCAAAGATCCGGAAAACCCAACTAGCCTCTGCCCCCATATATATATATATATGATTTTTCTGTACGTGTGTTAATCACTGAACTCCTCCTGAACGACTAGACCGATTGTGATTTTTTGTATGTGTGTGTGATTGGGTCCCTCGGTGTATAACGTGTATAACATGCAATTGCTACTTAGTAAGTGACGTAATTGGCAAGTGTACATAAAAAACATATAGAAAACATCTCTCTTTATCTCCACATTTTTGTTACCACAGCTACCTCCATATGATTTGAATGTAAACCGAAACGAAACATAAAACAACACAGTGCAAAACTAGATGACAACAGCTCAGTTTTCTGGAACTCTCCGTAGAATCCATCACTTATCTAAAGCAGGGATGTCATATGATTCTCGTTGTGCCGTAGGTCATTTCTTATATTACTACCCCTCGTCCGGTTCGCACATATAGATCTACTATTATTTAATTCACCTAAAAACGTATTTATTTAATTGACTATACCTAAGCCGCTGGATTTCCGGCTCTGATGTTTAGGTTGTACGAGGGGTAAAAGGAGAAACTCGCCCTCAACTGCCAATAAGGGAACAGTTGAGGGACAGTGGACGTCTGTCACAATCAATCACTGCTCTTGACGCCGCTATAGCGCGCTAGTAAGGTTTGAATATGCTGAGATGTAAGCTGAATTTCCGCTAACCGCAAACATAAAGCGGCCTCTCCCACCGAGTATCCATATCGGCAACACCGTCGTGAAAACACCAGGGCCGGAGAATCAGAGGCTGGACTGTAAGTTCCTGTTTTTTGTCAAATTTAATTTATATGATAAGACGAGGACGAAATAATATTCAGAGAGTCACCTGCTACTCGTACCCTCGGACAGGCTACGGGTTTAATACAGCTGGTGTAAAAAAAACATGAAAAATAGATTACAGCCCCGAAGAATATAACAGAATGCGATCCTTAACTTTAACAAGGAACCACCTCGTTTGGCAAACATATCAATTATTAAAGTAAAATACTAGAATAGAATTAAAACTTGCAATTTCCATTGGAAATAAATCACGTATAAGAAACGAGGGTGAATGATTATAATTTAAATTTATTTACTTTTTAATCGCCTTTAAACCGCCATTACTATGACTTAATGAACCAAGTAATCATTAAAACGGAATTATACGATGGCCTACTTTTGTTTCACTAATACGTACATTCAATTCCCGGTTTAGAGCACATACGTTAGCTTCATTATCGGTTTGGGTCGATGTGAGAAGGGGGTAATTTAAGGTGGGGGTCGCGAATGTTTTCGTAATGTTAATATAAAGCCCACTTTGTGATAAATGTAATCCCCTGGGGATGGGGAGAGAAAGCAGACCACTGTGCTTGTTTCAAATCAATATAATGGGGATGAAGGTCCAGGCATTTTAAAGGTGAGAGCATTCTTCAACCTACCAAGTTATTATTTTATTTATTTAAATACACGTAAGATTATTTTACTGGTAAGAAGACACTTGTTAGGTTAAGAAATATAGTACTTATTAGAATGCAGCCTTCGATTGCGCAACACAATAAAATGAACAAGATACTTGATGCAATTTGAATGTTACATTAAACGTAGGCCCAATATATGTGCTGGATGAATTAAACCAATACGTTTTTATATATATATATATATATATATATATATATATACACTAGTGTCCAACATTAAAGCAACAAACTGAAATGTTTACTTTCTATCTTAATTGTGCCACAAAATATTACTGGCTCATACTAGAACAAAAGAACTAAACTCTGTAAATATTCTAACATCATTTTTCATGAAATAACAGAAATAAAAATTACTTTCTTCTTTTTTTAAAGTGATCTTAAATTCACACTCAGTATCGAAAAATGTGGTTACAAGTGCTCAATATGGCGTGGTATCACCTCTGGCAGCAACACAGGCCTGCCTCAAACGACGGTGCATGCTGCAAAAGAGGTCATCAATCTAATTTTGAGGTATGAACGTCCATTCTTCCTGCGGAGCAACTCTCAAGTCCTCAAGAGTGATTGATGGATGATGACGTGAAGCAACTCGTCTCTTTAGCATACCCCAAACATGATCTATCGGATGTAAGTTGGGAGACCAAGCAGGCCAATCCATTCCAGCAATGTCTTAAATTTACTGGAATTCATAAACCACCGCTGCTCTGTGTGGACGAGCATTATCGTCCATCAGCAGGAAGTCTGGACCCAAAGTATCTCGAAACAAGTGTACATGAGGTAACAAGATCTCGTCACGATACCTGGCAGCGGTTAAACCTTGTCGGTTTACCGTACAACTTCCTGTAGAGGTGTTCGAGCAGTTATCATAATGCCTGCCCACACCATTATTGATCCACCTCCATATGAGTATCTTTCCAGAATGTTTGATAGCCGAAATCGTGTTCCAGATTCTCTCCAAATGCGAATCCGTCGAGAATCGCTCTGAAGACCGAATCTGGACTTATCTGTAAAGAGAGCATTAGTCCACCGTTCGTCCGTCCAACTGACATGTTGTTGGCTCCATTCTCGACGTCTTTTTTTGTGATCACGTGTCAGGGGTACACATACAGTGGATCTCCGACAGTAAAGACTTCTCTGTTGAAGCCTTCTGTACACTGTTTGTCGCGATACAAATGTTCCAGTGGATGCTGTGAGGTCAGATGTCAGTTGTTGTGCAGTACAACACTGTTCCGTCTTGCCCTTATTGTCAAGTAACGATCCTCTCTTTGTGTGGTGACTCTTGGTCGTCCTTGCCCTGGTCTTCGGGTTACATTTTCTACCTCTACAAACTGTTGCCACATCCAGGAAACAACAGAACGATACACATAGCCTAGTGGCCACATCAGCTAGAGACTGTCCAGCTTATATTCTCCCTATCGTCCTACAACGCAGGGAGTCTGCCTGGCGTCTTCTCTGTGTCATACTGCACCTGAATGTTTACACAGTGAATGCTGAAATGGGACTAAAGAGAGTAAACATAAAGTACCCTTTGATAGGTGCACTGACGTTATCACTTCATTTATTCTACAAAGACAGGAATGCTATCTCACATAGAGGATATGTTCATACAGACATTTGTTTACGTTCTACTGCCACTTGGTACTATTCTATTGAATATTGGATACAGGAAGGCGAAATTTCAGTATGTTACTTCAATTTTGGACACTAGTGTATATATATATATATATATATATAATGTGATCTTATATTTTACATTTCATCTAAAACAAGGCTGATAAATTGAACTGCGATGATTGTGATATATTCAATTTTCGAGATACACTGACTCTTCATTTCACTTTATGTCCAGCTGTGTTTCTGATTTATCGTATTCTTCTAGGAAGTTGCTATTGTCTCTAATATTTGATATATGGTAACACTAATATCAATATGATCAATAAAATAGGAATATAGATATTTATTGGAATATATGTTCGATTGTCTACATCAGGAAGTTGATATAATTTATTACGACTTCATTAATTTTTATGAACTTACTAGCTAATACCCGGCGTGCGCTGTTTCTCACAAATAAATGAAAATTAATGTAATTTTATGTTTAGTTGAATAAGTATAAGGAAACATTATTATAAATTTATATTTTTAGGTACCCGGTGAAATTACCCGCCGTTACCGGAGAATCTACTTATCCCGATCTCCTTGACATAAATGAGCTGAAATACCGAAAATTAATGTATTTTATGTTTAGTTATATAATTATATAGAAGGATTTATATCGTAATTATTTTTAGATAGGCCTACCACGTGCTGTTTACCCGGCGTTCTCCGGAAATCCACTCTTACCGATCTTCTTGGCATAAATTAGCTGAAAGACAAAAATGAATGTATTTATTATGATTAGTTGAATAAGTATAATGAAAAATGATTATAAATGTATATCGTAATTATAAGATTCCCATTCCCCGTGCTGATTACTCGGTTTTGCCCGGGAAGCTACTTATCTCAATGATCTTGTAATAAATTAATTAAAAGACAAAATTCGTTATTGTGGGTTATCTGTAATTGAATACACGCCATGTGCTGCTTTGCTTGCATAGGAATCTACGTACTTGTCTCGATCATCTTGACATCAATGAAAGACAAAGATGGTTATTGTGAGTTATCCGTAAGAGATAAAACACATGCTGTCGCGGACTTTCATGTATAGCTTTTTGAGATATTCAGTTCTGTGTATATTAATCATGTTATGATTTAGGCACCGTAAGCCATTTAAGCGTCCAAAGAGCTACTATTTCACGTTTTCCACTACAAAGGGCGATTTTTAAGGGTGTAGGAGTTGAGTATTACAACTCTTTTATAGCCTATGTTCATTCCGGGAATCTCCTGAACATTTTGCAAAAACCCCATCGCAATCGGATCAACGGTATGGCCCCGTATAAAGTAGAAACAATCAGACAAACGAAAACAAATAAACAAACATTCATTCAGTTTTATGTACCATAAATTAGAAAGTCGATGTAAACAAATTTAATGTAATATTGCTCTTTGCTTCAGTAACAATTCAGCAGGTTGTCCTGATTTATCTTATGTTTCAAAATGTGAAACTATTTTGTTGGCAATTATCTTTATAAATTATTGTAATTTTACAGTTTAATGACAGATCTGCAGTGATTGTATGAAAATAACATTTTAACGAAAAGGATTACTACATACTGAGGGGAAAAAATACTGAGATGTCAAGTTGCGAACAAATGAACTTAGTTTTGTTTACAAATTGTCAGCGACTGGCTCAGGTAATGTCGTGACAGATGGCAATCTTGTGATGGCAGTTACTTTGTGCACATGATATACTCTGTTACTCTGACAACTGGACATACTACAAACTTACATATTCTCAACTGCATTAATTCACCTGTCCTTCAGCACTGAAATGAACACTTACTTTGGCTGTGATCGTGACGTAATTTCCGTGCTTCCTCTGTTTCAATCTACAGTTAAGTCGTACAGTACTTGTAAACATGTAAACATACAATTTCCCCGCAGTCTGATGATTGCATTTAAGAAAACAAAAATAACACATTGCAAAAAAGAAAGATATATATTAATAAATAAATAGAAAACTAAAATTTAATGATTTCATTCTTATCACTATACAGTATCATTACACATATTCCATAATTTCTTTGTACTTAATTTGACAAAAGCTTTTCTTATAGTCAAAAAATTGGTAATTAAATTCTCTTCTTTTTCCATCACTCGATTAACCTTAAATATACAATCTGCACACGACCTCCCTTTTCTAAAACCATATTGGACCTCCGATAATAATAATAATAATATAATAATAATAATAATAATAATAATAATAATAATAATAATAATAATTTAGGCCTATTGAAAAATGCACGAACGAAGGCGATCGTGATTCTGTGAGTTCTTCGCATCTACATCACAATGCTTTCAGAGAACCAATCGCCTGTATTCAATTATTGTGCTTTAAACATGGCGGAATGTGTACGAGTTTTATGATTATAATAATAAAATTGAGAATATCTAAGTTTATTGTATTATTTTATTTTAATAACTAATTATTACGGTGCGAATCATGGAAAGTGGTAGTAGTAAGTGCCAAATATTACACATATTCGCTGGTTCAACGTATATAAATTCCTGATAAGTAATAAAAACGTCACATTTCATATCGATCGAAATATTTTATCAACTTCCGGTGATGCGACGGACCAGCCTGACCCGCCTTCATTCGTGCCGTTTGCTATATTATATTTTCATAAAGTATATTAAGTGGAACGTCATTAAAATAAATTTATATTTATGGAGTCCTTCAGGATAAAAATCTTTCAGCAAATTTAAACAAATAGAAATATAATTTAGAATAAATTAATTAGAATAATTTAGAATAAATAAATTGCCTGCAGATGATCAGGCAATTACAGCAGCGGACGAAGACAGCTTACAAAGAGCCATTTTTCAATTGGGGAAAATTGCTGCTGAATATAACTTACAAATGTCCCCAAGTAAAACTAAAGTGATGGCATTCCATGGGAAAAATCCAGTAAGAGCCAAAATAATAGTAAATGATTTTGTAATAGAACAATTAATAGATTTTAATTATTTAGGAGTTTTCCTAAGCAATGATCGAACAAGAGATATTAATAGAAAACTTAATATGTTTCAACATAGTTGAGGTACAATTAGAAGAACATTAGCAAAGAAAGTTCGTAAATAAACACTCCTAAAGTTTTACATAGTTTTAGCTATTCCTGTTCTGTTGTATTGCTCGGAATGTTGGACTCTCACCAAACATTTAATAAAAAGACTGGAAGCAGCCGAGATGAAATTCCTACGATATGTGACAGGATGTAGTAGGCCTACTCTTTTGGACAAACGGAGGAGTGAATATATTCGTGAGGAATTACAAATAATTAGTGTGATAACAAAAATATAAGAATATAGAAATAAATGGTTTGAACATGTCAGTAGAATGAGTGATGATAGGATACCTTATAAGATGTTAAATTACAATCCACAAGGACCTAGAAGTCGTGGACGACCATTTAAAAGATGGAGCGAGCAACTATAATATGGAGCCGGAACAGATCAGAAATGGTCTAAACCGTGACGGTAGATGATGATAAATGAATTAGAGAATGCACAAAAATTCTTAGTTATATCATTAAAAGTAACTTTACAACTTTATATAAAAATCAAGGAATAAATATTGCTTTATGTTGATTTAAATTTAAATTTGTTTAACGATAATAACGTAAAGAGATTTTTAAAAATTGTCAACATACTAGGCTATTATATTAACATTGTAGTTTACTTTTCCTCGTACCAAAGCTCTGTCCAAATTAAATAAACCGAAAGTTGTATGAATTCGAAATAAAATTTACATTAAAATTCTGTGATATAAACTGATGCAGAATTCATTAAAATTGAAAACTACATTTTTCACTTCATAAAATTTAATTCAATTCTCCAAACATTCGACTGTTTAAAATTCAAACCACAATGTACAGCTTGTTTATTAAATACTATTAAATATTCAATATATTGTAACAAAATATATTACGTGAAGCGTAGGTTAATACACGGGGGAGCTCTGCAGTTTAAATTGTTATGGTCACTGCTTTAAAGGGATCACATCCTAAAACAAGGGCAATATATATTAGGTTCAAAGTTAGAATATAGTTATAAACAGGGCCCCCATTTTGATTACATGCTATACAGGGTGTTTCTAAACTAGATCAACAAAATTTGGGATCAGATAGATAATCTTCATTGAAGCATATTTTTCTAAGGAACCTATGGGCTAAAACGCTTCGTTTCAGGGCTGGAGGGACCTTACAGGAAGGGATTTAACGAAATGGATAAAGGCTCCTTTCAGTCCAAGAGGGGCTTGTGATTACTACTATCGCTTGATTTGTTTACTTCCGGAGCTCAGCAGCTTCGGAACCTATTACGGCAAGTTTGTTTACATTCATTGTTACGATGTGTTGTGCCCACTGACTGGCCGACACACTCGCTTGACCTGATCTGCCTAGACGTCTTATTGTGAAGCTACTTGATGGCAATGGTTTATGAAACCGATATTGACTCTGAAGAAGATCTTGTAACACGCATTGTCGGCGCAGCAGCTGACATAAGGGATATTCCTGCATCTTAGAAAGGGCACGACAAAGTATGGCACATTGATGCACTGTTCGTCAGGATGTCAATGGACGTGTGTTCCAGCACTTGTTGTGATGAAACTATAAACTGGATCCATCCTGACAATGCAACACATTTAATTTTTAGAATCAAGTAAGTTTTGATTCTGTAGTCTGTAAAGTATTTAGATTAACACATAGAATTATGTGACACAGAATGACTTATTTGCACATAGGTCTACCTACTTCCTTCCATCCCTTCCTCTAAGATCCCTCTTACACTGAAACGAAGCGTCACAGCCTGTAGGTTCCTTAACAAAATATGCTTCAATGAAGGTTAACTGTCTGTTCCTAAAGTATGTCGGTCTAATTAGAAACACCTTGTATATTAATTAGGGAATTCTAGATATACCACACTTACACATAGATTATAATAAAAGCCTTTAGATTATTGTAAATATTGCATTTATTAACTCATCTTTATAATTATAAGATATCTTTAATTTTCATGTAGTTTTGTCACTCTTAAGACATTTAGTTACTTTAAAAACTACAGTCTTTTTATTAATTTTTTGGTGATAGTCCAACATTCCGGGCCATATAACAGAACAGGAATAGCTAAAACTAGTAAAACTTTAGGCGTGTTTCTTTAAGAATTTTGTTTGCTAATGTTCTTCTAATTGTACCGCAAATATGTTCAAACATATTAAACTTTGTATTAATATATCTTGTCTGATCATTCCCTAGGAATACTCCTAAATAATTCACGACATTATTTTGTTAATTTACCATGGATTTTACTTTACTATTATAATCATTTTCCATACATTATGTAGTCATATTTTATATTGTTCAAGCTATAATAATTAAACATCAGCACTCAAATACCCCAACATTCATTCAGTTTTCGAACCAACTAGTTAATGTGCGCATCCTTAAAGCATTCTTAGAAAGAGAGGAAGGGGTTGGTTTGTCATTAACCTGGTTGCTTAGTAGTTGAAGGTACAGCTGATAGATGTTCAATTGTTTTGTTTTTATCAACTAGAAATGCTATTATTCCCATATCATTGTTAAAGATTAGAGATCATGTGCTAAATAAAATTTGTGATATTTTGATAACTAAATATTTCTAATATTTTTAGGTACTTTCATGAGGTTTTCAAGATATTTACGGCGTTTTTTCATCATTTAAACCCGTTTTCTAAATTTTGCAGGTAATCAAATTCGTGGCTTCATATATGTCATAATTTGATACTAAATAATAAGTGTAAATGAGATCTGGCTCCTATTGGACAAGTCGAGAATATTACTTAACCCTTAATTTGGCGAAACAATAATTTCTCGTGACAGTTATTTAAAAGTTCCTCACTGTAATGAAATAAACTTAAGTTATTAACTAACCAACTGACAATATCAATCCCGTAGGCTCATGGCTGCGCGGGTCTTTATAGGAAGCCAGATATAATAAGAACAGTTAAGTCTCCTAGACTGCGACGGGCAGGACATGTTGCGCGTATAGAGAATGAAAGACGTGCATGGAAGCTTCTTATAGGAAAACCAGAGGGAAAACGTCCAGTTGGTAGACCAGGAATGAGGTGGGAGAATAACATTAACTATGATTTGAGGGAAGTAGATTATACAGGGAATGATTGGAAAGGATTAGCTCAGGATAGGGATGTATGGAGAGCTTATGTCCGCGGCTATGAACCTACGGGTTCGATAGTGCCAGTGAGTAAGTAAGTAAGAAAGATAAAATATAAGCAATTTCTACTCATTCGTTTTTCTATTATTTTATAAACAATATTAAATAAATTCAGCCAAAATATCGTAGGGGATGCATTGGTAATTAAATCGCTAATAAATTAGCTCTAACTGTGAGAACATAAAAACAGTAACAAGAGAAAGCGGGGATCTGAAACGAATGACAATAACTCTGATTTGTTTCTTGAGGCTGGCATAGTATTGTTTTTTTTTATATTTTATCATTTTTTTTATTTTTTGTCAAACTGTGAAGAGATTGTACGCCTATAGACTGTACGTAGTTTCTAACTCATTGTATTGACGACGAACGTAAACGTTTATGCATATAGTATCTATTATTTTGAATTGACTAAATATATTTTGGCATCATGATATACATTATATTATATAGTGTTCTGGCCGAGGGCAGGTCTTCCACTGCAATCATAACATTTTCATGTTATGCTTTGCAGATTTACACGTAATTTTAGATCTGGTAGATTCCCGTTGCTTTCCACACCGGTGAATGATGATGATAATTATGATCACCGGTTAATTTTCGGGGACCGTTGGGCTCTAAGCTTTCTAACATTTGTCTTACAATGGAGGAAAAAGCCCTAAAAAGCCTGACCCAAGAGCCTGTCCTGACCGGGAATCGAATCCGGGCCCGCTATGTGACAAGGCAGCTCGCTACTTGGAGACCACAGCGGTGGACGCTGATATACAGGTTGATTCAAAGTCTCCTCACATTTTCCTCATATCGTTAATTTATGTATTTTGTTATATGTAATTGGAAACTATGCCAACAATAGACGAAAGATTAGCTGTCATTTATGCTCGTATACGAGAATTAACGTATGGGCAGGTTCAAGAACAATTCACTAGAAAGTTCAGAAAACCAGGTCCTAGCAGACAAGCTATTACAGATCTGGTACTGAAAATGAAACGAACGGGATCAGTTGCTAATGAGGAACGTAGAGGGAGGCCGGCTACAATACCAGAAGACGTGCAAATCATACAGGGTGCCATATCACGAAGTCCTGGTGTATGAACCAGAATACTCAGTAGAGAGTTGGGTATGTCGCACATTGCGCTTCAAACTGAACAAACGCCCTTATGACGTCCACATAATGCACAAGACTATATAGCTCGACAAGCTACGTGTGATGACCTGTTAAATGCTATTGAAAACAAACACCGCATGGAACATGTGTTGTTCAGCGATGGGGCAAAATTCCACATATGTGGACATGTCAATAGGCATAATTCTAGGATTTGGGCAGGTGAACAGCGAAAATCCATACAAGAGTTTCAGAGAGACACACCAATGGTAAATGTGTGGCTGGGAATAACAAAAACAAAAATTTACTTCACGTTTGCGGAACCAAGATTATCTGGAAGTATCTATCTTTACATGTAAGAACAACACCTGGAACAGGATGTTGTACACGATACTGTGATTTTGCAGCAAGATGGCGCACCACCCCATTTTGCCATAATATTTTGTGACCACCTCAACGAAGTTTTCCCTGGTAGTGTTCGGTCGTGGTTCACCGAGAATTTCGGCCCGGGCTCCAGATCTGTCACCACTAGACATCTTTGTTTGGGGTTTTGTTAAGTCCTTACAGCAATTGAGAAACCGAATAGCTGCAACGGTAGGCGCAATCGCACCAGCTATGCTGGCAAAACTGTTTTACTGTACACAAGAAAGATTGAGTCTGTGCCGTGACTTAGAGGATCACCATATTGAAATGTACTGAGTTATCATCCAGCAGTCATTACTTTCCATATGTAATAACACGTTTGGCATAAAACATTGGTTTGACGAAAATGTCAAGAGACTGTTGAATCACTTTGTATATAAGTAGTAGTAGTAGTAGGACTTTATTAGACAAAAAGTAAGATATTTACAATGTTATTTACAAATATGGGTCGCACGGGCAGTAAGCCGTACGTGCTGTTGACAGTCCGTTACAATAAAGTAATAATTGGTACTAGTGTAAAGAAAAATAAACAACAAACACAGCAATAACATTACAATTACATAAAGAAAACACAATAATAATATTACAATTAAATAATGACACAATAGCATTATACACTAAAAAACATTAACATTACAATTACATAAAGAAAACACATTAATATTACAATTAAATAATAACACGATAGCATTATACACTAATTAATTTATATATAATTGTTAATAATTAATGGTATTGCATTTTGATAACATATATTTATTCATGAATGAGTGTTGTCCTTATTTTTCGCGTTTTGTCCAGAAATTTACCGAGGTTTATCCAATTTTCTGGATTTACCAATAACTCGTAGCATGCCAATCTTTCCCGATATGAATTTAGAAATCTTTCCGGTAATAACTGACGTCTCCAATATTCTAAATCATTACATTTTCCTAATATATGTATCTCATCTTCAAAGTTCCCCCACATTGGACATATTCGCATATCGTGATCGTCGCTAATTTTTAGAAATCTCCGTGCCCCTAGCCTAAACCAAGCAAGCCCTGATCTCTCCTTAAATCCTAGATTGAGTATATACGATTCTTTTCCCCCGACGTGTTTTAGGTCTCTTTGTAAACACAGTGAGCGTTTTCCTGTACATTCGCCGAAAGTATCTTGTTGGTTTATATCTAAGTACCTCCTCCTTATTTTTCTCCACACGTTCTTGCGATTTTCAGTCCCTTTTTCCCATATCCAGCCCATCCCAATCTTTTGGAGTTCTCTCCTAACCTCGTCTGCCCAAAATTTAACATCTATGTTTTTAATTTGGTGGTCGTAACAAATTGCTCTAAGCATTGTTTGTTCACCTTGGATTACTCGCAACCAGTATTTGAGTACACGAAATTTAAAGTTAATGTCGTCCTGGAATGACCCGAATTCATATAAAATTCCACAGTTAGAAACGGCCTTACTAAGTCCTGTAATATACTTTAGAAAATGCGTATATACCTTATTTAGTATTTCCGTTCTTTGGAAACCCCAAATCTCACTACCATAGTGCATTACTGGCCTGACCATCGCTCCATACATTTTTTCTAATGTGCTGACTGGAATATCAGGCACTCGACCCAGAATACAGAGTAAACTGTTAAGTTGTCCCCTCCCTTTAAATAATGCTATATAAATATGTTTTTTCCACTTTCCGTTCATTTTCAACGACGTACCAAGATATTCAAAATGTTTCACGTTTTGAAGTACTTGATCTCTGTATTTCCATTCCTCATAAACCGTCCCATTTTTAAAGATCATTGTTTTTGTCTTACTAACATTTACAGTCATTCCCAATTCCTACAGTATATTTCCAGTAGGTCAAGACCTCTTTGCAATCCCTTGATTGTCTTGGAACAGATAATTAAATCATCTGCATACAAACAGGACTGGGATTCTAACATTTCCTATCTCCGGAGCCTCAATTTCTCCTTCTAGCATTACGTCTACAATATCATCAACGAATAGATTAAATAGCATTGGTGATAAAATGCAACATTGTCTCACTCCCCGATTGGCTTCACTGCTCTCTGTAATGTGTTCTTGGTCTACTTTTATACAAAATTTAACATATTTATAAATTGACATTAAAGCATGTATCATTTTATGAGACAATCCTCTCCGATTTAATTTTTCCCAAAGTGCGCTTCGGTCCAGAGTATCAAATGCCATCTTAAAATCAATGAATACACAAAATAATTTACCCCCCTTCATTTTTAGATTGTCATCAATTAATGTTCTCAGAACAAATACGTTGTCCACCGTGGAGTACCCTTCTCTAAAACCTGCCTGATATTTTGAGAGCCTATTGTTCACTTTAGCCCATTGTCTTATTCGTTCGTAAAGTACTTTACAATATATTTTTCCGAACACTGACAAGAGACAAATTCCCCTGTAACTTTCTGGTATCTGTGCCCCACCTTTCTCTTTGTATAGCGGTTGGATGACACCTGTCGCCCAGGCTTCCGGATAATCTCCTCCATTAAAAAGTTTGTTGAACGCAGTTTTCAAAACGTCTAATAATTTATTGGATGATATCATATTTTTCAAGAATTCCCCTGGTATTCCATCAATTCCAGGTGCTTTACCATTCTTTAAACATTTAATGGAAGAAACCACTTCATTTTTTGAAATATCCTGATCCAGTAATTGAATATGAATTGGGTCAGGGATCTCAACTATATTTCCTTGATTATATCTTAACCTCTCATTTCCCAGCACCCTATCAAAGTAACTTCTCCATTCCCCGGGCGTTATTCTTGTCCGATTTATGGACTTTACTTTGAGTTCCCTTAACGCTTTCCATATGTCCGCAATGTTCCCACTTTCAGTCGCGACTCTCATTTCTTCGGATTTCTTATTTGGCCATGGTAGTTTTGTTTCTGCCAATAATTCTTTATATTCCTTTCTCTCTTGCGCATAATTTTTTCTGCTTTCATCTGTGCTTTCTTTTCTAAACTTTAAAAGATTACTTTCGACAAACTTCTTCTTCTTTCTACATGCATTATTGTACCACCCTTTGTCCTTCTGGTTCATTGCGCATTTAACCTTGAAATTTCTCCCTGCTTTTTTGAAAAGATTCTGTCAAAGTTTTAATAATTTCCTCCCCGCTAAGAACATTTAATTGCAGATCCTGTATTAGCGTTTCCAAACTCCTGATAAATTCTTCTCTCTGATCCTCGATCCACCTGAAACGCGTAATTGGCCGTAATATTGTTGCCACCTCATCATTAACTGTCTCACTAATTCCCTTCATATTTAAAATAAGTTTGTTGGGGAAGTAGAGTGATTCGATTCTGGAAACTATACAGAAATTACTTAGGACTGGAATCATGTCTTGTGTGCATATTGAATAATCGATTACGCTACCTCCATTTTTATTAATAAATGTCAGTTCTCCATTTTTTGTCTTCCCCGTATTTCCCATTCAGAATTTCAAGTTCAAATCCATCGCAAAAAGCTAACAATCTGGTTTCCTTCTGAATTTATAATCTTATCTTTGCTTCTCCTACCCTCACCTCGTGTTTCTTTATCATCTGATTTTATAGTGATATTTTCCTCCCCAATCCTACAGTTAAAGTCCCCTAAAATTATTATTCCCGCTTCCGGAAACCTATATTTTATTTCTGCCAACGAGTCAGACAATTCAACGAAAAAATTTGGATTGGCATACCTGGAATTTAGTGGTTGGCGGTAAATAGACAACAGACACATTTCTGCTCTTCCTGTATGGTAATATATACAAATTGCCTCTTTTAAAGCAATATATAACTTTTTAATATATGGGTCTAAGTTGGCTTTATATACAATGGCAACACCACATGGATATCTACCTCTCTTCCCTCTAGTTTCATTACCCTTAAAATAACCTTTCATATTACATAGATTTACGCATTCATTAGCTTTTAACCATGTTTCACCTAGAGCTAATATATCAAAAGTCTCAATAAACTCTACACATCTGTCCATTGAAAGCTTTTGTTTTAACCCTTCGATATTCCATGAACCGACTGTCAATAAACAATATTGTGTTCCCTTGTCATTAGTCTTACCTGAATTTTTCGAACATCCCCCTCTCAATAGTTCCTTTTCTGCGGGTAAATTCAGCAGTCTTAGTGATTTTCTTGTTTGAGTTCTTGTGTCCGCCGGTCGTTCACCTCTTAGAGGTGGGGTATTCTTTTTACGTTCGGCTGTTTTGTGCTGAATGATTATTGGATTCCTCAGAGTTAGTATCGTAGTGCTCCCTCTCTCTTTCTCTCGTGTAGATTTTTCTCCTTCCTCTGCTGTAAGGAGACCACCTGCTGTTGAAACGTCCCCTGTAGGTTTTGGTGACTCGCTCTCAATGACCTCTTCAAATTCATTTTCAGAGTTGTCCATATTTTGTAGTTGTTCCCTGCTCCATATTCGTCCATTTATAATCAATTTATTAAATTGCATGATTGCATGGCAGCCCTGCCTCCTCGCGTCGAGCATGTGTCGCTTAAGAAAGTCCCTTTCGCGGCGCACCTTCTCACTAAAGTCTTCGGCAATATTGATACCGGTCGCTTTAAGATATTTACTGTCTCTAAGGATCCAACATTTTATTTTGTAGTGTGATAATTTGCATACAATCCGTCTCTTTCCACTATTCCAACGACCTACTCTGTGCGCTCTTTCAATATCACTGTCCACCAAATCAATCCCGATTTGCGCCACTACTCTTTTAACTATATGTTCAGTTTCCTCCCAGCTCTCCCTGTCTTCTTCATGCACACCATATATCAGAATATTATACGGCGACTCTGGTTTTCGAGATAGTCTAATTTAGATTCCAGCCATTTCAATCTGTCCTCCATCCGATGCATGTTCGTCCCAATATCACGAATTTTTTCACCCACGTTGTACTTTTCAAACCCCTCTCTCACTTCAGTTGACAATGTTTCAATCAGCTTTCTAACTTCTTCCATAATGCTTTGTCCCCTGCACACTTCAACCACTCTAACAAAAACACGTCCGCTCTTCTCGACGGCTAGCAACTAATTCTGTATATAAGTAATAAATAATAAATCTGTTGGTAATAGGTATAATGTTCCCGAATAAATGTTCCTAAAGAATTTCTCTAAAAATATATACCTACAGTAAGAATCCGTTTTCAAAATATGCAAGTAACCACTCGTAGTATTTAATAATACTAATAATAATAATAATAATAATAATAATAATAATAATAATAATAATAATAATAATAATAATAATAGTAATAATAATATAATAACAATTATAATAACAGTAATAGCCTCAGCAATAATAATAATAATAATATTAACAGCAATAATAATAATAATAATAATAATAATAATAATAACAATAATAATAATAGTGATAGTTTAATATCAATAATAATAAGAATAATAATAATAATAGCCTAATAATAATAATGATAATAACTATAATAATAATATTAATAGCCTAATAATAATAATAATAATAATAAACAATAAAAATATTAATAGTAATAGCTTAATATCAATAATAATAATAATATTAATAATAACAGTAATAGCCTAATAACAATAATAATAATAATAATAATAATAACCTAATAATAATAACTAATAATAATAATAATAATAGTAGTAATAATAATAATAATAGCCTAATAATAATAATAATACTTGTAATAACTTAATAATAATCATCATCATAATAGTAATAGCCTAATAATAATAATTTATCGTATACCTATATGTTGCAAAAATATTTAGTAAGGTAAAGTCATCCCACAACAGGCCTCAGGAGGCGCTTGGGGTAGTAGGAGGTTAAGGCTCCCACTTTTTCTAGACAATCGGCACTTTATGTCAGCCGGGTTGTCAGCCCTGCGTGACGGCCGCCTTTACCCCATAACAAGCGTCTGGTACTCATTTCAGTTAGAGGCTGAGTCGACCCCAAGGCCATAGTGCCGCTAGAAGTTTTGGGTCAGTTTAAAAATCCTGACCCCAACGGGACTTGAACCCTCGACCTTCCGGCTTGTAGCTCAGTGCCTTAACCACTACCCTACGGCGTGCCAGAATCCGAAATTAAATTAGGCTATCTTGTGAAAATACTAAACTCTCTAATTATCATGAAATGTTGGAAACCGTTGTGACTCATTATATTTTACAGACTTCTTGTATAAGTAAAGAACCTACCATCATTCAATATTCCGAAATGTGATTCCTATACTGTTAGCATTCTGCAAAATAGGATTCAATTACAAAAAAATGAATGTAAAAATATAACTAAGCTCGTTTCTTTTCTAGGGAATTCCGAAGGAATGACCAGTTACTGAGGTTCTCGTTAATTTTTTTTAAGTTATATATAACTTCATCGATCCCGCATAGTAAATTCCGAAAATTACCACTCAACCCTCAGCATTGTTTGGAACAATTCGGCATATAGCAATCTTCTCCTTCTTCTTCTTCTTCTTAAACATAATTTGTAGAATTTTCATCCTGTTTATTTCCAAAATCACTCCTCGGAGGAAGACGTATTGGATGTGCATTCACAGTCTATCCATCTCTTGGCAGGTCTTCCTCTTGTTCTTCACCCGTCCATTGGTCTGTCTTCTTTAGTTCTTTTTGCAACTTTGTTTTCTTCCATTCTTTCTATATGAACTTTCCAATATTTTCGTCGATCTATAATAAATTTGGTTATGTCTTGAATATGTAATTTGTCCCTAATTTCTTTGTTATGTATTTTATCAAATAATGTTTTCCCCTGAATAGTTCTTAAGATTTTCATCTAGCAATCAATTAAAGGAGTATATAATTATATATCTTTGTTACTTTCCGAACACAACAAAACGTTCGCCATCTTAGTAATAGTAAAGACCATCTGGAAAATTATAAGAAAGTTCTGGTATTGACAAGTTGGTCTATGACGATTGCAACGCAGTTTACATGGGCCTGACTGGACGTACTTTTGACGTTAGATATAAATAACATTTTTCTGCATGTAGGTATAGCCATTTAGAAAGATAAGATTTTTCTAAATATTTACTTTATTCAAGCCATTTTTACTCGTCAATAATAGTTGCAGCGTTTTGCATTTATGTGACAAGAATTCCCGGACGTCTGTTATGGAGCAACTTAAAAATTAGAAAAAAAAATCTGTACTGTTAAATGAAGAAACTGGTCTTCTTTTATTCCCATCGATACGTACTTTTACCGTTGGCTCGTCATCTATAGGTGACGTCACATGTCGTCACTAGGGAGGAACGACGCCACCTTCAGATGTTAATGAATAAGGTATAGCTTCCTGTCAGCTTTTTTAGTTACGTTGTTGTGCTTGACGTGTCAACCCTGCTGTTCCTCTGTTTAAGATCGAAACACGTGTTGGTATCAATTTGTGTGTGTTATGTCTCTGCTTTATTGGTTTTACTAGTATTTGTAACTTTCATTGGGTAAATGTGCATCCCATATTGATTACCAACTTTTTAGCGGAATTTTCATAAGTAATGCCACGAGTGATTTCCCAATTATCGATACATTCACGACTCACGAAGTGAGGAGTGAATTTATCTAGAGAACTTGGAAATCAAGAGAGGCATTTGTTAGGACTATCTAACAAATAAAATTGAGTTCTTTACTAAAAAATAATTATTTGAATATAGTCACCGGTGTTTTAAAGTATTTATATAGTTAATGTAAACGGCGATGTTTGAAAACAAATTAGAAATGTGAGGTTATGTATATTCACTGCAACTCGATCATATTATTTATTGCCAAATAGGATCGCAATATTGTAAGAATGCACTCTAGTAGAGAAATAATGAAACACATCAAACTATTATAATCAACATCATGCTAATCATTTATATTTTGAATAAACAACTCATTAAAATCACTGAATGTATTCATTATTTGCTATATTGAATGTATTTGTTGGAGAAATGTAATGGTCTAACCTGTTCAGAATATTAAAATAGGAGGAGCTTTCTTTATCACAAAAGCAGGAGCTGATAAAGTGAAATCGATAAAGAGAGAGGTGAAACACGACTATCATTGTTGTAAAACAGAATTCATTGAAACGTGATTGATCATTGACTACCATTTGCGATATGAGTTAAATAGTCAACAATAATCTAACAAGAGGTTGTGATTTTGTCTAAATAATAACTCAACGTCACGTTGGATTTGGAGTGACTATTTAGCGAATAAGACAACATCAGAAGCTAAAAATAATTATAATGTTTAATATTTACCAAATGTGAGGTTATGTATTGCTATCTTACTTCTGAGCGATTTATAAGACGCCTGTATAGTTATAAATAGCATATCTTTATGTTAGATCTCTTTGTCTTGGAAAAATATTAATGACAGCCTGTATGTGAAATCCTATTAACAATAATGCAGATTCATTATAAAAGATTTAATATTTTTTTTAGAGCAACAGAACTACCTTTTTTTTGGGTAATTTTTTAATCTGTTATATTTTGGCATTTCTTGCTGCATCATGTCGATCGTACATTGTTGAACCGCTATCCTTGTCAAATAAGTTAATTTGCAGAGATATCTCTCATTACCAAGAGGAAGAAGCAATTTTATCAACAGGAAGAGGCACAATTATCGTTCTATGAGATAAATAGTCACTAAAGTATATTATTTTATCTTGTATTATGAATGTGGTTTAAATGATCAAATATACCCTGGTAGTAATTACAACCCACTGTTGTAAAAAAGGAAATATCCGTATCAGAGTTTTCGAACCAGAGCAGAGATTTGAAGCCATAGTCTCCCGAATGAGTCCCAAACGCTATCCCTTGAGTAATGTTGGCCTGTCTCTGTAACATTATGAATAATGTCGTTCAACATGCATCATCTAGCCAAATTAAATATTCTTGTTACACCATAAATTTTATAAAAGTCTTGTCTATAATTAAAGTAAATTTAAGTAATAAATTTTAAGTTATTCCTAACTAATCTCTATTGCCACTAGGAGGTGAGTTTGTCCAAGTGTGTATAATTTATCAGAGTTTGCACGCCACTAAGTTCTGAAATTTTATCTCCGCACACTTACACCTGCAAGTAGATAACATTTTATAATATTAATACGTAACAGTTTTAATCTAACAGCGGGTATTTATACACATCATGCAACTCCATGTAATTCTGAGGCCACTTCAGTCTAACTCATTACATTGAAATATTATACAGGGTGTTACCGAAAGTGCAGATTTGTCATGTGGTGGTAGGAATCATTCATACAAGTATTTTAACGCAATGAACCTTGGATCGGAAATGCATTGTTGTGGGTCTACAGAATAAAACAGCATTTAAAACTGTTCAACACATTGTTGTTTATTTATTAATTCCAAGAAAAATGGAAGGTATTACATGTTATTTTACAGTAATAGTTGGGGCGACCATTGAGCTGGATGCACAGCTCCGCGCGTCTCACCTCGAACTGATGAACTCTAAAGAAGCATATCTGGATGCTCCCTAATCTTCGCAGCCGCTTCACGATCCTTGTTATAAGCTCTGGAGCTGTGCATCCAGGTCAATGGTCGCCATTTCCAACAATTACTGTAAATACTTTTCATTTTTCTTAGAATTAATAAATGAACAACCATGTATTCAACAATTTTAATTACTGTTTTATTCTGTAGACCCACAACAGTGTATTTACGACCCACGGTTCATTGTGTTAAAATACTTGTATGGACGTACCTTACCACCACACGAAATATCTGCATTCATTTCGATAACACCCTGTATACACATACAGTAAAACGTGTTTAATCCTTAACGTGAATAATGCGGAAATCTGTCCAATGCGAACACATTTATTGGTCCCGGCGAAATAATAGTAATTTTACGTGTATTTATTTTGCATAAAACGGAATCTGTCCAACGCGGAAACGGAAGGACATTTTTATACAATTCATGCAAACAAAATATAAAGCGGAAAGACAGAGTGAGAAATAAATTAGTTTCCACTCAATTGATTACCCGTTAGGCCAAAAACAATAAAGAATGATTTCTGCCGCCGAGTGAATTTTTCCTGTATCCAAAGTTTTCTATCGGCTTCACTGCACACACATTGCGAAATACAGATACTGTACCTGTCTTACAAATAACCATTTCAATATAAAATCTTATATTAATTTAAGTTCTGAGGCCGACCTTTCACAGGTAGCTTTCTGAATTCACGGAATAAAGATGGCTAAAACACATGTTTCATTGTCATTAAACGAAAATTAAAAGTGATTAAAGATAAAAAAAACTGAATGCCCGAAATAATGACTAAACTTAAATGTGGAAAACTCAAGTTTATGGGACTTTAAAACACAAAGAAAAATTATGAATGAATGGATGCAAGGAAATGGTAAAAAGAAGAGAAAGCTAAAAAAAGATTAGAAATAAAGAAATCAAGGAACTATTGTGGGAGTGTTTTACAAGTGCACGATCAAAAATCTCCAAATTTCCGGACCGATGCTCCAAAGTCAAGATCTAGCTGTTGCTAAATCCTTAGGGAATAACAATTTTAAGGCAACTTCAGGTTCGCTGGAGAGTTCTAAAATACGACATAATGTAGTGTGGATTGAAATTTGCGGGGAATCAAAGGATGTGGACAAAATTGAAGTTAATGAACGGAAACCGAAAATGCATACTTTAATTTCAGGATACGCGCCTAAGAGACAGGTTTAACGCGGATGAAACGGAAATGTTTTTTTTCTGCATGCTGGTGTCAATGTGGCTTTTACAAATAGTGATTCAAACCAAATGGACAAATAAATATCAAAATAAAACAAACCTTATTATCACTAACCCTAAAGTTCATTGTTAAGATTTGTTGTATTTACCATGCCGATATGTACTTTGATTAATGCCTCCATCGCCACGATCAGTATGTTATTGTTTCATCTTGTCATTCGATGCAATCATTTTGATTGAATAACATGTGTTTCTTGTGCTTTGTTCCCAGTTTATAATGTCGAGTAAAAGAAAAGAAAAATTAGTACCAAAGAGAAAAAAATTAGTGCTGCCGCTTAAAGTAAAAATAGAAATAGACTTGACCTTTTATACGCGTTGACGGGTTGTTTGCGTCTATATCACGCTGTTTCAATATTGATGAATCAAAAAATCGGAAGACAACATAAGGAATTCTATCGCAGATTCCACACCTGCATATCAATCTTAATTGAAAGAGCTTTTAAAAGCGGTAAAACAGGGGGATAAATTACCAAGTTCTTTAAGTCCTTGCCTAAAACCGGACGGTAATAATTGATACAAAGTGTTCAAAATCTCTCATTAATTATTTTTTTTTACTATTTACCTCATGCACGAAATGGGATTCAATCACCAATCATATTTCAATGATTTTTTAATTACAACCAATCACAGTGCTGTTTCACCTCGAATTCATCAAACAAAGTTTATCATATGTAATGCCACGAGTGATTTCCAAATAATCAATAAATTCACGACTCACGGCGTGAGGAGTGAATTTATCTAGATAAGTTGGAAAACAAGACTGGCATTTGTAAGGACTCTTTAACGAATAAAATTGAGCTGTTTACCCACAAATCATTATTTAACTATAGTTGTTTTAAAATATTTATATATTTAATCGTAAACGGTTGTTTGAAAACAAATGAGAAACGATTGGTGCGCTTCATTGGCTTCATTTATTCATCACTGCAACCAGGTCATATTATTTATTGCCAAAGGATCGCAATATTCTAAGAATGCGCTCTAGTGGAGAAATTTATAACCAACATTATAGGCATTAATTAATTTCTGATGTCCTATGATGTAAATATGTAATTACATTTTTCTGCAACGTTATTTCCTGCGAAATAATTCGTTTAACAAATTTCAAACAGTGTTTTATTTTTTGTTTGTGGTATAATCAATTGCTACATATGCATTTGTATTATCTCTCGCAAGCACTGTGTGTTTACATTCGTGCATTATATATACAATCTGGTAGCCACATGCAGCAACTGCAAAATAATGCTATGACCTATTCAGAATGCTAAAAAGGAGGAGCTTGATTTTAAAGTGATAAAATTAAACTGATAAAATCGAGGCGAAATACGATTGTGATTGGTTGTAAATAAAAATCATTGAAATGTGATTGCTCATTGACTCCCATTTGGGGCACGAGTTAACTAGCCATGTTAAAGAAAGCTCCTCCTTTTTAACATTCTGAATATGTCATAGCATTATTTTGCAGTGACTGACTCCACGAAATACGGCTACTAGATTACATATAGCCTATAGTGCACGCATGTCAGCTGATAGTGCTTGCGGGAGATAATATAAAAACATTTGTAGCAATTAATTATACCACAAAACAAAGGAACCACTGTTTGCACTTTCTTAAACGAATTATTTCCCAGAAAAAAACCTTGCAGAAAAATGTAATTGACACATTTACATCATAGGACATCATAAATTATTTAATGCCTATAATGTTGGTTATACATGTCTCCACTAGGGTGCATTCTTACAATATTGCGATCCTTTGACAATAAATAATGTGAGATGGTTGCAGAGTTGAATAAGTGTAACAGCCGTTTCTCATTTGTTTTCTCACATCGCTTCTCATTTGTTTTCAAACATCGCCGTTTTCATTAAACATATAAATATTTTAAAATAACTATATTTAAATAATGAATTGTAAGTAAACACTTTAATTTTAATCGTTAAATAGTCGTAACAAATGCTACTCTTGATTTCCAAATTATCTAGATAAATTGGATTTGACTCGTGGCATTACTTATGACTATTTAACTCATGTTGCAAATGGTAGTCAATGACCAATCACGTTTCAATGAATTCTGTTTTACACCAATGACAGTCGTGTTTCACCTCACTCTTTATCGATTTCTCTTGATCAGCTCCTGCTTTTGTGATAAAGAAAACTCCTCCTTTTTTAATATTCCGAACAGGTTAGACCATTATTTTTCTCCAACAAATACATTGAATATAGCAAATAATGAATAGATTCAGTGATTTTACTGAGTTGTTTATTCCAAATATAAATGATTAGCCTATAACGTTGATTACAATAGTTTGATGTGTTTCATTATTTCTCCACTAGAGTGCATTCTTACAATATTGCGATCCAATTTGGCAATAAATATGATCGAGTTGCAGTGAATATACATAACCTTACATTTCTAATTTGTTTTCAAACATCGCCGTTTACATTAACTATATAAATATTTTAAACACCGTTAACTATATTCAAATAATCATTTTTTAGTAAAGAGCTTAATTGTATTCGTTAAATAGTCCTAACAAATGCCACTCTTGATTTCCAAACTCTCTAGATAATTTGGAAATCATTCGTGGCATTAATAGTTTTTATTTTATTCTGCAATCTTGGAACGTATCCCCTATATAGCCATACAAATTAACATTTCATATTCTCGATTTATATATTCGCGGAATATATCCCCCGCGAATAAGGAGCTTTTTACTGTACTTCACTTTTCAACAGCAGCGGAACTACAAGAAATCCAAGATACGTTAAAAAGACATATACGGTACTCTTTAATCTAGGAATGTAAATAAGTTTTAGTTTTTTTATAATGCGGAAAAAAATGGTCTCACCTGATTCCGCTTTTAGCAAGTTTTACTGTGTGTGTGTGTGTGTATATACGAGTATTTCTATAATTCATATATTTATATACACATTTTTAATGTTTACACATCTTTCTGTTACTAGAGTTTAATTTTCTTTCTCCACTCGTCTCTATCCATCCACTCCATCTCCTCCAGTCCTCTTGATCTCATTCCACTTCTTATTTCTTGCAACCACGAGTTTCGAGGTCTCCCTTTGCTCCTTCTTCCAGATGGACACAATTACAATGTTTTCCTGGGTATCCTTTCTTCCTGCATTCGTCGTACCACCAATTTAATTGTTTATATCTTATATATTATCTACTATACAAGACTTAGATCTGCTGAAATGAGATATCTTCGGAGGACTGCAGGATACACACTACTACATCACAAAAAAATGAAGACATCTTAGAAGAATTACACATGGAATCTTTAGAAAACAACATTTCTGATTATAAGTCAAGATGGATACAACATGTTCATCGAATGGAAGATCACAGAATACCCAAACAAATGTTAAGATATCAACCTGCAGGAAGAAGAAGACCAAGACCTCCTCTCAAAAGACTTTTGGATGGTGTTTCTCTTGAGGCCGAAACAGGTCAACAAATGACCTAAATTCGTGAATATACTATGAAGATGATAATCTACTATTGAATATATAATATTCATTTTTTTCTCGTATGACAATATTTCTTTTTCTTTATTTTTTTTAATTTTGAACATCTTGCTGCTCTCTTCAAGAAATCCTTTTCCATTGATATAGGTTTCTGTTCTCGTTTTTGTTAAATTTCCAAACTTCAGCTCCATATGTGACAGTACTTCTCACTATTGAATTTCATATTTGTAACTTATTTTTTTGGTTATACTTGAATGAGTTCAAATCGGATCATTCATTGTCTGTTCCATAAGACTCCATTCATCATTGCTGTTATTGCTCTACTTTTATTTATTCAGTTCTTAATATCACTTTCTTTTTTATCTACTTTTATCTACTTTTACTCCCAGATACTCAAATTCATCACAACCCTTATGATCTTCTAAATATTAAATCTTCGGTATCTGCTCCACATCCCATTTTTTTCTAAATTTATTTTGAACCCCGTTATCGTATTCGTCCAATAATTTCCTGAACATAAACTCTATGCCTTCATATGCTTGATCAATTACTGTCTGGATATCTGCAAATAAACCAGTGGCGGTTTCTGCTTAACCTGGCAGCGGGTCACTATATTACTCACAAAATTTAACCAATTTACGGACTGGATCTATCAAACCCGTAGTTTCATGGTCGCTCGGATATAAGCTCTCCATACATCTCTATCCTGAAATGTTCTCCAATCATATGTATAATCTACTTCCTCAAATCATGGTTAATATTATTTAGCCACCTCATTCGTGGTCAACCAACTGGGCATTTTGTCTCTGGTATTCCTACAAGAAGCTTCCATTCCCCTCTTTCATTTTTCATTTGTACGACATATCATGTCCATCGTAGTCTACGTGACTTAACTCTTCGTTTTATATCTGGTCTCCTCTAAACATTATGTAGTTCACTACTATGAAGTATTCTCCATTCACCTGTCTGTTCACCCCTGTTGGATCCAAAAAATTCCTAAGAACTTTATTGTCAAATACTCGTAATCTCCTTTCCTGCCTTAAACTAAGAGTCCATGTTTCGCATCCATATAATATAACTGAAAGAATGAGTTCAAATCGGATCCCCAAAGCTGTTTATAATTATATACCAAGAATACGAAGACGTCCTATGAAACGCTGGAGGGAAAAGTTTCTATAGGATCGTAACAGGTCTTGGCCTAATACTTGGAAGGAAGAAGAAGATAATATAACTGGGAGAAAAACAGTTTTATATATCTTCAGTTTGACGCTTTTTTAGAGAAACTGGGACGACAAGAGTCCATGTAATGTAATTGCATGCATTCCCATAATTTAATCTTTAACTTCTCTTCACATTTCATTCTTGTTTGTAATTATAGTTTCTAGGTAATTACTCTTAAAATTAGCTTTGAAATTAAGTTAATCGCATAAGAAAATTCAAAGACATATACCAACGAAATGACCTAATCGTTTGGCTCAGAATAAAAATATAATAATTCCATCTCACGTTTGGGGTACTTCTATGTGAAACACGCCACCCGGGCCTTACAGTCACACGACACGTCGGAGAAGGATTTCATTATGGATAACACAATACTCTTTTTTGACCACACAGGACATGGAGGACTTCCCGGAATGAGGGATCAGCTTAAATCAGGGCCTTTTCCGAGACAACGTAAAATTAGGACGAAGCACAACGTTCACACACACACACACACACACACACAACACACACACATTCATAACAAAAATGGCGAATATGTTAATGATGATTATTAATGATGTTTGGCGACCGTTTGGATCTCAAGGTTTCCTGATATTTGTATTACAGGTAGGGAAAAACCACGAATGAATCATCAACGAGGAAAATTGTTCCGACCGGATATCGAACCCGGTCTATACTGCGTACGAGCTAGCGATTCTACACCGTGACCATGGATAAAACAAATAATAATAATAATAATAATAATAATAATAATAATAATAATAATAATAATAATAATAATAATAATAATAATAATAACAATAATAATAATAATAATAATAATAATAATAACAATGATAATAATGATAATAATAATAATGATAATAATGATAATAATAATAATAATAATAATAATAATAATAATAATAATAGATAGATAGATAATCGGTTGATTAATGTCTTTGACATCGTTCGATTCCTAATAGCCAATTTTGTCGGTCCATCCAATTTCCTGATTGTAAATGTTTCTCCTTCATGTATAAATATATTCTCTGGCACCAGGAGGTTTGAGGTCTTCTTCTTCCTCGTCTACCCTCAGGTTTCCATTCCAAAACACAATTTGATATCCGATTCTCTTCCATTCGCTGGATATGTCCATAGCATCTTAATTGCTGCGTTTTAATATAATCTAACATATTGTATTAAATCTTCATTTTCTCCCTTAATAGTAATAATATTAATAATAATAGTAATAATATTAATAATAGTAATAATAATAGTAGTAATATTAATAGTAATAATATTGACAATAATATAGTAATAGTAATAATATTAATAATAATAGTAATAATAATAATAATAATAGTAATAATAATAATAATTATTATTATTATTATATATTATTATATTATATTATTATTATTATTATTATTATTATTATTATTATTATTATTATTATTATTATTATTATACATTAATACAGAGAGAAAAGAAAATACATCCTTAACAAATATGAGTTAAGTTAAGGTTAGTTAGGTCTAAGGCATGTAATATTAAAAGAAAGAAATATACGAATACAATATACAAAATATAAAATAAAATGCTAGGCAAAAATACAAGATGGAAAATTAAAAACAGTAATATAAAAGAAAATGGAATTTAAAACAAAGTTACATTGAAATAAACTATTCACTTAAGTTACATTAACTGTTCATGGCTTAAATCTACCAAACCAGAACTTGTTCAACTTAAATTTTTATTCTTTGCAAATAAATGTGGGAAAGAGTATAGTTTATTCTTAGATTCACGACTGCAAATCCAACTATTTTGATCATGAATCTGCAAGCTAAATTTCCTACAAAACGTCTTTCCTCTGCTGGTGTGCGCCAGTTTTAAATATAGTTCACGTAACATCTATCAAGCTCCTTTATTATAAACTTATCTTTTAAACTTAAATTAGAAGAGTTGGTATGTTCAACGACCATTATTTACATTTTTTATTTATAATTTATTTATTTATATACAGATTTTTAATGTTTACACATATTTCTGTGCCTGAAGTTATATTTTTCTTCTCCACTCGTCTGTATCCATCCACTCTATATCCTCCAGCCCTCTTGTTCTAATTCGAGTTCTTATTTCTTGCAACCACGAGTTTCGAGGTCTCCCTTTCCTTCTTCTTCTGGATGGACACCATTCCAATGTTTTCCTGGGTAACCTTTCCTCTTGCATTCGTCGTACCACCAAATTAATTGCTTATCTTATATATAAAAATTAATGTTTGTTTGTTTGTTCGTACTTTATGCGCGGCCATACCGTTGATCCGATTGTGATGGGTTTTTTGCAAAATGTTCAGGAGATTCCCGGGATGAATATAGGCTATAAGAGAGTTGTGATACTCAACTCCTACAACCTTAAAAATCTCCCTTTGTAGTGAAAACCGTGAAAAAAGTAGCTCTTTGGATGCTTAAATGGCTTACGCTTCCTAAACCATAAGAAATACACAAAGTTAATGTACATAGAATTGAATATCTCAAAAAGCTCTAGAAACGTCCGTAACAGCATATGTTTATCTCTTACGGATAACTCACAAAAACCATTTTTGTCTTTCATTGATACCAAGAGTCCCTTATCTCTTACGGATAACTCACAATAACCATTTTAGTCTTTCATTGATACCAAGAGTTTCGCGCCGTAGCCGAGTGGTTAAGGCACGAAGTCTTGGCGCAGACCTACAGGACTTTCACTGGTTCGAGTCTCTACGGGGGAAGAAATTTTTCTCATGGAATGTCGGCCAGATGGGACCGGTGCACAGTGGGTCAGAAATGAAATCTAGCTAAAAAAGTGTTTTGACTCATTTGACTCACTCTCATCAACTTATCTTTTTTTTTCACTCTGATATAATTGTTATATGGGGGTTCTTAACTTATATGCAAAGGAGGATACAATTCTAAATTTCAATAAGACAAAAATGTCCTAATTGCTGAATTTTATGGTAAAAAGTAACATTTTTATAGTCCGCCCATGACATGAGAATTGAACGTTCAGGCAGGACAACGTCTGCCGGGTACGCTAGTATCTTATATAATCTACATTGAATATCTAATATTCATTTTATCTCGTATCACAGTATTTCTAATTTTTTTTAATTTTGAACATTTTGCTGCTTTCCTCAAGATATCCATTTCCATCAATAAGTTTTTGTTCTAAGTTTTTTTTGAATTTACAAACTTCAATTCCATATGTGATAGTACTTCTCACTATTTAATTGTATATTTGTAACATTTTTTTTATTATATGTCTGTTCCATAAGACTCCATACATCATTGCTGTTATTGCACTACCTTTATTTATTCTGTTCTAAATATCACTTTCTTGTTTATCCTCTTTATCTACTTTTACCCCCAAATAATCAAATTCTTCACATCTCTAATATAACCCTTTTGATCTTCTAATATTAAATCTTCGGTTTCGGCTCCACATCCCATATAAAATGTATTTTCTAAATTTATTTACAAACCCCTGTTATCGTATTCGTCCAATAATTTATTTACAATTACTAAGATATTATATTTCAAATCACAAGAAAACTAAATATTTACATTTCGTACACTATAACCACTATTAAATACATCATACTGTATTAAAACTGTAAACAACATTTATTCACTCATATGGGCTCTCAAATATAACAATAATTCAATAATTTTAGATTGCGGATTTAATGAACCATTGAACATCTAGTTCGCGCCGCCTCTCCTATAAACGTATTAAGCTGTTACATAAAGTGCAACAAGGTTTCTCAAAAGAGCACTGTCAATTTCAAAATATACAAGAAATAGTTATGCCTATACAATAGCCCAGGAATCCTTCTTCATCGAAGATATCAGACACTGTTTCAGACTACCGGAAACGCAAGCATACAGAATCGTCATCGAGGAGAGACAGAACAAAGCCGCCCAGATACCGACAGAAATATGGAAACAGACGCAATGAAAACAGAAACCTGGAAGGCAAACCGAATTTCGAACTTCGACCCTGTACACACGTTTCGCAGCCCATGGATTTCATGGGAATATATGCCTGAACAACATGTACCATGAACCCAAGGAGGACTGCATCTGTAAATTATGCAACTATCCCTGTCCAAAATATCATCTAGCGAAGTGTAAAAACAGGACTCTGCCTCTAAACTATTTAATTAAAGACTGGTAAAAAAGCTAAATTTAATTTGATGTACACATTGTGTTTAATAAATATATTATAAAGTGCTGTTACAATGATATTTCATATTTTTATAAGAGTATATTGTGAATTACACTATTTTACCGTTATTTACATGCATTCTGAAATAAATTATTTTGTTTTGGGAACATTAACTCATAAGCTATTTAGGACACTTTCACTTTTATAACATATTAAAATCAAATTATATAATAATCTTATATTGTGACAATTGAGTTTTTCTTCTTGCTGTAAATTTAATACAGTACAGTTACACATTTCACCTAAAAATAATTTACTTAAAATATGAGCTGAGTGAAATATATTACCAAAAACACTTTCTTCATAGTTAAAATCCATACACATACTGTTCTAACTATAGTTGCAATATTTGGAAATATATGTATTACTGGTATAGACTTCCCAAATGCATAATGTTATACATGCATAACTCCATAAATTACATAAAAAAATTTATAAAATCCTATGTCGAACTGAAATACATACAATCTGCAAAAATTGAAGATTTTTCTATTTAGTCTACAACAGAAAAGAGAGAGAGAGAGAGAGAGAGAGAGAGAGAGAGAGAGAGAGAAGAGAGAGAGAGAAAGAGAGAGAGAGAAAGAGAGAGATAAAGAGAGAGAGAGAAAGAGAGAGAGAGAAAGATAGAGAGAGTGAGAGAGATAGAGAGAGTGAGAGAGAGAGAGAGAGAGAGTGAGAGAGGAGTTGTTTAGAGATTTCTTTGAAAGTTTTTATATCAGGAATCCACATGTTGATGTGTAAGGTATGTAACATGTTCTTTGGACCATTATTAGATGAGTTCTGATAAATTAAACAACTTATCATCTTAAAAGAGGCACTGTACGAACTATTAACCTATCAGAACCCATTTTATCAGGGTACAAAAGACACGCTTATATCTAATTCACCACCAACACATTGCTTTGTAAATAGGTTACTGGATACCATGGGTTGCTTATAATAAAACACTTTAACAACATCCGTAAAGAATCGGTGAAATAAATTTGACAGTACATATCTGTCCCATTATATATATATATATATATATATATATATAGTGGAAAGCAACGGGAAGGTAGTAAAGCTGCAAAGCGTATCATAAAAATACTATGATTGCAGTGAAAGACCTGCCCTCGGGCATAATTACTACATATATATATATATATATATATATATATATATATACAGAATTCATGTAAAGGAGGAAATATTATTTCTCGGACATCGTACAGTTCTTCAAACTGTTCCAAACGATATATACATTTCTTCTTCTTCTTCTTTCCAGGATTAGGTCAATGGGACATGTTCCGGTCTCAAGTCCATGATTTCCTCGGCCGTCCCAAAGATCTTTTTTTCACGCGGTTCGTAGATGTTGATCGTTTTGGGTAATGTTGTCATGTCCATTCTGTCTAAATGATTTTTCCATCGGTGTTTGTGCTCTTCTAGTTTATCGAGTATTGAAAATATATCCAGTTCATTTCTTATTGATCCATTATGTAATCTACCCATGCGTGTACATCCTTTTACGGATCTTAAAAAATGCATTTCAGTAGCTTGAATACGTGAGATATATTTTTTGTAAGTACCCAAGATTCAGATCCATATAAAAGAATAGTAACACCCATAATTTTATAAAACCTGAGCTGAGTTACTCTTCGAGTCTTTCGGAGAGTTCTTTTATGGTGCCACACATCATTTGATATCGGTTAAATTTGTTATGTATATCGCAAACATACTATATGTTATATCTGATCCAAGATAGTTAAAGTGTGCTATCTGTCCTATTATTTAATTATTGATTACTATTTTTGCTCTGACTGGCACTTTGCCCTGAAAAGCCACAATTTTAGTTTTTCAAGTTGAGACTTTAAGATTATAATAGAGTCCTAATTGATTCAACCTGTAAATGACTCTTTTTAATCATTCTCTGACTCCTGTTTAATCACCAGATCGTCTGCTTACATTAAAGTATTTATATAAATTTCCTTATTCATTTATATTCCTATTGGACTTGATTTATTTTCCATTTTCCAACAAGCTCGTCAAAAAATATATAGGTGATAATGTACACCTTTGTCGAACTCTTCCATTTATATATTTTTAAAAATAAAATAGCAAGATAATACTTGCAATAATATTAATCCTGAAATACCTTGTAATCTCTGCCAAATATGATGCTGATCCCTTGCAGTTAAGATCATAAATTTCCTTAAGAACTGATTATTAACAATTGAACAATATATTATCATGACATCATTTACAACATTGTAACACTTTTTTTTCATATGAATGTCAGACGTTAGTTGACTACTTTTGAAAAAGTTTAGTAATATCAAAATAAGAACAACTGTTTCTGCAAGCACTTTGCTTTTAAGTCTCTAAATCACAGCAATATAAAACCCGTCTGATGTGACTTCAGAACTTTGTGCGGTAAGAAATACTTTGCCTCAATACATCGTTTGGCACATGTTTTCTTTCAAGATGTTTTCATCTACTTTTTTGAGGGTTATATTTTTATGGCCGTAAGACAGTTCCTGCGACAACAACAAGGCTTATTAATAGGGAAATTTGAACAGAGTAGCAATATATATGTTAAAGTTAGTAACTAAATATATTTTCTCCAGTAAGTGGTACAGTAATTATTATTTCTCTGCTACTCCTCTCAGTATTTTTCTTTGTCTTTCTTTTTCTGCTTTTTTATACTACCCACCCTTCTGAAAACTTTTCCCATTCATCCAAGGAAAAATACGTTGCATTAAGCCAACCAACCCCTCAAAATGTCTAAAACCCCTAACCCATTTTTTTAAGTTTCTCCTGTGTAGATGCCATTTTAGTTTCTTTTCATTTTACTTTAAATTCGTCTAGAATTTTGTGTGGGAGGGAGATTTTCTGAGGTGGGAAGAGAAAGAGTAGTAAACTGTGCTATCTGTTCGTCTCCATCCCCTTTCTCTCTTGTCTCTTGGCATTGTTATTAAAGCTCTCTTCTTTCTGAAAGCAGAAAAGGATGAAGAGCCAAGGAGTGTATTCTCGGAGAAAAGTTTAGAGTTTTCTTCAAGATTTCACGTCTGACTCTTCAAATGATTATAAAACATCATTCTGAAACTGTGTGGTCTCTACTGCAATCTTGTATCACAGTAAAATACGGCGCAGCTCAGAAAACGTTTCAGCAGCGGTCAGTGTCCACAAGCGTTTGTTAGCTTAACATACGTATTTAAGAATTACATCTATATTATGTTCTACTTGGCTTTACGTCATATTCAAAGAAATGTTTTGTATTATTTAATTATGTACTTTATATGGCTATACATTTATTATAATGGTTTCATGATTATCTTTCCCCCGAATTACTTAGTCCACCGCTGTGGTCTCGAGGTAGCGTACTGCCTTGTCACGCAGCGGGCCCGGGTTCGATCCCCGGTCGGGGCAGTATTTCAGGATGAGGTTTTTATCGGGGTCTTTCCTCACCTATAAGACAAATATCAGGAAACCTTAAAGGCCCAAATGGTCCCCGAAATCATATGGTCATCATCATCATCCTTATCATTATCATCATCATCCTTATCATTATCATCATCATCATCGTTCACCGGTGTGGAAAACAACGGGTAGCTACCACACCTACAATTCTCTAGTAAAGCTGCAAAGCATAGTATGAAACTGTTATGATTGCAGTGAAAGACCTGCCCTCGGGCAGAATTACTATGGATGGATGGAGAATTACATATTTCACTCGCTTTCTCTTCATCTTCCTTATTAGTGATTTAAATTCCTCTTTTGTGAGATCCGCCAACAACATTATTTACTTCCTGACGTTTTGTGTATTCCTTACGTCATCATCATCAACAACAATCACGGATTAAGCCCGTGTGGCTTGTTGCGATCTCTTATATTCTTTACAAAATCCTGTTTTCAATATTTACGAGACTTTTAGTAATAAAACTATTTCCTCTGGGTACGTTACTGGCGTTCCGCAGAGTGAGATGTTCGATGTGATTGCCATCTTAAGGCTAGACATCATAGCCTCCAGTTGTATGAACCCCAAATGTAGGGCTGCCTCTTCCGCTCTTATGGACCGTTTAGGACTTCTCCATTTTTACTCCGGGAATGAGTCTCCAAGTGTTCCCCCTGGACAAAAGGTTCTTCCTCCGCACATTTATTTCTATCCTTTGATGTCTTCATACGTTACCCTGTGTGAGGGATCCTTCGATCAGGCCAGTGTGACCTGAAGCTCGCGAGGGAAGGGACGCTAGACCCTTTGATGAGACTGCCTCATAGAGGGTTCTCATCCGCTATCCAGGTATTCCTTATGTATTCTGCCTTATTCTTATGTATTTTCTTCAAGAATATTTGTTACTTATCGACATAAGTGTTTCTCTTTTCTTCAAAGTAGTGTTTTTTTCCAGTATTGTATATATATATATATATATAATTGTTTTACAATTTCACTTTCTACCCTCTTGTGGCTAATGCTTTCAGTTGTTTGTCGTGTATTGAAGAAATCTGAAAATAAAATGATGCTGTACATCTTAGAATACAGTTGTTTTATGCAGTGAAACATTATTCACTCTAGCTTTGTCCGCAAATTTCTTGCCCGAAGAATTTATATTTGGCACACTGAATAATATCTATTCTACACGATGACAGTGACATAACAAAAGTCTATACCTCTGCGAGAAATATGATGTGTACTCCCATTTCATGATTTATTCCCAAGATAATGAGATCACAAACTATTTGTGCTTACAAGCTGCATTCCGACCTAAGCCATGAAATTATTCAAGTGAGAAACATTTGAAAGCACTGCTACCTTCGGAGGTGAAGCTAAAATTCTTGGTTTTATTTAACAATTATGAATGTTAAAAATCCACTGACATGGAAATCAAATCCTTGTCAAAATTAAAGATGCAGGGGTCCCTAGTCAGGAATGTTCATTATTCTTGCAGTCGGGTCAAGTTTTGAATATTGTTCCTCAATATATATTATATTTGTTCATTAAGGTATATTAAATTAGTTATTTTATGTAAAATACATATTAATTTAATATTAAACTCAATTCAAATTATTGACTTAGGCCTGTATCTATCATTTTACTTTAGATGACATCAGTTTAGTCTTTACCTGATATAGTACTAAAACTACGTAGGTATTTTTATAATCCCTTTAACTATGTTTACGAGCATCACGTGGCTTATCTAATATATAAAAATGAACGTTTGTTTGTTTGTTTGTTCGTACTTTATGCGCGACCATACCGTTGATCCAATTGTGATGGGGCTTTTTGAAAAATGTTCAGGATGTTCCCGGGATAAACATAGGCTATAAGAGAGTTGTGATACTCAACTCCTACGCCCTTAAAATTTGACCTTTATAGAGGAAAACGTGAAAAAGTACCTCTTTGGACCCTTAAATGGCTTACCCTGCCTAAACCATAACAAGTATAAAATTAATGTACACAGAATTGAATATTTCAAAAAGCTCTAAAAAAAGTCCGCGACAGTATATGTTTAACTCTTACAGATAACTCACAATCACATTTTTGTCTTTCATTGATGCCAAGAAGCTCGAGACAAGTACGTAGATTCCTGTGCAAGCATAGCAACACATGGCGGGTATTATTTTACGGATAACACACCGGATAATCAGGACGGGAATCTTAAAATAATTAATTATGATATACATTTATAATTATGTTTCTTTATACTTATTCAACTAATCATAAAAAGTAAATTAATGTTTTTTTTGTCTTTCAGCTCATTTATGCCAAGAAGATCAGGATGAGTAGATTCCCGGTCAAGGCCGGGTAAACAGCACTGGGTATCTAAAAATAATTACGGTATAATTGTTTCCTATCACTTATTTAACAAAACGTAAAACACGTAAATTTTCGTATTTGAGCTCATTTATGTCAAGAAGATCGGGGTAACTAGATCCCGGAAAACGGAGGGTAATCAGCACGGGTTATCAAAAAAATATAAATTTATAATTATTTTTCCACTCACATATTTAATTAAACTTAAAAATACATTAATTTTCATTTATTTAGGCGTAGCAGCGCATGCCGGATATTAGCTAGTAGAATATAAAAACGCATTTCGTCCTTTTAATTGAGGCACATTTGGACCATGGACCAATAAAACATCTGAAAACATTATATCTATTCTACAGTGTTCTGCCCGAGGACAGGTCTCTCACTTTAATCATAGCATTTTCATGCTATGTTTTTCACACCGGTGGATGATGATGATGATAATGATAAGGATGACGATGATAGCCGGATGATTTTCCGGGACCGTTGGAACCTAAGCTTCCTGACTAGGGCCATAAATTCAAATCAAAAGGATGAAGTGTGAATAAATATAATATATTCATATCATGTGTCATCGGCCGCGGTGGAGTAGTGAATATGCTCCTTGCCTCTGGTCCGGAGGGTCGTGGGTTCAAACCCGGCCGGGGTCGATGGATTTTTTTAGAATGGAAAAATCCCAGGAGCAAGTCCTCCGGGAGGGACTTTAAGCCGTGGGTCCCGAGTTTGAAGATTTTCATGCTCGTAAAAGACCCTTAAGCCTGAATGAAAAGGCCTCTAAGCAAAATTTACCGAATTTTCCCGTCCTAGTAATACCTTGGTTTCCTAGATGTCAGTATGAGGCGGAACGCTGACCATGGACCACTCAAATGACATCTATACGAAAACAAGTGTAACTAAATTAGTATGGTTGAAATTCTTCCCTGTAGGGGAGAGCGCCTAAATCTCTGTTAACGGAAACATGGGCTTACAAGATACAAGAAGGTAATGTGGTCACGGTTTCAAAAGATACGTGAAAATATGTATTCCATAAATTAATTATAGAATTATTTGTGAATAAAATTGTACTTCAAGATTTCTAATTTATTTATTTATTTGCTTTGATTTACCTACGAGTTAAAATATTCCACGTCGACTCAGCCAGATGTAAGGCTAAATGGAATTTTTTTAGTATGAAGAGCTTACAAAGGATTTACAGGGTTATAACAGTTATAAGAGTTATAAGAGTTATAAGAGTGCAGCCGGTTCAATTAACTGAAGCTACTCTTCTATAGATGGAAACCATGTAGTTATAATACCTAGGAGTACGTACAGTAGGAGTACAAACTGCCAGTCAAACAATAGCCGCCGCTGAATTTCCAAGTATGATATCTCGGAGCATAGAGAATGCAAAAAGTAGAAATAGGAGAGAAATTTGTTAGGTTGTGATAAACGTCAGGGTTGCCAATAGGGGCGTCCTCCATTCCCTCTGAAATATGCCCCTGGGACACACCAAGTGACGTTTGTTTCGCTTCTGCTTGACCCCAAAGAGGATAGAAATATTGAATTTAGCCGCTTCTCGCTGTAGAAAAAAAAGTTTAATAGAATCGAAATAAATGTCAGGATCGTTCTGAGTGTATTACACATAGCACACTACATTGCAGACAAGACATTGGAATTTGTGGTACTGCTAGCGTAGGAAACTATAACGTATCACTTACTTCTAATAATCGTGTACAAGTTGCAAACGTTTTGTAAATTGCGTGGAATATTGTTCAACAACATGTTCGGTCATTAGGAATTAATTAATATTTTAGAGAATCTTAACTATTTTTTTTGCACGATAGTGCGTTTTGTCGTACTTACAGCAATGGCAAATATGATTGAAAGTTGAACTTCCTACAATTCGGGGTTTCCAACCTAAATAACTATACTGTAACAAAAATAACTAAACTGTAATATTACATATAATAATAATAATAATAATAATAATAATAATAATAATAATAATAATAATAATAATACTTTATTTATTCTGGCAGAGTTAAGGCCATAAGGCCCTCTCTTCCACTCAACCAGCACAAATACAAATAAATATTCGAAAAATATAGATATACACTATACTAATTATAAACAGTTAAAGATACAATAAATGTAGCAATGTAAATGTCATGTACAAACAACATTTTTTGGGTAATAACAATAATGATACGATAATAATAATAATAATAATAAAATAATAATAATAATAATATAAATATGATACATTATACGGGAAACACCAATTAATATATATATCTTACACTGGATAATAATGAAGTCGAGTTTAGAGCAAATATAAATTTAGATTTCTTTTAAACGATGTCAATGTCCGGCAGCCCCTTATTTCTTGTGGTAGGGAATTCCAGTTGCGAGAAGTGGAGATGGATATGACATGGAGTGATGTGATGTCGTATCTTGCGGTATATTAAGTAAGAGACTATGTTGTGATCTTGTGTTTAAGTTATGGTTTGAGGATAGATATTGGAAACGGGATGATAAATAATTGGAAATCGAGGTATGTAGGATCTTAAATAGGAGAATTAGACAGTGCGATTTTCTTCTCTCTTTTAAATGTAGCCATGACAATTCGTGGAATAATGGAGAAATGTGATCGTATTTTCGAACATTAAATATGAATCTGATACACATATTATGGACACGCTGCAGTTTGTCCGACAATCCGTCACTTATGTCAGTTAGTAGAACGTCACAATAGTCAAAATTCGGCATCACTAAAGTTTGGATTAAAATTCTTTTAAGAGTTGTAGGAAGAAAATGTTTAAGTCGCTTTAGGGAATGCATTATGGAGAAGATCCTTTTAGATGTTTGTTTTCCTTGCTCATGCCATTTTAAATTAGAATCTAAGTAAAATCCCAAGTTTTTAACGACGTCGGTATAAGGAATTTGTTAGTTATCTAATATGACAGCCGGCATATTGCCATTGTTTATGAGGTGTAATAGCCTTGGATGTCCGATAATTATTGCTTGCGTTTTGTTTACATTTAGTTTCAGCCCATATTGTCTGGACCATAAAGATATATGCCTGAGGTCAGTGTTTACTTTGTCAATATATTCATTAATTTCGTCAGGCCTAAAGTGTGTGTAAATCTGTATGTCGTCGGCGTAAAGATGATGCTTGCAGTTTTGTAGCTTCTTGGTCACGTCATTAATATAAATCGAGAAGAGAAGAGGAGCGAGGACGCCGCCTTGAGGTACACCTTTCCTCACCAAGCGCCAGGAAGAAATGCGATTATTAACAGAAACTGATTGCTGACGATTAGTGAGGTAAGATGCAAACCAATCAAGGCAGTTTTCCGACAGATGTACTGTCTTTAGTCTCGCTAGCATTAAGTCTATATCTACTGTGTCAAAGGCTTTGCTGTAGTCGAGTAGAACTATTGCGGTGAGTTTGCTTTTGTCCATTGAGTCTCTTATGTCCTCTACAATGTCAAGTAGTGCAGTACTTGTGTGATGTCCTGTTCTAAAACCAGACTGATGTTCATCAAGTAAGTCGTGTGTGGTGAAGGTAGTCTGTTAACTGTGAGTGTATTATGTGTTCCAGTGCTTTAGATAAACAGGCAAGAATACTAATTGGTCTACAGACACGCGTGCGGGAAGTAAAACCACTGTCCTCTATGTATACTACATACAATGTATATAAAAAAATATTCAAGAATGTTTCGTTAATATCCATTGTAGGAAAGCAATAAATCACTGCATTTTAAATAAACTGAACTTTATTTAAAACAATATAAAACAATAAATACGTATTTGCAGCCATTTTATCACTGAATTGGCCTTATGGCCTCCTGTTGTTTCAATTAATGAACATTTCCCACACTGTTAAACTTAGTCAATTGTTTATAATGCACGCAAATATTTCCAACAAAGATGTTATTATTTTACTATTATTTATTTTTTAAAACGCCATCCCGCAAAAAATAATGTACAACACACGTTTGTGAAGTTCTTTTATAAAATGTGGGAAATTAAAACCGAGCGACAGCGAGGTTGTTAAACATATTCCTCAATTCTGTAAAAACCACTTCTCAACCTCGCATCGTAATATACTATAACATCTTCGGTCATTAGGAAATAATTAATATTTTAGAGGATCATAACTAATTTTATAGTATTTTGTTTTTATTTGATTGAAAAACAATCGTCTTATTTAGTTAAGAATATCATCTGAATGAATTTATGGTCCTATGCTTTGTTTGATCCTCATACTAAAAAATCGCATTTAACCTTAGATCTAGTTGAGTGGATGAGAAAAATCTCAACTCATAGGTAAATCAAAATGAATAAATTAATTAAAAATCTTGAAATACCTTTTCACTTCGTAAAGAATAACATATATGGATTACATATTAAATTATAAAAGAACAAGAATCTATGAATATAATATATTTATATTATGTGATCACGATTTCAAAAGAGATTTGAAAAGGGCCGGCATATTTTATTAATACATGTAACTCATTTTTCAGGTTCTAGCTCTTTTTTTATACCCGCTAGCTAATAAGTCATGAAAACCCATGGGGCGCCGGTCAAACGATTTTTATCCTACGGTACAAAGAGGAGATAAGGTGCCCAGTTCTAAAGTCTGATAAACATTGCCGACAGGAAAATTTCCCGTATTAATTTTGTATGAGGCTGTGTAGACTAGCGTGGAGGGGAATGAGTGAAGAAATGTATTTTCTACCGTTAAATTTGATCGATCCAGTGTTTTCCTATCGGTAGTTAAATGCTCCCCCAAGCACGTCAGGCCTAGAAAGTTCTTGGCCAACCATCCGGTTGCTGGCCTCACATCCACATGTGTTATTCACAGAGGTAGACGATCATCGAAACAGTGTAGAGGTGACATGTGGTCAGCATGTCGGGTCCCCCAGCCGTTATAGCTGGTCTTGTAAACCTGGACTCGCTACTTATTGTGGGTACGAAAATGCTGGGTGAGCACCGGTTCCACACTGGCCGAAATTCCATGAGAATATTTCTACCCCATGGTGACTCGAACTAGCGCTAGTCCAGTTAGCTTTGCGCCAAGGCTTTTTGCCTCAACACTCGGCTACGGCGCAGGACAAATACCTTACTGCATGAGGTATTAGATTCAACTTCAATTTTGACAACCCCTAAAATCGACGATAAAATATCAAAGTTGTATTTCCCTTTCGATAGAAGTAGTTCTTAGGATTTTTACAACTTGGTTAAAACCACTGACTCCAATTGGACTTGAAAACGAGAGCCTGGATTCAGAGATGAGAATGGGTAATATCTCAGGTATCAAGGGTTTTTTTGATGTTGAATCTCAGTAAGTTATAATTAGGCCTAGTGTAAAATGTTTAGATTCCAATTTATAACATGAGATTTTGAAAACTATTTATCTTAATCATAAAATATAGGCCTACGTTACAGATAATTAAAGAAATTTGGAATAAAATGAATAGGACAATTTAGGACAAGCAGAATGTCAAAAATCACTCCTACCGATTCCAGTTAAATTAAAAAAAAAGTGAAACGTTTACATTGTTACTGGTTTATTATTTGAATTTTTCAGCAATGCCCTCTCAGATTGTTACAGGTTCTCTACACCCTTATTCATGACAGTTGATAATATGTTAATTTAATTTTGAGTGATTAACTATATATATATATATATAAATATATTGGACATTGCAAATTAAATGACAGTATGCGCTATATAAAAAAGTAATAAAATCTATCAGAAAAGGGGGCAAAGGGAATTTGAGGACAGAATGGGTATAAAGAGAATAAAGGTCACAGAAAAGGGGGGAAAAAGACTAACGGTCACAGAAAAGGGGGAAAAGGTGATAGGAAATTGAACCCCAATTATCAAGTTCAGGCAACATCTAACTCATTGTTTTCTTTCAGAGACGTCAAATTTTCCTACAAACAAAAGTTGAACCTAAACATTCAAAACCTAGTCATAACAAATAAATAAAACAGCTAATACATATTACAATTATATATAAAAAAGTGCATCATCAGCTTCAATACAGACATTACAGGTACGCACCATCGAATATGCACTCGTTCAAAGATTCCTGGAATGATCCTGACATGTCACAGGCAATTTACTTACCTTGTCAAAGGTTCTCTTCCATTTCAGTAGATGTACGATAAAAGGGGGTTTAAGATGGTCGCACAAAAATATGATATCCCACAAATAAGTTTATGTTTCATTTTTATTAATTGATGTACACTTTGAAATGAATAAACATCTTTTTTTATAAAGTTTCCAATGAACAATTTGATGATATAATAGGGTTACATAATGTTGTAAATTCAGGATGATATTTAGTTTATTGTGAAAACTATTTAAAACTGAAAGTCGCTTTTTTTATTAACACTCAGTATTAAGCAGAATAGTATCCATCCATCCATAGTGGCATGTCCTTCACTGCAACCATAGCATTTTCATGCTATTCTTATAGCTTTACTAGGGAATTGTAGGTGTGGTAGCTTCCCGTTGCTTTCCACAGAATAGTATAAGGAGGTTAATCATCCATGATAAATAAATACGAACGCTAAACTGATTAAAGAATAGAGAAATAAGTCTGAAGTAAAACTTGACATATTTATAATTGTGAGTTAGAAAAAACCTTGAAGAAGAATGGAATAGCATAAAAGAACGTATACATAAAACAGTAAAAGAAGTATTAGGAACAAAGAAAGTAGGAGGAAGAAACAAAGGACTAAAAAAATGGGATCCTGCAATCCAGAAATTGGTAAGAGATAAAAAGGAGGCCTACTTAAACAAGAATGACCAAAACAGAATATAATATAATAGAACAAGAGCATTAGTAAAAAACAATATACCAGAAAATTAAATAGAGAACATTGGGGGAGATACATAGCAGAAACACAATTTACACGGAAGACAAGACAAAGTATATACATTTATAAGAAGTCTTAATTCTGAAGTAAAATACAAAACAAGTCTGCTAACTATACAAGATATAGAATTAAAAAAATATTATAAAGAACTGTGGATGGACAAACAAAATAAAGAAGAAATAACACTCATAGAAACAATCGAACAATATGCAGAAGTAGATGAATTAGAGATGCAAGAAATGGTAGAAATATTAAAGAAATGTAAAAACAATAAAGCATGCGGGATAGACAATATAAACATAGAACTGATAAAAAATGCCCCAAAGAATTTTCAAGAAAGATTAATAAAATTCTATAACAAGTGCTGGAAACAAAATACAATACCAGAAGAATGGAAAATTGGACAAATAATCTCAATATTTAAAAAAGGCGATAAAAAACCCGGAAACCTATAGAGACATATTCTTACTGTGTGCAGCATACAAAATATATGCAAAACTAATCAACCAATGATTAACACCTGTAGTTGACGCAATAATATCAGAAGAGCAGATAGGATTTTGGAAAGGAAGAAGCTGCATAGACAACGTATTCACTTTAAAACAAATAATACAGAAGCGAAGAGAATTCAACCTAGAGACGCACATTCTCTTTATAGATTATAAGAAGGCATTTGATAAAGTGTCTAGACCAAAATTATGGAACATATTAAGTGAAAAAGGAATTTCACTACACTTGATAGCAGTAATTAAGAAAATGTATGAGAAAACAAAAATAAAGTAAATCAAAAGGATCAATATATATATATATATATATATATATATATATATATATATATATATATATAACAAGAGGAGTTAGACAAGGTTGTCCACTATCAACCACTCTTTTTAACATTTATTTCGACGACATGATAAGATCATGAAAGCAAATAACGACTGGGGGAATGAACTTAGGAAATATAGTAATAAATACAGCAGCCTTTGCATATGGCTGGATTTTAATAGCAAAAATAGAGGACGAACTACAAAGAATGCTATATAAACTAAATGAAATATGAAAAATACAACATGGAAATATCATCAGAAAAATAAAAAACAATGGTCTTCAAGGGCGCTCATCCAGTTCGGACAAAGATAATATTAGAAAATAAACCAATAGAACAAGTAGTAAGTTAACTTCAACATATGCTATCCACGTAGATTCACAAGCCGCTCTTCTAGCCATAGCCAATAGAAAAGCAACCAACCCTTTGGCGATCCAAATCAGAGAAAAGCTAATCGTACTAAAAAATACGAGTAAGAATGACCTCCACTGGGTTAAAGGTCACGCAGGTCTTCGAGAGGATGAAAGAGCTGACTATCTGGCCAAAATTGCCGCTAGCTACAAAATACTATCGACTAGAACTCCAACCCTATAACACGAGGCAGCAGTTATTAAAAGAATACAATGAAACAATATGTAATTTAATTTACACCAAATCAAATGACGCCTTCCATACCAAAATGTTCATCCCCAACATACTCTATAGACTGTCCGTATCCCTATGACCTAACTATATAACCACACAATTTCTCACCAATCATGGACTATTTAAATCCTACCTGCACAAAATAAACAAAACTGCTTCACCTTACTGCAACTGCCCAGAAAAATCACTGCAGACGGCCCACCATCTGATGACTGAATGCAACATGTTCTCCAGAAATCGACCAGCTATACTACAAATTGCTACTCCGCCAAATATTCTGAAGTTCCACTTTAACACAGTCAACGTTGCAGAATTTCTTACGAGGATCTTCCGTCAACTGCAAGAACAACTAGAACAATAATTGAACAGTTGTAAAACTGTAAATATCCCGTGACATACCATTGGTGAAACATGGGTTGTAGCATATATGTAAAATAAAAAAAAAGATATAACTTCCTAGGTTGCAAAGTATCATACACAGCGGAAACAGGTATAAATAACAAACTAAATAAGGTTAATTATATAACAGAAACACTAAAAAGAACTTTGAAAAATAAAGCCAGGAAAGACTCAGTAATTAAATTATACAAGACAATGGCAATGCCTATTATTACTTATGGATCCGAAACATGGACAGTGTCAACACAACAATCTGTCAGAATACAAGCTGCTGAAATGAGATTCCTCAGACCAATTGCAGGATATCAAAGAACAGACAAAAAACACAACACAGAAATAAGACAACAACTACCAAGTAGATGAATTAAACACAAAAATAGTGAAATACAGAAGAAACTGGAAAGAACACTTGACAAGGATGACTGAGAATAGAACATCAAAAGCAGCATAGAACTATTCACCACGAGGAAGATGAAGTTTGGGACGACCAAGGAGAAGATGGAAAGTGCAAAAATTTAGAGCCGGAACAGGCTAGTAAATAAGCCTAAACCGTGAAGAAGAAGAGGAAGAAGTTAGAAAAAACCACAAAGGCCTATGTTTGGCATACATCACTTTCAAGTAGAACATATAATCAATGTGCTTACTTCTAGCTTAAACAGAAATTCATAAAACCATACAATAATTTTTTATGTAATCTAAATGATATTTATAGGGAGTCAGATATAATCATAAGAGTTAAGTCTCGAGGGGTGTACGGAAGGACATGTGGCACGAATGGAGAATGAAGGAGCAGCATGAAAGTCCCTTGTAGGAAAACCATGAGGGAAAATATCCAGTTTCCGACGAGGTGGGAGAATAAAATTAACCATGATTTGAGGGAGGAAGATTATACAGGGGATGATTGGAAAACTTAGCTCAGGATAGTAGTGTATGGAGAGCTTATATCCACGCGGTCATGAATCTACGGTAGCGATAGTGCCTTAGAGTTTGTTGGTCAGTTATAAGCCAGGTTTTTACCGAAACAATGTTGCTTCTATAACGTTAACAAACACAGGGACATCATCATCATCATCATAGTGCATTTACGAATTTAGGTCATTTATTGACCTGTTTCCGCACCAAGAGAAATACCATCTAAAAAATCTTTTGAGTGAGCGTCCAGGTCTTCTTCTTCGTGCAGGTTATTTGCTTAACAATCGTTTGGGTGGGTCGTCATATTTCAATTCCTTCTGGATTTCTTCGTGTTCAGACTTGTAAGTAAAGTTGAGATTCCTTAGGACGGGTTACTGGTCCGACGATAAGTAGTCCAGTGGTAGGGCTGCTACCTTTTAGTCTCTGGACAGACATTAGGATACCGCATTTACTCAGTACCCGATGGAACGGTTATACCGCCGTGACTCGGTCCTCAGAGCCTCGGGTTGTACCACGAGAAGGCGAGGATGAGAATTGGGTAGGAGAGGTTATATAGACGTCACTACCCCTTACAACCCACATACGGATTTATATACTAGCTAATACCCGGCGTGCGCTGCTACATCAAAATAAATGATAACGTGTTTTTGCATTTAGTTGAATAAGTAAAAGGAAAAATAAATATAAATTTATATTGATATTATATTATATACCCCGTGCTGATTACTTGGCGTTGTCCGGGAATCTGCGCATCCCGATGTACTTGGCATAAATGAGCCTAAAGACAGAATTCGTTATTTTGAGTTATCTTTAAAAGAATACCCGCTATGCGCTGATATGCTTCCTGGGAATCTACTTATCCCGATCTTCTTGGCATCTACCAAAGATAAAAATGGTTATTGTGAGTTATCCTTAAAGGATAAGCATATGCTGCCGGGGACGTTTTTGTAGAGATTTTTGAGATATTCAATTCTGTGTACATTAATTTTTGTGTATTTGTTATGGTTTAGGCAGCGTAAGCCATTTAAGGGTAAAAACGGGGTTTTTTCACGTTTTTCGCTACAAAGGGTGTTTCTAAGGGTGTAGGAGTTGAGTATCTCAACTCTCTTATAGACTATGTTCATCCCGTGAATATTCTGAACATTTTTAAAAAAGAAAAAACATCAAAATCGGATTAACAGTATGGCCGCGCATAAAGTACGAACAAACAAACTAACTAACATTCATTTTTATCGCCATTTGGGTTTTAAGGAGTATATATATATATATATATATATAATACGTATTTTAATGAGAAATATCCTCGCAATTCCCTGAAAACTAGATCAGTTTAACTAGGATGTGTTTTGAAACAATTTATCAATTACCAATATACAATTATGTCACCTTTAGATCGAAAACGTGTTTCTATTATGTTATTAATTTGGATCACTGATTGTATCTTCAATCCAATATCCATGTCACAGATACTACAGTGCCTGTCTTGTAATTTTCGCATTGTCGGATGTTCAACACATCACTCAAATAAGCATATGTAGTCTGTTTCAGCCTGGAGAATGAAGATTGTTTCACGAGAGAAAAGCCTCCGAATCCACAAGCATAAGACTATATCTCGTATTGAGGGAATTTTTCTCACTCAAGGGTTTGACAGGAGTGTGTGAGAAACTCAGCCAATTCTCTTCTAGCTGTATTATTGATTGTAGACGCCCGTTGAATTATGAGACACCGTGCACCTATCTCCAAAACAGGATTCAAATGTTTGCACAACGCTAAACATTGAATATGTTCATTTTCTTTCGGTTCTTTTGTATTTCAAAACACGTCCAATAAAAGATAAAGCTGATACTCTTTTTCAACACATTATTTCTGATTTCATTTTTCACATGTTTACTATAATAAGTAAGATACATTTTATTTCATTCTTATTTATAAATGATTTACCACTTAAATGTCATAGTATATTACAATGCAAAATTGCGAAGTGGTTTATAGAGAAGTAAGGAAATTATTAAAAACCGAGCGATAGTGAGGTTTTTATTTTCCCAGATTCTGTTAAACACTTTACAAACGTGCGTTTTACATTTTTTTGCACGATGGTGTTTTCAAAAATAAGTAATACTATAATAATAAAGTCTTTGTTGGAAATATTATAAACAACTGACTAACGTTAACCTACGGGCCAATGTATAACTGTAGGCTTTCACGGCCGGCGTCTTGATCCCTATTAGGTTCGTCTTCCGGGCATATAGGCCGTGGTCCAGTCGTTCTTCTACTCGACGTTTCGTCTACTGCTGCGGTAGACATCTTCAGGAGATATTGCGTGCTCTCTGTGAACTCCTCAACAGTCGGCTGCAGACTGGCAGCCAGTCTGCAGCCGACTGTTGAGGAGTTCACAGAGAGCACGCAATATCTCCTGAAGATGTCTACCGCAGCAGTAGACGAAACGTCGAGTAGAAGAACGACTGGACCACGGCCTATATGCCCGGAAGACGAACCTAATAGGGATCTACGGGCCAATGTTTATACAGTAAGTGCCTAAAATAATTTAATTGAGACTACGGCAGGTGGTGACACCAATAAGAGATAAAATGGTGGCAAGTACATATTTATTGTTTTATATTGTTTAAAATAAAGTTCAGTTCATTGAAAATGCAGTGATTTGTTTCTTATAATGCACATTAACACTACATTTTGGATATATTTTTGTATATACATTGTACATAGTATACATAAATGGCAGTGGTTGTATTTCCCGCACTAGGTAATATTATAGTATATTTAGTTATTGATAGGTTGGCAACCCCGAAATTTGGGAAATTGAACTTTCAATCATTTCGCCATTGCTGTAAGTACGACAGAACGCAATATCGTGCAAAAATCTTATTCACTATCGTTAGAAGTATCCGCTATTCTTGTGTTTTTCTATTGTTGTGATTGTTATGGGTTTTCTAAGAGGTTCAAGTATTCAAATTAACCCTTTAGGTGACACGAGGTGATTGGAACAGCTCTGATACTCCTTCCCATTACTTGACAGACAATATACTTAAACTACTTACAAAGCTGATCACATCGGCGGGTGCGATTTAAATCTCTAACACAAGAGATTTTACCAGTGACATGCATACGGTTAAATGAAATTATGATGACATGTTCCTTTAAAAAGTATCTAAACATAGGAGTTGCATTAATTTCCGAGTAAAAGGCATTAACAATCTTAGATTAGTGAATAGTGGGGTGTAAATATAGCACGAACGAATACGATTCGAAAACGTAAGCGCCACATCTAACTCGCTAGATGACAGGTTTTATTTGTTCCGTGCATGTTAATCAGTGCCGGGGTTAAAAACAGGACCTCACGCATGCAAATCTTAAACTTTACCGTGATAGTTAACTCACTAGGCGAGTAGATGGGTTTGTTCCATTCAGGTTAGCCAGTGCCAGGGTTTAAACACAAGACCTCAATTAGGCTATACGAATCTTAACCGGTACCACCATAACTAACTCAACAGGTGACAGTTTGGATTTGTTCCGTGCAGGTTAGCCATTGTCGGGGTTAAATTATTTGATACTTATAAAATTACATGACCAAATACTTTATATTTATTGGTCGATTCCTATTCGTCATATTACATCTGTTCTAATTGATCACATGAGATGTTTAATGGCTATCGCACTACCAATTAAAATATTGTTTACTTTATGTATTTAAACAAATCAAAATAAAAGAATTTACATTTCTTTAAGTCCATCGCTGTTGTTTCGAGGTAGCGTGCTGCCTTGTCACAGAGCGGGCCCGGATTCGATTCCCGGTCAGGACAGTCTCCTGGGTGAGGTTCTTTTCTGGGTTTTTCCTCACCTGTAAGACAAATGTCAGGAAGCTTACGTCCCAACGGTCCCCAAAAATCATCCGGCCATCATCATCATCATAATCCTTCACCGGTATGGAAAGCAATGGGAAGCTATCACAGGTATAATTCTCCAGTGAAGCTGCAAAGTATAGCACAAAAATAATATGATTGCAGTGAAAGACCTGCGTGCGGGCAGAATTACTATGGATGGACATTTATTTAAAATTGAATAATGTATAGTGTTATAAATTTACTCAGCAATGTTGAAAATGAGTTTTTTATTTATATGTTTATCTAAGATATATGTTTTTTGGAAATATTTAGATTCTGTTAAATTATACAATTTGTATTAAGTATTTTTTGGGCATTAATTTAATAATTTAATTTAATTTAAATTTTACACCAAAATCTCCTGTTTTAACTCCTTCATGACATTCAATCTTTTAAAGGTGTGTTTTAATTCTTCAACCCTTATTGATGGGTTGACCCTAAAATAATAATAATAATCATCATCATAGTGCATTCACGAATTTAGGCCATTTGTTGACCTGCTACGGCCTCAAGAGAAACACCATCCACAAGTCTTTTGAGTGGACGTCCTGGTCTTCTTCTTCCTGCAGGTTGATATCTTAACATTAGTTTGGGTATTCTGTGATCTTCTATTCGATGAACATGTTGTATCCATCTTGACTTATAATCAGAAATTTTGTTTTCTAAAGATTCCATGTGTAATTCTTCTAAGATGTCTTCATTTTTTTTGTGATCTAGTAGTGTGTATCCTGCAGTCCGCAGAAGATATCTCATTTCAGCAGATCTAAGTCTCTGTATATCCTTCTGTTTCAACGTCCATACTTCGCTACAAGAATAATAATAATAATAATAATAATAATAATAATAATAATAATAATAATAATAATAAGAGTTATAATAATAATAGTTCAACATTAGTTTAACCTCTCACTTTATAACTACTTATTGTAAGCACACGCCACCCGGCCGTTACTGTGGCACAACTTGTCGGAAAGGGATTTTAAACTACGGATCACACTCATACGTTTTGCCAATACAAGGACATCATGTAGGACCTTCCCAAATGAGTGAGGAGCTTAATAGCAGGGCCTCCTTCCAGACAAAAAATATTAAGACGAAACACATATGCATATTAAACGTGGCGAATATGATAATTGATTATGATGGCTAGGTGATGTTAAGGGACAGTTTCGTGACGTTTGTCGTCGGGTGAAGTAGAGTTTCTACCTGTATCTGGAATTTTCTTTCGGCCTCACTACACACCCGTTTTGCGGAATACAGGTTCGTTTAATTACTATTTGGCGTGTGACATCTGTCTTACAAATAACCAGTGCACTGGTTAATCTTAAATTACTGTAAGATCTGAGACCTATTGTGTACGTATCTTTCACAGGTAGCGTTCTGAATTTGTGGAATAAAGATAGCTAAATCGTGTGTATCATTGTCATTAAACGAAAACGTGTAAGTGATTCAAGATAAAGAAAACAAACTCCCAGTACGCGAAATAATGACTACATTTAAATGTGCAAAAAACCCACGTTTGTGAGATTTTAAAACACAAAAAAAAAGTAACGAATGGATGGATGCAAGGAAATGGTCAAATGAAGAGAAAAAATGAGGAATTCAATGAGAAGTGTTTTACAACTCCATGATGAAATAAATCTCCAAATTTCCGGGCCGATGCTCAAAAGTTAAGCTCTAGCTGTTGCTATATCCCTAGGAAATAACGATTTTAATGCATCTTCAGGTTGGTTGTGGACAGTTTTAAAAGACGACACAATGTATCGTGGAATGAAATTTGCAGGGAATCAAAGGATGTGGACGAAATTATAGTTAGTGAGCGGAAACCAAAACTGCATACTTTAATTTCAGGATACGCGCCTAAGAGGCATTTTTAACGCTGACGAAACGGGACTGTTTTTCGCGCGTTACCGTCGAAGTCGCTCATACATACTATACTTCACTTCCCAACGGCAGCGGAACTACAATTAATCCAAGGTACATATAAAAACATATACGGTGCTCTATAATCTAAGACTGGTTAATATTTATTTATAATGCGGAATGTTGTCTAATGTGGGGAAAAAAATGGTCGCATGCGATTTCGCTTTGAACGAGTTTTACTGTATTAATACAAAGATAATAATGATATTAACATTAAGTTCAATGGCTAGAAAAAACATGACCACCATTATAGTTTAACATTGTTAGTCTATGACTATGATATTTGAAACGTAATAATAAAAAAAAATCACAAATTATACGTAAATCTCCTGTAAAGGTATTTTTTCTATATTCTTTAACATATTTGTTGTAAAAGTGGTCTCTATTACTCAAATGAAATAACTGACACAAGAAATGATTATAATTAATCAATATGGTTTTTCATTACTCTAATGTAAAAATATTCCTTTTCCGATTCTTGATGAAAAATATGTGAAGCCACTGTGATGGTCCATCACTAATTACTACTTTGTTTAGAGCGAAATACATTTTTTCTGCTGAATTTATCAACTTGGAGGAAGGAGTGAAACGCCTCGAGGAGTCGTGGCATGACACACATGGTCTACAGGTATCCCCATTCACATTGCGAAGGTATTTCGCGTCTGAATATGATTTATAAAGGAATTTATTATCATCACATGATACTCATATACCACACACAGAGCTTTATTTACATCCTAAGGGGAAAATAAATGTACATTACTTGCGAAAGTGCATATGAACATCAAATCCTTATCCTTTTATGTCGGTCAGTTCTAAAAAACACTTTTCTAAGCCGGCATTGGGAGAAGATTTCCGTCTAATTCAACAGACGTACTTTTACAGAATTAGCCCACTGTAAGAGATACGAGTTCTTAAAGTATATATTTCTAAAGTATATAATTTGGAAATCAAACTTAAAACCCTACTTTCAGTTTTCCAGATATCTTATAAAATAGGTCTCGAGAGTTAGTTGTTAAAATAATAAACTTGTTTGAAAAGTTTTGAACGTTACGCAAGAAAAGATCCATGGTAATTTTCTTGAAGAGGATTTCGCTTTTGCTGAAGAGAGGCACAAGACATTTGAAATGAAAATGGCCTCTCGTTATCTACAGTTTATTCTTGGTGTGTGGATATAATGAAGAGCCAGAATTGCTTTCAGTGTTATTTTTTTTATTCTATCTTTCCTGCTCTTTTCATCTTTTCAACCTGCTATCTGCCATTTCTCTTCCCCCAAACTCATCTTTCTCTTTGACTAAGAGGATTGAAGCAATGAGAAGAGGTGTAAAATAGAGACTTTCTCTTCGAGTGAAAAAGAAAATGGAAGATTTGATAAGTTTTGATAAAAATTGTCTCAAGTGGAAAGTTTGATAACGAGGTAACTGAAGGGAAAATTGAAATCTCATCTCACATTCATACAGCAGTAGTATAAAAGAGTAGGGAAATGGGATTTAGAAAATGTATAAAAAGTTTATTCTTATTAGTGGGGAGGTTTTCAGTGAATTGCCCACTGCTACTCCTTCCTACTCTAACTTTTTATATGAAATGGATATCATTTTGTGGCGTTCTGACGGTGAAACACTTCGAGACACTGAACATGTGTTTTGTGACATTTCTTTTCAAACGGTCTCATGATACATTTGTTTTTTTCACCGAGGAAAAGAAGACTTTTGAAATGGTACTTGCATTCTTGTTTGCTTAAATAAAACGAAAAGAGAAAAATTAAGACAAAAAGATATCCGTAGGCAGACTAAAGATATTAATTCTGATATTTTATTACAATGTACTCGAGTATTTCGTAATACAATCAAAGTCACAACGTCATATTCTTCTTATTTAAGCAATTATTGTGACGTGACAGATCAAACCTCTCACCGGGCGTTGATAAAGAACGTTTTCTTTTTTATATTAGTTTAATTGTCAAGGTCGGCCGCTGTGAACTAGTGGCTATGATCCTTGCCACTGGTTCCGAGGGTCGTGGGTTCAAACCCGGCAGCGATCGATGATTTTTTTTATGATGGAAAAATCCAAGGAGCAAGTCCTCGGGAGGAATTTTAAACCGTTGGTTCCGAGTCTGAAGATTTCCAGTTCGTAAAAGATCCTTAAGCCTGAACAAAGAGGTCTCTAAGCACAATTTCCCGACCGATCTCAAACATCCTAGTAATACCTTAGTTGCCTGCGGTGTGTTGACCGCATGCCATCTTTGCACAAATAAGGAAAGTAAAAGTGAACTTGGTCTATAAACTCCTGATGAAGGAGAGGCTATGGCTACGCCACTATACATCAAATCAATAGTCAAGAATGATTAGTTACAGCTTGACGAACACATATAACTGAAGTTGAAACACTTAATAGGTGAAAATACCCATCAGAGAAACGAGAATATACTTTTCCACTAATAATAATTAATAAGGTATGTTTAATCTAATATCTCAAAAATAACAAAAATATAGTAATCATATAAAAGGTGCTATACAAGAATAGAACTTGTCAAAATAAAATGTGCAATGAAACAAATATTTCGTCGAAAGAAACCGTTTGGACCTTAAAATTTCCTGGAATTTGTCTAACAGGTTAGGAAAGAATTCCTAAAAAAGAACGATGCCCAGGGAACTTGACCCGACCGGGGATCGAACCCGTGTCGGCTGTGTACGAGGCAGCGACGCTCCCCCGAGAGCACAGCGGTGGACTTAATAAGCTCTGAAACAATGTTATAGCTTACAAAGTAATCTTCTGTTTTTCATATGAATTAATAATCTTACATCTTCTTCGCTTCTTACCGTATTAAAATATCTCTTCATCTTCATCCAACCGAGTTTTAGGCCAATAGCCCTGTTATGATCGCACTGATAAATTTTGTATCCATCATTTCCTTGGATGGCTCAGATATCTGTTCCCTGTTGGACAATAACAAAGCATGCCTTGAGAACTCTAACAGAACTCATTCGTCGCAAATGATTCATCCAGTTGTTTTTGGTATATGCGTATGTATTCAATGACCGGTTTTAAACGTAGTTCCTTGAATATACCATCATTGCGTTTGTGATCCCATTTGGTATATCCTGCTGTATACCTCATGAAACTCATTTCATTACAATGTATCCTGCTGTCTTCTCCTTTTCTCAAAGTCCATGCCTCACTGCCGTAGCAAAGTGCAGGTCTTGCTAAGGTTTTGTATAATCGTACTCTGGTATCTCTCTGGACTAACGAAGGTTTCATTACTGCATTTATTATTCCCATGGTTTAATTAAAATTAGTAATTTCATTTGCTATGTCTACTTCATCCAAATATGTTAATGTGTATCCAAGGCAGGTAAATGAATTTATTATTTCCAATATTTTTTTGATCTACACACATTTTGCTATGTACAGGGTATTTTCCTTGAAAATCCATTACTTTAGTTTTATCTGTATTGAGTTCCATGTTATATTTGATATCTATTTTATTGAAATTATCACTGAGTATTGAAAGTCGTCCTCTGAGGGTGCAAATAATGCTACACCATTTGCGAAAATTAACATATGTAATTTCATACTTCTATTCAATTGAATATGTCCATGACGTTCTGTCCTTCCTCTATCCGTTACATGATAAATAAAAGTGGTGATAGAGGGCATCCTTCTGTCACTTCTGTATGAATTTTCTGCAAAAGTGATAGTTTATCATCACTTTTTACTGCATAATAGTATTTTAATACAATATAGCATAATTATGTAATATGTAAGGTACAATATTATTCATTTGCTTTCCTTTTTGGTTTCACGTATAGCATAAATATTAATATTCTTGTTTTTCAGTTTCAATGCAATTTCTTGATGTTTAGTAATCCAAGATTCCATGTTATATATGCAATTTTTAAGAAAATATAATATTTAATAACTCATAAAATAAATGTCTAACAAGAAGGAATCTTAAACACATAATTATGTATCATGCAGTGAATGTTTGTACAAACACTCAAGTCTATAGCTCAAAAAGTGTAGGAAATAGAAATTTCATCCATCGCCCCCCTTAAAGATGAACAAAGCGAGAAATAGAATACTACACTAGAATTAGATAATCATATGAATGGATTACTGGAACATAATAATTGCATACATTCTATTTTTTATTTCTTAAAACACTACTTCAACCATCAAATTCAACCACTACTTTGTTACCCATTGGTTTTAGGACATGCAGTAAAAATTTGAACCTTCTAGAACAAAATGTCTGAATTCCATTCAATATTGAATGTACAAAAATGCAGTGAAAATAAAAGTGTGGAAAAACAAATTTAAAGATTTGCATGGAGGTAGTATTTAACGGTGCAGCCTTTTAACTCTGACGTAATTTAGGGCACTTAGAAGCGCCATAGGCCTCTGAAACTTTGTCAACATATACATTAGAGTACAGGCTATTTTTAGTACAAAAAACAAAAAAATGCGAATTTTGATCTCAAATGGTCAAATTTTCACCCATCACCTGCTTAAAAAAATGAGATCAGTTCAAACAATTGAGTCTGTGAGTAAGGATATTCCAGAGATAGTTTCTAGCTTAGCTTGTAATTTTTTAGCCAAATTTCGGCGTTCCCTACATGCCTGTATGATTACCGCGGCGGTCGTTAGGCATTGGTTCCACCATATCTTCTTGTATCTTCTAAGCCCGTGTTTCCCTTAACAGAGATTTAGGCGCTATCCCCCTACAGGGAAGAATTTCAACCATACTAATTTAGTTACACTTGTTTTCGTATAGATGTTATTTGAGTGGTCCGTGGCCAGCGTTCCGCCTCGTACTGACATCTAGGAAACCAAAGTAGTACTAGGACGGGAATATTCGGTAAATTTTGCTTAGAGGCCTTTTCATTCAGGCTTAAGGATCTTTTAGGAGCCTGAAAATCTTCAGACTCGGGACCCACGGCTTAAAGTCCCTCCCGGAGGACTTGCTCCTTGGATTTTTCCATCCTAAAAAATCCGTCGACCCCGGCCGGGTTTAAACCCGCAACCCTCGGGACCAGAGGCAAGGAGCACTAGTCCACCGCGGCCATGGTTTCCACCATATACCATCCCTAAAAGGCACTCTTCTACTCGCTACCTAAACGACTTAAATATCAAGGTTGGATTTAAGGAGAATTACATAAATTGCATAATTAATTAACCAGTTTTATTATTCGTAATTATTATTTTTTAATTCAATGCCCCATGTTTTTATTTCGATATTTGTGGTGTTTCTCCTGCATTGGCGTATTTACAAGTCACTTCTTAGGTTGGGCGCCTAAAAGCCGGGGTTACGCCTGCCAAATTGGTATCATGGGAGATAAAGATAATGGTGCACTAGGAGAGTCCTTAATCCTAAACATAATTTAAGGCGGATATGAATAATGATGATTTAGATTGCCACATAATATTCAGGGACCGTTTGGGCCTTAAAGTATCCTGAAATTTGGCTTAGAAGTGAGGGAAAAAATTCTAAAAAAACCTCACCCAGGAAACTTGTCCCGACCGGGATCGAACCTTGGCCTGCTGTGTGATAAAGCAGCACGCCACCTCGAGTGCATGGCGGTGGACTATCATTTAAAAATGATTTAATGAAGAATTATTTTAGTTCCTTACATTATGGCATTTTTATTTAAAGTTTTCCCGAAACTAATTAGACAGTATTGCTGATAGTAATATCTGTAATGAGAGACATCGTGCAGAGCGAGCAGAGTATCTGACTGATGAAGCAGTTAGCCAGTTGAACAATTTGAGAAGTGAGCAGTGCTGACATGTGTTGTATTTAATGGAATCTGGTGTAAGAGAGGAGCTAATTGACGTCACTAGGGGAGATTGCATGAATAATGTAGGCATCGAGATTAGAAGTCAGTCGTCTTAACGTCTCTGTTGCAAGAAACACGAAGTTAACTAACCTTGTCCTGTTTAAAGTAGGACAAGCCTTTGAATTACAGTCACAGTTTTATGTTTAAACTTATTTGTATCAGTTAGGTTACATTTAACCAAGGAGAGCGCTACAAATTGCCAAACAGGCATTTCAAAGCCACCACGTTATCTTTTGAACATTGTGGTATTCTCTCCTCGCATGATGTTATTGTAACCCACTTCTGAGGTCGGGGCGCCAAGAAGGCGGAGTTACGTACCACACCGTTGATCCGATTCTGATGCGGCTTTTTGCCAAATGTTCAAGAGAATCCCGTGATGAACATAGGCTATAAGAGAGATGCATTACTCAACTCCTACACCCTTAAAAATCGCCCTTTGTAGTGTAAAACGTGAAAAAAATAGATCTTTGGACGCTTAAATGGCTTACGCTGCCTAAACCATAACAAATGCACAACATTAATGTACACAGAATTGAATATCTCAAAAAGCTCTACAAAAATTCCGCGAGAGCTAATGTTTATCACTTACGGATAACTCACAATAACTATTTTTGTCTTTCATTGATGCCAAGTACGTAGATTCCTGTGCAAGCCTAGCAGCACATGGTGGGTATTCTTTTACGGATAAGTCACAATAATGAATTTTGTCTTTTAGCTCATTTATGCCAAGAAGATCGGGATAAGTAGATTTTCGGGCAATACCGGGTAATCAGCACGGGGAATATTATAAAAATTACGATAAATATTTATAATTATTTTTCATATCACTTATTCAACTAGTTATAAGAAGTATATTGATTTTTGTCTTTCAGCAAATTTACGCCAAGAAGATCGGGATGGGCAGATAGATTTCCGGGCAACGCCGGGTAATCAGCACGGGGTATCTATAAATATAAATTTATAATTATTTTTCCATTCACTTATTCAACTAAACATAAACGCACATTACTTTTAATTTATTTAGGCGTAGCAGCGCACGCCGGGTATCAGCTAGTATTTACTAAATATAGCAATATCAACGTATATGTTCGTATTTAATATTTCTTAGTTAATATGTTATTTGCATCATGTTATTTGCCTAAATGACACACTTAAAAAACCCTGCTGACAAGCACTGGCGTGAATTGAATCAATATTTGAAACATAATAAAGTAAAATTAGTGCGTAAATAAGGACTCGTTTGTGTAACTTATATTAAGTAGGCTACTTTAAATTGTTTGTTTCACAACGGAGGTAAACGAGCTTTTCCCATATGATTTGTATTCTATATTGGCTGTTTTTACTTGACAAAATTACTAATAGATTCATATTGTTTTCTCGTATGTTAATTGAAGTGTCTTCATTCGTCACAGATTGATACAAACCATCACATTACACTGGTCAACATGATTTTTGTCTCATGAGTACTAATAGTTGTACTTAATGCAGTTTTTTATCGTGTTTTAAAATATGTATTCTGATATTGTCCATCGCCCACAGTTTTTTATTTCAAATTCAATTAATGGATTTAAATAATTATTTTCTGCTTAACAAAAATTAAAGGGATTACGTCAAAATTAAAACATACAGTGGTGCACCCTGGTTTACAATCTGCAATGAGACCAGTTCCACACTGCGAAGAATTGCCCATACCAAAGCCTCCAGAACATGTGACATTAGATGAAAAGAGCTCAGATTCTGATGGAAGTAAGGAAGAAGAAGAAACATATATTGGTGATACAAGTTTTGAACAAAGCTGTTCATCTGAGCCTCATTTATTGGCTCAAGAAGATCTTAACGATCTCATACGAGATTTAAAGTTATCCAAAAGCCAGTCTAAAATGCTTGGTTCCCGGCTAAAGGGACGGAATATCTCGGAAACCTTGCGTGATGGAGAAAACCTGATATCATATTTGAATTCAGGAGAAAAAACACAATCGAAGTCACACATTTTTACACGCTTTATATTAGCTTGACCTGTATCTATCTATCTATCTATGTAACTGAATCTTTCAACGCGTTTTTCATCCATTTAAAATAATTGGATCGACTTGAAATTTTGTATACTTGTAAAGGACCCGCGACAATACAATAATTTCATATTTATTTTCTAAAATCCTGGCCAGAATCATCAGAAAATCAAAGAAAGTGTTATGATAATCTTGAAGAAGATTTTAGGGCTGTAGGCCGTGGTCGTGAGGCTTGTAGTTCCCCGACGTTTCGCCAGAGACTGCGTCTGGCATCCTCAAGGGTTGTCTTGAGGATGCCAGACGCAGTCTCTGGCGAAACGTCGGGGAACTACAAGCCTCACGACCACGGCCTACAGCCCGAAAATCTTCTTCAAGATCATCATAGCAACTCCGGCCGTGAAAGTCTACGTGAATACAAAGAAAGTGTCTTTGTATTTATGTAACGGAATCTTTGAACACGATTTTCACCCACTTAGAAACATAGGATAGACTTGAAACTTTGTATACTTGTAAAGGACCCGTGACAATACAATAATTTCATATTCATTTTCTAAAATCCTGGCCAGAATCATCAGAAAATAAAAAAAAGTGTCTTTGTCTTTATTTAACGGAATCTTTGAATACGATTTTCACCCACTTAGAGACATCGGATCGACTTGAAACTTTGTATACTTGTAAAGCACCCGTGACAATACAATAATTTCATATTTTATTTCTAAATTCCTGGCCAGAATCATCAGAAAATCAAAAAAATTAAAACTGGTATAATAGGTTATGTACTTGTCGACTTTTTAGTCATTCGTTGTAAGAGCTCAGTTGGTAGAGCGGTGAACTAGTGGTACATAATTTCAATAATTCATAGGTCGCTGGTTCGAATCCGGCTGGGGAGGATTTTTTTTTAGAAGAGTAATACTTTTAGCTCATACTACAATAGTATGGAATTTAAAGATATTTACATTTGTATCTTATTCTGTAAAATATTAAAACTAAAAAATAAAAAATAAATAATAGTTTTTAAAAATTAAAACAGCACGCTTTATTAGAAAACCAAACTCAAAAATGAAAAATAATTTTAATTTCCAACACGCTTGGGATAAATTTAAAGTGGTCAACAAAAAAATCATCTCCAACACATATAGAATGAAACTAGAATTATCAACAAAAAGAAAATAATTTTACCATCAAAAGCGTGGGTGCTTTTTATGATTTTTACATTTTCTTCTTAGAGACTTTACTTTTACCAATATCTGTTTATTATCAAATATATTAATTGATACAGAGCACCCCACGCGTTTGATGGTAAAATTATGTTCTTTTTGTTGATAATTCTAGTTTCATTCTAAATGTGTTGGAGATGATTTTTTTGTTGACCACTATAAATTTATCCCAAGCGTGTTGGAAATTAAAATTATTTTTCATTTTTGAGTTCGGTTTTATAATAAAGCGTGCTGTTTTAGTTTTTTTAAAACTATTATTTATTTTTTCTGAGACAAAAAAAAAGTTTATTTTTTGTTTCTCAGTGTTATCAGACAACCTGAATACAGAACCTGTATAACCTTTACTGATAATATCTCTGTAATTAAAGTGATAGCATATAAATACTATAATTCAACAAATCTACATTTTGTAATAACACTAGTCAACAAATTTTAACTTTTTATCTGCCACATGGAAAAAAAATGTCATTTTATATACATCAGGCTCCTGAACACGAAAATGACAGCAAAATGTCCGTAACACGTAATGTTTTCCTTTGACGGATCTGTGTTCGATTCTATCAAAACTGACAGAAAACCTACTTTAATTTCAACATAATTGTAAACATTTCACAACTATAATTAATTTAATTATGGAATTACGTTATAAAATGCCTTAAGTTTACATATGGGGTATTATAAAATAATAAATTGATGCTACTCTTGACGAACTGACTTTCATCCTCAGTAAAATGTAATAAAATTATGTAATTTTTGCTATAAACTAAACAATTTGAAATTGTGATTTTGAATTGTCCCGCGCCGTAGCCGAGCGGTTAAGGTAGGAAGCCTTGGCGCAGAGCTACGGGACTTGCGCTGGTTCGAGTCTCTATGGGGGAAGAAATTTTCTCATGGTATTTCGGCCAGTATGGGACCGGTGCCCACCCAGCATCGTGAGGCAATTGGGTAGCTACAATAAGTAGCGGCTCCAGGTTGAGGAACCAGCTATAACGGCTGGGGGACTCGACATGCTAACCACATGTCACCCCTACACTGGCTGTTGATCATCTACCTCTGTGATTGACACATGTGGATGTGAAGGGCCAGCAGCCGGCTGGTAAAAGGGCAACCGCTAAAAAAGTGGAAGACCCTCAATCGGATCGGATTTTGAATTAAGAAATCCTAAGAATTAATAGTCAAAAATCCTTTGTAGTACTACTTATTAACTGAAACATGCAGGTAGTATGGTATATAAATATGACAGCTACTTTTAAAATTTAATAAAATAAGACTCAGTTAATTCTTCCTCTTATAGTGTGTGTCAGTCTCCTTAACTAAAGCCAGCAATCGTCGCTCATCTAGTGAGGATCCCATCTACCTTCATATCTCTGCTCCATTTTCTGAATGTCCTGGTGAAATCTTTCCCCTTGCTCGTCACTGGCAGATACCAAATTCTCAGGGAAAAATTCCAGGTGCGAATGGGGAAAATTAATTTTCCGAGACATTTTGCATCCTAGATTTGGTAACTCTCCAGAAGTTCTTGAACCAACAGTCGAACATTTTCTGCTTTATCATTTCCCAGAAACCCATTCGCTACCTCACATAAGGCCTTCCAGGCTGCTAGCTCTCTATCATTTAACTTTCTCTTAAATATAATTATCATCATGTACAAGTCTTCGAATTTGGGGTCAATGAATATTCCCTCTTTCACTTTTGCATCACTAACAAGATAGACTTTCGCATGTTTCCTTCATTTCTACTGAATGCACTACAGGTATTGAAGGTTTAGTATTTCCATTGTGTAACAATGCTGCTTTGAGACGTGTTTTCGAGGAATCAATAAACAATCTTCTTTCTTCAGGCATGTATTGAAATCCAAGATCATCCATTAAACCGTCTATATTTATACATGCACAGAAAGCATTTTCATTACATAAATCCAGAAAACTGTTCATGTCTCTTCCGGAAAGAAGAAATTCTAGCACTGAGGGCAAGTAGATTCCATTCTTGAAGTCGCGATCTAACATTGAAGCCTGCTGCTTCGTAAGATACATATATCTAATTAAGTCGATCAGTTTAGATTGATTAACCAGAAGGGGTTTCTTTCCATGTTCTGGGCTATAGTTTGGGTCAGAGGAAGTGGAAGGTTTCGGTAAATAATTTGTTTATTCTTCTCCTGGAGATGACTCTATTAACTGTATAGATGGCCTAGGGATTGGGAGTTCAGGTCCATGTGGAACAGGTCTTATAGCGGATGGAACATTGGGGTACTCAATATTAGATTTTATCCTTTTAGAATGTCCTCAAAATTTTCTTAATCAAAAATAACAATCCTATACGTGGCTAGTAGGTTCATGCAGACCAGTGGGACCGCGAAAGGCATAGCACGGGTTTAGTCAATATTTTCTCACTTAATTGGATTTGAATAATACATTACACAACAAACGTTCGGAGTCCACACTTTGTTTTCATCACCAACACGACATCCAATATAACTGTAATACGCCTCTTTTAATGTTAATGTTAAGATCGACGTTGATTTATAATAGTAAACTGTTCACACACTTCTTCTTCTTTTTCTTCTTCACGGTTTAAGCTTATTTACTAGCCTGTTCCGGCTCCCTGTTCACACACGTAACAGAAATTAGTTGGCGAATTAATACAAGCACGGCGTAATTTTTTTCATTGCAGTGAAACGTGTTCATAATTCTTGCGCACGTTTTATTTGTGGTATTCGCAAATTTGACCATGTTACCGTCCCTGGAACAATTATCGTGGTTTCGTCTAAGAGATCGTAGAACTGTCCATTCCCTATCCCTTCTCTATAAAATACTTCACACATCATCGCCTAATTATTTATCACGCCGCTTCATCAGACTATCCGACACACATAATCTTGACACTCGATCCCATCAGCACATTGTCCTTTATATCCCGCCTCATCACACTGTATATTATTCATTATCTTTTACAGTGTCACTTACCAAAACATGGAATTCCCTTCCACCCTATGTCAGAGACTGTCAAACTATAACATCCTTCAAAAACCAACTAAAGAATTATTTAATAACAAACTAACTTATACACCTCACTGATAGTATTCTTTTAGCAATATTAATTATTTAATTATTTATGTAAATAATATTAAGAATAACAAATATTTTTATTTGTTTTGTTTTAAATATTGTATAATCGTAAAATTAGTTTTCTATATCTCATTATTTTCCTGTTTTTTATATACACTAGACAGGGACAATTTAATATGTCTTGCTTGTATACATTTTATTATTAGTTTTAGTCTTAATTTTAACTAATATTAACTGGTTGTATTATAGATCGTAATATGTATATTAGATATTATCTTTTGATCAAATTTTTACTTAGTGTTTAATATTAGAGTTAAATAAGATTGTTATATTCTTATGTAATATATGTTTGTCCTGGTGAATGGAAGAGAAGGCCACATGGCCTTAACTCCACCAGGCTAAATAAATCTTAAATCTTAAATCTTAAATCTTAAAGTTAAAACTGTAGGAAGCAAAAATCACTTAAAACACTTTTACGAGACATAGCCAAACTCAAACTAAAGCTAAAATCTGAACTTTTCATTTTGAAACCCCACCTCACCTCATACGCAGCCATTTGCTGTCGGCCGAACACTTACAGCAATAAAGTAATAAATTTCACTACTCCCTTCCTCACAAAATACCGCATATCCCTACGGATTTTCAGCAATGTACGAGTAAGAATGGTCAAATTGTTGTGGAAACTGGGAATTCGTTAATAATTAATAATAATTATAATTATAATAATTTATGTACACTAACTTCAATTTTTGCATATTTTTTTCATATTTTTAGATATATTTTAGTGATTTCCTACACTTTTTAGGGCGATGGAACATTTTCATATTCATATTCGTAAATAGCACATAAAACGTGATCTGATACATATAGTTTCAAGGATGTGGCAAAAACCTTGTTAACTAGAATAATTAGCCCATGAGAAAGCTTCTCATAAGTTGCATTTTCATGTTCTTTTATCATAATTGACAGTCATTCCATATGGTTTAGTATACCTTAATGTAGGATACTTATTTTAATAATATTGTAAATTAAAACTAAAAGGAAGTTATATTATAAAATTCGTATAGTGAGACAAGACGTTTCTCTCAGTAATTACGTATTTACTTTAGTGGATATTAATTGGTATTATGTAAAATTGTTATGGATACAGAATAGTGACTTGCAATGTAAGTTCTAATATTATTTTTCAGAATACACACTATTATGAGGACGTTTATTACCAGTGAAAAGTATACATTTATTTATCAAAATATTTTTCGGAGCTGTGGAAGCTAGCACGATATTTAATTACTGTTATTCAGTTATTCTATGCACCAGCGATAACCACAATAATAACCAGCAATAAACACACAAAACTCTGTCGATAACACATCTCCGTCCATGTCCGAATTTAACCGCGTAAAACACAATAATCGTAAATATACATGCTCCCACAGAAGATAAAGATGACAAGATCAAGGATGAGTTCTATGAAGAATTAGAATGTGTATTTGATAGCCTTTCACGATATCATATGAAAATTGTCTTAGCAGATTTTAATGCAAAAGTGGGGCGGGAAGATATATTCATACCAACAATAGGCAAATTCAGTGTTCATGAAGATAGTAACGACAATGGGGTTAGATTAGTCACGTTTGCCACATCAAAGAATCTCATTGTTAAGAGCACAACATTTCAGCATAAGGATATTCATAAATACACCTGGACGTCTCCAGTTGGCAAAACTCGAAACCAGATGGATCACGTATTAGAGGACAAACGCTGGCACAGTAGCATCATCGATGTTAGATCAGTTAGAGGGACAGACTGCAATTCGGATCATCACCTGGTCAGGGTGAAAATCAGACAACGGCTATCGCTTATGATAGGAACAAACGCTAAAGATGATTCTGTAAAATTTGAATTAAAAAACTTGAAAAATGATGAAATACAGCAAGAATACCAAATTAAAATTGCTAATAGATTTCAAGTATTGAAATCTTCAGATGACAATGTGGCAAAAGAAGAAGAAACTGATATAAATAAAGAATGGCAAGCTATAAGAGACACTGTTAAATTGTCAGCATCAGAAAGCACTGGTCAATTAAAAAAGAGGCAAACAAGAAATGGTTTGATGAGGAATCTGCCGACATTGTAAAGAAAAGAAAGTAAGCATAAATGAAATGGTCACATGAGCCAAATGAGGTAAATTTGGAGCAATTGGGTAGTGTCAGACGGGAAACCACAAGGTTACTGAAGAGTAAAAAGAGGGAATCTCTGAGAGAAAAGATTAATGAAATGAATGCCAAAAATAGGAACATTAGAGAATTATATCAGGGAATCAGGATAGAGAAGATAGGGTTTCAGGCTAGAACAAACATAATTAGTTTTTATTATAGATTTCGTACATCTCAATGATGGATAAATCATATTTGAAGAGAAAAATTATACGCTCAGACCGGGACTTGAACCCGGGACCGTTGGTTCTCTAGACCAAGTGCTCTACCAACTGAGCTACCTGAGCAAGTACCGACCTAAATGCAAATCCTTCTCTATATACATTGTAATTCCCGTCCACCAAATGCTATGATGCCATGCTTCTATCTTGCAAATGGCGGTTCCTTTATTAAGAAGATACTGGCTGTAATGTAAAATTCCCAAATATATCTTCTTAATAAAGGAGCCGCCATTTGCAAGATAGAAGCATGGCTTCATAGCATTTGATGGACGGGAATTACAATGTATATAGAGAAGGATTTGCGTTTAGATCGGTAGTTGCTCAGGTAGCTCAGTTGGTAGAGCACTTGGTCTAGAGAACCAAGGGTCCCGGGTTCAAGTCCCGGTCTGAGCGTATAATTTTTCTCTTCAAATATGATTTATCCATCATTGATATGTACGAAATCAATAATAAAAACTTGGAAAAAGCCGTACTGGCTGTAATGTAAAATTCCCAAATATATCTTCTTAATAAAGGAGCCGCCATTTTCAAGATAGAAGCATGGCTTCACAGCATTTGGTGGACGGGAATTACAATGTATATAGAGAAGGATTTGCGTTTAGATCGGTACTTGCTCAGGTAGCTCAGTTGGTAGAGCACTTGGTCTAGAGAACCAAGGGTCCCGGGTTCAAGTCCCGGTCTGAGCGTATAATTTTTCTCTTCAAATATGAAAACATAATTAGGAATGAAAATGGGGATATGATTCCAGATTCCAGGAGTATATTAAATAGATGGAAAAGTTACTTTAATCAATTATTAAGTGTACATTCTGAACAGGATATTAAAGAGGATCATTTTCAGACAGCAGAAGTTTTAATCGTAGAACCAAGTGCATTAGAGGTTGAAATGACGATAGAAAAATTGAAGATGTATAAAGCATCAGGTTCATATGAGATCCCAGCAGAACTGATAAAATCAGGGGGAGAAAAATTGATGGACAAGATACGCCAGTTGCTTAATATGATTTGGGATAAAGACGCTCTTCCAGATGAATGGAAAGAATCAATTATCGTACCAATTTATAAGAAAGGAGATGAAACTGATTGCAACAACTATAGGGGCATCTCATTATTTCAACTTCGTACAAAATTCTGACAAATATATTAGTAAGCAGGCGCACTCCTTTTATTGATGAGATTCTAGGAGATCATCAATGTGGATTTAAAAGAAACAGGTCTACAACGGATCAGATTTTTAGCTTAAGACAAATTTTAGAAAAGAAATGGGAATATAATGGTACCGTACACCAAAAGGCATACGATTCAATTAAGAGGGAGAAGTTATATAGTATCCTGCTAGAGTTCGGAATTCCTAAAAGTTAGTTAGACTTATACGAATGTGTCTAAATGGCACAAAGAGTAGGGTGCGTGTAGGCAAACAGTTTTTGGATACTTTAGAAGTTCACCATGGGTTGAAGCAAGGAAATGTACTACTTCCTCTACTATTCATTTTGTATTAGAGCATGCCATCACATCTTTAGAGGATGAAGAAGGCCTATAACTAAGTGGTATTAATAAGCTGTTAGTTTATGCTTATGATGTAGTACTACTAGGTGATAGCGAGGAGATACTAAGGACCAACATGCACACAGGCCTACTACTGAGTAACACTAAAAAACTGGGACTGGAAGTAAATATCAATAAAACTAAATATATGGTCACACGTAGAAATACATTATATAATGGAAATGGACAGCTAATGAGAAATGAGGGTAATTTTGAAGAAGTGGCTGAATTCAAATACCTAGGAACAATAATCACAAATGAGAATGAGATGCAAAAGGAAATTAAACATAGGCTCAATTCTGGAAATGCGTGTTATTATGCATTACAGAGACTCTTGACTTCCCAACTCCATTCAAAAAACTAACGTATTTTGAAAAACTGAAAATGTATATAAAACTATTATTCTACCAGTTATATTATATGGATGCGAAACATGGGCTCTTACTTTAAGGGAGGAAAGGAGATTACGAGTATTTGAGATTAAAGTTCTTAGGAAAATTTTTGGACCAAAGAGAGATGAACAGACATGTGAATGGAGGAAACTACATAACAGTGAACTACGTGGCCTTTATAGGAAGCCAGATATAATAAGAACAGTTAAGTCTCATAGGACTTCAATGGGCAGGACATGTGGCACAAATGGGAATTGAAAGACTTGCATGGAAGCTTCTTGTAGGAAAACCAGAGGGAAAGCACCCAGTTGGTAGACCGAGGGTGAGGTGGGAGAATAACATTAACTATGATTTGAGGGAAGTAGATTATACAGGGGGGCACGCCGTAGCGTAGTGGTTAAGGCACTGAGCTACAAGCCGGAGGGTCAAGGGTTGAAGTCCCGTTGGGGTCAGGATTTTTAAACTGACCCAAACCCTCTGGCGGCACTATGGCCCTGGGGTCGACTCAGCCTCTAACGAAAATGAGTAGCAGACGCTTGTTCTGGGGGTAAAGGCGGCCGTCACACAGGGCTGACAACCCGGCTGACAAAGTGCCGATTGTCTAGAAAAAGTGGGAGCCTTAACCTCCTACTACCCCAAGGGTCTCCTGAAGCCTGTTGTGGGATCACTTTACTTTACTTTAGATTATACAGGAAATAATTGGAAAATATTAGCTCAGGATAGGGATGTATGAAGAGCTTATGTCCGCGTGGCCATGAACCTTGGTGGGTTCGATAGTGCCTGTGAGTTAGTTAGTTAAAACAAAAACAAATGTACATATTTAACCGAGTAAAACAAAAAAAAAAGGCATTTCATGGGATATACCTAGGTAAGAATTATTGAAATAGGTTAGGTTAGGTTTTAGTTTCGTTACATTTTATATGTATTTAAGTAAGTTAAAAATACCTTTTGTATGGAAATTCAATACGGCCGACGGCTACAACGTAAAAATATATTTCCACGCGTAAATTTCACACGACAAACGCAAAGCATAAGGATAAACGTTTTGGAATTCAAAACCAAGTTAAAGTAGCAACATGGAATCTCAGAGGAATACATCATAAAGGAACCGAACTGGAAAGAGAATTAAAAGAAAGAGGTATAAATATAGCAGTGATAACAGAAAGAAAAATAAACAAAGAGGAAGTCAAGATGTAAGTAATTATATAATCCCTATTAGGTTCGTCTTCCGGGCATATAGGCCGTGGTCCAGTCGTTCTTCTACTCGAAGTTTCGTCTACTGCTGCGGTAGACATCATCAGGAGATACTGCGTGCTCTCTGCGAACTCCTCAACAGTCGGCTGCAGACTGGCTGGTCGTTGGAATCTCCCTCCCTATTTATAGGCACGCCCGTGGTGGAGAGGCGGTTTTCTGCGCGGTCCGTGTTGCGTGCTGTTTTGTCCAGGCTGTCGCTAGCAGAAGTCATAGGCGGTCCAACCATCATCCCAGACAAAAACGCGGAATAATTAAAACCCTGGTGGAACGAGCCAAAAGGATTTCGGAACCACAGTATCTACAAGAAGAAATTAATCATCTCCAAGCAGCGTTTCAATCCAATGGATACAGCAAAACAGATTTTCGCCGAGCCATAAATCCCAATAAATACAAATCCGAAAACGGGAACAAGGAGGAGGCAAAGGGTAAGGTGTACCTACCATATATCAAGACAATAACGGAGAGAATTGATCGAATATTAAATAAATATAACATATCTACAACCTACAAGCCAACACAAAAAATCAGCAATATACTGCGCCCAGCCAAAGATACAAGAGATCCGTTAAGTACGGCCGGTATATATCGCATCCCTTGCAGTTGTGGACAGGTTTATATCGGCACAACAAAAAGAATGGTTACCACAAGATTGCAAGAACACAAGAGGCATTGCAGACTATAACAAAAGGAAAAATCAGCCGTAGCGGAACACTGGATGAACAACCAAGAACATATAATAAGATTCGAAGAAACACAGGTATTGTACCAAAAATCACATTATTACACCAGACTGTACAGAGAAGCCATTGAAATATATAAACACAAAAATTCCTTTAACAAAAAAGAAGAAACCATGAAGATAAACAAAATCTGGATCCCGGCACTGCACAATACGACAACGAAGCCTATGACTTCTGCTAGCGACAGCCTGGACAAAACAGCACGCAACACGGACCGCGCAGAAAACCGCCTCTCCACTAGGGGCGTGCCTATAAATAGGGAGGGAGTTTCCAACGACCAGCCAGTCTGCAGCCGACTGTTGAGGAGTTCACAGAGAGCACGCAGTATCTCCTGATGATGTCTACCGCAGCAGTAGACGAAACGTCGAGTAGAAGGACGACTGGACCACGGCCTATATGCCCGGAAGACGAACCTAATAGGGATCAAGACGCCGGCCGTGAAAGCCTACAGTTATAATTATATAATGTTTTATAGTGGATTAGAAATAACAGAAAGAGCTCAAGCAGGAGTTGCAATATTGGTAAGCACAAGATTAAGGAACACAATAACTGCATACAAATGGATAAATCAGAGAATAATGAAAATAAGATGCAAAATACCAAAAGGAAACCTTACTGTAATAGGAATCTACTCACCAGAGGAATGCAGAAAACAAGAATCAACAGAATTTAACCAGCAACTACAAAGGGTAATAGACCAAACAAACAAAAACAACAAAATTACTTAATTATAGCAGGAGATGCAAATGCACGTATAGGGAAATCACCAATTACAAATGTAACGGGAAACAATGGAGCAGAAATGCTAAATTATAATGGGAAAACGTTATTAAATTTTGCATGCTTTAACCAATTAAGAATAACGAACAATTACTTCAGACATAAGGAAATACATAAATATACGAGAAGTGAGAGAGGATCATGCTCTATAATAGATTACATTATGGTTAATCAAAAAATGAAGAATCTAGTCAGAGACACAAGAGTCTTCAGAGGAAGCGATATCCATAGTGACCATTACCTATTGATTAGTAAAATAGATATAGAAAAGAAATGATATAGAAATTGGAATAAAGAATTAAAGAAGAAGGAAGAAAACAAACAAGAAGTTTATGAAATAAATTTGTTAGAAGAAGAATCGATACAAGATTTAAACAAAAGAAGGCTAGAAGATTATACAAATGCGGAAAAGCCAAAAAAGGAAATTGAAGAAGAATGGAATAGTATAAAAGGACTTGTACATAAAACAGCAAAAGAAATATTAGGAACAAAGAAAGTAGGAGGAAGAAACAAAGGACTAAAAAAATGGGATCCCGAAATCCAGAAATTAGTAAGAGATAAAAAGGAGGCCTACTTAAAATACTTAAACAACAAGAATGACCAAAACAGAAAAGAATATAATAGAACAAGAGCATTAGTAAAAATATATACCAGAAAATTAAAAAGAAAACATTGGGAAAGATACATAGCAGAAATGGAACACAATTTATACGGGAGACAAGACAAAGTATATAAATTTATAAGAAGCCTTAATTATGAAGTAAAAGACAAAACAAATCTGCTAACTATACAAGATATAGAATTAGAAAATTATTATAAAGAACTGTGGACGGTGAAACAAAATAAAGAAGAAATAACACTCATAGAAACAAACGAACAATATGCAGAAGTAGATGAATTAGAGATGCGAAGAAATGATAGTAGTATTATAGAAATGTAAAAATAATAAAGCGTGCAGAATAGACAATATAAACATAGAACTGATAAAAAAAATGCCCCAAAGAATTTTCAAGAAAGATTATTAAAATTCTATAACAAGTGCTGGAAACAAAATACATTACCATAAGAATGTAAAATTGGAAAAATAATCTCAATATTTAAAAAAGGCGATAAAAAAGCCAGAAAACTATAGAGGCATAAGCTTACTACGTGCAGCATACAAAATATATGCAAAAATGATCAACCAAAGATTAACAACTATAGTAGATGCAATAATATCAGAAGAGCAAACAGGATTTAGGAAAGGAAGAAGCTGCACAGACAACGTATTCACTTTAAAACAAATAATAGAGAAGCGAAGAGAATTCAACTTAGAGACGCACATCCTCTTTATAGATTGTAAGCAGGCCTTTGATATAGTGTGCAGACCAAAATTATGGAACATGTTAAGTGATGAAGGAATTCCACTACACTTGATAGCAGTAATTAAGAAAATGTATAAGAAAACAAAAATAAAAATAAATCAAAGTGAACCAATACATATAACAGGAGGAGTTAGACAAGGTTGTCCACTATCAACCACTCTTTTTAACATTTATTTCAACGACATGATAAGATCATGGAAGCAAATGAAGACGGGGGAAATTAACTTAGGAAATATAGTAATAAAAACAGTAGCCTTTGCAGATGAACAGATTTTAATAGCAAAAACAGAGGACGAACTACAAAAAAAAAGGTTATATAAACTAAATGAAATATAAATAAAATACAACCTAGAAATATCCTCACAAAAGTAAAAAAACAATGGCCTTGAAGGGCGCTTATCCAGTTCGGACAAAGATAATATTTGAAAATAAACCAATAGAACAAGTGGTAAGATATAACTTCCTAGGTTACGAAATATCATACACAGCGGAAACAGATATAAATAACAAACTAAATAAGTTTAATTATATAACAGGAACACTAAAAAGAACTTTGAAAAACAAAGCCAGGAAAGACTCTATAATGAAGTTATACAAGACAATGGCAGTGCTTAATATTACTTAAGGATCCGAAACATGGACAGTGGCAACAAAACAATCTGCCAGAATACAAGCTGCTGAAATGAAATTCCTCAGACCAATAGTAGAATATCAAAGAACAGACAAAGAACATAACACAGAAATAAGACAACAACTACAAGTAGAGGAATTAAACACAAAATAGTGAAATATAGAACAAACTGGAAAGAACACTTGGCAAGGATGACTGGAAATAAAATACCAAAAGCATCATATAACTATTCACCAGGAGGAAGAAGTAGTTCGGGAAGACCAAAGAAAAGATGGAAAGAGCTGCAATTTGGAGCCTAAACCGAGAAAGAAGGAGAAGAAGAAATTTCACATTACATTAATGTACTTTCATGATTGTAATTTTCCGGGGATATACGTTACAAATTTCACTAAGGAATTGGATAAATTCCATTATAAATCTCATAAGTTGCGTAAGTATATACCTGATTATGTTCAACTTCGCCTATTTTTCGTTTGCATTCAAACATTTGTCATAATCCTTCACAAGCTTCGAAATGCATTGTGCGCAAAAATCTACCGCCTGAGGCTGTAGCCATCCACTGAAGCTCACTTCGAGTTTCTCATTCGTTTGAAACTGTGAAACGGCGAAACTGTCTGACCCATTCGTCCACTATTGCAACAAGTTCATAATTTACAACAGACTGACGCCCACTTCGTTCTTCATCGTGAACATTAGTGCCTCCGTCTCGAAATTCACGGTCCCAACGTCGAATAACATATCTAGTTGTCTAGTGTCCCCCATGCACTGCAGTAATATCACGTCGAATTGCTGCAGCTGCCAAGTTTTGCCCACCAAAACCATATTACTCCATGCACCTCACACTTGGTTGGAGTTTATTTTGTTGCAGATATTTTTAACACTTCTCTTAATCAGAGAAGATGTAATACATTACTTGGAAGTTATTGAACCCAGCTTTATAGCGAAACCAAATATAGAACCAAACCTTTAATATTTTAATACTAAATTATATAAAAGCCTAAATCAAATCGAGAACAATAATTGCAACATATATCATGTTGGATATCAAATGAGTCCTTATTTAAAATTTTCTTCAAATATAATGTTATTAGAGTAATCAAGCTTCACAATGAGGATATTAATATCCATTATAAAATGTAGCTTACAAGAATGATAGGGTGGATACGGGAGGCTTTAAACTAACAACAAGTTTATTTGTTGACAACTAAAAGACAGGGTGAAAGTTGGAGGAAATATATTGTTCGGAAAGTATATTTTACTAAAGCGCAGAATTTAAAAATAGACAATACTTAAACTCTAACTAGACAAAATATTGATGTTGAAAGATATTTACAGCATGAATGTGCACATCTCTAATAATTTGTTTGTATTCGCAGCGTTACTGAGGAGTTTCTAAATCACATATAAAAATGAACGTTCAGTTAAACTTTTATATGACTAGCTAATACCAGTGCGCGGCTACGCATGCCCGGGAATCTACGTATCCCGATTTTCGTGGCATCTATAAAGGACAAAAATGGTTATTGTGAGTTATCCTCAAAAGATAAACATATGCTGTCGCGGACATTTCTGCAGAGTTTTTCGAGATATTCAATTTTGTATACAATAATATTGTGTATTTATTATGATTTAGGCAGCAAGAGCCATTTAAGCTTACAAAAAGCAACTTTTCTCTCTTTTTTTTTTCACTACAGGTATTTAAGGGTGAAGGGTTTGAGCATTAAAATTCTCTTATAACCTATAACCTTCCAAGAAAAATCCTGATTATTTTGCAAAAAGCCCCATGACAATCGGATGAATGGTATGACAGCACATGCTTGCCAGGGAATCTACTTAACCCGATCTCCTTGGCTATTGTGCCTTATCTGTAAAATATAAACATATGCTGTCGCCGACTGGTTTAGACAGCGTAAGCCATTTAAGGGTAAAGAAAAGGTACTTTTCACGTTTTTTACTACAAACGGTGTATTTTAAGGGTGTAGGAGTTGCGTATGTGAACTCTCGTATAGCCTATGTTCATCCCGGGAATCTCCTGAACATTTTACAAAATAAATAATAGTTTAAAAAAACTAAAACAACAAGCTCTATTAGAGAACCGAACTAAAGAAAACGAAAAATAATTTTAATTTTCAACACGCTTGGGATAAATAATTTTACCATCAAAAGAGTGGGGTGCTCTTTATCAATTAATAAACAGATATTGATAAAAGTAAAGTCTCTAAGAAGAAAATGTAAAATCACAAAAAGCACCCCACGCTTTTGATGGTAAAATTATTTATCCCAACCGTGTTGGATATTGAAATTATTTTTGGTTTTTTTAGTTCGGTTTTCTAATAAAGCGTGTTGTTTTAGTTTTTTAAAACTATTATTTATTTTTAATTTTTTACGTTTAATATTTTTTCAGAATAAGATAAAAATGTAAATATCTTTAAATTCGATACAATTTTTGTATGAGGTAAAAGTAATACTCTTCTAAAAAAAACTCCCAGCCGGATTTGAACCAGCGACCTATGGATTACTGAAATCATATACCACTAGAGTTCATCGCTCTACCAACAGAGCTCTTACAACGATTGACTAAAAAGTCGACTAGTCCGCAACCTATTATACCAGTTTTCATTTGTTTGATTTTCTGATGATTTTGGCCAGGATTTTAGAAACAAAATATGAAATTATTGTATTGTCACGGCTCCTTTACAAGCATACAAAGTTTCACGTCGATCCAATGTTTCTACGTGGGTGAAAATCGTGTTCAAAGATTCCGCTACATAGATACAAAGACACTTTTTTTGATTATCTGACGATTCCGGCCAGGATTTTGGAAACAAATGTGAACATATTGTATTGTCACGGGTCCTTCATAAGTATACAACGTTTCAAGTTGATCCAATGTTCCTAAGTGAGTGCAAATCGTGTTCAAAAATTCCGCTACTTAGATACAAAAACACTTTTTTTCATCTTCTGATGATTCTGGCCATGATTTTAGAAACAAAATATGAAATTATTGTATTGTCACGGGTCTTTTACAAATATACAAAGTTTCAGGTCGATCCAATGATTTTAAGTGGGCGAAAATTGCGTTGAAAGATTCCGTTACATAGGTAGATAGATAGATAGATACAAGTCAAGCTAATATAAACCGTGAAAAAACCCACCATAATCGCATCAACAGGATGGCCGCGCATAAAGTACGAACAGACAAACATACAAACAAACAAACAAACAAACATTGATTAGTATACATTAGATATGGAAATACCCGCTAGTCCCATCGCACCTGCAGGTTCATGACCGCGCGGTAATAAGGTCTCCATACATCCCTACACTGGGCCAATGTTTTTCCAATCATCCCCCTATATAATCAAATATACTTCCCCCAAATCACAGATAATGTTATTCTCCGAACTAATTCTTGTCCTACCAACTGGGCATTTACCCTCTGGTTTTCCTACAAGGAACTTCCATGAACGTCTTTAATTCCCCAGTCGTGCCACATGTCCTGCCTGTCTCAGTCAACGAGACGGAAATGTTCTAAATTATATCTGGCTTCCTATAAAGACCATGTAATTTCACTGTTAAGCAGATCTTCTCCATTCACCTGTACGCTCATCTCTCTTTGTTCCAAAAATGTTCCTAAGAGCTTTTTTCTAAAGTACTCGTAATTTCCTTTCCTTCCTGAAAGTAAGAGTCCATGTTTCATTACCATTTGTAATATACACTGCTCAAAAAAATTAGGGGATATTGTAGAATAACCTATTAAGACTATGTTCTTTGGAATAGTATTAGATGCAATCACTTTCTATTACTCCAAGATAATGTAAACAAGAGTTTGAAGTTGTTACGTAACCTCGGTACCACACCAGAGGGCAGTGTTCTGTACTGTTGATGTGAAAGGGTGGTGTGGGGGTGAATGTATTGTTGCTTGTTTTTAAATCCAGTCCAGTTTTCAGTTAGTGAATGACTTGCCTTAGGGACAGTAATGTCTCGACAACGTGATTTACCTGAACCAATGGCTTGGAGGCCATAGGAAGGATGGAAACTGGACAGACACAACAAGAGGTGGCACAAGCCATTGGGGTGTCTCAAAGCGTGATTTCCAATCTTTGGAATCATTTTCAAAGGACATACTGTTCACAGAAGAGCCGGACAACGTCGACCACGGGCAACAGCAGCAAGGGATGACCGTTACCTCTTGTTAACAGCCCGTCGGAATAGACAGCAGAATGCAACTCAACTGCGAAATACACTTCAAACAGCAACAGGACGCAGGGTGTCAACTCAAACTGTCCCTAATCGACTGCATGGAAGTGGTCTCTATGCCCGTAGGACCATGGTGTGTACCAGGTTAACTCCACAACACCGTAGAGATCGTAGAAACTGGACGGAGGAACATCGTGGGTGGAGGCATGCCGAATGGAGATGTTCTTTTTTCTGATGAGTCGCGATTCAACTTGGAATGTGGTAGTCGGCGTTGTATTGATCTGGAGAGAAAAGGGAACACGAAACAATCCAGCTTTTATACGTGAAAGATTCCCATATCGTGGCGGTGGATTGATGGTTTGGGCAGGAGTCAGTAGTGGTGGACGTACGGACCTCTACGTCATCCAAGGTGGTACTTTGACTGCGGTAAGGTATAGAGATGAGATTCTCCTACCTTTTGTCGTGCCTTATGCTGATGCCATAGGTGATTCATTTCTTTTTATGGACGATAATGCACGACCCCACAGAGCTGGCTTGGTGGACGACATGCTGGAAGTGGCGGGTATCGAGCGTATGCAATGGCCAGCTTCCTCCCCGGACTTAAATCCGATTGAGCATGTGTGGGATGCATTAGACAGGCGCATTGCAGGCAGACCAGCACCTCCCAAAACTGTTCCAAAGCTGGAAATTGCTCTTATGGAAGAGTGGCCAAGTATCCCCCAAGGAACTCATTGCTAACCTCATTGCATCAATGCCACACAGGTGTGAGGCAGTGCTGGCCGTTCGAGAAGACCATACACCACACTAAAGAAACATTTTCACCCATGTTAATGTTGCTTTGTTTGTTTGCCATATTCCTAATCAGGATCTCATTGACATCTGGTGTGGTACAGAGGTTACGTAATGACTTCAAACTCTTGTTTACATTCTTTTGTAGTAATAGAAAGTGATTGCATCCCATACTGTTCCTAAAAACATAGTCTTAATAGGTTATTCTACAATATCCCCTAATTTTTGAGCAGTGTATATATATTCAGTTTGACTTTTTTGAAAGGATTTGGTACATGATGCTAGTCCAATAGTACATAGATTAAAAACAGACAACTTTGTGAGGGCGTAATCTAAACATTATCATAGAAAAACCTATGGATACCCTAGATGAATCCAACTAAAACACAACCTAGGGATCTCCTCTTAAAATGTATCCAATCAAAGGAATTGTGGCAAAATACTCTAAATGTTTACTAGATCCAATAATTATGGGGAAACGGAAATCAAGTTAACTTTGTAAGTAATTAATTATTCAATAAACATTCCGTTCGTCAACATCTAGCTGTAACCCATCTCTTGGATTCGGTATAGTGTTCTGACCATTCGCATTCTAACAATGTGATATGTAACGTATGAAAATTTCAGACTAAACGAATTGTCTACTTAATTCTATTCAATAGTGATCTGCCCGAGGGCAGATCTTTCACTGCAATCATAGCATTTTCATACAATGCTTGCAGCTTTATTAAGGAATTACAGGTGTGGTAGCTTCCAGTTGCTTTCCACACTGTGGATGGCAATGATTATGATGATGATGATGATTATGGTAGCGATGATAGCCAGATGATATTCGGGGACCATTAGGGCCTCAAAGCATCCTGACATTTGTCTTATAGATGAGGAAAAATCTCGAAAATACCTCACAATGAAAGCTTGTTCCGACCGGGAATCAGATCTGGGCCCGCTGCGTGACAAGGCAGCGCGCTACCTCGAAACCACAGCGGTGGACTAGTGACTTAGGTGTCAAAAAGTTAAATACTAATAAAATGTATCATAGCGTCGGAACTAACTTGATAACTGGAAGTCAATTACATATTCAACTCCTTCGAAAAGTAATACTAAATTACGGTTAATTGTTAAAATAATTGAAATGTCAAATGCAGATAGATTTAGATCTGAATAATTACTGAACAAGTAAACTGGAAATATTAGTGACGTGTAAGAAACAAACATCAATGAATTAAATTAAAATATAAAACAGGATATGGGTTCTGATTCAGGGGTAGACAGATAAGAACCCATATCATGTTACTTCTCCTGATGATGGGACGACTCCCAAAAGCACTACAGATAATTAATAATCTTTTAGGTAAATATTTCATAATTTCATATTTTAATTTTTAATAATACCTAAACGGAACTTTATCATAAATTTTATTAATGTTGATTAATGAAATTAATAGAGAATATTATTAACCGTTTAGTGCCCGAATTAATTTTTTGTTGATTTTTCTGTGATATATGCACTACTATATCCACAAAGTAGCCAAACATTAAGACAAAATGATGTTCTGTTTATTGGTTGACCGTGATATATATATGTAACGCTAGGCATATGTGGGAGCAAAAAGTAATAACATTAAACACACCATATAACAAGAGAAAATACATTATTTTAATCATTTATCAGGTGTGGTACACAGAAGAGCAATCATTACACAATCTCACGTCAAATTTAGGACGTTACGTTAACAAAATTTGTCTCTATATCAAAGACAACTTCTCCTCCTTCTTCTTCTTCCCCTCCTCCTTCTCATCCTACTTCCCCTCCCCGTTCTTCTCCTCCTCCTCCTTTTTCTTCCTCCTTCTTCTTCTTCCTCCTTCTCTTCCCCCTCCTTCTTCTACCTCTTCCTCCTCCTTCCTCTTCCTCCTCCTTCCTCTTCCTCCTCCTTCCTCTTCCTCCTCCTTCCTCTTCCTCCTCCTTCCTCTTCCTCGTTCTTCTTCTTCCTCCTCTCCTCCCTCCTTCTCTCTCCTCCTTCCTCTTCTCCTCCTTCCGCTTCCTCCTCCTTCTTCTTCTTCCTCCTCTTCCTCCTTCTCTCCTCCTTCCTCCTTCTTCTCTTCCTCCTCTTCTCCTCCTTCTTCTTCTCCTCCTCCTTCCTTCTTCCTCCTCCCTCCTTCTTCCTCCTCCTTCTTCCTCCTCCTTCTTCCTCCTTCTTCTTCTTCCTCCTCCTCCTTCTTCCTCCTCCTCCTTCTTCTTCTTCATTCTTCTTCCTCAACCTCCTCCTCCTCCTCCTTCTTCCTCCTTCTTCTTCAAACTCTTCCTCCTTCCTCCTCCTCCTCCTTCTCCTCCTCCTCCTTCTTCTCTTCCTCCTTCTTCTTCTTCCTTTCCAGTATTAGGTAATTCGACCTGTTCCGGTATTAAGTTCTTCGTTTCCTTGGCCGTCCCAAAGATCTTTTTCCATGTGGTTTGAAGAAGTTGATCTTTTTGGGTAATCTTATATTGTCCATTCTGTGTAAATGTTCTTTCCATTGGTATTTGTGCTCTTCGAGTTTAACGACTATTAAAAATATCTCCAGTTCAGTTCTTATTGATTCATTGTGTAAATCTATCCATGCGTGTACCTCTTTTTACGGATCTTAAAAATTTCACTTCATCGGCTTGAATGTGTGAGATATATTTTTTGTACGTACCCAAGATTCGCAACCATATAAAAGAACAGGAACAGCCATAATTTTATAAAACCTGAGCTGAGTTTCTCTTCGAGTCTTTCGGAGGGTTCTTCTTATGGTGCCACACATAATTTGATATCGGTTTAATTTATTATGTATATCCCATTCTTAGCTATATGTTATATCTGAACCAGGATAGTTAAAGTGTGCTATCTGCTCTATTACTTCATTGTTGATTACTATTTTTGCTCTGAACGGCACTTTGCCCCGAAAATCCATAATTTTATTTTTTGTAGTTGAAAATTTAAGATTATACGAGTAATAGAGTCCTAATTGACTCAACATTCGAATGGCTCTTTGTTAATCATCCTCTGACTTCTGTATAATTACTAGATCTTCTGCATACATTAAAATATTCACATACATTTCCTTATTAATTTGTATTTCCTATGGGATTTGATTTTTTCCATTTTCGTATAACCTCGTCAAAATGTATGTTAAACAATGTAAGTGATTATGGGGAAGGTAACATAAAATATTCCTATAATATGTGTGTAATTATTATAATATTTATTAAGGTTCCGGTTGGCTATAGGATTCTACAAAAGTTTTATCTTAAGGGGGGTAGAATTTAAGTTGGAATAGGTGGATTTAATAGTAATGTTATATAGACTATTAACTTGATTGGGGCTCTAGGATGTGCACACATCGAGGTACACCCTTGTAGAACTCCTTGATTTATTAAAATTTCTTCTCTGGAATAATTATATAAATTAAGGATAATTTTCGTGCCATTATAAAGACTTTTTATTCCTTCTATAAGTTGAACCGGGTACCCTCTTGCCTTCATTATTTCCCACAATTTTCTTCATATCACCTTATCAAATGCTTTTTCAAGATCTACGAACGCTAAATATGTGGGTAAATTGAATTCTCGTCTCTTTTCTATTATCTGTCACATCTTGAATATATTGTCTTAGCAGGACCTTCCTTTGTCTAAAACCGTTCTTTTCTTCTAAAAGCAATGCATCTGCTATTGGTTTTAATCTATTAAGTAATATCCCTGCATATATTTTATATACAGGGTTCAAAATACTAATTCCTCTGTAATTACTTGTTTTATTTATGTCTCCTTTTTTAAAAATTGATATGACATTTGCAATGAGCCATGTTTTGGGAATTTCTTTGTTTATCCAACAGATATGTCGAACTCAAACAAGATATTTTTAGAGATGTTCAAAAACTAGACTTTATATCCAAAACGGATGGGTTTTCCTCTTATAAGCTGCTTCAATCTGTGTCTTCACCATGCTCTCATCTTTTTTCAAGCACAAAGAAAGCACCATACTTACACTTGAGGTTATTTATAAACGGTCTGATTTTCCACATTTTGTCTCTGTTATCAGGATTGAAGTCATCATTATTAGAAAAATGTATGAATCTGAAGATCTCTTCGAACCAATATCTTCTCTTTGCATTGCCCACTGATTTATTGCAAGTGTCATATTTATTCTCCCAATACATTGTCTTATAAAGCACCCACTAATAATGAGAGTAGCAATAAAATATCTAATTTCGGATGCTGATATGTTAGGGTAGGGGCAGTTATTGTGCGATGCATATCGTTAGATTCTTCTACTATGAAGTCAATAAGTTTGTCAGTGAGGAAACGTTCTATAGTTCCAATTGCATTTCTTCCTCATGTGAAGGTAAATTACTAGCGTCTAAATTTTTGTTGATAGTTTGAAAATCACTGTCCACCCTTTGTGCATTTCTTGATTACTGTGTATACATGATACCGGAGGAGATGATGTTTCTGGTGTACCGGGCAGGGAGGTTTCTTCATTTTCAGCTGGTTCAGGTAGTATTCCTCTTCCATCGGCAGTTCATACTTCAACCTCACCAAGGAGGCGTTTTCCTCTTAGATTATTAGGAGTCTCATCTGCGTCTTCATCTCCTGATTCTTCATCGATCACGACATTAGAATCAGGAGGAGTAATCAAATATATTCTTTGTTATCATTTTCCTTGCCAAATAAAGTGTCTAAGGCTTTCTAGACTGTAAATCCAGGTGTTAGGATCTTAGGAAGGTCCCTAAAAATAAACCAAGATCCTAAATTCTACTCCTATAAAATGATTTTAAAAGAAATAAATAACATTTTATAAACTACACTGGGAAACGTACACTGGCATTTGATATAGAAATCTGCTTACATTACTGCCTAGCGTAACATCTATGTTACAGCGAACTTCAACAACACCCTGTGTCAATTCTAAATATTCATGACAACTAAATGTACCATAAATGTGGATATTATCAAAACAACTGTATATAATAAACTTCATCATATAATGTATTATTTCATTTATACTAACTCTTCGTAAATGATGTAATATAAATTATGCAATCTGAAAATGAATAATAAATATGCATTCACTGTTTCGCACTATGAACTAATACAAAGAAAAACAAACACTAGACTGAAAGGTCAGATTTCCTGCAACGCAACAATGTGCTGTATGTATTAAAATTATACTCTCAACAATGTGTTTGAGTTGTTATTGTTTGAAGGTGCAGATGTAACATATATGCAACGCTGGGCACTAATGGGTTAAATATCTGTGATGTCATTATCACCATATCTAAAACTTTTCTCTGTTATACCATTAATAAGTATCCCTGTCTAGCAAAACAATATGAATCTGAGTATCCTTGTGCGGAGCAATACGTTCCCAAAAATTAAACCCAAATTAAAATCCCTTTCTCAATCGACACTGATTCCCGTTAGAGGCGAGACCGAAACTTATTATCAGAACAATCGTCGTGAAACATGAGATAATTATCTGGATTCAAACATGGAGAGGTAATATTCGGATTTAAGAAGCAGCACTCGATTCTGAGAAACATTGAAGGGTCCAGGTTGAAATCAAGCGTCTAAATCACAAGAGGGAGACGGGCAGATACTTACAACATAGGAGATATTGGAATGCAGAAAAGTACGTGAGTAAAATAAACTTTTGCTACATAAGTGAAGTGAGACAATGTTTTGATTTAGAGAAAAGGGGAAAATTCTAGTTTACCTTTCCAAATACATATTCTAAGTCCTACAGAATATCACTGTGCAGGCGCATGAGTTTATAGAGTTGACGCTAGATGGCAGTAATTGGCTGTGAAATCGGTATGACCAACCTTCGCTATAAATTTCCAAACGTTTATTAGAAATGGAATTACACTAACTTTTTTCTTCCTAACCTAACAGAATTAATAGTTGAATGCACATGATTTACTGAAATGTACACTAATCTGATATACAGTAGCTGACACTAACCAAACAAAATTACTACTAATCTAACAAACATAGTACTAACATATAAAAAATGTTTAATTAAATTTTTGATGGTGGCAACATAGGTAGGGGAGGCAAAATAGCAAGTCAGTATCACGATGTTGTTAAGAATGTCGTAATGTTACCGTGTTCCGCGTAAATAAATAAATAAGTAAAAATTGTGAAATAATGTTATAACTTACAAGAATCGTTGCAAAACGATTACAATTTTACAAAATGTTATAAAGGAGAGAAATACATAGAACAGTATTACAAGAATATACTATGGAAAATAAAGGGAAAGGTATTCTATAGATGGGCCTAAAATCAAATCACATTTCAAATAGATAATAGTATATTACGATGCGAGGTTGGGAAGTGGGTTTTACAGAAGAGAGGGAAATGTTTAAAAACCTCGCTATTGCTCGATTTTTAATATCCGAGATTCTGTGAAACACTTCACAAACATCCGTTGTTCATTATTTTTTGCGCGATGATGTTTTTAAAATAATAAATAATAGTAAAATAGTAACATCTTTGTTGGAGATATTTGCGTTCATTATAAACAATTGATTAACATTAACAGTGTGGTCAATGTTTATTAGTTGAAACCATACGAGGCCATGAGACCAAATTAGTGACAAAATTGCGGCAAGTACGTATTTATTGTTTTAAATTGTCTCAAATAAAGTTCAGCTCATTTAAAATGCGCTGAATTGTATCTTATAAAGTATCTTAACTCTACAATTTGTATATTTATGTATATAGCCTACATTGCATGTAGTATACATAGAGGGCAGAGGTTTTACTTCCCACACGTGTTTTGTATTTTGTAACATTACAGTATACTTATTTTATTACAGTATAGTTATTTAGTTATTTCACATTTTCCAATACTGTTATTTTAATACCGTTCCAATAATGGATCATATTATATTATAATGATAATGTGAAAAGAAAAGTTAATGTCTGAACCAGGAATCGAACCGTGGACCTCTAGCTCTCCAGACTAGTGTGCAGCCCACTATACCATTCCAGATCTGGCACAACCATTATAGATTTGTATATGTGGAAAGAACTTTTAATGGTTGTGCGAGGTCTGGAATGATGGTGTAGTGGGCTGCACACTAGTCTGGAGAACTAGAGGTCCACGGTTCGATTCCTGGTTCAGACATTAATTTTTCTTTTCACAATATAATTATAATATTATATGGTTATTTAGGTTGGCAGCCCCGAAATGTAGGAATTTGAACTTTTAATCAACGTCACCATTGCTGTAAGTACGACAAAACGCACTATCGCGCAAAAATGTTATTAAGGAATAAGAACATTGTAACAAACACCAATACGACATTATAAAAAGTGGCTATGACAGAAAACAGCCATTAAACTAGTGTTAGGAGCTGAATTAAATATTGTTAATTAATTAAATAAAGTTTAGTATTAAAATACGATTTTTGTAAAGATTCTAATACAGTGAAACCTGTCTTAGCGGGACCCTTTATAAGAAGGAAACCTGTAGAGACGGAAAACATTCCCCAGAACGATACGATTTTGTGTGTAAAATCATCCTACATAAGCCGGAAACCTTCACAACGCGGACAAGGAATGGATTTTAAAGTACCAATGGTTTATTTTTACCTCAGTCAGACGGAAAATTAATCTTAAACACGTTCTCATTACAGTATTAATGATCACACGTGAAAATTCTGCATATTACACTACTGCTTTATATCGTTTTATCTTCTTGTGTTGCCATTGTATTGCGAGGATACTCTTGCTTATGCGTGACAGCGGGGAATTCCTCGATTTCCTTGCCTGCCTACGTAACCTGCGAGGGAGTTGGAAAACTCTTCAGTTCTCCTGTAGTTGAGTTCCTTCTCGCTTTTGTATAATAAAGTTTTTTTGTATTGCCGTGCAAACTGTGCAGTGTTATATACACTATTTTGTCTGCATTACAGTCAATACGTTATGTCTTTAAAGCGTACATATAAAACACTTACACTGCGTGAGAAAATTCAAGCTTGTAATTTGGGAACCCTTTGTAAGAATGAAAACTGCCAGGACGGAAATATATTTAACGAACCCTCATGTTCCTTCATAGATAGGTTTTACAATATAAATAACGTTGCTTTAGGAATGAGTGATTAAAATAATAATATTAATATTGAAAGTAAAATTCCTTCCTGTGCAAAATTAATGTAAACATGAAGAACGAACAAATGAGCAAAAATAATTAGCAAACGAATAAGAATATTTCTGAACTTAGGAAATATCCCAATTTTAGTGAAGAACTTAAATAAAGACAATTCAGAATTTAAGGAAGATTTAAGTAAGAATATGAGCTTGAACATTTCGGAACTTACTCAGATGAATAGAGAAAGGTAATTCTGAACCATGGGATGAAATTAAGAGACATAATTCTAAATATTATAAGATATGTAAAGATAATAATGAACTTAGGGAATTTAGCAAATTTAACACTTGTCTTAGATGGAAACAGTATGTCGTATTTATTCTTCTTACTAATCTATCTCAAAGTTCTTAGGAAATATTTTGGACCAAAGAGAGACGAAGAGACAGGTGAATGGTGATGACTACATAACAGTGAACTACATGGTCTTTATAGGAAGCCAGATATAATAAGAACAGTTAAGTCTCGTAGACTGTGATGGGCAGGACATATGGCATGAAAGGGGAGTGAAAGACGTGCATGGAAGCTACTTGTAGGAAAACAGGGGTAATACGACCAGTTGGTAGACCAAGAATAAGGTAGGAGAATAACATTAACCATGATTTGAAGGAAGTAGATTAAACAGGTACTGATTGGAAAATATTAGCTCAGGATAGGGATGTATGGAGAGCGTATGTCCGCACGGCTATTAACTTACGGGTTCGATAGTGCGAGTAAGTTTAGTTACTTAGTTTACTAATCTATCTCCTCTGTCTTTATACATTGCTGTGACAGTAAAAGATTTAAATGAGAAAATGGAATAAATTAGCCAAATAGTTGAACAGATTTTCTTCATACGTCCTTATTTATGCTTTAACATACATCATCTTCCCATCTTCCAGTTGATTATGTAATTATTATATTTTTGTTTGTCATGCAAATTCCAAGTTAATTTACTTTTAATGCTATAAAACTGTGAAGATACAATTAATTTAGATAATGAAATTACGATCCGCAATATTCCTTGATTACTGGTGAAAATTTGAGAAAATATATTTTGTGAGGTTGGTTTAGTCCGGGGATTTAAAAGCGGGTCTTTTCGCACGCTGCTAACTTATTATGTAACTCTTTAGCATCACATTTCACCAAAATTGAAACTTCTATTTTATATTACAGTGACACTATTTCATATACACTTAAACACATCAGATTAAAACAATCATTTAAGAAGAGAACCGGCGGGAGTAATAATTTATAATTATATTAATTATTGATATTGTTAATTATTAGTGAATTATTCCTTGTTTTACCCAATGACTTAATATCACGATCTTTGGATATACACTGCATAACAAATTGAAGAGCATTACATTTATAGTGTAGAACCCTTTGAATACAGGGTGTAACTAAATTACCGTTACATACTTTGAGGACGTGTAGTGGGACCAATACGGTTACATTTAGCATAGGGACTCATGTTCGGAAAGTACCATTTTACCGCTACACGCAATAAACCACATCACACATTACTCTCCCTGACGCCTGCTGCTTATCGTCTGGATCTCTCACAAGAAGGACTCGACGTGACGACTATCGACATCAACACCAGATACAACACCTCGGTGCTATGTTCACGATCACCCATCCTTGGTCCTGCAACATCCGCCGCACCCATATCCGCGCTAGCAGGTCATCCACGGTTGCCACAGGGGTCTCGAAAGCCAAGGATTTCATATGACCGCACGGCTAATGTCTACCGTGGCCACGTGGGGAGAACGTGCAGGCCCAACAATCGGGTTACCATGACCTATCCACTGTTACCCAAGTCGTTGGTCCAAATTATCTAAAACGAGCAAGCCTTCCATTGCACGGAGCTTCGCCGTACAATAACACCGTGTCGGCATATTCCGTAAATGCGTAGTTCACCATAGTCAATAGCAATACACTACAAATTAAATGTAGTATGTACAGCTTAGTACAGTACAAACAAAGACCACAAGCTCAAAAGAAGGTACAAACATCTCAGGGCGGATCTCAAACTGAACTGAATAACATGTAATCAAACATGTAGTGAGCATAGGGCATCAGCAGACCCTAAAGAATATCCTCTTCAACCCAAAACCATATGACCTGCTCGATTTTAATTGGTTATGGATACCGATGTTCCGATGTTCTATGTAGAAACAGTAAGTACGCGAAAAAGTTGTTACCTTCATTCAATTAGAAATATGTCCTCTGATTATACTTATTCTTCATGAATGGAAATAATATTATAACATATAAAATATTCTAAAATATTGTTTATTATATATGGATGATTCACCGCAGTGGTCTCGAGGTAGCGGGCTTCCTTGTCACGCAGTAACCCGAGTTCGATTCCCGGTTAGGACAGGCTCCGGGGTGAGGATTTTTCGGTGTTTTTCCTCAACTATAAGACAAATTCCAGGAAGCTTAGGGCCCAACGGTCCCTGAAAATCATCCGGACATCATCATTATCATCATCGTCCTTCACCGGTGTGGAAAGCAACGGGAAGCTACCACACCTATAATTCCCTAGTAAAGCTGCAAAGCATAGTATGAAAATGCTATTATTGCAGTGAAAGACCTGCCCTCGGGCAGAATTACTATGTATGGATGCACATATGGATGATGCATTTGAGTCATGCTTTAGTTGATTCTGATGGAACTAAATTTTCTGTTGCTGTGTCGCAATCTAAATTTTTAAAACACAAGTATGCTAAGCCTTTGATTAGTGGTCAAAAAGCAATTATTTTAACTGTGTTTCACAAGTTCGGTAACAAATCTCACCAGAATTATTGTTATTGACTCCATTTAATTATTACATGTCTTATATACTTCACACGTGTCAATGGGACAGTAATTGTGGCGCGAATGGCAGAGGTATACATTTGGCGTTTATGTTGGGATCACTCTAACAGCGGATAAGATATGGTCTTTGCCCTCGAAGAAGCAGGAGAGTTGAACGTGTGGTGTGGTATTATACGTGTAGCGGACACGAGCCCTTATGCTAAACGAAACCGTCTTAGTCCCCACAAAGCCTGTAATGGGAATGTACACTCTGTACAACATCATCATCATCGTCATCATCTTCATTCATGGATTAGGTCTGTTGACCCGTTCCGACTTCAGCCCATCTCTTTCTAGATGTGCCCACATCTCGGGTGCTTTTAGGTTTTTATTTTGTTATTTGTTTTGGATATCTATCTTCATTCATTCTGTCTATGTGTTGCTTCCATTTTTTGTCTATATGTATCCATTTTATCAGTTATTGCAAATATTTAAAGTTCCTGTCTTATTTCTGTGTTCTTGATTCTGTCTTCCTTACTGCACCCTTTAACAGATCTCAAAAATTTCATTTCTGTCGCCGTTATCCTACTTAGATCTTGTTTTTTATGTATCCAGGCTTCTGAACCATAGAGCAGTACCGGTACTGCCAACATTTTATAAAATTTCAATTGGGTCTCTCTTGCTGTTTTGTTATTTAGTGTTCGTTTTATCGTACCACATATTCCCAGGAATTTTGCTATTTTATTATTTATATCATTATCATAATTAAATGAAATGTCACATCCTAGATAATTGAGATGGCTCACCTGTTCTATGGTTTTGTTTCCTATTACTATTTTCGATCTGATTTGATTTTTCCCTTGGAATGCCATTACCTTAGTTTTTTCTATGGATATTTTGAGATTATATTCTTCACATATATTATGTAGTTTAAAAATATTCCTCTGAAGTTCGTCTTCTGTATTTGCTATTATTACCTGGTCGTCAGCGTATAATAATGTTTTCAAGTAGTGTATTTTATCTAATTTTATTCCTTTATTTGTTTCTTCGTTCCATTTTTTTATTATATCACAGATGTATAGGTTAAATAAAACTGGAGAGATACTGCATCCTTGTTTAACTCCTTGAATAGTATGAATTTTATTTTTACTTACTTCATTTCTAGTTTTTATAACAAAATTTGTGTTCCAGTACAAACTCTTTTTAGCTGCTATTAAGTGTTTCGGAATTCCTTTTTCTTTTAAAATTGTCCAGGGTTTTCCTCTGTCTACTTTATCAAATGCCTTGACAAAATCAATAAAACACTCTGTACATTGAACTATTAATAATACAAGTGAATTCGACGTAAAAAATAACTTAGCACGAAGATTAAAGTTTCGTCCCTGCTTCCAAACTGATATGGGCTATTAGTAAGATATAATTATTTTTAAGTGTATACAACTCAAAACATCGTAGAACATGGAAACACTCATACATCACATAAAATTATTTGTTTTAATTAAATCTTTAAACCATGTAGGCTTGTTAGTTGTTAAGTCAGATTCCTTTATTTGTAAAATTAGTGACTAAAGTATTTTTAAAACATAAAACACAAAACGTGTATTTTGTATCTCCTCCCGTATTATATATAATATCTATCCATCCATAGTAATTCTGCCCTAAGGCAGGTCCTTCACTGCAATCATAGCATTTTCATGCTATGCTTGCACATATAGGCCCTACTAGGGAATTGTAGGTGTGGTAGCTTCCCGTTGCTTTCCACACCCGTGAAGGATGATGATAATGATGAGGATGACGATGATGGCCATATGATTTCGGGGAACGTTTGGGCCTTAAAGGTTTCCTGACATTTGTCTTACAGGTGAGGAAAAACCCCGATAAAAATCTCACCCAGAAAATCTGCCCCGGCCGGGGATCGAAACCAGGCCCGCTGTGTGACAAGGCAGCACGCTACCTCGAGACCACAGCGGTGGACACACACACACACACACACACACACACACACACACACACACACACACACACACACACATATATATATATATATATATATATATATATATATATATAAAGTTATTTTATTGAAAACTTCACAGGTATTATTTTGTTACTCTCACTCTGTAAAACTAGTTATTTACGTCAGTTACCGAAATAAAACCTAATATTTTAAGTACAATTATTAAATATAGAATCTCCATATTTTCTGTTAAAAAACTAAAACCAGATATATACTAGCTAATATCCGGCGTGCGCTGCTATGCCTAAATAAATTTTGTGTTTTATGTTTAGTTGAATAAGTGGGTATGGAAATAATTATAAATTTATATCGTTATTATTTTTAGAAGCCGCGTGCTGATTACCCAAGTCTAATGTATAAAAATTAACGTTTGTTTGTTTGTTTATTTGTACTTTATGCGCGGCCATATCGTTGATTCAATTGTGATGGGACTTTTTGCAAAATGTTCAGAAGATTCCCGAGATGAACATAGACTATAAAGAAGGTTGTGATACTCAACTCATACACCCTTAAAAATTGTCCTTTGTAGTGGAAAACGTGAAAAAAGTAGCTCTTTGGTCGCTTAAATGGCTTACACTGCCTAAACCATACCAAATACACAAAATTAATGTACACAGAATTGAATATCTTAAAAGCTCTACAAAAAAAATCCGCGACAGCATATGTTTATCTCTTACGGGTAACTCACAAAAACGCATTTTGTCTTATAGCTCATTTATACCAAGAAGATCGAGATAAGTATATTCTCTGGCAACACCGGGTAATCAGCACGGGGTATCTAAAAATATAAATTTATAATTATTTTTCCTTTTACTTATTCAACTCAACATAAAAGCACATTAATTTTCATTTATTTAGTCGTAGCAGCGCACGCCGGTTATTAGCTAGTAGTAAATAAAATTTCATCTTCCAAAATTTAATATTCAAACAATCACTATAAGTAAAACTATAAAATAAAATAAATTAAAAATGTATCTTGTTAGGTCAGAGCCGTCGTCCTCAACTTGTACTCAAATAAAGCCTAATCGTAATTATTTTTAGATAGCCCTTGCTGATTACCCGGAGTTGCCCGGGAATCTACGTATCCCGATGTATTTAATATAAATGTACTTAAAGACAACTTTCGTTGTTTTGAATTATCCCTGAAGAATACCCGCCGTGTGCTGCTATGCTCGCTCGTGAATCTACTTATCCCGATCTTCTTGGCAACAATGATACACAAAAACTGTTATTGAGAGTTATTCGCTAAAAGATAAACATATGCTTTCGGGGACATTCTTATATAGATTTTTGAGGTATTCAATTATGTATACATTAATATTGAGTATTTGTTGCGGTTTAGGCAGCGTAAGCCATTTAAGCGACCTAAAAAGTTACTTTTTTCACGTTTTTCTCTATCAAGGGTGATTTTTAAGGGCGGAGGAGTTGAGTATTTCAACCCTCTTACAGCCTATATTCATCCCGGGAACCTCCTGTTCGTTTTGCAAAAGCCCCATCACAATCGGTGAACTGAATGTCAGAGCATGAAATACGAACAAACGAACAAACATTCATTTACCTACTATTATTAACTTTATATGCCTATTATTAATGTTATTAATATTAATGTTAATACTAATAATATTATCATTGTATTACGAGAGATTAATAATATTAAAGATATCTTAAAACCACAAAAAAAACTTATTTTGACCATTCTTAAGTTCCTTCCACCTTCTAGCATTCTCTGTCTTCCACTCAGTTGGAAATTACTTAAGCCAAATATTTTATCTCTTCGTAATCAACAATATCCTGTTTTTCTAATTTCCATATCACAAAAACTATATCTATATTTCATTACAACATTTTTAGTTATTTAGAAATAAGTAGTCGGATATTGTATGATATTATGTTCAAATATAGTATAACTTTTACACTATTTGATGAAAAATTAATACCGGCATTTTGAATTGCAGAATATAACAATAATCGTTTATTTATTTATTTTCCTCCAAAGACCACTGTTGACGCAATTATGCATCTTCTTATTTATATACTTTTTGTGTTATTTGTACAAGTATGTGAAACTATTGTAGGCCTATGTTATAGTTTTATCTTGCATGCAAGTTAGCCTCATTCATTAAATATAACGGGATACTTTGGCTCGACTTGCTTTCCCCTCCCTTCTACACGCTTTCGGCGCGTGGTCATACAACTCACCCTTCGTTTAGCTATTCAGCCGGTTAGATCTTCTACAACGCGATGCGTCCGGAGACCCCTTCCGATATCAAAACCTAGTGTAATCTTAAACAATCAACGCACCTTCGGGACCCCAATTTGACTTAAATGGCCCACATAACCTGTCGTTTTGATTCAAGCCCGATTGTATTATTATTGTTATTAATATCGTGTTCAGTGAACTGTGGCGCTAACACACATTCAAGTTCAACAAACTATGAGTGCAAGGCAGAAACTACAAGTTTTAAAGTGTAAATACATATTCTTTCTTATTTAACTGGTCTTCCTTTATTCCATTATTTACTTTCCTCCAAAATATTCATACATCCCTTTCGGCCTAAATTACTACCCCTAGTGTCGCGTCTAACCACCTGAGTTACCATTACTGAGAATCGTCATATAACACGCGGCACCCACATTGCTCTTTCTCTGAACATAATGTTTCCGCAATAAATAAATTTCATTAAATATATTAAATATAAAACATATACTGAAATACTCTAAACGTAGTAAAACCATTGTAGACAACACGTTACAAAATTATGTTTGGTAACTAGTTCTAAATAATTAGTGTTGAATTATTTTAGCGGATAAGCAGCACGCCTCAAATTTTAAATTAGGCATTTACGACAATAAATAAATAATATATTACGATGGCAGGTTGGGAGGAGATTTTTACAGAATCGAGTAGAAATGCTTAAAAACCTAGTTACAGCGAGGTTTTTAATTTCTGAGAGAGTGTAAAACAAATTCACAAACGTGCGTTGTACATTATTTTTTGTGCGAGTGTTTTTAAAATAATAAATTCTATGAAAAGTAATAACATCTTTGTTGGAAATGTTTGCGTTCATTATAAACAAGTGACGAACGTGAACAGTATGGGTAATGTTTAATAGTTGAAATTACAGGAGGCAAGTATGTATTTATTTTTTATTGTTGCAAATAAAGTTCAGTTCATTTAAAATGCAGTGATCTGTTTCATGAAATGTATATTAACACCACCTTTTGGATATATTTTGTATTTACATTGTATGTAGTACACATAGAGGGCAGTGGTTTTACTTCCCACACGCGTGTTTGTAATATGTAATATTACAGTATAGTTATTTTTATTGCAGTATAGTTATTAGGTTGAGTACCCCGAAATATAGGAAGATGAATTTTTAATAATGGTCGCTATTACTGTAAGTACGACAAAACGCACTATCGTGCAAAAAGCTTATATTAATTTAACAAATATATAACATTGAGTTCTAATGAGTTAAACTATAGTAACCGAAATTTGACTTCAGAACTCAATAGATTGAGATTAGGTCTACTGAAATTCCACAAAAGTTTCTTATAAGAGTTATTGAAACCGTTAGCAGTAGATACAGCATTCAATCTAGGTGTTTTGTACCATTCCACGATTAGTGAAGGAAGTAGTTTTCATATACTTAGTTCTGTTCCATTTTCTAAATGGTGTTTGAGATTGTTGCTAATTCTATAGCATATATCGATCTGTGTAGTGCAGTTTGCATAATTTTCTCTGTTAACTGGATTACATGAAGCGTTCATTATGGATCGTTATTCTCAATCCGTGCGTATACTTGTATAATTATAATGTTCATATTTACATATCGTGTAGATATAGGAGTATAAAAAAGACCGAAAGGGGTTTTTACTCTTCATATCAGTTGATGAGTAGAGTTGTTGATGCCCCTAAGCTTTAACGACGCTTGCAGTTTGCGAGATATTCAGCACTGGTCTGTTATCTTTGAAATTCCACTCTCCCGTGTTATAAAATTCAAGTGAAACTAAAACGTTCTTGATAAAAGGTGAGTGTAAAGTAAAAGTTTCCAAATGATGGAGTTATAAAAAGTACAGGATGTGATGAATACAAGGACGAATTTCACATATGAGGTAAACATATGAAGGAAAATTTGTCAATTTATGTACACTTAGCGACAAAAACAATGGGCCGACTCTTCATCTCGAATATTTTAAGTTCCAATGCGCGATTCACACGAGTAAATTAATTGCACAGTAGAGCTATAATACGTTTCCTTTCTTTCTTTGAAGAGTATTCTTTCAAGCGCAAGTAGTCAGCGTACGCTTAGCTCAGTTTTTAGTGGCTTGATTCGTATGCAAAATGTCTCATGTTCGATTCCCGATGAGGTTAAATTTTTTAATTGTAAAAATGCTTTCTATTTTATTCTGTTTGACCATTCTTAAAGAAAAAAAACGTACTAACTACTTGGAAGTATTATTATTTTTATTATTTATTTATTATAAACAGGTTTACAATGCAATAAAACATCTTCCTGTGCCCAAAGCTTTTTTAATATTCATCTTCTTTCTCCATTCTTCTCTATCTTCACATTCCAATTCCTCCAGACCTAGCTCCCTCATACCTCTTCTTACATCACCCATTCATTTAAATGTAGGTGGACCTCTCTTTCCTTTCCTGGATGGAATCCATTCCAAAGCTTGTCTGGGTAATCTTTTCTTTGGCATCCTACATGTATCACCATACCATTCTAGTGTATGTATCTCACAAAATATAATATTGAAATTTGGACTTTCATTTGTTGTCTGATGATTGTGTTTCGGATTTTTTCCAATTCAGAATGCCTAGTTGAGCGACTAAAACAATACATTTCAGTACACATAAGCTTTAAACTCAAATTTGTATTCAACTGCCAAGTTTCTGCACCATATTATGTTAGCGTGCTTCGAATTATAAATTTATAATTTCCTAATTTGGTATCCATTCACATGATCTTATCCCACAAAACGCCGTTTAACGTTGTTATTACTGATCTGCCTTTTTTGAATTCTATATTTTATGCCATTTTATTGGGTACATTTTGAGTACATTTTGATCCACAGTTAATTACTTCCTTCACATTCTTTGATTCATCCCATTATTATTATTATTATTATTATTATTATTATTATTATTATTATTACTATGGATGATCGACAATAAAGTTATTATTATTATTATTATTATTATTATAATTATTATTATTATTATTATTACTATGGATGATGGACAATAAAGTTATTATTATTATTATTATTATTATTATTATTATTATTATTATTATTATTATTATTATTATTATTTTCTTCTTCCTTCCAAGTATTAGGCCAAGGCCTGTTACGGTCCTATACAAAATTTTCCCTCCAGCGTTACATAGGACGGCCCAGAGATCTTCGTCCTCTTGGTATATAATCATAAACACTTTTGGGGATCCGATTTGAACTCATTCTTTCAAGATGGTGTTTCCAATTTAGTTGGTACTGTTTAATATATTCCAAAATTGGCGTAGTCTTAAATTCTTTTAAGATATCGGTGTTCCTTTTCCGATGCCATCTGGTGTAACCCGCTGTTCTGCGCATGAATCTCATTTCACAAGCCGTTATGCTGCTTTCATGTTGTTTTTTTAGTGCCCATGCTTCACTACCATAGGTCAACACTGGTCTAGCCAAAGTGTTATATAAACATAATCTGGTGTTTTTTTGTACAAGGGATGGTTTCATAACTTGATTAATAATTTCCAAACTTTTATTATAACTAGTAATTTTTCAGGGATACCTTTTTCATCCCAGATAGAGAGATAATATCCAAGGTATTTAAATTGATTAGATCTCTCTAAAATTTTATTCTGGAGACAGATTTTACTTTGTATGGGGTCCTTCCCATGAAATGCCATAATTTTAGTTTTGTTAATTGATATTTCCATATTACATTAGGCACCTATTTTTTGTAAATTATAAATTGATCGTTGCAAATCATTTTCGGAAAGTGCCCGAAGAGCTAAATCGTCTGCAAAAAGAATAGCATCGAGTTTGAGGTTCCTATTGATGGGTATATATCCTCGTTGTGTTTTCCTCCATTCGTTTATTAATTTATTCATATATATATATATATATATATATATATGAAAGCACCGCTGAAAGTCCACATCCCTGTCTTACTCCAGTGCTGATCTTTTTCCAAGAAAATAATTTGCCATCTTGTTTAATATTATTATTATTATTATTTTGTATTATTTTCCATTATCTATGGGCTATTATTATGCTAAATAACTAACTCACTGGCACTATCTAACCCGTAGGTTCATGGACGCACGGACATAAGCTCTCCATATATCCCTATCCTGAGCCAATGTGACCTCCGGAAAATTGTACCCCAGTTGAACTCATGTCCGCATTTCTTGACGGTTGTATTTTCACGGTGAAAGATCTTCACTCTTTCGACCAAGGTACTTTTTTCGTCTGGCTTATCATCTTCAACCAGTCCGGCATGGGTAACCCTATCAGTAGCAATGCTACCGCCGGCATAGCTCTCGGGATCATTTAAGCACGCAAGCCGCTCCACCACGACAAGATAAAGATACCATGGAGGGCTATTATTATTACGCTGGACGTGACATATATAAAATAAATATTTTAATTGAAGGGTGAACATTTTTCTCACTAATACATAATAAATAAACACATACATATATGAAGCTACATTACCTTTTATTACATAAATTTATAACATTATCATTAAAATGAAGTACTGCACACACAATTAAATTTATACCGGAACCTAAATAGTGTTATAGATTACGAAGGCAGGAATATTACCTGGTTGAGTGGTAGACAAGGCCTTAAGGCCTTAACTCTGCCAGGTAAAATAAAGCTATTATTATTATTATTATTATTATTATTATTATTATTATTTTATTATTATCATCATCATCATCATCATTACTTAATATAGTGTAAAGTGGACGTAGATTACATGGCAATAATTAAATGTAATACCGGCAGCACTTACAGAATGTATTTTGCGAAAATATAAATGAATAATAAAACATAGTTGAAGGGTTCGAACCCTGGCTTTCATACGTATTTCATAATCTTGTAAGTGGTTTAACGATCTACGCTACTCGAACGTCGGATACTAGTTGTCTAAATATTGGTTGTCTTGCACTATGAACTAGAGTTTAACTTCATTTGAAATGTTCGCAATTAGAGTAATATTGCATTTGTCGAACACTCGTTAATATCTAGAAACATGTCTCCTTCACTGCTCTTTAACTATTTAAGACGATTGAAACCAAATACAGCTTATTTAAAACATTTAACAGTGCGTTGCCTCGTGAAACACAGCTTTAGCTTTTCGAGTATGCGCAGTGGGCCATAACAGGGACTCTACTTTTTTGGCGGCTCATTCTTTTCGTCGCTAAGTGTATGTATTTTTCAGAAGTTTGTATATAAGTTCACGTGTTCTTAACAGCTCTTCCTAAGGATTAAGGAACTCGAGTTTGATGAGGGGCGATGTCAGTAATCTTGTACCCTTACAGTAAGATGTGCGGAGGAAAATTTATACAATTGTTTGGATTTCAAGTGAAACTGAATATCCCATCTACTCTACCATCAGCTGCAACAGCTAATTCTCCAGTACTTTCTCCTGAATAGGACAATGGTCAAATGAAGTAGATGCACTAAATTTTCTAGTACTCAAATTTGTACTAGAGAATGTCATCAATTCTTCAGAGGATATAAAAGCCATAGATATCTACGGTGTTAATAAGTTGACAGTTTATTGTGCAGATGGTGTAGTATTATTGTTGTTACTAGGAGATAGCAAAAATATACTAAGGACAAACATGTATACTCGATTGAGTAACAAGAAGAAATTGGGGTTGGCAGTAAATATCAATAAAACTAAATATATGGTAATACATAGGAATTCATTAATATATAAAGAAAATTAATAGTTAATGTCAAATGAAGAAAATATGAAGAAGTGGATGAATTAAAAAAATCTAGGAACAGTAAATTACAAACAGGACTGATGTAAGCATAAATAAGGAAATTAAAAACAGGCTCACATCTGGAAACGCATGCTATTATATATTACAGGGACTTTTTTCATCCCAGATTTTCTGAAAAAAAAAGAAAAAAAGTTTAACTAAAAATATCTTACAGTGTTATTCACCCAGTTAAATTATATGCATGTGAAACATGGACTCTTACTTTATGGAAGGAGAAAATTATACTAGTATTTGAAATTAAATTTCTTGGGAAAATTTATAGATCAAATAGAGATGAATAAACAGGCGAATGGAAAAGATTATGTAACAGTGAACTACAAGATCATCATAGGAAACCAGATATAATAATTAAGAGAAGCTAAGGCTTCTTCTCAGTAATGGGCAGAACACATAGCAAGGGTGGGGATTGTGGCAACTTCTTACAGGAGAACCGGAGTGATAACGCCTACTAGGTAAGCCTAGAATGAGATGGGAGAATAATATTAACCGTGATATGAGGGACGTAGACTCTAACCCTAAGTAAACTAACTCACTGGCCCTATCGAACATGTAGGTTCATGGCCGCTCGGACATAAGCTCTCCACAGTTCCCTATTCTGAGCTAATGTTTTCCAATCTTGTCCTGTATAATCTACTTCCCTCAAATCATAATTAATATAATGCTCCCACCTCATTCTCGGTTCACCAACTGGGCGTTTTCCCTCTGGTGTTCCTACAAGAAACTTCCATGCACTTCATTCATTCCCCATTCGTGCCACATCCTGCCCATCGCAGTCTACGAGACTTAACTGTACTTATTACAGGAGATAATTGGAAAACGTTGGCTCAAGATAGGAATGTATGGAGAGCTTATGTTAGTGCAGCATGAACATATGGGTTCGTTAATGCCAGTGTATATATTAGCATTTATTTTCAGCTGTGCAGCCCGAAATTAATTTAGGCTTCCTTTACAATCCATCCATAGTAATTCTGCCCGAAGGCAGGTCCTTCACTGCATTCATAGCATTTTCATACTATGCTTGCAGCTTTACTAGGGAATTGTGAAGGTGTGGTAGCTTCCCGTTGCTTTCCACACCGGTGAAGGATGATGATGATGATAATGATAAGGATGATGATGATAAAGATGATGGCCATATGATTTCGGGGACCGTTTGGGCCTTAAAGTTTTCCTGACATTTGTCATACAGGTGAGGAAAAACCCCGATAAAAACCTCACCCAGAAAAACTGCCCCGACCGGGGATCGAACCCGGGCCCGCTGCGTGACAAGGCAGCACGCTACCTTGAGACCACAGCGGTGGACTCCTTTACAGGTATTGTGTCATGGCGGCTAGCTACTAACACGCACAAGTTACGCTCCAGGTTTTAAGTTACTTTTCAGCAGGTGCCTTCGTTATTTCATAGTTAAAGTTGTATACTCGTAGTCAGTTTAAGTTTAAATTTATATCAGTTATTGCCAAAAGTGTGTACATTTAACAACATGGGTAAAAACACACGTAATTCAAACAATGATTCGACAAGTTCTACGGAGGAAGCAGTGAAACGTGTGGTGAAAGAGGCGCTGCAGGATCCCAGCACTCTGCAGGTGTTTGTGTCCATGTTGCGGGACCAGGTAGTGGCGGAACTGCAGAAGACCATCGAGGACAACACTAAAGTAATTGAGGATCTGAAAAGACCCTCGATGAAAAAGACAGAAAGATTGAGGTGTTGGAAAATAAATTAGACGATCTAGAACAATACCAGAGACGTCAATGCCTCAGAATTTTTGGTGTAAAAGAAGAGGCCGGAGAGGACACTGACCAGAAAGCCATCGTGGTGGCCAAAAAAATCGGTGTCGATTTATCAGTGACAGACATTGACAGAAGTCACCGTGTTGGTGTTAATAATGCAGAAAGACCGCGGGCTATAATAGTGAAATTTGTTAGTTACCGCAAGCGCAGTGAAGTTTTTCTAAGCAAGAAAAAGTTGAAAGGAAGTGGGGTCACTGTTCGCGAGGACCTAACGAAGTGTCGCTATCGCCTGCTACAAGACAGTATACAAAAATACGGTATTCAAAATGTATGGACAATGGACGGAGCCGTCATAGCCAAAGTAAATGGCGAAAAACGCAAAATTAGATCTTCTACGGATATCAACTAGATAGGACCTGAGTGTAAAATATGTTTACTTTATTTGTCTTTTCTTTGCTAACAATTATATTGTTAATTTATTTCTAATTTAGGTAAGTTTTAAGTTTATTATTTTTTATTTAGGACAACTTACTTGTTTTATTTTCATTTTTTAAGTTTTTGTTTAGCTAAATTATTTTAATTTTATTAGAGTTATTACAGTACATAGTTTATTTTTACTTTCTGCTATTGGCAACATTGAGCTGACAAATGATGAATTATTTGCAACCCTTGACTCACTCACCTTCTGCAATCACCCTCTTATTGTGCAGACAGCTTTTAACACAGGTAGCAACATTCCTCAACCCCTACCATCCCCTCCAAAAGCAACTACCAGTCTACTTAGGAATGCATTTTCTATTGATAAATCATCACTTAAAATCGCTCACGTAAATTCACAAAGCATTCTGTCCCACTTTGATGAGTTTGAAACCATATTTTCATCTCTTGGACTGAGCGCCATTTTAATTTCGGAAACCTGGCTCACCCCATCCATACCTTCGTCCCTTGTTCACCTAGACGGATATACACTGCTCAGAAATGACAGAATAGATAAAAGAGGTGGAGGAGTTTGTGCCTTTATATCAAATGAGCTTAATCCAAGAATTGTCCACAAGTCCCCTTCTGTATATTCCGCTCGCCCCGAGTTCTTATTCGTAGAAATTCAAGCCAGTCTAAAAAAATGTCTCTTATGCATTGTATACAAACCTCCAAAAATTGGGCACCTTTCGGATCTAGAAAACGCTCTGAACGATTCATTGCCTCATTATGAACACGTTATTGTCGCAGGATTTTTTAATACAAATCTTCTTCAGACTGACTCACCAGCCATACAACTTAAAAATATGTTCCAAAGCTTTAATATGACCATTGTTCCTCTCTCTGCCACACACCACACTGCTACTTCCGACACTCTACTGGACTTAATTGTGACTACACATCCACAGAAAGTACTGTCATATGGACAAATTCCTGCTCCTGGCATATCTGCTCATGACATTGTATTCGTAGAATACTCACTCCAATGTCCTAAAAGACGCTCTAAATTAATTACGTACAGAAATTTACAAAACATAGACGATACTAAACTAAAATCAGACGCTTTAGAACTACCTTGGTATTCAATATGGAATCTTAGATCAGTTGATGAAAAAGTAGACACATTTAATACACTGATACTACAACTATACGACAGACATGCACCAGTAAAAACCCGACGATTTTCCCGCTCCCCTGCTCCCTGGATGAATGATTCAGTACGTGAACTTATGTCAAAACGAGACAAAGCATACCGAACATACAGACGACATAAAAATGACGAGAACTGGCAACTGTACAAACAACTTAGAAACACAACTACACAAACTATACGTAATGCCAAACTACGACACGCCCACAGTATAATCGGACCTGAAATAAGTGCACGAGACACTTGGCGAAAGCTCCGTGCAATGGGACTTAGACAGTTGAATCCCTCAACTGACTCTATAGGCATTTCTGTAGATGACTTAAATGAACATTTTACCTCAATACCCAAGACACCTCCAGACAACAAGACTAAAATAGACATTCTTAAAGACTTATCCCCATCCCCACATATAGGAAGAGATAAATTTTACTTTTACGACATTTCGCCTATAGACGTTAAAAAAGCACTCAAGCGGATTAAATCCAATGCGCAAGGAACAGATAACATCAGCATTTTAATGCTAAATAAAATCATTGACATTATTCTACCCACAGTGACTCATATTTTCAATGCTTCCCTTATAACTTCTATCTTCCCTATTGTATGGAAACAGTCTAGAGTTCGGCCTATACCAAAAATAAGTACACCTACTAACTGTAATGACTTCCGACCGATTAGCATCCTTCCGACATTATCTAAAGCCCTGGAATATATTGTACATAAGCAAATGACTGATTATCTCCAAGAATATCACCTCCTTGATCCTTATCAATCCGGCTTTAGATCTGGTCATAGCACAACCACAGCTTTGCTAAAAATTACCGAAGATATTCGTGAAGCCGTGGACAGACGTCAATTGACTCCTTTAACCTTACTTGACTTCAGCAAAGCTTTTGACACAGTAGACCACGACTTACTTATGATAAAGCTCAAGCACCTACATTTGTCTGACAGCGCTGTATCCTGGTTCGACTCATACCTGCACGGTCGTCAACAATACGTTTCATTAAACTCTAGATCTTCGACTTGGCGTAACGTGCCGGCTGGAGTCCCCCAGGGCAGTGTTCTCGGACCTCTTCTTTTCTCAATCTACATAAATGATTTGCCAACTGTACTAAAGCACTGTCGTTATCACCTCTACGCTGATGATCTCCAAATTTACCTACATTCACCTCCTCATTCTCTCTATAACAGCTTGATGAAAATGAATGACGATCTCATATCCATCTTTAACTGGTCTTCAAGTATCGGTCTAAATCTAAATCCTAACAAGTCACAAGTAATTCTAATGGGACAACAAAGACTGCTTACAACCTTTGACATATCTACACTTCCAAACATTACTATAAATAATATAATTATCCCTTATTCTTCTTCAGTAATAGATCTTGGACTACATCTAGACGCAAATTTAACCTGGCAAACACAAGTGAAACACATATGTAAAAAGACTTTCTCCATCTTACATTATCTTAGACGTTTAAAGAATTTTCTCCCAGTTTCGTTAAAACAAATCCTAGTGCAGAATCTTGTGTTACCACACTTCGATTATTGTGACATTATATATAATGATCTAAACTATGCCTTGTCGCAGAGACTGCAGCGTGTTCATAATGCTTGCATTCGATTCATTTTCAATATCCGCCGTTATGACCATATTTCCGAACACTTTAATAACCTCTCTTGGCTCCGTCTTACTGACAGACGTAAATTGCACTCTCTTTCACTACTTTTCAAGCTTCTGAATTCCTACATTCCTACTTACCTGGCGTCCAGATTTGAGAAGTTATCCTCCTACCACAATATTGACACTAGGTCACAAGATAGCAGTCTGCTAACAATTCCTCTTCATAGCACTTCCTCCTATTCTACTTCCTTCACAGTAGCCTCCGCCCGCTCCTGGAATCTCCTTCCTCAAGATATCAGGGGTTGCCGCACACTTGGCACCTTTAAGTCACGCTTATACAGTTACCTGTTGTCTAATAATTAATTTTTCTCTATTTATTTAATTTTATACTATGTCATTAATCTTTTCCTCGTTTTTTATATATTTTGTACATATTATATATTTAACTCGTTAAATTTAGAGTAAATCAAAATACATTATAAATATTAATTGTATTGTATTCATAACTTGTAATCGTTTATATATATATATATATATATATATATATATTGTAATTTAGATTTAAGACTTTTCTTTTGTATTTTTTTTAAACCTGGTTGAGTGGTAGACAAGGCCTTAAGGCCTTAACTCTGCCAGGTAAAATAAAGCTATTATTATTATTATTATTATTACAATAGCCATCAATATTCCAGTAGCCTTAGATTTTGGCCTCCAATTACTCAATCCCAAATTATATTTTTTGTTGTCCTCTATGAATTCCTTTCTCCATCCTTCCATTCAATGTAACATTTGGAAGTTCTTTTATTTTTTATATTTAATATTAAATTTACCACTTCTTATTCAATGACAAATTTAATTTGAAGAGAACGGGATTTGAACCGTGATACATTTAATGTTAAATATCGAATATTAGCTTTACTTGCTACAAATGTAATATGCTGATTTTTATTTAAGTGATCTTATTTAAGAGACCGCTAGATGGCGTTATTGGAACAAAAGTTCACTGCTGCGTGGCGCACGGGAAATCGTATTAGTATAAGAGAAAATCTTTTTTAAATCGTGATGCGTAATAGCTTAAATCGTTAAAGCGATGGTGTACAAAACCAGATATATTGGGTTCATATCTCGGTTTAGGTATATATTTTTGTTTTTTAATGTTCTTTTATTTTTACTATGTAACCTAATCAGGCTTAAGAAAAACTCTGAATATTTCCTCCTTCTATCTCTTACAAATTTTATTTATTTATTAATATTATTGAGTTAACGTTCACACCAGCTATCTGCAATCCGATATTCTACAAACAGGCCATGTGACCGCCATACGAGTAAAAATAATATACACTAATATAGAACATAAATTTTATATTGTTTGGAGATCTGCATGACACTTTCAAAGCAGACAGCATAATATGAAATTATTCACCCCGGGTTCAAATACCAACAGCGTAAAGAAGACAACAGGTTATCATTTTAAGAGGGACAACGTATTTGGGAAAACATTAAAGGAGTTTGGCCGGAATGGAACTCTTCACCTGAAGGTGAAAGTTATTGTACCAAATTATTTTGAACTCAGAATTCAATTCAGTGATGACACTGTACTATAGCATGGGAGTTGTTACATTTCTTGACCTACTCTCCATGGATTAAACTTGATTCTCTAAGTTCACGTTTCAAATATGTATTACGATTATTGTTTGAAGATTTAAAAGTACAAGAGAATGTCGTATTATGCCCCTCAGAGTCAAGAATTCAGTTAGACGTCAAACGGATTGTATCATTCATCCTCTAACCCTCAATGATGTTTAACATAATTCCATAGTAGTAGATTTATTTAATTGTAGTCTAGGTAATTCCCAATTATAGAGTAAAACATGAATAATGTTACTCCTTTCTCAACATAAATAAGCCTTTAAAAAACGGAGATTTATTACTGCTTATTTCCAGGGATTTAATGCTTTTCCATGCTTCTTATGTAAGTAAGGTAGGGAAGTAAGCAACCGTAATTTAGCGTTTCGTATTGCCTGAATTGTAGAATATCGTAAACATTCGAAAGTTAGCTAGGATTTATTTCGCCGATACTTCGAAAAACTGAAACTCTTTCTGTCGTAAGTGAATTTTATTGTGGCTGTTATCCAACGTGCAGGCGGTTTGGTGATTCTTTTTTTTTTTTGTTTTGAAATGTGCATGTTTGTCTTATAACTGTGTCACAAGGTCATTACATATTTTCTCTTATATTTGATTCAGGATATCTATCGAATACAGATAAACAAACGCAACCATTATTTTTTTTATTTTTAATAGTACAAAACAACTGAAATCAACTAATTTAATTGTTCGTCAGAACATATCGAGAATAGGGTGTATGTGTCCTCCAGTCCATATTCTCTCGCAAGGTAATATAATGCGCTATCAATACATTTTGTCTTGATCAACGAGTTTTACGTGTCAGTAAGTTATCATCATAGATAAAGGTAGACGACAACTGAATAAAAATTCAACATAAACAATGCTATGAGTCGATATACCAGATAATTTTGTTATCGCTATCTCTGCATTATTATTAAGAACGATTATGTGTAGGAGAGTTCTGAATAGTGTGTATGATGCGCAGGTGAAGGATCAACGTGAGACGTACCTTATATCTCAACATTCGAGATTCATCTTTTTCCTTTAAGGTTGAAGGGAGTATTGTCAAGCTGCATTAATCATAACATTATCCAGAGGTGTTTAGTAGTATTAAAGCGATCTTCAAATATGTTTGTTGTCATGAAAGAAACATATGTTAACATGAAACAAATTGTGATTGAAATTAAACTATGACAAGTTTAAATTGCAGATTTCCTGGGATCTGAAAGTCATAGGCATACTTCGTGAGCTTACTAGAGGACTACAGTGCCTGTGGGATAGCCGTGCTAAAGCACGTCATTAATAAAAACAGAAAGAATGACCTAAGCGTCAATCACTTGAACTAGGACCTCACAATGATTTGCTCGAAGTACTTGCATCTAAGAACACAATTCTCCCTGATCTTCATGTAAAATTGGGTCTAATGAAAACTTCGTTAAGGCCATGAACAAAATTGTGGAAACAGTTCTCTATTTGCGCCAGAAATGTCCACGTATTATTGAGGCGAAAATAAAAGGATGGATTTTCTTGTGTCCCCAGTTATGCCAAATTTACAAATATGGGCATTTAAACACCTTCCTAACAGGTAATGAAAAGATAGCTTGGGATGTTTTTGTTCAAGTATCAACAAACTATCTAGGAAATAACACAGCAGAAAACCGTAAGGAACTTGTCGCAAATGTTCTGCACTGCTATGATGGACATGGGTCAACATATCCTTAAAGTACATTTTTAGATGCCCACTAGATTAAGTTTTCATGAAAAACTGTGGTGCAGTAAACGACGAGCACGAGGAACGCTACCATTAACAAATTTCGGATATGGAAATGAGATAATAGATAAAGGAGTGCATCAATATTAGCTGATTACTGCTGGAAACTATTCAGGCAATCTTCTTCTTCTTCACGGTTTAGGCAGAAAACTACAAACGGCATGCAAAGCGGTTGGGCTTTTAGTGACATTCCTCCGAGGGATAAGCTTACATAGGTAATAATGTAAAGTTAGCATAACGTCAAAACTTCATTGTCATTATCAGTACACCCCAAAACATGGTGATTAACTGTTTTCATGCCAGTTACAGAAAGAAAGTATAATTTTGTTGGTTAGTGTAAAATTTCCTCATGTTACTTAGTAAAATTCTTGGAATAAAAATAATACCATAACGTAGAAGATATTAAGTTTAAGAGGTATGATTACAGAAATATTTATTTATTGTTTCGACGAACAATGTGTCTTCTAAAAACATTTGTTTCTCAATAGCCTGCATAATATTGTTGTAATAGTGCTTGTCCTGAGCTTTACTGCGATCTCTATCGACAGTTTCCCTTTAAAGAAGTGAGAAATGGGGTGACAGTAGAAATGTGCAAGTTTCTATAGCAGTGTCAGTCAATACAATTTAGAGTACTGTATCTGCACACAAATGTCTATATTTTCAGAATCCCAGATTCCATAGCAGATAACTCATCACTAAAAGAGATAAACGGTTGAATTGTTAATAATTATTTTAAAATGTGCTCTTAAGAAGAAAAGTTCACATTAAAATGAAAATTAATTAATACAAATGCACACATTATGTCACATAAATATGTATAATTTTAAAGTTCTAAATATCTACTTACGTATTTTGACACCTTTCGGTTTAAAATAGATTAAAATTTAAAATACTGAATTCGACATTAATTAATATACAGAAATCGCATTTCTCGTAGTAGCTATCATAAAATGTGATAAATTTAAATTGAAGTTGACATTTTTTCTTACAATGAAGAATCGTCGTCATTATACAGGGTCATCGAAAAAGGTTGCAGCAATTTCAAACAATTTCAGGAACTATTTGAGATATTAAAACAAGTATTTTTTTTATAAATTCATACTCAAAAAGTTATTTTTCTTGCATTAGAATGTTTCTACGTGAGCTCCGTTGGTTGCTCTGCAAACATCCAGATGATATGATGATCTTGTAGAAGATATCCGGGCTGTTGGCCGTGGTCTTCAGGCTTGTACGTCCCCGACGTTTCGCCACAGACTGCGTCCGATATCCTCAAGGGTTGTCTTGAGACTGTTAATATTGTCGACTACTGAAGCTCAACATGGAAGTCTGAATGCGGCAGACAGCCAAAGACTGTCGCGGCTACAGATATCCTTTAGGATGGCCGAGGCCATCCTCGGGTACCAGGGCTATTCGCCCTTTTGCCCCGTTAATTTAGAAGAAAAGGCCGAAAAATAAAAGAATTGAGTGAGATGAATGTGAGGCCATGGCAGTGTGTGTGTGCGTGTGAGTGTATCCAAGGTGTTGATGCACGTCGGAGGAAGGTGTTATTGCAGGTCTGAGTAAAGCCAATCGTTTGAGTACAGCACTTCCTGTAGCAGGCGTCGAAGGTGCTAAACCAGTCCCAGAAACGAAGTTTTATTTCCCCGCCCGGCTCAATATTGAAAGTATGAAGTTACTGGTGGGAACTAGGGGACTACTCCGGTATTTACCTTGTGGCTATGGAAACCACCGAAACCAATAGCAGAGTAGCTTGTTAAAGAAAAATTTTTATATGAGAAATAAAAAGATTGTAATTTTAGGTTCGAGGGAATAATTTTGAATATAAAATTTTGAATTTAGAATAAATTGGGGATGAGTTAAATGTACTGGTGGAGACTAGGGGCCCACTCCGACATTCGTCTTCGCGCCAAGGAAAACCACCGAAAACCTTGGCAGAGTGGGGGTGAAGTTATGTGATAAGTTATCGAAAGATGGCCAAAATCGGTCCGGGCCGTCCGGTTCTTAAGGTGTATAGCCGATAATTCACCTATTGTAGTCGCATTTGCGCTGATGGGACTCCCTAGAAGGAGTAGACTTCAGTGTCGATAATGGTATCACCATCCCAGGTTAAATCGATGTGTAGATCCAACTGTGCTTGGCCCTCATAGAGTATTGCATCTATGCATGAGCCAATGTTGTGGGAGAGATTTTTATTTGGTTGATGCCTGAAGTAGGGGCATTGGCGCCAGCAAGTGCAGGTGACCTCGGTTCCCACTTTTCTGTCGACCATGATAGGCCGTCGTACTACGTCCTGAGTGGCTGTAGTTTTGCACGGGACCGGGACAGTTTGAGTGCCCACGGCCGTTTTTCTTTCGGGCTTAGCTGTGGCCAAGCCTGCGTTCTCGGTTTGTGAGGCCGTTGATGTCTGTGTCACTGCTGGTTTCGTGAATAAATCCCTGCTTCGTGGGGGAACTGGTGGAGGGGCACAGGGGGCCTTTGAGCCTGTGCTGTGAGTGAAGGCAGCAGGAGCGAACTCTACTGGGACTGCCTGTTTATCGGTATCTGGAGTGGCCTGAACTACTATTTTTCTCCTTCTAGGGGATTGAGGTCGGAGGGCAATGGGCACCTCCGAACCTGTGCTATTGGGAAGGGCAGCAGGAGCAAGCTCAACTGAGACTGCCTGTTTATCAGCAGCAGGGATTGCCTGTACTGCTATTTTGGGGTGCGCGGCAGGCTTGGGGACCTTAGCGCGGCGGTACGCTTCCACTTTGACTTTGTAGTGGCATAGGCGATTTATACTAAGGATATCCGCTGCGTTGGAACCTTCCGCCAGGACTGCTATAAAGATTGGCAGCGGCCTCTTAGTTCTCCCAGAGGTCATGTTGACCACCTGAAAGACTTCGAGGCCATGACCCTTGAGGTCGTCCTGGATCTCGGTTGGATCCACGCCAGAGTCTATTCCTTTGACTACAAATTTACGCGCTGTAGCTCGCGATTTTTTATTCCCTTCGCAGCAGGGAATTTGACGCTGCAGCAGCAGCTGTCGGTATTTGTAATAGGCCGACAGTGAAGTAAGCCTAACCCTTGTGCCGAGCGGCGTTGGTTCGCAAATGAATGCGCGCGGCTCGATTTCTGCGAAAACCCTGTTCGCGGCTGCTAACTCGACGGTAAATTCCCGACGTATCAGCAGTGGAGAGGGTTTCGATTGTAATTGGCGCGAGTCCTGTGACCCCGAACCTACCTGCCCTATTTTAACATTTATCCGCGACTTGTTCTCTGCGCGGTCCGTTACTTCGTAAATTGTACCTGCCTTCTGGTTGGTAGCATTAGGGTCTTCCATTGCACAAATGATGTTTGATGTTCTAGTAGATTGTTCTTGTAGGGGTATACATCTGTTTTTTTAAGACTGGTACCCATGCTTTGTTGACTTTTAACGATTCTTCCTTCCTATTGTAACTATTTTGACGTTTGGATATTTCAATGGCTTCTCGTTGCAGACGGGTAAAATAGTGTGTGCAGTTAGATAATATATCTGTTTTGTTGTATTGTACTGTATGGCCTTCAAGTAGAGAGTGTTCTGCTACTGCCGACTTTTCCACTTGTTTAAGACGGCTGTATATTTCGTGTTCTTTCAGGCTGTTTGTGATGTTGCGTTTAGTGGTGCCTATATACACTTGGCGGCAACTGCACATGATCCTGTATATGCATGCTGATTGATGAGGATGAAATTGATCCTCAAACGATCTGAGGAGGTTTTTGATTTTCCTGGTATATATACTGTGTTATGTCTTCTTTATATATATAAAGCCAGATGTAAACCGCTACAACAACAATCTACTAGAACATCAGAACAGCAACCTCATTGGTGCAATGGAAGACCCTAATGCTAACCAACCAAAAGGCAGATACAATTTACGAAGTAACGGACCGCGCAGAGAACACGTCGCGGATAAATGTATAAATAGGACAGATAGTCGACAAAATTGCGAGTCTCAAGACAACCCTTGAGGATGCCGGACGCAGTCTTTGGCGAAACGTCGGGAAACTACAAGCCTCAACACAACGGTCAACAGCCCGGAAATCTTCTACAAGATCATCATAGTAACTCCGGTCGTAAAAGCCTAAGTCAGTATATCCAGCCGATAGTAGATTTTGGCCAACAGCGCTGGGTCATCGCAAGCGTGATTGTTGTAACAGCATCGGTAATCCTTTGCCTTAAATGTTTCAGATGTCCGATCGGTTCACTGTACACATTGTGTTTTACCTCAATGGTTTTGTTGCACGATCAGGTCACTGGCCCTTTCTTTTTTGTTGAGAAGACTACCTTCACAAGAAATGTTTACTTAGACGTACTAGAACAGTACGTTTTTCCGCAGGTAGACCAAAGTGAAGAATAAAATAACGTAACCACTTATCCTTTCAACAAAATGGCGCGCTCCCACACTTTTCCAAACAATTTCGAGATGCTCTACATGCAGGATTCCCTGATGGGTGGATTGGTATGTCTGGTCATATTCAATGGCCTCCTAGAAGGCCCGACTTGACAACCCTAGACCTTTTTATGGGGATACGTAAAAACACATCGTGTTCAGTGAACCGATCAGAGATCTGCAATATTTAAGGCAAAGGATCACCGATGATGTTGCAACAATCACGTATGCAATGATCCAGCGCTATTGGGCCGAAATCGAGTATCGGCTGGATGTTTTCAAAGCAACCAACTGAGCGCACGTAGAAATATTCGAAGGTAAAAAAAAAAACTTTTTGAGTTGGTGAATTTAACAAAAGAAATACTCGTTTTAATATCTCAAATAGTTCCTGAGCTATGATTGTTAGAAATTGCTGCAAAGTTTTTCGATCACCCAAGTAATGTATTATGCCCTTCTTAACATCCATTAAAGTTCCTGTTAATTTAGGAAACTGTCCTGAATATTTCAACACCTTTTCTTATTGGCGATATTTTGTTTCCTTGTGTTGGGGGTCTTCCCACTGTTCGTGATCTGTAATTTTTTTAATTTATTGTACCTTTCGGAAGCCCATATTCATTCATTCTCTTAACATGATCTTTCCTTTATTTTATCATGATATTCTGTCTGAACTTCTTATTTTTTTGAATAGTCCTTTTTTTTAATATACTGCATATCCTGTTATTATCTTACTATTTTCATTTAATTTGTTCTCGTAATAAGTTGTTCTGTTTTCTTTGTGTCAGTTTTTGTTCCGTTGTGTGTATCATCACTGGTCTGACTCGTTTCATATATTCAAGTTTTGCTTTGTATCTTCATACGTTTACTTTTCAAAGAATGTTCCTCAATTCTCCTGATATCACTGATGACTTTCTCACTTATGATTTGATCCTTATAAGTAAGTTACTGTTAGTGGTAACACTCAAGTAACTGAAGCTGATTACTTGCTCTACACACTTATTACGTACTCCTAGTTTATATGTAACAGGTTATTTAGATGTTGTAAACGGTTCTCTTTTTCTATATATTTGCATATTGCATTAATTGGCAATTAGCTCAAAATTATCTAATTTTCTAATAATAACAGCACTTTATCCGCATAACATCTCCTTATTTCACACTTTAAAACCATTAATAACAAATTCTGTTTCTGTTGTAATTTCATACATTATTATTTGAAGTTAGTTTATTTCGTAAAAGCATCTTATATGTCTATAGTATTTCACTTTTAATTTTAAAAGTAAAGGATCCGGATATTGTTGTATCCTCTAAGCAGATAAAAATTGAACATTAGTTATCTTATGAAATTTAAATACTTATCTCCTAGTATCTAATTTCACACTAACTGCTTTGATAAAAATGTAATGCATTTCTTTAAAATTATATATTTATATGCCGATAATGATGACTTACAGTAAATACTAGTATATTTGCTTTACGAAGATAGTTAACACACGCTGCTGATATTTCCAAATATGCGAATTTGTTCTTATAACTTCTAAACATGGGGAATAATGTTCAATATCCGTTTAGGGTGAAATTATGGCTATTAAAGGCATTGGGTACTGTCTATAGATTATTACTATGACAATTAACGCCAATTTTAAAATAAATGCCTATTTAAGCGCCTAAAATGTTATTTTCCATTTTAATGTTTTTTTTTATTTTCCTCATAACTGAGACATTATTTGTGCTCCTCGCTGCTGACGGACGCGGAGAGTGTGAAAAATAACACCAATCAGTCGACCTGGTCATCGCCCGGTGCTAGGCGTCCCTCGGGGGGTATCGGAGGCTAAAAGTGTTAAAATTCAGACTGGCCGGCCGAGCAGCGTAACCCCTAAGATATTCTTCCTCTCTGCCTACCGGCGGGGTATGTTACGTCAACGACTGTGCAGACCCGTGATCACATGACCAATAGTGTGATAACTTCCAGCAATAGATAGAGAAGCTGTGACGCCGAGCTGTTCCTTTTTTTTTTGTTCGCCATTGTTGGAAGTAGGGTGTGTTTTATACAGAGTGGCGAGATTATTTGTAGGCTGTTTTTTTACTACTGTGATTTTCCAATGTTCACTCAGAATTCTCAAACAGAAAACGTCAAAATAATTAACATTTAAACAGTGGATTAATGGTGATCTCAATTTTAGAACTAATGGCCACGCTATGTTGTTTTAAATAAGTAGCAATGCCAATATTTATTCCAACTACTTGAGATTAGGACATTGCATTTTAATGTTTGTTTAAGAAAACCAGACAATCTTACTATTCGAAAACAAATTATGTACGTCAAACATAATGTACCAGAGTAATCAATATTAAGAATAAAACTACATGGATTCCACATAACATTCCATACATTTTTCTGCAATCTTTATTAATTTCACTCTATATAATATATGGATATTATAAATTTTCTATAAACCAGTACATTATGTATACTAAAGTATAATTTATGTTTCAAATAATCTGTAACATAAGGGAAGAAATTGGTAAATCATATATATGGTTATGTCTTGACGAGCCTACAAACATTTCCTGGAATTATGATAGCAAATTGGTAGTTCTGCAATATGACTTCAGATAAACAAATGCCATCCTATATACTGCTGTCAAAAGATACAGAAGTAGCCAACCACAGTTCAGTGACTAGAGAAATAAGGGATGCATTGGTTAAGTATAAACATTCTAAATTGGTCCTAAAGTTAATTATATATATACAGATTTCAATATTTTCTATTTAATCATTATTTGTTTAGAAATACTATGACCAACAGACATTAATGATAATAAATGTACTTTTCTAATAACAGACACAGCACATAAAAATTAAAATCTGGGCAAGTACTTAATATACATATTCTATGCTAAAATATTGTTTGTGACTTGCGATCCATATGCACATCACAGGTTTGAGACTTGAAAGTAAATGAGGAAATTATGGAAGAGTTGGATGTAGAAATATTCTTCACCATATAGAAAACTACCAGAACGACTGGAAAGTCCATCATCAACGAATGCCGTCTCATAGAATTCCAAAAGCCATGCTTCGTTACTGCCCCCAAGGCAAAAGATCGCTGGGACGTCCAAAAAAGCGCTAGATGGAAAATTCGTCTTTGAGACCGTAACAGACCACACGGCCTAATACTTGCATGCATGATGATGATGATGCACATCACAGACTAACACAGGAACTTATGTGAAAGTTCCCTTGTGTAAATTCTGCGATTAGAAGTACGAAGAAGATGTTATTAAGAGCACTATTATCCAATCCAATCCAATCCAATGTGGTTGGAAGTGCAGGACCACCCTCTATGTACCCATACACGCTATCCACCGGCCAGCCAAGCGCACACCCAGTTTGACCTGGGTGCTCACTCAGCAACCCAGGGAATTAACGCGCAGGGCCCGTGGCCTGTCACATCCGGCTGTTTTAGGGACTTACAACTACCCTCTTCAGCCCATTGATATGTTTTCGAAGTTGATGTTGAGCAATAATCCTGCAGGCAGTAGTAACTAGCCGTTGATAAGGAGACAAAGATCCAGTGGTCGAGCATTAACAAGCCTTATTCTGTAGGACTAAAGTTGATATTCTATTTTCGATGTTCTATGTCAGCATGAGGAAGACTGTAACCGCCACGGACGTCGCCAATCCCCGAAGGGACAAGAGCGGAAGAACTGCTAACCAAACCAGGAACGACTCCTTTCAGGTTAAGCTGATCTTTTGCGAAATTTTGAATTTTAAAAATAAATTTACAAAATTGTAATTTACTGGTGGACCTCAGGCAACCACTCCGACATTTGTCTTAGCGCTAAGGGAAACCACGAGCACCATTAACTCAAAACACAATTTAAATAATAGCTTCCAAATATTTCTCTGCCTCAGGAGCCAGTTTCATCACGATGGGATACGTGGGTAAATGCAGCATTCTATTATTCAGAGAACATCATACAAATTTGAGATGTAATTTGTTCTGACAATTTTGGATGGGTGTTTTATGTGACATGTATATACTTATTAATGGTTTGAAGATAAACACCATATACTGCATTCAGTATGCTATTTAATACTTCTGAATTGTTAATTTCCAGATAAATATTTATAAGTAATTGAAAGATTTAATGAAGATGATGCTGATTGTATTACAGAAGACAAAACCGGAATGAGGAACCCTTTTTTATACAGTCCCATTTTGATACAGGTCATTATCATATTACTCGTATTATCGGTGGAATCCAGAGAGCTGCTGATCCGGGGATGAGGGACCACTCACCAAGACACGACACCCACCAAATAATTTCCGAGACCACAGTAAAGCGAATACTGAGCTCTCATTGGTAGACGGATAATTCGCGACATTTTAGAGTACAATTTTGCACACAGCATTACTAAATAACACTAAAACAAATTAAGTATTATAATTATATCAAATTATAAATAATAATAATTTAATAAACAAATTAACACAAATATAAAATTTTCAAAATCCGCCATTCTCATTGGCTGATGAATGGACCGTAACACCCATGCCAATGCAAAAAGTAGCTTAAATCCACAATACATATAAACATAATTATTTATTAATAACTAATATCTATATTCACTAATTGAACACTCCAGTTATCGGAAATCAATAATAACACAAACACATACGTTATTAAATTACTCGGAACCAATATCACGGAGCCTAATATAGCTACCAGTTTTCAGCCATGGGGCCTATCATTTTATCAGTGCTTAATCACATTAAATTGTATCTGCCTCGGCAAAACATATTAAATATTTGGGGTAAATGGACTCGGTCTTCGTCCCCTTACTGACTTCTTGTCCTGAAGCCGGTAGGCAACAAAGTAGCCACAATATCAGCCGCATTCTGTGTTGTCCATCTTATTCGTTTTTTATTTTGACTCAGCTGCTGGTACTGAAAGCAATGGAGGAGTGTGCAATATAAACATTTAGCTGGATGTAATTCTTCTAGACATGGGCTAAGCATTCGGGGTCAAATTCGAAAAGAGTTGGGGAAAAAATCCTGTTTAGGAAGATGCAAAACAAATACACTATGTGTTCTCTGGACGTTCAATCAATACAACAGAGCTCTTATGAGTGGAAGTGGTCTTTTTACACGCTTTATATTACCTTCACCTGTATCTATCTATGTAACGGATTTTTTCAATGCGGTTTGCACCCACTTAAAATAATTGGATCGACTTGAAACTTTGTATACATGTAAAGGACCAATGACAATACAATAATGTAATTATTATTTCTAAAATCCTGGCCAAAATCATCAGAAAATCAAAAACCTGTCTGTGTAATTATGTAACGGTATCTTTCAACACGATTTTCACCCGCTTAAAATTTTTGGATTGCCTTCAAATTTTCTATACTTGTAAAGGACCAATGACAATACAATACTTTCATTAATTGTTTCCAAAATCCTGGCCAGAATAATCAGAAAATAAAACTAAACTGTTTGTGTAATTATGTAACGGAATCTTTCAACACGATTTTCACCCACTTAAAATGATTGGATCGACTTGAAACTTTGTATACTTGTAAAGGACCAACGACATTACAATTATTTCATAAATATTTCTAAAATGTAGCCATAATCAGCAGAAAATCAAAATAATAAAAACCGGTATAATAGGTTGCGGACGTATCAACTTCTTACTCATTCGTAGTAAGAGCTCAGTTGGTAGAGCGGTGGACTGTAGAGGTATATAATTTCAGTAATCCATAGGTCGCTGGCTCAAATCCAACCCGGAGGATTTTTTAGTAGAGTATTACTTTTAGCTCATACTAGAATAGTTTCGAATTTATAGATATTTACATTTTTATCTTATTCTGTAAAATATTAAACCTAAAAAAAAATAATAGTTTTAAAAAACTGAAACAACACGCTTTATTAAAAAACCGAACTAAAAACTAAAAATAATTTTATTTCCAACACGCTTGGGTTAAAATTAAAGCGGTCAACAAAAAAATAATCTCCAACACATTTAGAATAAAACCACAGTTATCAGCAAAAAAAAATAATTTTACCATCAAAAGCGTGGTGTGCTTTTTATGGTTTTTTACATTTTCCTCTTAGATACTTTACTTTTACCAATATCTGTTTATTATCAAATATATTAATTGATATAGAGCACCCCATGCTTTTGATGGTAACATTATTTTTTTTGTAGATAACTCTTAGTTTTATTATAAATGTGTTGGAGATTATTTTTTATTGACCGCATTAATTTTATCCCAAGCGTGTTGGAAATTAAAATTATTTTTCATTTTTTAGTTCGGTGTTTTAATAAAGCGTGTTATTTTAGTTTTTTAAAACTATTATTTATTAAGTATTACACGATCACGTCCTGTTGTGAGGCTGTGGAGGCATTTTATAAATTTAGAAACATCCTATATCAAACGAGACATAAATTTATACCACAAATCGTTCAAGATTATACTGCAGTCATTTGTAATAATAATGTTGCTGAAGAGTAACATATTTTAGTGGTTTAAATGTAGTTTCATTATAACTTAACAGAAATTAAATCCATACAGAAAGATCCCATTACTCAGGAAACCATTTCGATTTTTACATATTCATGTAGTTAACAGAACGAAATATACAATTTTGATAGCGCCTATTTTAAGTGCCTTTGTAAACGTTTTTAGTGACTATTTAGGCGGCCTAAATAGGATATTAAATACCCCAATACCCGCTGCCTACTCATAACCAGAAATTTCACTTTAGTTGGACAGATACACATTCAATACCACATTTTCAACTTTCGTCTCGTCGATCTAGAAGTCGTGGCTCCACAATTCATGTATAAATATTAATTACGTATTATAATGATGTAAAAGTATAATTTAAATGTAACAACAAATATGATATATGACAGATAAGCTTCTATATAATAATAATAATAATAATAATAATAATAATAATAATAATAATAATAATAATAATAATAATAAAAATAATAATAATTTTTTATTATTAGAGGACTTCAGGATTATTTTTGCCATATACAGTAGTTAAATAAAACACAATTCGAAAATAGACTGAATTTACTGTAATAATCCTCTGTTACTCCATGTTTTGATATTTGTTTAATCACTAGCTAATACTCGGCGTGCGCTGCTACGCCTAAATAAATAAAAATCAATGTGCTTTTATATTTAGTTAAATAACTGGAAGAAAAATAATTATACATTTTTTTAGATACCACGTGCTGATTACCCGGCGTTGCCCGGGAATCTACTTATCCCGATCTTCTTTATATAAATGAGCTGAAATAAGAAAATTAACGTGTTTTATGTTTAGTTAAATAAGTAGAGGGAACAATTTATATCGTAGTTATATTTAGATAACCCGTGCTCTTTACCCAACGTTGTCCGGGAATCTACTCATCCCGATCTTCTTGGCACAAGTGAGCTAAAAGGCAGAAATTAATGCACTTCTTATGATTAGTTGAATTAGGAAAATGAAAAATAATTATAAATGTATATCGTTATTATTTTAAGATTCCTCATGCTGATTACCCGGTGTTGCCCGGGAATCTACTTATCTCGATCTTCTTGGCATAAATGAGCTAAAAGACAAAATTCGTTATTGTGTGTTATCCGTAAAAATATACCCGTCATGTGCTGCTATGGTTGCACAGGAATCTACGTAGATCCTATATGTCTCGATCTTCTTGGCATCAATGAAAGACAAAAATGGCTATTGTGAGTTATCCGTAAGAGAGAAACATATGCTGTCAATAACTTTTTTGTAGAGAGTTTTGAGATATTCAATTCTGTGTATATTAATTTTGTTTATTTGTTATGACTTTGGCAGCGTAAGCCATTCAAAGAGCTACTTTTTTTCGCATTTTCCGCTATAAAGAGCGATTTTTAAGGGTGAAGGAGTTGAGAATCACAACTGTCTTATAGCCTATGTTCAGCCTGGGAAACTCCTGAACATTAAAAAAAGCCCCATCACAATCGAATTAACGGTATAGCCGCGCATAAAGTGCAAACAAACAAACAAACAAACAAACATTCATTTTTATGTATTAAATGAATAAGTTATAATAAACCACGAATAAAAGTAACTTTACGGGTACTACTGACCTGTGACGTCACTGTCAGTAGCCCTACTCTAGATACCTGTAAACCCTAATCCATGACTTTCTACAGTAATTGAAGGTTATAAAGTCATTTCACTGTTATCTACTATATACAAAAAATAATAATTAACTCAAATATTTTTAGCATTGTTTTCATCCTCCTGCTTTGTGGGGCTTTCACCCCTTTGACTTACAAGACGATGCTCTGGGCGGCCCCCTATATACAGAGGCCACAAGTCTGATCCACATAGACATCTAGGCCCTGCCGTCCACCCCTTGGGATACCTCGGTCGTCATGACCATACTCCCAAGTCCTAGTTCTAGTCCTCCCTATCCTAACTTCGCGTCCACGTTCAAGTTCTCGGTCCTTACACCAACACTCCAGGGAGAGAGTGTTGGAGTTTGCACTTCTGGGCAATTGATGAGCTACATAGTACATCAGGTCACTCAATCCTGATGACCCCACAGTTGGTCCACGGGCTCCATGAGCCTAGCCGGGAGGACTGCTGTCGCAGATCCACCGACCATTCCGTTCTGCCTCCAGGGACGTGTCCTGCAGCCGTTGTGAGACCGGCTAGGGCTACAAGCCCAACAGTGTGAGACTTTTAGTACGTCCAGGTGCTCATCTCCTGGCGACCCCACAGTTTGTCGACGGGCCCGTAGGCCAAGCCAGGAACCAGTACAGTAGCTCCCCGCTGGACTGGTCCGAGCCGAGCCCTGGTGTGCCCCCAGGGACGCCTTCTGCAGCTGTTGTGGTCCAGCACGGAGCTCGCAAGCTCCAACAGATGAGCAATTAGTACGACAAGGCGCTCAACTCTTGCCTACCCCACTAATGGTTCACGAGTCCCTTGGACTTAACCGGGAGGACTGTCTAGCAGATCCACCGATCTTTCCCCCAGTGCACCAGCTGGGGACGTGTTTGGTTGCTGAAGTGGGTCCAGCCTGAGCTTTTAGTACGTCAGGTCGCTCAACTCCTGACGACCTCACAGATTGTCCTTGGGTCACTCGGTTCCAGAGTCGGCGCTAAGTCCCCGACGTACAAAAGGCCGCGCTTCCTCCTTTCCCGAGCTTATTGACCTGGTGGTAATTCCCAGCATTACGCCCGGTATTGTCCCATCCAGCCCGTTCGCAAGACTAGGCCTAGTCGTGTAGCTGCTGTGAGGCAGCCCACTGAGCAATGTAGGCATCCAGGGTGCTCATCTCCCATGGTGCCCCCACAGATGGTCTCAGGTTCAATGAACCAGGAGATAGGGCCACGAACCCCTAGTCTCCCACCACCATAGACAGGTACACAAAGTCAGGCCTCCCTAAATATTTGGATATTATTATATAATTATTACATCTATCCCGCCAGGAATCAAACATAGCCCGCCGAAGTGGAAGGTAGAATGACGACCGATATGATATTGGGACGAAATAAAAAATGAAATAATTAATTTTTAATTGATAAAGACATAGGTTACCAGGATGACATCATGGGATAAATGCATTCCCAATTTTTCAGTTTTGTGCCTAGGTTTTTAAATTAGAAAATTACAAGATACTTTACAAATAATTTATTTTGCTTTGGATAAAATATATCCTGAATCCTAAAGGGGGTTAATTTAACGAAGCTTGCAATATTCTCCACACTAATAAACAGTTTACATAGTTGAAATGTTAATATTATAATGATATTGTGAAAAGAAAAATTAATGTCCAAACCAGAAATCGAACCGTGGACCTCTAGTTCTCCCGACTAGTGTGACTAGTTGAAATTTGGCTTCATGGTCTGCAAAACGCTTCCACAGATATTTTCAGGAATGAAAAAATATTCGCTTGCTACTCGAGTGCACGGTATTACTATAAAACACTGCTAGGTCACAAATATTTCCAAATTTATAGCATATACAACTAGTATACGTTTATCAAATAATATATTCTTTTTTATTTAAACGGAAGCGATAAATAAAATTTTACAGTCTGGAATATGAACTCTCAAAACAAAACTGGTGAATATGCAGAAAAAACAAGTTGTCCACATGTTAGTGAAGTAGGACAAAATATATTTAAGTTGTCATTTGGGAGGATATAGCCATTCATTTTGACAATATAATTCTAGACTCATATGGAGGACAAAATGTGACAAATAAAACGAGACATAACTATTTTTCATAAGGAAGTGGAGACGACATTTCTCATACAGAAAACCTCTCGACGACGTCCTCTACCCCTTTATACACGCTACATTGAATCGCAGTGCACAGTTATCGCGAAACAAAATAAAATACTTCTATTTCCAGGCAAAGAATTCTTATGAGTTCTGTCTTGGTCACAAATGTAGCTATGATAGCTTCAAACATTCGATCCGCATTCATCAAAACGGCAAAAAACGTGAAATACACTTTGTAGATAAGCTGATAACAGATTTAAAATGTAATTGGCTTTATGAAAAGAATTTTAAAGTACAGAAATTGATGTTTTAAGAAGATCATTAGGAAAATCTAGAATGGATATAATACGAAATATGAAAAATTATGGGTGTACAAGAGGTATTGGGTATCATAGACATTATAGAAAAGAAAAGATTACAGTAGTATGGTCATGTCAAACGGATGCCAGAGCAAAGATTGCCTAAAATTATTATAGAATGGATCCAAATGAAAAGGAAGAAGAAAAGAAGACCAATGAAACCTATACAGAAGGTGTACAAGCAGCTATGATTATCAGATGATTGGAAGACGATCAATGGATGGACAGAGAGGAATGACGTTTGGTTTCCCGAAGACGGCAGCAGCTGTCATGATACCGGATGATGATGATGATATTAACATTTACATTGATGTATACTTATGTTTTCTCATATGTTTGGAGTGTTCATTATACAATAGTCTTGTTTTTATAACAATCTATTTTATTATTATTAATAATAAGAATTTTTTTTGCATGGCTACTACTTCCCTCCCCCACTCGGCAATGTTCCCTCCTGCCACATGCCTTATAATTCACCAAGATGGTTACAGTTACCAGAACCGGACTATACAACAGATTAAGTGATCAATTCGCGTAGTTGCGGAGCAGGCGATTTGTTTATACCTGCAGGGCGTGGAAGAAGAAATCTAAGATACGTGACTCAGGGATGTATTTTACTTCCGAATTAAACCATTCTCAAGATATTGAAACCCTTAAAATCCATCAATCTCGGCTGTGTTTGAACCACTGGTCCACTAAAACTGACGTAGGATTTCGAGTTAGAACAGCAAAAGTTGCAATAGTACTTGTGGAAGCAATGTTGTTAATTATAGTAATGTAATGACTGTATTGGTAGTAGATATAATGTTGGTAATTGGAGTAACAGTAGTGGAGGTAGTGGTTGTGATATTAGTTCTGATAATAGTGTTAACAATAATTCTATTGTACAATTCATAGTAGTAGTAGTAGTAGTAGTAGTAGTAGTCGTCAATGTCACTTAATTCAATACATCTTATTATTCTTCTTCTTACTACTTCATGAAATTAGGTCTTTTGATATGTTTTCACATCAAGTGGCATTTAATGAATCTTCCCATCTAGTAAATGGGTGTCCAAAACTTCTATGTCCTATTGGTTTAGTTTATACTTTAATAACAGCTGGAGGATTCTATCTGTTTGCATTCTTTTAACATGTTCATATCAGTTGTTTCTCATATTGCCAGTTCTATTTGCTAAATTAAAAATATTTAATTCTTTTGTATTATCTTCATTTGTCTTTCTGTCAAAAATTGTCACACCAGCTACTGAACGTACATCATACAAATAAACTAACACATTAACTCGACATCTCCATACGAACTGCGTTATAGTACAGCAAAGTCAATTTATTTCTTCATTTAAGTTTATGCAACACCTACCAGCGCTTGTGTCGCATTTTATCAAAACGCTCTATACAAATGCAAGCCAGCAATCGATCGAAGAGCAATTTATTGAGAACTTCCAGAAAACATAAATATAAATAAGAGTATATTCGATATGGGCTACATTGTCATCATTTCGAGTTGACTGTTGGTCATTAAAATGCAGTATTAGCGCTCGGTTCACACGAATACAAATTATATTTTACTGTACATGATACGACACCGTAATGTTCTACTGTGAATTTACAGTCACACAAACCTATGTAGTGACGCCACGAGATCGTAACATTCAGCTCGATGTTTGAGTGCTTGCTTCGCATGCATGAGGTCTAAGGTTCGAGCCATGGTAGAATTATCTTTTGTGTTTATCCTACTTGTATTTGTTTGCCTTTTTTAAAAATAAAATATTGTTGGTTACTTGTAATTGTATGTAGTCCTACATCTGAGAGTTATTATGAGGCTGGCCTTGACCAATATAAAATATATCTGATATATTTGGAGGTGGAACAAAAAAAAATAGACGAAAATAAATATATTGTATAAATTAAATTAATAAACTGTGAAAATAATATATCTTTCACATACCGTCTTCGTCTGTCACAGTACACATTTGTCGTAACACGGTATCCACGAGATTCTGGAAAAGTTCTTCATCCAATGAAACCGATTACCATGCTTCAAAAACTCTATTCCACAATTCGTCATGGCTATTGAATGGACCTCCGCATTTCGAGCGTAAAGTTGTCTTTAATCCCGCCCAAACGGCGTGTTTTATGGGGTTCATATCAGGTGAAATCGAATGGCGATTCAATAGATAACACATCTCCCTCAAAACCATCTTTGAACCACAAGAGCGTGACGAACTGGGCGCTTATCCTCTTGAAACAAATATTCCGTCAGGATAACACTCCCGAGCGGAAGGAACTAATATGTTCTCCAAAATATGGAGGTAGGCTGTCATGTTGAACCTCCTCAGAATACGTTCTATAACTCCTGCCCCATCGAACGGCATCCGCCCCAACATGATATGCTTAAACGGTCTGACCTCGCAACCGGATACATTTAACAGACATCATATCGGTAGCCATCCAAGCGATGTACACGTTCGTACTCGAGACGATTCCTTCGTCGGGGAAAATTAGATAGCTTCAATCCAAGTCCTTGCGAGTAGAAGCAGAGTCTAGACGATCCACGATCTGCTCACATTCCAATCTAACCTTCCTGGCAGTTCGACTACAACTTCTACCATGATTATTCGGACGACACGTAGCGGTTGCTGCGGAGCCCGTAAAGTTGGATCTGGTTATTAATTCAGGGGAAGTTAGAAATTGGAAAAGGGCGACACGTAAATTCCCTAATTAAACAGTTGTTCTCTCCGGGAAGAAATTTGTGGCCATACAGGAATTACACGATTTGTTACTTCTCCGCCGAGACGAAACCGACTGATCCAGATTATTGCCATAGCCACTTGTAACTGCAAGCTCTCTTTTCGCTGCGGCAGCGGAAAGACCGGTGCGAATTAGTCGTAGGAACTGCAAACGTAGATAATGTCTGTCTACGATTCTCAGGTGTAATGACAAAATAAAACATGCACAGGAACAGGTCTAAATTTTGTTTGTTCATAAACATTCTAACAGATGTCGCCACATTAGTTCCGAGAATGTGTCAGTGATACTATTTACGAAAGGATGTGGAACAGTATTCTGCATTATTCCTTAGGCAATCGTGTTATATTTAAAAGTGAACTTATGCAGGATTCAAACATTTTAAATAAACATATTATAGGTCTACTACGTTACATATGGGGATGACATTATAAATCATAATTCTACCTTCCATCCATAGGTGACTAATAAACCTTTATATGCTTCTGAATGTTTCCTGTTTCATATGTACTGTTTTATATTCATTATATTATGCTAGCTTTTGAGATGTGGATATGGAAAAGGATGGAACGTATAAAACGGACAGACAAATTAAAAAATAAAGATGTGCTAGACAGTGGGTGAAGGAAGAACAATGCTGGAACTCATTAACAAGAGAGAAAAAAATGGATTGGCCACTAACTAAGAAGAAACTACCTGCTGACGGATGTCCTAGAAGGAATGGTCAACGGAAAGAAAGTTAGAGACTGAAAAGACATCAGATGATACACAATATCAAAACAAATGGTTTGTATGCGGGTACAAAAAAGAAAGAGAGGAGAATGCTGAGTTTGTAGTGAAAGACCTGCTCTTGGGCAGAACACTATGAATGAATGAATGAATGAATATTATGCTAATTATTGTATGTAGATGAACAGCCATTTCCAAAAGGAAGATTGATGAAAATTTTCTAGATCTACGTTGAGAAATGTATTTATTAAAAAATATTTCACGGGATTCCATCTGGACTTCAGTGTACGTATAACATGATTCTCGCGTTGCCCATCTACACTTTCATAACTTTGATAAATCGGTGTGTTATTATTTCATACTTCCTTGTTCAAATATAAATTACGTACAATATTTTAACGCAATTTATAAACCTGGGTTCAATTCACACATATATTACATTCTCTAGAGACTCATCCGTTCTGATCTCTAACATATTTCAGACCACTGAACTAAATATGCTGATTTTAGCTACTTAAATATTAGTGGTGTGAACAAAGCTTCGCATGCGCAGTGCGGAAGAAGTGAGACTTGAATATCTCTAGTGCTCATAGTTTCTTTAGGCTCAGTGTGTGCAAAGGTTAATGTTTCCTTTGTGAGGATAACAATAAAACCAAAGCAAACGAATCTGTCAGAAAGTTTTCGTTGAGAGGTTGAACTTAGTAATTTTATGGTTAAAAAAGTATTCATTATAGTGTCGCATATTCCAGATTCAACTTTTCACGGCAAATAGAAAGTTAATTTTGAAAAATAAAACAGAGAGTTAATACAAGGGAATAAAAGTGGCAACAAAAAATACAATCAAGTAAGTAAATGAGAATACAATATATATAAGATTAAATATAAAACTCCCTGTCTACTCCACGTCTTAAGACGCTATTTCCACTTGCACAGGAAGCATATGATGATTAAAATTAATAGCATATTTATTTGCAAACTAAAATAAAAATGTATTAGCTACTAGCTAATATCCGGCGTGCGCTGCTACGCCTAAATAAACGAAAATGAATATGCTTTTATGTTTAGTTGAATAAGTGGAAGGTAAAATAATTATAAATTTATATTTTTAGATACCCCGTGCTGATTACCCGGCGTTGCCAGGGAATCTACTTATCCCGATCTTCTTGACATAAATGAGCTTAAATATGAAAATTAATGTGTTTTATGTTTAGTTAAATAAGTAAGAGGAAAAAAATATATATCGTAATTATTTTTAGATATCCCGTGCTGTTTACACGGCGTTCTCCGGGAATCCACTCATCCGGATCTTCTTGACATAAATGAACTGAAAGACAAACATTAATGTACTTTTTATGATTAGTTGAATAAATAAAATGAAAAATAATTATAAATGGATAGCCTATATTAATTATGTCAAGATTCCCTACACTGATTACCCGGTGTTGCCCGTATTCTACTTATCTGGATCCCCTTGGCATAAATCAGCTAAAAGACAAAATTCGTTATTGTGAGTTATCCGTAAAAAAATACCCGCCATGTGCTGCTATGCCTGAACAGGAATCTACGTACATCAATGAAAGACAAAAAAGGTTATTGTGAGTTATCCGTAAGAGATAAACAAATGCTGTCGCGGACGTTTTTTGTAGACCTTTTTAAGATATTCAATTCTGTGTACATTCATTTTGTGTATTTGTTGTGGTTTAGGCAGCATAAGCCATTTACGCATCCAAAAAGCTACTTTTTTCACGTATTCCACTACAAAGGGTGGAGGAGTTGAGTATCACAACTCTCTTATAGCCTATGTTCATCCCGGGAATCTGCTGAACATTTTGCAAAAAAAACCCATTACAAACGGATCAACGGTATAGCCGCGCATAAAGTACAAACAAACACACATTCCTTTTTATATATTATATATCTAGAAAGAAGCAGTTTAAGATGGTCAAGAAGTCACATCCTGCATCAGACTTTACCTAATTCCTGTAACATATGTTCAAGTAAAATTATATGTAAAATTGTAGCTCCTTATATGTCATGGATAAATGTCATTGATAACCTACGCATGAAGGAAGATTTTTACTGCTTGCTTAAAATACTGTTTCAAGACTCTTCACTTTTTTAAGATGTACAGCCATTTCAGCATGGCAAGAATAGGATCACTTAATATTATGGTTATGTCACTAAATCTCCAATTTGAGTTTAAAAAAGCCAAACTCATCAATCTTAACTAAATTCTAGAAATCGGAATACACATATCTGGAAGTTGATAGAATTCATGCTTCTTTTGAAACCTCAAATATATAAAACAATATCTAAAATGAATTTCCAAGAGATTAAGAAAAACATAAGGGTTGTATTTAGAATACCTACATTTATATCGAGGAAACAAAAGTGAACGTTTTATGGAACATGGCTCGCTTCTAATTTACTGTTTAATACAGGGAAACAAACGAATCATAGGAAAATGCTCTTTCGCTGCAGATAAAGTGGATACGATGGAGAAGTGACATACGAGTGTTTTTTTACAAGTTCTCCTTCAGACCTCAGAAATAATTCAGTCTGCGAATTTGAATGAGCGGACCAAATACCAACATCACGCCTTCACTTCGCAGCATATTCCGTAAACTTTATACATGAAAGATAGGACTTAATAAATTCACTGTCATTGTCAACCAAAGTTAGACTTACGATCGTAGCAGTAACGATTTTACTTACTCAAATAGCTCATGAAAGAAAAATGAAAATATCCTATAAAACGTACAACATTACTCATGAAAATGTAATTATTTATGTTATCTTTAGCTCATTCGAAGTTGTCATAATATTCTCATAACATTCTTGTAAATTTAGTATTTTAAAAAAGTTAAAAATATATTGAAATGAAAATAATATTAGAACTATTGTGATGGATGCTGTTGTAAGATCAAATGTGTGCAGACCTTATACCTCGCTAGTGGATACACGTTTGCTCCACTATCTGGAGATTCTTGATAAAGCTGATTTAGTAAGGCTTTTTTCTTACAAATGTTAGTCAGGAGGATGGAATCAGCAAATTGCCTCAATAAGACGTTTATTAAAGGTAAAGTGATCCCACTACAGGCCTTAGGAGGCCCTTGGAGGTTAGGTTTCCCACTTTTTCTGGACAATCGGCACTTGATGTCAGCCGTGATGTCAGCCGTGTTGTCAGCCCTGCGTGACGGCCGACCTTACCCCCAGAACGAGCGTCTGGTACTCATTTCATTAGAGGCTGAGTCTACCCCAGGGCCATAATGCCGCCATGAATCCTCCCATCTAGTAAATGGGCGTCAACATTTCTATGTCCTACTGGGCCGCCAGAAGGTTTGGGTCAGATTAAAAATCCTGACCCCACCGGGACTCGAACCCTCGACCTTCCGGCTTGTAGCGCAGTGCCTTAACCACTACGCTACGGCGCGGCGTGCTCCCAGACATTTAGTAGGAAGCGGAGGTATTATATGGATGCGAAGTGTGGTTAAATATTGTTCAGAACATGGACTCTTACTTTAAGGGAGCAAATAACACTACGAGTATTTGAGGATAAAGTTCTTAGGAAATGTTTTGGGCAAATGAACCGACAGGTGAATGGAGAAAACTAAAATAATAGTGAGCTACATGATTTGTATTAGAAGCCAGATATAATAAGAACAGTTAAATCTAGTAGACTACGACGAGCAGGACATGTGGCACGTATGGGAGATGAAATAGGTGCATAGAAACTTCTCGTACGAAAACCAGAGGGAAAACGCCCAGTTGGTAGACCAAGAATGAGGTGGGAGAATAACATTATCCACGATTTGAGGGAAGTGGATTATACAGGTGATGAATGGAAAATATTAGCTCAGGATATGAGCTTGTGTCCATGCCACCATGAAGTTATGGACTGGAGAGTGTCAGTGAGTTGGTTAGTTAGTTAGTTGGCACTAATTTAGGCATCAGGTTCTTTTAAGAGCACGAAAATCTTAGGACAAAGGACCCGCGGCTTAAAATACTTCCGGAAGGACAAGCCCCTTGGATTTTTCCATCCTAAAAATCCATGGATCCCATCCGGGTATGAAACGGCGACCTTAGGACTAGAGGCAAGTAACAAACTACTAGACCACCGCGTTTGAGAACCAATTTATAGCACAGAAAAATGTTTAAAAAGTATTAACTCAGTGACGATCAAGGTCGTGAAAGTTTAACTTCATATATTTTTAAAGTGTAATTTATAAGCAGACATGGAAACTCCAAACTGTTCTTCAAATTCACTTTATATACATCTGTTTATCTCAACTTTTACACAATACAAGAGTCTACTGTTTATTATGACTATTTAACTCATGCTCCATATGGGAGTCAATGACCAATCATGTTTCAATGATTTTTTATTTACAACAAATCACAGTCGTTTTCCACCTCGATTTTTTCAGTTTAACTTCATCACTTTAAAATCAAGCTCCTCTTTATTAACATTTTGAATAGGACATAGCATTATTTTCCAGTGACGACATGTGGCTATCAGATTGTATACACAGTGCACGAATGTTACATGATAATGCTTGCGGGATATAATATAAATACATTTGTAGCAATTGATTGTACAAAAAAAAAAAAGAAACCACTGTTTGCACTTCATTAAACGTATTAATTCCCAGAAATTTACGTTCCAGAAAAATATAATTGACATATTTACATCATAGCACATCAGAGATTCATTAATGACCTATAATGTTGATTATAAATTTCTCCACTAGGGTGCATTCTTACAATATTGCGATCCTTTGACAATAAATAATAATATCTGGTTGCAGTGATTAACATATCAATTATAACAATCGTTTTTCATTTGTTTACAAACATCGCCGTTTACATTAAATATATACATATTTTAAAATGACTATATTTAAATAATAGTTTGTGAGTAAACAGCTTAATTTTATTCGTTAAATAGTCCTAACAATTGCCACTCTTGATTTCCAATTACAACAGACAAACTCGATCATTTGGAAATCACTGGTGGCATTACTTATGACAATGTTTGTTTGTTTGTTTTGATTTACTATTTAACAATTTCGTGAAATTTGTTCACTGGATAGAGTTAAGAGAAAAGTATTTTCATCGGTAAGAGAGATTTATGTTAATGTTACAGTGTGGTTACACGATACACTGTTTGAGGCCCTTGGTTGTTAACCAATGTAATGGAAGTAATGCTCAGGTAGAGAAAATTTTGACATGCCAGCGGTATTGATCTCGTGTAGTTGGTAAAGTACGTCAGCATAAACTTCGACAGGACTCATCGTGATTGATAGGTCTTGATTAATTCACAAATCGAACAAAGACATGACATCTAGTAATGTTTATATAATATAATACACAATTCTCTCAACAAGCATGTTTTATAAACAAAAAAGTTAAAAACGCTTCATAAATTACAGCAAGTGACCGTTATACTCAAAATGTATCCTTAAACACTAAACTAGTAATGACCGTCGCCGTGGCGTAGTCGGTAAAATCCCTACCTTCCACTCAGGCGTCTCGGGTTCGATTCCCGGCGGGGTAGGGGGATTTTAAATCTCCACCTTAGGTCTGGATGTGTGTCCTGTGCTTGTGTTTATATGTGAGAATAAAAGATATTTAACAAAAAGGTAAAACAATGAGATAAAACAAGAAGGAAAAGCAGTTTTAAAAAATGAGATAACTGAGAACGATATTGGGAAAAATTAGGTTGATCATGTAAGAAAAAATTCGGCTAAAAATAAAAAAAAAGTAGAACTTAACTACAATAACAAGTATGATAAATAAAATATTTTATTTATAAACAGCAAGCTGTACGTTTTGTTTACAATTATTATCAGGAAAAATCATAAAATATAATCCCATTATTCATTAAGTAAGCTAGATATATTAATGAATAATGTATTTATTTATAAACAGGTTTACATGTAATAAAACATCTTCCTGTACCCAACCTTTTTTTAATTTTTTATCTTATTTCTCCTTTCTTCTCTATCTTCCCATTCCAATCCTTTCAGATATTCTTCTTTCCTTTCCCAGGTGGAATCCATTCCAAAGCTTGTCTGGGTAATCTTGTCTCTGGCATTCTAGGTATATGACCATACCATTCTAGTTCTCTGCATTTCACAATATCTAATTTTGCATTTTGGACTATAATTTGTTGTCTGATGATTGTATTTTTTTTCAAATTTATAATGTCTAGTTGACGTTTAAAACAACCCATTTTAATAGATATAAGGTTTAAACTAAAATTTGTATTCAACTCCCAAGTTTCTGTACAATATGTTAGCGTGCTTCTAATTATGGATTTATTGTAATTTGGTATCTATTCTTAAGTTCTTATCCCACAAAACTCGGTTTAGCATTTTATTACCAATCTACCTATTTGAATTCTATATTTTATGTTTTTCTCTTGATACATTTTGAGTTAATTTTGATCCCCAGGTAATTACATTCTGCACATCTTTTGATACATCTCATTCCATCTTCCTTTTATCACCACAATATCAATAAAATGGTTTAAAGTAGGCCTATTAATACGTATTAATAATATTAACTTATTAAGTATTAATAACGTTACATTTTGTATATACATGCATTTATCCACGAATGAGTGTAGTTCTTATTTTCCGCGTCTTGTCCAGGTTCATCCAATTATCTGGGTTTACCATAATTGGTAGCATGTCAATCCAATACGATTGTCAATGATACATCTTTCCACCAAAAACTGACGCCTCTAATATACTAAATCGTTACATTTTCCTAATATATGTATTTCGTCTTCAAATTCCCGCATATTGTACATAGTCGCATATAGTGATCGTCGGTAAATTTTAGGAATTTGCACGCCCCAGGCCTAATATATCTATATATCGTAAACTACGGGGTGAATCATAAATATGGCTATACGTTTGATTACCATTACAGGAAATATGAAATTACCGTTCGAAAGTCAATTATTCAAATTACAACAATGAAAAAAAACAAAACAGTGTAGAACTTACGTCATTAGTCAAAATTCCGTTAAATATGCAACGACAAATTATAATTGCTGCATGGGAAATAATTTATGCTAATGATCGTAAGGCCGCAAGACGGGCAAGACATGAGTTTAACATAGCATAGCAGCCGTCGACTGTGGGGAAGTGGATAAAACGACTGCTGGAAACGGGATGCAGAAAATCAAACTTCCTGGAAGGTCTCGCATTAGCACGGATGCAGAACCAACGAAGAGGATTGTGGAGGCGTTCGACGCTAGCCCATAAAAATCATTGCTTAGTGTTGTATGTGATTTGTTTTGTTCTATTTTTGTAATTTGAAGGATTCCCTTCCCAATGATAACATCATATTTCCTTTAATAATAATATTTTCGTCACAAAATGCAATCAAACGTATAGACATATTTATAAATCACCCTCTATATATATATTGTCATAATATAAAAGTTAAAAATTTAAATGTACCTGTTGGCAGATGCCATCGTCCTCAACTTTGTTAAAATGGTGTAAAAATAGTTGAGGACGACGGCACCTGCCAACAGTTACATTTTAATTTTTAACTTTTATCTTGTGACTATTCACCTCAACGGAATTTGATATGAATTGTATTAGTATTGACCTTATTTATTGTGGAAAGAAACGGGAAGCTACCACCCCTATAATTGTCTAGTAAAGCTGCAAAGCATAGCATGAAAATGCTATGATTGCAGTCAAAGACCTGCCCTCGGGCAGAACTAATTAAGCAAACCCCATTAAGCAATGACAATTATATCCAAGAACTCAACTACATTAAGTATATGGCAAAAATCAATGGCTCTAATGAAGAATTCATAGATAAGCTCGTAAAAAAACAAAAAAGGAAGAACAACATAACCAACATAACTAAACTAGAAAAAGAATCTGACAACAACAAGAAAACATGGATAGCACTTACATACACAGGAAAAGAAACGACAAAATTAGCCAATGCACTAAAGAAAGCCGATAAAAACGTAAAAATAGCATAAGAACCAATAACAAATTAAACAACACAATAAACAATAACATTGAAGAAAATAACATTTTCAACAGCAAAGGAGTTTATAAACTGACATGTAAGGACTGCAACAAATTTTATATAGGAAGGACAAACAGGAGTTTTAACATCAGATTCAAAGAACATTTTCGAGACTTCATTCACGCAGAAGGGAAATCAAGCTATGCAAAACACGTTAGCCATGAAGGACATCGCATGTTAAATATTGAAAACACCCTAACAGTAATGCACAGAGAAAATAATCCAGCGAAGATAAACGTACTCGAAGAGATGGAAATCATAAAAGCAGCTCACAACAACGACAGCCTGATAAACGAAAACGAACCCAATACATACAACCCCCTCTACCAGATCTTCAGTGAAACACCAGTTTTGAATCCTGCCGATGATGGGACAAGTCCCGAAAGCGCTACAGTTAAATGATTAATTAAGTTGAGGAGACGTACCTTTCAGGTGAATATTCCATAATTTTATATTAATTAGAACTAATATGGATGGATGGATGGATGGATACATAACTACCTGCGCACGAACGCACGCACGAACGCGCGCGCACACACACACACACACACACACACACACAGCTTGTATGTTATTTTCCCCAAACTTATTTTGGTTCTTTGACAAGCACATTGAAAATTTTCCTAAACAATCAGCGAAAATATCTTGTTGGTTTATATCTCCTCCTGATTTTTCTCTACACATTTAATTAAAAAAGATCTAAGTAACAAAGAATATTTAACATCAAATTCTCTATTAATGTCAAATCATTAATTTCATCTGCCTCTTATTTTTTTTGTTTAATATACAATTGTATTATAACTGTAACTTGTAATGCAAAATATTTAATTCCTCCTTTCATTTGGATCTCCGTTAGAAAATTGTTTAACAAACATATTACTTTTTCAGCAATTACTATTTTTGCTCTTAATATATCATGTCCTTTAAATGCTACAATCTTGTTTTATTCTTTGAAATTTTAAAAATTATGATTGGCACTTATTTATCAACATTAAAAATAGCTCACGTAGATCATCTTCTGAATTGGAAATCACGACTTGATCATCGGCAAATAATATTGTATCAAACAATTTATTATTTAAATATGTAGGTTTCGATTTATCGTAAACAACTGAAGATAATAATGATAAAATAAATAAATTTAATCTAATGTGTAGCACTATTAAAGGAACCTTTAAAAATAAAAGAAAAGAAGCAAAAATGAAATTTTATAAAACAATGGCTGTTCCTGTATTGCTGAACGGAACAGAATGTTGGACGCTCACTAAAAGCCAAGAACAAAGATTGAAAGCAATTGAGTTGAGATTTTTAAGAAATATAGCAGGTTATACTCCGCTGGATAAGAAACGAAATGAAGATTTAAGAAAGAACTACATATTTTCAAACTTACAGATCGAATAATTAAATATAGGAACGCCTGGAAAGAACATTTTGATAAAATGCCAGAAGAAAGATTTCCAAAATTATTGCTGAATATTAAACCACACGGAAGGAGAAATGTTGGACGTCCACACAGAAGATGGTCTGAACAATTTGAACAATTCTAGCTTTCATGAAACAGGAACGAGCCAACCGGCTTTTTCCCTGGTTGATGATGATGGTTTGTTTTTTTATTAGCATTGTCCGTCCCGCTGGACTAGTGGGCACTATACTTGCCTCTGATATGGTATGTCAAATGCCTTCTAGGCCTCTCAAAATACCAAATAGTAATTTTAACTGAACCATTCTGGGAAGTTTGCTTATACCCATTCTTTCCAACATAATAAAGGTTTATTTAAAATAAACACTAACTTCGTACTGGGTATAGGCGTGTACAACAAACTTTGACGAAGTTACTTGCATATTTATAAAAAAACTCACTTGCATTATCGAACCCGTATATTCGTGGCCTCGCGGACATAAGCTCTCCATAAAATTCCTATCCTGAGATGATTTCCAATCATTCCTTGTATAATCTACTTCCCTCAAATCATAGTTAATGCTATTGTCCCACCTCATTCTTTGTCTGCCAACTGGTTGTTTTCCCTCTGGTTTTCCTACAAAAAGCTTGCATGCAGGTATTTCATTCCCCATTCGTGCCACGTGTCCTGCCCATCGCAGTCTACTAGACTTAACTCTTCTTATTACATCTGGCTTCCTATAAAGACCATGTAGTTCACTGTTATGTAGTCTTCTCCATTCACCTGTCTGTTCATCTCTCTTTGGTTCAAAAATTTTCCTGAGAACTTTATTCTCAAATACTCGTAATCTCCTTTCCTCCCTTAAATAAAGAGTCCATGTTTCGCATCCATATAATATAAATGGTAGGGTAATATTTTAATATATTTTCAGTTCAACGTTTTTTGAAAGGAGTTGGGACGTTAAGAGTCCCTGTAATGCATAATAGCTCGTATTTCAAGAATAGATCCTACGTTTAATTTCTTTGTCCTGTTTGTGATTATTGTTCCAAGGTACTTGAATTCAGCCACTTCCTCAAAAAACATAAATTTAAATATAATTTGGAAATCTTTATGACAGAATTTACACGATCTGTCTTTGTATTCCAAATTAACACCTTTGAGAATTTCGATTGATATACGTAGATGTGTAGTAAATATGCTGTAATCTAATAAAATGAAATATAATTACTTTTTCCATGTTAGTTTAATTAAATTTACAAAGAAATTTAATCGTTGTTCTGTATCATAGAGTAAATAGGAATAATGGAGACTTGCAGGATCAGATTTACAGGAGAGAGACTTAAAGGATTACGTCACTAAGTTATCCAGTCACCCTACTGACAGAGTTAGAGTTCCTCCTTTAGTGGGGGAGAAAGTGAGCGATTTTTGAAGCGCTGCGTCGACAGTTTGGATGCTGCAACTGAGTGGCAGTGAAATGAGACGGAACCATTGACCTCCATTCTTCGCGAGATTCCATCCTTGAAAATATCGCTGCCACCCCTCCAACTGTGAAACCATCTAAACTTCATACCATACCAAAAAAATGTCACAAATATAAAATTTTATCCAAGCAACTTTTTTTTTCTTTCTTGTTCTATTTTAACCTACACTATTCAAAGTCCTCCTTTTTACGTATAGTATTCTGCAAATAGCGCAATAAGAGAGAAACTACCTGATTTGATGCATATAGAGTGATTCCAAATTACAAGATCAGTATGTTCATCGGTCGCCAAATTGATAATTTTTAAAAGGGAATTGGGGAATCTAGTTACTGAGGAAGATATGCCTCTTTGAGAAGAAATGTAAATAAATGAGTTTTATAAATCATATTTACAACATTTTTATTTCTACAAGAAAGGGGTTACTTTTTTCTTCTTGACTTACTGTTATGCAAACTAATCAAAAAAATATATAAATTTTAATACAAATAGCACTGATTATTTCCATTTCTTCTCAAAATGGTATAACCTACTCTCTCACTAGACCCCTCAAATCATATCCGGAAATTTACAGTTCAGACGCTGTGGGGTGTAAGAATTTCTTCGTATTTTTTTTGCAATCCTGATAATTATACTTACGTACTTACTCACTGGCACTATCGAACCCGTAGGTTCATGGCCGCGCGGACGTAACCTCTCCATACATCCCTATCCTGAGCTAATGATTTCCAATCATTCCCTGTATAATCTACTTCCCTCAAATCATAGTTAATGTTATTCTCCCACCTCATTCTTGGTCTACCAACTGGGCGTTTTCCCTCTGGCTTTCCTACAAGAAGCTTCCATGCAAGTCTTTCATTCCCCATACTTGCAACATTTCCTGCCCATCGTAGTCTACGAGACTTAACTGTTCTTATTATATGTGGCTTCCTATAAAGACCATGTAGTTCATTGTTATGTAAGTCTTCTCCATTCACCTGTCTGTTCATCTAGCTTTGATCCAAAATTTTTCCTAAGTACTTTATTCTCAAATACTTGTAATCTCCTTTGTTCCCTTAAAGTAAGAATCCATGTTTCGCATCCATATAATATAACTGGTAGAATAATAGTTTTATATATTTTCAGTTTAACGTTTTTTGAAAGGAGTTGGGGCGTCAAGAGTCTCTGCAAATACATAATAGCACGCATTTCCAGAATTGAGCCTATGTTTAATTTCTTTGTTCATCTCATTCCTATTTGTGATTATTGTTCCTAGGTATTTGAATTCAGTCACTTCCTCAAAATATCCCTCATTTGTCATTAGCTGTCCATTTCTATTATATAATGTATTTCTGCGTGTGACCATATATTTAGTTTTATTGATATTAACTTCCAGTCCTAATTTCTTAGTCTTACTCCTGATAATTATGCAACTCGTAATTATATATCAACGCAACAACTTACACGCATACCCTATATTCGTTCATATTCCATGGTTCGCATCCTGATGTATCGTCGTATATTGGAGATACATATATTAGGAATAGGTTGTAAGCCTATTATGAATCATGTTTTAATATCTGCAGGTTAGTCCACCCATGTAGTCTCGAGGTAGCGTGCTGCCTTGTCATGCAGCGGGCCCGGGTTCAATCCCCGGTCGGGCAGTTTCCTGGATGAGGTTCTTATCGGGGTTTTTCCTCACCTTTAAGACAAGTGGCAGGAAATTGTAACGCCTAAACGGTCCCCGAACATCATATTTTATGATCATCGCAATCATCAATATTCATATTCATCTTAGATTAAGTTTAGGATTAAGGATTCTCCTGGCGCACCACTATCATCACTATCACCCATCATATCATCGGGGCAATGTAATCCCGCCTTCCAGGCACCCTAACCTCAGAAGTGGGTTACAGTTACGCCAATGCCAGGAGAAAACACCAGTAATGTCCAAAAAAAAGGACAATCTGGGGCATTAAAAAAATATATATCTTCAGGTTATTATTTTAAAGTTAAGAGTGCTCTTTAACAGTTCAGGTATTAACATAGCAATTCAGAGACATGAGAGATCCTTTTACGTGCCATAAATTTACAACATGAAAATACGGCTTTCCGTAGGCCTATATTATGAACGAATCTAACTTCAGCATTTTTATTCAGTTAAAATTGATAGACCCCGGCCGGGTTTTAATAGGTCTAATGTTGGCAGGTATAACACCACTACACAAATACGAAAATTACCGATATCCTGTCTCTACAGCAAACAAGATAGCAGATTGAGAGCGTCATGTGTAGCCACTGTGTTCGTTATATCTTACACCACTTGACTGTATTCAATGGGATACTATGGAGGGTATGGCATATGCTACTTATTTATAATATGACACAGAATTCTGCCCTATATCATAGAGCTCTGCAGTCGTAAGACTGGCTTCTTTGTTATCATATAGTGGTGAAGTATAAACTGTGCCAAACTACAAATGGAACATTAGGCACTAACATGACAATATAGAATTATAGTCCACCGCTGTGGTCTCGAGGTAGCGTGCTGCCTTCTCACGCAGCGGGCCCGGGTTTGATCTCTGGTCGGGGCAGTTTTCTGGGTGAGGTTTTATCGGGGTTTTTCCTCACCTGTAAATGTCAAGAACACTTTAAGGCCCAAACGGTCCCCGAAATCATATGGCCATCATCATCATAACCATCCTTATCATTATCATCATCATCATCATCCTTCACTGCTGTGGAAAGCAACGGGAAGCTACCACACCTACAATTGCCTAGTAAAGCTGCAAGCATAGCATGAAAAATGCTATGATTGCACTGAAGGACCTGTCTTCAGGAAGAATTACTACGGATGGATAGAATTATACAATATAAACAAAACATCGATGTGGGATATCAATGCAACATAATTATGATGTATCTAAAATTCAAAATACACTAATTTAAAATCACAAAACATTATATATTATCCGCATGTGTGTGTGTTTGTGTGTGTGTGTGTGCGTCCACCGCTGTGGACTCGAAGGAGCGTGCTGCCTTATCACGCAGAGGGCCCGGGTTCTATTTCCGGTCGGGACAGGCTCCTGGGCGAGGTTCTATTTCGGGGGTTTTCCTCACTTGTAACACAAATGTCAGGAATCGTAGGGCCCAACGGTCCCCAAAAAACATCCGGTCATCATCTTCATCCTTATCATCATCCTTCACCGGTGTGGAAAGCAACGAGAAGCTACCACACCTATAATTCCTTAGTATAGCAGCAAAACATAGCATGAAAATGCCATGATTGCAGTGAAAGACCTGCCCTCGTGCAGAATTACTACGGACGGAGGTATATATATATATCTCATCTGTTGATTAATGTCTTTGACATCGTCCGATTCCCAATAGCCAATTTTGTCGGTCCATCGAATTCCCTTGATGTAGATGTTTCTCATATATATATGTATATAGGCCTATATATATATATATATATATATATATATATATATATTCCCTGACTACAAGAGGTTTTAGGTCTTTCTATGCCTCGTCTTCCCTCAGGTGTTCATTCCAAAAAACATTTTCGTAGCCGATCCTCTTCCATTCGCTGGACATGCCCGTACCATATTAATTGCTGAGTTTTAATATAACCTAAAATAGTGTCTTCAGTTTTCATTTTGTCCCTTATAGCTGAGTTTCCAATTTTTTCATCTTGAAATTCTAGCACCCTTTCGTATAAAATCAATTTCCCTTGCCAAAAAATACTTATTTGTTTTTGTAGTTAATGGCCAAAGTTCTACTCCAAAAGTAATGAAGCTATTAATAATTGTATGATACATACATTTTATTACACGCTTTATATTAGCTTGAAATGAATCTATATTTGTAACGGAATCTTTTAACACGATTTTCATCCACTTAAAATCATTGGATCGACTTGAAGTTTTGTATACGTGTAAAGGACCAATGACAATACAATAATTTCATACTTTTTTTTCCAAAATCCTGGCCAGAATCTTCAGAAAATAAAAAAAGTGTTTGTGTAATAATGTAACGGAATTTTTTAACACGATTTTCACCAACTTAAAATCATTGGATCGACTTGAAACTTTGTATACTTGTAGAGAACCAATAACAATACAATAATTTCATAAATGTTTCTAAAATCCTGTCCAGAATCAGTAGAAAATCAAAATAATAAAAACCGGTATAATTGGTTGCGGACTTATCAACTTCTTACTCAATCGTTGTAAGAACTCAGTTGGTAGAGCGGCGGACTGAAGTGGTATATAATTTCAGTAATCCATAGGTCGCTGTTTCAAATACGGCACGGAGGACTTTTTTTAGTAGAGTATTACTTTTAGCTCATACTACAATAGTATCGAATTTAAAGAAATTTACATTTTTATATTAGTCTGTAAAATATTAAAACTAAAAAATAAAAAAGTAGATAATCATTTAAAAAACTAAAACAACACGCTTTATTAGAAAACCGAACTAAAAAATGGAAAATAATTTTAATTTCCAATACGCTTCGGATAAAATTAAAGCGGTCAACTAAAAAAATCATCTACAACACATCTAGAATAAAACTAGAGTTATCTACAAAAGAAATAATTTTACCATCAAAAGCGTGAGGTGCTCTATATTAATTAATATACTTTATAATAAACATATATTGATTAAAATAAAGTCTCTAAGGAGAAAACGTAAAAACTATAAGATGAACCCCACGATTTTGATGGTAAAATATTTTTTTTGTAGATAAATCTAGTTTTATTCTAGATGTTTTGGAGATTATTTTTTTGTTGACCACATAAATTTTATCCCAAGCGTGTTGGAAATTAAAATAATTTCCCATTTTTAGTTCGGTTTTCTAATGGAGCGTGTTGTTTTAGTTTTTTAAACTATTATTTGTTTTTATTATAAACAAGCTAATACCCGGCGTGCGCTGCTGCTCCTAAATAAATGCTAATGTGTCAGCCGTGCGCTGTTATGCTTGCCCGGGAATCTGTTTATCCTGACTTCCTTGGCATCAATGAAAGACAAAAATTGTTAGTTATCCGTAGAAGATAAACATATGCTGTCGTGGACTTTTTTGTAGAGTTTTGTTTGAGATATTCAATTCTGTGTACATTAATTTGGTGTATTTGTTATTGGTTAGGCAGCGTAAGCCATTTCTGCGTCATAATTGGGACTTTATTTCACTTTTTTCACTACAAAGGGTGATTTTTGGGGGTGATGGGTTTGAATGTCACAACTCTCTTATAGCCTGTGTTCATCCCAGGAATCTCCTGAACATTTTGCATAAAAACCCATCACAATTGGATCAACGGTATGGTCGCGCGTAGAATACGAACAAAGAAACAAACATTCATTTTTTATATATTAGATATATGTATGTATGTATGTATTTTTTTTATTTATTTTATTATTCAACTGCATGCTCCATTACGTGGAGTAATACTACATGCATTGTGGTGTTCTTATTATACAACTATAAAATTAAACATTGTTTACAATTAATCTTACTTAAAGCTAGATGGTTTACTATATACAATACTATTGTTCTATGTTTTACTTAACCTAAAGTGTATCAAATTTAATTGTATTTGAAAATATTGAAAATTCCTTAGTGTAATTGTCAATGAGTTCATTGTTCTTAATTGGCCAATGTATGTATGTATGTATGTATGTATGTATGTATGTATGTATGTATGTATGTATGTATGTATGTATGTATGTATGTATGTATGTATGTATATATATATATATATATATATATATATATATATATATATGCCACTCGGGCCTTGCAGTAGCACAACCTCTTAGTACAGGGATTTTAAATTATAGATCACATACATCCACGTTTTGATCACTCAAGGACATGCTGGTCCTCCTGGAATGGGTGATCGGCTCAATGTCGGAGTCACCTCCGAGAAAACACAACATTCACACACATTCATACTAAGTATAGTGAATATGATAACCATGAATAATGATGGCCAAATTATGTGCGTGGATCATTTGGGCCTTAAGGTTTCCTGAATTTTTTCTTAAAGGTTAGTAAAAACCACGAAACAAAAGTGATGTTGGAAACTTGTTCCGACCGGGGATCGAACCCTCACCCGCTGTGTACGAGGCACAGACGCTACACCAAGACCATAACTGTGGATCCTATGTAAATACATATTTCATTGGTGTAATTAAATTTTGACATTTAGTAATGAAGCCCAAATATATATACATATATATTTTTTTTTGTTATACAAAACACTGGGTGCTGGCTACATGTTTTAGTTTAATATGAGTGTACAAAGCTGCGTTTTGCCTATCACTGCATTAGAATTTGATTACATCGTCATCTAACATGATATTTGTTTCGCATTTATTATTACGATAAGGAAGTTGGCTGTGACAACTTATAATAGTTCCGACCTTCCTTATCGCATAACCCCTTGCCTATATGCAACCCGCACACCGACGACGTGCTTTTACATCACTACTCCGAGTCACTCCGCTTAATATTAAAACCAAATTCAACATCCCTCTATCAATCAAATTGAACAAAATAAATAATAGTTTTAAAGAACTAAAACAACACGCTTTATTAGAAGACCGAACTATAAATTGAAAAATAATTTTAATTTCCAACACGCTTGGGATAAAATTAAAGTAATCAACAAGAAAATCATGTCCAAAACACATAGAATAACACTAGAGTTATCGACAAAAAGAAAATAATTTTACCATCAAAAGCGTGGGGTGCTTTTTATGATTTTTACATTTTCTTCTTAGAGACTTTACTTTTACCAATATCTGTTTATTATCAAATATATTAATTGATATAGAGCACCCCACGCTTTTGATGGTAAAATTATTTTTTTGTTGTTAATGACTCTAGTTTTATTCTCTATGTGTTGGAGATGATTTTTTGTTGTTGCCCGCTTTACATTTACCCAAACGTGTTGAAAATTAAAATGATTTTTCATTTTTTAGTTCGGCTTTCTAATAAAGCGTGTTGTTTTAGTTTTTTAAACTATTATTCATTTTTTTAGTTTTAATATTTCACAGAATAAGATAAAAATGTAAATATCTGTAAATTCGATACTATTGTAGTATGAACTAAAAGTAATACTCTTCTAAAAAAATCATCCCAGCCGGATTTGAACCAACGTACTGAAATTATATACCACTAGAGTTCACCGCTCTACCAATACAACGATTGACTAAAAAGTCGACAAGTCCGCAACTTATTATACCAGTTCTCATTTTTTTTATTTTCTGATTATTCTGGCCAGGATTTTAGAAACAAAATATGAAATTATTGTATTGTCACGGATCCTTTACAATTATACAAAGTTTCAATCGATCCAATGTTTCTAAGTGGGTGAAAATCGTGTTCAAAGATTCCGTTACATAGATTCAAAGACACTTATTTTGATTTTCTGATGCTCTGGCCAGGATTTTAGAAACAAAAATTAAATTATTGTATTGTCACGCGTCCTTTATAAGTATACAAAGTTTCAAGTCCATCCAATGTTTCTAAGTGGGTGAAAATCGTGTTCAAAGATTCCGTTACATAGATACAAAGACGCTTTTTTTTATTTTCTGATGATTCTGGCCAGAATTTTAGACAAAAAATGAAATTCGTGTATTATCACGGGTCCTTTACAAGTATACAAAGTTTCAAGTCGATCCAACGATTTTAAGTGAAAGATTCCGGTCAAGCTAATATAAAGCGTGAAAAAAAAACGTTACACCTAAATCCAATACCAAAATAAACAACTCAACCATAAAACTCTACCCAAAAATCCCAAAAAATAACCAACAATTCCAAAATTAAAAAAATAAAATAAACCAACCATACAAAATCAATACCTACCCCTAAACGCATTATGGATACCCAGCCTATACATCAACGTACTACTGCACTAGCACTGAACTCCCTCTCCTCGGACCTACTTGGCAAAAATAAATCATTCATTCAAAATTTAATTTCTCTGACCATGTGCCGAGGGTGGCTTAACATCCAACTTACCCATATATCTTGAAAACGACAACATCTCTCTGAGTGCCAAGATTACAAACAACAAAGCTAAAAAGGTCAACCTCAGATACGACCCGAAATGTCCGACTTCGTTACCCACATTGATTCCTCCGGTGGAAATCTGGTACAACCCCAACACAATTCTAACCTAGCCTATTAGCCTAAATGGGTAAAGACGGGAAAATAAGCAAGTCCCTACATTGCCAAGGATGCTTCGGCACCCAATACTTCATCGCTCGCTTATCGCATAGACTTAAATACAGAGCACACAACCGCACGAATGTACTGCCCCCCCTTCCTTACGTAGGCTCAGTATTGGGTCAACATTCATAACGCCTTTTATAATTTAATGTCATGCTGTTATTGGGGTTCTTGACGAAAATGATTCGCCCGTATTTTACCATATCGGAACCTCTCTCTAACTTTGAGTCTCATTTACGAAAATAAGTTCTCTCTTAAAAAAATAAACAGTTTGCGACCAATCAAACAAACCTGGCATTGTCACAGTCGTTGTTTCGAAACACCGTGTCTATTTTCATTGACTATTTAACTCATGCCCCAAATTGGAGTCAATGACCAATCACGTTTCAACGAATTTTCATATACAAACAATCACAGTAGTTTTTCACATAGATTTAATCAGTTTAATTTTATCATATTAAAACCAAGCTCCTCCTTTTTAACATTATGAATATGTCAGCGAATTATTTTGCAGTGAGTGACTCTCTAAGAAATACAGCTACCAGATTGTATACATATAGTGCACGAATGTAAATAGATACTGCTTGAGGGATGTAATAGAAAAACACTCTTAATAATTGATTATACCATATAAAAAGAAACCACTGTTTGCACTTTCTTAAACGTATTATTTACCAGGAATTTACGTTCCAGAAAACTATAATTTATATCATATGACATCAGAAATGAATTAATAACCTATAATGTTGGTTATAAACAGTTTGATCTGTTTCAAGTTTTCTCCATTAGGGTGCATTTTTACATTATTACGATTCTTTGGCAATAAATAATATGATCTGGCTGCAGTGATGAACAAATGAAGCATAACAATCGTTTCTCGTTTGTTTTCAAACATCGCCGTTTACATTAAATATATAGATTTTTAAAATAGCTATAGTTAAATAATGACTTGTCAGTAAACAGCTTAATTTTATTCGTTAAATAGTCCTAACAAATGCCACTCTTGATTTCCAAATTCTCTAGATAAATTCACTCCTCATTTCGTGACATCGTGAATTTATCGATAATTTAGAAATCACTCGTGGCATGACTTATGATAATGAAAATAAACAGTTTTAAACCAAATTCAATCATTGTGTAGAAGTACTTATACTCGCATTCACCCCATAATAAATTCGCATTATAAAGACAATTTTATTTTATTCGTAATATTACAGCACATTAAACGTAACAACAACAATTATAACCTAAATCAGAATTCTGATAATTATAAATATCTAATATATACAGAATATGGAATTATAACTAAAATAAAGTAGGATGTAAACAAATTTTCATTACCTGAATCATGATAGAATAGATTACAAACAAGGGGTGCAAGTGCTAGTTTTACAGTATTGAGAAAAACAGGTATAAAATTGAAGTTGTATAAGAAAACCATTAACACAATTACTACCCCTAACGCATACACATATATCCCCTTGTATCTAAATAAAATTGTTCTCCAAGACTATAATTATGCAACAAACATTTTTTTTAAAAAAATCACTTACATCCCCTTTACTTATAACCAACTGAATTAAGTTTGAAACGAGTAAAAACTAATAATTTATATTAAATAAAAAAAGAATAACAATATTAAAAAATATCCTAACAACAATTTTATAAGAATAGTTTTCGGGTAAATCTGTTTGTATTATTTGGAATTTAGAGATTTTTTCTACAAAACGTGGCTTTGCAATTTTTTTTCAAATGTCCCAGGTTGTCATTTCGACTTTTCAGGTTTTCTCTCCTGGCATGGTGTACTTGTAATCCACATCTGAGGCTGGGGCGCCTGGAAGACGGAGATACGCGCCCCGATGATATGACAGTTGATGTTGATGGTAATAATGCACCAGGAGAGGCCTTAAATTAAACTTAATTAGGTGAATACGATATTGATTATAATGATGGCCAGATGGTTTTCGGGGACCGTTTGGGCCTTAAAGTTTCCTGACATTCATCTTACAGGTGAGGAAAGAACCCGAAAAAACCTCACCCAGGAAACTAGTCCCGGCAGGGGATCGAACCCGGGCCCGCTGCGTGACAAGGCATCACGCTACCTCGAGACCACAGCGGTGGACACTTTGCAATTTTGTTGTCCAATAAATGTTTCAAACAACTTAAGCATATGGGATTGAATTACATTCTTTGCTAACTTAAGAATGAGTTTTCGTTCCATACAGAAACATAAACAGATTTAATATCGACGAAATCAGTTGTTAGGACGTTATTTTGTCTAGAGCATTTTTGATCAATTGACTTAGCTTGGTGACTTGATGATTTCTTGATCTGTGTTATCGGAATACTGATTGTTCATTAGCCTAAATTTGATTTTTTAGCAACTAAGTTAGCCTTCTGCAAAAAAAAGTGTTCTCAATTCTTCACTCCCTAAATAGTTTTAAAAACTTCCTTCCTACAAAATTAAAACAAATACTCTTATAATGCCACACTTCGACTAGCGACATATTACCGACTAATCTGACAAATGATCTATCTGATAGACTACAGCGTGCTCATAATGCGTGCAATCAATTTATATTCAATTATTATTATTATTATTATTATTATTGTTATTATTGTTATTATTATTATTATCATCATTCTTTCCATATATTCGCCATGTACAATTTTTCTTTATAGCTATACTTTTTTTTCAAAATTGGTAATAAAACTGCTCATTTCCTTTGTGTAGGTATTGTAACAGGTAGCCATATTTCGTTACCAAGCTAGTATGGCTTGTCGTGTTTTCTGTCTTATATGTTTGAGATATTATGCATGTATACGACCTTTACCAGGTAATGTATTGTTCTTAAGACATTTAATTACATCATTGAGTTCATTATCTATCAGAGGAGCTTAAAAATAGTACCTGGATCGTTGGGATAAATTTATATTATTATCGAATTATTGTTACACGTTTTGTATTCGTTCTTGTAAATTCATGACACTCAATTTAGAAACATCCAATCCAACTCAACCTCCAAAAATTACCAATAATTTTAAATAAAAAGGTTGTGTCTTTGGATAGGTTTTGCAAAAGCGTTTGATATAATCTGAAAATAACAATTTATTGATATAGTGGATATGTAGAGTAATGTATGGGGCGTGTTTCTCTTATAATGAACGTTCGCAGTTTAGTTGAAAGTTTTTTATGCATCATATCGATAATTCAAATTTATTTAACATTTTGCAATACTGTTATTTTAACACAGTTCCAATAATGGATCATATATAATAATATTACAATGATATTGTGAAAATAAAAATTAATGTGCGAACGAGGAATCGAACCGTGGACCTCTAGTTATCCAGACTAGTGTGCATCACACTACACCATTCCACACCTGGCACAAATACTAACAATTCTTTCCACATATACAAATCTATAAATTCTCGTTTCGTCCGCTGTCAGGTAGATGACACTACCATCGCCAACGGCCGGCACCACTTTTATAAGTAGTATACGACGTTATTTAACATTTTTCAATACTGTTATTTTAACACAGTTCCAATAACGGATCGTATATTATAATATTATAATTCAAATTTGTAATGAAATTACTGAAAGTGTATTCTTTTACAAGCTTTCTTTAAAGATGCAACCTGTTACATTCACTAATTGTCCTGTTTTTTTCAGCAATCTTGCGTAAAGTATCATATTATCACTTTAAGTTGTTGGAATTCTTTTAACGCTTATACCTTTTGTCGATTCCTCTTAGTAATGTGACGCTTGGCATATTTATAGTGTCTTCTGCTAATTAGGTCCGGCTGTTGGGGAAATCAAATTTATTTTCTACTAGCTAATACCCGGCGTGCGCTGCTAGGCCTAAATAAATCAAACTTAATGTGCTTTTGTGTTTAGTTGAATAAGTAAAAGGAAAAATAATTATAAATTTATATTTTTAGATACCCCGTGCTGATTACACGGCGTTGCCCGCGAATCAACTTATCCCGATCTTCTTGATATAAATGATCTGAAATACGAAACTTAATGTATTTTATGTTTAGTTAAATAAGTAAGAGGAAAAATTTATATCGTAATTATTTTTAGATACCCCGTGCTGTTTACCCGGCGTTGTCCGGGAATCTACTCATCCCGATCTTCTTGGCATAAATGAGCTGAAAGACAAAAATTAATGTATTTCTTATGATTAATTGAATAAGTAAAATGAACAATAATTATAAATGTATATCGTAATTATTTTAAGATTCCCCGTGCTGATTACCCGGTGTTGCCCGGGAATCTACTTATCTAGATGTTCTTGGCATAAATCAGCTAAAAGATAAAATTCGTTATTGCGAGTTATCCGTAAAATAATTACCCACCATGCTTGCACATGAATCTACGTACTTGTCTCGATCTTCTTGGCATCAATGAAATACATAAATGGCTATTGTGAGTTGTCCGTAAGAGATAAACATATGCTGTCGCGGACTTTTTTCTAAAGCTTTTATAGATATTCAATTCTGTGTTCATTAATGTTGTGTATTTGTTATGGTTTAGGCAGCGTAAGCCATTTAAGCATCCAAATAGCCAATTTTTTCATGTTTTCTACTAAGAAAGGGCGATTTTTAAGGATATAGGAGTTGAGTATCACAACTGTCTTATAGCCTATGTTCATCCCGGGAATCTCCTGAACATTTTACAAAAAGTCACATCACAATCGGATCAACGGTATGGCCGCGCATAAAATACAAACAAACAAACCAACCAACCAACCAGCAAACAAATTCATTTTTATATATTAGATTTTTTTTCAAAACTTTCTTTACATTTTTCCAATCTGCCTTCCTAAAATTCCATTTATTTTTTTCAGACCGTTGTTCTGGTTGTTTATTAATAGGCAAGTGAAATTCTACTATGACTGGTCGATGTCCTGAATTGGAATCTGAGAGAAGTATTTTTTTTTGTAATAGACAGATATCGGCTGAAAATAGAAAGAGGGAAGCGAAGTTGTGATTATATTATATTATAGTATGAGTATAGATATGAGTGTGTGTCACCTTCAATTGTAGATAATTTTAGAGCAATGGAGTTCATCATGAGGTCCACTTCTTTTACAGCCGTGTTGGTGTTATTATTTCCCGAAATCTTGGAATATGAATTAAAATCGCCATTATTACTGTTTTAAGTAAAATAGTAGTAAACTAACTAACTCACTGGCACTATGGAAACTGTAGGTTCACGGCCGCATGGACAGAAGCTCTCCATATATCCCTATCCTGAGCCAATGTTTTCCAATCATCCCCTGTAAATCTACTTCCTTCAAATTATAGTTAATGTTATTCTCTCACCTCATTCTTGCTCTACCAACTAGGCGTTTTCCCTCTGGTGTTCCTAAAAGAACCTTCCATGCATGTCTTTTATTCCCCATTCGTGCCCCATGTCCTGCCCATCGCAGTCTACGTGACCTAACTGTTCTCATTATACCTGGCTTCCTTTAAAGACCATGTAATTCACTGTTATGCAAGTCTTCTCCATTTACCTGTATGATCATGTCTCTTTGGTCCAAAAATGTTCCTAAGAACTTTATTCTCAAATACTCGTAATCTCATTTCCTCCTTTAAAGTAAGAGCCAACGTTTCGCATCCATGTAATATAACTGGTAGAATAATAGTTTTATATATTTTCAGTTTAACGTTTTTTGACTCCCTGTAATACATGACAGATTAGATTTGTTGTAAGGCTGATTATAGGGTTGCAAATATTATGAATTTCTCTTCCATTCGTGTAGTTTTATTATTTTAGTTTTATCATCAGAATCGTGTCTACGCTGTGGTCTCGAGGTAGCGTGCTGCATTGTCACGCAGCGGGCCCGGGTTCGATCCCCGGTCGGGACAGTTTTTCTGGGTGAGGTTTTTATCGGGGTTTTCCTCACCTGTAAGACAAATGCCAGGAAAAATTTAAGTCCCAAACGGTCCCCGAAATCATATGGCCATCATCATCATCATCATCCTTCACCGGTGTGGAAAGCAACGGGAAGCTACCACACCTACATTTCCCTAGTAAAGCTGCAAAGCATAGCATGAAAAGGCTATGATTGCAGTGAAAGACCTGCCCTCGGGCAGAATTAGAATGGATGGATGGATGGATCATCAGAATCTCTCAGTTCCTTCCGTTCTTGAAATTCTGCCCTGATATTATGTTTCACTTAACTACGAGTAACATACCTCTAGCAATTCTTCTATACTTATCTAGTGAGTATATTGTGTACCCTACAAACTGGTAGCAAAGCAAATAACACTTCGTCCGTAACAGCAACTTCATATGTCCTCAATACAACATTTAGTCATCTTCTTTCTTTGGGATATAACTCTTCAGTTCCATTAAATATTTGTCCTTTAAAGGGAAATTATTATTACCCAACATGAAATTGAGGATGCCTTAGTTGTAGATCACTTTACCGTCAAATGGTCGTTTCCGGGGTAACGCGAGGTGGTCTATATTTGTTGTACCAGAGAAATTGAATAATAAAAGAATACATAAAGTAAAATATCACGAGGATTGAATCTTCCAGATTCAAAAGCGCAGGATACTTTTTGATTGAAATATATACCACACTTAAAATAAATAAATAATTAATGATAATAATAATCACTTAAATCTCAAGATACAAGAAAAACGACCAAGAGCCAGACCACGAGAAAGATTTGATTAACCAAGTGAAGAAAAGTCTGTAAGAGAGAGGATACGACTGGGAAGAATTAAAAAGAAGCAAACATGGGAATATAGCGATTGTTGGAGGCATATTTGGAATCGACTTCGACAGGATACAACGATAAGAGTATTATGATGAGTAATAATAATTTTCTTATGTTTTTATCTTTTTTTTACTGCTTGTGTGGACGAAAAGGTTTTTTGGCCACAATTCTATTTATATAAATATATTATTATTATTATTATCATCATTATTATTATCATCATGATCATTATTATTATCAATATCATTATTATTATTATCATTATTATTATCATTAATATAATTATCATAAATATTATCATTAATATTATTATTATTATTATTATTATTTTTATCATTATTATTTTCATTATTATTATCATTATTATTATCATTATTATTATTATTATTATTATTGTTATTATTATCACTATTTCTGATTTTCTGTATTGTTTCTGTCTATTTTCAAGCCACGTATTTTTTTAAAAATGAAATAATAAAGATCTGAAGTAGGGGCCTATATGTAACAGTATTATAATGATTCATTACATTATTTAGTACAAAGGGTATTTTTTAAAATTACTCAGAACGCGCCGAATGTGATAAAAATTAATTAAATTAAGAAATTTACCATTGGGAATATATGTCCGAAACTGTATAGTTTCGCCAACAAATAATATTCAAATATTACAGAGCTTTGGAGGTTATAAATTGAATTACTAAAAGCTTCCCTACCCAGCAAAATCATAAACCTTAAATTAACCTCTAAACGGCTTCAAATAATGAACCTTACGTTTAGTAAAAATAATTCAACTGAAGAGCAAATTCGTTCGATATGATGCTCTTCCGAAGTAACTGGGTTCTGAACCACGTTCATAGATATTTACGGATACTAGATGATGTCAATTTACTATATTAAATATCTTAATTGAATTATTTAAGTCAGATTAACAGTGTTTCATTAACGATACTCATTAACATTTTAAATTATTAGAGTTGTGATAAATAAGATGGGCCTAAAAGAACCGACAAATTCTGGCCAGAAGTGTCTCTTGTTTTAGACTTAGCTTCTTCAACATGCTGTGAATCTACGACATTCGACCCACGGATTAATTTTCTTTGGAAGGAAATAAAACTCACAATTTTATCCTCTAAAACAATTCTTCGAACCCAGTCGAATAAAATCCACAAAATCTCGAATCTAGAAATGAGCATGATAGCGAGTTGACCGACTACTCGTGACTGTAATCCAACAAACGAAATGCATTCACGACATCCCAAGTCCAAGTAAAACAAATGAAAACAATTGAGGTGAGATGGTAGGCCCTATCCCATCAATGTTAAAACATTAATTTTTGACCCATTTTCTCAGGAACTACTAGATGGAATGTAATGAAATTTTAACAGCATACTAATTGAGGTTTATAAAGATCACTGAACCTCAGTCAAACTTGTATCTAAATATTGATGTCCTATATATTTTTTTGCCATTAGTCTATATTTATATTTAAAATAATAACCTTTAAAAATCATAAGTGAGAATCTATAGAAGAGATCATGATTGTGGGTCCACAGCTTTCGCACAACTAGATTTACTTCATGCAAACATTTCATGTAAATATTTCTAATAGTTCCTGAGATAATGGGGTAAATGTTCCAAAATTTTCACTTTCGAGAAAACAACGTTTTAAGTATTATGATATTACAGGCTGACAGCTGTGAATTAAAAAAAATAATGAATGCACTTATAATTGGCGTTCAGTAAAACATCATATACAGAATTGTTCAGAAAATAACATACTATTAAATTATGAAAGAAAACAATTTTTTTTCAAATATTGGCCTAATTTCTTACCTTAATAATTACAGAATATTTTCGGTGTAAAGTGCGCGCTATTAGGATATACAGGGTATTCCAAAATGATGGACGGGGTTTCAAAGTTATTTAATTTCCCTTACACGATACATATAAGAACAAACGTTTCATGAGATTAAAGAGAAACTCTTCGAGTTTTCGTAACACACTTTATAAGTATTCGATGTGAGCACCTTTCGTCACAAGACACACATCTAGCCGATAGTGGAATTCCTCCCAAACCTTGGTCAGCATATTTGCAGTAATGAATTCAACAGCAGCAACAATCCTTCTTAAGTCTGGAAGGTCGACCGAAAGTGGTGGTACGTACACATGATCCTTCACATAACCCCACAGGAAGAAATCACAAGATGTGAGATCGGGAGACCGTGTAGGGTATGGGAATGAATCATGTCATCCGGATCGACGCGTCATTTGGTGTTCGTGGACGTCCTGGACTTTTCCTTTTACAGACACATCTAGTTGTTTCTAACTGTTTATACCATCGACGGGTAATTTTATCTGTCGGAGGATTAATTCCAAATTTCCGTCGGAAGGCTCGCTGCACTACAAAAATGGAACCAGACCTCACATATTGCAACACACAGAATTACTTCTGTACAGGAATCGCCATTTTCACAAATTTAACGCTGACGACGTAATAATGACAAGAAACAAATTACTGCATAGAGGATGTGAATCTTTCATAGCTTTTCTTTCATGATAGCAAATAATCACGCATCCAATTTCGTTTATAAAGCTATACCATCTACTTAAAACCCCGTCCATAATTTTGGAACACGGTGTAAAATAAATAAGGGATACAAGATTCCAATGATAGCAACACAGTATATGAAACACATTTATTCCCATACATTAATCAATTCGTCATCCTTTATCTCTGCATTACGATAACACGCTACACAGGTCTGCTAGGCATTGAAATGGTTGCATATTTTGAAAAATTGCCCATTTGAACAAATTGATGAAGTGCATAACATAAAAAATATATTTGCCTTTCAATGTCGTTTAAAATTCAGTATTTTATAGAAAACGCCTTCAAATCTCTCTCTTTTTGAAGTATGTCAATGGGCAATCCACCACAGCTCAGAAAACTTGACAAGGATGCTGTCTGGAATGTAAAGATCCGCTCATACATATTACACCATTTTTTAGGGGTAAAGGAATGGGGTGGTGCAAAATATTCTGAATTCCAAGTTTACGTTTTGGAAGATTCTGCCTATTCAGTATAAACCTTGCTGAATATAGAATATCTGAAAATCAACACTCTTCTTTCCCCCGTCTTCTTTTCTTCTGAAGTTTGTATATCCAAGTGGTTACATATCTATGAAGGGTAGTTTCTATCCTCTGTAACACATTTGGATTCATTCAAAATGTCCGTGGGGAGTTCCTGCAGTTGTGGCAGCGTTTTGAAGGGAAAAGGAAATGATCTAGAATTTATAAGCAGGAATTGAGAAAGTGCGTCGAAACTGTTAATCTCGTACATTAAGTATTACACGATGAATGTGTAGGATTGAATGTCAAAGTATCCGTATATTTATGACATAGAAGTGTTTAATGAGTAGGTACCGAGTTTTATATTACAAATAAAAATTAATCAGCTATGTTAATCACTGTAAAGACTACATGATGACTACATAAGCATGATCGTTTGAATAGACAACATGGAAATAAACTCAACCAAAAAAAAAAAACACTTTATAGATTGGTCGCGAATATTGTACTAGTGTTTCGATGTAAGGAACCAATTGTCTCCTATACATTATTATGAAGTAATTTTATATTGCTATGTCACAGCTAAATATATTTAACATCGACGAACCCTGTAAAATTTGGCAAAATAAATAAAATAACAGAATTATTATTTTTGATGAATGTAAAAATGGTACTATTTGTGTATAATTTCTAAAATGCCCTTAATATATTTTTATGGTTTCTTACCATGGAGATTCAGTGAACTTATTTCTAAACTGTTTATGGGACGGGCGGTCATTTATAAAACTAACTCACTGGCACTATCGAACCCATAGGTTCATGACCTCGCGGCATAAACTCTCCATAGATCCATATCCCGAGCTAATGTTTTCCACTCATCTCCTGTATAATGTACTTTCTCAAATCAAGATTACGTTATTCTCCAACCTCATTTTTCGTCTATCAACTGGGCGTTATCCCTCTAGTTTTCCTACTAGAATCTTACATTCCCCTCTTCCGTTCCCCATTCGCGCTACATGCCCTGTCCATTGATGTATACGAGACTTAACTGTTCTAATTATATCTGGTTTCTTATTAAGATCATGTAACTCACTCTTATATAGTATTGTCCACTCGTCTGTCTGCCCATCTTTCTTTGGTACAAAAATGTTACCAAAAACTTTATTCTCAAATATTAATAGTATTTTCTCCTCACTTAAAGTAAGGGTACATGTTTCAGGAATAAAATTCCAGAGGCGGTTAGTCAAACAAATGAAGTTAAATTTAAAAAAAATTCCATACCATCTGATATAGTTACGATTAGTAGATTTTCTACTGATGAAGACCCATTAGAATGACCCTGACGAAGTATCGATGTATGTCGTCTGCACTCGTGTGTTTAAAAAAAACGAAAATAATAAACGAATGAAGTATCAATGTAACCTATTATGAAAAATACGGCTTGAGAAGATTGTCAATTTTTTTTTTTAATCCTCAAATGTGGATCTCGTACATGAATAAATCTGGAGATTGGAAATTCATCTATGTAATGTCCGTCTTGCGATAAAGTGAGGGTTTAAACATTTACAGCAGTGTAAAGAATGAAATCCCATCCGATAAAATGTGTTAGGTTCAAGTGGGTGCTTACCTTTAATCAAACTGCAATTTCCGAGGAAACATCACAAAGAGACTGCTTTGTCACTGCTGGCCAGTCTTTTCCACTGCTAAACAACGCATGTATATTGTGAACCTTTATTACCAGCCGAGTTAACCCTCATTCATGAAATAGATATTCACAAAGTACCCTTCACACCTACGGTCTTCATATTTGCATGTTACTTACACTGTCTTCTATGAGAGAGACTCGATAAGAGGACAATAAATGTCTGGTGTGAGTGTATACACACACACACACACACACACACACACTCTCTCACACACACACACACATATATATATATATATATATATATAGGCCTATATATATATATATATATATATATATATATAAATGTGTCCTGTAATGTGTGTGTATATATATATATATATATATATATATATATATGTACGGTCTTACTAATAAAAATCTCTTATATTGGCTTTCGGGAGTTGTTTAGTTATACAATGTATAAGCCTTATGTAGATCATGTATAATTTTCTTACTAATAAACGTTGTGCAGGAGCTATATAACCATACAACCGTTACACACAAAACGTCACATATTCGTCATCATTATGACGTCAGAACACATTACGCGCAGTTTGCAACTAGTGAATAATTGTGTAAGAAATGAGTATGGGAGGTACGTAAAAAATTAGTGTGTTTTAGTTTATATACATTTTCCTTCAAGCTACGTCAAATGTATCGTAGAATTAGTTTCACAGATAATGTGCTTCCGTCTAACGTCAAGAATTTCGAACAATTCTTGGAAGCTAATAAGTTTTCCCATTACTTATGAATTATATGCAGTATTTTAACATGCGTTAGAAAACGTTCAAAATAGTAGGAAATGTTACCGACAACAGAATAACGCTTTAAGCGAAAAGAAAATTGCGGTTCGATTGTGAATCGAACCTAGGACCTCACGGCCCGTAGTCAGAAGCTCTAACCACAAGACTATCAGGCCAACATGCAACGTGCTGCAATAATAGTACCTCTATAATTAAATACATTTTTATATCGGTATCTGTATTACGTATTAATGATACAAGAACGTTTTGTTAAAATAATATTATCAAGCATTTAAACTACATTCAGGTTAATCTTGTCTACAGCAACTATTGTAGAACATATTATTTTGTGAATCAACGTTCAACTTAAAAATATTATTAGGCCTAATCGAGAATGAATGTAACAAAAGGCATTTTATGATGTCTTTATTTTCCTACCCAGAGCTTTATTAATATTATTTATGTCCTGTGCATCCATCAAACAGTCGTTATAGTTTTGCATTTTGCGTTAAATTTAAGGAAATATTCATCATTATCATAAGAAAACAATCAGTTGATATGAAAGTCCGACATTTTGTCTAGTTATACAATCCTTAAACAAGGCTGGAGGCATGTATAACGATTTCCATGTAAAGTTGTACATCTCTTATACACTGATCAGCTAATACAGTGTTTATTAGTAAGAATTTTCAACTGTAATGTGTATAAACCTTGTATAAAAGATATATATGGTTGATTAGTAAGAGGGATAATGAATGCTTCAGTCGGGATTTGAACCAGGGTCTCTAAACTCTGTACATTTAGCGCTCTAACCAACTGAGCTACCTAAGTATTCCATCACAAACATACATTTCTCTTATATATGTAGTATTCTCAATTCACACAAGAGGTAGCGGGAAGTCGTTTCCCCTGTCATCTAGTGGCCACCATGACATGTAAGCAATTTTTGAAGAGAATATTTACTTTATAGCAGTAACGCTTGTATATTATGTATATGTATATATATATATATATAGCTGGTGTAGAATACTGAAGTGTAATGGACATGAAATAATAATGAATGATAGGAGAATATCAAAGGTTGTACATACATGGGAAATTTAAGAATATACAAAAGAGGAAGACCAAGAACACATAGAAATATAACATTCAAAATCAGTGAAAAAAATTGCAGTAACAGATGAAGACAAGGAGAACTGACCACGATGGGGAAGTTTAATTAAGGGAAATGCATCTATAATGTCCTGTATTGTATTAATTTGATTAATCAATGTTTTATATTAAGATTGGTCACAGATAAACATCAATAATGACTAAAATTCACATAAATAATATATATATATATATATATATATATATATATATATGTGTGTGTAGCGCAAAATGTTTATTTATGCCTATATACTATATATATATATATATATATATATATATAGGCTATATATTATATGAGTATGTGTGCGTGTAAAAAACTTTACTGTTATAAAGTAAAAGTAAAATATTTTCAAATAATGCTTTCTTGTTATAGAAGCCCCCGTATTTAAAGTAGTAATAGAACTTTATTAGACAAGAAGTAAGATATATACAATGTTATTTACAAATATGTGTCGAACGGGCAGTAAGCCGTACGTGCTGTTGACAGTCCGTTACAGTAAAATAAGATTTGGTAATAGTATAAAGAAAAACAAAAAGAAAACAATAGCATTACAATTACATAAAGAAAACACAATAATATTACAATTACATAACACAATAACATTATACATTAAGTTATGTAGAATTAAGAATTAATGGTATTGCATTTGATAACATGGATTTATTCACAAATGAGTGTTGTCACCTCATATTGAAATGTTATAGAAGCCGTAAAGCTGGCACCGAGGGTGTTGTCCCTCTGAAATGATAACAGTATACAAAGAAAGAGAAATAAATATTTGCTCCAGGAGCCTGAGTGGGGTATTTGTTAGCTCACTAATGTACGTGAAGATAGAGGTGTCTGGTTCCAAACGCGGTTAAAGCATTATATAATTTTCTCTTCATATCACACACACACATATATATATATATATAGAGAGAGAGAGAGAGAGAGAGAGAAAGAGAGATAGAGAGAGTTTTGTGCTATGCTGCGTATTTAATTTTGAACAACATAAATTTTAAAAAAAGTAATATATTTTGAAACTGTTTCCAGAATATCCATCCATCCATAGTAATTCTGCCCGAGGTCAGGTCTTTCACTGCAATCATAGCATTTTCATGCTATGCTTTGCAGCTTTACTAGGGAATTGTAGGTGCTTTCCACACCGGTGAAGGATGATGATGATGATGATGATGATAATGATAAGGACGATGATGATGATGGCCATACGATTTCCGGGACCGTTTTGGCCTTAAAGTTTTCCTCACATTTGTCTTGCAGGTGAGGAAAAATCCCGATAAAAACCACACCCTGGAAAACTGTCCCCACCAGGGATCGAATCCGGGTCGCTGCGTGACAAGGCAGCACGCTACCTCGAGACCCCAGCGGTGGACTTCTAGAATATAATGTATCAAAAAACAATTATGCAAAAATTGGAATGTCATTTTGTCAATTATAATATCGGAGATAGGAAATTACAATATGAGTAGGCCTACCTAATATATAAAAATGAATGTTTGTTTGTCTGTTCGTACTTTATGCGCGGCCATACTGTTGATCCGATTGTGATAGTACTTTTTGTAAAATGTTCAGGAGATTCCCGGGATGAACTTAGGATATAAGAGAGTTGTGATACTCAACTCCTACACCTTTAAAAGTCGCCCTTTACAGTGAAAAACGCGACAAAATAGATCATTGGACGCTTAAATGGCTTACGCTGCCTAAACCATAATAAATACACAAAATTAATGTACACAGAATTGAATATCTCAAAAAGCTCTACAAAAAAGTCCGGAAAAGCATATGTTTCTCTCTTACGGATAACTCACAATAACCATTTTTGTCTTTCATTGATGCCAAGAAGATCGAGACAAGTACGTAGGTTCGTTTGCAAGCATAGCGGATATTCTTTCACGCATAATTCACAATAACGAATTTTGTCTTTTAGCTCATTTATGCCAAGAAGTTCGAGATAAGTAGATTCCCGGGCAACACCGAGTAATGAGCACGGGGAATCTTAAAATAATTACAAAATACATTTATAATTCTTTTTCACCTTACTTATTAAACTAATCATAAGAAGTGTATTAATTTTCGTCTTTCAGCTCATTTATGCCAAGAAGATCGGGATGAGCAGATTCCCGGACAACGCCGGATAAACAGCACGGGGTATCTAAAAAATAATTACGATATAAATGTTTCTCTCTACTTATTTAACCGAACATAAAACATATTAATTTTCGTATTTCAGCTCATTTATGTCAAGGAGATCGGGATAAGTTGATTCCCGGGCATCAGGATAATCAGCACGGGGTATCAAAAAATATAAATTTATAATAATGTTTCCTTTTGCTTATTCAACTAAAACATAATTTTCATTTATTTAGGCCCAGCAGCGCACGCCGGGTATTAGATAGTAATTGGTAAAGAAAGATTTTGTAATGTTAGTAGTACGAATATAATTATTTGTTCGTACAATCGCAAATATGTAGCTTTTGTAAATGGTTTAAATGAATTTATTGGATGAAATGAGAGCTGAGAAATGCCTGAGTGAGGTGTCAGTTATTTTATTGAGAGCTACGCGGGAAGTGATACAGCTGTGGTGGCGTTGCGCCAGGTTTCAACGATGTCCGTCGCAGTGGCGTAGTCGGTAGAGTCCCTGCCTTCCACTCTGGCGATCCGGTTTCGATTCCTGGCGGGGTACGGGATTTTAAATCTCTACGTTGTGTCTGGGTGTGTGTGTGTCCTGTCCTTGTGTCTATACGAGAATTAAAGAAAGTCAACGTATTCTTCTTGACGGTTTAGGCTTATTTACTAGCCTGTTCCGGCTCCAAATTGCTGCTCTTTCCATATTTTCTTTGGTCAAAGAAAGTTAACACACAAGTAAAACAAGAAGAAAACCAGTATAAACGGGGGTAAAAAACGGAAGGTGAAGAAATAAATATTATTAAATTGTCTAAACTCTTGATCCAACTAAATCGACGATCAATATAAATTAATCCTCGTCGTTACGCGAAGAATGTCCTGATGTTACGCGAAGAATGTCCTGATGTTACGCGAAGAATGTCCTGATGTTACGCGAAGAATGTCCTGATGTTTTTTTCGATTTTCATAAACGGCTTGTAGTTCAGTTGTCCCATAAAAATGAAAATCGATATAAAAATAACAAATATCCTAATTATAACAGCCTTAAAATTATAGCCTTAAAGTACATAATAGTATGATCAGAAATAAGGCCGTTTAAATGGAAGATTTCTATCTATTAATAAATAAAAGCTTTGGTTTTCTTTTTATGTTCAATAAAAACATTCAAATTATTGTAACGATGAATCTAAAGAGATATCAATTAGATTTGGTACTCATGCGTTTATAACAGTATTCATAATATTTAGGGATACAGAAAATTAAAAATGAAATAAAATGCAAGATTTCTTTTTTAATATCTGATTTGACATGAAATGTTTCGTTTACATTGCACTAGCAATTACCATGCTGCATGTAGTTCCGCGTTTTCTCTGGTTTATAAGGATGTGAAAATAGTTCTGAAAGAAAATAGGCTACATTAATGTGTCCATTGTGGTAGATGTACGGAATGAAAAAAATAATAAACTCGAGCCTAAAATAAAACGTCTGAGCACAATTTAACGGCCCTATCACAATAAAATGTAATTTTGCGACGAAATTGTGCTGACAAATAAAATAATCACTCTTTGATATAACATAATTAAAATATATTAAACAAAAATAAAATTAAAATTTATGAATAAATGTAATGTAGTATGAAATAAAAGTAAATTGTTGGATATATTGGATTTAAATTTTCATTTCATGATAGCAGTTTAAATAATGATACATACAGGCAAGGAGTGGGAATGTACGTATGTTATCGAAAACTGCGTAATGTTGTTGCCAGGAAAGGCTTGCTGTTGGCCTAATTCAGTGTAAGTGACATGCACGGAATCGAGTAAGCTACAGTTACACACGAGAGATCGCGATAACAGCTCCACTTATAATGGAAATCGCCGCTCTGTCTTCGCATGTTACCAACACAAACTTCCGTCATACAATACTAGCACAAGTTTATACCTACACAAACTATCTGCTCATGTTTACCATTTTGCAATTTACAACATTAAGTCAATAATACTTTTAAAAAAAAGTACAACAATGTCGCATATGCATTCTAAGGCTCTATAATTAGTTTAGTATATATCTCTCGTAAGAGGACCATCAAACATGGGACTATTGGTAAATCCAGAAAATTGGATAAACCTCGGTAAATTTCTGGACAAAACGCGAAAAATAAGGACAACACTCATTCATTGAATAAATATATGTTATCAAAATGCAATACCATTAATTATTAACAATTATATATAAATTAATTAGTGTATAATGCTGTTGTGTTATTATTTAATTGTAATATTAATGTGTTTTCTTTATGTAATTGTAATGTTAATGTTTTTTTTTAGTGTATAATGCTATTGTGTTATTATTTAATTGTAATATTATTATTGTGTTTTCGTTATGTAATTGTAATGTTATTGCTGTTTTTGTTGTTTATTTTTCTTTACACTAGTACAAATTATTACTTTATTGTAACGGACTCTCAACAGCACGTACGGCTTACTGCCCGTGCGACCCATATTTGTAAATAATATTGTAAATATCTTACTTTTTGTCTAATAAAGTCCTACTACTACTACTAAAATAATTAGTTTAGCTAAATCAGGACTTGTCGATAGGCTAGTATGCCACTAGTAATTTTCAACTTTATCCAGAGGATTTTGAAATCAAGAGTGGCATTTGTTAGGACTATTTAACGAATAAAATTAAGCTGCTTACTCACAAATCATTACTTAAATATAGTTATTTTAAAATATTTATATATTTAATGTAAACGGCGATGTTTGAAAACAAATGAGAAATGTTTGGTTATGTTTCATTTGTTCATCACTGCAACTTGATCATACTACTTATTGCCAAATAGGATTGCAATATTGTAAGAATGCACCCTAGTGGAGAAAAATGAAACAATGAGAAACTTTCTTTATTTTGGTAATCAAAATTCGATAATTATCGAGATGATACACGACCGTTATTGGTTGTAACGTGATTGATCATTGACTCCCATTTGGGGCATGAGTTAAATAGTCAGAAATAGTTGTTACTAATGCAATTTATTTAGTTTTAATTACGTAGTATGATTAGGAAAATTTTAGAACCAAGGTAAATGAATAAAAATGTGGAGAGGTGAATTGAGAAAACTATATAACATACATATGGGAAGCCGGATGCGGTAAGAAGAATTAAGTCTCATAGACAGGCCATGTATCCTGCGCCGTAGCCGAGTGGTTGAGGCAGGAAACCATGGCGCAAAGCTACGGGACTTGCGCTGGTTCGAGTCTCCATGGTGTTTCGGCCAGTACGGGACCGGTGCCCACGCAGCATCGTGAGGCAGTTGGGTAGCTACAATAAGTAGCGACTCTAGGTTGGGAAAACCAGCTATAACGGCTGGGGGACTCGACATGCTGACCACGTGCCAGCCCTACACTGGCTAGATGATCACTTACCTATGTGATTGACATGTGGATGTGAGGCCATCAGTCGGCTGGTTGGCTAAGAGCCTTCTAGACCTGTCGCGCCATTAATAGAACAGACAGGCCATGTGACAGGAGTGAGACAGAAAAAGAGGAGCATGGAAAATTCTTGTAGAAAATTTGGATTGAAAGCTGTCAGTAGCTAGACCCAGAAAGTGTAGGGAAAACAATATTAACGATACTATTAACGCCCCGTCATGAACCAGCGGTTCGATACGTAGAGCCAGTGATTTCGTGAGTTAGTTGGAGAGTTAAGATAAATTAATATATCTTGTATTTTATACCTTAGCCTATTCCATGAGTTTAGTATAATATAAAGACATTTAAATCATGTCTCATAGTTTTAATAAAATAGTAAAAATTATCATAACGTCCACCGCTGTGGTCTCGAGGTAGAGTGCTGTCTTGTCACGCAGCGGGCCGGGGTTCTATTACCGGTCGGGACAGACTCCTGGGTGAGTTTTTTCTGGGGTTTTTCCTCACCTGTAAGACAACTGTCTGGAAGCTTATCATCATCATCATCATCATCCTTCGCCGGTGTGGAAAGCAACGGGAAGCTACCACACCTATAATTCCCCAGTAAAGCTGCAAAGTATAGCATGAAAATGCTATGATTGCAGTGAAAGACCTGCCATGAGGCAGAATTACTATGGATGGATTATCATTTTTATAGATTTTATATTTTATTAATAACACTGAAATGTCATCAAAATAAATAAATCAATATCAAACTGGAAAACAAAACCAGGAATATATTATATATACCTTATCATTAATCAATCAAAATAGTTTTTAATTAAAAATAATTTCCAGCCATTCAATTATCCGATATTTAATTAAAATTTCACTAACTACTTTGGTTATCAGCAATGTATGTCTGGACCGCATTTCGCATCCTAAATGCACGAGACTGGAGGAATCACTGTTCTATATTTTTAACCAATTCCGCAACAATTAATCTATTGAGGTTATCAACAAAATATTTTATTTTAAATATGCTTACAGAACTTCACCGAATGTATCTAGTACAAGGTAAAGTGATCCCACTACATGCCATGGTAAATCCTTGGGGTAGTAGGCGATTCCAACTATTTCTAGACAATCGGAACATGATGTCAGTCGAGTTATAGGCTCTGTGTGACGGCCGTCTTTACCACAAGGGAAAGCGTCTGGTACTCATTTACATTAGAGACTGAGTCGACCCCAGGGCCATTGTGTCAATAGAAGGTTTGGGCCGCTTTAAAATTCCTGACCCCCGCCGGGACTCGAACCCTCGACCATCCGGTTTGTAGCTCTTTGCCTTAACCACTACGCTACGCGGCGTGCACCTAGTCTACCTAGCAGCCACAGAAAATTGCATGACCAAAATGTATTTATATATATATATATCAGGGTAACAGAGTGGAACCCTTGATAGAGGTCCACTCCAGGGAGTAGGCGCCCCTGCCCTTTTGTGAGCTCCAGGTCCCACTCGCCCAGTGGGTAGTACCTGGGTAGGGCCCCGTCCACAGGGTTACGTGGGGAGAAGAGAAGTCCCCAAAGCCGTAGTGAAGGCAACTTCTCTAGGAGACGAACACTCCGAAATTCCTGTTCCCTGCCCTCCAGGAAAAGGGGTTTGGCTAGAGGCTGGTAACCTCTACTAGTAAAAAATAACTTACTCATAAACTTCAGCAGAAGAAAAAAAGAACCAATTGAAATATTATAAAATGTTGGCAGTACCGGTACTGCTCTATGGATCAGAAGCCTGGATACATAAAAAACAAGATCGAAGTAGGATAACGGCGGCAGAAATGAAATTTTTGAGATCTGTTAAAGGGTGCACTAAGGAAGACAGAATCAAGAACACAGAAATAAGACAGGAACTTGAAATATTTGCAATAACTGATAAAATAGATGCATATAGACAAAAATGGAAGCAACACATATACAGAATGAATGAAGATAGATATCCAAAACAAATAACAAAATACAAACCTAAAGGCACTCGAGATGTGGGCAGACCTAGAAAGAGATGGGCTGAAGTCGGAACGGTTCAACAGACCTAATCCATGAATGCAGATGATGATATATGTATATATGTGTGTGTGTTTGTGTGTGTGTGTGTGGGTGTGTGTGTGTGTGTGTGTGTGTGTGTTTCTGTGTGTTCGTTAATGCACTAGCGACTGCATTTTTGTTTCATCGAATGCAAACTTGAATAACAATTAATTAAAAAAGTAAGGACGTGTCCACTAACCATGAAAATCAGACCATTAGGTTTAGCAACTTACCTGAAACAAAAGTTTAAAAATCGCTCTACCAGTTACAAATGTGTTTCATAATAAAACCCAGTGTATACCATTTAAGGGGACCGACTGGTGAATTTCATTTTTTTTTTAGTTTCTATCTGATTGTTTTGAAAATTTTATCACATGGATTATGTGCTTAAAGAAGTGTTTCCGTCACGTTTGGTGTTTATAAGTACAATAGTTTCAGAACTATGAGCTACTTTAAAAAAAAAATATTTTCCAAAAACTGCCCCTTAAGATGCATTCTTAAATATTTTCTGATGGAATTTGAGATTCAAGGTTTTTATGATCCCGCTAAACAGATATGCTATGCAAAAAAAAATCATAAAGGGAGGATACTTACATACTCACTGGCACTATCGAACCCGCAGGTTCATGGCCGCGAGGACATAAGCTCTCCATACATCCCTATCCTGAGCTAATGCTTTCCAATCATTCGCTGTATAATCTACTTCCCTCAAATCATAGTTAATGTTATTCTCCCACCTCATTCTTGGTCTACCAACCGAGCATTTTCCCTCTGGATTTCCTACAAGAAGCTTCCATGCAAGTCTTTCATTCCCCGTACGTGCAACATGTCCTGCCCATCGCAGTCTACGAGATTTGGAAGGATACTGCTTATTTTTTATTTTTGAAAAAAAAATTATCTCTCATTATTTTTTTCATCTCAATTTAAAAAAAAAACATATGTGTCTTAGACTAGTAACTGCATAGAAAATTTGAATTAGCATATATTGGTGAGTCTAAGCACAACATTTCACTTTGATAGCATAACAATTGCATCGTAAGGAGCATTTTAAGTTTTGGAAAAAGTGAAAAAAAAATGAAAACAAAAAAATGAATATCAAAGTTTAAGTAGTAATGGTAACCACACGTGCAAGGGAATTTAAACTCTTACGTCAGGGACTCAATTTTGCTCCTACAATAAAACATTTCCATGAAAATGATTCTAAAGAATCAGACTTATTAAAAAGTAAATATATAAAAATGCATTTTTTGTGATTTGTTCAACATTTTCACCACTCGGTCCTCTTAACCCATTCACCTTAAAATATGAGGTAGACTCGCCGGCTGTTAAATGACCTTCAGAAGACGAGATACACTTGCTTAACTCTGCTGTTACATATTTTGCAATATTTTGTACATCCCTTGGGCGGGGTAATCTGTTGTTAACATTTATGAATAGTAGAGAAATGTGTGTTTGTCTTCATTCTTATTGTGATCTCAAGTACCGTTATATTTTGTTTGTTTTTCAATGTCTGAAAATAGACAATATAATTTACGGTAACTTAAATTCGGTTTCTGGGAATATGCGTTGAGCATTTAAACCTGAAGCGAATAGGTTAATAAATCACAGAAGGTATTCTCCAAATATCAGCGAAATCCGACCAATAGAAGTAAGAGTTTACTTAAAACCCGCAATTAATAAATTGACTGTAGCTATCGCCATGTCTGTTTCGTCGCAATGTATATAACACCGTTTAATTATCTTTAAATTAGCTGTGTATCCTGTAGGACACATTAGTCCAATTTATCTGAATTAAAGTGTAAAATTGTTGGAGTATTTACCTGAAACATCTGTCTCCTCAATTTTATTAGTAATTTAACTGTGGCGCTTTCGGGACTAGTCCCATCATCAGCAGGATTCAAAACTGGTGTTTCACTGAAGATCTGGTAGAGGGGGTTACACGTACTGGGTTTGTTTTCGTTTATCAGATGGTCTTTGTTGTGAACTATACATGCCCCAAATGGGAGTCAATGACCAATCACATTTAATGGTTTTTGATTTACAACCAATCACAGTCGTGTTTCGCCTAGAATTTACCAACTAAAGTTTATCATAATAAAGAAAGCACCTCCTTTTTAACATTCTCAATAGGTCATACCATTATTTTGCAGTGACTGACTCTCGAAGAAATACGGCTACCAGATTGTATATATATATAGGGCATGAATGTCAACACAAAGTGCATGCGAGAGATAATATAAAAACATTTCTAACAATTGATTACACCACAAAAAAAGAAACCACTGTTTGCACTTTCTTAAACGAATTATTTTCCAGAAAATGACGTTCCAGAAAAATGTAATACACATATTTACAATAGGATATCGGAAATTAATTAATACCGATAACGTTGGTTATAAATTTCTCCACTAGGGTGCATTCTTATAACATTGCTATCCTTTGGCAATAAATAATATGATCTGGTTGCAGTGATGAACAATTGAAGCAAATGATGCGTACCAATCGTTTCTCATTTGTTTTCAAACATCGCCGTTTACATTAAATATATAAATATTTAAAAATAACTGTGGTTAAATAATAATTTGTGAGTAAACAACTTAATTTTATTCGTTAAATAGTCCTAACAAATGCCAAATTCTCACTTCATGAGTCATGAATTTATCGATAATTTGGAAATCACTCGTGGGATTACTTATGATAAATAACTAATAAAGTTGTGAAGACTGACCTTTCAGGTAAATACTCCATTTTACACTTTAATTTTGAATAATACCTCAACGGAACGTATCATGAATCTTATAAAATTTGACTAATTTATCTAATATTTCAATAAAGAATGGAAAAATAAATCGATTGAAATTATTTAAGTTGGTGTCGAATTATACAAAATTATACAAAAATATTTTCCACGATTCGTGATCGCTGCTGTATTCGACACTTTTTAATAAGCTGGTATCAGAAATAGGGTTTCTCCAATTTCACAAAATAAATAGGCTGCAGGTTATATTCCGTAAACCAACAAAATAGGTCCATATATTCTATTTGTTGAGGAATTCGCTTAGTTTACTCAATTCCTGCGTGACGGACGCTTCTTATGTTTTTATAAAATTTGACACAAGAGTGCGTAATAATATTATGATCATCATTATTAAAATTTATAATTTGACTATTTAACTCATAGACCGATAATCCTGCCACTTCCTGTTCATAATGAAATATATCTCCGCAAACTAACTTCTTTGACAAGGATATCGAGTGAACAATGTACGATCGATATGATACAGCTAGAAATGCCAAAAGAAACAACTTAAAAAATACCAAAAAAAAGTTAGTTCTACTGCTCTAAACAAACTTCATTAAATGCTGTATAATGAATCTGCATTATTGTTAATAGTTATTTCTCATACAATCATCTGGTTATTTATTTTTCCCACGCCCAAAGATGTTTAAGAATAAAGATATGCTATTTACAACTTTACAGCCGGCTTAGAAACCGCCCGGATGTAAGATCGGGATACATAACCTCACATTTAAAATTCGTAATGAGAGATATCTCCGCAAATGAACTTCTTTGACAAGGATATCGATTCAATGAATGTACGATCGATGTGATACAGCAAGAAATGCCAAAAGAAAACAGCTTCAAAATTTACCACAAAAAGTTACTTCTGTTGCTCTAAAAATGTATTAAAAGCTGTATAATGAATCTGCATTATTGTTAATAGTTATTTCTCATACGATCATCTGGTTATTTATTTTTTCCACGCCCAAAGATATTTAAGAACAAAGATATGCTATTTACAACTTTACAGCCGGCTTAGAAACCGCCCGGATGTAAGATCGGGATACATTTAAAATTCGTAATGAGAGATATCTCCGCAAATGAACTTCTTTGACAAGGATATCGATTCAACAATGTACGATCGATGTGGTACAGCAAGAAATGCCATAAGAAAACAACTTTAAAATTTACCACAAAAAGTTAGTTCTGTTGCTCTAAAAATGTATTAAATGATGCATAATGAATCTGCATTATTGTTAATAGTTATTTCTCATACAATCATCTGTTATTGATTTTTCTCAAGCCCAAAGAGATGTAACAATAAAGATATGCTATTTATAACTATCCAGCCGGCTTACAAATCACCCGGAAGTAAGATCGGAATACGTAACCTCACATTTGGTAAATATTAAACATGATAATTATTTTTAGCTTCTGTTGTATTGTTCGCTAAATAGTCACTCCAAATCCAACGTGATGTTGAGTTTTTCATTAGACAAAATCATTAGCGACTTCGTAGCTATGTTTTTTTTCTTCAGAAAAAGACAACCTTTTGTTAGGTAACTGATGATAATCTAGCTTGATATTATATTATCGTGAAACATGGACTATTATATCAAAGGAAGAAAAGTTAAAAGATATGAGAATGGAGAATTGTGGAATATTAATATAATTTATATCGTCCCAATTATTATTCACAATGTTCTGCCCTCGTCAGCGAGGAGATACTAAAGGCCAACACGCACACACTACTGAGTAACACTAAGAAATTGGGACTGGAAGTAAATACCAATAAAACTAAATATATGGTCACACATAAAAATACATTATATAATGGAAATGGACAGCTAACGACAAATGCGGGAATTTTGAGGAAGTGGCTGAGTTCAAATACCTAGAAAGAATAATCACAAACAGGAATGAAATACACATGGAAATTAAACGTAGGCTCAATTCTGGAAATGCGTGCTATTATGCATTACAGAGACGTTTGACTTCCCAACTCCTTTCAAAAAAACGTTAAACTGAAAATATATAAAACTATTATTCTACCAGTTATATGGATGCGAAACATGGACTCTTACTTTAAGGGAGGAAAGGAGATTACGAGTATTTAAGAATAAAGTTCTTAGGAAAATTTTTGGACATGGTCATTGTAGGAAGCTAGATATAATGAGAACAGTTAAGTCTCGTAGACTGCGATGGTCAGAACACGTGGCACGAATGGGGAATGAAAGAGGTGCATGGAAGCTTCTTGTAGGAAAACCAGAGGAAAAACGCCGAGTTGGTAGACCAAGAATGAGGTGGGAGAATAACATTAACTATGATTTGAGGGACGTATATTGTACAGGAGATGATTGGAAAACATTGGCTCAGGATAGGGATATATGGAGAGCTTATATCCGCGCGGCCATGAACCTACGGGTTTAATAGTGCCAGTGAGTTTAGTTAGTGTTCTGCCCTAGGGCAGGTCCGTAACTGTAATCATGGAATTTTCATGCTATGCCTTGCAGCTTTACTAGGGAACTATAGGTGTGGTAGCTTCCCGTTGCTTTTCACACCGGGGGTGATAATTATGGCCAGATGACGTTCGGGACCGTTTGGGCCTGAAAGCTACCTGACATTTCTCTTAGAGGTGAGGAAAACCCCCGAAAAAGCCTCACCCAGAAAGCTTGTTCCGACCAGGGATCGAACCCGGGTCCGCTACGTGACAAGGCAGCACGCTACTTCGAGACCACAGCGGTGGTCAAGAGATCGAAACCACGAGCTCACGTAGCTGGAATGACCAGCCTCACGGGCTAGTGGTCAGCGTTCCTGTCTACTGTTCAACAGAACCCAGGTTCGATTCCCGGTCAAACCATAGGAATGTTTTCTTAAAGGGAATTATTCATGTGGTTGCCCATCATCTGGAATTTAAGTTAAGTTTAGGTTATGAACTCTCCTGGCGCTTCATTATCTTTTATCACCCATCATAACATCGGGGTAACGTAACTCCGCCTTCTACGCGCCCCAACTTCAGAAATGGGTTACAATTACGCCAAAGTCAGGAGAGAACATCAGAAATGCCAAAATTACATCTTGGGGCATTGAATAAAATAAATGTTAGCTCGGATGGGCGAGAGCAGAATTGCTTTTAATATTTGTAATGGGAAATCCTTGGTAAAATACCATTAGAAAGCCCTAGACCTTGGTAGAAGAACAATATTTGGTTGTACATTAGGGAAGTAATCATGTCAACTGAGTAGTTTAAGATAGTGACTTAGAAAGCCCTAGACCTTGGTAGAAGAACAATATTTGGTTGTACATTAGGGAAGTAATCATGTCAACTGAGTAGTTTAAGATAGTGACTTAGAAAGCCCTAGACCTTGGTAGAAGAACAATATTTGGTTGTACATTAGGGAAGTAATCATGTCAACTGAGTAGTTTAAGATAGTGACTTAGAAAGCCCTAGACCTTGGTAGAAGAACAATATTTGGTTGTACATTAGGGAAGTAATCATGTCAACTGAGTAGTTTAAGATAGTGACTTAGCCTTAGTGAATAAACAATACAGTGAATGAGTTAATTACTTATTGGAATAAATATGATATTAATGTAACTATTAAATTAAAGGCTCGGCTGTAAAACATGGTAACTGAGAAATTCTTGAAAATTGAGTTGTAGCATGTAAACTCTGGTATGAGACCTCCCTGAAACATTTTGTGCATGTAGTTTTATTTACTGCGACATTACACATGCTGTCTATTGACAGATATAAAAACTACATGCACCAAATGCATCAAGAGGTCACATATCACAGTTTATATGCTACAATTCATATTTCAAGAATTTGTCAGCTACCATGTTTTACAGCCGAACCTTTCAAATCAAATGCAGATGTAAATAAACTAATTAAGCATATATTATTTTCGTTCTTTCTTTAATTTGACTGTAATTTTAGCCTTTCACTAATAAAATATTTCAGTGTCAACGCATTGATATAGAACAGAAGTAGATTTCATGGAGGTCCATTTTCAAAGTAGTAAATTAATTCGAGGTCCGGAACCACAGTTGATTAAGCATACGAAGCTTTTATTAAGTAATTAATATTATAACGAAATTATTTAAATTATGTTATGGGCATGAATTGCACAATTTAAATAAAACACTTGGTAAATACTAAAAGGATACAACATAGTTATTAATTATAATAATTATTAATACGTTTATGATACATTTAACATATAGTCGGAGTAATGTTCAAATATCTCACCTCACTAATTTCCTGTTTTTCACGATACCAGGTTTCAAACATAATGCTATTCATCTTCAGTCAAATCTACGACCATAAGCAGTACTGTCAACCGAGCCAACAATAATACTATCATAATATGAAATTTAGTAAACTTGTTTTATTCGATGTTTAACCGGTTTTTAAAAAAATATTAATTCCATATTTAACCGGTCCGAAACTAGAGCCCCAGGGTCCGGATCCGGACTGCGGTCCGCCAACTATCACATTTGCTTTTGCATCGTCAGGTCATGTTGAAATACGACTGTAGTAGGTATTATTTTACTTTTTAAGAGTAAAAACGTGATACGGCTTGATTCACAAAATACATAAACTCATCGGCCTTCGAAAGTAGAAAGATTAATTCAAATCTCCTATTAAATAAATTCAAATAAATGTCATACCTACATACGTTTAATAGCATTAATGCCGAAAGTAATGCGATGAAAAGCCTCGAGCGACGTAGGGCATATTGAAGTACCTGTAAGGTGAAAGGTTAAACTAAGATGAAGAAGAAACATAAATCACTTGAATCGTGCGAATTCTGAATTGAAGAATAGAAATTTGCTGATAATTGTTTATGTGAAACTGTAATTCATAATATCTTATATAAAGTGCTTCTGCCTCGTGTTCTAGAGGTTATAACCCTTACTTTTAACTCCTGAGGATCGCAGGTTCAATCTGGGTTGAGGTAGATGAATTTTTATGGAAGGAACTTAAACCATGGGTTCGGAGTCTGAAGTTTTTCGAGCTCTTAAAAGCTCATGAAGTTTAAATTAGAGCTTCAAAGTAACATTTTGAACCCATGTAATGTATTAATTGCGTCCTAGAAGTCTCTTTGAGGCGATTATCTAACCTCGTGTCACTCGCTGACACTGTAGGGGAATAATCGTAACTACATTGGCATTGATTCAGTAACTTCTGCAAGGGAGCGCCATTGTCCAACGTATAGTCATACATTTGAAGTGTGTTAAAATCTCATAAATGTACAGCACATAACATATATTCCAGAAAAAAGTGGCATTTGAACAAAATAAGTTCCTCGTTAAATGAATGAATATAACATTAATAATGATTTTGTGCTATTTGCACACATTTGTTTATGGAATCATAATTCGTCATGATTTTATCTGCTAGTTGTTAAGTGAAGTTATCATTGGTATTTTGGAAATTTTCACTAATGAGTTAGGTTACTATACACAGTCCTAGTAAAGACCCAAAATTTCATAATCTGCTAATATTGAAGATCATTAAAATTAACATTTTCATTTTTATATTTTACTACACTGATGTTACGACGGAATGAGGAAAAGCGACTGGAAGCTTTTGAGATGGAGATATGGAGAAGGATGGAACGTATAAAATGGACAGAAAAAATAAATATGTGCTGGACAGAATGGTTGAAGGAAAAACAATACTGGAACTCATAAAGAATAGGAAAATAAATTGGATTGGCCACTGGCTAAGAAGAAACTTTTTGCTGACGGATGCCCTAGAAGGAATGTTCAACGGAAAGAACGTAGAGGGAGAAAAAGACATCAGATGATCGACAACATTAAAATAAATGGTTTGTATGCAGATACAAAAAGGAAAGCTGAGTTAAGGAAAGAGTGGGGGATGTTGAGTTTGCATTGAAAGACCTGCTCTTGGGCAGAACGCTTTGTACAATCAAGTTCCAGTAAGAGTACAATAACAATGCTTGAGGACACTTGTTACAATAAAATTACTTTTGTTTTAGCTTTAAAAGTACATTTAATTCTTAGATTCTTAACAATAAATTGCCACACAAAATATTTAACGTGCCTATAATGAAATTTAAGTGTTAAACAATATGCCTGTAAGTAAATCGTAAAAATATGTTATGATCTAAATTATGTGCAGCAAAATTTAAAAAAGAAATCGACGATAACTTCACTAAAAAGGAAGAGAAAATGAGTTGAGGAATTACTACTTCATGAAGGAACTTGAGCAATCTGATATAAGAAGTGTAATTCCGTTTCATTAACTGAATGCCGACACGTACCCACTTAAAAACTTTGCGTGTCTCAAGGTTTTTTTATAATGTGCTAACTTTAACGACACGCCATGCCACTTCGAATCATAGCTTTAACAGCTCATTATCTGTACTCTTAACAGTATAACAAAAAGTGTAAGTATGTATTTCAATTCATATATTCTATGGTCTGTCTTTTAGAATATAATTTAACGGCTCCACCCAAACCTATCTCGACAGCCACATCCCCTTAAGGCCCATATAGTATAGGACATGTAAAAGTTGTAGTATTAGTATTAGTAGTAGTATGACTTTATTAGACATAAAGTAAGATATAACTACGGTATAGGTTACTTACAAATATGTGTCACATAGGCAGTAAGCCGAACGCGCTGTTGGCAGTCCGTTACAATAAAGTAATGTTTGCTAATAATATAACGTAAAACAAAAAAAAAGAAAACACAATAATATTACAATTTGATAATACAATAACATTATACATTAATTAGGTTATGTACAATTATTAAGAATTAATGGTAACATTTTAAAAACATTTTTTTATTCATGAATGAGTGTTGTTCTTATTTTCCGCGTTTTGTCCAGACATTTGCCCAAGTTTATTTAATTTTCTGGATGTACCATTAACTCGTAGCTTACCAATCTTTCACGATTCGAATTTAGAAATCTTTCCGGTAATAACTGACGCCTCCAACATTCTAAATCGTTACATTTTCCTAATACATGTATCTCGTCTTCAAAGCTCCTGCACATTGAATATATTCGCATATCGTGAACGTCGCTAATTTTTTTAAAAGATGTCCATGCCCCTAGCCTAAATCTAGCACACCCTGATCTCTCTTTAAATTCTAGATTGAGTATATAAGATTCTTTTCCCCAAACTTGTTTTAGGTCTCTTTGTAAACACAGTGAGCTTTTTCCCGTGCATTCGGCGAAAAGCACAAGTATCTACAAAGCTAGAGGTTAAACTAAGAAAAAGACCCTCAATCAAGTAATACGGTCTCAATTTAAAGCTAAATATGAAAGTTCGGATTAATTTTGCTCAATTGTCTATAATTTAAATACATAAAAAATATATTATATATTCGCTGATGGCGCTCGTGTAAGTATCAGATTGATTTGTTTAATTATTCACCACTTTTTTACACACCATTTCCAAATTCACTTTATTACTTCATACAATATCATTGACTTCACAATTAATTTGAGTTTTTTTTATAAAAACAACCCTTTCTAAAAACTTTTTTTTTCAGGAGAAGTAGAAAACTTTCTACAATCTACATACTTAGTATAAACAACATATTCATGACAATGATTCTACAGATTATGTGATATATATATATATATATATATATATAGTAGTAGTAGGACTTTATTAGACAAAAAGTAAGATATTTACAATATTATTTACAAATATGGGTCGCACGGGCAGTAAGCCGTACGTGCTGTTGACAGTCCGTTACAATAAAGCAATAATTGGTACTAGTGTAAAGAAAAATAAACAACAAAAAAAGCAATAACATTAAAATTACATAAAGAAAACACAATAATATTATATATATATATATATATATATGTGTGTATGAGTGTGTGTGTGTGTGTTTGTGTGTGCGCCTGCGCGTGTGCGATATATCCAGATTGTAGTAAAAATCTCATCTATTGTACGACATCGAAATTTCATTTGATATAAAAAGTGACAATGGCTGTTTTATAAAAAATGCCTAATTTTCCACTAATAAACTCTATTGCTTCACATTTTGTTAAATTGTCCTGTTTTTTTTACTCGGTTTCACTTAGATCGTCTTCTTATCTTCGTTCTTGAGATCGCTTCACTGGTTCACGACCCACAACACACAACTGGCTCATATGACCTTCGCAACGCGTATACACGCGAAGGCAAAAAAATTGTCGGCGTCTAGTCGAGACTGTTCTGAAGTCGAATTCTCGAGAGCCAGAGAATCACATATTTCTAGAATTGGCTTTCTGGAAAATACTTTCTCTCGAAAGCACGTCTAGAGAGATCGTTTGCTGACTGAACACGACCCGAATCCGACTCCTATTGGCTTATAAGGAGTACTACCGCCGCCGCCGCCGCCGCCTGGGAAATTTAAATGCAGTAATCTGCCTTTCACGTAAAGTTGTTTCAAAATTTTACTTTAAATATAATACTGAGTGCATTTATTTCTAGGTAATGTTGAGTATTGTTTCAGGAATATTTCTCAATACATGGTAGGAAGCCTTTAGGTTTGTACTACTGTTGTTGCTTCTTATTGTAAAACACTAGAAGAATTGTTGATCTTATATTTTTATTAACTGTGTTGTATTCATTTTATTTATCCTTGTGATTGCAGATAATTTGTATGGTGGTGCAGCGAGACGTAAATGTGAACGGTTATTTACTTCGAAGAAGTATCCTCTCCGCTATTCTAGATATTAAATTTATCTGCGATAGGATATCATACATAATTCTAAAGGGTAAATGACATGATTTTGTAATCGTAAATGTACATGCTCCCACAGAAGATAAGGACGAGTTGTATGAGTAATTAGAATGCGTATTTGATATTTTTCAGGATATCATATTAAATATATTTTAATGAAAAAGTGGGACGGGAAGATATATTCAGTCTCCATGAAGAGAGTAACGAAAATGGGGTTAGATTAGTCACCTTTGCCACATAAAATCCCATTGTTAAGAGCATAACATTCCGGCATAAGGATATTCATAAATACGCCTGGACATGTCCAGATGGCGAAACTCGGAACCAGATAGATCATGTAACAGTCAACAAACGCTAGCACAATACGAGCATCATGTATATTAGATTAGTTATAGGGACAATCTTCAACATTCTTATAACCATCTGATCAGGGTGAATTTCAGAGAGCGGCTTTCGCTTATCAGACTAACAAATACTAAAAATGATTCAGAAAATTTTGAATTAAAGAACTTGAGAAATTATGAACCGCGGCAAAAATACCAGTTGAAAATTGCTAATGGAATTGAAATACTGAAATCTTCTGATGAGAATGTAGCAACCGAAGAAGAAACTAATATAAATATATAATGCGAGGCTATAATAGATATTAGAGTGAATTGGCAGCATCAGGAAGAGTTTTTTTTTTTAAATGAGGCAAAACAAGAAATGGTTTGATTACACCGTTCTGCATTTTAAAACTTATTTCTTTGTTTTCTTTAATCTGATAGGTAATTCTAAACGGTTTTTTTGTTTCAGAATTTTAAAATGATCTCCATTTCTCCCATCACGTCAGGTTTTCAAAATATCCATGATTAACTAGAAATAAAATTACAGCCTTGTAAAACGTAATAAAAATTATTTTGAACTGGAATTTTGTATGAAAAGCTAGGCCAGAATTTATTTGCCACTAATTAATCATTAATAATTATTAATAATTATAAGCATTCCAGACATACTTCACTTTTCGAAACATATTACTCTCGAACTGACTGTCCGTCATCAGTTTTCGAATTTGTGTGTCAACGATTATAACAGCTTTAATGTTTTTCATAGGATAATGAAAGAAATGTAGCGCAAATATATTTAAAGCACTCATTCTCTTTATCTAGAGTTTTCACAAATTGTTCCATTAAACAACAATACATTTGAGGGATCAATAAGAGGTTCACTTCTTATATTTTTTTCGCCCGGTATTAATTAGTCCTACGTGGCCACTGTTCCCTTTCTCAGTGTTCTGACCTAGCTCTGCTATCCCATTCACATACGAAACAAGGGTGTTTTGACACCAACATGCTAACCAACTAATAGTCCAATAATCAATAAATCCCCATAGATTAGCATAGATGGTTTTCGTACTGCAGGTTTTGTAACAAAAAAAATTACATTTTCATAAGTCTCCTATAAAACATAAGAGTGGGCCACAGGAATGAAAGGAAGAACGTTTCCATTATGAAGCAAAACACCTTTAAGACGTTTTTGGAATTATAGTTTACGTTATAAAATTTGAAGACAACAGGGATGTCTTGGCAATACATTACATTTTCTTCTTCAGCAAACAAAAGGGACAAGTTCCTTCTCACGATGCCTGTAACATGTAAAATATGTATTCTGAGTCAATACTTTCTTTTCTTTTAATCTAGAGCCTAACAGTTCTGCTGATTCTTTAGGCAAATTTAAATCCCTCGCTAAATAATTAAGCTAATTTTGATTAAAACATCTATCATGATCAGAATTATATGGTTTATCATCCACTGGAGATTCAGTTTCAGTGCACTGGATCTGATTCAGGATGTAAGGGAACCGGAATATCAGGACCATGAGGTACGGGCTGAATGGCAGTGGGAATGATAGGATATAGAATATCTTCCTTGTTTTTAGCATTATATCCTGCTTAACTGTGCAAAAATAACAATCGTCTCCGTGATTTGTAGGTTCCCTCCAAATCATAGGGATACCAAAGGGCAATAATTTTTTTTATATATTTTTTTTTATTTTTCAACTGTGAGGGCACCACGATTTATCCTGGTCTTCTAACATAATGCGAAAATTTTGAAAGCAAGTTATCTTTACAAAATCAGTTATATTCTTTGTTTTACTAACGTACATGGCCCACATACATAGCAAAACAGATTTGGATCATTTACACAACCACAAATTTTTTGGACGGACCTAGGACAGATAAATGTAGTAGATTTTAATAAATATAAACATAATTTAAAATGATTTCTATAAATCCCTATATACAAGCTCCCTAACAACCCAGGCAACAAATCACATAGGCATATTCGATGCTAAACTCGAAAACCACGTCGACACCTTTCCCCCAGTACTGGCCAGCGAAATTAGAACTGCAATAGATGAAATGAAAAATGGCAAAACACCCGGAGAGGATGGAATATACAACGAATTGCTAAAACTGGCTTCAGATCAAATACTACCATCACTCACAAACATCTTTAACAAAATTCTGCAGACAGAAGAGATACCCGAGCAATGGAAATCAAGCACAATCATTCTTCTCCACAAGAAAGGCACAAAAGATGACATGAATAATTACCGACCCATAAGCCTGATGTCCAATCTATACAAACTATTTTCAAAAGTGCTAACAAGAAGACTAACAAAAGTCCTGGACGAAAACCAGCCAACAGAACAAGCCGGATTCCGCTCAGGCTTTAGTACAACAGACCATCTCCAAGCAATTAACCAAATAATAGAAAAGACAGTCGAATACCACCATACATTATATCTAGCATTCGTCGACTACAACAAGGGCATTCGACTCAGTAGAACATTCAAGTGTCCTCCAGGCATTACACACACAAGGAATCGAACACAAGTACATCCGCGTTCTGGATAAGATCTACAGCCAAAGCTATGCCAAGGTGAAGACAGAAATTGTGGGACAACCATTCAGTCTCAAAAGAGGAGTACGACAAGGCGACCCAATTTCTCCTAAACTTTTTACATGCGTGCTTGAAGACATATTTCGAAAACTAAACTGGAACAAGAAATACGGAGTAAATATAAACGGGAGCAGGCTATCCAACTTAAGATTTGCTGACGACGTGGTATTGTTCGCCAGATCCCCTAAACAACTCCAATCAATGCTACAAGAGCTCTCAGAAACTAGCAAAATTGCAGGCCTTTCGATGAACAAAAGCAAGACACAAATTATGTCTAATGGTCCGGAAAACCCAATCAAAGTCGATGGAATGGATCTTCAATATGTAAGCGAGTACATATACTTAGGACAACTACTCTCCTTCCATCAGAAAGTAGAGAAGGAAATAAGCAGAAGAATAGCTCTCGCCTGGAAGGCGTTCTGGTCACTGAAATTTATACTGCTGGACAAGTCACTCAACCGGAAACTCAAAATGGAAACACTACAAACCTGTGTTCTTCCAACACTGTTATATGGCTGCCAAACTTGGAATCTTACTGCCAAACTGAAGTACACACTCCAAGTATGCCAAAGGAAAATGGAGAGGAAAATCTTAGGCATAACTCTGAAGGACAGAATCTCGAATACAACACTTCAAGCGATATCCTCAACAACTGATCCCGCACAACAAGCCATCAGGAAAAAATGGAAGTGGGGAGGCCACGTCGCAAGAATACAGGACGACAGGTGGACAATAAAAACAACCATGTGGGACCCGTACACAGGCAAGAGACAGCGCGGAAGACCAAGACGACGATGGGCTGACATCTTCAAAGAACGAGCAGGGGGCGCAATGGTCCAGAGTCGCCAGATGCAGGAAAAGATGGAGAACGATGGAGAGCCAACTGTGTATTAACTAATCACAGAACAGACAGTGTATACAAACCAAGTGCTACATCCAAGTCAACTTCTCACCACGGAGTAGCTCACCGGGTGACACTCTCAAATAGAGCTTAACCCCTGTACAGGGAGGCCTTTGCCCTAAAGGGACATATCAGGCTTTATTTATTTATTTATTTATTTATTTTATTTAATTTAAAATATTTTTTTTAAATACAGACTTTCCACTTTACAGCAGTTTGCCTTTGATTCCTGCTGTCCAGAGATTCCTATCTTCCCATTGTCCTTCTTCCATACCCCTCTTCGTCATGGCATCATATATTCCCTCATACCATGCTCTTCTACTTCTCCCCCTCTTCCTTCTGCCTGGTACCATCCAATCCAACACCTATTTAGATCACTGGTCTTCCGGCATCCGTTGTACATGTCCATACCACTGTAGAGCTCTCTTTGTTATCCTATCGATAACAGTTTCTTGTGCATCCATTTCTTGTCTGATATATGTATTTCGAATAAGTTGTAGCCTGGATACTCTCATACTTCTCCGTAATCCATCTAAGATTCTTTTCTGCATCCTTTCATTTATTGTCCAGCTTTCACATAATAATAGTTATATTATTTCACATTTTAAGTAATAAAGTCGAAATTATAAACGGTTGGGCCTTTCTAACAAACGACAAGCACACTGTAATATTATTACAGTACGTACACTTAGCGACAAAAAGAATGGGCCGACTCTTGATCTCGAATAATTTAAATTTCAACGCGCGATTCACACGAGTAAATTTATTGCATAGTAGACCCACAATACGTTTCCCTTCTTCCGTTGAAGTGTATTCTTTCAAGCTCAGTTAACCAGCGTACGCTTAGCTCCGTGCTTAGTGGCTTGATTCGTATGATTCGTCACAGGTTCAATTCCCGATAAGGTTAATTTTTTAATTGTTAAAATGCTTTCTATTTTATTCTGTCTGTCCTTTCTTAAAGGAACAACGTACTTACTATTTGGAAGTATCACTATTATTATTTATTTATAAACAAGTTTCCATCCATCCATCCATAGAAATTTTGCCCAAAGACAGGTCCTTCACTGCAATCATGGCATTTTCTTGCTATGACTGCAGCTTTACTAGGGAATTGTAGGTGTGGTAGCTTCCCGTTGCTTTCCACACCGGTGAAGGATTATGATGATGATAATCATAAGGATGGTCATGATGATGGCCATATGATTTCGGGGACCGATTGGGCCTTAATGTTTTCCTGGCATTTGTCTTACAGGTGAGGGAAAACCCCGATAAAAACCTCACCCAGAAAAATGTTCCAGAACGGGCCCGCTGCGTGACAAGGCAGCACGCTACCTCCAGACCACAGCGGTGGACATAAACAAATTTACAGTGTAATAGAATATCTTCCTGTGCTCAAAACGTTTTAAATGTTTATCTTATTTATCCATTCTTCTCTATCTTCACATTCCACTTCTTCCAGACCTAGCTCCGTAATACTACTTCTTACATCATCCATCCATTTAAATCTAGGTGGACCTATCTTTCCTTTCCTAGGTGGAATCCATTCCAAAGCTTGTCTGGATAACCTTTTCTTTGGCATCCTACGTGTATGTCCATACCATTCTAGAGTCTGTATATTACAAAAAACTAATATTGAATTTTAGACTTTCATTTGTTGTGTGATGATTGTATTTCTGATTATTTTCTCTCCAATTTATAATGCTTGGTTGAGCACCTAGAACAATCCATTTCAGTAGACGTAAGCTTTAAACTCAAATTTCTGCACCGAATTTCAGCGTGCTTCGAATTATGGATTTATAAATTTCTAATTTGGTATCCATTCATACGTTCTTATACCACAAACGCCGTTTATCATTATTATTACTGATCTACCTTTTTGAATTCTATACTTACTTACTTACCCACTGGTACTATCGAAACCGTAGGTTCATGACCGCACGGGCATAAGCTCTCCATACATCCCTATCCTGAGCTAATGCTTTCCAATCATTCCCTGTATAATCTACTTCCCTCAAATCATAGTTAATGTTATTCTCCCACCTCATTCTTGATCTATCAACTGGGCGTTTTCCCTCTGGCTTCCTTACAATAAGCTTCCATGTAAGTCTTTCATTTCCCATACGGGCAACATGTCCTGCCCATCGCAGTCTACGAGACTTAACTGTTCTTATTATATCTGGCTTCCTATAAAGACCATGTAGTTCATTGTTATGTAGTTTTCTCCATTCACCTGTCTGTTCATCTCTCTTTGGTCCAAAAATTTTCCTAAGTACTTTATTCTCAAATACTTGTAATCTCCTTTCCTCTCTTAAAGTAAGAGTCCATGTTTCGCACCCATATAATATAACTGGTAGAATAATAGTTTTATATATTTCCAGTTTAACGTTTTTTGAAAGGAGTTGGGACACCAAGAGTCTCTGCAATGCATAATAGCATGCATTTCCAGAATTGAGTCTATGTTTAATTTCTTTGTGCATCTCATTCCTATTTGTGATCATTGTTCCTAGGTATTTGGATTCAGCCACTTCCTCAAAATTTCCCTCATTTGTCATTAGCTGTCCATTTCCATTATATAATGAATTTCTACTTGTGATCATATATTTAGTTTTATTGATATTTACTTCCAGTCCCAATTTCTTAGTGTTACTCAATAGTGTGTGCGTGTTGGCCTTTAGTATCTCCTCGCTATCCGCCAGTAGTACTTCATCATCAGCATAAACTAACAGCTTATTAATACCATTCAGTTGCAAGCCTTCCTCATTCTCTAAAGATTTAATGGCATGTTCTAGTACAAAATTAAATAGTAGAGGAGATAGTGCATTTCCTTGCTTCAACCCATTCTGGATTTCAAATGTGTCCGAAAACTGTTTGCCTATACGCACCCTACTCTTTGTGCCATTTAGACACATTCGCATAAGTCTAACTAACTTTTTATAAATTCCGAACTCCAGCAGGATACTATATAACTTCTCCCTCTTAAATGAATCATATGCTTCTTTGAAGTCTACATACAGTTGATGTTGATGTACAGTACCATTATATTCTATTATATTTATTTTCTAAAATCTGTCTTATACTAAAAATATGATATGTTGTAGACCTGTTTCTTCTAAACTCACATTGATGATCTCCTACAATGTCATCAATATAGGGAGTAAGTGTGCTTACTAATATATTTGTTTGAATTTTGTACGAAGTTGAAAGTAATGAGATGCCCCTGTAGTTGTTGCAATCAGTTTTATCTCCTTTCTTATAAATTGGTACGATAATTGACTCCTTGCATTCATCTGGAAGAGCTTCTTTTTCCCAAATCATACTAAGCAACCAGCGTATCTTGTCCATCAATTTTTCTCCCCCTGATTTTATCAGTTCTGCTGGGATCTCATCTGAACCTGATGCTTTATACATCTTCAATTTTTCAATCGCCATTTCAACCTCTAATGCACTTGGCTCTGCGAGTAGCATTTCTGCTGTCTGTAAATTATCCTCCTCAATGTCCTGCTCTGTATGTACATTTAATAGCTGAATAAAGTAACTTTTCCATCTATTTAATATACTCCTGGAATCTGGAATCATATCCCCATTTTCATTCCGAATTATGTTTGTTCTGGCCTGAAACCCTTTCTTCCCTATACTAATTCCCTGATATAATTCTCTAATGTTCCTGTTATTTGCTTTCATTTCAAGATCATTAATCTTCTCTCTCAAATATTCCCTCTTTTTACTCTTTAGTAGCTTGGTGGTTTCCCGTCTAATACTACCCAATTGCTCTAAATTTACCTAATTTGGCTCGTGTAACCATTTCATTTTTGCTAGCTTTCTTTTCTTTACTATATCGGCACATTCCTCATCAAACCATTTCTTTTTTGCCTCTTTTTTAAACAACCAATGCTTTCTGATGCTGACAATTTAATAGTATCTCTTATAGCCTCCCATTCTTTATTCATTTTTTTTGAATTCTATATTTTATGCAATTTTCTTGGGTACATTTTGAGTTAATTTTGATCCCCACATTCTTCACGTCCTTTGATACATCCCATTAATAATAATAATAATAATAATAATAATAATAATAATAAGAATAAGAATAAATTTTATTTACAAATAAATGTTATACACAGTATTGACACCCGAATGAGCAAGTGCTCGTGCTCGGGTGTAGTTCAGACTGAACACATGAATAATACAAATATATACATTTAAGTTAGGGGCCAGTTTCATTTTTACATAAATTGTGGTACATACAAATAAAAAATAATAATGTATTGGGAATAAGACTTATTCTAACAAGAGAATTAATGGAATAAAAAATGATATACATAAAATAACATAAATCATATAATGTAATGGATTATAACCAATAATACAGAAGAAAGTAATTAGTTATATATTGATTTATAATAATATAAGCAGAAATAGATGCTTTATATTTATTATTTTAAAATATTAAAATGATTAATTTTATTCACTTAATTAATTAAAAAATTATTAATTTAATTGCTTTTTTTAAACTAGCGTTGTTTAGTTTACTTAGTTCTGGATTGGATCTAATTAATTCATTATATAATTTGGGTCCTAGATATCTACTATGGTTAGATCCAGAAGTTGTATAAAATTTTGGAACATGTAGCAAAGAAGTAATATTTTGTCTGGTACTGTAAATATTTGGATTGTGCTCTTTAAATTCGTTTTTATTTTTATGAAAATAAGTAAGCAATGTATGCTTGAATATTTGTTTAATATTTGGCACGTTGAATTCTAAATAAATTAAATTTGTAGGGTAATCTAAAGGTTTCTGCAAGCAGATTTTTATGATTCGTTTTTGTAGTAATGTTAAGGGAGAAAGAATAGAATTTGCGATTCCACCCCAACCTAATATTCCATATTGGATTATCGATTGAACCAGAGCAAAGTAAACAGTTCGCAATACATACATTGGTCAATATAATCGAAGGATGATAAATTTGTGAATAGTTTTACGTAGTTTGTTACACAGCAAGGAAACGTGTCTTAAATATTGGTCTATTATAATACCTACATATTTCACTTGTGTTGATATTCTCAAGGATGGACATGTGCAATATGCGTTATTACAATTGTGTATTGTAATATCGTGATTGGGGTTTGAATGAAATTCATATATACCGCGTAATGTTAAAGATGTTATTATTATTAATATTATTTTTTTATTGTTGTTCATCACCGATGGGCTATTATTATGCTGGACTTGACATATATAAACTAAATACTTTAATTGAAAGGTGGAACTTTTTCCTCACTAATACGTTATAAATAAATAAACACACACACACACACACAAATGAATAAAAAATATTGTTGAAGGATACAAACTTATATGGGTGCGAAACATGGACTCTTACTTTAAGGGAGGAAAGGAGATTACAAGTATTTGAGAATAAAGTACTTAGGAAAATTTTTGGACCAAAGAGAGATGAACAGACAGGTGAATGGAGAAGACTTCATAACAATGAACTACACGGCCTTTCTAGGAAGACAGATATAATAAGAACAGTTAAGTCTCGTAGACTGCGATGGGCAGGACATGTTGCACGTATGGGGAATGAAAGACTTGCATGGAAGCTTCTTGTAGGAAAACCATAGACAAAGCGCCCAGTTGGTAGACCAAGAATGAGGTGGGAGAATAACATTAACTATGATTTGAGGGAAGTAGATTATACAGGGAATGATTGGGAAGCATTAGCTCAGGATAGGGATGTATGGAGAGCTTATGTCCGCGCGGCCACGAACCTACGGGTTCAATAGTGCCAGTGAGTAAGTAAGTAAGAAAGAAAGATTCGAACCCTGGTCTTCAAATTTATTTCGTTTTCTTGTTAGTGATTTTACGACCTACGCTACTCGAACGTCGCGTCGGCTACTATCTGTCTAAATATAGGTTGTCTTGTACTTTTGCACTCTGAACGACAGTTTAACTTTATTTGAAATGTTGCATTTTGAGTAATATTGCATTTGTCGAACACTCGTAAATATCTAGAAACATGTCTCTTCGCTGTTATTTAACTATTTAAGACGATTATCATCATCATCATGAACAAATTCGTTTTAGGCCATGTGGCCTGTACGGTAAACCTAGCGAAGATGGTCTTGATCTTTCCACCGATGTTTTGGTCTTCCTTGGTCCCTATGTCCAGTTGGGGTATATTGGAATGCCAATTTTGGAAGTCTATTTCTTGCCATTCTTCTCAGATGATTTTTCCATTCTTGTTGGTATCTTTGGATATCTTCATTTAAACTTGCTACTCCAAGTTTTAAGACGATTAATACCAAATATAATAATAATAATAATAATAATAATAATAATAATAATAATAATAATAATAATATACTTACTTACTCACTGGCACTATCGAACCCGTAGGTTCATGACCGCGCGGACATAAGCTCTCCATACATCCCTATCCTGAGCTAATGCTTTCCAATCATCTCCTGTATAATCTACTTCCCTCAAATCATAGTTAATGTTATTCTCCCACCTCATTCTTGGTCTACCAACTGGGCGTTTTCCCTCTGGCTTTCCTACAAGAAGCTTCCATGCAAGTCTTTCATTCCCCATACGTGCAACATGCCCTGCCCATCGCAGTCTACGAGACTTAACTGGTCTGATTATATCTGGCTTCCTATAAAGACCATGTAGTTCATTGTTATGTAGTCTTCTCCATTCACCTGTCTGTTCATCTCTCTTTGGTCCAAAAATTTTCCTAAGTACTTTATTCTCAAATACCTGTAATCTTCATTCCTCCCTTAAAGTAAGAGTCCATGTTTCGCACCCATATAATATAACTGGTAGAATAATAGTTTTATATATTTTCAGTTTAACATTTTTTGAAAGGAGATGGGACATCAAGAGTCTCTGCAATGCATAATAGCACGCATTTCCAGATTTAAGCCTATGTTTAATTTCTTTGTGCATCTCATTCCTATTTGTGATTATTGTTCCTAGGTATTTGAATTCAGCCACTTCCTCAAAATTTCCCTCATTTGTTATTAGCTGTCCATATCCATTATATAATTTATTTCTACGTGTGACCATATATTTAGTTTTATTGATATTTACTTCCAGTCCTAATTTCATAGTGTTACTCAATAGTGTGTGCGTGTTGTCCTTTAGTATCTCCTTGCTGTCGGCCAATAATACTACATCATCAGCATAAACTAACAGCTTATTAATACCATTGAGTTGTAAGCCTTCCTCATTCTCTAAAGATTTATATTATTATTATTATTATTATTATTATTATTATTATTATGTTTTATTTATTTTGGCAGAGTTAAGGCCATACGGTCTTATCTTCCACTCAACCAGCACAAATACAAATAAATATTTGACAAATATAGATATATACTATACTAATTGTAAACAGTTAAAGATATATTAAATGTAGCAATATAAATTTCATGTGCAAACAACATTTTATACTATAATAACAATAATAATGCTTACGATAATAGTAATAATAATAATAATAGTAAGAAGAATAATAATATAATAATGATAATAATAATTATTATAATAATAATAATATGAATATGATAAATTATACGGGAAACACCAATTAATATGACAGCGTATTTAAAAAAAATGAACCTGGTGAATAACATCTTTAGCATGCGCAGTGGGCCATAACAGGGGCTCAGCTTTTTGAAGCGGCTCCTTATTGTTGTCACTAAGTGTACATTACAACAAATATTCAAAACATGAATTGTTTTATTGTAAAAAAATTCTGACGTGGTACACGAAAACGGATTTCAGTGTGGAATTGTGATTCATGAACGCACATTTATTTCAAGAAAACAAAATCCATGCAGAACGTGTTATGAATGTGCTGATATTGTAAAAAAGAAAAAGCTACCAAAAATTAATTTATTAAACAAGCCACATGAACTAAATTTAAAGAGTGAGTATATTAGACGAGTAAAAACTAGGTTATTGAAGAAAAAAAAAACAAAATGAGAGTGAAGATTAATGATCTTGAAGTGAATTCAAAATATGGGAACATCATAGAATTATATCAGAGAATTAGAGTAGAGAAGAAAGATTTTCAGGCTGGAACAAACATAATTAGATACGGATATGGATATGATTGCAGATTCCAGGAGTACATAGAATAGATGAAAAAGTTAATTTAATCTGCTATTAAATGTGCATGTAGAACGGGATAACGAAGCAGATGATTTATAAACCGCAGAAATATTAATCACAGAATCAAGTGCATTAGATGATGAAATAGCGATAGAAGAATTGAAGATATATAAAGCATATAGTTCAGATGGAATCCCGGCAAAATCAGGAAAAGAAAAATTGATTAAGATACGTCGGTTGATTAACGTGATATAGGAAAAAGAGGATCTTCCGGGTGAATGGAAACAATCGATTATTGTACCAATTTGTAAGAAAGGCGATAAAACTGATTGCATTAACTACTGAGGCATCTCATTCCATTCAACTTCACACAAAATTGTAACAAATATATCAGGTAAGCAGACTTACTCTCCATATTGATTACATAATCGGAGATGAACAATATGGATTTAGAAGAAACTGGTCTACAACAGATCAGTTGTTTAGTACACGGCATAATTTAGATGAGAAATGGGAATATAATGACACTGTGCATCAATTACAGGTAGACTTCAAAAATGCATACGATTCAACTAAGAGGGAGAAGTTATATAGTATCCTGCTGGAGTTGGGAATTCCAAAATAGTTAGTGAGACTTATAAGAATATGTCTAAATGGCAATATGAATAGGGCGCGTGTAGGTAAATAGTTTCCTAATAATTCTGAAATTCACAGTGTGTTAAAGCAACAAGATGCACTATCTCCTCTACTATTAAATTTTGTTCTAGAGCATGCCATCATACTTTAGAAAATGAAGAAGGCTTTACAACATTATGGTATTAATACGCTGTTAGATTATGCTGATGAGGTAATATTATTAGGAGATAGCGAGGAGATACAAAGGGCCACCACTAACACATTATGGAGTAACACTAAGAAATTGGGACTGGAAGTAACCATCAATAAAACTAAATATATATTCACACATAGAAATAATTATAAAATGGAAATGGACGGCTAATGACAAATGAGGGAAATTTTGAAGAAGTGACTGAATTCAAATACCTAGGAACAATAATTACAAATGGATGTATAAAGAGCTTCCCAAAGTCTGGCCCCGTGTCCAAGTCATGGGAGGTGGTAAGCGCGTTTCAGTTTTATTTTTGGACCTGTTCATCGACCTGATATACAAGAACCTGATACACGTGGTCTCGGTATGCATCATCCTGGCAAGTATACCTGTAACGAACGAGCTAAGGGGGCTCCAGTGAAACCACGTCAGGCCTAGCAAGTCGGTGGTGGATGATGAAATGCTTTCAAAAAACAAATATAAGGAATCGACCTTCCGAAAGGAGGGCACGATAAGAGGGTGTGTAAAGAAATTAAACATAGGCTCAATTCTGTAAATGCATGCTACCATGGATTACAGGGACTCTTTTCGTCCCAATTCATATCAGAAAAGTTAAACTGAATTTATATTAAAACATTATTCGCCCATTTTTATTATATGGATGCGAAACATTGACTCTTACTTTAAAGGAGGAAATGATATTTGAGTATTTTTTTTCATAATTAAGTTCGTAGGAACATTTTTGGACCAAAGAGAGATGAGTAGACAGGCCAATGGAGAAGACTATACATAACAGTAAGCTACATGATCTTTATAGAAAACCAAATATAATAAGAATATTTAAGTATCATATACTGCGATGGGTTGGGCATGTGGCACGAATGGGGAATGAAAAGTGATTATGGAAACCTGTTGTAGGGAAACCGGAGGAAAACTCCCAGCTAATAGAACAAGAATGAATTGATGGAATTTGAATATTCAGAGGATGAGTTTTTTTTAGAATATGTTCATGTCGTTACTACAGTGGAGGAAATAGGTATAAAGCCACTTGTTAAAAGGGTTAGCACAAGTTTATTTACTCTTTCTGTGGCATTTTTCTATATTAATTTAGGAGGTGATTGAGTATAAAACACACACAAATAATGTCAAAATTAATTATCCATTTCCGTCCAAAAAAGTATTTCACAGATTAAACCAAAAAGACTGAGCACAAAGTTTACAACAAAGTTCTAAAATTTAGTTGAACCTCCATTGTTGTTAATTACTTGGAAGATTCTCTTTGGCATTGACTTGATGAGGGTGTATATTTCTTCAAGTGAGATTGAAGCCCACTCTTCTTGAATAACATTTTTCTGCTCAGTCACTGTCCCAAACTGCCGTCCATTGCGATAGACACGCCTTGCCAGGATCCCCAATAAGTTCTCAATCGGGTTTAAATCAGGACTTCTGACCGGCCACGTCAAAAGTGGTATTTCTTTCTTCCTGAACCACTCCTTTGATTTGGCAGACAAGTGAATGGAAGCATTATCTGGCTGAAAAATTAGATCTTCGCCAAATTCCTCATACATTCGTATCAATTAGGACTTCAGAAGCTCCTCAGTGTAGGATTCAGAATTCATCTTGGTGCTATTTTTAATCTTCCTTTAAAGCAGAATGCTGCCCAAATCGTAACGCCTCCACCACCGAAGTTTCTACTCATTCTAACTTGCTCTTCAGTACGGAGGTCGTGCCAGTAATACTGAAGGTCATCAGGCCCGTCCAGATTAAACTTCTTCTCATCATTGAACATTACTTTATTCCATTCTGAGATCCAGGACATGTGTTCTTCAGCAAAAGTCATTCTAACTTTCTTATGTGCATCGTTCAGATGTGTTTTTTTCTCTAAATTTTAGGTTCTTGTCTTCTGACAGAATTTGTCTTACTCGTCTGGCTGTTACTGGCAACTTCAAATCAGCCTGGATTTGAGAAGAAAACATACCCTTACCTTTTGCTTTACGTAAAATGAGACGTTTAGTGCGCTCAGACAATTTTCTTGTCCGTCCATATTTCCCGTTTTTTTATATTGTGAGCCCAGTTTGATAGAATTATCAATGACACATCTTGAAGCCCCAATTTCGTACATATTTGTCTATTGGATAGACCCATCTCCTTGAAGGCACTAACTCTTGATTTCTCTTCATTTGATAGAGGCTTTTCACGTGGCATTGTACGTACTGCTGACTTGTAAGTGATGAACGATGCTCACAGACACATAGTCTCCATGTAATTGCAGTGTTTTGTTTACATTTATGTCTCTGTAAGAGCCAGAAGTTGACCTGGCCTTATACCGATTTCCATCCCTAGGACAGCGTTTTGTTAGATTTTACGTATTATTTACATATATAATAAATATAAAATGAGGAGACCTGTATAAAATTATGTCCAAGATAATTATATGTAATCTATGACACACATACGGTATTTGCATAAATATTTCAGGTTGTTTTACTACTAAACGTTAGTGGCTTTATACCAATATCCTGCACTGAACTGCTTCTTGTCTTTTATTTCTTTGTTAGTAATATTTAAACTGGCATTCGAACAATGCCATACATATACCCTTGGATATCGGGTAGTTATATAATAATAAAACAACAAAATTAATAATTTTCTTTTGGAATTAATAATATGATTATTTATTTTATATGTCATTAAATAGTACTTCAATTCATCAGCGTTCTGAATTAAACTTATTCAAAACCTGATGACAATTGGCAAAAAAATATTAAATTCTATACAAAAATACGAAAATAAAATTATTCATAAGTAATGCCACGAGTGATTTCCAAATTATCGATAAATTCACAAGTCACGAAATGAGGAGTGAATTTATCTAGAGAATTTGGAAATCAAGAGTGGAATTTGTTAGGACTATTTAACGAATAAAATTAAGCTCTTTACTAAAAAAATAATTATTTGAATATAGTTACCCGTGTTGGAGAAGACTACATAACAATGAACTACATGGTCTTTATAGGAAACCAGATATAATAAGAACAGTTAAGTCTCATAGACTGAGATGGGCAGGACATGTTGCGCGTATGGGGAATGAAAGACGTGCATGGAAACTTCTTGTAGGAAAGCCAGAAGGAAAACGCCCAGTTGGTAGACCAAGAATGAGGTGGGAGAACAACATTTAACTATGATGGAAGTAGATTATACAGGGAATGATTGGAAAGCATTGGCTCAGGATAGGGATGTATGGAGAGCTTATGTCTGCGCGGCCATGAACCTACGGGTTCGATAGTGCCAGTGAGTAAGTAAGTAAGTAAGTTACCCGTGTTTTAAAATATTTATATAGTTAATGTAAACGGCGATGTTTGAAAACAAATTAGAAATGTGAGGTTATGTATATTCACTGCAACTCGATCATATATTTTATTGCCAAATACAATCGCAATATTGTAAGAATGTACTCTAGCGGAGAAATAATGAAACACATCAAACTATTATAATCAACATTATAGGTTAATCGTTTATATTTTGAATCAACAACTCGGTAAAATCACTGAATCTATTAATTATTTCCTATATTCAATGTATTTGTAAAAAAAATAATGATCTAACCTTTTCAGAATATTAAAAAAGGAGTAGCTTTCTTTATCACAAAAGCAGGAGGCGATAAAGATAAATCGATAAAGAGCGAGGTGAAACACGACTGTCATTGGTGTAAAACAGAATTCATTGAAACATGATTGGTCATTGACTACCATTTGCGACATGAGTTAAATAGTCATCAGAAATATGTATAAAAGTGTTCTTTAAGTTTTCTGATGCGACATTTCAGAATTTAAGAATAAGAACACGGGAAGGTTGGGTTTGGTACGAATATTATTTAATAAGAAGCTCTTGCTCACCAAAAGTGCACATGATGTTTGTTACTAAAATAGAGTTATTTTCTTTAAATTTTGATTTAAAAGCCTGTGTGCATTTACCGACTGTCAAGAATATATTGCATTAACCGTTCGTTTTGTTATTATTGTTATAACTATTTTTAGGTTATTATTTGTAGTAGTAGTAGTAGTGGGGGTACGCCGTAGCGTAGTGGTTAAGGCACTGAGCTACAAGCCGGAGGGTCGAGGGTTCAAGTCCCGTTGGGGTCAGGATTTTTAAACTGACCCAAACCCTCTGGCAGCACTATGGCCCTAGGGTCGACTCAGCCTCTAATCGAAATGAGTACCAGACGCTTGTTCGGGGGTAAATCGGCCGTCACGCAGGGATGACAACCCGGCTGACATAAAGTGTCGATTGTCTAGAAAAAGTGGGAGCCTTAACCTCCAACTACCCCAAGGGCCTCCGGGTCTGTTGTGGGATCACTTTACTTTTTTTTAGTAGTAGTAGTAGTAGTAGTACTAGTATTAATATTAGGCTATTATTATTATCATGATCATCATCATTATCATTATTATCATCATTATCATTTATATCATCATCATCATAATCATCACCATTATCATCGTCACCATTATCATAAGGATCGTCACCATTACCATCATCTTCAATATCATCATCATCAATATCATCATCAATATCATCATTATCAATATCATCATTATCAATATCATCATCATTATAATCATTATAATCATTATAATAATCATCATTGTAATTATCATCATTATCATTATTATTTTTTTTATTATTATAAAGAGGACTGGACGACATGGAGTGGATGGATAGAGACGAGTGGAGAAGAAAAATAAAAACTTTAGGCACAGAAAAATGTGCAAACATTAAAAAAAATCTGAATATAAATAAAAATGATTTTTCTATTATCATGCTATTTTATTATGATTTTGTTATTATTGTATTGTTATTGCATTACATTGAATTACATTGCATTACATTGCATTACATTGCATTACATTGCATTACATTGCATTACATTGCATTACATTGCATTACATTGCATTACATTGCATTACATTGCATTACATTGCATTACATTGCATTACATTGAATTACATTGAATTACATTGAATTACATTGAATTACATTGAATTACATTGAATTACATTGAATTACATTGAATTACATTGAATTACATTGAATTACATTGAATTACATTGAATTACATTGAATTACATTGAATTACATTGAATTACATTGAATTACATTGAATTACATTGAATTACATTGAATTACATTGAATTACATTGAATTACATTGAATTACATTGAATTACATTGAATTACATTGAATTACATTGAATTACATTGAATTACATTGAATTACATTGAATTACATTGAATTACATTGAATTACATTGAATTACATTGAATTACATTGAATTACATTGAATTACATTGAATTACATTGAATTACATTGAATTACATTGAATTACATTGAATTACATTGAATTACATTGAATTACATGAATTACATTGAATTACATTGAATTACATTGAATTACATTGAATTACATTGAATTACATTGAATTACATTGAATTACATTGAATTACATTGAATTACATTGAATTACATTGAATTACATTGAATTACATTGAATTACATTGAATTACATTGAATTACATTGAATTACATTGAATTACATTGAATTACATTGAATTACATTGAATTACATTGAATTACATTGAATTACATTGAATTACATTGAATTACATTGAATTACATTGCATTATATTACATTATTATTTTATAGAAATAGAAGAAAGTAATTGGAATGTTGAACTCAATACTATGGGGTAAAAATATCCTTTACAAAACAAAGAGATTTATTTGTAATGCCATTGTAGACAGTATTAAGATCTATATGGATCAGAGACATGGACAATTAAAACGTCCCAAGCTAACACGCTATCGGCAACAGATATGGATTACTAGAGAGAAGAGAATAGCGTAAGTCCAGTTTAGATAAAAAATAGAAACATTGATATTAAAAAAAAATGATGAAAGTTGAAAGAAATATATTACAGACAGTAGAATATAGACGATTGAGATGACACGGACATCCCAAGAGGATGGCATCTGATAGAATACTTACGAAGATATTGAGGCGGAGAACAGATAGAAAAAAAAAGAAGAAAGAGAAGGCCAAAGAAATTTGGATGGATGGTGTGAGAAGAAGTATGTGTGAACTGGGATTTAAACATGAGAATGTTCGGAATCGTCACATATAGAGAAAGCGCATTTGTTGAGGGTTACGGAAGAATGGTCGCGTTGTGGATACATTCCGAAATAAAAAAGACTGTGTTATCATCTTTCTTCTTGACTATATCCATACATCCTCACGTGGGCAAGGATTACTCCTTTGCGGGAGTTACTTAATCAAGACTAATTTAGTTACTGCTATTAATTTACAGATGTAACTAGGTGACTAGTGATAAGCTCATCGCCTTACAGATACGCTTAGTAAGCAAATCATATTTTATTTGATTGTGAGCTTACGGTTAAATTTTGCTCGAAACTTCTAATTTAGGCTTCATGTTCTTTCAGTGCCCAAAAATGTTCTGAGTTGGGACTCATGGCTTGAAATTCCTCCCGGAATACATCGTGCCTTTAATTTTTCCATCCTAAACATTTCCTTCAATAGCGGTCGAGTTAGAACCGACCCTCAGGATCAATGGCAAGGAACTTAATCCCGAGATTAACGGAGACGATTATTATTATTATAACTTTTTTTCGAATGAGCCCATGTAAAAAAATAAAAATCCTAATTCAAATGAATGAAAGCCTCTTAAGTAAGGAAAAGTTATTCATAATAATAAAGACAAAAATAGACTAAAATTTACTACGCAAAGTACTTAGATGACTTATCCATGTCCTTCATTTTTTGAATATGCACTTTTTTTTCTCTTCTGTCCACGATGTTCCTGTTTTTTCTTGGGTTTGTCCTCTTGATCAACCTGCCCATTGTGCACCTTAATTCTAACGATATCTCTGTTATTTCACCAATTCATTTTATAGTATCCACTTTGTGCTTTACTTTTATTATTATTATTATTATTATTATTATTATTATTATTATTATTATTATTATTATTATTATTATTATCATAAAAAACAGAATATATTTCATTGGATATAACAGATGAGTTAAAATGTAATTCTGGAAGAATACGTAATGTTAAAAATTTGTAATATTTAGGATCTATTTTAGATAAAAGTGAGAATTCAACTACAGAAATTGAAAGAAGAATAACTGATTGAAGAAGAATCATTCGTATGTTGAACTCAGTGTTTTAGAATATAAATATAATACACAAAACGAATAAAACAATATTTTAGGATCTGTTACAAAGCATTTTATTATGTGAGGCCGAAACCTGGGCAGCAAATAGAAAAGAAGCTGTGTGCAGTAGAAATGGATTTTTGGAGACGATCGACAAGAATGTCAAGAAGGGATAAGGTCAGAAACAGCAGAATAAGGAAAATTATGCAAGTTGAAAATAAAAAACATATTAAGAATAATAGAAGAAAAACGTTTGAAATGGTATGGACACCTCATAAGAATGGAAGAAGAGAGAATACCAAAGAAGATCCTGAATTGGAATGGTAATGAAAAAAGTGGAAGAGACAGGCCTAGAGAACGAAGGATGGATAGATTGAAGAGAAGTATGGAAGCTAGAGATTTGAGGGAAGAAGATGCTTTAAACAGGAACCTCTGGCGACAAATCACTTTCGGTTGAAGGAGAAACACTACATTGTGGAATATTCCTAAAAATATTATTATTATAACATTTGTTACTAAATTTATTATTATTATTATTATTATTATTATTATTATTATTATTATTAGTTTAGTCAAATTTTTGTCCTGCCCTGTAGCAGAGTGGTTAAGGTAGGAAGCCTTGGCGCAGAGCTATGGAACTTGCGCTGGTTCGAATCTCCATGGGGGAAGAAATTGTCACATGGTATTTTGGCCAGTATGGGACCAGTGCTCACCCAGCATCGGGATGCATTTTAATAGCTACAATAAGTAGCTACTCCAGGATGAGAAAACCAGCTATAACGGCTGGGAACTCGACATGCTGACCACATGTCACCCCTACACTGGCTGATCATCTACCTCTGTGATTGACATTTGTGGATGTGAGGCCAGCAGCCGGATGTTAGGGTAAGGAACTTCTAGGCCTGTCGCGCCAGGAGATTTTTTAGTCAAATTAAAAATATATCATGACCGTTGTATTTTAATGTAACATAAGCCTTTGTTGTCTAGTTGAGTGAAAAAAGAGTTCACAAACCCTTAACTTCACATGTTACTTTAATTGTGTAAATAATTAAATAAACACTAATTCTCTAACACAATCACATTTGCTACTGTAGACTCTTAAGTCTGAATATGCAAGGATATGTGTTTTGAGATCATGCAGTTCTTATTTCAATTTTGAACGAATTTAAAAAAAAATAGCGTATTTAATATGAATGTTGATATTCAGAAACGCGAAAAAAGTGAAGACGAAAGATAAGAACATGTTGTGCTCTTAAGTGGTCCCTTGAGTGAGCTAAGGGTAAAGTCCTGGCTTTGTACGCGTCCCCTCTGGGGTGTGGGGGAAAGATTTATTTATTAGTATACATTTAAAGTCCAGCATTGCTCACTTGATGTTAAGAAAGTATTCTCACAGGAACCGTTTGCTTTCCTATTCCAGATCCATTTCCTTCATACTTACACGCCAGAATGGAAATAACAACTTGTTACGGTAACATTTAACTTCTTTCTAACTCTAATCTGAAAATAACTTCATGCATGCAAAACTGCGATAATCATTCCGGCTGAACGCAACTTCAGATTTTCAGTACGATACTTTGATGTTACACATTTTGTATAACAGGCAAACAAAATAAAACTGTTATCGAACGTGTTAATACATACTACAGCCGTTGAGATTAGTGTTAAGAGATACCGAGATCCAACCTAAGGAACGATTAACCAATTCTAGAGAATTCTCATAAGTAATGCCACGAGTGATTTCTTAAATTATTGATAAATTCACGATGTCACGAAGTGAGGAGTGAATTTATCTAGACTATTTAACTCATGCCCCAAATGGGAGTCAATGACCAATCACGTTTCAATGATTTCTGTTTTACAACCAATCAGAGTCGTGTTTCACCAAATATTTATCAGTGTTATAATTACCATATTAAAGAAAGCTCCTCCTTATAATATTGCGATCCTTTGGCAATAAATAGTATGATCTGGTTGCAGTGATAAACAAAAGAAGCAGTAGAAGCGTACCTATCGTTTCTTATTTGTTTTCAAACATCGCCGTTTACAATAAATATATAAATATTTTAAAATAACTATAGTTAAATAATGATTTGTGAGTAAACAGCTTAATTTTATTCGTTAAATAGTCCTAACAAATGCCACTCTTGATTTCCAAATTCTCTAGATAAATTCACTCCTCACTTCGTGAGTCGTGAATTTATCGATAATTTGGAAATCACTCGTGGCATTACTTATGAGAATTTGGAAATCAAGAGTGGCATTTGTTTGGACTATCTAACAAATAAAATTAAGCTGTTTACTCACAAATCATTATTTAACTACAGTTTTTTAAAATATTTATATACGTATTTAATGTAAACGGCGATGTTTGAAAACAAACGAGAAACGATAGGTACGCTTCATCTGCTTCTTTTGTTTATCACTTCAACCAGATCATACTATTTATTGCCAACGGAACGCAATATTGTAAGAATGCTCTCTAGTGGAGAAAAAATGAAACACATCAAACTGTATAATAATTCATTTCTGATGTTGTATGATGTAAATATGGAATTATATTTTTCTGGATTATTACCTGGGAAAAAATACATTTAAGAAAGTGCAAACAGTGGTTTCTTTTTTGGTGGTATAATAAATTGCTACAAATGTTTTTATATTAACTTCTGCAAGCGCTATGTGTTGACATCTATGCGCTATATATACAATCTGGTAGCCGTATTCCTTATGGGCTCAGTCACTGCAAAATAATGGTCAGACCTGTTCAGAATATTAAAAAGGAGGAGCTTTCTTTAATATGGTAAATATAACACTGATAAATATTTCGTGAAACACGACTCTGATTGGTTGTAAAACAGAAATCATTGAAACGTGATTGGTCATTGACTCCCATTTGGGGCACGAGTTAAATAGTCAAGGAAAATGTGTATTAAAGTTGTTCTCATTAAAATATTATTTTTAAAAATCTACTCATCCTAAAGAAAACTAAATTTTTGTGCTAGGATTGATTGAATAGCGTAAGTGGCAGCGCACTGAAGTCAATTCAGAGGTCCGGATTCAAATCCCCGTCCAAGCACTTAATTTTATTTTAATATCATATTAGGCTTGCATTGCTCAATGTCAAAATTTGATTACAACATCGAAATAAATAAGCGTCACTTCTATAAAGTAACATATTATCATTAATTTGCTTATTTGCTATAGTAGCTACTAGAGGGCAGTGAGACAGAGTTCCCGTTACCTCTCGTAATAGAGAATATATATGTATATATATATATATATATATATATATATATATATATATATAGCCTACGTGTGTGTGTGTGTGTGTGTGTTTGTGCTAGGATTGCTTGGATAGCGTAAGTGGCAGCACACTGAAGTATAAATTCAGAGGTCAGGGTTCAAATCCCCGTCCAAACATTTATTTTACTTTTCATGTCATATTTCGCATTGCTCAATGTCAAAATTTAATTACAACAACGAAATAAAGACGTGTCACTGCTATAAAGTAAAAATTCTCTTTAATTTGCTTATTTGTTACAGGAGCTAGTAGAGGGCAGTGAGACCGAGTTACGGCTAGCTCTCGTTATAGGATATATATATATATATATATATATCTTCTTGTATCTTGTAGGCCCATGTTTTCCCTTAACAGAGATTCAGGCGCTCTCCCCCTACAGGAAAGAATTTGAACCATACTAATTTAGTAGTTACATTTGTTTTCGTATAGATGTCATTTGAGTGGTCCTTGGTCAGCGTTTCGCCTCATATTGACATCTAGAAAAACCAAGGTAGTACTAGGACGCGAAAATTTGGTAAATTTTGCTTAGAGGCCTTTACATACAGGCTTAAGGAGCTTTTATGAGCCTGAAAATCTCCAGACTGGGGACTTACGGCTTACAGTCCCTCCCGGAGGTCTTTTTCCTTGAATTTTTCCATCCTAAAACAATTCATCGACCCCGGCCGGGTTTGAACCCGCGACCCTCGGGACCAAAGGCAAGGAGCATAACCACTAGTCCACCGCAAGAAAAATAAATGTTTGTGGCCTCTGGCCACTGATTCCGACATTTCGACATGTCATTCTTAAGGACTGATAACACACGCTAACATATATATAATATATATATATACGGTATGATAAGAAAAATAAATGCCTGGACGGGATTCGAACCCGGATCTCTGAGATCCGGGTTCGAATCCCGTTCAGGCATTTATTTTTCTTATCATACCATATTAAGCTTGCATTGCTCAATGTTAAACATTTAATTATAACACACACACACACACACACACACACACATATATATATATATATATATATATATATATATACACACACACACACACACACACATATATCGTGTTCCAAAATGTTGGACGGGGTTTAAGTAGTTGGTATAGCTTTACAAACGAAATTGGATGCGTGATTATTTGCTATAATAAAAGAAAAACTGTGAAAGTTTCATATCCTGTATGCAGTAATTTGTTTCTTGTCATTATTACATCGTCAGCGTTAAATTTGTGAAAACGGCGACTCCTGCACAGAAGACATTCTGTGTGTTGCAATTTACGAGGTCTAGTTGCAGGGAGGTTTCCGACGGCAAGTTGGAATTGATCCTCCGATAGATAAGTTTATCCATCGATATGCTATTGATGCAGTTAGAAACAACTAGATGTATCTGTAAAAGGAAAATCCTAGGACGTCCACGAACACCAACTGACGTGTCGGTATGGATGACATGGTTTATTCTCATAGCCTCCATGGTCTCCCGGTCACTCACCTTGTGATTTCTTCTTGTGGGGTATGTGAAGGATCATGTGTATGTAGCACCACTTCCCGTCGAGCTTTCAGACTTAAGAAGAAGGTGTGCCACCTGGTCTACAGAATTACATTCTGTTACCATTTCTGCACTGGCCTATAGAGAATTTACTCATATGTTTAGTTACACTTATAGTAGCGTCCAGATCATAACTGTCAGTGCTATTTATAATTCTTTGCCCGGGCCCATCGGAGGCAAAGATTGATTCATCTCTCCTATATAGATTCATTAACATATATTAATTAACAATAATTGCTGAAAAACACTGCAGTAATTTATGATTAGTTATTAAGCTCAGTATATTATTTTCAACCATGAAAGCTAGACTGGAAAGGGGAGCTAATGTAACCTTGAGAAAGCTCGTAAACAGGAATTATACAAGACAGCTGTAGCATAGCTAGCAAATACAATAATTAGACATTCTTGTTTACTTAAAGTAAGATTTAATATTTCAATTGTACATCTGAAGTTGAAATATGAAAATGTATTAAACATAAGTTATACTTGATCATTGTAAAATTTAAAGAAAACAATAATAATAACAAAAGTAATAATTTTTACACACTCAAACACCCATGGCATACCTTTTTAGTCCAGCCTCGGGTACCCTACCCTGGCTTACCGGACCAAATTCAAAACAACACAGCTCTCCTTGAGCTCACGTCCTTCAGACGATAACCAAACTAATGTTGAATGAATTAATGTATGAATGATACAGTTTACCACTTGAATCGCCTATTTGAGAACTCCGAGTTAGGGGGGGGGGGATGTTGCGCAGTACAAATAGAGCAAAGGGAGGGTAGGAAGGAGAGTGGGAGTAAACGCAAAGAGAAGGGAAATTGGCATAGTTCATTAATCCCACTGTAGAGGGAGGATAACAGCACAGATGTTTCGTACCGAAATAGCACTTTCGGTAGAAAGGATTGTTGTTGCTATTCAATCCATTACTCCAAATATGCTGACCAATGTTTTGGAGGAATTCGACTATCGAATAGATATGTGCCGTGTAACGAAAGATGCTCACATCGAATACTTATAAAGTACGATATGAAAACTCGAAGATTTTTTCTTTAATCCCACGTAAGTTTTGTTCTTATATATATCATGTAAGGGAAATTAAAGAACTTTGAAACCTCGCCAATCATTTTGGAACACCCTGTATATATATATATATGTATATATATATGTATATATATATATATATCCATCCGTTAATGCCCTAGCGGCCGTATTGTTTTTTTCGTCGAAACCTAATTTGACTCATAGAAATTAATTTAAGAAAATATGGTTGAGTTAGATCGTACTATTAGGTTTATAAGTTCAGCTTAAACCAAAATTTAAAAATCGCTCTAGTGGTCGCAATTTTCAATGTTTCACATCGAAACTCGTTGATTATATATGTCATTACATTAAACCGAGAAAGATATTCTACAAACATCAGTTAACTCTGACCATTAGAAGTGGGATTTTTACCTGAAATCCGAAATTAAAAATTTACTCTAGCAACCGACATATTTGTTTTTAAGCATTTTTAACCATACAACAGTTAACCCTTAAATTATCAATGTGTCATATAAGATGGACTAACTTAGTTTATTTAATACCTTTAATAAATTAATGAAAAATGAATCGGTAGATATTGTTTAAACTGATATCAAATTATACAAATATCTACAAATAGATAACTTGCAGTTCTGTATATTTTTTCTCTACAGTCCAATACTTTTAACCAACCACTTGAATGGACGAGGTAGACTCGCTGGTAGTTAAATGGCCTTCAACTCAAAGACGAGGTACACTCGCTTAAATCTGTTATATATTTTGCAATATTTTGTACATCCCTTAGCAGGATAATAATTTGTTAACATTTTATGAATATTGCCTTCACCCTTATTGTTACCTCAAGTACCGTCTTATTTTGTTTGTTTTGAATGTCTGATAATATACAATATAATTTACGGTAACTTAAATCCGTTTTCTGGGCAAAAGCATTGAGCATTTTACCTGAAGCGAATGGGTTAAATAAGCTGGCCTTTTTATTCAGGCTTACGGATATTTTACGAACCTGAAAAACTTCAGACACGGGACCCATGGCTTAAAGTCCCTCCCGGGGGACTGCTCCTTGGATTTTTCCGTCCTAAAAATCCATCAAACCAGTCCGGGTTTGAACCCGCGACCCTCGGGGCCAGAGGAAAGGAGCATAACCACTAGTCCACCGCGGACAATACATACTAGAATATAATATTAATGAGAAGCCATTGTTGTAATAATTTAAATTAATTTGTTTTGAATTAACGAGAGCAGCTGAAAGGGAGTGCGACCACGAGAGTCTCGTGTACCGGTAAAGGAGATCGAGAATGATAATTACCGGTATCCTCGCAGTGAACATCAAGGATGAAGTTATGCAGTGTTCGTGCTATATAAGAAATGTTCATTGCATGCACCAAGCCGTACGTTTCTTACCAGTCCAAATAATTATTTCATTTATGGGTGAAAATGTATTATTATTTTTATTATTATAATTATTATTAATTATTATTATTAATTATTATTATTAATTATTATTATTCTTATTATTATTATTATTATTATTATTATTATTATTATTATTATTATTATTATTATTATTATTATTATTATTATTATTATTATTATTAAACAAAGCTGCAAAGGTATGGGGATCCCAATAGGCAACAGATTTTTGCTGACATTACAATTTGCCGATGATCAACCGGTTTTAGCGCAAGAAAAATTTGATATGGAATTCATGATAAAAAGGTTGAAAAACACATATGAATCATGGGGTCTCACAGTAAATTTACAAAAAACAGAATATCTGGCAATGAAAGAGAAAATTTTATATTGGAAGAAGGAATCCAAATAAAGCAAGTGAAACATACTAAATATTTAGGAATAATTCTGGATAACATTGAAGGTATGGGCAAAAAGAACATAAAACATAGAATTGAATTGAGTAGCAAAATAATATCATCGTTAAATTCCATATGGTGGGATAAGCATATTTGGAAAGACACAAAAAATATATTGGTAAAATATTGGTGGAATCTGTTGCAATGTATGGAAGTGAGGTATGCACAATCAATAAGTAGACTACAAGAATAGACTAATAGCTCTAGAAATGGATTATTTACGCAGAAGTGCCAGAAAGTCTACATTAGAACATGTCACAAATAAGGAAATTAGAAACATAATGGAAGCAGAAGAAAGCATAATTGAAAGAATTGAGGAGAAGAAATTAAAGTGGTTAGGATATGCTTTAAGAATGGAAGATGAGCGATGGCCTAAGCAACTATATGAATGGCATCCGAATAGAGAGAAATAAAGAGGGAGACCAAAGTTAACAAGGAAGGAAAACATGAAGACAGTAATGCAAGCTAGAGGGCTAGGCATCGAAGATGCCCAAAAAGGTAGGCTTTGGAGGTTTGACACGGGAAGACGGCAGCAGATGTAAAAACCCGAAGATAGATAGATTATTATTATTATTATTATTATTATTATTATTATTATTATTATTATATTATATATTTCCGGTTTTAATAATGCTGATACACTTTTCCGGCACCAATGATTTGTCTTCAATTTCGTTTTATAATTTTCCTCCATTCGTCTCTCTTATAATTCATTTCTTTCTTCTATTTCCCAGTCCTTCAAAGTTTCTCTAATCCCTTCGATCCACTTGAGATTTGGTTCTCATTTCATTCTCATTCCTGATGGAGGCCATTCCATTATTTTTTGGTAATCTTTCTTCCTCCATTCGCCTAATATGCCCATACCATTTTATTTGTTTTCCTTGGATAAATTCAAAATTGAGTTTTGTACATTCCTGTTCTCTTTTATAACTTCATTTCTAATTTTCTCTCTCTTTGATATCCTAGCAGATCTTCTCCAATAGTCCATTTCTGCTACCATTAATTTTTTTTTCACCTTATAATTTTAGTCCAAACCTCTGAACCACAAGCCGTAATTGTTTTAAAAATTTTAACTTTAGTTCCTCTTTTGATATGTTTATCCCATAATATTCCATTCAGGACAGATATTACATATATTCCTAAGTTTATTTCTGATATCATTATCAGTATCATCATTATTATTATCATTATTATCATTATCATTATCATTATTATTATCATTATTATTATTATCATTATCATTATCATTATCATTATCATTATTATTATTATTATTATTATTATTATTATAATTATCATTATTACTATTATTATTATTATCCTTAGGAAAAATACGCATTTAAAGATTAAGATGTTGAGGATAGAAATCGGTGCCGGAGAAAAATAATTTTGGGCTGAAAGAAAACTACGGTAATGTATGAAAAGTTTAAAAAGTAATATTTTTTAAAATTATTATTATTATTACTATTATTACGATTACTATTATTATTATTATTATTATTATTATTACTATTACTATTATTGTTATTACCTACTTACTTACTCACTGGCACTATTGAACCCGTAGGTTCATGGCCGCGCTGACATAAGCTCTCCATACATCCCTATCCTGAGATAATGCTTTCCAATCATTCCCTGTATAATCTACTTCCCTCAAATCATAGTTAATGTTATTCTCCCACCTCATTCTTGGTCTACCAACTGGGCGTTTTCCCTCTGGCTTTCCTACAAGAAGCTTCCATGCAAGTCTTTCATTCCCCATACGTGCAACATGTCCTGCCCATCGCAGTCTACGAGATTTAACAGTTCTTATTATATCTGGCTTCCTATAAAGACCATGTAGTTCATTGTTATGTAGTCTTCTCCAGTCACCTGTCTGTTCATCTCTCTTTGGTCCAAAAATTTTCCTAAGTACTTTATTCTCAAATACTTGTAATCTCCTTTCTTCCCTTAAAGTAAGAGTCCATGTTTCGCATCCATAAAATATAACTGGTAGAATAATAGTTTTATATATTATTGTTATTACTATTATTATTATTACTATTACTATTATTATTATTATTATTATTATTATTATTATTATTATTATTATTATTATTATTATTATTATTATTATTATTATTATTATTATTATTATTATTATTATAACTGGAATATGAACTTATGAAACATTTAAATGTATTTCCATATGAAATCGACAAAAATGTATAAAAACTGAATCGGATCTTCAAAAGTTTGCAAATGTTTTATTGTGAAACGTTATGGTACATTGAACTAAATTTCAGGTCTTAGTTTGATATCAATACTAGCAAAATTCAAGTCAGTTGCTGCTACGAACAGTTGGAGTATACATCACCGTACACAACAACAAGTAACGGAAACTCAACCTGCAGAAGATGGAAGGTAACTTCCGAAAGCGCTCCAGTTAATTTTATATACAATATATTAACAAGTTGAGGACGACGGCACCTACCAACAGGTACAATTTAATTTTTAACTTTCATCATTAGTTTGATAAACTGTAATTAAATAATAATAAATCTCTCAGCCCATCATATTAAAAAAAACTTTTGTTTGAAGTAAATCTATCGAAGTGTAACTACTTCTTGATTTTGAAAAGATAGTCACATTATACAATTTAGAGCTTGGTTTCTCAATCTGGAGCTACTACTTGTTGTAGCTACCCAAATTCCTCACGATTCTGGCCGAAATTCCACGAGAAACTTTTTTTCCCCATGCGGACTCTTTCCAGCGCAAATCCCGGATCTCTGCGCCAAGGAATTTTATGCACTATCGCCTGAAAATCTGTACGCTGATATTTACATTCTTTTAAACAGGACCTCAATCACTGTAAAATTGATCATTTTTACCATTTTATATAAACAGATAATTAGTTATTCCGTACTGACCATCTAGTGTCTGTTATTTTTATTTTTTTAGATGAAGGAAATGTCATAATTTATAACTTTCTTAAAAATTTCGCATGGAAGTATATTAATGTAAATTATAAACACGTTTAGTGGTTTTGGAGTACTTTTTATTTGCAGTACTAAGTAAATATTTACATAATTTTCTCACATGTAATATACAGCCTTATATCCAAAGCGTAAGGTTAGTATTACACCAAGTTAACTTCGCACTGGCTGAAGCGAAGAGATTTAGCGCTAGTGTCGCCCAACTACTGAATCTGTGGAAGGGATGTAGGAGAAAACTGTACATCCGATCATGTACTGAAATGGTTCAGTTTTAAGTGTGGGCGGAGAATCCCTAAACACGTGTGAAAGATCTTAACATGGTTGTCAAATTAGCCATTTAAGCACCGAACACTCAAGCGGTCGGATCATTTAAAATCACAGTATTTGTGATTTCTCCGTTACCAGCCTCACAATAAATCACAAGTGGCAACATGTAACGAGAAGGGACAGCCCATTCCTACATGTAACCCCAAAGGTACGTACACATATGCGCGCCGCGAACACGCGCGGCGCATGCGCGGACCGCGCGCTGCTCGTGTTATGTTCGTCGAAATTATTAATTTCAACGAACCTCCTGCGATCCATAAGAAACCCACAAACCTTCAGTAGACATTTTGCAGAGACAAAGGCCTACACTTGGTCATTCCATATTAAATTATTTTCTTCTATCAAATCTATTTATTTTCTTCTGGATGGGTGACTGTATACCAGATTACATTGTCAAATAATTTCAAAAGTACAATCACTTCAAAAATGTTTTTAACCAAATATTGAAATTTTATTTTAAAAAATTGAAAAATATAAAGGAATATTAAATGTTTACTAAAATATGAACATTTCGCCAAAATATTATGAAGTAGGAAAAAATATGTTGGTCTTATTTGATTCTACAGATTATAAAATGTAAAGATACTCTATGGTGCAACAACAATTGTTATAGAACGCAAAAATAGTATTATAATATATTAATTTTAATATCAACATAAGTACAATTTACAAATGTAATACATTACAAAATTATGTATAGTACCAGTATTATTTTATTCTTTGGCATATTTTTCATTTGAGTGAATTTTTTAAGTAGATTGCTGTCGTTGTTTAAAAGGTCATGAATTTTTCACAAGAATTTGTTAAATTATATTTCACACACAAAATAACATTCAAAGTCTCAACACTCAATTACGATTTTTTTTATGTCCACACTTTATTTGCCAAACAATGGTGGTCGAATCAGCAATGTAAACTTTGATAAGCAGTTCTCAACAATGATTTGCTATTATTAAAGTTTAATATTATAAAATTAACAAAAATAATATAAAACTCATATCCTGGCGAAATAGCTACATGGGCGCCGAAAACCGTATATTCCCTTTCCGTTCTCCCGTCGTTCCCTAGCTTGTTGTGCATTCTTTCCAAAAAAATCGGGACTTTTTTTAAAAATGCTACGGGACGCGGGATTAATTGTTAAAAATCGGGACTGTCCCGCCAAAATCGGGACGTCTGGTCACCTTACACAATACGCGTATTACGGGTATGTGTTTGTATATTCTATTGTTTTGTGATACTTCATTCATAACATTATTAAATGAACGTGTTTAGTACACATGAAAAAAACATATAACATTGAAAAAAAAATATAGGCATGCTGTAACAATATTGTGAAATCATTTTTTTTAATTCCTTAGAGTAAAAAAAATATCGATAGACATCAACGTGCACACTGACCTGACGATCTTCACTATTTATTGTAGCGCCAAACCAACAATACTAAGTTATGTGTCAACAATATAACAATATTTTCTTTTCTCTCGCCGTAGGAAGGAAGTAAAGTAATTATCTTCTTCCTGCATGTATCCGGAGAAATATCCGTTTTATCTCCTATTTCCCTCCAGGCATCTCCTTTCAATGATTTTTTAAATGATCCTTATGTTGAGGATCCCACAGTAATTATTTGTTTCTATAAAGATGAATAAGTTTTAATATGTTTCCCTCTGACCACTCCATACTCAAATAATAATAAGGTGCGCGCCGAAAACAACAAACCTCTCAAGTACCCGTCCAAATCTAAACAGCGAACCATCAAAGCGTTCGTGGAAAAAACCGACAATGAGTGGATCGTGGTGCGCCGCATGTTTGCGGCGCGCGCGCACCTTAAAACCCCGTACAAATCTGACGAACATGGTGCGCGCGAGCGGCGCGCAAGTGTGTATGTACCTCAATAGTGACAGGGTTGTCAAATTAGTAATTTTGCCCATGACCGCCTAGAAGGACGGACCATTAAAATCCATTGTACTTGTCAGCTCTCTACCTGCCTGACAAATAACATATAATAATAATAATAATAATAATAATAATAATAATAATAATGCTTTATTTTAGCTGGCAGAGTTAAGGCCATAAGGCCTTCTCTTCCACTCAGCCAGCGAATAGTAAAGTTATACAAAAAATTACATACATATTACAATTTTAAGATATTAAAATGCAGACTAAACAAAATACAAAGATGATGTGATCTAATACTAGCTAATACTAACAAAAACATAGAATATAATAAAATTTAAATTATGTAAAATAAAGTAAGTAGCTTCCTAGATAACTATTAATGGAATGCTCTATATAGTTGTTATGCAGTTAATGTTTTCATTGTGTCGAACTTAAGATATCAGTTAATTTGGATTTAAATAATGATAGCGATTGACACTCCCTGACATGACTGGGAAGTGGGTTCCATGCTCTAGTCATAGATATTGTGTAAGATTCAGAGTATAGACAGGTCCTGTGTTGTGGTATCAAAAGTAAAGAAGAGTCTTGTGATCTTGTTCCTAAATTGTGATGAGCCGATACATTTTGGAAACGTGTTGTTAAATAACTTGGTAAATATGTGTGCAGAATTTGGAATAGTAAGGTATGTGAATGTAAAGGTCTTCTATCATTTAGGCGTAGCCATGATAAGGTCTGAAATGAAGGAGACACGTGGTCATAACGACGGAGATTGAAGATAAATCGAATGCACGCATTATGAGCACGCTGTAGTCTGTCAGATAGATCAGTTGTCAGATTAGTCAGTAATATGTCGCAGTAGTCAAAGTGTGGCATTATAAGTCTGTACAAGTATTTGTTTTAATTTTGTAGGAAGGAAGTTTTTAAAACTACTTAGGGAGTGAAGAATTGAGAACACTTTCGTGCAGGTATTATTCACCTGGATTTTCCAGTCTAGGTGTTGGTCCAAGTAAATACCCAGATTTTTTACTACTGAGCTGTAGGGGATGTTTTTGTCACTTAGGAGAATGGTAGGGATATTTTCGTAATTTATAATGCTTTGGATTCGCCGATGTCCTATAATTATGCACTGTGTCTTGTCAGCATTTAGATTAAGAGGACAGGAAGTGGCAACTTAGTAAGGAAGAGAAAGACAGTACGTTAGTTTACATATTTTCCGCCTTCACAGATTACTTGATGGAGTAATAGAATGTATGTTCCTTCAGATGATTTATTTAATACATTATCTTAACTTTCGCAGTCATTGTACTGATCTAAACGAACTCCCGGTCGCTGTCGTTTGCATTATACTCTAGCGCTTTTGTTTATTCCCAGGAATACACCAAATTCCACCGTAGAAGTAACGAGACTGGGAAGCTCGGGGAGTGAATGTGAACTTGACCGGCTCTAAATGAGACTTATTTATCTTTACTGAGTTAAACTAAACTCACAAAGTATATGAAAACTTAAAGTTCGTTTTACACATATTAACTCCACATCGCGACGGGCCTAGAAGATCCTTGGCTTACCATTGGCTGCTGATCTCACATTCACATTTGCTAATTACAGAGGCGATCCATTATTAAGTTGACAGCGAACTGACATGTTAGAATGTTAGTTACTCCAGCCATTTTAGCTGGTTGTCCCAACCAGGAGCCGATAGGTGAGCATAGGTTCCATACAATTTAATGACAAAGTATCTTTCTCCATAGGAAACTCTAACCAGCGCACATCCCGTAGATCTACACCAAATCATTACGCATGAGACCCATATGCCAGATCATTATGCCTGAGATACATATGCCATATAATTATGCCTGAGACCCATATGCCAGATCATTATGCCTGAGACCCATATGCCAGATCATTGTGCCTGAGACCCATATGTCAGATCATTATGCCTGAGACCCATATGCTAGATCATTATGCCTGGTAATATTGTAAATAACATTTGAAATAATTTTATTTTAGCAGTAAATTACAAGATGTGCAACTAATTAAGGCAAATTTTAGATAATGTTACATATAGTATATAATTCTGTTTGTTTTTGTCAGAGCAATTTAAAAAATAGATAACCCTATACCCGTCTCCTGCTTAATGCCAGGTCGAGAGATGAGGTGAGATGAGATGAAGTCGCTATTTTTCAAAATATCTAATATATACACGAATGTCAGCTGACTAGACATGTTGTATTAAAGCAGGAGCAGATGAAATGAAATAAAAACAAAATGGATTATATTGGTATGGAGAAGTGATGAAATGAAGTTTTTGGCAGAGGAAAACACGAGATACTCTCTAAACGTCGACAGCTAAAGATAAAATATTAACTTAGTTTTACTTCACTGTATTATAACAATTATTATGAATTGGCAATTACACATGAGTGTATGTATAGGCCCTACTTGTTAAGATAATAAATTATCAATTTAGGTTTAAAAAGCAAAGATCAAATTTGTATGGTAAAATTAACATAATTGGTGGAAACTATGTGCAATTGCAGTTGTTAGTGACAACAAATGGAAAATAAAAAGGCGGCATAAAATTCACAGAAAACAATCATAACGTTTCGTTTTTGTGAAGTTTTCTTTTATTTTGCTAAAAGAGAAATGTTAGAAAGGAGCAAACAATTATTTTGAAGACGTAGCGAACCGTGAAAATACAGCTCTGGAGTTGTGATATGATGGGGAAGGCTCCGCGGTCTATAGTGCATTCTAAAATAGAGTCTTAGCAGAGAGAGAGAATGTCAACTAAAATAATAGAAGACAGATGTTTAGGCTCTCTCTAAAAATAACATAAAAATATGAAGACTTAAAATATCAGCAGAAATGGTTGTGTTGGTATCGCGAGGCAGTGAACACATAACTATGAAGATCCTTGTATCTAAGCTAAAAGGAAACTAATGCAATATACAATGTTTTCAGATCGAGCCCATACTATAAAAAATTCTGATTTTAAATCATAATTTATGTTACTGTTGTAGTAAATGTTTTAGAAAACTATTTGAAAGCAAGCAATATGGTAACATAAGTCTTGTAAGAAATTTGTCTACACTCAATATTATCTTGAGAAAACTTCAACCATGGCAACGAGAAAAATAAATTGTCCTCAAATGTTGACATGAACATCCAAGTGCAATCTTCTTCTGCGCTTGGCTCTAGGGTCCTATAAGAACCTTGGCTTCCTTTATAACATCTGTCCAATCTTCTCTATTCCTAGGTTTCTGTCTCCATCTTTTAGCCTTAAGTTGTCTTAAGTCTTCCTCAACTTTATCCAACAATCTTAGTTTTTGTCTTCCAACCTTTCTTCTTCCTTCTGGTTTCCCTTCTAAAATCCTTCCTACATTTTTCCCCTGATCCAACCTCAATATATACCTTACCCATTCGAGTGTCTTTCTTCTAATATATCCTATCAGATCTAAATTCCTGTATAATTATTTCATTTCCTTTATCGTTCTAATTCTCCGTGTATCATGCTCACGTACTGTTCCATATATTTTTCTTAGTAATTTTCTTTCTCATGTACGAAGGGGTGTTTTCGATCTCTGTTAACGATTTGCCAAGTAGATTGTGACGTTAGAGTGTGAGTCATCAGGACAGGAGTGTGCGAGGTGATCAACCAGTCAGTGTGCTGATTCTGTTACACTCGCACGCGTGTTGCTCTCATAATGCCAAAGAAGATAGACCCGTTTTGTGAAGGGTACATTACTGCACTTTCCGACGCTAATTATAGTTATTCCGCGATTATTGAGGCTTGAAAAAACGTAATGTTATGGTATCAAAGTGTGGAATTAGCTCAGTGCTTAATAAAAAGGGAAAGGTTCGCTTGGGATTAATTCTAAAAGGAAACAAACGGGAAAATCCAACACCTGCTACTATCCGCATCCCAGATGTAATCAGAGAGGTCAAGGTCCTTAACCCTGCCACACAAAAGGTGATTACGAACAAATTGTGAATATCTCTTAAAACTGTAAACACCATAATAAACAAAGATTTAAACATGGAGAAGCGCCACAAAAGCAGGGTTCATATATTGTTGCCACGTCACATTGCCGAATGCCGTATCAACAGCAGTAAACTATGAAAAGCACCTGGCAGGAGAAAAATGGAAATTTTTTGTCACACTTGATGAAGCATATGTTTATCTAGTAGACCGCAACAAACCCCGGGCAATTTACTATACAGAAAGGGGTGAAAAAAATTCAAACGTGGTATGTCGAATGCAGAGAAAGTTTCTCCAATGGATTTATGGTCATCGCGGGATATTGCTACAATGAAAACCTGACCATTCGTAGAGTAGCTAAAAGGACAAAAATCAACTCCCAGTACTACCAAGAAGACGTTCTCACTCCAATTTACCCGACTGAAATCCCAGCTCTCTATGGTACGGACAAAAACCAAGTGTGGGCGCACCAAGACAAGATCTCCAGTCACACTTCGGGTTCAACCCTGACATTCCTGGAGAAATGAAGCAGGAAACTGGAATACATGCTATTCTATTCAGCAACATCCCAGTGAAGTCTCCTGATGCATCACCGATGAACTTTGTGTCTTTGGACTCTTCAAAAGGGCACTGTCCTCGAACAATAGACGATCTCTGGAAAGCATATAAAGAGGAGTGGGAACTTTGAGACATGGCTCTGCTGCGTAAGAGTCTTCTGCAGCGGAAACTCCGATGCCGAACCATAGCTCGGGTGAAGAGCCATTAATTAGAGCATGCTCGATGGTGGAGACACGGCTATTCTTAAGGTAAAACTTAAAAATCATTTATCAGAGATCAGGAACAACTCTCCGTATTTAATAAGAACTTATATTTTTCTGATAATGTCCATGTTTCGCTTCCATACATAACTAACTCTTGGTTTCAGTATCATCTTATATGTTTTAAATTTTACTAACCTACGAATTGTCCTTGACTTACTTGATTTAATGTATAGAAGCATCTATTCCCATTGTAATCCTTGATTGAACCTCTTCACTTAATTCATTTCTAGAGGTAACCCGGGTATTTTAAATTAATTAAAATAATTTCCCAGTACACTAGTATCAAATACAACCATATCACCAACTGGTTCATATATTTTTTCCTATATAAGAAATATGGTATTTATTATACGAAATCAGTCTGGAAACAATTGATGTGTAATAGATATAATTTACACCATGCATGCTGTAAACGGTACACGTTATATAGTTTACTGATATTAGAGTATAAATTACTGATCAACAAATGTTTTAATAGGTCTAGGCGTTGATTGTTGTTCTTATAGGTTTTTCCCAAAACAATGTTTGTGTCATTCTAAAGTTTTAGGAAAGAGAATACTTGTTTCACCCCAATAAATAACACTACTGAGTTAATATGCGGTTACCTATAAAATCATATGCACAGCGAGCACAAAGAAGAAGAATTTAATTTACGTGCGATGCACGATATCAGCGCAGAATCTGGTTCATTGTATAACCGGAAAAGTTACCTTATGTAATAATAATAATTTGGGGATTGTTTTTATTTAATTTTAATTTTAAAAAATGATTTCAATAATTTAAAACTAAATATTATTTATTTTGTAATGTTAAATATAATAGATGATTTTTGTAACACCGATGTGATATGCAACAATGATTACGTTCACATATATTGTTATGATAAACAATAGATACTGAATTCACAGACAGAAGTCTACGACAAAAGAATGTTCAAATAATGTGGTCTTAAGTCGGCCGAACATTAAAAAAAATGATAGGGTATCGAGAAATGAAGACGGACGTATCGTGTTATTTCTTGATTATGTCATTACCAATCAGAAACTGACAACAAGATAATTAGCAACAAAGAAGAAGAAGAGATGGCTACAAGAATGGGACAAAGATAGACGCCATTGAAAGATTTCCATATAAAAGTTTAAATACTAGTGTATTAATGAATTAAATTAATTCAGTATAGGAGAAAAACAAAAATAAAAGTGACGTGAGGCTAGTGAACTAAAAGTATACCACAAATAACTTAATAGTGCCGTAATATTTAAATAAATACAATAGCATATAAAGAAATGAATATATGAATATTATATTAATTCGTATTTATAATTTCATACTATTAAAATAATATTTAAAGTGAGAAAAATCCTTATATAATATAATTGAAATAAAATAGGGAAACTACCAAGTTAAAGATATATATTATATTTATAGTCATCAGATCAAATGATAGAAACGATAATAAGTTTCATCTTTATTGCCAAATATTATTTAAATAACTAATTTATTGAAGAATTGAATGTTTTATTTCATAACAAAATAATATTACTCACCATAATTGCGTTTATCAACAGCTCCCCTGAGAAAGATATACATGTTGGTGAAAATAAATAAACGGACTGAATATCATATTTAATAAAAGAATTATATTACATAACACCGTTGCAAACGTTGGTGCCACAACGTGGTCCAAAAAGAACCAACAAGCCCCGTTGCAACTGTGAGAGTTGTTCATTGCGATACTTTCACCGTTAACATGAGTGATTGCTACTTTTTTTAGTTCCATGCTTATATACAAGACCAGCCATGTCTTCGACCACAGGCGAAAGTAAATCAAATCGATTATTAGAAGAACTTTGATATAATTTCATATTGAATGGGAAAAAATATACTATGTTAGTTACGTTTTTTCACATATCAGAGATTACGAGAGGAACTTAAAATTGCTCGAACAGCACTGCTGTATAACAAAACTCAATCGTTACATCATTAAATAAATAAGGAGGGTATATACTAGAACATTTACCATTTAATCGTTGCTTGAAGATACGTGTAAAATGATTATAAGCATCAATGTATTATTTCACAAAGTACAACATAAAACATTTAATAAGTTATTTTTAAAAAATGCCAGTCTCCCAATGCTACACCTTTACGAAAATACCTTTTTTTCTGAACATTACAATAATGCTATATTGCAAATACGTCAATCTGTGGCTGAATATAAATTTTGGATAACACTGAGCAAAAAAAATAAACTTTTTTGTCTCGAAGAACAATATATGACTCTGATAGTATTTTGTCTCCTGAATTAAAATATAATATCGGGTTTTCTCCATCACGAAAGATTTCCGAGAGACAGGAACTTATAATATCAAACACTTTAATATTTTCTACATTCGTAACTACACAATATTCGAACATTTGGACTCACCTAGAAAATAATAAATGATGAATTTCTGCTATGTTTCGCCAGTGGAGCATCCCTCTTGATGGTCCAACAATAATCGGCGAGAATATTAGGATTCGATTTGCCTTGATATCTTTTTTCCATAGCTGAAATCTCCTGAGTTAGCTCAATTGGTTTTATTTTACAATGGACAAATGGACAAAAAATGTTTATTAAAAATAATTATTTAAATACATTAATTGAAATTGAAATTAAAAAAACTGTAGGTGATGGAGAAATTCCGAATACATATTTGAAAACACGTTACAAAACTGCATTAATTAGAACTATTGGTACTCATGAGACAAAATCATGTTGTCCAGTGTAATTAAAAAGCAGGTTTCCGTCGGGGGGTTTGTTACAAATGTAGCTCTGGAAGTACTTTCGGCAAAGAAATTTAATATATAATTTCTATTAACTTCTGAATTTATTTAAAAGGTAAACCTAAAAGCATTTTCGACATTTTTTCAGAAGTCCCAACTCCTTTGAAAAAACGTTAAACTCAAAATATACAAAACTATTTTTCTACCAGTTATATTATATGGGTGCGAAACATGGACTCTTACTTTAAGGGAGGAAAGGAGATTATAAGTATTTGAGAATAAAGTTACTTACTTACTCACTGGCACTATTGAACCCGTAGGTTCATCGCCGCGCGGACATAAGCTCTCCATACATCCCTATCCTGAGATAATGCTTTCCAATCAATCCCTGTATAATCTCCTTCCCTCAAATCATAGTTAATGGTATTCTCCCACCTCATTCTTGCTCTACCAACTGGCTGTTTTCCCTCTGGCTTTCCTACAAGAAGCTTCCATGCAAGTCTTTCATTCCCCATACGTGCAACATGTCCTGCCCATCGCAGTCTACGATACTTAACTGTTCTTATTATATCCTATGAAGACCATATAGTTCATGGTATGAAGTCTTCTCCATTCACTTGTCTGTTCATCTCTCTTTGGTACTAAAATTTTCCTAAGCACTTTATTCTCAAATCCCTCAATGGTGTCGTGGTGGAGTGGCTTGCGTGGTTAAATGAGCCTGAGAGCTATGCCGGTGGTAGCAATCCAGCCGATAGGGTTACCCATACCGGATTGGTCGAAGGTGATAAGCTATACGAAAAAAGTACCTTGATCGAAACAGTGACGATCTTTCACCGAAAAATACAACCGACAAGAAATGCGGTCATGGGTAAAACTGGGGTAAAATTTTCCGGAGGTCAAATAGTCCCCCATTTGGTTCTCCGGGTGGAGACTAGTTCAGGGAACCCATGCCAAAGACAGGGAATGATTGGAAAGCATTAGCTCAGGATAGGCATATATGGAGAGCTTATGTCCGCGCGGCCATGAACCTACGGGTTTGATAGTGCCAGTGAGTAAGTAAGCAACTTTATTCTCAAATACTTGTAATCTCTTTTCCTCCCTTAAAGTAAAAGTCCATGTTTCGCACCCATATAATATAACTGGTGGAATAATAGTTTTATATATTTTCAGTTTTACGTTTTTTGAAAGGAGTTAGGACATCAAGAGTCTCTGCAATGCATAATAGCACGCATTTCCAGAATTGAGCCTATGTTTAATTTCTTTGTGCATCTCTTTTCTATTTGTGATTATTGTTCCCAGGTATTTGAATTCACCCACTTCCTCAAAATTTCCGTCAATTGTCATTAGCTGTCCATTTCCATTATATAATGTATTTCTACGTGTGACCTTATATTTAGTTTTATCGATATTTACTTCCAGTCCTAATTTCTTGGTGTTACTCAATAGTGTGTGCGTGTTGTTCTTTAGTATCTCCTCGCTATCGGCCAATAATACTACATCGTCAGCATAAACTAACAGCTTATTAATAACATTGAGTTGTAAGCCTTCCTCATTCTCTAAAGATTTAAAGGCATGCTCTAGTACAAAATTAAATAGTAGAGGAGATAGAGCATCTCCTTGCTTCAACCCATTCTGGATTTCAAAAGTGTCCGAAAACTGTTTGCCTACACGCACCCTACTCTTTGTGCCATTTAGACACATTCGTATAAGTCTAACTAACTTTTTAGGAATTCCGAACCCCAGCAGGATACTGTACAACGTCTCCCTCTTCATTGAATCATATGCTTTTTTCAAGTCTACATATAGTTGATTTACAGTAACATTATATTCCTATTTCTTTTCTAAAATCTGTATTATACTAAAAATCTGATATGTTGTAGATCTGTTTCTTCTAAATGCACATAGATGGTCTCCTAGAATGTCATCAATATAGGGAGTAATTCTGTTACTAATATATTTGTTAGAATTTTGTACGAAGTTGAAAGTAATGAGATGCTCCTGTAGTTGTTGCAATGAGTTTTATCTCCTTTCTTATAAATTAGTACGATAATTGATTCCTTCCATTCATCTGGAAGAGCTTCTTTTTCCCAAATCATACTAAGCAACCAGCGTATCTTGTCCATAAATTTTTCTCCTCCTGATTTTATCAGTTCTGCTGGGATCTCATCTGAACCTAATGCTTTATACATCTTCAATTTTTCAATCGCCATTTCAACGTCTAATGCACTTGGCTCTGCGACTAGCATTTCTGCTGTCTCTAAAGTATCCTCCTCAATGTCCTGTTCTGTATGTACATTTAATAGCTGATTAAAGTAACTTTTCCATCTATTTAACATACTCCTGGAATCTGCAATGATATCCCCATTTTTATTCCGAGTTATGTTTGTTCTAGCCTGACACCCTTTCTTCTCTGTACTTATTCCCTGATATAATTCTCTAATGTTCCTATTTTTTGCATTCATTTCAAGATCATTAATGGAAAAAGCCGTACTGGCTGTAATGTATAATTCCCAAATGTCTTCTTAATAAAAGAGCCGCCATTTGCAAGATAGAAGCATGGCTTCGTAGCATTTGGTGGACGGGAATTACAATGTATATAGAGAAGTATTTGCGTTTAGATCGGTACTTGCTCAGGTAGCTCAGTTGGTACAGCACTTGGTCTAGAAAACCAAGGGTCCCGGGTTCAAGTCCCGGTCTGAGCGTATAATTTTTGTCTTCAAATATGATTTATCCATCATTGAGATGTACGAAATCAATAATAAAAATATAATTAATCTCCTCTCTCAGATATTCCGTCTTTTTACCCTTTAATACTCTGGTGGTTTCCCGTCTAATACTACTCAATTGCTCTAAATTTACCTCATTTGGCTCGTATAACCATTTCATTTTTGCTAGCTTTCTTTTCTTTATAATGTTGGCACATTCCTCATCAAACCATATCTTGTTTTGCCTCTTTTTTTTAAACAACCAATGCTTTCTGATGCTGACAATTTAATATTATCTCTTATAGCCTCCCATTCTTTATTCATATCACTTTCTTCTTCGTTTGCTGCATTATCATCTGAAGATTCCAGTACTTCAAATCTATTAGCAATTTTGATTTGGTATTCTTGCCGCATTTCATCATTTTTCAAGTTTTTTAATTCAAATTTTACAGAATCATCTTTAGCGTTTGTTCCTCTCATAAGCGATAGTCGTTGTCTGATTTTCACTCTGACCAGATGATGATCAGAATTGCAGTCTGTCCCTCTAACTGATCTAACATTGATGATGCTACTGTGCCAGCGTTTATCCACTAACACATGATCTATCTGGTTCCGAGTTTCTCCATCTGGAGACGTTCAAGTGTATCATGAATATCCTTAAGCTGAAATGTTGTGCTCTTAACAATGAGATCCTTTGATGTGACGAAGGTGACTAATCTAACCCCATTGTCGTTACTATCTTCAATAAGACTGAATTTGCCTATTGTTGGTTTGAATATATCTTCCCGCCCCATTAAAATTTCCTAAGACAATTTTCATATGATATCGTCAAAGGCTATCAAATAAGCATTCTAATTCTTCATAGAACTTATCCTTGATCTTGTTATCTTTATTTTATGTGGGGGTATGTACATTTACAATTATAAAATCATGTTGTTTACCCTTTAGAATTATGTATGTTACCCTATCACTAACAAACTTAATATCTCGGATAGCGGATAGGATCCTCTTTCTGACTAAAAAACCTGTTCCAAATGCAGGTCTTTCTGCAAACCCGTAGTATAATGCAAAGCTTCCTGATTCCTGACTACCTTCTCCTGGCCACCAAACTTCCTGTAAAGCGACTATATCCAAGGGCGATTTATCTAATTCCCGCGTTAATACCTCTAGTGTCCCGCTATTGTATAAAGTCCTAACATTCCATGTTCCTAGGAACATGTCCCTGTGTTTGAGCCTTTGGCATGGGTTCGCAGAAGTACTCCCCGCCCGGAGAACCGAATGGGGGACTATTTGACATCCGGAAAGTTTTACCCCAGTTGAACCCATGTCCGCATTTCTTGACGGTTGTATTTTTACGGTGAAAGATCGTCACTCTTTCGACCAAGGTACTTTTTTCGTCTGGCTTATCACCTTCAACCAGTCCGGCATGGGTAACCTTATCGGCAGCAATGCTAACGCCGGCATAGCTCTTAGGATCATTTAAGCACGCAAGCCACTCCACCACGACAAGGTAAAGATACCATAAGACTACTGGCTGTAATTATTACAACTCCAAGCATAATTAAAATTTGTTTTATTGTAATATTATTAACATTATCACAATAAAATTAACATTAACACAATCATCATTATAATTATCATTTTCATCATTATGTCTGCAGAATGGATACCAACATATCGCATACGAGAAATCTGAACTATCGACCAAGTGGAGGAAAAAGAGATCGGGGTCGCTCACGAAAGAGATCGACACAGCAGCTATAACACTAGGAGCCGGAACGAACCAAAAAGTTTTAATCCTTGAAAGAAGAAGGAGATTAACATCATCATTCATAGGATTATCACTAACATGATCATCATTATAATAATAATTATTATTACCATTAATATCATTACTACTGCTATTATAATTATAATAATTATTTTTAAAATTACAAATTAAATAACCACCGCTTAAAAATAAATGAACAAAAGAAAAATGCTATGTCCATAAATGTAAATTTTAGGCACGCACTGTAAAAGTTTCATTGCATTAAGTTTTATAAAACACTTGCTAATACCCGACGGGCGCTGCTACTCCTAAATACATTTTAATGTGTTTTTACCACCAGCCGTGCGCTGTTATACTTGCCCGGGAATCTGCTTATCCCAATCTTCTTGGCATCAATAAAAGACAAAAATGGTTATTGTAAGTTATCCGTAGAAGATAAACATATGATGTCGCGGATTTTGTTGTGGAGTTTTTTTATATATTCAATTCTGTGTACATTAATTGTGTGCATTTGTTATGGTGTTGGCAGCGTAAGCCATTTAAACGTAAAATTAGGGACTTTATTTCACGTTTTTCACTAAAAAGGGTGCTTTTTAGGGGTGATGGCGTTGACAATTACAACTCGTTTTTATCCTATATTCATCCCCGGAATCTCCTGAACATTTTTCAAAAAGCCCAATCTCAATCGGATGAACGGTATGGCAGAGCACGCATACCCGGGAATTTACTTATCCCGATCTTCTTAGAATCAATGAAAGACAAAAATGGTTATTGTGAGTTATCCGTAAAAGATAAACATATGCTGTCGCGGACGTTTTTGTAGATTGTGTTGAGATATTCAATTCTATGTACATTAATTTGGTATATTTGTTATGGTTTAGGCAGCGTAAGCCATTTAAGCGTCAAAATAGGGACTTTATTTCACGTTTTTCAGTAGAAAGGGTGATTTTTTAGGAGTGAAGGATTTGAATATTATAACTCTCTTATAGGCTACGTTCATTCCTGGAATCTCCCAAGCGTTTTGCAAAAAAAAAACATCAAAATCGAATCAACGTTATGGTCGCGCATAGAATACGAACTGACAAACAAACAAACAACCATTGATTTTTATATACTAGATTAAATTGCATTTAAATAGACAAATAAAAATTGCTCTGACGTTTTAAGAATAATATTTATAACATTCCCTATTGTTATTTTAAGTGTTGTAACAAAATAACTAATGTAACTAAAAAGTCTGTGGGTATTAATTAAGCAGATGATAAAAAACAAACTAAAAAAAGCAGGAAACATGATTTCAATTACTGTTCACTCCTAGTAACGCTAAATATCTGGGTTGAATGTAAATTGTTTACATGCTTCCTTTTAGCTCCAAATTATTCATGTAAAGAGAAGACAAAAGACGTGGCTGTGGGAAGGAAGGGTTTGAGAAGGTGAAAGACAAGTGATGGATGAGCCCACGCAATGGTCCGCACCGAAACACTCAACAATGTCGTTTGCTTCAAGTTAGTTCGTGAAAGTCTTTCTATTTCCTCTTCTGTTCAGCTCTCTTCAATTCTTTCGTCATTTCTACATTTACAATTTCTGTCCTCTTCGTTTATAGTCAATAAAAACTCTGTCAATTTTCATTACTTTTTCTTTAAAAAATTCTCTCACTCTTTGTAGCGATTAATATGATAGGAGACATATAAACTAAGATACAACCCTAATATGCATAAATCTGAAACTAAAATGTTCCGAAATATATTAAATTGTTATTAAAATTAAATAAATCTATAAATAATGAATATAGAATATATTACTAATATCGCTATAAAATATGTATGTGGAAAAGTAGAAATATATCCAGGTAAAAATTCCACGTACATTTGTCTAGAATAAAATACTGTAAAACGCTACCTGCTATACAAATGACAAATAAAGAGGTATTGTCAGAACTTTACCTACTACGCAAGTTACAAATAATATAGGAACACAAAAAAGGGTATTGTCAAAAGAATATAACTAATTCCAATTAGCAGTCTATACAAATTCCAAGAAATAAGGATATATAAAAACTACCTGGCTAGTACAGACAACAAAAGACATTGATTCACCTTAAGAAAAGATAATCTCTTAATATTGACAGTTTACAAAGAAACTGATAAACATTTATCTATTAAATATCAAAGAACCAATTTACCCAGTTCTTAGAAATGTTATACATACTAGTAAATAATATTATTGTAACATAAATATATATTAAATTGTAAGGAGTGGATTCCAGAAAAAAAAGGAGGAGCCACCGCCTTTATAAGCGAGAACTTATATTAAAAACTATCACTCTCAGTGACTCTGTGATCAGTGTTGAAACATAGTAGATCTGCAGACCGCGATCTCCGATTCTGTTAACAATCACTAACAGTGACTCTGTGATATGTTGGAACATCGTAGACCTGCAGACCGCGATCTCCGATTCAGTTTAAATATTAGATTCGTCCGAGAAATAGTTAACTTTAAAGTTATAGTCCGTTAAGCATTCGGACTCTTAGAAATTATCTGATACAAGCACGAGTAGTCTTCGAAATACTTCATCAACGCACCAAATGGCGCCCATCGAGTCAAACACCCACGTATGAATCTCGAAATGACGCCAACGTGTCTTAGAGTCGATTAAAAGTTCTATTAGCATCAACGTATAATCACGAACCCAAATAAACTCTGATTTAAATAAACAATAACGACTTCCAAAGTATTTCTGTACGAATTCGGAGAAATTTAAACTAAAAATTTAACTGCAAAAGTGTAAATTTGTGAAATTAACCACGTGGACATCACTGAACTCTATTTGTCAGCTTACAACAACGAAATATTCGAAAATCGCTACATATATCCAACGAAACTGCTCTAGACATTAACATATCGTAGTGAAAATTTCCTCGTCACCGCTACTTGTATACAATTAAATTGATCGCCGTGTGCAAATAAACAATCGTCAAGGTATCACGACAACACGACATCACGTAGATGAAAGAGTGGGCCAGCACATAAGCGAACCAGAAATCCAGCGGACAAGAAAACCAGCAGCAACACCTACACGTGGTAACTATTGTCCAGCATCACATCAACAAACCAGTACAAAAAAATTTAAGTGTGTATATTTTTGTCTATATTTCTCTCTACATGGCTCATATCGTTAATTGTAATATTTGATTGTGTTTAACTTTAAATGCCCAGATGAATCAGAGTTAACTAGATCTAAAACAAACTCTAAATAATTTAAATCTATGCTTTTCCGCAGTTCAAATAAGACAAAAGTAAATAAAATCAATACTAACATGTCTAACAATCATGAAGATACCTCCCAACAAAATGAAATAGATTTTCTAAATAATGAAACTAACTTGGCTAATAACACTGTTGAAAATTCAGAACCGATCATGAGTAACGCTAATGCAAACATACCAGGTCCTCCTAATACACCTACCATAGATATGACCATGTTTCTACATGCCATAAATAATCTAACAACCGAAGTTCGGGATTCTAAATTTGAGTGTAGAGAAGAAAGAAGTAAAATACACCAAACAATCAAAGAAAATAACCAACAAATAAAAGTTGATTTAACTAATGCCCTCACAACTAAAATTCAAGAGAGTAACGAAAAGCCAAAAGCTGAAATAAACTCATCCATGAATAATATTTCCTCTGATTTATCTGGAAAAATAAATTCCGTTGCAAAACGAATTATATAAAACTAATAGTGAAATTGATGACATTAAAGTTGTGCAAGAGACGATTCAATTGGTTATCACTGCCGAGAGTAAAGAGCGCGAAGAACAAAATGATCAAATGAAAAAAACGTTCCAAGACGCGATTTCTGACCAAAACAGTAACATTGCCGACATAAACAAACAGAGCGAAGAACGCGCTAAGAAATTGACCTCAACCCAAGAAGAGTTCTCTAAAACAATAAATGAGATGAAAGAGAAAATCAATGAATTACATTCCCCCGCTAACGTGAACCACACCGCGGTACTAGCAAGAGAACAACTGAATCGTTCTTGCACAGACAACCAAAGCAATATTTCAGGAGAAGCTGAAATAATAAATAACCAATTTTCGGACATTACTTCAGCTACTTCAATACATAATTTAGGCACTAATAACAGGGTATATAACACGCCCATGTATCAAGGATTGTTAGATTTACCACTGCCGAAATTTAATGCCAATAACGGGACTAATCCCATCCAATTCCTCAACGATGTGGATAATTATTTGAAAATAAAAGGAATTCCGCAGGAACATTACATATATGTGGTCAAAAATTGCTTAGAAAAAGAAAGCAGAGATTGGTTTGAGATCACATTATCTGATAGTACTTCCTACGACACATTTCGTAGTATATTCAGAAATAAATTCTTCGGAACCGATCAACAACACAAAATACGGCAGGAAATATGCAGCGGTACATACAGCAAGACCAGTGGGAGAACCCACTCCGAGTATTTTCTCTCTCTGGCAAAACGTGCACGCCTCATAACACCACCTCTAGCCGATAGTGAATTTATACGCATGATTATAAATCACTATCCACAAGCTATCCGCCCAAGCCTTCTCGTAGCCAACATAAATACTTATGACAAAATGCTAGACATCTTACAAATGCTAGAGACCGGAAATAATCATGGGTTGCAACCCCTACCTATGGTAAAACCACAAAGTTACATAAATCAAGGCTATAACCGTACTTACACCACCCAAGACAGAATATTTTCAAAAGGAGAGCGAGAGCACAGACGTCGCAAATAAGACGTCGCAAAATAGATACCCACGTGATACAAATTTTTATACAAACAGAGGTAGGCAAAACTTTAGGGGACACGAAAGACACAAAAATGACCGCCAGATAAACATGTTGCGGGTAAATAGGCGAAATGAAATTCAAACGCGCCAAATATATGATAGACGGGAAAATCGCAGACAAGCCCCATTCGCCCAACATGATAGGCAGATAAACCTAGACAGACAAAATGCTCGACGATGGTACGAGAATTATTTTCATAATTCGTCGCACAATCGTCCACGGCACCCACAACCAAATACATTATCAGCTGCTAGACAAATCCAGTTGCAACATGACTCGAACCAAAGTCCTCAAGCACCGGAATTCAGAAACAGCCTAAATACTCGGGCACAAATATATCGGCCACGTAATAAGAACTCGGATCGTAGCTATCAAAATACCCAATTTCAAAATTAAATCAGTACAGTAAATTCACGCTGATATTGTAACTAAAACCATCGACGTGTATCACCTGGAAATGATGCGGCCATATAAAGAATTGTAAACAAATGGTCCATCGGTAGTACAATATACTGCATTGTAATTAAGAATGTTGTATGAAATTGAGTATGTAAGAGAAAATGTATTGTTGTAACCAAAATGTATAAAATTAGTATTAAGTAATTATAAGTTTAGTATTAAGCTACTTATTGTATTCTGTTATTCTTTCATGCAAGAGACATTTGTAGAGGTAAATTAACCAAGAAAATAAGTTTCTCAAAAGGAGAGACTTGTACTGTATATTTAAAGAAATACTAAAACTATTTACTTTCAATATACAAGTAGGCATTTGTAGCGATTAATATGATAGGAGACATATAAACTAAGATACAACTCTAATATGCATGGATCTGAAACTAAAATGTTCCGAAATATATTAAATTGTTATTAAAATTAAATAAATCTATAAATAATGAAAATAGAATATATTACTAATATCGCTATAAAATATGTATGTGGAAAAGTAGAAATATATCCAGGTAAAAATTCCACGTACATTTGTCTAGAATAAAATACTGTAAAACGCTACCTGCTATACAAATGACAAATAAAGAGGTATTGTCAGAACTTTACCTACTACGCAAGTTACAAATAATATAGGAACACAAAAAAGAGTATTGTCAAAAGAATATAACTAATTCCAATTAGCAGTCTATACAAATTCCAAGAAATAAGGATATATAAAAACTACCTGGCTAGTACAGACAACTAAAGACATTCATTCACCTTTAGAAAAGATAATCTCTTAATATTGACAGTTTACAAAGAAACTGATAAACATGTATCTATTAAATATCAAAGAACCAATTTACCCAGTTCTTAGAAATGTTATTCATACTAGTAACTAATATTATTGTAACATAAATATATATTCAATTGTAAGGAGTGGATTCGAGAAAAGTGGGAGGAGCCACCGCCTTTATAAGCGAGAATTTATATTAAAAAACTATCACTCTCAGTGACTCTGTGATCAGTGTTGAAACATAGTAGATCTGCAGACCGCTATCTCCGATTCAGTTTAAATATTAGATTCGTCCGAGAAATAGTTAACTTTAAAGTTATAGTCCGTTAAGCATTCGGACTCTTGGAAATGATTGATTCGAGCACGTGGACCTCTAAGTATTTCATCGACTCCACTCATAGATAAAACTTTGTAACTGTATTATGAAAAGTTTATTTCTCCGTAAATAAACAGTTTCTTGGATTCGTTAAAATTGAGTGTACATTTATACGTTGTTCTTTTGCTTATAAAGAGTTCATAACCCTGAGATCTCCTGCCTACCACCGAGCTACGGTACATCTTATCTTAGAATTTATCAAGCTGAATAAAAATAAATTAGTAATATATCAAAATCTCATATTTTTATTCACTTCTTAAATTTCTTGTCTTAAATATAGTATAACTCAAGTTAGTTCCCTATATCTCATCATGTCCACCACTGTGGTCTCGAGGTAGCGTGCTGTCTTTTTACGCAGCGGGCCTGGGTTCGATTCCCGGTCGGGACAGGCTCCTGGGTGAGGTTTTTTCGGGGTTTTCCCTCACCTGTAAGACAAATGTCAGGAAGCTTAGGGCCCAACCGTCCCCGAAAATCATCCGGCTATCATCATCATCATCATCCTTCACCGGTGTGGAAGAGCAACGGGAAGCTACCACACCTATAATTCCCTAGTAAAGCTGCAAGCATACATGAAAATGGTATGATTGCAGCGAACGACAGAATTACTATGGATGTATGGATATCCCATTATTTTTCTATGTTTTTATGCACAATAGATAGGGACAGTGTAATGAATAATTTTATATCTTGCTTGTACATATTTTATTACAGCAAAACTTGCTCAAAGCGGAATCGTATGAGACTAATTATTTTCCACGTTAGACAAAATTCTGCATTATAAAAAACTTAAACCGATTAATAACCTTAGATTATAGAGTACCGTATATGTATTTTTATGTACCTTGAATTAATTGTAATTCCGCGGCTTTTAAAAGTGAAGTATAGTATGTATCAGCGATTTCGACGGTAACGCGCGAAAAAAATACAGTCCCATTTCGTCTCTTAGGCGCGTGTCCTGAAATTAAAGTAATGCAGTTTCGGTTTCCGCTCACTAACTACACTTTTCGTCCACATCCTCGATTCTCCGCAAATTTCATTCCACATTACATTGCGTCGTCTTTTAAAACTATCCAGTCAACCTGAAGATGCCTTGATACCGTCATTACCTAGGGATTTAGCAAGAGCTAAAGTTTGACATTGGAGCATCGGTCAGGAAATTTGGAGATTTATCTTCAATTATTTTCACTTTTTCGTTTAATGACAATGATACATACGTTTTACCCATTTTTATTCTGTAAATTCAGAACACTACCTGTGAAAGATCGGTCTCGGAACTAATTTCCGGTAAATACAGTGTAATTGTTATTTGTAAGACAAGTATTTCTCATAACGGGTGTAGTGAGGCCGAAATAAAATATCAGGCACAGGTTAGATAGATAGATTGGAAGCTCTGCGGCCATCACTTAAGTGTTGGCGGTGAGCGATCCATTTTAGTCCTCCTTAATAGGTAGAACCCTGGGTTCCTCTAAAATACATTAGCCCCGGTTTAAATTCTGAATTCAAATTTGAAGTTAATTAACGGTAGAATCTCTACTTTACCCGCCGGCGTGAATCTCTACTTTTTTGGCATGACGGGAATTCAATGAAGTGGAAAGTAAATTATTTATCTGCCTTTCCGCTTTATACCTTTTTTCAGGGATTGTGTAGAAGTATCCTTTCGTTTCCGCGTTGGACAGATACCGTTTTATGCTAAATAAATATATGTAAAATTAATATTATTTACGGGACTTGCGCTGGTTCGAGTCTCCATGGGGGAAGAAATTTTCTCATGGTATTTCGGCCAGTATGGGACCGGTGCCCACCCAGCATCGTGAGGCAATTGGGTAGCTACAATAAGTAGCGGCTCCAGGTTGAGGAACCAGCTATAACGGCTGGGGGACTCGACATACTAACCACATGTCACCCCTACACTGGCTGTTGATCATCTACCTCTGTGATTGACACATGTGGATGTGAAGGGCCAGCAGCCGGCTGGTAAAAGGGCAACCGCTGAAAAGTGGAAAGACCCTCAATCGGAATATTATTTCGCCGGGACCAATAAATGTGCTCCCATTGGACAGATTTCCGCATTATTTACGTTCCAGATTAAACAAGTTTTACTGTATTAGCTTTAATCTTAATTTCAGTTATCACCCGGCGTGCGCTGCTACAGCTAAATGAATTAAATGTGTTTTTATGTTTAGTTGAATAAATAAAAAGGAAAATAATTATAAATTTATATCGTAATTATTTTTAGATACCCCACGCTGATTACCCGGTTTTGCCCGTGAATCTACTTATCTCGATCTTCTTAGCATAGATGAGCTGATGGACAAAAATGGTTATTATGAGTTATCAGTAAAAGATAAAATATGCTGTGACGGATTTTCTTTAGTTCTTTAGATATTTATATAGGCTATTCAATTCTGTGTACAATAATTCGGTGTATATGTTATGATTTAGGCAGCGTAAGCCATTTAAGCGTACGAAAACTTCCGAAAAACACGTTTGTCAATACAAAGGGTTATTTATAATGGTGAAAGGGTTGAGTATTACAACCCTCTTACAGTTTAAAATCTTCTCGGGAATCTCCTAAACATTTTGTAAAAAGCCCCATCACAATCAGATGAACGGTATGGCAGAGCATAAAATATGAACCAAAAACTCTGACTTTCATATATTAAATCTAGGTTAGGCCCTATATTAATATTTTCTTAATGTTATAGATATTATCTTATTGCCAAATCTTCATTTAGTATTTAATATTGAAGTTCATTGAGATTGTTACCTATATTCTGATGTAATATATGTTTGTCCTGGTGACTGGAAGAGAAGGCCGCACGGCCTTAATCCATCAGGCTAAATAAATTAATGAAATTAAATAATTCTGCATGATCTTTGCATTATACGCTTTACATACTTTTATAATCTTGTTATAGATCAATTTGCCTTCTGAATATATATATATATATATATATATATATATTATAAAACTAGCTAGAACTTTGAATAAACTGAATAAAAACGTAAGTATGTTATATAAACCTAAATACAAATTAAATAACGTATTAAGTAATAGCATAGAAGAAGATAATACATTTAATAAAAAAGTGTCTACAAATTAACATGTAAAATACAGTTTATGTAGGCAGGGCAAGCAGAAGCTTTAATACAATATGTAAATAACACTCTCTTCCACGCGGGATAAAAATCAAGCTATGCTAAGCACATAATAAACACCGACCACCGTATGGATACAAGAGAAAACATCCTTACAATAAATCATAAAGAAAATAAACGGTTAAGATCTTGAAATTGTAAAGGAATTAATATTAAACGAGAACACACCCCTATCTTAAAACCCGTTATATGAAATTGCTATACACCGGTAATTTGCTGCCAAGGACGCTTCAAGACTGTCAAAACGTCGTACAACAGTTAGTAGTACATATTTCTTCTGCTCGTTACTGAAGTCGACTTCCGAAAGGCCTGCAATTACTAATTTTTTAAAATCAAAAATATTTTTAACAAGATTAAGGACGACGGCACCTGCCAAAATGTATATATTTTAACATTTTACTTCTTAAATTAACCATGAGTTGAGGGATGATTGAAACGATAGGGATGTATGGGATCGTATGTCCGCGTGGTCATGAACCTATAGGTTCTAGTGGGCCAGTGACTTAGACGTAATGGGAATTTTCAAACAATACAAAAGTTATAAGTATTTAGGAGTTGATATAAATTAAAAAGGAAAGTGTTACGAATTCAAACGAGAATATTGGATTAGTCAACAATATCGCATTTAAATAGCGTTCTCTGGACAAAAACAAAATACAAAAGGATTTAAATTGTTGAAGGCAACATAATGATCAGAAACTTGGCAATTAAAGTTTCAGACAAATTCTAAATGACTTTTTATAAAGACGGAATTTTGGATATCAACTTTAGTATGAAAGAGAGACAAAGTTAAAAGCAAGGTAAAGAAAAATGGTTGTATAAATTATATATGTGATAGATTATGTACAACAAAAATAACTGCAAGGATACAGTATGTTAAGAGAATGACTAAAGAAACATTATCGAAGAAAAATGCTAGAATAGGTGGCGCTCCAGAAATTGAAGAGAGGAGATCAAATGCTTCTTGGATTCAGGAGCACAAAAAGTGAGAGTAAAAAAAATAGAAGTATAATGTAATGAGGACTGGGAAAAATTAACAGTTTGACACTCATAGCATTAAGCTCCAGAAGGTGTTTTATATTGTTCAACTGGTTTAGATAGATATTTTGTTATTATTGTTATTATTAGTATTATTATAATAATTATTGTTTCTATTGTTATTATTATTGTTATTATTACTATTATTATAATATATATTTTCGGTTTTAACAATGTTGACACATTTTTCCCTGCACCAATGATTTCTCTTCAATTTCGCTTTATAATTTTCCTCCATTCGTCTCTTTTATAACGCATTTCTTACTGCATTTGACAGTCCTTGAAAGTTTCTCTGATCTTTTGGATCCACGTGAGATTTGGTCGTCCTTTCCTTCTCGTTCCTGATGGTGTCCATTCCATTATTTTCTTCGGTAATCTTTCGTCCTCCATTCGCTATTATTATTATTGCTATTATTATTGCTATTATCAGTATTATTATTATTATTATTATTATTATTATTATTATTATTATTATTACTTACCATTCAGTTGAATATAAATTTCAGTTTAAAGCTTATCTACTGAAATGGATTGAATTAGACGCTCAACTAGACATTCTAAATTAGAAAAAATCAGAAATACAATTATCAGACAACAAACAATAGTCCAAAATTCAATATTAGATTTTGTGGGATGAAGATAACTAGATTGGTAGAATGTCAGAGAAAAGATTACCCAGACAAGCTTTGGAATGGATTCCACCTGGAAAAGGAAAGAGAGGTCGACATATATTTAAAAGGATGGGTGATGTAAGAAGAGAAATGGGGGAGCTAGGCCTGGAAAAATTGGAAGAGGAAGACAGAGAAGAATGGAGAAAGGAGATTAAAAATTAAAAAGCTTTGGGCACAGTAAGATATTTTATTACATTGTAAACTTGTTTATAAACAAATTATTTACTCTTTGCTGATAATTAGATTTTTATAAATCAAAACTCCGTACGTTAGCTAAGCCAGGTTGCTCATAAATAGCTTACCACATTATTAGTTCTACAAAAAAAACTAAAGTAATAGCATTACAACGACCAGAACACTTATGAGCTAAAATTAGAATAAATGGAAAATAATTAACAAAATTAATTGACAGATATATAGTATATAATGTAGGGTATTAAAAATCTGAAGACTTCCAATCAAAACTAAAACAGATTTAGACAGTTTTATAGAACTATACAATGAATATTAAAACACAATTTACAAAAACACACCACATTATTACAAGTTTCAAAAGCAATTGCTTTGTCTTTACTATTATATGGAAGATAAGAGTTAAGATGAATCATCCGAAATCAGATTTCTCAGATTTGTATCAGATTATAAACTACTAGACCACAAATGAACATTATATATATATATATATATATATATATAACAATACTTAAATCTAGAATAACTTACGAGTGCATCCAACTAATTCGTGGCAATGTCGAACCTAAATGTTCATGTATATTCCATTATGCAATCAATTACATCAATAATTATAAAATACAGATCAAACTGGTGAGAAAATGTTCAACGAACGTCAGGTTCGAGGATATCAAAACCTGCTTCGCACTTTAATCGAAAAGGAAAAAGAAATATAGGCCAACCATCGAAGAGATGGTATGAAAACTACTTTGAGACGAAACAGTCCCAGAAGACTTAATCCTTGAGGCAGATTATTATAATTATTATTATTATTATTATTATTATTATTATTATTATTATTATTATTATTATTATTATATATTATTACGATATTCGTATACAGCAATGATGAATGGAGTCTTATGGAACAGACATGTAACCAGAAAAAATAAGTTACAAATATATAATTCAATTGTCAAGTCCTGTCACATATGGAGCTCAAGTTTGAAATTCAACAAAAATTTTGAACAAAAACTTATATCGATGGAAATGGATTTCTTGAGGAGAGCAGCAAATATTCAACATTAAAAAAAAACATACTATTACACGAGGAAATATGAATATTAGATATTCAATAGTAGATTATATAAGATATAAGCAATTAAACTGGTATGGACACCTACGACGAATGCAAGATGATGGAATGGTTTCCAACTGGAAGAATAAGAAAAGGAGGACTTCGAAACTTGTGGATGAAAGAAATAAGAACAGGAATGAGAACAAGAGGACTGTAGGACATGGAGTGGATGGATAGAGACGAGTGGAGAAGAAAAAAAAAACTTTAGTCACAGAAAGAGATGTAAACATTAAAAATATGTGTATAAATAATAATAATATTATTATTATTATTATTATTATTATTATTATTATTATTATTATTATTATTATTATTATTATTATTATTACGAATTATATGATACAGTAAACTATTCTGAAAATGCGAAAAGTGTGAACTATCATCATCATCATCACCCTAGGGATTAGGTAATTGCCCGTTTCGACTTCATAATGCATCAGCCCAACGTCTTCTAGGTTTTCCAACATCACGTCTTCCTCTTACTAGATAATTTCTTCCTAACAATGGATATCTCCCCTTACTCATTCCATCCATATGATCAATCCATTTCTGTCTGTAATTCGTGACCTTATCCAATAAAGGCTGTACTTTCAATTCTTCTCTTATATCCTCATTTCTTATTCTATCAAGTCTTGTACATCCTTTAACTTGTCTTAGGAACCTCATCTCCGCCGTCAGTATTCTATCCTTCTGTTTTTTTCATTGGTGCCCAAGTTTCACATCCAAACAATATTGTGAGAACCGCCGTAACATTATACATTTTTGTCTTTGTTTCTTTTATAATTTTATTTTTGAATGTTCTCTGTATTGTTCCACACACCGTCTGAAATTTATTTATTTTGGAGTCAATATGTCTTTCCACATTGTAGCCAACATCACAGCCCAAATATTTGAAACTAGACACATCAATAATTATAAAATACAGATCAAACTGGTGAGAAAATGTTCAACGAACGTCAGATTCGAGGATATTGAAACCTGCTTCGCACTATAATCCAAAAGGAAAAAGAAATATAGGCCAACCATCGAAGAGATGGTATGAAAACTACTTTGAGACGAAACAGTCCCAGAAGACCCAATCCTTTAGGCAGATTATATTATTATTATTATTATTATTATTATTATTATTGTTACGAATTCTATGATCCAGTAAGCTATTCTGAAAATTCGGAAAGTGTGAACAAAGTGTTGGAATATTAAAATACAACATATTATATTGTCCATAATGTATATAATCGAAGTGAGAAGAAAATCCATAACCTCTATTTTACAACGAAGGGAGAAGAACTGTGCTATCTGCTTTAAACGTTCACTTTCAGTTGAATATGAAACCACGAGAAAGTTGAGAGTTTGTTTTTGTTACAATACGTTGTTATGTAAATGACAAAAATCAAGGCACATGAATGACTGTTGTATCATATTGCCCAAAGACACATTATTGTGATAGTTTTTGTGTCATCATGTTTCAATTACATGCCGAACGACACTTTTTAAAATATTCGCTACCCTGCATTTAATATAACAAAATACAAACTCCTACTGAATATAGAAATTATACGACATTCCCAATCAGAAACATCCTTTTTAATGCATATTAAACAGAACAATAAACAAATGTGCTGATATCTTGTTGTTGCAGCATTTGAATGCAATATTATCATGTATTTTGTATCCTTTTTTTTTGCATATTTACGTACTAACGTATTTAGTTACTTGCTTATTCATTCAACATGTATATAATTTATTATATTTTATAATATTTTAGTTTTTTTATTCACTACTTATTTATCTGAAATTCCATTTAATAAAAATAAAATATTACAGTACAAAGAAAAATTTTAAAAAATATCCTATAAATTTTACTGTGTAAAAGCTTTTTTTTTGGCGATAGAGTGTTTTGCATTATTTACAGCAATGGCAACCATGATTGAAAGTTCAACTTCCTACATTTCGGGGTTGCCAACCTAAATAACTATACTGTAATAAAATAACTATACTGTAATATTACATATCACAAAATGTGTGTGGGAATTAAAACCACTGCCCTTTGTGTATAATACAATGTGTATACTATATACAACGTATATACAAAAAAATATCCAAAAGGAAGTGTTAATGTACATTATACGAAACACTGCATTTTAAATTAAATGAACCTTATTTGAAATAATATAAAACAATAAATACGTACTTGCCGCCATTTTAATCACTAAATGGCCTCACAGCTCCTGTTATTTTATCACTAATGAACATTGCCCACACTTTTAACGTCAGTCAATTGTTTATAATGTACTCAAATATTTTCAACAAAGATATTATCATTTTACTATTATTTATTATTTTTAAAAAAAATCACGCAAATATTAATGTACAAAGCACGATTGTGAGGTGTTTTTCAGAATCTCAGAAATTAAAAACCTCGCTGTTGCTAGGTTTTTAAACACTTCCTTCGATTCTGTAAATAGCCCTTCCCAACCTCGCATCGTAATATACTATCAAATTCTACTATCGAAAACTCGCCGTAGCCGAGCGGTTAAGGTAGGAAGCCTTGGCGCAGAGCTACGGGACTTGCGCTGGTTCGAGTCTCCATGGGGGAAGAAATTTTCTCATGGTATTTCGGTCAGTATGGGACCGGTGCCCACCCAGCATCGTGAGGCAATTGGGTAGCTACAATAAGTAGCGGCTCCAGGTTGAGGAACCAGCTATAACGGCTGGGGGACTCGACATGCTAACCACATGTCACCCCTACACTGGCTGTTGATCATCTACCTCTGTGATTGACACATGTGGATGTGAAGGGCCAGCAGCCGGCTGGTAAAAGGGCAACCGCTGAAAAGTGGAAAGACCCTCAATCGAATCGGAAAACTCACAGATTGTGTCTTGTATCTGTAATGTTTCAAAGATGAACCTATTTGAAGGGAACTGTTCTTATTAAGCTAATGAAAATACAATTTAAGAATATCTACATCTAAAACAAAAATATTAGCTCTGAAAGGAAAATGTGCAATAAGAACGAAAATAATGATAAACAATGTAATTATAGACCAAGTTCAGAATTTTAATTATTTGGGATGCCATTTAGGCAATGACAGAAATTTAGGTAAACACACTAAAATACAACGATTCAATTATATATGTGGCACAATTAAACGCACATCTCTGAATAAGACTAGAGAAGAAACTATTTTGAAGTTCTACAAAGTATTGGCAGTTCCATCTCTTATCTATGGATGTGAAACCCGCACAATAACAAAGGCAGATAGTAAACAAATAGATGATGTTGAAATGAAGATGTTGAGAGCAATAGCAGGATACCAAAGGACCGATAAAAAGAAAAACGAAGAAAAAACAGAACTTAATACATTTAATCTCTGTGAAAGAATGAAATATTATCAAAATATTTATCTTCAGCACGTATTAAGAATGAATGAACAGCGCATACCAAGAAGAATGTATAATTATAAACCAAAAGGGAGAAGTATGTTGGAAAGACCATTGAAGAGATACAAGGACCAATTCGACCTATAATGAGATCGGAACAGGCCATTGGGCTTAATCCTCGTTGATGATGATGATGAAAATACATTCCACTGTTACAAGCAGAGCTGAACAATCCGCTATAGGGGTACTGTTGTTTCAGTGATGTCAGGGATTGGATGAGCGTGTTCAGACAGAACTACTAAACATTTGTAATACACAACCAACGTTAAGAACAAAATAGTAAGACTAGAGGTGCCGGTTAAAATGTAAAAGTTTCTTGATTAATACATACGATTCCTTGCTTGCAGTTATACTTGTTTCCCACTTGGTTTATTTTCCTTTGTTTCCTTCCTTACAGCAGGTTGTTCAGGTCAGCACGCAACACTGTGCACTCTAACAATTTTCCTGTATCAATAAACATGGGAACATAAAATCCTTTAAAAAAACTTAAAATAAGATTCTCCACCGCTTTGGTCTTGCTTTGCCTTGTCACACAGCAGGCCTGGGTTCGATTCACAGTCGGGACAAGCTTCATGGGCGAGTTATTTTTCTCTCCTGTGAGACAAATGTCAGGACGCTTTGAGGCCCCCGAACATCATCTGCCCATCGTCATTATCATCCCACGATGTGGAAAGCAACGGGTAGCTACCATACATATAATTCCCTAGAAAAGCTGCAAAACATAGCTTGAAAATGCTATTACTGCAGTGAAGGACCTGGCCTAGGCAGAACACTTCAGAATAGAATAAGATACGAAATGAGACTAGTTTTTCGACTATTCCGGTGATTTAGTGCACAATGTTCGTCTCAGACTCAATGTTCCAAGGCTTAAATTTGATAACACATGGATATTTCAGTGTGTAAAATTCTTGAGTCAAGTTTCATTTGGGAAAGTGATAAATCCGTGCGTTTCACGTCATTATTTTACAGTTTTTAAAATAAATTAAAGTTTTAATAAACACTTTTTAAATAAATATATCGGCCCTAACATGACCAACTTTTGATTCGGGTGGTAATAATTTAATATGTAAAATAAGAGCCTTTAAATAATAGTATATTACGATATGAGCATTTTTTAAGTAATGTTTACTGGATCGAGGGAAAGTTTCAAAATACGATACCTAGTCCTGTGTTTTATATACAGGGTGTTGCCGAAATGAGTGCAGAATTTTCTTGTGGTGGTAGGGAGTCTATACAAGTTTATAACACAATGAACATTGGGTCGGATATGCATTGTTATGGGTATAAAGAGTAAAAACGTATTAATAATTGAAGAGTCCAGGAGGAAAACCTGATAAGTTCAAAATTACATATTTTCCGATTTTTTAATAATTTAGTAGCTCAGCCAGTGTAGTTTTAGATGGTTTCTCAGAATTGGGCAACAATCTGACAAGTCCAGAGATATTTCAATACCTTTAAAACGTGTACAGGGGAAAAATCCTACAAGTTCATACTAAACAGGGGAATATTCTAACAAGTCCAGGGAATCTAACTTTTCTTTAAAGGGAATTATTCCTGTGGTTGCCCATGGTCTGGAATTTAGGTTAAGTTTAGGTTAATAACTCTCTTGGTTCTTCATTATCATTTAACACCCATCATATATCATCGGGGTAACGTTATTCCTTCTTCCAGGTGCCCCAATATACGAAATGGATTACTATTCCACCAATGCCAGGAAAGAAAGGCAGAAGTGTCCTAAAAACAACCTGGTGGCATTAGACAAAAAAATGGGGAAACCAGATATAATAAGAACTGTTAAATCTTGTAGATTACTTTGGGCAGGATATATGGCACGAATGGGGAATGAAAGTGGGCTTTGAAAACTCCTTGTACGAAGAGCAGAGGGAAAGTGCACAGTATGTGGCAGATAATGAGGCGAGAAAAAAAATAACCAGTTGAGGGCGGTAAATTATACAGGAGATGATTGGGAAACATAAGCTCAGGAGAGGGATTTTTTGGAGAGCTTATGTCCGAGCGGCCATGAACCTAAAGGTTCGATAGTGCAAGTGAATTGTTATAATATTATATCACATGTATCTTCCACTACAAAACCTATTTAACAATCCTTTAGATTATATTAACAAGAAAAATCTACCATATAAAAATTCCTTAAAGTAAATAAAATGCTGCGATCCATGTAAACCTGAATCGACTGTAATGAGACTTTAAATAAGTGACAAGTGTCTGAAACCTAGTAGCAACTTGAAATATGTTATGGATTTGTCATATACTTCCTCTGTATAAATTCCATTCATGACAAAAAATGCAGAATATTGTTATACACCTTAATTAGATTATATAATTTCAGTACTAATGTATCTCTGGTATATACATTATCATCCTAAAGAAAAAAAAATAACTTGAGAAAATGATATATTATTAGTCTTGAAACTTTAAATTTTGTTTCGTGAAAAAAAAAAGAGTTGTGACTTATCAGGATTTTCCCCTGGACTGTTAAATTGTTGAACACGTTGTTGCTTATTTATTAATTATAAGACAAATGGAAGGTATTACATGTTATTTACAGTTATTGTTTGAAATGGCGTCCATTGACCAGGATGCACGGTTCCTCGCATCTCACCTCGGACTGATGAACTCTAAGGGGCATAAACCCAGATTTCCCCAGCCACTGCCATGATCCTTGCTAGAAGCTCAGCTTGTGTGTTCACCGGAGCTCGTAGATAAGAGACTTAACGTGTTTCCACTAAAGGAAATCAAATTGCATGAGGTCTGAGGACCTCGGTGTGCAAAGAACGGGTCCACCTGGACCAATCCATCGATCTGGAAATCTTCTGTCAACGGCACGTGTGGAGTGGAGAGGGGCACCATCGTTTTGGAAACACATCCTACAGCGTAAGTTGAGAAGAATGTCTTGGAATAAATCTGCGAGGATGACTTCTCGGAGAAAGGCCAAGTACTGTTGCCCTTTGAGGCAAGGGGGAGCAGAAAAGGACCCAGCAATGCATTGTTAAGAATTCCCGCCCACATGTGTGCCCACACATGACTGTTTCTACTGTTGAAAATACCCTCATGGGTAAACTGCGCCTCGCATGTCCACAACACAATGGCGGGAAAATCGGGAATATCCTGTCGCTGCTGTAAGAACCACCGAGAAAACGCAGTTCGAAGACGAAAGTCATCACTTCCAAGTTCCTGAAGTTTGTTAAGTTTGGAAGGATGTTTACAATCCTCATGAATAATGTTCTAAACAGTATTATTACTAACGTGAAATTGTCGCGCCACCACTCGAGTACTTGTTGCTAAATTGCTCCAACACCTCCTCTTCAGTATCTGGTGTATGCACCCATGGTCTCCTACCACGAATATGATAATTTACATTGACAGAACCATTATTTCTTATTCGTCGGTCAATCGTAAGAAATGTCCTCGGATTTGGAATATTTGTCTGTTTGGGAAGCGCTCTACATAAATCCTTTGATGTCCAGCTATCGTGCCAGAAGCACCGTATGCAAGATGCATGTCACAGAGTTGTGTCCAAGTAAAACGATCCGCGAGTAAGAATTATATTTGTTTACTTACTCCTAACCAACAAACCCAATTTAGACTGAACTAAATGAAGAGCTTGTGAAGAAAAATGTAAAAGTTGTCATTCCATCTCTTCATTTCTTTGTTTACTACCGGTCGTGTATGTGTGAGAATGTGGACTTATTATTATTCATAATTCGTAGGATTTTCATCCTACCCTCGGAGGAAAACGTATTATGGACATGCATTCACTGTCTAGCCATCTCTAGGCTGGTCTTGATCCTTGTTCTTTCTCTTTCTCTCCTCTTCTCCCCCCATTGGTCTATCTTCTTTAACAAAAAACAAAAGTGTAAACAAATGTCCAAAATACGTACACAGTTTATCATACAGACAAGTGCAACGGCAGACTCGAGGTGTTTCTATTTCTATATACTCTAGCTTTTATTTCCTCTTCCCCTTTTCTTGTCAATTCCTATAAACTAATGTTGGTCGTAGAACATTATTTAAAAATGTGTTTTTTTACTCTACCGACTCAATCAACAATGAACTTCCGACCCAAGGTTCACTGTATTAGTACTACTTGTAATGGATGCTCCCTATCACACCACACACAAACTCTGCACTCATTTCGGTAACACTCTGTATATCCGAGGATATGTGGTACAGTTATCACAACGTTTATTTCATACTGCTTTTCGGAGATGACGAATAACATATATTTCTAATATTAGCCTATGACATTTCAGCTTTAATAGTTGATTTTAAAAATAATGTGATATCTGAAGTAACAATCATAAATAATGGTGGAGCGGAATGAGTGCAAGTGTATTGTAAAAGTCTAGTGCTGAAAATCATTGAAACATTAATAGACTTTACATAGAGAATGCGTCATTACTTATTGTTATGTAACGGAGATAACTAATCATTAACCTGAATGAAGGTTACGGCCTACAAGAGTAATGATGCAGACTGTGTTGATGTTAACAATATTCACGTTTACAGTGTTAACCTATTCACCTCAATAGACGAGGTAGACTTGCCGGCAGTTACATGACCTTCAACTCAGAAGACGAGGTACACTCGCTTAACTCGGCTGTTATATATTTTACAATATTTTGCACATCCTCGGCAGGGTAATATTTTGTTAACATTTGTGAATAGTAGAGGAATGTGTTTTGGCATTCACCCTTATTGTGATCCCAAGTACCGTTGACTTTTGTTTGTTTTGAATCTCTGAGAGTAGACTATATAACTTACGGTAACTTAAATCCTTTTTCTGGGATAATGCACTGAGCTTTTAAACCTAAAGCGAATGGGGTAAGTGATGTTATTTGTTAAATTTTATCATCCTATTATACTCAAATATGAATCCAACATTGAGTATAAAATGAAATGGTAAAAATCAACTAACAGATGCTAGATATGAATATAAGGTAGATGGGGGTAAGTGCAACCCAAAATTCGATTAGACCAACTTTGTCTCAATATCACAACGAAAAATGGTATTCAACTTAACTGGAGTTTATAACTGATATTAATATAGGTTTCCATCCATAGTAATTCTGCCCGAGGGCAGGTCCTTCACTGCAATCATAGCATTTTCATGCTATGATTGCAGCTTTACTAGGGAATTGTAGGTGTGGTAGCTTCCCATTGCTTTCCACACCGGTGAAGGATGATGATGATGATGATGATGATGATGATGATGATGATAAAGATAATGATGACGATGATGATGGCCATATGATTTCGGGGACCGTTTGGGCCTTAACGTTTTCCTGACATTCGTCTTACAGGTGAGGAAAAATCCCGATAAAAACCTCACCCAGAAAAACTGTCTCGACCGTGGATCGAACCCGGGCCCGCTGCGTGACAAGGCAGCACGCTACCTTGAGACCACAGCGGTGGACAACATAGGTTTATTGATAACGTAATATAATTTATTTTAATTTCATGCAATATTCAAATATGTCCACCTCTATGGTCTCTAGGAAGCGTGCAGCCTTGTCACGCAGCGGGGCCCGCGTTCGATTCCCGGTCTGGACAGGTTCCTGGGTGCGGTTTTTTCGGTGTTTTTTCCTCGCCTATAACACAAATTTCAGGAAGCTTATGGCCCAACGGTCCCCGAAAATCATCCGGCCATCATCATCATCATTATTAACCGATGTGGAAAGCAACGGGAAGCTACCACACCTATAATTCCATAGTAAAGCTGCAAAGTATAGCATGGCAATGCTATGATTGAAGTGAAAGACCTGCCCTAGGGCAGAATACTGTAGAATATAATGTTCATATTATGACAAATTCAAAATTGGGGTAATTGGGGTAAGTGTATAATCTGACTATTATGATAGATTGAAGTTGTGAATGGACCATCTTTTTCTTATTTAGAATTTTTTTATTTGTTGCAATACCTCAATTTAAGTTAGAATTATAAAATATTAAGTACACTTTGGATTTATTTTCCCCTGTGCGCTAGAAGCTCAATTGTCTGCACACTTTTTTAAAAGTTTCAAAAAAGCCTGTTATATTGAATCACGGCCTAATTTATATTCCTTCAATTCTAACCCAAACTTTATTATTTTAATAGACAGATAATATATATTTGTGATCGAAACATCGCTGTTCTTGGTTCAATTACCTTCAAATTATGATTCGCCTTGGAATATGATTTCCCCTATTTCATTTTTTCACCATGATGTAAATAGTTTTAGAATAAATGACAAAGAATATGAATTGGGGTAAGTGTAATCTATGGCATGTATTTTAATGATCGCATTATATCGGAGTTAACAGGAAACAAGACCACAGCGTTCGTTCCAATCTCAATTTTGGTCTCCTGTAATGGCTCGTTTATACTGTAGTAATGATAATAATAAAATGTGGTGTTAACCGATATGCGCCTTGAATATGGTGCAGCGACGTGCAATGGAAGAGCTGCTCAATGATGTTTCGCACAGTTGTTCCAGCAGCGAGAGCAACCTCATCAGTTCATCGCACACATGTGCATCTTCACACGGGTCCTTCCGTGTTAAAAAGAATGATTGTGAACGGGAGAGATATATTAGAATTATTGATATTAAACAATACATGTTTATCATCATCATCATCATCATCATCAATAACAAGGATTAAGCCTAATGGCCTGTTCCGATCTCATTATAGGTCGAATTGGTCCTTCCATCTCTTCAATGGTCTTTTCAACGTTCTTCTCCCTTTTGGTTTATAATTATACATTCTTCTTGGTAAGCTCTGTTCATTCATTCGTAATACGTGCTGAAGATAAGCATGTTGATAATATTTTATTATTTCACAGATATTAAATATATTAAGTTCTGTTCTTATATCTCCGTTTTTCTTTTTATCGGTCCTTTGGTATACTGCTACTGCTCTCAACATCTTCGTTTCAGCAGCCTCTATTTGTTTACTATCTGCCTTTGTTAATGTCCAGATTTCACATCCATAGATAAGAGATGGAACTGCCAATACTTTGTAAAACTTCAAAATAGTTTTTTTTTTTAGTGAGAGGAAACTAGGAATAGTCCGCAACGTGGGAGACGTCTGCCAGAAGGTTGACTTCGACCAAACAGTCTGCAACGGTCTACGAGGTGACGTGATACCAGGCGATCATCACAACGGCTCAAGGGGCGGAAGCAGTAACCCTCTCTAAAGGGGTTAATACTTAGAAGAGCATGGATAGATGCTCTGAGACAGCAGCCCTGTCATAATCCTTACCCTGCACAGCGCTCGTAACGCGGTCAGGGGACATGTATTACTACTGATTCATCTCAAAACAAATGCCGGATTGGATTTCAGGATACGATCACAATACATTTTAAATGCAGATTTTGATGCTCCTGAAAGCAATAGTCGCCATATTGCAAGAGATGTCGCTCTATGCAACTGTTGTGAAAGATTTATACGAACAGAAATTCCACTTGTATCTCAGAAGGTCCAAATAGTAGAGCTAGTGAAGTTTCCACTTAGAGTGCAAACAGATTGATTCCTACAACGATGGACGATACTTTTAAAATTCATAACGAACCGCCGTTGAGGTCACTTATGTAAAATTTTAAATATAAAATAGATACCTGAAATCTCGGTCAACTTTATAAAGCCTATAATATGTGAAGTACTTTCGGAACATATGTTCCATCCTCAGCATTTAGAAAAACTTCAATGTTTCAGCATATGGTACAAATTTGACAAAATATAACCCTAATGTACCTTAGGTGAAATAGGGTTTATACGTCTTGGATAATAAAAAAAATATTGCAGCATCAATTTCATTATACGATTTAATTAGCATCTTAACGACTTCAAAATTAAACAGGGTAAATCTAGTTTTGCAAAACATGTCATAAAAACAGATCATCAATTTAATATTATTGATAACATATTATCCATTTTCCATAAAGAAAACAACAACTTGAGGATTAATATTCTCGGAGAGATCGAGATATTGAAAGAGATCAGAATCACTCACCTGCATAATAACGTACCCAAAGACGTCAACCCTCTCTACAAGATTCTCACAAACAACTAGTACCAATATACATACTGAGGATGGAGCATATGTTCCGAAAGTACTTCACATCTTACAACCTTTATAAAGTTGAGGATGACTCAGATATCTATTTTATATTTTAAACGCTGGACAGTCAACCACATCTTTTCTGCTTAACCCATTTATTTCAGGTTTAAATGCTCAATACATTTACCCAGAAACCAGATTTAAGTTACCGTAAATTATATCGTCTATTTTTAGATATTCAAAACAAGCAAAAGATAACGGTACTTAAGAACACAATAAGGGTGAAGGCCAAAACACATGCCTCTACTATTAATAAATGTTAACAAAAGATTACCCTGCCAAGGGATGTAGAAAATATTGCAACATAGATAACAGCAGAGTTAAGCGGGTGTACCTCGTCTTCTGATTTGAAGGTCATTTAATTACCGGCGAGTCTACCTCGTCTTTTGAGTCGAATGAGTGAAGTACTGTACTTATATGAGGCAATGCATATGAGGTAAAGCATGTTCAATAGTCGTAATAACCGACATGCACAATGACTCGAGCCTATCGACGTAAATTTACTCAATGTACGAGTTGGTATTGTAGGCGATTTTCTGAACGGACCTTATTTACTTTCCGACAGGGTGAAGAGAAATGTGTTCATAACGTTTATGCAACACTTCCTTTCACTTTCCTATACAGTTGCCAATGAAAATTCACAGGTACGTGAGGTTTTAACATTACGGGACGTCGGTATAACTTTGAGAAAATATTAGAGACATCCTTGATACACATGTCAAAAATGGATTGGCTGCGCCGTTCTGTGTCAATCTCGATCAAAATGTACGACTCTGATAGAACTCTTCTTATGGGGCATTTGTAGAATATTGTTTACAAGACTCCAGTATACACTCAAGTAGACTTGTTCCCAAGTATTTTCGCAGCCGTTGACGAGGTACGTTAATCGCCTGGGAAGCTAAAGCGTGTGGTCGGATGATGCGAAAGAATGTTACGTAAATGTACAATATTTCATTCAAGTCAACATTTCGAAGTGCTGCTTTAAACTAAACAAAATATGTGTACAACATAGAATAATTCACAGAGTACTGTACAATGGAGCATTAAACAAGTACGTATGTGTTTTTTTCCTTGATTTATATCGTTATTCATATCTTTTTTCTATTGTTTGTAACGCAGTTTATGATTTTTAGATTATATGCTTCAGATGATAATAGATAAGTCATTTTAAATTATTGTTTGTAATCTATGATAACTAGTACTATTGGCCGATAGCGAGGAGATACTAAAGACCAACACGCACACACCATTGAGTAACACTAAGTAATTGGGACTAGAAGTAAATACCAATAAAAATAAATATATTGCCACACATACAAATTCATTATATAGGCGTAATGGAAATGGACAGCTAATGACAAATGAGGGAAATTTTGAGAAGTGGTTGAATTCAAATATCTAGGAACAATAGTCACAAATAGGAATGAGATGCACAAAGAAATTAAACATAGGCTCAATTTTGGAAATGCGTGCTATTAAGCATTACAGGGGCTCTTGATGTCCCAACTTCTTTAAAAAAAAACATTAAAATGTAAATATATAAAACTATTATTCTACCAGTTACATGGAAGCGAAACACTGACCCTTACTTTAAGGAGGAAAGGAGATTACAAGTATTTGAGAATGAAGTACTTAGGAAAATGTTATCTACCTCTCTGATTGACACATGTGGATGTGAAGGGCCAGCAGCCAGCTGGTAAAAGGGCAACCGCTGAAAAGTGGAAAGACCTTCAATTGGAATCGAAGGAAAATGTTTGGGCCAAAGAGAGATGAACAGTCAGTTGAATGGAGAAGACTTCTCAATAATGAACTACATGTTCTTTATAGGAAGCCAGATATAATAAAAATATGTAAGTCTTGTAAACTACGATGGGCAGGACAAGTGATACGCATGGTGAATGAAATACGTGCATTGAAGCTTCTTTTAGAAAAACCAGAGGAAAAACGCCCAGTTGGTGGACCAATAATGAGACGGGAGAATAACATTTACTATGATTTGAGGGAAGTAGATTATACAAGGAATTATTGGAAAATATAAGCCCAGGATAGGGATATATGGAGAGCTTATATCCGCGCGGTCATGAATCTACGGGTTTGATGAGTTGGTTAGTTGAGTTAGTTAATCTATCAGAGTACATCTTGTCACGATCGAATATATATGCTACAAGTCTAACATATTAAAATATAATAAGTCAAATTTGAAGGGACGAATATATGCCTAAATCTGGATTTGAACCCAATATCTCTGGTTCTGTACACCAGTGCTTTAACGATTTAAGCTATTAGGCATCACTATTTAAACATAGATTTTTCTCTTATACTAATACGATTTCCGTCCGCCAAGTAGCAGTGAACTTTTGTTCCACTAACGCCATCTACCGGTCTCTTAAATAAGAACACTTTCTTCTTCTTCTTCTTCGGCTTTCCCCCACTTACAGTTTTGCCGTCTTCAGTCTACATTTATCTCTATCATTCCAATCGCCCTCTTCCAAATTCTTATCCTCCATTATTTTTCTGATGTAGGTTTTTCATTTCCATCTTGGTCTGCCACGTTTATTTCTTCCAGAGGGTGACCATTGGTATATATTTTTTGGGCATCTTTCATTTTCCATTCTTTGTACATGACCATATCATTTAAGCGTTTGATTTTCAATCCTCTTAACAACAGATGTGGTGACATTCATTTCTCTCCAAAGGAATTCATTTCTTATTTTGTCCTGTCTTGTTTTTTGGAGGTTTCTTCTAAAATAATCAAATTCAACTGTTCTAATTTATTCTTTTGTAATTCCGTCAAAGACCAAATTTCGCTTCCATATGACAAAATATTCTGTATTATGCTCTTATAAATTTTCATTTTAGTTTCCTCTGTAATATATTTGTTCCATGTAATGTCTTCGTTGCATTTTTTACCATTGCAATTTTAGCTTGTACATCTCTCTCACAGGTATCTAAACTTGTAATTATTCACCCAAGATATTTAAAAAATTCACTTTTTTCCCCCCTTTTTCAAGTATGAGGTCATCCACATCCTTTAAAATGGAAATTAAACACAGTACATTTCTAGCAAGTAAAGCTAATATTCGATATGTAATATTAAATTTATTAAATTTAAATGAGAAGTGATAAATGTAATATTAAATATCATATAATGTCACCGAAAACTGTGGGTTTCTTACATGAAAACACTATACCAACATCCCTAAATAACCTGTGAAATTTTGTTGGCAGAGTTCAGTTCTGGTCTTATTTCTTCATTGTATCCTCTAGGCTAGGGTCATTATCTATCAATTACGGCATCTATCTTTTCACGGACTTTATTCTGGCCCAATTTACGAAAATAGATCGAGGAGTACTAGACGCACTGAGACATTTGTCACTCCTACGACTTTAGCTTGTTCTTTTTTCCCATCATACTACCCATTTCCTCATCATACTACCTATTATTCGAAATCTTTTACAATTTCTCTTGCTAGAGCAAGGAATACCCTTCCACCCTATACCAGAGACTGCCAAACTTTACAACCTTTCAGAAACAGATTAAAAATAAAATTATTAACAGAAACAACTCACCAATATTACTTTTAAAAAATAATAATTTGTTTTTTCATTATTTAATAAAAATAGTTTTAAGATTTGTTAATATATTTACCTAATGCCTTGTATAATAAGCGACAGATTAATTCATTATAGTTTATTACTTTCTTTGCATTTTTCTTTCTTTTCTTTTTATGTATAGTAGATTCGAGCTGTTATTCTTTCTGTATTCATTCTACCATTAATTTAATTTTAATTGTATTTAATTTTATTGTATCATTAGACATTATTTTCATTATTATTCAATTTGGCAGATAATTAATTGTTTAGTATGATTGTTATTGTAATTTTTTGTATTTATATGTAACATATGTTTGTCCTGGTGAGTGGAAGAGGAGGCCACATGGCCTTAACTCCACCAGGCTAAATAAATATATTCTATTCTAACTAAGGTTTTTTTTAACAAATTTTCAATGTAAAAGTTTTCGTTTGTTTTTTTTTTCTACTTGATATTCTAGTACCTTATTCTAAAACATGCTGTGACCAACATTTAACTACTAAATAACAAGTTCTCTGTTATTTACGTTATCGATAGTCTGCCAGCTCTATGGATTGCTCTTTTTCAGATTTTAAACACATGAGAATAATTCCAGATAGCGCTCCCGAGGCTATATATTGGACCAATGCAGTAAATACGGTTATACAGAATCAAATTAAACATGAATAAGAAAAAATATATCTGTACATCAAACGTTTTGCTATTTCATTAGACTGCAAGCATTGCTCTTAGCATACAACATTGGAACAAAAAAAAACTGTTGATATAGCGCTTTCAGGTATAGGCGATTTCTATTACAACACGTTCCAGTTTAAACCTTACAGACATTTCAATATTTTTACACATTCCGTATTTATATTAGTTTCGTATACTTTAATATATATTAGTGGTCGCCCTGTAGTCGAAATTCGACCACAATTCATTACATTTTTAAGTTTGTCACAAATACGTCATTATGTACTAATTTTCGATTTATTTTTAAAATACGGACAATAGAAAATATGTGGTATAGCTTGGCTAAGCCATGTATAATAAACAATAACGCGTCACTTGATATTTTTATATTATTTATACTATTTAAATTTGCATTTGGTCTATTATTAAGTCTCTAACTCCGATCTCGTCAATGTTTTATGTCGAGGCCTAATGGAAGTAGGTGCAATATATAAATATTAAAAAATATAATGAAATTATTAAAACCAAAATTAGACAGGGTTTAATTTAAATTCAAATAATAAAATGTACTTACCGGTACATTTTTTAACCACTAATGACACAGCTCTACAAATTTTTTGTTGCCTTGGATATCTCTGCGGATTTCTATGTTTTCAAGTGCACAGTTTACGAATATATTCATGAAAGTGCTGAATGTGCTCTAGTTTTTATGATTTTGTCGTATCTTCTATTTTTAAACAATAAACGGCTTGTTACTAATAAAATTTATATTTCCAGCCATGATTTCATTTCTGCACCTTTTTTCGCGCATACAAACATCACGTGATCCCCACTCTTGTACCCCTCACTCTGCACATCGACCGTGATTTCAGTTATTTGACAAAATTAAAGTACTCACAACGAGCATCTGGATAAGTTTCTATGTATAAATACACGTGGAGACACAAAATACCCTTGCTTCATTTGTTTGTGGGATAGTAGAGCTAAGCAACTTCATTGGGAATTAGATGTGTGGCCTTTGAAAATGTCCTTAACTGTCGATAGAGCCAACGTAATAAATAAACAAGCCGTTACTAAGCAGAGACAAAATCATACTTCCACCATTACATATCAAGTTAGGTACGATAAAACAATTCATTAAAGCATTGGACAAGGAAGGAGAATGTTTCAAATACATTTGTAGAACATTTACTAAGCTCAGTATGGATAAGTTAAAAGACAGAATATTTGATGGTCCTCAAATTTGGCAATTGATGAGAGATGCAAATTTTATCAAAGTTATGACTTTTCCGGAAAGTGAAGCTTGGAAGTGTTTTGTTATTAGTAGCAGAACATTTCCTAGGTATCTATAAAGCACCAAGTTATAAAGAAATTGTGCAAAACGTGTTGACGAGCTTCAAGATTGTAGGAGCAAATATGAGTATAAAGTTACACTTTCTAAACAGTCACGCTGGATAGATTTCCGGATAATTTAGGGAATTATAGCGACGAACAGGGAGAGCGCTTTCACCAGGATCTAAAAGTAATGGAGGAGAGGTATCAGGGTAGATGGGACCGTCACATGATAGCAGATTACTGCTGGTCTGTAAAAAGATATTGTCCCCTAAACATTATAGAAGAAAATCTTATAAAAAGGCGTTTTATTGAAGTATAACGTGGATTTTCGACATTTTTCTTTCTATTTACATCGGTGTGTACTAATTTTTTCGAAGAAAAAAACAATTGGCATTATAAATATATCTGTTATTTTTTCATATTTTCCGATTTGTGTAGTGTAAAATGGAAATAAAGATTTAAAACAAAAACAGAGCAAAACTTCCAAAATCATTGATAGTTTCATGAATTGTGAGCGTAAATTTATCCGAAATTAATCTTATATCAAGGGCAACAAAACCACTGTTGACCAGTGTAATAAATAAGCGAGTAAGCCAATTCACAATCCTGCTGCACAAGTTTATTTTTGCAACGATGCATTTTCAGCATGAACGTAAACAAATGGATGAGTACAAAAATGAATAATACACATACATTCCTTAGAGACAATTTATTCTATTTTGTTTAATTTAATTTATTCCCAACACAAGTTATATATAAATTTTATTTTTCTTCACTCCTTTTCTATATGAACTTTGATTATATCAAATATAACATCCCTCCGTGCTCACAGTTTGCTTAAAAAGGGGTACAAAGTTTTTTCTTAACGTATTAATATATGTGTATATATATATATATATATATTGATAACAATCGATTCCATTTACTATTTGTAATACGAAAAGGCAATAAAACGACTGACAACAGATTCGTTTCTACTGGATTATCTCAATTAACATCGAGATGAATCCGATAGTTATACAGGGTGTTTCGAAATTCAATGCTCAAACTGCTAGGTATGATGCAGAAGGCAAAAACAAATATATTTTGTTAAATAACCATGTGTCGGAAATTCATACGTATTGAGTACTGAGCATGCGAAGATAGTACGAGAGTGGAGGAGATATTAAATGAGCAATTATTTTTACAAATCCATTACACTAAATACTGTACTTGATTTGAAGTGTGCAGTGCGTTGTGATGCCATATTTCGACACTGAGTAAGTAAACAGCACTAGTAACTGTGTAATGGACTAAGCATCAACATGGAACGCTACTCATGGAGAGAACTGTGAGACATGCACTTTGTCTATGGTGCGGCTGAGGGTAATAGTCGGCAAGCCCAGAGAATGTACCTTATACGTTACCCTGCACAAAGATGTCCAGATTATCGTACATTTACTTCAATCCACGATCGACTAGCACATTGGTGGTAAGCTGGCAGACCATGTACTGTTCGTACACCTAAACATGCTGTTACGCAATCCAGAGACAAGTACACGTGCAATTGCTTCTGAGCTCGGTGTTCACCATAGTTTTGTATGGAGAGTGTTGCATGAACAGCAACTTCATCCTTTTCGTCCTATGAGAGTGCAGGCCATGGGACCAGATGACTACCCACATCGTCTTCAATTTGTACGCTGGTTTCTGCAACAAGCTAATGAAGGCCCTCTGTTTCCTGAAGTTGTGATGTTTTCAGATGAGGCTCAATTTACTAGAGATGGTATGTACAATTCACACAACTCTCATGTATGGTGAGATGACAATCCGCATACTACAGTTTTTGAGGGGTCATCAGAGAAGATTTGCTGTAAACATTTGGGCCGGTATCATATGAGACTACTTGCTTGGGCCCTATATGATGCCTCCTCGACTCAGGTGGCCAATGTACAGACTGTTCTTAGAAGTTCACCTGCCGACTTTACTGGAGGATGTACCTCTCCATATCAGGAGGAGGATGTGGTTTCAACATGATGGGGCCCCATCTCACTTTGCCGACCCAGTGCATGCCGCAATAAACAACACTTTTGGGAATAGGTGGATCGGCCGGGGTGGACCTGTAAATTGGCCTGCAAGATCCCCGGACCTCACTCCATTGGATTTCTTTCTCTGGGGCTACATGAAGAGCCAAGTATACTCTTCCCCTGTTGAATCTGAGATGGAGCTCGTAGCAAGAATTCTTGCAGCGGCAACAAACTTACAGAACACGCCACACATTTTCCAGCGGACAAGGGACTCTCTACTACGTCGGTACCGGCTCTGCAACGAGGTAAATGGTGCTCATTTCGAACATTTATTGTAAACGTTGGTCAGGGCATTAAAGTAATGTAATCATGTAACATTGTTTTATTTGAATTATACCTAATTACATCCTTACTTCCTTACTCAATGTTGAAAAGTATGGCATCACAACATTTACGTACTTCAAATCATTTAGTGTAACGGTTTAAAATAAATTGTTTGTTTTGTATCTCCTTCTGCACTCCCCTATTACTTTCGCATGCTCCATACTCAATACGTACGAATTTCCGAAACATGGTTATTTAACAAAATATATTTGTTTTTGCCTTCTGCATCATACCTAGCAGTTTGAGCATTGAATTTCGAAACACCCTGTATACAAGACTCATTAGCGGGAATTCACGAATTAAAAATTCTGAATCAAACGTTTTTTACTTATTTTTTCGTTTGTCTAACAACGATAGCCACGATTACCCGTAGACAAATTTTACAACCACATTATCAGAACCTGAAACAGGGAATCGAAAAAAAAATCTATATCTCCTGTGTAACTATGAATCTGTTAGGTCTATATCGATATCACTGAGCAACAAAAAAAAAAGAAACTTTTTTTTTGTCTCAGCAAGAAAAACGTAATTCTGATAGTATTTTTTCTCCTGAATTCAAATATGATATCCGTTTTTTTTCCATCGCGCAAGGTTTCCGAGAGACAGGAATTTATAATTTCAAACTCTTCAATATTTCCTACATTCGTAATTACACAATATTTGAACATTCGGACTCACCTATAAAGTAAGAAATGACGATTTTCTGCTATATTTCGCCTCTGGAGCATCTCTGTTGATTGTACAACAATAATCGGCCAGCATATTAGGATTCCATTTGCCTTGATATCTCTTTTCCATGGCTGAAATCTCCTGACTTAGCTCATTTGGTTTTATTTTACAATGGACAAATGGACGAAAAAACATTTATTAAAAAATAATTATTTAAATCCATTAATTGAAACTGAAATAAAAGAACTGTGGATGATGAAGAAATGCCGAATACATATTTTAAAACACGATAAAAACTGCATTAAGTACAACTATTGGTACTAATGAGACAAAAATCATGTTGACCAGTGTATTATATACAGCATTAAATCAGGAATAACTTCATTTTATAATATAATTTAAAGGCATTGGCTTACATATGACCTGACATATATAGCGAAAAGTGTTAATTGTTGTATTGGGGAAGCGAATAGAGATATAATGAAATATTTATTGTCTTTGTTCTGAATCTGTTAATAAATGTGATGTTTTGAGTGAGCAGAATGATCAAAGGTTGGGTTGTTGATGTGAAATGTCGAGATTTAATCAAAACATGTTTTGTTTTCATTGCTACAACCGCCATCTCCTACGCGGAGAGCTCAAGTTATAGTTTGGATTCAATTAAATTTCCAATATAGTGATTCAGATAGCATTCCAGTAAAATGTATTAATGGCAATTATATATCACACATAAATCAGGAAAAAATATGTCAACCACAATAAATTAAGGGTTATGACGAAAGGTTACTACATCAAAGAAAAATAGAGTGGAAGATACCGCTTCTTTATTAATTAAGTGAGATATCTTTATGAATGTAGATTTATCCTTTGTGTAAGAAGTGATGTGTTCTTTATAATCTTCCTTATCCGGTTAACAAATTTCTGAAGTAGAAGCTGCCACAAATAAGATCTTAAAATGAGTAATTTGTTGTTGGTCATAGTTTTGAACAAGGTTAAACCCATTCGCTTCAGCTTTAAATGCTCAATGCATTTCCGCAAAAACGGGATTTAAGTCACCATAAATTACATAGTCTATTTTCAGACATTCAAAACAAACAAAAGATAACGGTTTGAGAATTCAACAAGTGTGAAGGCCAAAACCACATTCCTCTACTATCCATAAATGTCAACAAAAGATTATCCTGCAAAGGGATGTACACCCTTTGACAAAAAAAAATGAGTCATCTCTTGAATGCACATTTCTTCTAAGTCATACTCGGCACAGCGCTGGGTTCAAACTAGGAAACTAGTCATAACTGTGCAGTCCCTGAGCTATTCTGTTATGTGGCATGAACTGAAGACTCTCCTATGTGTCCTAATAGGTCAGCGGTAAAGCACGCGGTCGCTGTTTCTGTTAATGAAGATCGCAGGTTCGCGTCTTCAATTACGGTTTTTTTTGTGATATTTGTATTAAAATGTTTTATGAATTAAATACATTTTGTTTTGATATTTGAATTAATGTACACTTTTTAAGTTCATAATTGTTTTTTATACTGTTGAGGTTATAAACATGTTAAATTATACATTTTTACACCCTTTATATTAGCTTGATCTGTATCTGTCTATGTAACGGACCTGTATCTATTTAATGGAATCTTTGAACACGATTTTCACCCACTTGAAAATATTGGATCGACTTGAAACTTTGTATACTTGTAAAGGTCCCATGATAATACAATAATTTTATAATTTGTTTCTAAAACCCTGGCCAGAATCATCAGAAAATTAAAAAAAATAAACACCGGTGTAATAGGTTGCGGACTTATCGATTTTTTTAGTCAATCGTTGTAAGAGCTCAGTTGGTAGAGCGGTGGACTGTAGTGATATATAATTTCAATACTCCGTAGTTCGCTGGTTCAAATCCGAGCCAGAGGATTTTGTAGAAGAGTATTAAGCAATTAAATTTTCATGGGATTCCGGTTTATGACAATCAATTAAATAAAAATTTAAAAAAAATAAATAATAGTTTAAAAAAGCTGAAGCAACACACTTTACTAGAAAACCAAACTAAAAATTAAAAAATAAAAAAATAGTTTAAAAAACTAAAACAACACGCTTTATTAGAAAATCGATCTAAAAAATGAAAAATAATTTTAATTTCCAATACGCTTGGGATAAAATTAAAGTGGTCAACAAAAAATCATCTCCAACTCATATAGAATAAAACTAGAGTTATCTACAAAAAAAAAATGTTACTATGAAAAGCATGGGATGCGTTTTAAGGTTTTTACGTTTTCTTCTTAGAGACTTTACTTTTACCAATATCTGTTTATTACCAAATATATTAATTGATATAGAGCACCCCACGCTTTTGACGGTAAAATTATTTTTTTAGATAACTCTGAGTAAATAACAAAGTAAATCAATCATACATTTTCACCTAAATGAATGGCTGTAATTATTCATCCGAAATTATTAATTGATGAATAGGTTACGATTTTATAAACTGAAATTTGGTTACATTGCCCCACAGCTCCTGTAAGGCCCGAGGCATCCCTAGATGTGTTGGAGATGATTTTTTTTGTTCACCACTTTTAGATTTTTCCCCCAAGTGTGTTGGAAATTAAAATTATTTTACATTTTTTAGTTCGGTTTTCTAATAAAACATGTTGTTTGAGTTTTTTAAACTATTATTTATTTCTACCTTGTATATTACCGTCTTCCTCAACTATTTAAAATTTTCGTTGATTTCACTCTAGGCCTTTCGATGCATTCTTCATCTTCTGGAGTTGTTGTAGTATTGAATTAACTGTACGTCTAATAGAGGGTTTTGCTCATTAGGTATATTTTTGTTGAGAATGTTTGTATTGTTGGTCTTCATGATAATTTTGATTTCTTCTAAAATGTTAATTTTGTGTCTGTTGTTTTCTCTGTGTATAATAGACATTGTATTATCGATAGTGTTGAAATTGTGGCCACATTCTGAAATGTGTTTAGCGAAATTAGATTTCATTGTTAAAGAAGAAGGCAAATCAAATTTCGCTGTTCACCAGATTTGAATCCAATCGAAAATGTGTGGGCTAAGATGAAAATAGAGATGAACTCTAATTGGCCTACAGATGCACGAAAGACAAAAGATGGCTTATGGGCACAAATTCAAGACACCTGGGATGCTCTAGCCGGTCATCCACATGCCTGTAGAAATTTGATTGTATCAATGCCCCGCAGATTGAGGGCAGTAATAGATGCTGATGATTCATGCACCCGACATTGATTTTGTTTTTGTTAAAGTTTTCATTTTAGAAGGTATTATTTTCTTTCCTCGTTTACGTATTAGAAGAAGGTTTTAATTTATGTTTTTGTGTGTGTATTAAAGCCATAAAACTCAAATATAAAATTAAATATGAAACAGGCAAAATGCTATTCTACCATTCCGTAAAAAAAAGGTAGAACGGGAATCGAACCCGTGAGGTTACGAACGCTGACGATTAAACCTCTCGACCACGGAAACACACTATGCCAAACTTTCTCTTTAATGTTGTTTGAGTGTGCACTGCATTAACTAGCAAACATCCCAGTACAATTATTCAAAACGTGTTGATGTGAATACGGCTTTTGCGAGCACTCACAAAGTTTCCCGATCGATTGATAGTACCAGTGGATAACTCATTTTTTTTTGTCTAAGGATGTACAAACTATTGCAAAATATATAACAGGAGAGTAAAGCGAGTGTAACTCGTCCTCTGATTTGAATCCATTTAACTCCCGGCGAGTCTACCTCGTCTTCTGAGTCCAATTGGTTAAGTAATGTAGGTACGGTAGTTGTAAAATTATAGCTTATCGATAGAAGGCTATCAGTTTCATGCGAACGTGAAACCAAGGATCAGCCATTCTTAGCCACTGAAGAGGTAGGGTCTACGCACCGACAGATTTAATCCGTAGAAAAATTCTCGGTGTGATTGCTCGCAGGGAAGTTCTGTACCGTGTTTCAGACAAATGAGGCTGCAGGTTCAAGACAAATAGTCCGTTTTCTTAAAGCGAGAAACAAGAAGTATAAGCCATGTTAAATGGTCAATTAATTACCGAAATTGTAAGAATAAGCAAAAATAAAAAACAAATAACGAAAATAATAAAAACATATTAAATACTTTCCCTGCAATATATACATCTAGAATTTTTTAAAACATTGACAAAATAACATGTAATTTATGTAGCCTGTTCTCTCACCTGTCGGCTGTGGCGGACTAATGATGATGTTGCTAGCCTCTGGTCCCGATGGTCGTGGGTTCAAAACCGGCCGGGTTCGATGGATTCTTTTGGGATGGTAAAATTCAAGGAGCACACCTTGACGGAGGGACTTTAAGCCTGAAGATTTTCAGGCTTGTAAAACACCCTTCAGTCTGAATAAAGAGGCCTATAAGCTCTGTTTCATTCTGTAAGTAACTTATTTGCCTACTATATGTCACATTGAGTCGGTATGTAAACCGCATACCATTCATGACAACTTTGGGAAATAGGCGTAACGAAATTAACTTGGTTCTGGTAACTTCTAACAAAGGAGAGGCTAAGGCTTGACATTGGGCTGTTATGCAATTTTAGGTAGATAGATTCTGTGACCTGGTGACTAATAACCGGTTCTCTTGACACATTTTAATACGTTAAGAGTACACTGTATTCGTATATAAATGTTACTAAACGACTGATTATATCGTCAATATAGAAAAAATGTATCGATTCGCATTTTATTTAAATTATAAGCAAGTTGGGTTTATAAAGTTACTCATTTTACAAAACTCATATTGGTCTCATGAAGATTTTGGGAAAAAATTACTGCAGGAAACACACTATCACTTTACAGCCATAATCAAACACGGTATGCCCTACTTGTAGTCAAATGCTTTAACCTATATTTGTCTACTTCTTAACTAGGATTAAAAAGTAAAAAAAAAAAAAAACGTTTTCTTACTTGAGGCTTGATGTTCTTTTATGGAGGTCAGGTTCGACAATTGTTACAGCGGAACCTGTTTTGATAAAAACTCTAGTGACTTTAGGAACCCGTTTTTTACATGCTTTATATTACCTTGACCTGTATGTATCTATATAACGGAATTTTCAACGAGATTTTCACCCACTTAAAATCATTTGATGGTCATGAAACTTTGTATGCTTGTAAAGGACCTGTGACAACACAATAATTTCATTTGTTTCTAAAATCCTGGCCAGAATCATCAGAAAATCAAAAATAGTATATTTGTATCTATGTAACGGAATCTTTGAACACGATTTTCACCCACTTAGAAACATTGGATCGACTTGAAACATTGTATACTTGTAAAGGACTCGTTGGTACGGCCTCGAGAAGGGTACAGATTCCGACTATATATACCTTAATAAATCTCGAGAAATGCCACTGCGACTCTTTTAGCAACTCTGCCAGCAAGTCCTAATCCTACGTTCTCGTCGAGCTCCCTGACTGCAGACGTAAGAGACTGTAGCTAACAGGATGGGACGAAAGGCGAATTCTCAGCGCCTTAAAACTGACACCTGTCGGCTAAGGGAGTAAACCCTAAAAAAACCAGGTCCTCCATGTCTGGGGGTTAGGCGTCAGGCTGGCAACCTGGCCCTGGAAAAAAGTATAACGCTACGTGCTTCAGTAAAATATGTAAGCCGGATGGATTTAAATATCACAGACTTAAGCTACGAGAACGGACCTTTGCTATAGGCACATGAAATGTTCAAGGCTTGAATACTAAAGAAAAAGAAGTAATAGATGAGATTACAGCAATGAATGCAGATATTATTGTGCTCTCAGAAAAAAAGAAAGGGAAAAGACAGGAAAAATTAGGAAATTATACACATATCTGGAGTGGAGTTCTAACAAATATATTAGTAAGCAGACTTACTCCCTATATTGATGACATACTAGGAGATCATCAATGTGCATTTAGAAGAAACAAGTCTACAACAGATCAGATTTTTAGTATAAGACAGATTTTAGAAAAGAAATGGGAATATAATGGTACTGTACATCAACTATATGTAGACTTCAAAAAAGCATATGATTCAATTAAGAGGGAGAAGTTATATAGTGTCATGCTGGAGTTCGAAATTCCTAAAAAGTTAGTTAGACTTATACGAATGTGTCTAAATGGCACAAAGAGTAGGGTGCGTGTAGGCAAACATTTTCGGACACTTTCGAAATCCAGAATGGGTTGAAGCAAGGAGATGCACTATCTCCTCTACTATTTAATTTTGTACTAGAGCATGCCATTAAATCTTTAGAGAATGAGGAAAGCTTACAACTCAATGGTATTAATAAGCTGTTAGTTTATGCTGATGATATAGTATTGTTGGCCGATAGCGAGGAGGTACTAAAGGCCAACACGCACACACTATTAAGTAACACCAAGAAATTAGGACTAGAAATAAATATCAGTAAAACTAAATATATGGTCACATGTAGAAATTCATTAAATAATGGAAATGGACAGCTAATGCAAATGAGGGAAATTTTGAGAAAGTGGCTGAATTCAAATACCTAGGAACAATAATCACAAATAGGAATGAGATGCACAAAGATATTAAACAAAGGCTCAATTCTGGAAATGCATGGCAGAGACTCTTGATGTCCCAACTCCTTTCAAAAAACGCTAAACTGAAAATATATAAAACTATAATTCTACCAGTTATACTCTATGGGTGCGAAACATGGACTCTTACTTTAAGGGAGGAACGGAGATTACAAGTATTTGAGAATAAAGTAATTAGGAATTTTTTGGACCAAAGAGAGATGAACAGACAGGTTAATGGAGAAGACTACATAACAATGAACTGCATGGTCTTTATAGGAAGCCAGATATAATGAGAACAGTTAAGTCTCGTAGACTGCGATGGGCAGGATATGTTGCACGTATGGGGAATGAAAGACTTGCATGGAAGCTTCTTGTAGGAAAGCCAGAGGGAAAACGCCCAGTTGGTAGACCAAGAATGAGGTGAGAGAATAACATTAACTATGATTGGAGGGAAGTAGATTATACACGGAATGATTGGAATGCATTAGCTCAGGATAGGGATGTATGGACAGCTTATGTCCGCGCGGCCATGAACCTACGGGTTCGATAGTGCCAGTGAGTAAGTAGGTCTAAGTAAGAATCTGGAGTGGAGTACCAAAAACTGGTAGAGCAAAAAGAGGTATATCTATTTTGATAAAAAATAAGTTGGTAAAAAATATAGTGTCTTGGGAAGAAATTGATGAAAGAATTATTAAATTAAATCTCAAACTTTTTGGAATAGAGCTTATAATAACAGGATTATATGCCATGAATGAGGATGCAACAACCATAGAGGAAAATTATTTTTTTGACAAACTGTCAGCAATTTTGGACAAAATAAAAAAAATCAAGAAGTAATAAAAACAGGAGATTTTAATAGTCGAGTAGGAAGTAGAATGAAAGATGAAGTGATTGGACCATTTGGGGAAAAGGTGGAAAATGACATTGGAGATAGATTGATAAGTTTATGTAAACAACATGGCTATATGATAATGAATAGTTTCTTCCAACATCGGGAAATACATAAATACACATGGGAACAGCCAACAAAAAGTCTCACATCAATAATTTATTATGTAATTGTGAAACAAAATCGTGATATGATAGTGATAGATGTTAGAATGTATAGAAAACCAGATTGCAGAAGTGATCATTATATGCTTTTGGGAAAATTAATATTAACAAGTAAGAAAAAAAGAAAATACTGAAGTAACGGAAGACAGAACAAATACAACCCCTTTGAATGAACAAAGATATAAAGTAAGTTTACTCTATGATGAGAGTATAAAATATATTTTTCAATCAAGATTAAAGCAAAAACCTAATTTAAATGTAAATAAATTTGCAGTGGAAATATATGATCAACTAAAGAAAGCATACATTCAGCAGGTTTAGAAGCACTTGGGATAGAAAATCGAGAACTAGAAAGAAATAATGAATGTTTTAATCACGATATTAAACAATTAATAGAAGAAATAAAGAAAGCACGGATGAAATGGGTATCAGATCACTCAACAACATCTCAAAATTAATGTATCACTTTAAAACATAAAACAAAGGTGGAAGTGAGAAGAACAAAACATGAATACTGGGATAATATATGCTCAAATATAGATCATTCGATTGGATATGCTAGATCCAAAGAAGCTTGGAAAACATTACAAAATATCAGGAAATCAGAAAGAAAGAAAGAAAGAAAGAAAGAAAGAAAGAAAGAAGATAAATATTCAGTTGATAAGACCATCAGAATGGATGCAACAGTATAAAGGTTTACTTCAAGAAAATAGAAATGAGTTTCAAATTCAAGATACAGATGTAGAATATAAATTTGACACTCCAGATATAACAGATGATGAAGTAAAAAGAGCTTTGAATGAGGCAAAAAATGGGAGAACACCAGGACCAAGAAATATTCAGACGGAACTCCTAAAACATGGAGGAGATATATTAGTAATATTTTTAACAAAACTTTTTAATAAAATTGAATTTGGAGATGATATCCCAGAAGACTGGAATTTATCGTATATTACTCCTATTTTTAAAAAAGGTGATAAAAAAACTGTGTACCAATTACAGAGGTTTAAGCGTTTTACCTTCAACAGCTAGGATTTTTAGTAAAATTATAAATTTTAAACTTAAGGAGATAAAAGATAACTTAAGAGAAGAACAATGTGGATTTCGGAGTGGAAGATTATGTATTGATAATATTTTCTGTATTAAACAATTACAAGAGAAAATCCTAGCAAAAAATAAAGAACTACATATGACCTTTATTGATTTAGAGATGGCATATGATAATGTATCTCGACAATTGTTATGGACGGCAATGAGAAATATGAATATCTGTGATAAATGGATTAATATTGTTAGGAGGATCTATAGTAATACAAAAGCTAAAGTAAAAATACAGAATAATTTAACGGAGAAATTCACAGTGAATAAAGGCCTTAAGCAGGGATGCAGTTTGTCACCAATTATTTTTAACATTTATTTAGACCAGGCTCTTAACTTGTGGTATAAAAAATGTTCTGAAATGGGTATTCCTATAGGAGGAAAAGTACTCCATTCATTGTTGTTTGCAGATGATCAAATAATTTTTGCAGGGGATGAAGATGATATGAAATATATGATAAATAAACTAATGGAAGAATATAAAAAATGTGGACTGAATATAAATTTACAGAAAACAGAATATATGTGTTTGGGAAAGGATGTGGATGACCTCATACTCGAAACAGGGAAAATAAAAAAATGTGAATTTTTTAAATATCTTGGGTCAATAATTACAAGTTTAGGTACCTGTGAGAGAGATGTACAGACTAAAATTGCAATGGCAAAAAAATGCAATTAAGATATTACATGGAATAATTTGGAACAAAAATATTACAAAGGAAACTAAAATGAAAATTTATAAGAGCATAATACAGAATATTTTGTCATATGGAAGTGAAACTTGGTCTTTGACAGAAGTACAAAAAAATAAAATTAGAACAGTTGAATTTGATAATTTTAGAAGAAGCCTCCAAAAAACAAGACAGGATAAAATAAGAAATGAATTCCTTTGGAGAGAAATGAATGTCACCACATCGGTTGTTAAGAGGATTGAAAATCAAACGCTTAAATGGTATGGCCATGTACAAAGAATGGAAAATGAAAGATGGCCAAAAAATATATACCAATGGACACCCTCTGGAAGAAATAAACGTGGCAGACCAAGATGGAAATGGAAAATGTACGTCAGAACTATAATGGATGATAGGAATTTGGATGAGGGAGATTGGAATGATAGAGATAAATGGAAACTGAAAACGGGAAACCTATAAGTGGAGGAAAGCCGAAGAAGAAGAAGAAGAAGAGAAGAAGAAGACAATACAATCATTTCATATTTGTTTCTAAAATCCTGGCCAGAATCATCAGAAAATCAAAAAAATGAAAACTGGTATAATAGGTTGCGGACTTGTCGACTTTTTAGTCAATCGTTGTAAAAGCTTAATTGGTAAAGCGGTGAACTGTAATGGTATATAATTTCAGTAAACCATAGGTCGCTGGTTCAAATCGGGCTGGGAGGATTTTTTTAGAAGTGTATTACTTTTAGCTCATACTACAATAGCATCGAAATTAAAGATATTTACATTTTTATCTTATTCTGTAAAATATTAAAACTAAAAAAATAAAAAATAAATAATAGTTTTAAAAAAATAAAACAACTCGCTTCATTAGAAAACCGAACTAAACAGTGAAAAATAGTTTAAATTTCCAACACGCTTGGGATAAAATTAAAGTGGTCAAGAAAAAAATCATCTCCAACACATATAGAATAAAACTAGAGTTATCAACAAAAAGAAAATAATTTTACCATCAAAAGCGTGGGGTGCTCTATATCAATTAATATATTTGATAATAAACAGATATTAGTAATAGTAAAGTCTCTAAGAAGAAAATGTTAAAATCATAAAAAGCACCCCACGCTTTTGATGGTAAAATTATTTTCTTTTTGTTGACAACTCAAGTTTTATTCTGTATGTGTTGGAGATTATTTTTTTGTTGACCACTCTAATTTTATCCCAAGCGTGTTGGAAACTAAAATTACTTTTCATTTTTTAGTTCGGTTTTCTAATAAAGCGTGTTGTTTAATTTTTTTAAAACTATTATTTATTTAATCACAATATGAGTTGGAGTGCAGAGTGAAGGGTACACACACTATGTTTTATACAGACCTTGTTTTATCATCCACGATACAATGGAGTAAACGTCCAACACTCAGGAAATGTGAAAAGTAAGCGAATTCATCAGTAATTCTAAATCATATTCCTATTCTGCTAGTTTACGGCATACAACTTAATGGTATTAATAAACTGTTAGTTTATGCTGATGATGTAGTACTATTGGGCGATAGAGTAGGCCTATAAAGATTAAAGACCAACACGCACACACTATTGAGTAACATTAAGAAATTGGGACTGGAAGTAAATACCAATAAAACTAAATATACGGTCACACATAGAAATAGATTATATAATGGAAATGGGCAGCTAATGACAAATGAGGGGAATTTTGAGGAAGTGGCTGAATTCAAATACCTAGGAACAATAATCTGCTGTAAGTATCTCGGTCTAACGTCGCAAGTCACAGGAAAATCATTCACCAACACATCCAGGAAAGATGCAACTCAGCAATAAAGGCCACATTTGACATTCGAAATGTCGAAAAGCTGTCAATCGGAACAGCTATAAGACTATTTCATATTAAGATAACACCAATAGCGTGCTACGCAATCACCACATTCTGGACTCGGTTAAACATATCAAATATGAAAAGACTGGAAATGGTCAAAATTGACTACCTCCGGAGAGTAAGGGTTTCAAGTGAACGAGCTCCCGACTCTATACCATCTAACCAAGACTGACTTCTTCATCAGAGAACCTGCCACACACCCCGGCCTACAAAGCACACATAAGAGAGAGAGAGAGAGAGAGAGAGAGAGAGAGAATAAAAAGCAGAGGATATAGACCGCGGATTCTTCCTGACCCCAGTGATGAACACCGAAGAATGGAAGGAACCAAAATTCTCCCTAAGACACGTCATTACGAGGACCGCCACACATGGATTCCACTACAGAGTATGTACCATAAAAGGGTTCCACCTCGCATCGGACCAGTGCCTCTGCAGGCTATGCGACCAAAAATGTCAGCAATACCACCTTATTGACTGCATAGCAAGAATTAAGCCTTTAAAATTCTATGCTGATGATAATACGAGTAACTTCCAGTAATTGTATTATAATGTACACAGTGTGTTTAATAAATCGTTATATATAGGCCTAATAATCACAAATAGGAATGAGATGCACAAAGAAATTAAACATAGGCTCAATTCTGGAAATGCGTGCTAATTTGTATTGCAGAGACTCTTGATGTCTCAACTCCTTTCAAAAAACGTTAACCTGAAAATATACAAAACTATTATTCTACCAGTTATACTATATGGGTGCGAAACATGGACTCTTACTTTAAGGTAGGAATGGAGATTACGAGTATTTGAGAAGAAAGTTCTTAGGAAAATTTTTGGACCGAACAGAGATGAACAGACAGGCGAATGATGAAGACAACATAGCAGTGAACTACATGGCCTTTATAGGAAGCCAGATATAATAAGAACAGTTAAGTCTCGTAGACTGCGATGGGCAGGACATGTAGCACGGATAGGGAATGAACACGTGCAGGGAAGCTTCTTGAAGGAAAATAAGAGTGAAAATGCCTAGTTGGCTGACCAAGAATGAGGTGGGAGAATAACATTAACTATGATTTGAGGGAAGATTATACAGGGAATGATTGGGAAATATTATCTCCGGATAGGGATGTATGGAGAGCTTATGTCCGTGCGGTCATGAACCTACTGGTTCGATAGTGCCAGTGAGTTAGATTTAGTATGGAAACATTTTTCGATTCATAACTAAATTTTATATACCACGTTCCATTGGGAAAAGCAAGTGGAGACAAAAGCAGGTCTATTTACAAAATATATGATTATTAATCCAGAGAATAAGACATTTGAATTCCAACTTTCTCCATTTTGTAAAGAAACCCACATTTGCATCCACAATTCTATGATATAAGAATGGAAAATCACTCGAACCCCAATTTGAGAACCTCTATATTAAACAAGAGTCGAGTGAAGTGAATGTATCACATCAGATTTACTTAACCTAGGTTAGACAGTTTGTGAAACTTTGACAAGGGAAACGAAAACCAGACTAGCGTTGCTAGTGAATACACCTAGTTTCATAGCTAGAACGGCAACATTAAATTGCACATTCAAATCTTTGAGTTGCAAGTTTGAGAAGATGTGCAATTTGGAGACAAGTTGGTTAATGCTACTCCGGAAAGTGGTTGTCCTTACACTGCAAGAAACAGAACCCGCAAGCAGAGACAAAATGGGTACTTCCTCTCAACTGGCACAACCTCATTCATCTTGAGAATACAAAGCAAGTTACAGCTTCCTGCACTGCAAAGTATGTAGGCCTCACGTCTTTCTCCGACAAATTATTTATTTTTATAAAAGGATTACTAACTTTACCATCATATCAATAATAATAATATTTATTACTTAATTTATTAATGGTATTGTAGCTATATTATTTAATATGAAAAAAAAATGCATACGAGTTGTTCCAAAATAATGAACGGGGATTCAAAGTTATTTATTTCCCCTTATATATATATAGCCCACCGCTGTGGTCTCGAGGTAGCGTGCTGCCTTGTCACGCAGCGGGCCCGGGTTCGATCCCCGGTCGGGGCAGTTTTTCTGGGTGAGGTTTTTATCGGGGTTTTTCCTCACCTGTAAGACAAATGTCAGAAAAACTTTAAGGCCCAAACGGTCCCCGAAATCATATGGCCATCATCATCATCCTTATCATTATCATCATCATCACCATCTTCCTTCACCGGTGTGGAAAGCAACGGGAAGCTACCACACCTTCACAATTCCCTAGTAAAGTTGCAAGCATAGCATGAAAATGCTATGACTGCAGTGAAGGACCTGCCTTCGGGCAGAATTACTATGGATGGATATATATATATATATATATATATATATATATGCTACGCTTGCAGGTTTACTAGGGAATTGTACGTGTGGTAGCTTCCCGTTGCTTTCCACACCGGTGAAGGTTGATGGTGATGATAAGGGTGATGATGGCCATATGATTTCTGTGACCGTTTGGGCCTTAAAGTTTTCCTGACATTTGTCTTAGAGGTGAGGAAAAACCTCGATAAAAACCTCACCCAGAAAAACTGCCCCGACCGGGGCTCGAACCCGGGCCCGCTGCGTGACAAGGCAGCACGCTCCGTGGAGACCACAGTGGTGGACATTATATATATATATAATAACAAAACTTATATGGGATTAAAGAGAACCTCTTCGAGTTTTCATAACATACTTTATATGTGTTCAATGTGAGCACCTTTCAAGGCACACATCCAGCCGATAGTCGAATACCTCCCAAACCTTGGTCACATATATGAAGTACCGGTAATGGATTCAACAGCAGCAACAATCCTCTTCTCAAGTCTGAAAGGTCGACCGGAAGTGGGGGTACGTACACAAGTTCCTTCACATACCCTTACAGGACGAAATCACCAGTTGTGAGATCGGGAAACCGTGGAGGGTATGGGAATGAATCATGTCATCCGGAACGAAGCGTCATTTGGTGTTCGTGGATGTACTGGACTTTTCCTTTTACATATACATCTAGTTGTTTCTAACTGTTTATACCATCGACGGATAATTTTATCCGTCGGAGGATCAATTCCAAATTGCCGTCGGAAAGCTCACTGCACAGCAACAATGGAACCAGACCTCGCAAATTGGAACACACAGAATGACTTCTGTAAAGGAATCGCCATTTTCACAAATTTAACCCTGATGTCGTAATAATGGCAAGAAACAAATTACTGCATACAGGATATGAAACTTTCTCAGTTTTTATTTCATTACAGCAAATAATCACGTATCCAATTTAGCTATACCAACTATTTAAAACCCCGTCCATCATTTTGGAATACGGTGTATAAGGCTTATATGAATTCGATTTATACATTAATTAATTGTTTTATCCACTTAATTCATTTTAATATTAATAATAATTTGTTACACGTTACGATTGAAGTACAATTTTCTACTCCCCGTAGAAAAATTCAACAAAATGAGCATTTCTTTGTTTTTCATCAAATAAGAGTACATTTAGTCACTGAATAATAATCTGGAGATCGTAAACACAAATACCGTCACTATCGAAAATTACTAAGGAATCCCAACCAAATTTTAGAATAGAATACCATTGCTAGAACCCATTTCATGAGTAATCATTAATCATGTCGTCGTAGAACTAATCCACTCTATTAACTAAACGGTTCCCATAACCATTGTTTTATATGCCAATCTTCTTTCATTCAATGCCACCAGTTTGTCATTTGGACATTTTCGTTAATCTTTTTGTACATTCTAGTATGGAAGGTAAGGCTAGATTGATCAAATTAATCTAGAAGTTAGAATTTTCACTTACATTGAAGAACTTATTGTGTAATTTGATTTAATTAGAATTAATTATAATTAATTAGAATTAATTTTATACTCATTTTAAATAATTATGTTAAATACAGGGTGCGGCATAATTTTTGTATTTAATAAGGATAAAATGATAAATATTGTAGTTGTTTGTACTGCATAGGATAATAGTCTATTTATTTTAAAATTTTATTTTAATTTTGTACCTTGTGTATTAGAGTTAACTAATATTTATTTTTGAAAAGAATAATCTGGAATTCCTTGCATTGTCACCTGATATTTGTACATAAATAAGTATAATTGTGGGATTGTTGAATATTTTCCAGGTGATGAGGTTAATGCGTCATTTTCTGAATTTTTTAAATACAAAATTCTGAACACGAAATTCGAATTTTTAATCATGTAGTTACCGTATATTTTGTCATATATGTAGCACTAACTATTGTTCTTTCGATGTTTGGGAATACATTTTTAAAAGTATTTGATATTTACATACACCAGTCTTAAACTTTAACCAGTCTTAACCATATACTTGTCCTTTGCGTTTAGCAAAGGTTATTAGGTTATACAGGGTGTTGAAAAATGTACTTCCCAAACGGATAGAGAAGATGGAGGAGATCAAAACATATATATTTTGTTAAATAACCGTGTGTCAGAAACTCATAATAAGTGAGTATTCAGCATGCTCATGTTTACACTAAATGCTGATTTCAAGTACGTATGTGAGATGTCTCTGCTTGACATCGCGTGTACACAACACTAGAAACTGGTAAAGTTATCAACAACGAGCGTTACATGTGGAGTCATGCACTTTGTTTACGGTGTAGCTGTAGGCAATGGTCGTAGAGCCCTGAGAATGTACGGCGAACGTTTCCCTCAACGTAGGTGTCCGCATTATCGCACAATTCTGCAATCCACGATCGACTAGGAAACACTGGCACATTGATGGTAAGCAGACATAATGCAGGCCGACCATGGACGGTACGTACACCTAAACTTTGAGGAAGAAGTGTTGGTACATATTGAAAATAATCCAGCGACAAGTACACGAACAACTGCCAATGAGCTGGTGTTCACCATAATCTGGTACGGAGTGTGTTGCAGGAACAGTTGCTTCATCCTTTTCGTTCCTATACGGAGCAGGTCATGGGACCAGATGACTCCCACCACATCTTGAGTTTGTATGCTTGTTTCTGCGACAGACTAATTAAGACATTCAGTTTTCCTGAAATTGTGCTCTTTAGAGATGAGACTCAATTTACTCGGGAACGTGAGTTCAAGTTACACAGCTTGCACGAACGGGTAGAAGAAAATCCACATACCAGTAGTACACTTGTGCATGGTCATCAGAGACATTTGAAGTTAACATTTGTGCTGGTATCGTGGACGACAACTTGCTTGGGCCTTACATGTTGCCTCCTCGACTAAAGTGGCCAATGTACAGACTGTGTAATCTACGTCCACTTTACATCATTTTAAGTAATGTTCGTGCCTTTGTAAACTCAATAACACTACTTAGCTACGGTATATATTTGTGTGTGCGGTACCACGTTTAAATAATAATGATATAATTTTATGTAATAAAACATAATATAGCTTCATATATTTATGTAATTCTTATTTTATTTATTTATTACATATTATTGAGGAATACGCTTCACCCTTCAATTAAAATATTCAGTTTATATAAGTCAAGTCCAGCCTAATGTAGCCCGTAAATGACGATAATAATAATACTATTTTTTATAATAATAATAATAATAATAAACAATAAATAATACAAATGATTAGTCGTTTTTTCTTTAAGAGTGGACAGACAGAATAAAATAGAAAGCATTGTAACAATAAAAAAATAATCTTATCGAGAATCACACATGCGACCTCTTCATTACGACGCAAGCCATAAGGCACTGAGCTAAGCATTCGCTGACTTGCTATGCACAAAATAATGCTCGTTATTGCAGGAACGGAAGCGTATTTTAGCTCTACTGTGCAATAGTTTCCTCGTATGAATTCCACGTTAAAACTTGAAACGTCTGATAGATGAAGAATCCGCTCATTTTTTCTTTGAAACCTCTCTTTTTACGTTATAGAAGATTACCTTGGTCTTTTATGCATTTTTTGTTGTTGTCCATTCATTTCTTTCAATTTATTCAAGCTCATATTATTTATTTAATAAAGACAAAACTTGTCGGGGTTTTAAAACAAATTTCTAGCTCGTTGTCACCTGCCGCTTGTTTTGCTAAGTGGTCTGCTAGTTCATTACCATGGAGTCTCCCACGCGCTCCTATCCTGCTCAAATCCTCATAACTGTATTCCTTTCCCAGGGCCCGGAGCTTGCTCGTCATTTTTTCAATCAACTTGTGTTTGTGAGGGAGCCGAACTTAATCTGTTCACATGAATGCAGTTCTATGATCTATAGGCCTATCGGTTATTACGAATTCTTCTAATTTTCTATGGTTTTTGGGATCGCTATTTATTATGCTTCTTACTTTGAGCAACTGCCGTATCAACAAAATTTCAAAGTATGAGTTAGTGCCTGTTTTGTAAATATTAAAACACTCGTACCTGCTCCGCTGTTAGTTTTACTTCCGTTAGTGTACTCCTTCTCGGATCTCAAGTTTGAATCCTGGCGGGTTTTGAGAGGCATTTTTCGTGTTTTTCTCAAAGTCCTCACGTTTCCCGAATTTCATTACACCAACACTCTTCACTGCTCTTCCCTACTCATTATGATATTTAACCTCAATTCATTCATACCACCTCATCTCATGATAAGAAAAAAATATACTTGTTTAGCAAAACACAAACGTTTAAATCATTATTATTGAAAAATAAGAAACTGTTTCAGAATGTGATTAGCGACTGAGACGCAATATTAACAGTTCAAGACGTGCAAAGATAGCTATGGATTATGGTTAAACAGGATTCCAAACTCCTTCTTCTTCTTCAGCTTTCCTCCACTTATAGGTTTGCCGTCTTCAGTTTCCATTTATTTCTATAATTCCGATCTCCTTCTTCCAAATTCCTATCATCCATTATAGTTTTGTAATAGGTTTTCCATTTCTATCTTGGTCTGCCATGTTTACTTCTTCCAGGGAGTGACCATTGGTATATATATTTTTGGCCATCTTTCATTTTTCCATTCTTTGGACATTACCTGCCCATTTAAGATTTTCGTTTTCAATCCTCTTAACAACATATGTGGTGACGTTCATTTCTCTCCAAAGAATTCATTTACTTATTTTATCGTGTCTTGTTTTTGAACGCTTCATCTAAGATAATCAAATTCACCGGCAGGTCACAGTTTTAAGGCGTTGAGAACTCGCCTTTCATCGCATCCTGTTAACTACAGTGTGTTACGACTGTAGTCAGGGAGCACGACGAGAACGTAGGATTAGCTGCTAAAAGAGTCGCAGTGGTATTACTCTAAATTTATTAAGGTACGCATGGTCGGCATCTGTATCCTTCTCCAGGCCGTACCAACCATATTCCACGAGGTATCCCTAGGGGTGGTGGATAAGTGCAACATATCGTTGCTATTACAACATATTCAATTCTGATAGTTAAACCTGCCTAGTCACGCAGCGGGCCTGGGTTGATTCTCGGTCAGGACAGACTCCTGGGAGAGGTTTTTACGGGGTGTTTCCTTACCTGTAAGAAAAATGTCAGGAAGCTTAAGGTCTAACGGTCCCCGAAAATCTTAGTTGAATTGTCAGTGTGATGTCAAACGCTAATATCACAGATTGAACAAGCTTTTCGCCGGATAATAATAAATAATATATTACGATGCCAAGTTGGGAAGTGGTTTATGCAGAATCGACGAAAATGTTAAAAATCGAGCGATAGCGAGATTTTTAATTTCCGATATTCTGTAAAATACTTCACAAACGTGCGTTGTACATTATTGTTTGCGCGATGGTGTTTTAAAAATAATAAATAATAGTAAAATAATAACATCTTTGTTGGAAATATTTGCGTTCATTATAAACAAATGACTAACGTTAACAGTGTGGGCAATGTTTATTAGTTGAACCAACTGGAGGCTGAGAGACCAATTAAGAAATAAAATGGCGGCAAGTACGTATTTATTGTTTTATATGGTTTCAACTGAAGATCAGTTTATTTAAAATGCAGTGATTTGTTTCGTATAATATATATATTAACACTACCTTTTGAATATATTTTTGTATATAGGGTACATTGTATATAGTATACATAGACGATAATGATTTTACTTGCCACACGCGTGTTTGTAATATGTAATCTGTACCCATTACCACCACCCCTTGGGATACCTCGGCCAGAAGGCCCTACTCCCAAGTCCCAGAATTCTTGTCCTTCCTTTTCTACATCGCGATCACATTCAAGTTCACAGGCAATAAAACCAACACTCAGGGAGAAGGTGTTGGAGTCGCAACTTCAGACGAAATTGCTGAGCTACATAGTACAACAGGTCGCTCATTCCTGATGACCCCACAGTTGGCCCACGGGCTCCATGAGCCTACCCGGGAGGACTGCTGTCGCAGATACACCGACCATTTTCCTGTTCTGCCTCCAGGGACGCATCCTGCAGCCGTTGTGAGACCGGCTAGGGTTTGAGTCCTCAAGCCCCACAGTGTGAGATTATAGTACATCCAGGTACTCATCTCCTGGAGACCCCACAGTTGGTCCACGAGCCCGTAGGCTGAGCCGGGAGCCAGCACAGTTGCTCCCCACTATGCTGATCCGAGCCGTGCCCTGGGACGTGTCCTGTTGCCGTTATGGGCCGGCTAGGAGCTCGCAAGCTCCCACAGTTAAGCAATAGTACGACAGGGCGCTCATCTCCTGCCGACCTCACTAATGGTTCACGAGTCCCTTGGAGGACTGTCGAGCAGATCCACCGACTATTCCCCCAGTGCACCAGCTGAGGACGTGTTTTGTTGCTGAAGTGGGTCCAGCCTGAGCATTAGTACGTCAGGTTGCTCAACTTCTGACGACCTCACAGATTGTCCTTGGGTCATCCGGTCCAGGAGTCGGCGCAAATCCCACACCCAAAAGACCGCGCTTCCCCCTTTTCCGAGCTTACTGACCTGGTAGTAATTCCCAACATGACCTCCTGTATTGTCCCAACCAGCCTATTCGCAAGACTAGGCCTAGTCGTGCCACTGCTGTAAGTCCAGCCCACTGAGCAATGTAGGCATCCAGGGTGCTCATCGCCCATGGTGCCCCCACAGAGGTCCTCGGATTCATTTGAACCAAGAGAAATGAGCTTCTGGTCTCCAGTCTCCCACCACTTCGCCACGGTGGCCGCTAATCCCGCTGTGGGCCAGGATATGTGAGCTCTGACAACAGGTCGCTCAACTTCCCCCTGTTGACCCCACTTATGATCCGCGAGTCCATCGGACTTGGAAGGGAGAATTCACCAGCAGATCCACCGACCATTTCCCCACTACGCCACCGAGGGGACGTGATTGGCTGCTTAAGTGCGCGCAGCACGAGCTATGTAGTACATCAGGCAGCTCGAGTCCTGACGATCTCACAAAAGGCCCGCGGATCCGGTCTGGACCTAGTCGGGAGGAATGCAAAGCAAACCACCGATAGTTACCCTATCCGCCACCCGGGGACGCGCCCTGTTGCTGTTGTGAGCACAGTTGGGGCCCGAGAACCGGACCCCCAGGGTGTAATATGTAATATTACAGTATAATTATTTTTACTACAGTAGAGTTATTTAGGTTGGCAATCCCGAAATGTAGGAAGTTGAACTTTGAATCATGGTCGCCATTGCTGTAAGTAAAAGCGCATTATCGCGCAAAAAATATATACGCAATTCCGGAAGTAAGTACATTACTAGTATCGAACTTATTTGCTACCTCTCTCTGAAGTTCGGATTCAAACACGTCCTCGACTAGTAATGTAGTACTTACTTCCCTTGTTGCGTAAGTAACGATTACACGCTTTGTAGCTCCTTAAATCAATTGAACTACTATATTTAATAATGACATTTAAAATTACGTTTATCAATTTCCCAAGTATTCGGTTTGGTAATGAAAAGAAAAATAAGAAAAACGGCAGCCTAAAAGAGAATTGATGTGGCCGGGGTTTGAAGCCGCAGAATAATAATGAGGTTGTCAGTTTGGATTCCGCGACCAACACTGGTTAAATTATCTACTTAATGACAACACGCAAGTTCCCCACATTTGCAATTAGCATCATTGCAAAACTTGCACACAATATGTATCATTCATTGCAATAATTACATGCAATTAACAATCAAGCCTTCATCCCAGAGAATTGCTTGTTCATCGCCTGCGGCACATTCTGCACTAGTTATTGTTCTTAGGATAAAAACTGAACATGTCCAGTATTAGTTTCAACACACTGTTACACATAACATGCAGAAAATCAAGTTAAACATAAGATTATTAAGATTGCTGCCAACAATATAATAAAACTGAGCTCGTAAATTTATTAGGCATATTGTTACTATTATTATTACTATTATTATTACTATCATTATTACTATCATAATAATAATAATAATTATTATTATTATTATTAGAAGAAGAAACAGGCCTACAACAGATCAGATTTATAGCTTAAGACAGATTTTAGAAAAGAAATGGGAATATAATGGTACTGTACACCAACTATACGTAGACTTCCAAAAGGCATACGATTCAATAAAGAGGGAGAAGTTATATAGTATCCTGCTGGAGTTCGGAATTCCTAAAAAGTTAGTTAGACTTATACGAATGTGTCTAAATGACACAAAGAGTAGGGTGCGTGTAGGCAAACAGTTTTCGGACCCTTTTGAAATCCACGATGGGTTGAAGCAAGGAGATGCACTATCTCCTCTACTATTTAATTTAGTAGTAGAGCATGTCATCAAATGTTTACAGGATGAAGAAGGCCTACAACTCAATGGTATTAATAAGCTGTTAGTTTATGCTGATGACGTAATACTATTTGCCGATAGCGAGGAGATACTAAAGGACAACACGCACACACCATTGAGTAACACTAAGAAAGTGGGACTGGAAGTAAATATCAATAAAACTAAATATATCGTCACACATAAAAAATATTATATAATGGAAATGGGCAGCTAATGACAAATGAGGGAAATTTTGAGGAACTGGCTGCATTTAAATACCTAGGAACAATAATCACAAACAGAAATGATATGCACAAGGAAATTAAACATAGGCTCAGTTATTGAAATGCATGCTATTATGCATTACAGAGACTCTTGACTTCCCAACTCCTTTCAAAAAACGTTAAACTGAAATTATATAAAAATATTATTCTACCAGTTATATTATATGGTTACGAAACATGGACTCTTACTTTTAGGCAGGAAAGGAGATTACAAGTATTTAAGAATAAAATTCTTAGGAAAATGTTTGGACCAAAGAGAGATGAACAGACAGGTGAATGGAGAAGACTGCATAACAGTGAATTACATGGTCTTTATAGGAAGCCAGATATAATGAGAACAGTTAAGTCTCGTAGTCAAATAATACCCTTAAGCTGATTAACTCTATTTATATTTTTCATTATTATATTAATTATCTTCTCATTTATAAATTATTATTCATCCCTGCCATCCCCCCTTTACAAAAAAAAAGGAGTAAGTATTAAAATAATGAACTGAAAATGATAACAAATCTATTCTCAGTCTTTGATCCATCAACAAGAGTTTATAGCCTTTCAACCTGCGATGGGCAGGGCAATTGGCACGAATGGGGAATGAAAGACGCGCATGGAAGATTCTCGTAGGAACACCAGAGGGAAAACGCCCATTGGTAGACCTTGAATGAGTTGGGAGAATAACATTAACTATGATTTGAGGGAAACGATTAAACAGGGGATGATTGGAAAACATTGGCACAGGATAGGGTAATTTGGAGAGCTTATGTCCGCGCTGCCATGAACCTACGGGTTCGGTAGTGCCAGTGAGTTATTATTATTATTATTATTATTATTATTATTATTATTATTATTATTATTATTATTATTATTCAGGCTTTTTAGCATAGATGGACCAGTAGTTGGCCTGAAGCATCAGCTCCCAAACTGGGGGACCCGTGATTTTTGGTCAAGGTTTTCTTCCTCTTACCTTAATCAAACCAATGAACTGCAAGGCAGCAGTATCTGCACCCTAGGTGAGGGCCCCTCACAAGGTACTATCAGACGGGCTTACTGAACCCTGGCTTTTTAACGAGGTTGTTACTCCTCCCCTTCACCATTTTCCAACCTGGCTTGAGAGAGACTTTGGCGGGCTTGGAGTGGATAGATACGGACGAGTGGAGAAGCTAAACAAATCTTTAAGCACAGAAAGAGTGTAAACATTGAACATGTGTATATAAATAAATATATTACTATTGTTACTATTATAATAAAATGAATATATATCATACAATTGTTAAAAGCATCATTACTTACGGAGCAGAACTTTGGCCATTAACAACAAAAAACATATAAGTACTTTTTGGCAACGGAAATGGATTTTATACGAAGGGCCGCAAGAATTTTAAGAAGAGAAAAAAATTAGGAACTCAGTTATAAGTGAGAAAATGAAGATTGAAGGCACTATTTTAGATTATATTAAAACTCAGCAATTAAGATGGTACGGACATGTCCAGCAAATGGAAGAGGATCGACTACCAAAAAACAGTTTTGGAATGGAAACCTGAGGGAAGACGAAGCAGAGGAAGACCTAAAACCTCCTGGAGTCAGAGAATATGTTTATATATGAAGGAGAAACATCTACAACCAGGAGATTGGATGGACCGACAAAATTGGCTATTAGGAATCGGACGATGTCAAAGACATTAATCAACCGATGATCTATCTATCTCCATTGTTATTATTATTACTATTATTATGAGTAGTAGTGGTAGTAGTAGTGATAGTAATAGCCCATCCATAGTAATTCTACCCGAAGACAGGTGCTTCACTGCAATTATAGCATTTTCATGCTATGCTTGCAGCTTTACTAGGGAATTGTAGGTGTGGTAGCTTACCGTTGCTTTCCACACCGGTGAAGGATGATGATGATAATGATAAGGATGATGATGATGATGATGATGATGGCCATATGATTTCGAGGACCGTTTGGGCCTTAAAGTTTTCCTGTCATTTGTCTTTCAGGTGAGGAAAAAACCCGATAAAAACCTCACCCAGAAAAACTGCCCCGACCGGGGATCGAACCCGGGCCTGCTACGTGACAAGGCAGCACGCTACCTCGAGTCCACAGCGATGAACGTAGTAATAGTAATAATGATAATGATAATAATAACAATAATAATAATAACAATAGTATTAGTAGTAGTGGAAGTATTACGTTGAGATTATCAGAGGAAGAGAACATCAGTGTTTCATTCAGAACTTAACAGTTTTTGTATGACTAACACGAATGATGATTATTAATTTATTAGTCTTATTATTGTTGGTGGCGACGATTAATGTGACGACGATGAATGTGACAGTGACGATGATGATGATGATGATTATTATTATTATTATTATTATTATTATTATTATTATTATTATTATTATTATACATATATATAATTCAACAGTGAGAAGTGCTGTCACATATAGAGCCGTAGTTTGGAAATTTAACAAAAACTTACATTATAATATGGAACAAAATAGGGGTATTCAATTATGGGTGGGTTCGGTGAGCGATGAGGATAACTTATCAAAGGGTATTACGAAGGAACTTTGTACGGGCAGCGATAGTTTTATCAATAATTGAAATTTACAGGTCACTCAATTTATTTAGTATAGGAACTGCTATACATATATTTGACACAATTAACTTGTTGATACGATGTGTATAGCTATCTGACTTATCTACGGAATAATGAAGAATTATTACCATTAATATAGTAATATAAAAATTACGGATCAGTATCCTCAAATATCGATTTATTACGATATTTTGATCAAGTATTTAACTTATTAGAGCACTTAACGTAATTTGTAAAGCTATTTGAACTTGCCCTATGTTCGTCCTCCTCGATTAGGAGTTACAATTTTCTATTAGCACCATTAGCGGTAGTTATTTTCTCGCAGTTAAAATGAAACTTATTGATATTCTCCCTTGGCTAGCTGCGAGGCTTCTTTTATACGCGTCTCAATTTTTGATATATTGAAAACCTCAGTATTCCTTCAATCGTTCAGATCTCTGCAGGAGAAGGGGTTACAATTTATTCCTATTGGTTCACACATATGTGGAAATATATTACACATGTATAAATTTGTGTCTTTTCTTTGTTTCTGTTAGTGATGTAACTGATAATATCTCGCGCTATTTATTGACAGTATTGCCAAGTTGTTCAGAGTTGGGCCTTTGGTTTCTCTATTAAGAGCCTAACAGCTTATTTAAAACCCGTTAGTTTCAATTAATTTTAATGTATTATTCGTAGTTATCTTTTAACTGATATATGTGTCCACATTTTAATTTAAAACTTCATAGCGAAATTCCAATTGTAAACATTTTGTCACACTCGTCATTCATAAATATTATTTTGACTTGACATTTAATATGTTTTCTAATATACGTTGTGATACATTCCTATTAAAAAAGGGTTTGGTATCTATAGGTTCCTATTTTATTCAGGTACCTTGAATTTATGTTTACCTTGGTTATCTAGACTTTCTGGCGCTGTCTGTATCGGAATAACCGAGATTTAACAAAAGGAGTTGTCTTAGTCATTTATTAAAAAAATTAAATCAACTTTTATATAATTAGTAAAATTGATTCATTAATATGATCATTGGATTGCAAATAAATTTCTTAGTAATTAAAGTCCAAACCCGATATGTATATATATATATATATATATATATATATATATATATAATACATCTTTATCTTAAATTATGGTCCTATGTTAAAATCATTCAGATTTAATTAAATATTTAGTTTATATTTGAAACTAAAACAATATGGAGGGAAATTCGGGTTACAAATAATAGTAATAATAATAATGTTTTATTTATTCTGGCAGAGTTAAGACCTTCTCTTCCACTCAACGAGGGCAAATAAAAATAAATCCATCCATATTAATTCTGCCCGAATGCAGGTCCTTCACTGCAATCATAGTATGTTCATGCTATGCTTTCAGCTTTACTAGGGAATTGTAGGTGTGGTAGCTTCCCGTTGCTTTCCACACCGGTGAAGGATGTTGATGATGATGATGATGATAACCATATGATTTCGGGGAACGTTTGGGCCTTAAAGTTTTCCTGACATTTGTCTTACAGGTGAGGAAAAACCCCGATAAAAACCTCACCCAGAAAAACTGCCCCGACCGGAGATCGAAGCCTGGCCCGCTGTGTGACAAGGCAGCACGCTACCTCGAGACCTCAGCGGTGGACATACAAATAAATATTTGACAAATATAGATATACACTATACTAATTATAAACATTAAATGTAGCAATGTAAATTTCATGTATACAAACAACATTTTATACGATAATAATAATAATAATAATAATAATAATAATAATAATAATAATAATAATAATAATAATAATAAAAAATAATATACGGTAATAATAATGATAATACTAATAATAATAATATTATTTTTTTATTATAGTATAAATATGATGAATTATACAAAAAAACTCGAATTAATATATTTACAGCCTTAGACAAAAAAATGAGTCATCTCTTGATTCTATCAACCGATCGGGGAACTTCGTGAGCACTCGCAGAAGCTTTATTCACATTAACACGTTTTCTGTAATTGTACTGTATTGTTTGCTAGTTAACGCAGTGCGCACTAATGTAACATAAAAGAGAGATTGCCTTTGTGTGTTTCCCTGGTCGAGAGTTTTAACACACAACATCTGCGTTCGTAACTTGACGGGTTCGATTCCCGTTCTACTTTTTTTTACTGAATGTTAGGATAGCATTTCACCTGTAATATAGTTTCATATTTAATTTTATATTTGAGTTTCATGGCTTTAATGCACACACAAAACACATAAATGAAAACCTTCTAATAATTAAATGAAGAAAGAAAATAATATTTTCTAAAATAAAAAGAAACTTTAACAAAAACAAAATCAATATCGGGTGTATGAATCCTCAGGATCTATTACCGCCCTCAATCTGCGGGGCATTGATGCAATCAAATTTCTACAGGCTAGAGCATCCCAGGCGTCTTGAATTTGTGCCCATAAGCAATATTTCGCTTTACGTTCATCTGCAGGCCAATTTGAGTTCCTCTCTATTTTCATCATGTCCCATACATTTTCGATTGGATTAAACCTAGTGAACAGCGAAATTTGATTTGCCTTCTCCTTTAACAATGAAATAAAATTTCGCTAAACATATGTCATAAAGCGCCCACAGTTTCCCCAGAGAAAACATCAGACACAAAATTAACATTTTACAAAAAAAATCGAAATTATCAAGAAGGCCAAGAATACAAACATTCTCGACGAAAATGTGCCTAATAAGCAAAACCCTCTATTAGACATACGGTTATTTCAATACTACTACAACGACTCCAGAAGATGAAGCATGCATCGAAAGGCCTAGAGTGAAATCAACGAAAATTTTAGATAGTTGAGGAAGACGGTAGTATAGAAGATAAAATTAAATAATAGCTTAAACAAACTAAAACAACACGCTTTATTAAAAACCGAACTAAAAAGTGAGAAATATATATATTTTTTTTTCCAAAACGCTTGCGATAAAATTAAAGTGGTCAACAAAAAATTATCTGCAACACATTTAAAATAAATCTAGAGTTATCTACAAAAAAATTATTTTAATATCAAAAGCGTGGGGTGCTCTATATCAATTAATATATTTGATGATATACAGATATTGGTAAAAGTAAAGTCTCTAAGACGAAAACGTAAAAACCATAAAAAGCACCCCACGCTTTTGATGGTAAAATTATTTTTTTTGTAGATTACTCTAATTTTATTGTAGATATGTTGGAGATGATTTTTTTGTTGACCACTTCAATTTTTCCCCCAAAGCGTGTTAGAAATTAAAATTATTTTAAATTTTTTACTTCGGTTTTCTAATAAAGCGTGTTGTTTTAATTTTTTAAACTGTTATTTATTTTTTATTTTTAGTTTGGTTTTCTAATAAAGCGTGTTGTTTCAGTTTTTTAAACTATTATATTTTTTAAATTTTTAGTTTAATTGATTGTCATAAACCGGCATCACATGAAAATTTAATTGCTTAATACTTTTCTAAAAAAACCTCCGGCCCGGATTTGAACCAGCGACCTATTAATTGCAGAAATTATATACCACTATAGTCCACCGCTCTACTAACTGAGCTCTTACAGCGATTGGCTAAAAAGTCGATAAATCCGCAACCTATTACTCCGGTTTTTATTTTTTTGATTTTCCGATGATTCTGGCGAGGATTTTAGAAAACAAATTACGAAATTATTGTATTCTCATGGGTCCTTCACAAGTATACAAAGTTTCAAAGTCGATCCAATGTTTTTAAGTGGGTGAAAATCGTGTTCAAATATTCCGTTACATATATACAGGTCCGTTACATAGACAGATACAGGTCAAGCTAATATAAAGCGTGTAAAAAATATATAATTTAACATTGTTATAACCTCAACGGTATAAAAAAAATTATGATCTTTATAAAGCATAGATTAATTCAAATGCCCAAATAAAATGCATTTAATTCATAAAATGTGTTAATACAATTATCACGAAAAAAACTGCGTAATTGAAGACGCGAACCTGCGATTTTCTTTAACAGAAACAGTGACCGCATGCTTTACCGCTGAGCAATCGGGACACGTAGAAGAGTCTTCGGTTCATGCCACATAACACAGTAGGCCAGGGACTGTACAATTATGACTAGTTTCCTAGTTTGAACCCAGCGCTCTGCCGAGTATGACTTACAAGAAATGTGCGTTCAAGAGATGACTCATTTTTTTTGTCGAAGGGTGTACCTTACACTGGGTAATGATGAAGTCGAAGTCAGAGCAAATATAAATTTAGATTTCTTTTAAAAGATGTCAATGTCCAGCAGGCCCTTATTTCTTGTGGTAGGGAATTGCAGTTGCGAGAAATTAATATGGTATATGACATTGGGTGATGTGATGTCCTATGTTGCGGTATATTAAGCAAGAGACTATGTTGTGAATTTGTGTTTAAGTTATGGTTTGAGGATAGATACTGGAAACGAGATAATAAATAAATGGGAAATGAGGTATGTTGCATCTTAAATAAAAGAATTAGACAGTGCGATTTTCTTCTCTCTTTTAGATGTAGCCATGACAATTCGTGGAATAATGGAGATATGTGATCGTATTTTCTAACATTAAATATGAATCTGATACACATATTATGGACACGCTGCAGTTTGTCCGACAATCCGTCACTTATGTCTGTTTGTAGAATGTCACAATAGTCAAAATCCCACATCTTTTAAGAGCTATAGGAAGAAAATATTTGATACGCTTTAAGGAATGCATTATGGAGAAGGTCCTTTTAGATGTTTGTTTTACTTGCACATGCCAATTTAAATTAGAATCTAAGTAAATTCCCAAGTTTTTAACGACGTCGGTATAAGGAATTTGTTAGTTATCAAATATGACAGTCGGCACATTTCCATTGTTTATAGAGTGTAATAGTCTTGGATGTCCGATAATTATTTCTTGCGTTTTGTTTACATTTAGTTTTAGCCCATAGTGTCTGGACAATAAAGATATATGTCTGAGGTGAGTGTTTCTTTATCAATGTATTCGTAAATTTCGTCAGGCCTAAAGTGTGTGTAAATCTGTAAGTTGTCGGCGTAGAGATGATGCTTGCAGTTTTATAGTTTCTTGGTCACGTCATTAATATAAATCGAGAAGAGAAGAGGAGCGAAGACGCCGCCTTGAGGTACCCCAATCCTCATCAAGCGCCAGGAAGAAATGCGATTATTAACAGAAACTGATTGACGACGATTATTGAGGTAAGATCTAAACCAATCAAGGCAGTTTTCCGCCAGATGTAGTGTCTTTAGTCTCGCTAGCATTAAGTCTATATCTACTGTGTCAAAGGCTTTGCTGTAGTCGAGTAGGACTATTGCGGTGAGTTTGCTTTTGTCCATTGAGTCTCTTGTGTCCTCTATAACGTCAAGTAGTGCAGTACTTGTGTGATGTCCTGTTCTAAAACCAGACTGATGTTCATCAAGTAAATCGAATGTGGTGAGGTAGTCTCTTAACTGTGAGTGTATTATGTGCTCCAGTGCTTTAGATAAACAGGGAAGAATATTAATTGGTCTATAATCATCGAGAGTTGTGGGAGTGTTTGATTTCGGTGTAGGACGAACCAGAGCCATATTCCAGAGTCTGGGATAGATCCCGGTCATTATATGGGCATTAAAATTGTGGGTTATTGTCGGGAGAATAATGTAAATATTTTTTTTTGTAGGAGAGTTATTGTTATATTGTCTATTCCTTGTGCTTGATTTAATACGTAATACTGCTCTCTTGGCGTCATCAGGTGAGATATAGGAAAAAAACAATTTGTCTCGGGTGGGTTGGGAATATAACACTAGATAATCTATTGTCTGTTGTTTGTGTTGTGAGTTGTTGTTTGTAGAGAGGCGGGTGAAATGGTCATTCAACTCATCTAGTGGTAGGTCAGATGTTTCTACCTGTAGTTTATTTTGACAGAGGCCAATTGATTTTAAAGTTTTCCATATGTCAGATGAGTTGGACATGGATTGTGTAAAAAATACTATGGGCATATTTTAGTTTCGCATTACTAGCGGTCTAATTGACTTTATTCCTCAGATGTTTGTATATTTGTAAGTTTGTCAGTTCTTTATTCCTCCTGTATTTCCTGTATGCTGCGTCTCTCTCAGTCATAAGCAAGAGAATATAAATTCAGACATCCAGGTTCAGGTGGTCTGTTCATACGTCTAGTCTTGATATGTGCGTGTTTGTCGTACAATTGTAAATTCATGTCATTCAAGTTTTCAATTTCCTCATCAACAGTCCTAAGTGTCCATATGTTGTTCCTGGGTAGTTTTGCAGCGTCATCAATTAATTTAGCGTTATTTATATGTTTCATGTCTCTATGTTACAAGTCTAGGTCTACGTTTAGGGCAAAAGAGTTAATATTCAATTTTTATTAGGTCATGTGCAGAGATAGCTGGAACTTCTACTGTCCACTAGTTATAACTTTTTGGGGATTATTTGTTATAATTAAGTCTAGTAGTCTGTCAGAGTAGTTAGTATGTTGGGTTGATTCTGAAGGCAGTATTGTCATATTGCAAGACTGAAACATTGTCTGTAGCTATGTAGTGTTATAAGAATTTGTGGCTAGTGTTGAAGTCTGCTATTACAATTACATATTCATAAGATGGTATCAGATTATGGAGAACTGTTTCAATGTCATGCAGGTAACTGACATTTGGGGGCTTATAAACTAATCCTAATAAACATTTCTACATTTTTGTTCTAATTTCTATAAATAGGTATTCGGGTCGAGACGAGTATTCATTAGGCGAATGTGATACAATTTTTGGTTGAAGATCGGAACTTATATATATATATATATATATATATCGCCACACCACCTCCATTTTTCCCTGTTCTGTCATTCCTTATCAAGGTGTAATTTTACATGTTTACAAGAGAAGAAGGAAGGATATTTTTCAGCCATGTTTCGGAATTTAGAATGACATGCAGATTTAGTGTTGAAAAATAGATTGGAATTCTGAGAAGTGGTACAGATTTCCACTCACTAACTAAAATTTCGTCCACATCCTTTGATTCCCCGCAAATTTCATTCCACACTACATCCTGTCGTCTTTTAAAACTGAACAGCCAGCTTGAAGATGCCTTGAAATCGTTATTCCCTATGGATATAGCAACATCTAGAGCTTGACTATGGAGTATCGGACCGGAAATCTGCAGATTTGTTATCGTGCACTTATAAAACACTTCGTTGATTTCTTAATTTTTTATCCTCTTCATTTTATCATTGCCTTGCATTAATTCATTAACTATTTCTTCTTTGTGTGTTTAAAATCTCATTAACTTGGGATTTTCTACATTTAAAGTTAGTCATTATTTGGCGTACTGAGAATTTTCACTTTTCCGTTTCATGACAATGATACATACGATTTAGGCACCTTTATTCCGGAAATTCAGAACGCTAGCTGTGAGATATGTACACAATCGTTCTCAGATCTTAAATTAAATTAAGATTTTACAGCGCACTGGTTATTTCTAAGACAGATGACAAATACCAAATAGTTGTTAAATTAACCGATATTCTGTATGACGGGTGTGCAGGGAGGCCGAAAGAAAATTTCAGTTATAGTTAAAAAATCTACTTCATCTTTCGGCAAAAATCATCCCTTATTGATATTTCGCCTAACGGGAATTCAATGAAGTAGAAACTAACTTATTCTCTCTCAGTCTTCCCGCCTTATAAACATTTTGTTTTCATGAATTGTGTAGAAACATTATTCCATTTCCGTGTTGGACAGATTCCGTTTTATAAAAAACAATACACGTAAAATTACTATTATTTCGCCGGTACCAAAAAATGTGTTCACACTGGACAGATTTCCTCATTATTCACATTCCGGATTAAACAAGTTTTACTGTATTATAAAACTTTATTTTTATGTCAATCAATTTCAAACTTTTATTTTATTTTAATATGTTCATTCGATAAATTAAACACGTATGTTCGCAACGTACTTTTAACTAGTATCCCGCTCTATCGTCTTTTGATAAATTATGTAAACTTTGAAAAATATATTTTATGAATATACTTAATATTTTTCTGTAATAAATACCGTCCATTTAAATCTATACGGTCTCTACCTTCAGTTAAAGGAGCCTAAATTAAATTGCGGCCTCTACATTCATTGAAGGAGCTTAAAATATATTAACTGTGTTATCACCGTCCGCGAACGACTTCTCTGGTAGCCAACAAATCTTGTCAAAGATTGCCCTCCATCTTGCAAGAAAATAACACTTCTTCTAAACAGTCATGTGACCAGTATACCAATTCTCATTGATTAATAGATTAAATATTAAGTACTTCAAATATGATTGGACTATTTGCCATATGGATTAGTAATCAGTTTATATAGCCAAGCTTTAAATGTTCTCTTACTATTAACAAATACTTACTGGTTTCCATAAATTTCTAGTATTTTATAAATTTTCAAAAATGTACAGAAAGCAATTACCTCTACTAAGAAATCAACATTATATTATTTTTATATCCACTTATATATTTCAAGATTCTTTTAAATCTTTAACTAATATTAAAATTATTTCAGAACATCTTCTCCTTGTTACTCATAATTTGTAGGATTTTCATCCTGTTTATTTCCAAAATCAATCTTCCAAGGAAGACACATTGGGTGTGCATTCACTGTCTAACCACCTCTTGGCTGGTCGTCGTCCTGTTCTTCTCCCGTCCAATGGTCTATCTTCTTTAATTTTAAAAATTCTCCTTTGAACCAAACATCCAGCTTCAGTTTACAACTAAACGTAAAACAAGATACTTTTAAAAATTACAATGTTCGAAAATATAGCTAATGAAAATATGCAAACTAATTGCGTACCATAGAATAAAACATTATTTAAAAAGAGAAGGACTGTAGTCCACTCATTCATGAATAAATACATGATTTCAAAATGCAATACCATTAATTCTTAATAATTCTACGTAACTTAATTAATATATATATATATATATATATATAATGTTATTGTATTATTGTGTTTTCTTTATGTAATTGCAATATTTTTGTTTTCTTTTTGTTTTTCTTTATACTATTGCTTTATTGTAACGGACTGTCAACAGCACATATGGCTTACTGCCCCTGCGATACATATTTGTAAATAACATTGTATATATCTTACTTTTAGTCTAATAAAGTCCTATTACTACTACTACTTTTTTTACTTGAAATCCAGAATCGGTTATAATTTCATGTACTGGAGTAACAAATTATCATTTACCATAACATCAATGGTAATAATGAGGGTCTTCGATGAAATTGTTGTAAAAAAGGTTTTGCGAACGCCATGAGCATCTGATGGCAATCCTGGAGCAGGTATAAGTGGCACATTCACTAAAACCTATGTCAAATGTATTTTCAATCACATTTGTGGATCTCGTTACACTTTGGTTCACGTTATAGCCAGACTTCGTCCAAGCATAAATACGCATATCTTTGAAAATTTCTACTGACAGTTGATTATATACAAGGAAATGCAGTTTTATAATAAAGAATATATCAGACATTTTCACGTCACCATCTGATTTTAGACGCACATATTCAAGTCGTCGCATATAGATCTTATATTGACGAAAAAAAAAAGCATCAGGTTGTTGTATATATTTGGTGGCTACTGCAGGATTAACTTTCAGCCTTACATTTTTATCGGGTAAACAGTCCTGTAGCAATTGTTCGTCCATATGCCCGGACCACGAATCGCATATCAAAAGTGAATCAATTTAAATGTTTTCACTAAACATGTCTTAAGAATGTTTTCAAATGTTCTTTTGCCATTTTTCCACTGGCACTACAGTCGACATACACATTTGGAGGTGTATTCTGTACTATCTTCTTCTGAGCTTTGAGCTGAAATTTGTTTGCAGTAGGTTCTTTATAACAGAGGTATAACCTCTTCCCAAGTTGCTCACACATTGAAATAAGAACATCTATCGTGTAAAAATGTGCAGTTCGATGTAGGTTTTGAACTGTAGCAACAGTGAGCTTTTTGCCTTTGACTGCCAGTGTTCTATTTCCTGTCATTTCATAATTAAATTGACTTTGGTCACAGTTCCACACATTCTTTGTTGGTATGAAGTTTTCTTGAATGGTATGATTAACATGTCTTACAAATTTATTTGCATTTTCAATAGTTTGAGTTACGTTTTCAATACCCTTGACAGTGACAAATTTGGTAATTTTTCTTGAATAACTATTATTTTCTCTTCTGAAATTTGAAATGAATGTCTTTGAAGCTTTAAATTCAATCAAGACCAATTCCTTCGCTCGAAAAATAGCCTACGTTTGTAATGCCAATACTGCACTGTCAATTCCCGATCTCGAGAATCTCGAAACTTATTGAGGATGTAGTCTTTAACTTAGGCGATTTTGTAGGGGCCTCCGTTTTTAAATTGTGAAGCTAGATAAGATGTTTTATTTTCTATATAATTCTGAACTGTTCTTACATTTCGGTTATTAATTAATGATGGACATTTTTTTTATTATTTGTGAATAGGACTTCGGGCCAGATTTCCCTGACATCCTATATTTATAAATGTTTTCCAAAATTTCTTCAGAATAGGCAGACAGTACGTTAGGACGTTTGGGTTTTTTTTAACAGGAGACGGTTCAAAGCTACTTGAACTCTCACGATTCTCACTGGATTCATTGACAATTTCAAAGTCTTCAGAACATCCGGCCTGTGTGAGCTTCTGATTGCAAGTGGCATAGTCTTTGAAATCGAAAGTATTTTCGCTAAAGTCCTCTAACCCATTACAACATTTTTGTTCTGTAAGTTCTGCCAGAAAATACGCAAACTGGTCATCATCCAATCCAGGTTCTTCGTGTTTTTCAAATTTTTCCTGAACTATAGATTCTAACGTATTTAAAACGTAAAATGAATTTATTATGCCCATGCCCATTTTATTCTTTTGATGAAATAGTTTAGATACTCACAAGACTGTCGCCTGTAAATGTACACAATTACGTGTAAATATACGGTTATGTCCTAAAAAGAAGTATTAATTTACGCCATAAAAGTGCTAATCAATAAATGATAAAACAGATATTCTATTTTACTTTCAATTTATTGAGTTTTTATGTTTAAATAAGTCCACCGCTGTGGTCTCGAGGTAGCGTGCTGTCTTGTCACGCAGCGGGCCCGGGTTCGATCCCCGGTCGGGGCAGTTTTTCTGGGTGAGGTTTTTATCTGGGTTTTTCCTCACCTGTAAGACAAATGTCAGGAAAACTTTAAGGCCCAAAGGGTCCCCGAAATCATATGGCCATCGTCATCATCATCATCCTTCACCGGTGTGGAAAGCAACGGGAAGCTACCACACCTACACAATTCCCTAGTAAAGCTGCAAGAATAGCATGAAAATGCTATGATTGGAGTGACGGACCTGCCTTCGGGCAGAATTACTATGGATGGATGTGCAAATAGAAACAATTCGTTTATACTCTACAAATACTCGACTGCGAGAGTGGAAAAAACATTCACACTCCAGTGCGCTGTTCAAGTAACTGTGCCGCTCCTTTGCAGTATTTATTTCGTTAGTTTGTCTCTCTCTACCTGCTACATTTTTTGTTCTTCCCTCGTTCACCACACTATCATTTTCTATTTGTATTTTTATATTTTATGTTTTGCAGATGTTTTACTCATTTATTCTGTCATATACGGATGTTAAGTCTCTATTTCTTTTTTTCTTGTTATTTTATTTTCTATTAAATGTTACGCATACTATTGAATTTTCAACGAAATTACTAATATCACGGTATTCAGTATCCTTCATTCAACAGATCCTCGGATTTGTGTTACATTCCAACTTGTCCAACGTAAGTACTTCCATTGTTAGCGTGATTTGAAAATATTCCTTTTTCTCCAAAATACTGTAAGGGGCTTTCAAGTTTGTAAAGTTTAATAACTGCAGGTTGTACAAGGGAATCATAATAAAGAGTTACAGATTACATATAAACAATAAAAAACATTTTAATAATGGGCCGAATATACTGAAAATGGATGCCTAATAGCAGAAGAGCTAAACTGTGTATTAAGTTCTGCATATGATTAGTTTTAAGTAATTAGATACAATACAAGAGAACAAACAACAAAGTTAAAAGGAAAGTGTTAAAAAAATAATATGGAAAAACAAATGCCAAAAAATACATAGTTGTATAGGAGGATCACTATCATCAGAAGAATGGAGATTTAAAAAAAACACTGAAAACCACCGAGGATCCAGCAAGATAAACTTGTTAGTAAAATCTGGCGCAGAAAAACATTACACAGTTTACTGTCAGAAAGTAGAGAAGATTTTATGGAAACAATAGAAAATCGAACTACAGAAATGAACACACTGGAATTTGATACAATAGATACAGAATTAAAAACTCAAGACCTAAAGAATAAAAAAGGCACCAGGGCCAGGAAATATGCCCAATGAGTTAATTAAATTTGGTCCAAAAAAATTAATAGCTAGATCGAGGGACTTCTTTAATAAGTGTATTGGTATACAGAAGATTCCTGATGAATGGAAAATAAGCTACATCCTGTACCAATATACAGGAAGGGTGATAGAAGAGAAGAAAAACATTATAAAGGACACATTATATAGAATATTTACAAAGTCATTAAAAAAACAAAAACACCAAAGGAAATTAAAGTCAAAATAGGAGAAGATCAAAATGGATTCAGACCGGGAAAGTCGTGTTGACAATACATATGTAAACAGTCAATCGAAAAACGGACAGCAGTTGGAGAAGAAATGCATTTGACAATGTTAGATTTAGAAAAGGCTTATAACTCGATTCCTAGGAACAAATTATGGGAAGTATTAGAGAAATACAATATTGATAGAAAACTAATTGAAACTATTAAACGATTTTTTAAAGATAACAGGGCTTATGTTAAAATTAGAAATATAATAAATATTCCTATAAAAATCACAAATGGATTGAAACAAGGGTGCAGTCCATCATTAATTTTAATTTTATGTACAATTTACATTAATTAAAAGGAAACAAAGCTGCAAAGGTATGGGTATCCCAATAGGAAACATATTTTTGCTGACATTACAATTTGCTTGCCATCAACTAGTTTTAGCGCAAGACAAACTTGATATGGAATTCATGATAACAAGGTTGAAAAACACATTTGAATCATGGGTTCTCAGAGCAAATTTACAGAAAAAAAATCAGATTATTTGGCCACAAATAGCAATGAAAAGAATATTTAATGTTGGAAGAAGGAATTATAATAAAGCAATGGACAAGCCAAATATTTGGAAATAATTATAGATAACACTGAATATATAGGCAGAGAAAACAAAGCATAGAACCGAATTGAGAAGCAAATTCTATATGGTGGGATAGGCATATTTTGAAAGGCACCAAAAATATTTTGGTAGAATCTGTTGCAATGTATGGAAGTGAGGTACGGACGATCAATAAGTACTACGAGAATAGAAAAATAGCTCTAGAAATAGACTATTTACGTAGAACTACCAGAAAGTCAAAACTAGAACATGTCACAAATAAGGAAATTTAGAAACATAATGGAAGCAGAAGAAAGCATAATTGAAAGAATTGAGGAGAAGGAATTAAATTTGTTAGGACACATTTTAAGAATAGAAGATGTGCGATGGCTGAAACCACAATATAAATGGCAACCGACCAGAACGAAGAAAAAAGGGAGACCAAAGTTAACATGGCAGGAAAGCATGAGGATAGCAATGCAAGCAAGAGGTTCAGCATCGACGTTGCCCAAGATCGTAGACTTTGGAAGTTTGGCGGGTAGACAGCAGCAGCTCTAAAAAAATCCCGAAGATAGATAGATAGATAGATAGTTAGATAGATCGATAGATGGATAGAATATGATTATTTGGTTAAGAGTAATACAAACAGTACTCGATAAAATTGTGTGTTTAACATACATTTTGTTTACGTTTTTCCAATCTAATGTATTCATAATTTGCATAAATTGAACAGTTTCTGAATTTTTCCCACAAGATAAAAAGCAGCTTCTTTTCTAAAGAAAAGATGTATTAAGTCAGCAAATCAATGGGTGTTGTACGAAAGGCCAATAAAATGACTGAATATAATCACAGTAATAAATTGCAGGTTACGCAATTCTGGGAAATGAAAGACTCTTTACTCTCAAAAGCAATTTTTCTTTATTGCGTTTTTACAGCACTCCATTCTTTTCTTAGGAAACGTTTCATTAGCATTCTCTTGAAAGATCCTTTAAAAAGTGAGTAGGCTGTCTTTATTCTCCCATTTCCTCACTCACTTTTACGATATGCATCTAGATAATATAAGAATAAAACAGTGTTGTTTTCATATAACATACAGTTTTGACAAATGTCCCTGAAATTGTAAATCAACGTAAAAATGTTTCCTTTTATTCTGCATCACATATTTTGTCGTGCGATAAGCTACACTTCAATCCTGATTACTTTTATGCTAAAGAGAAGAACTTGTATCACCATCATGATTTAAACTAAAGGTAATCGGTTGTTTGATTATTGTATGGTACAGAGAAGAACTCCTGTCAGCACCATTGTTATAAATAATATAATTATCCCTTATTCTTCTTCAGTAATAGATCTTGGACTACATCTGGACGCAAATTTAACCTGGCAAACACAAGTGAAACACATATGTAAAAATACTTTCTCCATCTTACATTATCTTAGACGTTTAAAGAATTTTCTCCCAGTTTCGTTAAAACAAATCCTTGTGCAGAATCTTGTGTTACCACACTTCGATTATTGTGACATTATATATAATGATCTAAACTATGACTTGTCGCAGAGACTGCAGCGTGTTCATAAGGCTTGCGTTCGATTCATTTTCAATATCCGCCGTTATGACCATATTTCCGAACACTTTAATAACCTCTCTTGGCTCCGTCTTACTGACAGACGTAAATTGCACTCTCTTTCACTACTTTTCAAGCTTCTGAATTCCTACATCCCTACTTAGTCCAGATTTGAGAAGTTATCCTCTTACCACAATATTGACACTAGGTCACAAGATTAGCAGTCTGCTAACAATTCCTCCTCATAGCACTTCCTCCTATTCTACTTCCTTCACAGTAGCCTCTACCCGCTCCTGGAATCTCCTTCCTCAAGATATCAGGGGTTGCCGCACACTTGGTACCTTTAAGTCACGCTTATACAGTTACCTATTGTCTAATAATTAATTTTTCTCTATTTATTTAATTTTATACTATGTCATTAATCTTTTCCTCGTTTTTTATATATCTTGTACATATTATATATTTAATTCGTTAAATTTAGAGTAAATCAAAATACATTATAAATATTAATTGTATTGTATTCATTACTTGTAATCGTTTATATATATATATATATATATATATATATATATATATTGTAATTTAGATTTAAGACTATTTTTTTTATTTTTTTAAACCTGGTTGAGTGGTAGACAAGGCCTTAACTCTGCAAGGTAAAATAAAGCTATTATTATTATTATTATTATTATTATTATTATTATTATTATTATTATTATTATTATTATTATTATTATTATGACAATCTAAACTAAAGATATTCCGTTGTTTGATTACTTTTATGATATTATAAATGAATTATATATACCTTTGTGAAGGGCCAGCAGCCGGCTGGTAAAAGGGCAACCGCTGAAAAGTGGAAAACCCTCAATCGGAATATATACCTTTTTTATATTTTTATATATCGTCTTCCTCAATATTTGTTTATTATGCTATGTATTTTATTCTTGTGAAGCATTTCGAAAATTATATTTCATCTTCATAACATTTGTTATATTCGTTTATTTTTAAATTTTATATAATGGGTTTTGGTTGGTAGGTAATATTTCATTTACATATACAGGAAATGAATCAATAAAAATGGCAAAATATATTAAGAAAATTGGCAAAAACATCAAAATAACTTACAAAACAAGAAATATATTAAATAACCTAATACATAATAAAGTAGAAGGAAATAATAAATATGGCAGTAAAGGAGTATATAAACTTAAATGTAAAAACTGTGAAAATTTTTATATAGGCAGAATTACATGAAGTTTTAAATTAAGATTCAATGACATTGATCAGATTATATTAAAAATTAAGGAAAATCAAAATTCGCACAACGTATTTCTAAAACAAACCATCAATTTGGCAGCACAGAGGAAACAATGAAAATAATACATAAAGAGAACAACAGTCAGAAAAATTAATATTTTAGAAGAAATATAAACCATCAAGGAAGCAGGAAACAATAATTTATTAAACGAAATATTACCTAGCAACCAAAACTCATTATACAAAATTTACAAATAAACAAATACAACAAATATTATGAAGATGAAATATAATTTTCGAAAAACTTCACAAGAATAAATTACATAGATTAATAAATAAATATTGAGGAAGACAGAGTATAAAAATATAAAAAAATAAAAAGATACAAAAGGTATATATAATGTATTTATAATGAAATATAGCCTCAATGGTGTAGTATAAAATAATACAAAATGTATTTCATAAATATAGATACTTTTATGGTATCATCATGATAATTTAAACTAAAGATAATCGGTTGTTTGATTATTTTATGGTAAAGAGAGAACTCCTATCACCATCATGACAATCTAAGCTAATGGTAATTTATAGTTTGATTACTTTTATGGTATCATCACCATGATTTAAACTAAAGATAATCGGTAGTTTGATTATTTGATGGTAAAGAGAAGAACTCCTATCAGCACCATGACAATCTAAACTAAAGGTAATCGGTTGTTTGATTATTTGATGGTAAAGAGAAGAAGTCCTATCAGCACCATGACAATCTAAACTAAAGGTAATCGGTTGTTTGATTACTTTTATAGTATCATCAACATGATTTAAACTAAAGATAATAGGTTGTTTGAACTCCTATCATCGGTTTTTCATCGCCGTGGCATCATTGGTGGCCTGCGTTTGATTCTCAAGCTTATAATCATTTCTTACTGATTGTATTAGTATAAATACGAAAGTTGTAGTGAAGTCGGGGTTTAACGCGATATAAGGTGGGCTATGTTGACGATTTCTTCAGGAATTAACCAATTTAAATAAATTCTTGCAATATTCACATACCAAATATTATCAATGGAGTGATGTCTGGTGTGCATATGATTAAAAATTAATTTAAAAAGTCCTTTCCTGAATAAACAACTTCAAAATAGACCGGTTTCATTTTTCTCTAACTGTGGCACTCACTATAGTTGAGAGCTAAAACATCATCAGTCTTTCTAACTGTAAAATTTGCATTAATGAAATACCTATAGGGTTTATTGAACCCTTAGGTTCAATACCATATTTATTATAACTCTCGACTAAACCCTAAATCCCAGCCAAATGAATTGGTTAATTTCTCCGAAATACAATTTTGTAAGATCTCTCCGAATATTATCCTCTCATCTAAATCCAGGTCCTTTCCTCATCAGTTACCAAATAAATGTTTTGAAAGCATTTTCATAGTTACCAATTCGAGCTACATAACCTACTCATCTAAAAAAAATACATTAAAGAAATGCGAGAATCTAGTGGAACAATTAATTATTTCCACTTTTAAAACTAATATATTCAAAAGTACTGGAGACACCCGTAATGAATTCAACCAAAAGATGCTTTATAGTATTTAATCCAGGCGCTAGTTCCGAAGAATGAACAGAAATAAAAAGAGTAATAATAAGTAATCTCCATTTATTTCTTTCACTTGAACAGAATGTTAGCTTTGGTATAGATGGCAGCTTGTAAAGTGAGAAATGCAAGATGTAAGAGAGAGAAGATTTTCTTTATGAACACCACGCACTGGGACAAGCTTCATTCATTACTAAGAACTTTAGCTTCCTATTTGCATTACATTAGACATAGTTGGAAGAGTAGAGCAAACACCTCCCTCCCACTACTTCAAATGTTAAATCGAGATGATGAACCTCACATATATAAAAAAAAACCACCACAAGAATACAGGCATGACGCATTCCTCTAGTCAAGAATTTTAGAAGATTAAATTATATTAACAATTCTTTCTTTGTCTTTCTCTCACTGACTTTATTCAGCATAAACCCTTTCACAAAATGAGACTGCAACTTGGATTATCATTTTTCTAAAAAAAGGCTTTAACAAAATGAAACCTTCTGAAAAAGTACAAAAAAAGGGTTTTGTTAAATTAAGTTTGTGAAGAATGCAAACTCGTTCGTTAGTGTAGGCTATCTTGGGTTTCTAGGAAAAAGAACTTCAGTCGCTGTCTGAGAAAATTACGTTAAAATGAATTGGAAAACTGCCAAATGTAGTACTCATTGCACTAAAATCAGAATTTAGAACATATACTTCAAATTCGTTCTGTTTTTGTATCTTTACAGTGCCCGGATTTTTAAATAGGCTATTTAAATATTTTCATAAGTAAAATGCAATATTTTAATAAGTAAAATGCAATAGTTTAATAAGTAAAATGCAATATTTTAATAAGTAAGATACAATATTTTAATAAATAAAATACAGTATTTTAGTAAGTAAAATATAAAATAAGTAAAATACAATATTTTAATAAGTATAATACACTATTTTAATAAGTAAGATACAATATTTTAATAAGTAAAATACAATATTTTAATAAGTAGAATACAATATTTTAATAAGTATGATATAATAACAGATCGAAAACGAAATGAAGATACACGAAGTGAAATGAATATATTCGAACTGATTCATAGAATTGCACAATACAGAGATGAATGGATGTACTACATCAATAGAATGGATAACAATTGAATTCCGAAACAGATTCTCATAACGAACCGCTAGGACGAAGAAATGTTGGAAGAACCCGTAAAAGATAGACCAATTCTAGCAAGAGATCGGAACAGACCTTAAGGTTTAATTTTGATGCTGATAATGAATAAGTAAAATAATTTTAGATGAAAAAACAAATAACCTGTTCAAAGAGAATAGAATATCAATATGGATCCAACAAATAAAATCTCTTGAAACACGAGGATCTACAAAGGTATATTCGTGTGCCAAGCATGCTGTATGATATTTGATGTGGGTCCTACTTCGATGTCGGAATTGAGAGGCGGAGGCTCGGGTTATTTGTGATAAATACTTTATTAAAATCTAACTCATTCGTGTCCACGCTATTTCTCGCTCATCCTCATTTGAAGTTAGTAGGCCTACAGGGAACTTTAATCGGGATAAAAATTTCTGGAATTTAGGGTAAGGCCCGTAACTCCTTCCGCTGTCGTCAGCTAATAATAATAATAATAATAATAATAATAATAATAATAATAATAATAATAATAATAATAATAATAATAATAATAATAATAATAATAATAATAACAATAATAATAATAGTTTTATTTTACCTGGCAGAATTAAGGTCTTAAGGCCTTGTCTGCCACTCAACCAGGTTTTAAAAAGTTCAAAAAAATAGTCTTACATCTAAATAAAATACACATAAACGATTACATGTTATAAATACAATTATTACTTACTTACTCACTGGCACTATCGAACCCGTAGGTTCATGGCCGCGCGGACATAAGCTCTCCATGCATTCCTATCCCGAGCTAATGCATTCCAATCATTCCCTGTATAGTCTACTTCCCTCAAATCATAGTTAATGTTGTTCTTCCACCTGATTCTTGGTCTACCAATTGGGCGTTTTCCTTCTGGCTTTCCTACAAGACGTTTCCATGCACATCTTTCATTTCCCATACGCGCAACATGTCCTGCCCATCGCAGTCTATGAGACTTAACCGTTCTTATTAAATCTGGCTTCCTATAAAGACCATGTAGTACATTGTTACGAAGTCTTCTCCATTCACCTCTCTGTCCATCTCTCTTTGTTCCAAAAATTTTCCTAAGTAGGTACTTTATTCTCAAATACTTGGAATATCCTTCCCTCCCTTAAAGTAAGAGTCCATGTTTCGCACCCATATAATATAACTGGTAGAATAATAGTTTTATATATTTTAAGCTTAATGTTTTTTGAAAGGAGTTGGGACATCTAAAGTCTCTGCAATGCAAAATTGCATGCATTTCCAGAATTGAGCCTATGTTTAATTTCTATCTGCATCTCATTCTTATTTGTGATTATTGTCCCTAGGTATTTGAATTCAGCCACTTCCTCAAAATTTCCCTCATTAGGCATTAGCTGTCCATTTCCATTATATACTGAATTTCTTCATGTGACCATATATTTAGTTTTACTGATATTTATTTCCAGTCCTAATTTCTTAGTGTTACTTAATAGTGTGTGCGTGTTGGCCTTTAGTATCTCCTCGCTATCGGCCAGTAGTACTACATCATCAGCATAAACTAACAGCTTATTAATACCATTGAGTTGTAAGCTTTCCTCATTCTCTAAAGATTTAATGGCATGCTCTAGTACTAAATTAAATAGTAGAGGAGATAGTGCATCTCCTTGCTTCAACCCATTCTGGATTTCTAAAGTATCTGAAAACTGTTTGCCTAGACGCACCCTACTCTTTGAGCCATTTAGACACATTCGTATAAGTCTAACTAACTTTTAGGAATTGCGAACTCCAGCAGGATACTATATAACTTCTCCCTCTTGATTGAATCATATGCTTTTTTGAAGTCTACAAATAGTTGATGTGCAGTACCATTATATTCCCATTTATTTTCTAAAATCTGTCTTATACTAAAAATCTGATCTGTTATAGATCTGGTTCTTCTAAATGCACATTGATGATCTCCTAGAATGTCATCAATATAGGGAGTAAGTCTGCTTACTAATATATTTGTTAGAATTTTGTACGAAGTTGAAAGTAATGAGATGCCCCTGTAGTTGTTGCAATCAGTTTTATCTCCTTTCTTATAAATTGGTACGATAATTGATTCCTTCCATTCCTCTGGAAGAGCTTCTTTTTCCCAAATCATACTAAGCAACCAGCGTATCTTGTCCATCAATTTTTCTCCCCCTGATTTTATCAGTTCTGCTGGGATCTCATCTGAACCTGATGCTTTATACATCTTCAATTTTTCAATCGCCATTTCAACCTCTAATGCACTTGGCTCTGCGACTAGCATTTCTGCTGTCTGTAACTTATCCTCCTCAATGTCCTGTTCTGTATGTACATTTAATAGCTGATTAAAGTAACTTTTCCATCTGTTTAATATACTCCTAGAATCTGCATTCATATCCTCATTATCATTCCGAATTATGTTTGTTCTAGCCTGAAACCCTTTCTTCTCTATACTAATTCCCTGATAGAATTCTCTAATGTTCCTAATTTTTGCATTCATTTCAAGATCATTAATCTTCTCTCTCAAATATTCCCTCTTTTTACTCTTTAGTAACTTGGTGGTTTCCCGTCTAACACTACCCAATTGCTCTAAATTTACTTCATTTGGCTCGTGTAACCATTTCATTTTTGCTAGCTTTCTTTTCTTTACAATGTCGGCACATTCCTCATCAAACCATTTCTTGTTTTGCCTCATTTTTAAACAACCAATGCTTTCTGATGCTGACAATTTAATAGTATCTCTTATAGCCTCCCATTCTTTATTTATATCAGTTTCTTCTTCGTTTGCCACATTGTCATCTGAAGATTCCAGTACTTCAAATCTATTAGCAATTTTGATTTGGTATTCTTCTTGCCGCATTTTTCATCATTTTTCAAGTTTTTTAATTCATATTTTACAGAATCATCTTTAGCGTTTGTTCCTCTCATAAGCGATAGCCGTTGTCTGATATTCACTCTGACCAGATGATGATCCGAATTGCAGTCTGTCCCTCTAACTGATCTAAAATCAATGATGCTACTGTTCCAGCGTTTATCCACTAATACATGATCTATCTGGTTCCGAGTTTCTCCATCTGGGGACGTCCAGGTGTATTTATGAAAATCCTTAAGCTGAAAATGTTGTGCTCTTAACAATGAGATTCTTTGATGTGGCAAATGTGACTAATCTAACCCCGTTGTTGTTACTATCTTCATGAAGACTGAATTTGCCTATTGTATGGTTCGAATATATCTTCCCGCCCCACTTTTGCATTAAAATCTCCTAAGACAATTTTCATGTGATATCGTGAAAGGCTATCAAATAAGCATTCTAATTCTTCATAGAACTCATCCTTGATCTTGTCATCTTTATCTTCTGTGGGGGCATGTACATTTACAATTATAAAATCATGTCGTTTACCATTTAGAATTATGTATGATATCCTATCACTAACAAACTTAATATCTCGGATAGCGGATAGGATCCTCCTTCTGACTAAAAAAACCGTTCCAAATGCAGGTCTTTCTGCACCCCCGTAGTATAATGCAAAGCTTCCTGATTCCTGATTACCTGCTCCTGGCCACCTAATTTCCTGTAAAGCGACTATATTCAAGGGCGATTTATCTAATTCCCGCGTTAATATCTGTAGTGCCCCGCTATTGTATAAAGTCCTAACATTCCATGTTCCTAGGAACATGTCCCTGTGTTTGAACCTTTGGCATGGGTTCCCTGAAGTAGTCCCCACCCGGAGAACCGAATGGGGGATTATTTGACCTCCGGAAAATTTTACCCCAGATGAACCCATGTCCACATTTCTTGACGGTTGTATTTTTACGGTGAAAGATCGTCACTCTTTTCGTCTGGCTTATCACCTTCGACTAGTCCGGCGTGGGTAACCCTATCGGCAGCAATGCTACCGCCGGCGGCATAGCTCTCAGTATCATTTAAGCACGCGAGCCACTCCACCACGACAATGTAAAGATACCAGTTATAAATACAATACAATTATTATTTATGATGTGTTTTGATTTTACTCTAGAATTAACGAATTAAATATAATATGTACAAGATAAACTTTTATAAGATTCATGATGTACAAGATATATAAAAAAGGAGAAAAAAATATTATTGACATAGTAAAAATTTAAATAAATAGAGAAAAATTAATTATTAGACAACAGGAAACTGTATAAGCGTGACTTAAAAAGTGCCAAGCGTGCGGCAGCCGCTTATATTTTGAGGAAGGAAATTCCAGGAGGGGCAGAGGTTATAGTTCCCTGCACCTGCTTTCAGGCTCAAGAAACACCCGATCTGTTAACCGGATACATAATTCTTAATTCATCTTATTTATAGATGCTTTAATGTCAAGGTCTTATTGTAACTTATGATCTTTATCTGTTGTATTAGTTTGCATATTTCAAAGTTAATTACCATTATTTAAAACACAATAAATGCGGTAACTGTGATTTAAGGTCAGATGATATTCTGGTGCACCGAACCACGCTGACTGCTGTCATTTATTGAAACGGTACTTGAACCCAGAACCACGCGATCTGCTACCATTTTACTGCATCGTGTCGGTGCTGGATCATACCAATGTTGTTGATAAATACCTTGAGTTGAAAACATAGATTGCTCAAATTAACATATATTTTCCCGGGCCCATAAAAGACAAAGATCAATTCACCTTTCCTTAATAAATTGTTATGCATGTAATATATTGTAAGCTATGCAGATTATAACCGTGGAAGTTCTTAAGAAATAGGAAATCATATACGCTTGAGAAAGATTTTGGAAGTTTACGACTCATATCTGACATATGACATTGCCATTGACATTAAATCAATATGCAGAAGTTATTTAAAAAGCAGATAACTAAAGTTTTATGAGGGTCAAAAAACAGTCAGATATAACATTGAATAAATAAATGATAGTTAGCTTAACATTGAAAATAACTTGACAAAAGAAAACAATAATCTCAATCATCATCTAACAGAACAATAATAATAAAACATGCGTACACTATTACATTCACACTAGTCCCGCCAAGGGCTAGGGTACACGATCCTTGTGGCTCCACCCTGGTCTAAGGGACTAATAAACAAAACAAGCTCCTCCGAGCTATATCGACTTGACTCTTTCGGTTGACAAACAGATGATGATCCGATGTTAGTAAGCACAGCTTTATTTGAGAGTTCACTAGGAGAGGGGAGCATGCGCGATAGCACACGGCGCGTAACGTAAAGGAGGGGGGTACGTAGGAGAGAATTTGGCACTGTTCACTAAGATCACAGAAGAAATGGAGACACGATGTCGTATTGTTGCGCAGCATAACGTAATCCATATATCGAAAACTTAATTTCGGTACAATGGGAGTACTTGGGCTTTACATGCTCCTTAAATTTGCCTTTACAGGTTAGGGGAAAATATTAAATGTAGTAATCACAACAGAAAATCGGAAAATCTACAAATTGATGACATGCAATTTAACGCAGTAGAATCATTTAAATGCCTAGATACCAAAGTAAACGGACATAATGCATCAGAAGAGGAAATTAAGGAAATGGTAAATGGGAATAAAGCTTATTTTGCAAATAGAACCTTATTCAAAAGGAATTTAGTATCAAAAACAGTACAAATAAGGTTATAAAAACATTCATTAGACCAGTAGTTACATATGTTAATGAAACTTGGGTCCTGAAAGAGAAAAAAAAACATAAATTGATAATTTTTGAAAAGGAAATTCTAAGACGAACATTTGGACCAAATAGAGGAAATGATATCAGTTGTAGGATCAGAACAAAAAACGAACTAAACAAATTAATAAACAATTGGAATATAGTAAACCATATAATATTCAGAATTGGTTGGTTGGGACATTTAAGAAGAATGGATGATCAGAGATTGGTTAAGAAACTCTATAAATGGACCTACAGTAGGGAGAGCAGTTGGAAAACCGAAGATAAAATGGGAGAATGACACAATGAACGATCTAAAGAAAATGTAAGTGACTAACTTGAATATGGCGAGAGACAGGCATGGAGGAGGAGGATTGCTGAGAAGGCCAAATCTTTCATATTTGAAGTTGTCGTGCTTTAGGATGTTTGATTGTAAGGGGAAAAAAAAACTTAATCACAAAAATTTGTCCCGACAGGCAATTGAATCTCGTCTCACTGTGTCTGAGTAACGGTATTACCTTCAAACAATTATACAATCATTTTGACGTAGTATTTTATTTCTCAACGTTCTTTAAAAACTGAAGTCATTAGCGTTGCAATAGTAAATTATCGACGCAGTCTGGTTTTGATTTCGGAACCAGTGGCAAGCACGAAAACGATTATTCCATCAAAACATTTTTTTTTTCATTGGCAAACCAAACTTTTATCAGAATAAATTAAGCATCAGAATATATAGGAATATTATAAACTTGTCTTACAAGATAATAGTTTAAAATGATGGAATTATGTTGCAGCAAAATTATGTAAAATTACACTGATCAATATGATTTTTGTCTCATGAGTACCAATAGTTATACTCAATGCAGTTTTGTATCGTCTTTTCAAATATGAGTTCGGAATTTCTCCATCACCCACAGTTTTTTCTATTTCAATATCAATTAATGGATTTAAATAATATTTATTTTAATAAACGTTTTTTCGTCCATTTATTATCTTGGCGCAGTGAGCGATGACCACAGGTAACACAATCATCAGGAGATTTCAGCTATGGAAAAGAGATATCAAGGTAAAAGGAATCGTAATATGCTGGACGATCATTATTGGACCAACAAGAGGGTTGCTCCACAGGAGAAATATAGCAGAATATTGTCATTTCGTACTTTCTGGGTGAGTCCGGAGGTTCGAATATTGTGTAGTTACGAATGTAGAAAATATTTACGTGTTTGAAATTATAAATACCTTTCTCTCGGAAACCTTGCGTGATGGACAAAAACCGATATCATATTTGAATTCAGGAGAAAACATACTATCAGAATCACATAGTTTTCTTTCTGAGATAAAAATGTTTCTTTTTTGTTGCTCGGTGTTATTATATTGTGTTTCGATAGGAATTAATAGAAGTCGTATTCTTGGCTGATTATCTCATAGAGTCATAGTAGGGTATAATATGTTTGTTCAATTACATTGTTCATTGTGAAAAAAAACACCTGTAATATAATTAAAATTGTCTATAGTTCAATTGACCTAACTACCTTAAAATCACTTTTGTCAGGAAATATTTGGAATTGAGAGTGGGTGAATCTCTTAAGGACATATTCAAACTTTCGACCTGTTCATGTTAGAGTTCAAGTGGTAGCAACATACCTAAGTTGATACAAATAGGAAACATTATATATACAGAGTGAAACTTATTCAAACCGACAAACTCTGGGAGGTTGTAGGGGACACCAAAACAAATATTTTTCCCTAATGTAATTTTTTTCTATGAGTATTATTTAAACCGGTAGAGGGCGTATTACGCTCTTCAGTTGCCATGACTGCAACTGCTGTTCATGGCAGGAATTGTTTTGTCTAACAGTGTAGTAGTGATTTGTATCTGTTTACTAATGGAGCGATACACCTGGAGTGAGTACACTGATATGGTTGGTGCGTAGCGCACCACAAAGGACGAGCTGCACAGCGGGTTTATCCACAACAATATCCTACTCGCCGTATGCCGCATCATACGACGTTTACTGCTGTGTATCAACGTCTGCGTGAGACCGGGTCATTTAGCAGATTATCTGGACAGGGACGTCGTCGCACAGTAAGAACTCTGCGATTTGAGGAAGCTGTCTGCAGCATGTGGAGCGAGATCTTTCAATCAGCACTCGTGCAATTGCGTGTAACATGGGGACGAATCAGACGAATGTAAGAAACGTCCTTCATGAGCAATTCTTAGATCAATTTCACTTCCAGCGTGCCCACAACCAGGAACCAGTTGATTATGCACCCAGAGCAGAGTTTTCGGGCAGTGATACCTGGGACAGTGTCAAATACATCCAACATTTCCATCCTCTGTGTTGTTTACACATGAAGCAACGTTCGGGCGTGATGGAGTGTTCAACATGCACAATGCGCATGTTTGGAGTGAGTATAACCTACATGTCACAGTTACTCACGCACATCAATTGCGGTTCTTCGTTAATGTGTGGGCCGGTATTGTTGGGGAATATTTAATTGGGCTATATCTCTTACCCAGGCCATTAAATGCAGGCACTATTATAATTCTCTCGCCAGAGCGTTGCCAGAATTGCTGGAAGACGTCCAGCTCCCTACAAGACAACGCATGTAGTTCCAACATAACGGAGCGCCGGCACATTTCAGTCGTCGTGTGCGTCGATTCTTGAATCAACGGTTTCCAGAAAAGTGGTTTGGCAGAGGTGGTTCTGTACCATGGCCTGCTCGATTCCCAGATAATGAACCCTCAGGATTTGTTTTTGTGGGGAGAGATGCGCAACCTTGTTTACACAACTCCTGTTGCATCAGGAAAAGATCTAGTTGCCCGGATAGTAGCAGCAGCAGGAGCAATTTATGATACTCCCGGAGTTTTGCCCGTGTTAGGCAGAACATGATCCGCCGGTGTAACCTTTGTTCACATGTCAATGGAGGCATTTTTTAACCTGTACTGTAATTAAAGTAATTGCGTTGTGTTAATGTGTTGTCTCTTGGTAATAAAACATGCAAAAGTGTTTGTTGGTTTAATTAATTTGCAGCCAGAGAAATCTTCATCTACTGGTTTAAATGATCCTCATAGGAAAAAATGACATTAGGGGAAAATATTTGTTTTGTGTTCCCTACAACCTCCCAGAGTTTCTCGGTTTAAATAATTTTCATCCTGTATATATATATATATACACACACATATTACTTACTTAATAATTAATACAGGCTTTCCACTTCCCAGCAGTTTTCCCTTGATTCCTACGTTCCAGAGATTCCTATCTTCCCATTGTCCTCCTTCCATACCCCTCTTCATCATGGAATCATATATTCCCTAATACCATGTTCATCCACTTCTTCCCCTCTTCCTTCTGCCTCGTACCATCCAATCTAACACATGTTTAGGCCACTGGTCCTCCGACATCTGTTGTACATGTCCATACCACTGTGAATCCCTCTGTTATCCTTTCAATAACAGTTTATTGTGCATCCATTACTTGTTTGATGTATGTATTTAGAATATGTTGTAGCCTGGATATTCTCATACTTCTCCGTAATCCATCCATTTTCTGTCGCCAAAATTATTTTCTGTATCCTTTCATTTATTGTCCAGCTTTCTGATCCATATGTAAGTATACTTTCAATTATTGTCTGTATATATATATTTTTTTTTTGTTTTTCTGGTCAAATTTCTATTCCATAAAAGATAATTCAGGGATATCATCGCTTTGCTTCCACAATTTACTCTGTTCATAATATCTTTTTCACAAGTACCAGATTTATCTATTATAGATCCAAGATATTTAAATTCTTCAACAAGTTTAATTATCATATTATTTATTTGTAGGTCTTCTGCATTTCCTCCGATCACCATGTATTCTGTTTTGATATAATTTATATTCAGTCCACCTACCTCAAATGCATCTACCAACTTTCTAATCATATATTCTATATCTTCTTTATCTTGTCCTATTATAATTTGGTCATCAGCGAATAATAAAATGTGCAGTAAACGGTCATTAATGTTGATTCCCATTCCCCTACATGACGTATCCCATTTCATTAATACATCTTCTAAGTACATCTTGAACAATATTGGTGACATCCCGCATCCTCGTCTTAGTCCTTTGTTATATCAAATTCTGAGGATACTCTATTTCCAACCTTAATACTTGCTTTACAACTGTACATTCTTTTTATAAAATGTATAAGAGATTTAGGTATTCCAAACTTCTCCATTGCCACCCAAAGTTTGTTGATGGGTACAGAGTCATATGCCTTTTCCAGATCTATTATATATATATATATATATATCGAGAGAGAGAAAGAGAGAGAGTGAGAGAGAGAGAGAGAGAAATACAGTGAGAAAAAACACTCCTGGCAATTGCCTCAGATGCCTGTCAGTGTCAAATTTTTTCACCTATCTCACCCGTTCTTGACGTAGATCTATTTCTGTGGGATTAACCATGATCTGTCAGTCTCTGGTACGTAGCACTCAAACTTCCTAACTACAATGACAAGCCATTATTGCTTCTTCCCTAACTCTCCTCTCTAAATTATCCCTCTCCTCTCCAAATCTTATTCTTTCTTTCACATTATCCACAGTTGTGGCAGACAGGTAGAGTATTTACCCTTTAACAGAAACATTTATACCTTCGTCAGAAGAGAAGCCGTAGATATCTCATTCACGAACCTCTGAACTTAATAATATAGTGTGTTCAAATTTATTAGCATTAAAAGTAAACTCACAAAAAATGTTAACATGAAAGATTGAAAAGAGTTTATACATGGGGTATTTCTCCCGTTAACACTAATACTAATATGTTCTCAATACAAACGAGACAATAAAATGTTCTAGATTTAACATATTTCGCATGCAATCAACAGATATGGGATATTTAGGCTATGTAAATTCCTTCTATATGATAGGTGTTTTTTTTACACATCATGGAAAGTACAAGGGAAACATCAATATATATATATATATATATATATATATATATATATATGTGTGTGTGTGTGTGTGTGTTTACCCGTTATCTCATTTATTTTAAATATTTATTTGAAGAGTAAGGTTTAAACCAAAGAATAGTAGGCATTCGTTACTCCATTACTTGAATTTCCAACTAACTCTAGAAAAATAGACAAAAAAATTATATCTAAACCTAGCATTGAACATAACAAATGAGGGAACATTTTCAAGAAATTGCGGAATTCGAATAACTATGTACAATAACTGCAAATAGGAATAAGGTGCAGAAATAAGTTAAGCATGCAATTATCGATACCTTTAAAATTCATGACGAAACACCGTTGAGGTCACTATGTAATATTTATTATTTAAAAATAGAGTACCTGTGATCTCAGTCTTCCTCAACATTGGATGTGGGATGTGGAGTATTTTCGAAACATATGCTTGATCTTCCGATTGGTACCGGTTGTTCGTGAGAATTCTGTAGAACGGGTTGACGTCACTAGGTTAGTTCTCATTCAGCAGGTGAGCGTTTTTGGTTTCTTTTGATATCTCGATTTCTTCGATAATGTTGATTTTGAGTTTGTTCCTTTCTCTAAGGATGACGGATAAAATGTTGTCGATGGTATTGAATAGGTGACCTGTATCTATGACATGTTTTGCAAAGCTTCATTAAAGCTAAAAGTCTTTGAGATGTTCGTTATATTGTATGTTGAAATTAGCAATTAGTCTAAACAAGGTATTGATATGCGACATATATCTTCTTCTATTGTGCTACAACCCTGTGTCAGGAATTGGCCTCCTGTATTAATCCCCCCCCAAATCTGCCCACACTGTGTCTTCCTTTTCCAGTTCCTCACTCTTAGATTCTTCCTTGCATCCTCGTCCACTGCAACAATACATTTGTGTTTCAATCTTGCCTTCTGTGGTTGTATATAGAATTTTCTTTGGGATACGTCTATTCCCCATGCGATGAACATGCCCTGCCCACTCACCGTAATACAGGGCCCATATATGTATATTATATAACCCACCTAAATTTTGGAAAAGGGATCGATCGTCGAATCGTACCGGAAGGTGGCATCTATGTGCTCCATCGGCACATCATGGACGACACTTCTGAGTGTAGGCCTAAGTTCGATAGCTCTACGTATAAAAAGGCACACGGTAGTCATTAATTTTCATTAATTTGTTTGGATTCATCAGTAAATCAGGCCATGAATTCTGCAAATTTTAGTATTCAGCTGAACTTGTTGCCTTGGCTCAAAAATTCATATTTTCTTTATTTGTATTGCAAAACTATTATTTCATTATAGCCTATATTTTTATATCAATCAGTTTAATGCTTTATGTTTGTTAATAATTTATTGTGTCTTGTAGGATTCTTAATTATTGACCCAGTCTCTGCTACACCACCATCTGGACGAAGTCCTTCTTCTGGAAAGCAGTTCTCTCTATAACGTTAAACTCGTCTCCCTAACTAGCTCGTCAACAAAATAAAACGTATGTCAATTCGATTAGGATACGACCATAACATCAAAAGTTACAAGCTAGTCCTCTCAAATTGCAGTAGCTATACAAACTTGCTACCCAAATTCCTAAGGATGCTGGGATAACACTGCTTCCATACTGGCCGAAATTCAATGATAAAGCTCTTCCTCATATGTGTTGAACCCAGCGCAAATTCCCGGAGTCCTGTTACACCTACGTCACGAATTCCTTAAATCGTTTGGTTAAGCCAGGGAAACCATAACTCTAACCTGGTTAAAACATTTTAACCTATGTTTGTAACTGTTTGATATACCTTGTTTGTGTCCTACTAATGTTACCAGAAGACAAAATAAAGCTGCCTTTCTTTGCTTTCTTCACTAAGAATTCTGGGATGCGATTTTTTCTGTATCTGTAAACAAATATATGAAATTGCTTGCAATTGACTCTTGAAAAGTTTGAATATCCAGCTATAAATTTAGTTGTAAATAATTATTTATAAATTTAGTAAAATTGTAAAGTCATCAAGTGATAGTGACAGTTATTAGTACATGATTAAAGATAAAATATAATTTCGTGATGAGAACTGTACTCAAAGACATCGGACTCAGTCCTGCCAGATTGCGGGTATCGATTTCTCGAACTCTCGCTTGTCTCATTATACGTTACATGGATCTCGTATAGGCTCTCAGCAAGAAAAAAAAACAGCCGAAGACACAAAGATTAGAGCCAGGTTAAAATGAAGTGGTAACAATACACACACGTCTACTTAATAGCACGTAAATACTTAAAGAGGTGGGCAAGTCAGGACTAGACAGAAGATTTTACACTAAAGTATATGGAAACTAGAGATTGTAGTAGGATACAATGCTTATAAATATAAGATTGGAAATATTTTTCTGCAGCGTGTTTCGAAATGCCTTTTATGACTTTGAGATATGCAGAAAGGCTTATGTAAAATCTTATATAGGCCTAATAAAATATTAATTAATCATTTTGCCTCTGAGGTTATTCAAATTATATACCAGAGGGGATATGCCATGTTCTACTCACTAAAGTTGTTATGCTTCCATATTGATCTATAGCCTATATGAGAACATACGTTTGAATATGCTGTTAATCTGATGCTTCAAAACACAAACAAGCTCATCGATACTCTCGATGGCGGTTTCATAAACAATGATTTTCATCTTACCACATAAGAAAAATCTAGTGGCCTGATACCGGAAATTCAGATATTCAAGTTAAAGATTCAACATTGTTAATCAATTGTTAATCCAATGGTTTTAAAACATTTGAAATAAAGGTTTCTAATTTTCATGCTGAAACATGCCACCATAGAATGTTGCAGTACAATGACTGAACGATCCAAGGCTCTTTAATATCAATCTTCTTCTTCTTCTTAAATGGCACTACAGCCCAATAAGGACCTTCGCCTCCTCAATGAGCCTCCTCCAGACATCCCACTCCATAATACAATCCTTCCGAAGCTTCATATTTGGGTTCGTCAGCCGTATGCCTAACCCCCAACCTGGAGGGTCAGGGATTTCCATACCCTAGCTGAGATGGCTTCGTTTGAGGGAGCCAGGCTTCGCCCAAACCAATACCCAAGGGCCTTGGCTTGCTGGTCAGGTGGCTGTTGTAATGCCTTCTGTCTTATATGTAAGTATATATTAGTACATCTACTCAGCATTGATGCACCTATTAGTTCACTGACCAGCAGTAGGTATTTGTAAAAGATGGATAATTTAGGAAAGGTAACTGGAAATTGTAAGCTAAGCATAAATCTATGTGGCAAACAAATGATTGGATGTTCAACAAATGAAAGATAAAACATGGGGATACAGTATTGTCAAAGAAGAATGATATATATTTTGCCTACTAATCATCCAATACCATGTTGCTATCACCACGGCCACGAGTGGCGAGTGTAGGACATGGTTATCAGATGTATATGGTAGCTGCAAATATATTGAATCATCTGTCGAGGACAGCCGACAAGAAGCGATCTTCCGGCTAGAGGTGTAAAAGTGAACTTGTTCGGGCCTCGGAAAATGATGGATACATAGGTAATCTAAGAGCACTGTTAACGGATCAAAATAAAATGTACAAAGACATTAAATACCTTAAAGTAAGAAATTGTGTTATTCGTCTGTTGAACTCTTCTTCTCAGCTTTTCCCTAAAAATTTAATGAATACAATTTATAAAAGATGGTATTGTCTAAGTCACTCTCTGATGAAAAAATATGATATCTTAATTAAGGAAGGAATATATGCTAAAATATACAAAATTGGATCAGAACAGCAATTCACAACGAGAAACTCCATAACTTTTCTAATATTATAAATCTAATTTCTAGGAGTTTGAAATGGGTTGAGCATCTAGATTGAATCAGTGAAAATAGTAGTAACCCTTTATTTTTTATTGTGGAATCCATATGGAAAGGTTATTAGGAAACTTTAGGTATGGTGGGATGATAATATTCGGATGGATCGTAAGAAACTGATTATTGGAGATTAAGTTAATGGAGGATAAGGACCTATAAAAGTCTCGATGAATGCGGCAATGAACCTAGAGTAACATAAACCGTAGAGTTAGTTTATTATTAATATAAAATATAATTTAATCCGGACTTGCACTGGTTTGAGTCACAATTGAGGAAGACATTTTCTCATGGAATATCGGCCTGTGTGAATCCGGCATTTACCCACATGAGTAGTTGCAATAAGTAGCGGCATCAGGATGAGAAAGTTCCATTTCATCCTTATTTTTCCATTAAAAGACATCTTTGGGTTTAAGGGGACATGTCATGCTAATCAATATGTAACCTCTATATTATATGGACGCTCGTCTACTACTGTGATTAACACATATGTTTGAGGCCAGCAGTCAAGGGTATCTAGACCTCAACCAAGCACCATGGATTTTTTATAACATATAATGCACACTGTTAATTTTGTGATCTCAAGAACTTCAATCCATAATTTCTGATAACTGTTTTTACTTCATTCTTATTTATTTAGAGATGCTTTAACATCTGATGTCGCATCACGTCTAGACAATGCATATATTTTTATTTAATTGTTTTACAGAATCTATATTTTTAATAATCATGCTTGAACACCGATGAGGTTAAAATTATGTCAATTTTAAAATTTGTACCTTCTAAAACAGTCGTCCTAAACTATAATAACTTGTTATAAACGTCGTTACACTACTAAAATGCATGGCCTTTCAAAGACATGCTTCATCCTCAGGAATTGTTATGGTACTGAAATTATTTGTATATTTCATACTACTTTATGAGGTACAAATTTTAAAATTGAAATATTTTGTTTTACAAATGTCGCCAGTTTGTCTTAATGGCATTTCTGGTGTTCTCTTCTGTCACGGTAGAATTGTAACCCGTTTCTTAATTTGGGACGCCTTGAAGGTGGACTTATTTTACCCCGATGATATGACAATGAAACACCATGAGAGTCATTAAACCTAAACTTAACCTAAGTCCAGGCCAATGGCGACCACAGAAATAATTCCCTTTTAGAAAAAATCCAATGATCTGTCCGGGAATCGAACCCGGATCCCCATGAACTATAGTCAAGAGCTCTGGTCACCAGTGCACTATGCAGAGTTGTAATAAATTGTAAGTTATATTATTTCATTCTTTAATCGCATTACAGAATAATTATTGTCATGAAATCAGTTCTAGTGATGAAATTCCACCCCAGAACTTACTTTGGCCGTTGAAGAAAGAACTAGGTTCACCGGCATTATATTAGAACTCGAGATTCCCGAATACAAAATTCGGCCAGTGAATTGTTTTTATTTATTTTTTTGCTTGTATCGATTTTATTACGTTCAATAGCAGTGAATGAAATTGGCGAAAGAATATTTATTCTGTTCCAGAGCCAAATAAAACAAACAATTCTCGGTTATTTTCATGTCTAAATCCTGTCAAAAGTAACAAACAAGTATTTAAGGTGGCATTTTCCGATATTATTATGACATGAAGAACTTTATCCACTAATTTGTTTCTATATTTCCTTTGTGAATACAATAAAAGAACCAACTATGATACAAAATTCATACGAAACTTCCGGAGACAGCAGACGATCAAAGTTAGCGATGGATTTTTTTAATGAGTCATCTTGTTTGACTTGCTCTTCCCATACAAGAACGTGTGTGTATGTATGTTAGGAGAGAAATGTTTTTAGAAATGTTTGAAGTTCTTCCCTCATGTAATAAATCTGAAACTTTCCTCCCTGTTGACTCTTGTCGCTGAAAAGGAAATTAATGGATTGGTTAGAACGCCACGGATACCATTTCGCACTTTAATACCCTAAGTTTCTTAGAAGCAAAAACCTGTATTTACTCTTTGCTCAGGTAAAGAAAGGGAAAGAAGACCAATAACATCAGAGTGTATTAAGATAAAAGACTCCGTATAGTTTCATCTTTCACCTCCAGTCAAGATTTCTAGTTTACATTTTTTTTCTCATATAGATTGCATGATTCCAAAATTCAGCAAGGCTACGATATTTAATTATATAGTGTAATGTTTAAATGTTTCTATAATATTAATATTACTAAAGTCGTAAATTGATCTAATTTATCCAGATCTGTATCTCTTTCGATATTAGAAATTTCTGATGTACGCCACTTTGTTAATAGTTATATTTTCAGCTTGTTGAAAGCAAATCACAGAGTTCTTTCTTTTCATTACGTTTACATGCCATGTGTATTGCAAAAACGTGGCTACAAAATTTAAAGTTGTGTAATTCAGAAAGGAAATAATGTAAAATGCCCTCGGGGGTCCCCATCTAGGGGATATGTGGATGGCGACCAGAAGCTGACCAAGCTGAGCAAAACATTGCTTCCACTAACTTGTGTTTTGCTCCTTACTTTTTTCTTTAACCGATCTGGTATTTCTTCCTTTCTTCCACTTACTTATACCTGATTCTTTTAACTTTACTATCTAAGCTCTCTTGGTTAACTCTTGTATTTTCGACCCCGACGTTATTAGGGCATCCGAGGGCTAGGGAGTCTTTCCTTTCTTCCATTTTTCTTTCCTTTATTTTCTTTACTTTCTTTTCTACTCCAGAAAAGCCTGACCAGAGGCTGTAAGATGGCATCCCCATCACTGGTCGTGCATTCCTTTGACCAGCAACCAATCGAAGGGACTATTATTATGCTTTCAAGTCTTATACGAGAATTTCCCGGAAGGATCAAACTTATGATGACCACGGCGCCAATTTTGGAATATATTAAACAGTACCAACTAAATTGGAAACATCATCTTGAACGAATGAGTTCAAATCCTGTCCCCAAAGCCGTTTATAATTATATACCAAGAGGACGAAAATCTCTGGGCCGTCCTATGAAAAGCTGGAGGGAAAATTTTCTATAGGATCGTAACAGGCCTTGGCCTAATACTTGGAAGGACGAAGAAGTAGAAGAAGAATGTAAAATATGGTAAATTCTAATAGTGGTGTACCAAACTATCATTGACGTCCCAACCAGCCTGTCTTGGATAAAATTACATTTTATTTTATCTATAAAATTACATTTTTATTAACAATATACGCCTAAATTAGTTTTATACTAGAGCTAAATATGGATACCTCATGGACTTTACAAAAACTAATGCTAGCTGTACACTGCCATTAAATTGCTTAGAATTCCATAAAGTATCTCTAGTCATTAGAATTTGTTGAGATTACATAACACAAATTTTATTCTTAATAATTTTGAGTAGGTCATTTTATTTTAATAATGAGAACAAACATCACATTTTATTCAAATATTAGGATTAATGGCGGTTCCATGACGCAGGCGGTTAGACGCTCGGCTCTCACCGCTCTGGGGCCTCGAGATCGAGGCACTCATGTAGGTTTCGTGGTGACGAAACTGAGCTTGGGCATGTTTTTCTCGGGGTTTCTCCCATTTTCATCTGCCAAATATTTATTTCTACAATTTCACCATACTCGTCTCATCCATTTCATCTCATTCATCCTCCCCTGTGAGGGGGTGTCAGGCGTAGTCGGCGGTATCATTGCCGTTCACTGACTTATATAAATATAGAGCCTTAATTTCATTCATTCGTCGACCCAACCCTGAGTTGCACACGAGTTGAGGATATTATTTTTAACATTAATAAAAATAATATTTTCAAACCAAACCTTGTAGAGAAACATTCTAGTTTGAAATGTATAAACTCTCGCCTGTGTGGAAGTGAGATCTTGGTGTCAAATAACAAAGACATCAACAGATTAACTTCCGCCAAAAAGAGATTGATACGCCAGGTCGTTATAATATGCAACAAATAAACTTTCTGCGCGACAGTGCGTTTGATCGTACTTACAGCAATGGCGACGATGATTGAAAATTCAACTTCCTACATTTCGGGGTTGCCACTCTAAATAACTGTACTGCAATAGTACATATTACAAACCTCGTGCGAGAAATGAAACCACTGCCCTTTATGTATACTACATACAATGTATATATAAAATATATATCCGTAATGTAGTGTTAATATACCATATACCTTATACAAAGTAAATCACTGCATTTTAAATGAAGTGAACTTTATTTTAAACAATATAAAACAATATATACGTACTTGCCGCCATTTTATGACTGATTGGTGTCACGGTCTGCTGTAGTTCAACTAACAAACATTGCCCACACTGTTAACGTTAGTCAGTTGTTCAAAATGAACGCAAATATTTTCAACAAATATGTCATTATTTTACTATAATTAATTTTTTTAAAAAACCATCGCGCAAAAAATTATATACAACGCACGTTTGTGAAGTGTTTTACAGAATCTCGGAAATTAAAAACCTTGCTATCGCTCGGTTTTTAACATTTTCTGCCTTTTGTGAGAACCACTTTTTAACTTCGCATCGCAATATACTGTTAGAATTACTCCACATGCACCCTATAGAAGATGATCTCTGAACTTGTTGGGAACAGATGATTTCAACACATATCCAGAATTAAATCAACTTAATTTCTTTACCATTGCCATAAGATTGTCTCAATGACATTTCTGGCATTCTCTCTTCGCTTTGGTGAATTGTAACCCACTTTTAAATGTCATTTTATAATATCATTAAAAAAAGGCGTCGATAACCTTGATTATTAAAAAAAATGATTCCTGGACCATATCTGGCCAGTAATATGGCTTAAATTCGGAATGGCGTGTAATAATGATTTTATTGCAACAAGGTGTACCAAATATTTAATAAATACTTTTTAAATTCATGAAAATATGTGTTACTGTTTCTTTGGGTTTCCTTACATTTACTTATTTGTTAAGTAACAAGCTTCATTATAATACAGTCAAAACTTGTGACCATAGTTTATGGTGTCCCGGTTCGATTCCCGCTAAGACCATAGGAAATTTTCCTTGAAAGTAATCATTTCCATGGTTGTCCATAGTCCATAATTTAAATTAAGTTCAGATTTAAGGACCATCATAACTCTTTGTTAAGAGTTATCACACATCAAATCATCCGGGTAACTTAACTCCGTCTAACACGCCCCAAACTCAGAAGTGGATTATAATTCCGCCAACGTTGGGAGAGAATTACAAAATTTCCGTAAGTGAACCTGGTGGCATTGGACTGAAAATAACTCATTGTTAAGGGGAATGTAACAACATCTTAAGTAAAATAGATTAATAAATGTGATAAAACGGTAAATGTTAACATTTATTTAATTTTTGGGATGGAAGGATGTAAATGGAGGAACTTCGGGTAAATTAGACCCTTGTTATCAATTTGGTTTTCTTCTTTTAATTAAGGGATTTGAATGTTTCTTAATTACAGTGATTATCATTAATGTTGTAACAATGAATAGCATTGTTATTGTATTCAAATATGGAAACATCTTCATAATTTACAAACTGTTTTTACATTACAAGAAAGATTCACTTCAACCTCCATATTCCGGTAAAGTGGACTCCTTAGTCCACCCTAGCTATTAGTCTATTTTAAGTTTATTTATTCTATATTATTTATACAGACAGGCACAGATTAATCTGAGAATATTTATGACTAATCATAATTTAAAAGCGTTGATATTTATTTACTGTATTCAAAAATTATTGTTGGTTATAACATTTACAAATCATTCAACTGCAGAAAGCGACGGTCTCTCGGTTTTAATAAAATTACAAGGATCCATCCATCCATAGTAATTCTGCCAGAAGGCAGGTCCTTCACTGCAATCATAGCATGTTCATGCTATGCTTGCAGTTTTACTGGGGAATTGTAGGTGTGGTAGCTTCCCGTTGCTTTCCACACCTATGAGGGATGATGATAATGATGACGATGATGATGGCCATATGATTTCGGGGACCGTTTGGGCATTAAAGTTTTCCTGGCATTTGTCTTACAGGTGAGGAAAAACCCAGATAAAAACCTCACCCAGAAAAACTGCCCCGACCGAGGATCGAACCCGGGCCCGCTGCGTGCCAAGGCAGCACGCTACATCGAGACCACAGCGCTGGTCAACAATTTCATAACGTGGGGGATATTTTAAATTGAGGAATAGGAATAGCGTTCAATGGAGATCGAGAGTTGTTTGAACTCAGTTCTGTCTACAACTGTTACAGTTTATTTTTTCGAAACAAAAAAGAACGTTGTTTGAATAGTTTTGTATTGAATCCATGTTACCCACTTTACATTTCCTGCAGTATGTTGAACTCAGAGTCGCTCTGAGGGAATGAAGAGTTTTTTTTCCGCTTTACAACTTTATCAACTTCTGTAACCATCCAAAATATTAAATATTAATAAATTCAGATCCAACCGATAAGTTTATTTAAGAATCTGCTTGAATTAGTGAACATAATACAAGCTGAATATTTTTACTTATCATCGCAGAAGATTGTGAACAGACCTAATTCAGAATGTAGAGCTTAGGAAAGTCTTTGGACCAAAGAGAGACATTCAGACAGATGAATGGACAACACTACATAACATGAGCTACATGATTATGGATAACCAGATCTAATAAAAACAGATACGAGTAGGAATGGGGAATGAAAGAGGGGCATGGAAACTCAGAAAGAAAGCACCGAATAATTAGGCTAAGAAACCGACTGGAGGTAATTTGAGGGAGGTTATTTATATAGAGGCTAATTGGAAAACAGATCAGGATAGGGATGAACGGAGAGTTTATCCGTGTATTTTAGTCGTATTTTTAGTAACTTAAAATCATGGACCCATATTCAACATACCAATGATTCTTCTTCCATCAGTTATTCTTCTTTCAATTTCTGTAATTATTCTCACTTTTATCTAAAATATTGGTAGGAAACCTGGAAAGTAAGTAGAAATCCAGCCAACAAGCTGTTAGCAATATAAATTGATTTTTGGAGGCCATCGACAAGAATTTCAAGAAGGGATAAGGTCAGAAATAGCAGAATAAGGGAAATTATGCAAGTTGAAAAAAGCGTTAGGAAAAAAAGAAGATAACGTTTGAAATGGTATGGACACCTCATAAGAATGGAAGAAGATAGAATACCAAAGAAGATCCTTAATTGGAAAGATAATGGAAGAAGTGGAAAAAGCAGGCCTACAGAACGATGGATGGAGTGAAGAGAAATATGGAAGCTAGAGATCTGAGGGAATAAAATGCTTTAGACAGAAATCTCTGGCGACAAATCACTTTGGGGTGAAGGAGAAACACTGTATTGTGGAATATTCCTAAATAAAAAAATACCATAGACGACTCTTTGAAAACTAAGGAGATAGCCTACTTTGATATTGGTATAATTGTATCCCATTTTATGTCACACGGGGCAGAAGTAACCCAATTCAATTAACTTGATTGAAATAAACTTAGGAAAAAATTTAAAATGACATCTTGTTTTACCGGCATCGTTAGCGAACTTGAGTTTTAATGTATTCACCGCCCGTGCTACCTAATTTTTAGGACTTTTTTGTGACGCCTCAAAGTACAATAGATGTAAGCGGAAAGTAGAAGTATACGATGGAGAATTACATTATAAACTACTAGTGTATTTGTATCTTCTATAATACCAAAACCATATCCCTTTATCATTCACTATTTTATTTGTTTAAAACTCACTCATGTTTATCAATTAAAATAACTCTGCCAACTTTACAATATATTCTGTACATAAAAGTAATATCAAACTATTTTTTAAATATCTGTTACGCGTGTGCATTCATGCATGGGGAGATCTATCTGGTTTTAATAAAAACTTGAAACTCTCTGTGCACAAACTATGTAGCTCTTTTTTATTATTATTAATTTATTGCCTGAAGTTTAAATTGCTGTTTTCATGTAATAAATGAAACCTCCATTACATGCTTGCTCAAATTACAAAAAAGTAATTACTACCGTATTCAACTTTGAATGTGAATTAAAACATGTTTGTTAATTCAGTTTATCATATTCTTAATTGCAGTAAACTAATATGCCATAAAAATATCTGTTATTACACTCTACTTCAAACGTCTACGCAGCAAGAGTACATTCAGTTGCCTAGCCTCGAGGCTGGCGTTGGACTCTCATTGGCCGTTTCCCTTATTATCTCACCAAACAGCCAATGAAAGTCCTACGTCAGCCTCAAGGCTAGACAAGAGTATGTACTCTTGCTGCGTAGACCTTTTAAATAGGGTGTAAAGACAAACATGTACATTCATTTAAGTCTGGAAGGAATTGAATTAAGAACTTAGATTCTAAATTCTGATTGTATATTCTTAATGCTTTGTTTTCCTTTACATAATTTTAGATTACCTAATGGCGGATTGTATTAAATTAGTCAAGCCATTTCACTGAACTTCCAAAGAACAGATTTTCCTTTCACTAATACGAAAGATCTCTGATTGTTGTAAAATTACTAGACAAATTTAACAACACATGCGCTCAGACAAATGATTTGACTTTGATATTTAACAGTTACCGTATTTTACGGACTATAAGACGCGCCTCAATTTCTAAGTATTAAAAAAAACAACTTTCCTACCATTTTTATTATTAGATTGCAAAGCCAGGCTAAAAAATAAATTTTAGTTTATAAAACCGTCTGATCTTTAAAATCCCTGAAAATCGTCATCCGAACTTTCTTCTTCTTCGTCGTCATCGTTGCCCTCTTCATATATAATATGGTCTTCACTGCCATCGAGAGCGTTACTTCTTGAAAGATTTAACAATAATGTCTTCTCTCACTCTAGATTACGACTTTTTTATCCACTGTCATACTGGTTTGATTTCATTTAGTTTCCAAGCTCTCATCGGCGTGAATTCGTGTTGGGTTTCATCCATCATTCATTTGTTCAAGTTCCCTGGCATCGTAGACTGCAATAACGCATTATAGGCTAGACAGTGTTCTGCGTTTGTGATGGCGGGTAGGGAGGGAGAGAGTGTTAGCCAGCTTGTGAATCCCCGCAACTCATGTTCGTCGCATCGGTGCACTGCCTCTACCAGTTGAATCCAATGTTGCAGATAGAGATAGATTTTCCGCGGCATGGAATATATGGCCATTTTTAAGACTGGTCGGAATTTTAAACCAAACACTGGACATTTTGTATATTAATTTAGAGTATAAGACACACCTGAATTTTGAGGCAATTTATCGATGAAAAAAGTGCGTATTATAGTCTGTAAAATACGGTAATTAGTTTTCATAGATATAATATTGATTCATAGAATGTGACATAATATGTAGCAATGTATTACTAATATTGTTTTACAATAACTAGGAATATTATGTAAAACAACAAGTGCCACATTTTTTATAGTATATTAAAAATATCGAAATTGTAAGCCTAATAAATATGATTTAATAAAGTGTTGTGATACGGTTGAAATATCACAATAAGAATACATTACATACCAAACGATAACCTTAATAAAAATTGAATCACCGCGGGTATTGTTGTTAAGAGTATTGTATTCAAGAAACTTCGTAATAAATTACTGATATTAAAATTACGAATTAAAATTTATCATAAGTAATGCCACGAGTGATTTCCAAATTATCGATAAACTCACGACTCATGAAGTGAGGAGTGAATTTATGTAGAGAATTTGCAAATCAAGAGTGGCATTTGTTAGGACTATTTAACGAATAAAAATAAGCTGTTTATTCACAAATCATTATTTAACTATAGTTATTTTAAAATATTTATTTATTTAATGTAAACGGTGATGTTTGAAAACAGATGAGAAACGATTTCTACGCTTCATTTGCTTCTTCTGTTCATTACTGTAACCAGATCATACTATTTATTGCCAAAAGATCGCAATATTGTAAGAATGCACCCTAATGGAGACATTTATAACCAACATTGAAGGAATTAATTAATTTCTGATGTCCTGTGATGTAAATATGTCAATTATATTTTTCAGCAACGTCACTTCCTGGAAAATAATTCGTTTAAGAAAGTGCAAACAGTGGTTCCTTTTTTTTTTCGTGGCATAATGAATTGCTACATATGTGTTTATATTATTTCCCGCGTGCGCTGACTGCTGACATTCGTGCACTGTATATATATATATATATTAAAATAAATGGTTTGTATGCAGATACAAAAAGGAAAGCTGAGTCAAGGAAAGAGTGGAGAATGCTGAGTTTGCAGTGAAAGACCTGCTCTTGAGCAGAACACTATGAATGAATGAATATATATACAATCTGGTAGCCGTATTTCTTAGAGTCAGTCACGGCAAAATAATGCTTTGACCTATTCAGAATGTTAATAAATAATAGTTTTAAAAAACTTAAACATCACGCTTTATCAGAAAATCGAACTAAAAAAAGAAAAATAATTTTAATTTCCAACATGCTTGGGATAAGTAATTTTACCATCAAAAGCGTGGGGTGCTTTTTATCAATTAGTATATTTGATAATACACAGATATTGGTAAAAGTAAAGTCTCTAAGAATAAAATGTAAAAATCATAAAAAGCACCCCACGCTTTTGATGGTAAAATTATTTATCCCAAGCATGTTTGAAATTAAAACTATTTTTCATATTTTTAGTTCGGTTTTCTAATAAAGTGTGATGTTTTGGTTTTTTAAAACTATTATTTATTTTATATTTTTTAGTTTTAATATTGAACAGAATAAGATAAAAATGTAAATACCTGTAAATTCGATTCTATTGTAGCATGAGCTGAAAGTAATACTCTTCTAAAAAAACTCCCAGCCGGATTTGAACCAGCGACCTATGGATTACAAAAATTATATACCACTAGAGTCTACAGCTCTACCAACTGAGTTCTTACAACGATTGACTAAAAAGTCGACAAGTCCGCAACCTAATATACCAGTTTTCATTTTTTTGATTTTGTGATGATTCTGGTCAGGATTCTAGAAACAAAATATGAAATTATTGTATTGTCACGGGTCCTTTACAAGTACACAAAGCTTCAAGTCGTTCCTAAGTGGGTGAAAATCGTTTTCAAAGATTCCGTTACATAGATACAGACACTGTTTTTATTTTCTGACGATTCTGGCCAGGATTTTAGAAACAAATATGAAATTATTGTATTGTCACGGGTCCTTTACAAGTATACAAAGTTTCAAGTCGATCCAATATTTCTAAGTGGGTGAAAATCGTGTTCAAAAATTCCGTTACATAGATACAAAGATACTTTTTTTCCATTTTCTGATTATTCTGGCCATGATTTTAGAAACGAAATATGAAAGTATTATATTGTCACGGGTCTTTTACAAGTATGCAAAATTTCAAGTCGATCCAATGATTTTAAGTGGGTGAAAATCTCGTTAAATGTTCAGTTACATAGATACAGGTCAAGCTAATATAAAGTGCGTAAAAGGGGGGAGCTTTATTTAATATGATAAACTTCAGTTGATAAATTCGTGGCAAAACACGACTGTGATTGGTTGTAAATAAAAAATCATTGAAATGTGATTACTCACTGGCTCCCATTATGGGAAGGAGTTAAATAGTCTAGCATAATAAGATCAGAAAAGGGACTTGAGAGGAGAATTTAAAGGCCGGTTTAGACGCTACATCTTATTGCATGTTGTCGATCATACAAAACGGAATACATAACGTTCGTTTTGTTAGTGTTTACACAGTAACGTTTTGCCCTCCATTTCCTACCTCAGTTCCAATCCAGACTCGCGTTGTAGTGTATTGTCATTGGTTTTTTCTTATTAAAAGTGAGAAAGATATAATTAATTTGATTATGGAGGAAGCCCAGTTGCTTCCTTTATTTTTTTCCTCGTAAGGATTCGACGACTGGGAGGAAAAGTGATGAAGAGGAAAAAGACAAGATGGTCAAGGGAGTGGCTTCTGAAAAGAAGTAAGTATTCCCATGCCCTGTTACTGAATGAACTGAGAGGCGAACCTGTTGACTGGCGCAATTATTTGCGAAAGGACACCTCAGCCTTCAGTCAATTGCTGGAGTTGGTAACACAATGCATACAGAAACAAGGCACCTGCATGAGAAAAGTCATTTAAACGGAACATAAAGAATAGTATACAAAACGTACGTTTTGTCGCAAAATGATGCTTCTCTCTTCAGTTCTTCAATCTGACCTTGGATTTCATTCCCACTCGACAAGACGTACGTTTTGCTGTTTACATGCCACATTTTATTGGATAGGATCTGTCCTGTCTTATAAAACTTGCAATATACGTACAGTCTTAATAATAAAAATCTCTTAAACAGGCTTTCACCAGTTGTTTAGTTATACAATGTATAAGCCTTATATAGATCATGTATAGTTTCCTTACTAATAAACGATGTGCCGGAGCTATATAACAATACAACCGTCACACAATACGTCGCATATTAGTCATCATTATGACGTCAGAACAATATTACGCGCAGTTTGTAATAGAAATAAAACAACGTCAACTAGTGATTAATTGTGTAAGAAATGAGTATGGATAAGAATAGAGAGAGATTCCCTAATTGGGGAGGTACGGAAGAAATAAGTGTGTTTTAATTTATTTACATTTTCCTTTACGCTATGTCAAATATATCGTAGAATTAGTTTCACAGATAATGTGCTGCCATCTAACGTCAAGAATTTCAAACAATTCTTGGAAACTAATAAAAGTTTTTCCCATCACTTATGAATTATATGCAGTGTTTTAAGATGCGTTAAAAATAATAGGAAATGTTACCGACAACAGAATAACACTTTAAGCGAAAACAAAATCATTGCAGTTTGATCGGGAATCGAACCTAGGACCTCACGGACCGTAATCAGAAGCTCTAACCACAAGACTATGAAGCTAAGATGTAGCTTTCTCCAATAATAATAGCTCTATAATTAAATACATTTTTATATCGGTAAGTGTATTATGTATTAATGATGCAAGAAAGTTTTATTAAAATAATATTATGAAGCATTTAAACTACATTCATGTTATATCTTGTCTACAGCAATTGTTGTAGAACATATTCTTATCTGAATCAATGTTCAATTTAAAAATATTATTAGGCCTAATCGAGAATGAGTATAACAAAAGGCATTTTTATGATGCCATTATGGTTGTATTATAGATCCTAATATGTATATTAGATATTATCTTTTGATCAAATTTTTACTTAGTGTTTAATATTAGAGTTAATTAAGATTGTTATATTCTTATGTAATATATGTTTGTCCTGGTGAGTGGAAGAGAAGGCCACATGGCCTTAACTCCACCAGGCTAAATAAATCTAAATCTAAATCTAATTTTTCTATCCTGAGCTTTATTAATACTATTTATGTAGTGTGCATCCAGCAAACAGTCGTTAAAGTGTTGCATTTTGCGTTAAATTTAAGAAAAATGTCATCAATATCATAAGAAAACAATCAGTCGATCCTGAAGTCCGACATTTTATCTAGTTCTACAATCCTTAAACAAGGCTGTAGGCATGTATAACGATTCCCATGTAAAGTTGTACACTTCTTGTACACTGAACAGCTAATACAGTGTTTATTTAGTAAGAATTTTCAACTGAGATGTGTATAATCCTTGTATAAAAGTTATATATGGATTATTAGTAAGAAGGGTTGCCTTTAGAGTTATAAAAACAGCAACAATTTTCCGCATATGTTTTGTGCTATAACAGAATAATTGTTTTCTTGCTAACAGCAGTTTCCAGATATGAACGGAATATAATTTTTAAATCTAATAACATGTTTAGTTATAATGATTTTACGGATATTCTCCTGGCGATTCTGGAGGGATATTGGTGGTGGACCACCCAAGGACCTCTCGGTTTTTCTCAGAGTTTTCCTATTTCCTGAATTTCACCTCACCAACACTCTTCACTCCTTTTCCCTCCCTCATAACGTAATTTAATCTCCATTCATTTATTTCATATCACTTTCCACCTCATCTCATGTTAAATAAAAAACTACAGTAAAAACTCTTTATACGCGGAGGTTATGTCCGCAAAAATGCCGCGAATACAGAAACCGCGAATATGGAATGGTAATTTGTATGTATATATAGGGGATACGTTCCAAGGTTCCGAAATAAAATAAATATTATCAAAATAAAATCAATTAATGAGAGATTTTTAACAGTTTTTATTAATTATTATTGTCAGTCTTAGGCAAGGGCTTAAAGAAGTTAGTATTTTTTCTGTTTTGTCGCTTTTAAAAGATCTTTCAATCACAAACTACTCAACAACGCGTAAATGGTCAAGCATTTCTGTTTTTGCTTTAAGCGGCAACACTACTTTTATTCCGTTTCGGAACTTATTTTCTGTATAAATTAGCAACAAAGCAGAAGAGACACGTGTTATTCAATCAAAATTATTGTAACGAATGCCAATTTGAAACAATTACACACCGATTGTGGCGAGGGCGTCATTTATAACGGACATAGCGGCGTGTGAAATACGACGGCGGTGGCTTTTAACAACGAACTTTAGGCTTAGTGATAAGGATTGTTCTACTTTTATATTAGGCCTAGTGTAAAAGTCGCCTTGGCACGTGCCTGCAGTAAAAAAAGTTGCCGATGCGTTAATAAAGGATACTAATCATTTTAATATACCGACTGGATCCGCGAATAAATAAAGTTTTAGCCACGAATACAGGAACTGTGTCGCAATTTTTTAACCCGCTAATAATGAAAACGCGAATAAGAGAACCGCGAATAAGGATTTTCTAATGTAGCCTGACATAGCAAACCACAGATGGTTATGGTGATCTAATTGGGCACACACAAATACTCTCATATGACTCGGAAGAGGGTCATATTAAGGCAGAATAGGGACTACCCCAAAAATGTGGCGGTAAGAGTCATGTGTGTTAATTAATAATGTGTATCCAAGCACGTACATCATAACAGACTACATTCCACAACTCACAAGAAAATAGCCACGAGGAATTTTACGTCATGAGAGATTGTACTATCTGAAGCTTCCAGTCTCTTAATGTGCGTGCTAATTCTGACACACACTCATCAGTAGAATACGCCTGAAATACACCTCATTGATGCATGGCATATGACTGTTCCTTTATATTGTGGGAGTGTTTGGTTGGATTTCTCCTCTCGTACCTCGTCCCGCATTTTTATTCACTTCATCTGCGGACTGTATAGAATCAGGGTAGAGTAGATTTCATCTCATTCATTCCATGAAGTAAGGGTGGGTAAGATAATGAACCTGAAATAACGTTGCCGTATTAGGGTTTTAAACTCTGAATACATCTCTACTAATGTAACCTAATCTTATCTTACGTATTTTTACTCATTTCGCCACCTATAAATATATTATTTATTATGTTTTGCAATAAATAATTTATCTTTAACGAATGTAAAAAATAATAAAGTTGAAATAAATATTTATTATATATAGTACTAAAAAGTTATTTCCTAAAAAGCGTTTTTCTAAACAAAGCCTTAAATATAGTCCAGTTCTGGCAACTGTAGTCGTATTGGTAAATCCTAAGGCATGTGGCAGGAGGGTACATTGTAGAGTGGAGGAGGGAAGTAGTAGCCACGCAAGAAACACTTTCTTAATAAAAATAATAATAAAATAAATTGTTATATAAACACTATTCTATAATGAACACTCCAACCATTTGAGGAAACATAAGTGTTCACTAACTGGGACATGGATTATGCATACCCCAATGTCGAGTGGCAATATGTGGTAGGGTTATAGGTCAATCCCAGGTTTATTTGGATAAAAAAAGGATTTGGTGGGCGCTGGATTTATAAAGGACTTCCCCGGTTACTGGAGAATTTGAGTACTCGGTTCGCTCAGGTAGGCATGAGGTACTTATTCAGGGATTCCACGAGGACTTCGTCGGGCAGAATTAATTGTGTCGAAGACATTGTGTTGAATGCAATTTATTATGTCTTGAAAAGCACTCGAAATAGAGAACACTATACATGTTTTAATTATATTTCCCTCGCACTGATCTCACAATCGGCGATTTCGTTTATCGTGGGTTTACCGCGTTAATAATTATGCAATGGCGTACTAGCTCACTGATTTATATATTAATTTACGAAGTTTAAATAGTCAGTCGATTCCCTATGATCGATTAATATCTTAACGTGATTACTGACAGTCGAGAGAATTGCTGTGTCTTATTTTACTCGCGGATACTATAAATTATCCTTCCGATTAATAAAACATATTTAAGTCCCGATACTTGAGGTACTTCGATGAAAATCCTAAGTTCTAAAAGTTAAATTACCACAGGTGGCCATGCAGCCACTGTTTGACGCGGATTGGGCAAGGCACGGAGCACGAGCACACTTAGAAGTATATGTAGAAGAAGCGTATGTAGAGGTGTCTGAGGTTTGTCTCCCTCGCCCATTAAGTAAATTAGATTCTCCCACTATATCGACATCGTGGACCTGAGATCAGTACTTAGGCACACGTAACAAATAATATGATTGGTTAATGTACCCATTTATTATAATCTGAGAAGTTGTTACAAATTTGTTTTGGTGATTTTTGCCGTCGGAGGTTGAGCCCTATCCGTGCTGGCTTCACGTACAGTCGGATCACAAGTTTGTAACTTAGGCCACTGTGTTTTTCCTAGGTCATTGACCTTTACTTCTAGTAGGCCCTAACGCTTGAGTTATCTCCCTTCCCACATTTTTCACTAGCGTTGTTTGTGCCAAGATGAAATCACCGCTCGTAAATTCAGTTATTGTGTTCTGACTGTCAATGCAGAGCTGTTAAATTCTGCTTCACAAAAGATTAACAGTCAAATCCCAAGAATAAAGGATTTTCTAAAAATTGTAACTCTTTGTGTATGTGTCGGTCACTTCCGCCTTCACAAAAGAAAGAGTGGCATTACCTGAGTTCTCTCTACCTTGTTAATGACTAATAATTTAGTTCCCATTAATGCTAATTTCGTCCGATCATTTTATTTGCCATTTATCCTTTCATAATCGAATTCTAGTCGCTTTCCGGATTAATTTAAGTATACTCATGACCTAAGTCTGACAACTGCTTCTTCCAATGGTCTTAGGATTGTTTATGATTTTTATTGACTGCCATTGGAATTTATCAATTTATTCAGTCACTCTATACAAAGGAGGCTGAGTGAATGACTTGGTATATAACACATATAAAAAATCAACGTGTAGTAACTAATTATGTTTTCAAAACTGAGTGTAGTTGCTGGCAGTACCTTTAACACGCCTCCCCTCTTACCACAACACAACATAGATCCCTCAAAAGCGGCTACAGAAGCCAGAAGTGAACTCTACCGAGATGTATTTTTTTTATAGTCAAATGTTTTCGTTACTCAAGTCATGATCAATGATTAGCTGCCATATTGAATCCAGCGATAAGTTATTTGATATGAGGAGTTACATGGGTTAAGATTGTCAATGCAACCCTCCAGTGAGTTTTAACACATGAGGAGGACGGTGATTGACACTCCAGAATGACCTTGATCTAATGAAAATATCTGAAATAGCTAACTGACTGACACTATCGAACCCGGGGATTTATTTCCGCGCGGACATAAGCTCTTCATACATCCCTTCCCAAAATAATATTTTTCAATAATTTCCTGAATAATCTACTTCCCTCAAATCATGGTTAATATTGTTCTCCAACCTCATTCTTGGCCTGTCTACTGGTCGCTTCCCCTACAAGGAATTCGTATCTCCGTTTCAAAATTAAATAAATGGACTATAAATTCAAAAATCTCCATAGCCCCTTTTCGGTCTTTGACAGTTCCATTGTCCCCATCTCAACATACCCCTTCCACCTCAGACCTTTTAAAATCGCGTTTCTCTTTGAACAGCAATACACTCAAAATAACACATTGTAATGCACAGTCACTCCTGTCCCACTTCTCAGAATTCCAAACTATATTTTCAACACTAAATCTGCATGCCATTTTAATTTCTGAAACATGGCTGAAAAATACCCTTCTTTCTTCTCTTATAAACATGAAAAATTACACCTTGATTAGGAATGACAGATTCGGGAAAAATGGAGGCGGCGTGGCGATGTATATACGTTCCGATCTACAACCGAAAATTGTATCCCATTCGCCTAGTGAATACTCGTCTCGACCCGAATACCTATTTATAGAAATTAGAGTGAAAATGCAGAAATGTTTATTAGGAGTAGTTTATAAGCCCCCAAATGACGGTCACCTGCATGACATTGAAACAGTTCTCCAAAATCTGATACCATCTTATGAACATGTAATTGTACTAGGAGACTTCAATACTAATCTATTAGCCACAAATTCTTACAACACTATACAACTACAGACAATGTTCCAGTCATGCAATATGACAATACTGCCTTCAGAACCAACCCATCATACCAGGTATTCTGACACACTACTAGACTTAATTATAACAAATAATCCTCAAAAAGTTATAACTAGTGGACAGATAGAAGCTCCAGGCATCTCTGCACATGACTTAATATACATTGAGTATTCACTCCTTTGCTCTAAACGTAGACCTAGACTTGTAACATACAGAGGCTTGAAACATATAAATTATGCGCAATTAATTGATGACGCTGCAAAACTACCTTGGAACAACATATGGACACTTAGAACTGTAGACGAGAAAGTTCAAAATTTTAATGGCATGATTTTACAATTGTATGACAAACACGCACCTATCAAGACTAGACGTATAAACAGACCACCTGCACCCTGGATGTCTGATAATATCCGCTTGCTTATGACTGAGAGAGACGTAACATTCAGGAAATACAGGAGGAACAAAGAACTGACAGACTTACAGACATACAAACATCTGAGGAATAAAGTCAACCAAACTATAAGGAATGCAAAACTAAGATATGCCCATACTATTATCACACAATCTATGTCCAACTCAGCTGACATGTGGAAAAATTTAAAATCAATAGGCCTCTGTCAAAATAAACTACAGGTAGAAACAGCTGACCTACCACTAGATGAGTTGAATGACCATTTTACCCGCCTCCCTTCTGACAACACCTCACAACACAAACAACAGACAATAGATGAACTAATGACATATTCCCAACCTACCCGAGACAAATTCTATTTTTCCTATATCTCACCTGATGACGCCAAAAGAGCAGTATTACATATTAAATCTAAAGCCCAATATAACAATAACTCTCCTGCAAAAAATAATAGACATTATTCTCCCAACAATAACCCACATTTTTAATGCCTCTATAATGACCGGGACTTATCCCAGACTCTGGAAAATGGCTCTAGTTCGTCCTACACCGAAATCAAACACTCCCACAACACTCGATGATTATAGACCAATTAGTATTCTTCCCTGTTTATCTAAAGCACTGGAATACATAATACACTCACAGTTAACAGACTACCTCACCACACACGACTTACTTGATGAACATCAGTCTGGTTTTAGAACAGGACATCACACAAGTACTGCACTACTTGACATTGTAGAGGACATAACAGACTCAATGGACAAAAAAGCAAACTCACCGCAATAATCCTACCCGACTACAGCAAAGCCTTTGACACAGTAAATATAGACTTAATGCTAGCGAGACTAAAGACACTACATCTGTCGGAAAACTGCCTTGATTGGTTTGCATCTTACCTCACTAATCGTCAGCAATCAGTTTCTGTTAATAATCGCATTTCTTCCTGGCGCTTGGTGAGGAAAGGGGTACCTTAAGGCGGCGTCCTCGCTCCTCTTCTCTTCTCGATTTATATTAATGACGTGACCAAGAAACTACAAAACTGCAAGCATCATCTTTACGCCGACGACCTACAGATTTACACACACTTTAGGCCTGACGAAATTAATGAATATATTGACAAAAGTAAACACTGACCTCAGGCATATATCTTTATGGTCCAGACAATATGGGCTGTAACTAAATGTAAACAAAACGCAAGCAATAATTATCGGACATCCAAGGCTATTACACCTCATAAACAATGGCATTATGCCGGCTGTCATATTAGATAATGAACAAATTCCTTATACCGACGTCGTTAAAAACTTGGGATTTCACTTATATTCTAACTTAAAATGGCATGAGCAAGTAAAACAAACATCTAAAAGGATCTTCTCCATAATGCATTCCCTAAAGCGACTTAAACATTTTCTTCCTACAACTCTGAAAAGAATTTTAATCCAAACTTTAGTGATGCCGCATTTTGACTACTGTGACGTTCTACTAACTGACATAAGTGACGGATTGTCGGACAAACTGCAGCGTGTCCATAATATGTGTATCAGATTCATATTTAATGTTCGAAAATACGATCACATTTCTCCATTATTCCACGAATTGTCATGGCTACATCTAAAAGAGAGAAGAAAATCGCACTGTCTAATTCTCCTATTTAAGATCCTACATACCTTGATTCCCAATTATTTATCATCCCGTTTCCAGTATCTATCTTCAAACCATAACCTAAACACAAGATCACAACATAGTCTCCTACTTAATATACTGCAACATAGGACATCACATCACTCCATGTCATATACGATCTCCACTTCTCGCAACTGGAATTCCCTACCACAAGAAATAAGGGGCTGCCGGACATTGGCATCTTTTAAAAGAAATCTAAATTTATATTTGCTCTAAACTCGACTTCATTATTATCCAGTGTAAGATATATATATATATATATATAATATATATATATTGCAGGACATGTTGCACGTATGGGGAATGAAAGACGTGCATGGAAGCTTCTTGTAGGAAAGCCAGAGGGTAAGCGCCCAGTTGGTAGGCCAAGAATGAGGTGGGAGAACAACATTAACTATGATTTGAGGGAAGTAGATTATACAGGGAATGATTGGAAAGCATTAGCTCAGGATAGGGATGTATGGAGAGCTTATGTCCGCGCGGCCATGAACCTTCGGGTTCGATAGTGCCAGTGAGTAAGTAAGTAAGTATATATATATATATTAAATGGTGTTTCCCGTATAATGTATCATATTTATATTATTATTATTATTATCGTATCATTATTGTTATTACCCTATAAAATGTTGTTTGTACATGACATTTACATTGCTACATTTATTGTATATTTAACTGTTTATAATTAGTATAGTGTATATCTATATTTGTCGAATATTTATTTGTATTTTTGCTGGTTGAGTGGAAGAGAGGGACTTATGGCCTTAAGTCTGCCAGAATAAATAAAGTATTATTATTATTATTATTATTATTATTATTATTATTATTATTTTATATATATATATATATTATTCACAATTTCGCCTTCATAACTCCAAATAGCAATGGGCAAAACGTAGCATGCCTTCTGGTCCATATATCCAAGTCAACGGAGCTGCTAAATCAAGAAAAAACTGTCCGAATTTTATGTCGGACGGCAATCCTTGTGTAATGATGAACTCTTATTACAAAGATAAAATATTGTCAACATAAACTTGAATCAATTGCGGTGAAGAAAGTTAAGGAAATATTGGGGGAAGAAGTTTTAAAAGAAATATTAAAAAAATAAATGTATTTGTAAATCCACACAGTTATTTTTTCATCAATGGAGCAGCGTCGATTTACAGAGACTCTGCAATGAACAGTTCATAAACAAGCTTTTTGAACTTGTTCATTTTATTCGTATGTAAGAGAGAGAAAATATTTCAATAAAAATAGTATTAGGTTCTCAGTTTGCGACTCATTCATGTTGGCGTTACAACAAAAGTATTAACAAGCGATGAGCGCGAAGCGTAACATTTCACGCATAGCAACGATCAGCTGCTAGGAAAAGTATTGCTGATTAAGCAAGACGAATCTCTGGTCAGGTCACGTAACACCAGAATAGTAGACAAGGCGCGTGCTACTACTGAATTGTTTTTTCTCTCCTGGGATTTTTTTAAACATTTTCCAATACTGTTATTTTAACACAGTTCCAATAATGGATCATATTATAATATTATAATGATATTGTGAAAAGAAAAATTAATGTGTGAACCAGGAATCAAACCGTGGACCTCTAGTTCTCCAGACTAGTGTGCAGCCCACTACACCATTCCACACCTGGCCCAAACACTAACAATTCTTTCCACATATATAAATCTATAATTCTCGTTCTTCCGCTGTCAGGTAGATGACACTGCCATCGCCAACGGCCGGCTTCGCTTTAGAAGTATCTATATTTGAGAATTTTACACCACCACTTTTTATTAGTAGTAAACGATGTTATTTAACATTTTCCAATACTGTTATTTTAACACAGTTCCAATAATGGATTTACCTGACAGCGGACGAAACAAGAATTATAGACTTGTATACGTGGAAAGGTCTACCGCTGTGGTCTCGAGGTAGCGTGCTGCCTTGTCACGCAGCGGGCCCGAGTTCGATCCCCGGTCGGGGCAGTTTTTCTGGGTGAGGTTTTTATCGGGGTTTTTCCTCACCTGTAAGACAAATGTCAGGAAAACTTTAAGGCCCAAACGGTCCCCGAAATCATATGGCCATCATCCTTATCATTACCATCATCATCACCATCATCCTCCACCGGTGTGGAAAGCAACGGGAAGCTACCACACCTACAATTCCCTAGTAAAGCTGCAAGCATAGCATGAAAATGCAGTGAAGGACCTGCCTTCGGGCAGAATTACTATGGATATGGATAGATACGTGGAAAGAATTGTTAGTGTTTGTGCCAGGTGCGGAAAGGTGTAGTGGGCTGCACACTAGTCTGGAGAACTAGAGGTCCACGGTTCGATTCCTGGTTCACACATTAATTCTTCTTTTCACAATATCATTATAATATCCTGGAGTTTACCCGCAATTTTACATCATTTGCATGTTTTAAGTGAGTAAATTATTACACCTTCTCACACGACTTAGTTCACGGATTGCCCTGTCAGGTTGGTTTTGCACATACTGCCTCGTCTCTCTCTTCTACTCGGGATTTTCGTAAATACTATATTGGATATTATCGCGTAACGTTAAATATAACATTAAAATTGTTAATTTTCAAAGTTATTAATGTACAAGGGGTAATCCAAGTTAAAATACTCTAAGAAGACATACGTTATGAATATATAAATAATAGAGATGCTATAATAATTTATGGCTATAGACTAGATTTTGTGTCCATTATGTTTTTTACACCTCGTAAAAACTTGGTTCAGCTTGCCCAGCTGATAGTACCTTGGGAGGGCAATTTGCCAGGATTACGCAGCTTTACGGTGTAGACCACAACGGCAGATAGAGCGGAAAAAGAGTATTTCCATACGATGTAACTTACCTGGCGGAATAGGCAACTATACGTGTAATGTACTGCCTTGTAGATTGACAAACGGGCGTATGGCATTCGTTAGTCCTGCAAGACAATCCAGCTAGGAGAGACAATTCCGAAATAAATCGGGGCAGGCTGAGCTCTGGAGCTGGGTGAAGGCAATCGGTTTAGGGAGGAAATCCCGAATAATAAATCCACAATGAAAACGGGCAAGCCACTTCAGGAGTTTCTTATACATTGCACGCAGTACCAAGGATCAAGCCTCGGATAAAGACAACCGACTTGCAAAAAGAGCTAAAAAGATAGACCAATGGACGGGAGAAGAACTAGAGGAAGGCCAGCCAATAGATGGATAGACAGTGGATATACATCCAATACGTCTTCCTCCGAAGAGAGATTTTGGAAATAAACAGAATGAAAATCCTACAAATTATGAATAAGAAGAAGGTTTAGAAGTTACAAATTTAATGTGAAAGCCAAGTGGATTTTATATTCGTAAAATTGTGTTAATAATAATCATAATAATAATAATAATAATAATAATAATAATAATAATAATAATATTGTAATAATAACAATAATAATAGTAATAAAAAATAACATTCACATAATTTATGGAGATAATAATTAACAACCATTAACATATAAATGTCCACCGCTGTGGTCTCGAGGTAGCGTGCTGCCTTGTCACGCAGCGGGCCCGGGTTCGATTCCCGGTCAGGACAGGCTCCTGGGTGAGATTTTTTCGGGGTTTTTCCTCACCTGTAAGACAACGATCCCCGAAAATCATCCGGCCATCATTATCATCATCCTTGTCATTATCATCATCATCCTTCAGCATCATCCTTCAGCGGTGTAGAAAGCAACGAGGAGCTGCCACACCTATAATTCCCTAGTAAACTGCAAAGCATAGCATGAAAATGCTATGATTGCAGTGAAAGACCTGTCCTCGTGCAGAATTACTATGGATGGATGGAACATATACATTTTTTCTTTAAAGAAATTATGTACTCTTAAAAATGTTGCCTTTCCCGGCATTAATGATTGCTTCAAGTTTAATTTCCAGGGAATTCACTCAATTTTAAAAAAATGTTCCAAAAAATAATACACTATTCGAAAGAGAACCTCAAATGAACCGAAATCTCTACACTAACGCAGTTTATGGTGTGAGTGAAACAGATAAAGTGATCCCACTACATGTCACAGGAGACTCTTGAGGTAGTAAGACGTTAAAGCTACCACTTTTCTAGGTAATCGGCTCTTGATGTCAGCCCTACGTGACGGCCCACCTTTGCCCCAGAACAAGCGTATGATTTCATTTCCGTTAGAGGCTGATTCGACCCCAGGGCCAATGTGGCACCTGAAGGTTTGGGTCGGTTTAAATATTTTCACCACATAGGAGATTCGATATTAAAAGCAACTGTTTCCATTGAGGGAAATATAGATATATCTAACCTCAGAAGTGAAGTTCAATAACGCCATGTCAGTTAATACCAGAATGTCGAATATGACAACATTGTGGCATTAAAAATAAGTATCCTAAATTACGATATTTTTAAACGCAAGAATGATGGATATTAACAAAAAAATCCTGCATTTTTTACAAGAGAATTAATTAACAAGTTTCTAAATGAAGCCCTTGATAAAAATGTCTTACTTAAAAAATTAACTCCAGTAGACGGAATTGAAGGTGCATGTCGTTTTGTAGAGTTGACGGAAATAAAAATTGAAGTGATAATATCGTAACCATTCCAAAATCCAAGAAAAGGTGTGTCAAGCCAGTTCAATATTATTTATAGGCTATAGAAGTGGAATTTGCCACTTGGTTTCGTGAATAAGTATATTAAATGATCAGATCCGAGATTGTGAATAGGAATTCAATTTTCTTCACGAGGTACGAGGGTGAAAAATGCTATATTCAACCAGTCGGAAAAAAGAGTATTGTTCTGATTCCTAATAAAATTCCTGAATATATGGGTCTAGAAAATCCCAAAGGTCATTATTTAATAAGAACTCCCGCTACATTTTCTTGCCGATATAGGTGTCGAAATAGTTGGAGGATAAAAAATAGGTAACCCTTAAGGTTAATTACTCAGGAGGTAAAAGTTCCAGTAATAATGAGGCAGTAATTGCTACAACGACAGGGCTGAAATTGTAGAAAAGTTAGATGTAAATTAAATAAATATGAATACTTCCTAAACTGGATCGAAAAATTGTAAATAATATCATTTCCCGCTATATCTGCAATATCACTATCAATTTTAAGTGATTTTTTAAAAGATAAAATCTGAATAAATTTAAATTTCAAAGACCATATTGTTTTGTTATTAAAGTTGTTTTTAATAAAAATACATTTTTATCATATACTGTAATTAAAAGAAATCTGTTATAAATAAATAAAACAACATAGTTATTCATGTTCTAATGTTATATCAGCTGATTGTGTGGGTTCAAACCGGTCAGAGTCGATAGTTTTTTATAATGGAAAAATCCAAGAATCAAATCCTCTTAGAGGGGCTTCAGCCGTGATTCTTGAAAAGAAAATTATGATAAAAGCGTGGGCAGTAACAATAACATTATAAATTTGATCATCTCCAATGAGAGAACCTGGTTGATTTAATTCTGCCCGGATTAGTATACTTAGTGATGTTCCTACTATCCCTGCCCAGGCTCCGAAGATGAAATACAGGGTTCCAATATCTTTATGATTAGTTGAAAATAATCATCGTTTCAAAATATGAAGTTATTCAGGCTCGTAAGAGAATCTTATACGCGAATAAAGAGGTATAAAGCAAAATTTGCCGACTTTGTAACATCCAAGTAGTATCTAAGTTGCCTATTAGCTGTTTTTTGAGGCCACATGCTCATCACATATCGCGACATCTTGGGGAAATAAACACAAATAAATCAGACTGATTAAAATGCTGCAAGGAGATGCCACTATCCGACCTGGACTGTAAGAGTCATAGGTTGATGGATTTTCTATGGTGCCTGAAGTATATAATGGTCGTTGTAGTTGTTGCATCACTGTTGATGAAGAGTAATATTCTATAATGGAAAACATAAATTAATTACTTTTCACTCCATTGTAGAAAAATGGTAAAATATTATCTTGAGAAGAGAGCTGAAATTGAATACATAACGTATGGTAATGATTATTCCAAAATTACAGAGAAGTTTCACACAACATTTCTTACGAACTATATGGTTAAGTCGAACGATTGTTGACAATATTGTAGATACATCTTCGTAACGTATTTCTGTAATGGCAAGCAAATTACTTCATACAAAGTATTATTCAATAAACTATAAAATATTCTGGTGTGCACTAATTTGTCCTCCCTAACTAATCACTGTAATTTAGTCTAGTTTTATATGATCAGCGATATGAGTTTATTAAGAGCCTACATTGTATACATTCATGCGTGAAAATAACACTTAGCGTTGCGTTGTGGTTCTAGACAGAAATTCGAAGTTAATGTGAATTTTTTTTCAATTTTTTGTAAAGTATTGTTGGACATTCTCCACTTAATTTCAAACAAAAATTATCTCGAAAATAGGATCTCCACTTTTTGTGCCGTAACCTCCGTTAAAATAATATAATTAACGCTTTATTTTAATAAGAATAGGTCAGAAAAAGTATCTACAGAAATAAATTATATAAATACACTAACAAAAATGCCAACTTAAAAAAAATAAATTCGGAATAAAATACTCTAGATACCGTAATAGGTCTACGTATAATTTACAAAAATAATAAATTGTATATTTTACAATACTAATGCTATTTTTTAAACAAAATGCATACGTAATCTATTTTTTCTGTATTTAAAGAAATATAATTTTCCTGTTGCATTTTTTGTAGTTTCTCTTCAATTAAATTTTGTTCGTATTCATAAATAATTTGAGCATACTACAACAAAATATTTTCAAGAATAATCATACAGCGAGATGTTGATGTGTTTTCCTTGCGTTCAACATCTACAGCAGAACTCTCTTCAGACTGAGGTAATCCAGTAATTCCTTCTTACTCTTTCTTCCAACACTTGAAAGTTACACTGTGGTTATCACAGTTGTACTTCATAAATATTGCAAAACAGACCAAGGAAGAAGTACCTCCAGAAGACATTAACATACAATAGTACATGGAAGAAAGGCGAAGAAGGAACGGGAATTACCTCTATTTCAGGAGCTGCTAGTATCTCTGGAGAAATTAAACACAACATAAGCACAGAAATTCTGCTATAGACTTGTAGAAAATTATTTCGTGTAATAAGTTAACATTTATTAATACTTCAAAACTTTAGTGATATATTTTAACATCGTAGTTGCATATTTCGAATATAAATATTTAACAAAATTATTTTTTTTGGAACAATGGGATTTTGTAACCATATATTTTCTTTTGGTGGCATATCGGCCCTACAGTTGATCATCATCTAACTGAAATGTATATCAAAATATACGTTCTAGGTGTAAAAACAGCCACATCGCAGGGTTGACGACTCGGCTGGCATTTTGTGCCGATTGTCGACGAAGTTGGAAGACTCAACCGCCTCTACCCCAAGGGGTTTGCTATCAAAACGTTATGTAGTTGCAAAAATTTCCACATCTGTTTTTGAACTTCATGCAGGAATTAAGTGAGAAACTTTAATGTAATAAACACTTCAATATAATAGTATATTACGATGCGAGGTTGGGAAGAGTGTTTCTTTACAGAATCGAGGAAAATCACTCGGTTTTTAATTTCAGAGATTCTGTTAAATACTTCACAAACGTGCGTTCTACATTATTTTTTGCGCGATGGTGTTTTAAAAATAATAAATGATAGTAAAATAATAACATTTTTGTTGGAAATATTTGGTTCCATTATAAACAATTGACCAACGTTAACAGTGTGGGCAATGTTTATTAGATGAAACTGCAGGAGGCCGTGAGACCATTTAGTGATAAGATGGCGGCAAGTACGTATTTATTGTTTTATATTGTGTCTAATAAAGTTCAGTTCATTTTAAAATGCAGTGATTTGTTTCGTATAATGTATATTAACACTACTTTTTGGATATACTTCTTATATACATTGTGTATACATAGAGAGCAGTGGTTTTACTTCCCACACGCGTTTTGTAATATGTAATATTACAGTATAGTTACTTTATTACAGTATAGTTATTTATGTTGGCAACCCCGAAATTTAGGAAGTAGATCTTTCACTCATGGTCGCCTTTGCTGTAAGTACAACAAAACGCACTATCGCGCAAAAATTAATATTTTTAATGGGTAACCTTTATTTAAAAATTGTGTTTCATGTTTTGAATTATTCTACTGGTTGCTATACTGTAGAGGTCATCAGAACAATTCAGAAGTATTTTAATGAAGATCTATTTATAAATAAATTGATCTTGTAAAAACGTGTCAATTCCCATGAATCTGATGCTACATTCACTCACGTTTGATAAAAGCCTGTGAATGGATACCTACATGTCACCTTCTTTTGAGAAGCTGTCACATTTAAAAAAAACAAAGAATCAATTTTTCATTGCATATGCCTCTATCATTCTACATACTTTTAACATCAGTCTCTCAAATTCTCATCCTCAAAAATGTACTCTACTCATGATAATCTATTGTAACAGTATGTCACACTTGCTATAGTTCAGATCTCAAAATGTTAAAAATAATAAAACTTTGCAAAATACAATAAAGAAAAATAAAACCAAAGTAAAATGCAACAATTATCAGATTATATAAGTTGGAGTGTGACATTTTCAATTTATCTAGAGAATTTGGAAATCTCTCGTGGCATTTGTTAGGACTATTTAACGAATAAAATTAAGCTGTTTACTCACAATCATTGTTTAACTATAGTTATTTTAAAATATTTATATATTTAATGTAAACGGCGATGTTGGAAAACAAATCAGAAATGTGAGGTTATGTTCATTCACTGCACCTTGATCATATTATTTATTGCCAAATAAGATCGCAATATTGTAAGAGTGCACCCAAGTGGAGAAATAATGAAACACATCAAACTATATATCATAATCAACATTACGAGTTATTCATTTCTTTTTTTAGTAAACAACTCAGTAAAATCAAGGAATCTTTTCATTATTTGCTATATTCAATGTATCTGTTGGAGAAAAATAATGCTTTAACCTGTTCAGAACATTAAAAAGGAGGAGCTTTCTTTATCACAAAAGCAAGAGCTGATAAAGAGAAATCGATAAAGAGCGAGGTGACATATGACTGTCATTGGTTGTAAAAAAACATTCATTGAAACGTGATTGGTCATTGACTAGCATTTGTGGCATGAGTTAAATAGTCTATATAAGACAAACTAGAATACCTTTTATTTGTCGTATGAAAGAACATATGAAAGCATACAAAAGAAATGTAGATACTTCAAAATACGCTAACCATCTACTTCAATACGATCATTGTTTTAATTCAAATTTCAAAGCTTTTCACGTTTGTAACAAAGGAAAAAAACTAGATCTTTTAGAAATTGTAGAAATGAATAAGTTGAAGAGCAATAGGCTGTTAAATTTCCAACTGGATTTAAATATAACACATATTTTACATGTATAATAAGAGAGTGTTTGTTACACTGTTTTTGCTTAGTTACACTTGTTACGTACTTCAGTGTGTATATAACAACAAAATTAATTTGTATTCATAGTATTTGTTTGAAGAAGGTACAAAGTACTGAAACAGCTGTAACGAATTTGTAATAAAATAAATATGAAAATCATATGAAATGTTAATAAGAGTTTTATTTTATTTAATCACTTACCAAAAATAATAGGCTGCTGGCAAATGTTTTCTTTAAAAAATTCTAGCACTTAATTTATTTCATAATTAGGACTTATTAATTAACTTAATGTCTTATGCTTGCATATATTATGAAAATCAAGTAAATACTTAAAATAACAGATGACATTTTTATAAAACTGCTGAATATTTTTTAATATATCTCCAAATTTTTTATTTCTTTTTAAATACTATTCAGAATCAAACTATATTTTTTCATACAATGTTTCACTATTTCTTGGTATCATAAAATATTTTATTACTTCAGGGTAAAGTATACTTGATATAATAAATAAATATAAAAGTTGATTAATGGTATCAAAATAAATGTATATAAACAGTGGATCTGACTTTTAGCAACGCCATTTTAAGGCTTTCACACGAGGCTCAAAATGAATAATGTATTTACTTTATATCTTAATGATGGTTGAAGTACCATTGTTTTTTGTAACTAAAAGTTTCAAAAATCCACCATTTTTTAATTTTGACATACAATAGTATGTATTTTTTACAAACTGGAGTTGATTAATGGTATCAAAATAAATGTATATAAACAGTGGATCTGACTTTTAGCAACGCCATTTTAAGGCTTTCACACGAGGCTCAAAATGAATAATGTATTTACTTTATATCTTAATGATGGTTGAAGTACCATTGTTTTTTATAACTAAAAGTTTGAAAAATCCACCATTTTTTAATTTTGACATACAATAGTATGTATTTTTTACAAACTGGAATTTAATCAAACATTTCAATACTTAATACAATGTACTCTGGAGGGCTGTATAGTGACACAACATGTGGGCTCTCTGACGAGTTGATTTTATTTATTTTTGTACTTTTGTACATGTTATTATAATTATTAAAGAATGTTTAGGTAATGAGATCCTGTATTAAGGGGGGACCTACACCTTTGAGGGTAAAAGAAGTCATTTTGCAATTTTTTCCATGTAGACTGAACTTCATCTTTAAATTAGTGATAGATTTTCATTGGTATATCTATTAATTTTCGAGTTATGTTTAAAAATGTTCATTGTTGTCACTCGAGTGAACCCTTTAATTATTATTTTAGAAGGTACCTACATCTTCGGTAAGTTTGTCGCTTGTTTTCCGTTACTTCATTTTTTCAATACATTTTCCCTGATAACTCTCAAAGTTTTCAAGATATTGAGATCAACTTTTGCATGTATATGTAGTTTACAGGGGTGAACAAAATATACTACAATTAGTAATGTACCTATTGTAGTTTATTTAAAAAATATACGTAATGCAAATTTTAACAAAAATGAGTATAAATTAATTTAAAATGAAAAATAAAATATTTATATTGTTCATAATTAAACAATTGTAGTGTATTTGTTTAGCTACTACATTACGGAGTACAATAAAATAATAAGCATTAAAATATATTGAAATTTAGGAAAATTATCAGGGAAACGGCAAGATAATGCAAAATTTTCAGCTGACAATTTGAATAATTAATTAGCCATAACGACTGAAGTTAGATTGTAATTAAGTACACCAACATGTTCAAATTGTAATATATATATATATATATATATATATATATATATATATATATCATATACCAAATTTTCATATCTGTAACCGGCATTGTTGCTGAGAAAAAAATTGATATATGTCATATTTTTAATGGCTGAAGGTGTAGGTCCCCCCTTAATTTCAAAATTAACAATTTATTCTCAGACGTCGTTAGGGACTAATGATGTTTGAGTGGTGAATGACAAATTCAGCCATAACATGCCAAAGAAGCAGTCAAAGATGAATAAACTTCAACGAAAGCATTGGAATATATAAAATGACATATTTTTCTAGTATTAAATTCCATATTTATTTTCGGAACTTTTTTCAGCAAATATACATTCCCTTGCTTACTTCTTTATTACTGAACATAATATTATGGCAAATAATGCATTGGATTCAGTATTTCCTGTCAGAGTAAAATAAATGAATGCTAAGTATATTGGAATCTTACAGTATACAATTTTCCCATAAATGTTTTTCGAGGAATTTTAAATTGCAATAACATTATTATAACATATTAAATTAAAGACTTTTAATTAATTTTGTGGTTACCTAAACTCACATTTATACAACTTGGAATCGTTTACATGGACCTATCTCAAACACTGCTAGGATTATATCTAGCAATGGAATATACATAAACAATTTAGGACCAGTTTCACAGAAACTGTTCCACCAACAAATGTCTGATCTTTATCTAATCCAATATTTTTTTAAGTTCATATAAATAGTTTAATTTGTATCTGGTTAGAGATTATTTGTTCTAAATAATCCAAGCAAATTCTCGTATTTGAATCTAATATATAAAAATGAATGTTTATTTGTAGTTTATGCGTGGTCATATCGATACGATTGTGATGTTTTTTTTTTTTCAAAAAACACCTTTTGTAGTGAAAAACATGAAAAAATCCCCTTTTTTACCCTCAAATGGCTTACGCTGCCTAAACCATAACAAATGCACAAAAGTAATGTACACAGAATTGAATATCTCAAAAACCTCTACAAAAAAGTCCGCGATAGCATAATGTTTATCTTTTAGAGATAACACACAATAACCATTTTTGTCTTTCATTGATGCCAAGGAGATCGGAATAAGTAGATTCCCGGGCAAGCATGTGCTGCTATACCATTCATCCGATTGTTTTGGGGCTTTTTGCAAATGTTCAGGATTTTCCCGGAAGATTATAGGTTATAAGAGTTTTAATGCTCAAGCCGTTCACACTTAAAACTCACCTACTGTAGCGAAAAAACGTGAAAACATGTCACTTTTGTAAGCTTAAATGGCTTACGCTGCCTAAACCATACCAAATACACAACATTATTGTACGCAGAATTGAATATCTCAAAAAACTCTACAGAAAAGTTCGCGACAGCATATGTTTGTCTTTTAAGGATAACTCACAATAACCATTTTTGTCTTTCATTGATGCCAAGAAGACCGGATATATAGATTTCCGGGCGAGCATAGCAGCGTAGTGAGGGCATTCTTTTATCGATAACTCAAAATAACGAAATTTGTCTTTCAGCTCATTTATGCCAATTACATCGGGATGCGTATATTCCCGGGCTTCGCCGGGTAACTAGCACTGGGTATCTAAATATAATAACGATATAAATTTATATTTAATTTTCCTTTTACTTATTCAACTAAATGCAAAAACACGTTATCATTTAAGTAGGTGTAGCAGCGCACTCCGGGTATTAGCTGGTATACTATATTTTTTCTTGAGATTTTCCTTATACAAATGTGTTTTTATTTTTGTTAACCTGTGCAAACCTAAATACATGGTCTGTGTGAATAAATTAATGGTAGTATTAATCTTTTACTAGGCTTACTTTAAATAGAATGCCTTCATAGGATAACTGTCAGGTGGATGTCCTTATGTGTAAACTTACAGCTCTTAAGCTTGCATATAAAAAAAGCATTATATGTTACGAAGACATTGAAATTTGTCAATGCTGGGAAATATTTTATTTATATCAATTTGCAGAATTTTAAAATTGATACTATTAATTTATATTTCACACATGGTATCTAGAACTATTTATATAAGTAGCTAATTGTATTAAATGGAGAGAGACAGACAGACAGAGAGAAACAGACACATACACACAAATATACATTATATTTTAGTTTTCTTTATGAATGCATTAATTCAAACCCCAGGTTTATAAAGGGAAAGAAGAGCAAACAATTTCAGAATTACTTTCTGTGGGGAAAAGTGAGTGATTAAACTAGCAACTATTTTGGAAACGATTGAGAAATGTTCTAAAGGGTGGATTGGAGTAATTTGGATTGAAGTTGTAATTTATTGAGTTAAACCTAAACTAATATTCATACACAATTTATTTTATACGCAGTAAATATTATCTTTACTGGTACCTATGATCCATCCATGCATAGTAATTCTGCCCGAAGGCAGCTTTACTAGGGAATTGTAGGTGTGGTGGCTTCCCGTTGCTTTCCACACCGGTAATGGAAGATGATGATGATAAGGATGATGATGATGGCCATATGATTTCGGGGACCATTTGGGCCTTGAATGTTTCGTGATATTTGTCTTACAGATGAGGAAAAACCCCGATAAAAACCTCACCCAGAAAAACTGCCCCGACCGGGGATCGAAACCGGGCCCGCTGCGTGACAAGGCAGCACGCTACCTCGAGACAAAAGTGGTGGATATACCTATCATATAGTGTTAAATTTATATTGATGACACTGATATTGCCTATCAAATATAATTGTAGATATGCTATTAATAGTTGGGGTAATTTGAGTATAGAAGGGCTTCAAAGCATGTTTTATTTCAGCAATGAACACTATATCTAAATTTCCCCATCCTTGTAGTAAATTGGGTAGCCTATAGTTAAATTTACTATTATAATTATGGTAAGAAAGGGTAGACAAACTTGAAAATAGTATAGATTCCTCCTACAATTGTTACCCATCTAAAATATTAAAACTGAGAATTATTATCATGGTAATAAACTATAAGTTTAAAACATAAAAAAGACTATTTCTGTACCAAAATTACTCCAATCTAACTTACGTAGGGAATGGGGTTTTTGATTATATAAAGTGCTACATGTGAAATATTATACACAGAAGTTTGATTTTGAAAAATAAGTAACGTCCTCTGATAAAAATAAAATTGAGGCAATAGAAATGAGATTTTTCAAATCAGCAGATGTATCTCTAAGGGTCGGTTTCACCAATAGAGATAACTGTATTACACCAGTTAAAGCTATGCATTATACACGAGGAAAACTGGTGTAATACAGTTACCTCTGTTGATGAAATTGACCCTAAGAGATCAAAAGAGAAGTCAAGATATCAGAGATGAATTACAAATATATAATATAAACTAGAGAATACACAGAAATAAATATAATTGGTTTGAACACATACAAAGAATGCCAAATAATCGTTTATCAAAGCAGCTGCTTCATTATAGGCCTCTAAGTAAAAGTAAAGTGATCCCACAACAGGCCCGGAGGCCCTTTGGGTAGTAGGAAGTTAAGGCTCCCACATTTTCTAGACAATCGACACTTTATGTCAGCCGGGTTGTCAGCACTGCGTGACGGCCGCCTTTACCCCCAGAACAAGCGTCTGGTACTCATTTCCGTTAGAGGCTGAGTCGACCCCAGGGCCCTAGTGCCGCCAGAGGGTTTGGGTCAGTTTAAAAATCCTGACCCCAACGGGACTTGAACCCTCGACCCTCCGGCTTGTAGCTCAGTGCCTTAACCACTACGCTACGGCGTGCCCTCCCCCATTATAGGCCTCTAGGCCGAAGAAATGTAGGAAGACCAAAACATCGTTGGAAAGACGACCTGCACCTGCAGCATATAGTGCACCGGGGAGCGGAACCAGCCAACAGGCCCATACCTTGATGATGATGAGTAAAAATGGATTTTACATTATTCATAAAGTGATACATCGCCACTGCAACAATAAATGATAAATATTGTATTTGAGGAACTTTTCTATCTATCTATAATCGCGTAGTACAATGTTGAGCCATAGCCTCCCCTTTGTTAGGAGTTACTAGGCCGTGTTAATTTCAGTTACCTTATTTGCCCTAAGATGGCATGAGTTGCAAGCAGTCAACACTTCAACTCAATGGGACTACCTGATTTTTACACATGACATATTAATGGAATAATAATCGAGCTATTAGATTAGCTTGGTCACCAATTCTCATTACAATAATATATTAAATTGATACTTAAATAAATTCACAGACGCAACTTGATGCATGTAATGTAGATGGAGAATGGGAGAAGGTTTATAGATATTCATTAATTTTTTGTTTTGTTTATTATCTAGAACATTCTCAGATTCGCCATCTATGAGGAAACATTTTAATTGATTCGGATAATTTCATTATGTTTTAACATTTTAAGAGATCGATGTTTTAAAGAAATTCCATTAATATGTCTGGTACACTTAGTACAGTATAAATGGAACACTTTTTTCTCATATACAGAATATATTCTCTAGGTTACAAGAATTCTAATATATATTTTAATTCTATCACATTCACAGGCAGCAATTCAAATGATAGGATCACAATCCTAATTAGAAAAATACTAAAGAAATCTATAAGATGATCAAAGAAATAAATAAATTAGGCAAAAATGTAACACTACAGTAGATCCCAGCCCACGTATGGTGTGGAAAGAAATCGAAAGACTGATAATTAGGGCTGAAAAGAAGTAGCGGTATCAGGGTAGTAACTAATTTCTATACACATTGTTTACAAAATGCGTGTCTTTGTCGAGCGTCTCCACTGCCTGCTCGGAGCGGAGAATGTGTACATTCGACTCTCCTCAGTAATAGACCAGTTACTTGACGTGAGATTGTATCAGAATGTCGAACAAAAATTATGCAAAGATGAGTCCATTCCTACATAAAGCGGGCTGTTCTAGAAGTCTGTCCCGAGTAGCGCGTGTCAATGTGCAGTTTGTAAACATAGCGGTCTAATTATGATGCAGCCTAGCCTATAACTAACACTTTTTTCAGCCCTCATGATAAGTCAGCAGAGAAAGCAACCTAAATTAAACTAAAAGCTACCACAAAATATACACAAGAATCCATCAAACGTTTTGTAAAATTAAAAGTGAGTAACAACTATTCCTGCAAGATAACAATTTTAAATGTATACAGATTGCCCAAAATCCTACAGTACATTCAGAATTTCTATAAAATGCTGCTGTTCCCACCCTCTGTCTTATTGCAACCCATGACTGTTTGAACGGCCACTTACACAATTAATTTATATCATCACCAAACTTTCCATTCTGCATGTGAAAAGGAAATATGAGTATGGAAAACTGAAAATCATGCCAGCATTGAATAACCTACATAACATATTTTTACTAAATATTGGGAAGCTTGAAGGAGAAGTTTCATTATAAAATCCTGAACATTTGAAGACATCTATAGAGAAAAAAAAAAGATCAAGGTGTAGATCCTGTCAGAAGTAAAATTGTTTTTGAAACACAATTTTGGAGCAGGTAAATAATTTTACATATCTAGAATACAGTATATCATATGAATAAAATTATATATGTACAAAAATATCAATTTTTTAAGGATTTTAGAGTTAATAAATTATATATTTAATCCACAGCTAGTCCAAAAACATTCAAGACTAAAAATGTAATTTAAAACACTTTTGTATGGAGCGAAGTATGGACATTGAAACAGAAGGTATACAGAGACTTATGATCTGCTGAAATGAGATATCTTCGAAGGACTGCAGGATACTCACTACTACATCAATAAATACATGAAGACATCTTAGAAAAAATATATATGGAACGCTTAGAAATAACAATTTCTGATTATAAGTCAAGATGTATGGATGGATGGATTGATGGATGGTGTGACAAGTCATTCGCTCAGCCTCTTATTTCAGTAAAATAAGTACCTTCATCAAAGTGAATAATTTATGAACCCGTAATTATCATCAGAATTAGGGCATATGTATATTCAAACGAATTGTAATGAAAGTAGGAATTCATTAGCAACAAAATTAAAATGATATAACCTACCACAAAATAATTTGATAGGCAATAAATAAAACATTAGTATAAAGCAATTAGCGCCAGTCATATACCTGGACCCTTGCTATTGTAGGGAACGAAATTAGTAAACATCATACAATGGATCCTTAAGCCCTTATACAATGGGGAAAAAGTCTGCAGTTTCTTTTGTCAAGAGGATTTACTAGACTGCTCTATTATCAACTTGCTATAACAATGCTAAGCCCAAAAACTTCTTAAAAAAGGCTGGGAAGTCACAAACTAGCAATTGGATTTTCCTAGGTAACTGTGGAAAGAGTTATCCCCAAACTAATTTCAACCAGTACATGTCGTTAACAGCGGGTGACTTCTTTGCGGCGTAAGGTAGATGCCGACAGTAGATAGCCGCGCCCCTTAAGGACCACTCCATTTGGCAACCCTGAAAATTTTATATGATGAGGTAACTAATTTAAAGGGAGGGAACGAGGCCACAAACTTCTAAGTTTAACACCCACGATAACGCCCTTAAGGTAAAAATTTACCAATCAAAATTAGTATAACATAAACTGTTTGTGAGACGTTAAGACTTTTGGTGGAAGGGACTAATGCTGGCCCACTCGGAATTAATAAATATTTTTACTTAACGAAAATTAGTGTGTGTCCGTTGCGAGGAGTAGCAACGAGCGAATGTGCCGGTGCAGGGCACATCGCATTACATAGCGAAAGTTCAGTTCTGTTAGTGGACAGTTAGAGTTCAGCAGTTAGAGAGTTCAGCAGTTCTCTTAGTCAGTTCAGTTCTGTTAGTAGACAGTTCAGTTCGGCAGTTCAGCAGTCAGTGCTGGCAGTTCAGCAGTCAGTGCTGTCAGTACAGCAGTCAGAGGACAGTTAAGTTACATCGCTTGGTTGAGTGTTACAACCATTACTAATTCTGACCCACCAACAGCCTTCTCGTCAAACTCGTCGTCTAATACGACGAATGTAATTCAAGTGACAATAAAAGTGCATCGTCAATTTCAAGACATTACACTGGGCCTACTGTTTTTCCCCCAAGTGAACATCCTTTCCTCACGGATTCCCGAGATTTAAGTCCATTGTTCTACCGAAACCTGAACCCATCTAGTCCGGAGCACAACTGTCCAGGAACCCATATCCTTGGACCTAATTAAAACCAAACCCCGACTACAACCTCTTTTCCTTTATATGGCGCCCAACGTGGGGCTACTATCCTTTCTCACGGATCCCCGATTATATGCCATAATCCATTTTCCTTTATATGGCGGCCCAAGTGCGACGCTTCGAGGAATTGCTGAGCAACCGTCTAACGAACAGCGAATAGACGTGTTCCAGTAGTGAATATCCTACGAACGTGAGGAAGAAGACCTGGGGGAAAAAGGCGACAACCAGAGGACCTCGACGTGCACAGTAAAATATCACCAAACACAGGTAGAAGTCAAAATTTTATGTTTCAAGTAAATGTTGCTTCGTAGCGGTTATAAAACCATCTATTCAGCTAAAAGTAGCAAAATGGAAAAAACGAATAGTGATGCATGTGGGCAGAATATTTTGGATGGGAACATGTCAACAGGAAATGTAGGGGAGTGTGAAAGTGAACTAGATAATTCACTGATAGAAACAGAAAATAAACAAGATAAGCTAAGTACGAATAACGATCCAATCTTAGAGCTATTATTAGAAATCAGAAAGGAGATCAAACAGGAAAGTAAGCAAATATATGAAAAAACTAAAGAGATAGTTGAAACAATAAAAATTGAAATTAGGGCCGAATTACAACAAGTAGGAAATAGGGTCATGAACAAAACCGACAACAGCATCACAGCTTTACAGGAAAAAGTAAAGGTGAAACACGGGGAACTAGAAGAAATTGCCCAATCTAGTAAGGGAATAGATACAATTAAACAAAAAGTGGAAGAAATTACCCAATCTAGGGATAATATAAGAGGAGAAATGCATGAGGGTATAGAATTGAAAAACAATGCATCAGGGTCTTTGAGTGAGAGTATGAATGATAACATACTATGTGAAAAATCTGATGTAATTATGAAGCAAGGAATGTCTGAAATAACAAGGAAAGCTTGTACAAGTGACAAGTGCACTAAAAGTTTGCAGGTAGCCACCCAAAACAGATTGAATGATGTACAGGTAGACGAACATTGTACTAGATACAAGGGTAAAATAAACTCGAAAGTAAAGAATGAATATTATTTAAAGTACCTTGTAGACATGGAAACAGACAATCCTTGGTCCATAACAATACATGGCAGAGACAAACCGTCGATCAAAGTGATTGCAAAAAGTATTCTTGCAAGCATGTTGATCACGAACGATCTAGATGTTGAGTCGGTCGTAACGCGCGAATCTCAGATCGAAGTAATAAATAATAATGCCACTTTGAGCAGAAATGACCCTAGAATTAGAGGAAAGTATGGTATATTTCCCAGAACTTACAGATTAGAGTCAAAAGGGAAGTTTAATAGGGTAGATAATTTTGATAAGAGCCTAGTAATTTTGCACGAGCTCGAAAATGAAATCAGTGAAAGACAGACTCAATAACTGAGGAAGTACATGTAGACAGTCATCGGGATCGAACCCAGGACATATCAAAAGGAATCGGAGACATTATTATAAACAATAAAAATTATAATTATGAAGTAAGTAAAGAAGCTAATGATACAAAGAATGTGGATATATAATGTTAGTTCTTGCATGGACGTTGTAAGTTAATGAATTAAGAAAACTAATATTAATTAAAATATTGAATGTCATTATAACGCCTAAAAAAAAAAACGAGTAGCGGGCACACGTTCATGACAGTTCCTATGATCTAACTTCTTATGTTAAAATTTGTTAGATAGTAATTTGATAAAGAAAATAATTAGTCACTTTAAGACATATAGCCTATGCAACTATTAAAATATATATGCACCACAGTGGGCATATAACATATAATACTGTCTCACGATAAATGTACTGGGAATGAAAATATATTCCATTAGAAGTTCGGACCTAGTGGATCTGTGAACTATAAATATTGAATGAAATAATTAAACGCCGTATACGATAACAATAACCTAGCGATATATTTAAATATCTTCAATTTAAATCAAATTGTATATGTATAAAGGTAGCATTGCCGACGCGATCTAGTTGAGAACGCTACATATTTTCAATGTTAGAATGATTATCTACATCTTAAATAAACTTGAATCTTGATCGATAAAACGATAAGGAGATAGGCCAAAGTAAAATGTCAATCAAAGATCATTGAATATATTCATTTATTTATTTAAAAAAAAAAAAAAAGGGGCCCTCGTTAAGGATGACGACGATTATAACTAATGGCATTAAGTGTATGCAACAAGGGATTTAAGCATTAGGCAATTTCAATTGAAAGTCGAAAGACAGAATAAAGCGATAAAGCGCGTAAAATCGTTTATTAATATATACAAGGTTTGATAATTATGATATGGCGACTCGAGAAGTCACCTTACTTATGCGTGTACTACGTGTTATTCAAGTAATATTTGCGGGCATGGAGACCCGATATTACTTATTCTATTGAGAAATATTGATTAATTATGATGATAAATACTTCGTGAAGAAGGTCATCAACGCTGACAGATAAGCGCTGCTGACAATGGATGTCATTTTACTGATGACGATATAATGTTTGACGAAATGGTCATCACGCTGCGGGGACAGCGATGCTGACATGTGTAAAACTTTGTATTCGAGATATATTTTATTTTTACGCGCGATGGTATAAATGTTGTTCGACTGATAAATGATCGAATTAATTATGCTTAATTTAAATCCTGTTCTTATGATGCCAAAGGAAATTATAAAACGCAGTAACGAGGATAATTATTCCATATTTAAATAAATAAATAATAAATCGTGAATATTAATAATATTCCATATGATGGCGAGGCGCCTATGAATGTCGAATAATATGACACAAGATACGTAAATGATATTGAAAATATGGATAACGACTTCTAGACGAGTCGGGAGTTTAAAAACACTGATTGCTTCAAAGCAAATCCCTTATACAAATAAATAATTGTAAAGTATACATATACCTAATTAAATGGGAAATAATTAGTGATTTTATTGTTCCCTTGTCAAATCAATATTTTAGACATTTTATGTCATGAGAATATGAAAATAAGATACAGTTAATAATAATAACAATTAACACAATTTATTAGGTGCACAGATCCACCACTAACATATTTTATATTATCTAATTGATTTTTTTTTATATAATCAAAATCAAATCCATAATCGAAGTACATTGAAAAAAAAATAAATGACTGGCTACAGTACTGATCTATGCTATGTATACCTAATGTAAATATAATCAGGTTAAGAAAGTAAGTTCACGAAACAGTGATGACATTGCGCGTGTGACAACATGAAAATTAAAGTGAAAAAAAAAAGTGCCGTGAGATTTCTATAATCCATTATAAGTGCTGTCGTTAACAACACCGCGTAGTGTTACATTAATGGAAGAAAATGATACACATAGTAAAGGCAGTGATTTTTAGACACTACCTAATATGATAAGCATCAATTTGTAGTTATTGTATTGTATATGCATTGTATGTATTATGCTCATGAATGTTATTTCAGGAAAGAAGATTTCTTAGTACGATAAGCGTGTTAATGTATGTTTACAAACGTTGATGATGTATTGTCTTTGTCATGAGACTTCAAATATGTAAGTCAACCACCCAGTCCCAACAAAACAGGTAGGGTTGGAGCCAAAGAAAAAAAATTATAATTTATTATGTAACGAAAAAAAAAACGAGAGTGCTTCTCATTTAATTAATTTCAAAGCCTCAAAATTACTTAAATAAAAAGCGGGCAATTTGTGACAAGTCATTCGCTCAGCCTCTTATTTCAGTAAAATAAGTACCTTCATCAAAGTGAATAATTTATGAACCCGTAATTATCATCAGAATTAGGGCATATGTATATTCAAACGAATTGTAATGAAAGTAGGAATTCATTAGTAACAAAATTAAAATGATATAACCTACCACAAAATAATTTGATAGGCAATAAATAAAACAGTAGTACCAAGCAATTAGCGCCAGTCATATACCTGGACCCTTGCTATTGTAGGGAACGAAATTAGTAAACATCATACAATGGATCCTTAAGCCCTTATACAATGGGGAAAAAGTCTGCAGTTTCTTTTGTCAAGAGGATTTACTAGACTGCTCTATTATCAACTTGCTATAACAATGCTAAGCCCAAAAACTTCTTACAAAAGGCTGGGAAGTCACAAACTAGCAATTGGATTTTCCTAGGTAACTGTGGAAAGAGTTATCCCCAAACTAATTTCAACCAGTACATGTCGTTAACAGCGGGTGACTTCTTTGCGGCGTAAGGTAGATGCCGACAGTAGATAGCCGCGCCCTTAAGGACCACTCCATTTGGCAACCCTGAAAATTTTATATGATGAGGTAACTAATTTAAAGGGAGGGAACGAGGCCACAAACTTCTAAGTTTAACACCCACGATAACGCCCTTAAGGTAAAAATTTACCAATCAAAATTAGTATAACATAAACTGTTTGTGAGACGTTAAGACTTTTGGTGGAAGGGACTAATGCCGGCCCACTCGGAATTAATAAATATATTTTACTAAGCGAAAATTAGTGTGTGTCCGTTGCGAGGAGTAGCAACGAGCGAATGTGCCGGTGCAGGGCACATCGCATTACATAGCGAAAGTTCAGTTCTGTTAGTGGACAGTTAGAGTTCAGCAGTTAGAGAGTTCAGCAGTTCTCTTAGTCAGTTCAGTTCTGTTAGTGGACAGTTCAGTTCGGCAGTTCAGCAGTCAGTGCTGGCAGTTCAGCAGTCAGTGCTGTCAGTACAGCAGTCAGAGGACAGTTAAGTTACATCGCTTGGTTGAGTGTTACAACCATTACTAATTCTGACCCACCAACAGCCTTCTCGTCAAACTCGTCGTCTAATACGACGAATGTAATTCAAGTGACAATAAAAGTGCATCGTCAATTTCAAGACATTACACTGGGCCTACTGTTTTTCCCCAAGTGAACATCCTTTCCTCACGGATTCCCGAGATTTAAGTCCATTGTTCTACCGAAACCTGAACCCATCTAGTCCGGAGCACAACTGTCCAGGAACCCATATCCTTGGACCTAATTAAAACCAAACCCCGGTTACAACCTTTTTTCCTTTAATGGATGGATGGATGGATGGATGGATGGATGGATGGATGGATGGATGGATGGATGGATGGATGGATGGATGGATGGATCACAGGATACCCAAGCAAATGTTAAGCTAACAATCTGCAGGAAGAAGAAGACCAGGATGTCCACTCAAAAGACTTTTGGATACTATTTCTATTGAGGTAGAAACGGGTCAAAAAATTGCCTAAAGTCATTCATGGATGATGATATTATTTGTTTATAATTTTGTTTAATTTCAACCGAGTGAGAAAACAAGATCGGTCAATATGAGAAAACCATTGGGTAGGCAATTCTGTTTTGCAAGGTTGTGAGCTATTTTTTGGAGCAGCCATATTGTTCTTTTTCGATTTTTTAGATTACATTTATGCAAATGTTTAATTCATATTTTTTCCCCCGTTCTCATATTTTTTCTCACCAAGAACTATATATATATATTTCGATGTTATAATTAATTTTGTCACTTAGCAATGAAGGCCAAATATGACTAGAGAAGAAAAAAATTAACTCCTGAACCAGGATTTGAACCCAGGACTTCGAAATAAAAAGCGTTACTGCTATAAAGTGAAATATTCCCATTATAAATGCTTCATTCTGACCAACCTCGTGGCCTAATGGTCAGCGTTTGTGACTACTCTTCAAGACGTCCCGGGTTCGATTCCCGATCAAACCATAGGATTTTTTTCCTTAATGGGAATTATTCCTGAGGTTGCCCATGGTCTGGAATTTAGTTACGTTTAGGTTAAGAACTCTCCTGGCGCTTCATTATCACTTATCACCCATCATATCTTCGGGGTAACGTAACTCCGCCTTCTAGGCGCCCCAAATTCAGAAGTGAGATACAATTAAGCCAATGCCAGGATAGAACACCAGAAATGTCGAAGTGACAATCAGAGGCATTGGAGAAAAAAAAAAGTGCTTCATTGCTATAGTAGCCGTAAGTTGGCACTGCGAACGATGTCCTGCTGCTACTTATGGTAGAGAATTGGGTATAAGGAAAGAAAATTTGATATTTGCAGTAGGGACCTGTATAGCGAAGACGCTATAGAGTTTGAGGTCCCGGATTCAAATCCCGGTTCAGACATTGATTTTTACTAATGTCATAGTTACCGACCTGCGGTATATATAGTCTATATATATATCCTATATATACCGCATTTCAGTAACTACATTCTCAAACCCTACTTTTTTTTTTTTAGTTTTCTGTAAAGTTATGGTACTGCGCTTTTTAACTTATATAAATTTCTCTTGTCTATTTGTGTGTGTGTGTGTATGTGTGTGTGTGTGTGTGTGTGTTGTGTGCAATCTTATTATTCTACGTACAAATGCCACCATTTAGCTTCAAAACATACTGTAACTCACTGAATAAATTTTTATCAAACTGACTTTTATTTATAGGAAAATAGCAACCTTAGATTAATTCCTATAAATGTATGAAAATGGATGAGACTTTTTGGAAATAATTTCCTCAATTATTGTACTAACGAAAATGGACAAGAAAAGTTTTAAAAATAATTTCCTCAATTCCTGTTGTAATGAATATTGGTATGTAAACTATTTTGTATGATAAATATTTGAAATATAAGTTAAATATATATGTTCGTATCTCTGGCTCAGGCGGCACACAAGTATGCATATTACTTTGTTTAAATAAATTGCATTTTTCCAGTATGCGAACACAAAAGCTAACTTCATGTTTTTTAATTACATGACTGATAAGTAATCTTTACAGTATAATGTGAAATAAACTAAGTCTTTATAGGCTAAAGAAAAGGTATGGGAGCGGTACACAGTTTTCTCTTCTACATCTCCTTTATCTCTCTAATGCTATATTTTGCAGTCAGAAAAGAGAATATTGTTCATTCTTAAACATGAAAATCAAAACCAATACCTGCCATTTTATACCGGGAGTCCACCTGTGAGTGTTCCAACGGAGATGAAGTGACTGCTAGCGACATGTTATCCAACATGAAAACAGGCCACATATTTCCGTTATGAGATTGTGTTTTCTTTAAATATATTAAATCACTCACAACTAAGTCCTTGTACCACATAATACTCTGTACTCACTCTTTTTGTTAGATAAAAAATGGGCAAGTTAGTTTACAAGAGATTAATTTACAGTTTATTACAAAATCTGTCGCCCCATAAATATAGTTAGCTATTCTCCTTGAAAAATGACTAATGCAAGATTTTCTTATTAAAATGGGAAATATAATGTCTAATCCTATAAACACCTCAAAGGGATTGAAACAAGGGTGCAGTCTATCACCAATTTTATTTAATATTTATGTAGAATTTATATTAACGAAATGGAAACAAAGCTGCAAAGGTATGGGGATCCCAATAGGCAATAGATTTTTGCTGACATTACAATTTGCCAATGATCAACTGGTTTTAGCGCAAGACAATTTTGATATGGAATTCATGATAAAAAGGTTGAAAAGCACATATGAATCATGGGGTCTCACAGTAAATTTACAAAAAACAGAATATCTGGCAATAAATAGCAATGAAAGAGAAAACTTAGTATTGGAAGATGGAATCCAAATAAAGCAAGTGAAACAAACTAAATATTTGGGAATGATTATGGATAACATCGAAGGTATAGGCAAAGAGAACATAAAACATAGAATTGAATTGAGTAGCAAAATAATATCATCATTAAATTCCATATGGTGGGATAAGCATATTTGGAAAGACACAAAAAAATATATTGGTAAAACATTGGTGGAATCTGTTGCAATGTACGGAAGTGAGGTATGGACAATCAATAAGTACTACAAGAATAGACTAATAGCTCTAGAAATGGATTATTTACGAAGAAGTGCCAGAAAGTCTAAATTAGAACGTGTCACAAATAAGGAAATTAGAAACAAAATGGAAGCAGAAGAAAGCATAATTGAAAGAATTGAGGAAAAGGAATTAAAGTGGTTAGGACATGTTTTAAGAATGGAAGATGAGCGATGGCCGAAGCAACTATATGAATGGCATCCTAACAGAAAGAAGAAAAGAGGAAGACCAAGGTTAACATGGAAGGAAAACATGAAGACAGTAATGCAAGCTAGAGGGCTAAGCATCGAAGATGCCCAAGACCGTAGGCTTTGGAGGTTTGGCACGGGAAGACGGCAGCAGCTGTAAAAACCCGAAGATAGATAGATAGAGAGAATTTTAGGTTACAATTACATCCGCTTTTCATTATAGTTTAAGGCTTTAACATGAACACACATTTTCCTCGGGTAATTATTCACTAACTGCAAAAAAATTTGCGCGTATTTCGTTTTTTTATATTTCAATCCATATAGGTTGAATCCTGGCATAGAATCCCGCAATACCTAATAATATATTTTTTGGCCTCGAAGTCTTGAAATCTACAGTTATTAATCAATAAAATGATAATAACAACTGAACGGATATATTGTTCATATTTACATCCAAAATAATAAATAAATAATATATTACATAATTAATGTATTCTTAAAGTATTTTAACTAAATAAACAGAAAGGAAATAATCTACTGGCTGAATTGCACTTCTACTAGCGCTTGATTTTTCAGTTATATTGTTGTAAACTATAGCTCTTGTTCTGTATTTACTAACATTATTTAATATTTTTAATTTTTTTCGAACAATTTGTATAACATTGGAGGACAATTTTGAAGTATTTATTTAAATATGCAAATCACAATATTATGACACTGTTAGACAATATTGTGATGCTAACTGCTGTTTTCTCCACAGAGTATATTACTTAGTATATGATTCATCTATCGCTGTTTTGGGTTATCGCTGGTTGGATCAGTGTTAGGGAGTGATAAGTAAGCGTACACCCATTTTTAATAAACGTTCGGTAATTTTAATATTAATATATTTTTTAACATAGATTTGGGGATTTATTGCAAATATTGGTCATTTAAATTTCATAGCGACCGATAGTAATCGAGGATGATAATCGATATGTGGTTCGATTGTGGATTATTGCTGGATCTATAAACTGTGGCACATGCACACTGTTGTTCTATAGGACTTTCAAAATATTTCACGCCAGTTTAAGTGCAGTTTCTCCAATATACCTTTTGTAATAACGTTAGAATGGACAGCACTTGGTTAATTACATTTTCTTATCAAAGCTACAACCTACCTGAACGTACTGCAATGGCGGTCGAAGCAAGAAACAGAGGATTTCAGTTTATTTGTCTTCAAATTTAGTATATTAAACACAATATTTAATTTAACACTAAAACATATTAAACACTTATCAACACACGCACAAGGAATTGCTACACAACGCTTTGAATTATTATTGTAATTAACTGAAAGTACGCGCGCACAGCCTGTCACCGTTAAACCTATGCAGTAACTGCGTAGTTCAGGTGCTTTGAGAATTACTGCACGACATCTTGCGTCTAATATTATAAATAAATCCGTTAAAACAAAGATGGTGGTTGTTTTAAAAAAAGTTTGTTCAAGCAAGCGAACAGGGATCACACACTCAACTGGGTGTTTTATACTACAACATACAAATCAATTATACAAAATTTACGCATTTTCACTAGCAAACATAATTATATAACTCCAAATAATTTAAAAGCTCAATTTTGCAACTTTAGTTCACTATTTCGAATCCAGCCGGAACTGATAATTTTTAGGGCATACAAATTTAAATTATTCAAAATATTATACCCAAATTCATTCTTCTTCACTTCACGGACTAGGAAAAATGCCTGTTCCGCCTCACAGTTGTTCTGTCCATCTTTTACTGGCGTTCCTACATTCCTTGAACCTCTTGGCTTGTAGTCAAATGCTGCCTTTGGTAATCTTGTTACGTTCATTCTTTTTGCATATCTAAATATTTTTGTCTACATCCTTTGATTTTATCATTTAGTGGAGATATATTTAACTCTGTTCTTATATCTTCATTCTTTAACCGATCCATTTTTGTGCAGCTTTTTGTTCTTCTAAGGAAGTTCATTTCTACACTTTGTATTCTACTTTGTAATTTTTTGGTCATTACCCAAGTTTCACTCCCAAAATCATTCATTTTTAAATTATCTCTAAAAAGTTAAACTTTATATTTGCAGTAAGACTGGTTTATGTAGAAGGGAAGTAAAGTAATAAACCATTTTTAGGTTTGTGGCATGTAAATATAATAAAGTCTAAAATAAGAGCCTTATTTAACTTTCTGACAATATGTTCAACTTATGAAAAATATTAGAATTTATAATTCAATTATAATTAAGTAATTAAATGTACGACTACGTCAGTTTGCATTCACAAGGCACCCATGCTAACTAACTAACTCTCTGGCACTATCGAACCCGTAGGTTCAAGGCAGCGGGGATATTAGCTCTCCATACATCCCTATTTTGAACTAATGTTTTCAATCGTGCCCTGTATAATCTACTTCTCTGAAATCATAGTTAACGTTATTCTCTCACCTCATTCTTGGTCTACCAACTGGGCGTTTTCCCTCTGGTTTTCCTAGAAGAAGCTTCCATGCACGTCTTTCATTCCCCATTCGTGTCACATGTCCTGCCCATCCCAGTCTACGAGACTTAACTGTTCTTATTATATCTGGCTTCCTATAAAGACCATGTAGTTCACCGTTATATGGTCTTCTTCATTCACCTGTCTGTTCATCTGTCTTTGGTCCGAAATTTTTCTAAGTTCTTTATTCTCAAATACTCGTAATCTCCTTTCCTCCCTTAAAGTAAGAATCCATGTTTCACATCCATATAACATAACTGGTAGAATAATAGTTTTATATATTTTCAGTTAAACGTTTTATTTTAAAGAGTTGGCAAGCCAAGAATCTCTGTAATTTCCAGAATTCAGCCTACATTTAATTTCTTTGTGCATATCATTCCTGTTTGTGATTATTGTTCCTAAGTATTTGAATTCACGAGGCATTCATGCGTAGGTTAAAAATGTAACTGTATACGCGTGTATTTGTTTACATTTTAAAGATCAGATTACAAATATGCGCACATATTATAAATAAATAAATCATAATTAACCAGTGAATTTAATCGGCAAATGCAGTATTCGAACTGCATACAAAGCCAGACCCCAACATCGGAATTAGAACAACACTAAATCTTCAGGTAGTAGCAATTTAAATAAAATAAAATATCAAATGGCCATCGCTGTGATCTAGAGGTAACGTCATTGCCTCGGACGCAATAGACCCGGGTTCGATTCCCGAGTGGTTTTCTTCACTTGTAAGACAAATGCCAGGAAATTGCTAGGCTACCATGATAACCGAGATTATATTCACCTTATATTTTTATGGGTTAAATGTGATTTTTTTTTCTCAAATAGTTGTGTTGTTCTGAGGTGGAACCGACAATGAAATCATTACTCATCCTGGAATGCCCTTAATATCCTTGCGTGATAAAAAAAGTGATCTAGACTTTCAAATTTGTTTAGCAAATCGTATCTGTTTAAGCCCGGGATGGGGGGAGGCAAGTGAACGTAAAGGAAAGATGTTGGAATAAGCCAGAGAAAAAAAAGTTATATATATATATAATATATATATATAAAGAAAATATAACAGTTTATTACTGCTTGTATATCTAATGGAGCATGATGAAACAAAAGTAATACATATGGGACGTGTGGTTGCCGGCAAGAAAATAGAACAAGGAAGGTCTTATGAATAGACTGGACGCTTCGTATTTTTAAAGCTAAGAGATGTGTATATCAGAATGCTAAGTTAGCGCCACAGTTTGATAAATTCTCTTTCATTAAGCAGTTGTTTATCAGCAATCATAACAACGGAAACAGTAACCCACTTGGACAGCTGGGTATACGTAATTCCTGAAAACACTGGACAAACCTCCGATCCAGTATTCAGAGTTCCTGGCTACAATCGCGAGGTCCCGTAATCGATTCTCGGCCTTGAATATAAAATATTTATTTTTGTCTAAATTGAAATGATGAGATTCCATAGGACGTCCTAAGCGTGTAAATGCGTTTGTGTATGATTCTAAGTAAAGGATAAATTGGAAGAAAGTGAGAAATATAAAAAGAAGAGTAAAGAATAAACGGGGAAAAAGTATAAATTTAAAACGTGCAAGACCACAAAAGCCTATCCGAGGTTGTTGCGCTTTTTCGATCTTCCAAGGCAGATGATGGACATAATGACTAACGTAAATCTATGTATAACATTGTGATTATCATAAGTAATGCCACGAGTGATTTCCAAATTATCGATAAATTCACGACTCACGAAGTGAGGAGTGAATTTATCTAGAGAATTTGGAAATCAAGAGTGGCATTTGTTAGGACTATTTAACGAATAAAATTAAGCTGTTTACTCACAAATCATTATTTAACTATAGTTATTTTAAAATATTTATATATTTAATGTAAACGGCGATGTTTGAAAACAAATGAGAAACGATAGGTACGCTTCTACTGCTTCATTTGTTTATCACTGCAACCAGATCATACTATTTATTGCCAAAGGAACGCAATATTGTAAGGAGGAGCTTTCTTTAATATGGTAATTATAACACTGATAAATATTTGGTGAAACACGACTCTGATTGGTTGTAAAACAGAAATCATTGAAACGTGATTGGTCATTGACTCCCATTTGGGGCATGAGTTAAATAGTCACACATAATAACTTAAAACATTCTTAAAACATTGTGATAATATTAATGATTCTCTAGAAAAAAATTATTCACTGGCACTATCGAACCCGTAGGTTCATGGCCGCGCGGACATAAGCTCTCCATACATCCCTGTCCTGAGCCAATGTTTTCCAATCATCTCCTGTATAATCTACTTCTCTCAAATCATAGTTAATGTCATTCTCCCACTTCATTATTGGTCTACCAACTAGGCGTTTTCCCTCTGGTTTTCCTACAAGAAGCTTTCGTGCACGTCTTTCATTCCCCATTCGTGCCACATGTCCTGCTCATCGCAGTCTACGATACTTAACTGTTCTCATATATATAAAGGCCATGTAATTCACTATTATGCAAAGTCTTCTCCATTCACCTGTCTGTTCATCTCTCTTTGGTCCAAACATTTTCCTAAGAACTTTATTCTCAAATACTCGTAATCTCCTTTCCTACCTTAAAGTAAGAGTCCATGTTTCGCATCAATATAATATAACTTGTAGAATAATAGTTTTATATATTTTCAGTTTAACGTTTTTTGAAAGAAGTTGGAAAGTCAAGAGTCTCTGTAATTGTTCATCTCATTCCTGTTTGTGATTACTGTTCGTAGGTATTTGAATTCAGCCACTTCCTCAAAATTTCCCTCTTTTGTCATTAGCTGTCCATTTCCATTATATAATGTATTTCTATTTGTGACAATATATTTAGTTTTATTGATATTTACTTCCAGTCCCAATTTCTTAGTGTCACTTAGTAGTGTGTGGGTGGTGGCCTTTAGTATCTCCTAGCTATCGCCCAATAGTACTATATCATCAGCATAAACTAACAGCTTATTAATACCATTGAGTTGTAGGCCTTCTTCATCCTCTAAAGATTTGATGGCATGCTCTAGTACAAAATTAAATAGTAGAAGAGATAGTGCATCTCCTTGCTTTTATAACTAATTCGATAGATTTCAGTGCGTTGACTAGTAACTGATAAAAGCCTAAAATGGACGAATTACTGTTGAGAACTGAATAATATACAGTACAGTAAATTTTATTCGTTTGCAAGTCAGAACAAACAACCAAAAATTGCGAAAAATAGAGATGGAGAAGAAATAGCCTAAAAGTTGCGAGAGTAACTTTAATGGCGCACAATGCACTTTACATAGAGAACAGCACCAATCAGAGTTATTGTAAACATTGCTACGAATAGTAGATAAAAACAGTTTATAAATCTACGGGAAAAGAAAAATCTTCATGGCGTGACAGACATAAAACACCTTTAGCCTACAACTGATTTGAACGATATAGGGTAACATGTGGTGAACATATCCAGATCCCAACCATTATATCAATTTTTCTCAACGTGGAGCCGCAACGTATTGTTGATACACACATTCCTCGGGATGCTGGATGGACACTGGTCCCATGCTGGCCGAAATTATAAGAGAAATTTTCGTTCTATACGAGGACTCGAACCAACACAGGTCCCTTAGCTTCGCATGGCTATAGCGAAGGATATGTCTCTGGAAAACCTATGAAAAACTTTGAATATTTGGCAATTTACTAGAACAGAATTCCACTCTTAATATTAAACTCATATGTCTGACACAAATAACTTAAACTAACGTCTCGATATAATCTATTATAATGAAAATAGTAACCTATGTCCCGTTATAACATACATAACTTTGAAGATGAGATACATATATTAGGAAAATGTAATGATTTAGAATATTGGAGACGTCATTTATTACCGGAAAGATTTCTAAATTCAAATCGGGAAAGATTGGCATGCTACGAGGTATTGGTAAATCCAGAAAATTGGATAAACTTCGGTAAATTTCTGGACAAAACGCGGAAAATAAGGACAACACTCATTCATGAATAAATATATGTTATCAAAATGCAATACCATTAATTCTTAACAATTATATATAAATTAATTAGTGTACAATGCTATTATGTTATTATTTAATTATAATATTATTGTGTTTTCTTTATGTAATTGTAATGTTAATGTTTTTTAGTGTATAATGCTATTGTGTTATTATTTAATTGTAATATTATTGTGTTTTCTTTATGTAATTGTAATGTTATTGCTTCTTTTGTTTTTTATTTTTGTTTACACTAGTACCAATTATTACTTAATTGTAACGGAATGTCAACAGCAAGTACGGCTTACTGCCCGCGCGACCCATATTTGTAAATAATATTGTAAATATCTTACTTTTTGTCTAATAAAGTCCTACTACTACTACTACTACATATGTATTCATTTGCCCTACAACAGCCTTGATAAAAATAATTTCTATCCGTTCAGGCTTTGATTTTAGATTAAAAGGATCCGCAATAAATCTCACGATTTTAAATAGAGTGCATGTTTTCTTATGATGTACTGACAGAATAATCTCCAAAATTTATGGAGATATTTAACTAATCTCTGTATGTAATATGGAATTATATAAATATTAATATTGTTATTGGATTTACTTATAATATACTTTTTAAGTTCATAATTGTTTTTTATACCGTTGAGGTTATATCAATGTTAAATTATACATATTTTTACCTCGTATACTACCGTCTTCCTCAACTATAACGACGGTAGTACACAAGGTACAAGAAATTATAATTTAACATTATAACCAGGGAGCGGGGTTTGAGTAAATAAGCATACGCTTCATATTACCTGCCACACGGAGTATGTACTGCGCAGGATTCGTTCGTCTACAACAGAGTGTTTCTTAGCGACTGTTTCATTTATTCGCTGCATACAGAGTAGTAACAAACTGTACATTTCGGAAGTATATTATTGTACATTGCAATAACTATAATCGTGATGTATGAGAAAATATTTCTATACTTTAAACCCTTATTCAAAATGAAGTAATGTTATTGCACACTACAAATAACTGAACATAAGATTGTTTGCTTCCTTCTATAATTCCTTATCCTGGTGTAATTGTTTTTAAAGCAGAGTATAATGCCTTTCACCGAACATCATTTTGTTTATACTGAACACTGTACGTCCACAGGTGCGTCCTTCCTCTTTATAGTCTTAACTTCACTGTATAATTACTAGAACCCCGCTCCCTCATTATAACATTATATCAGTCCCAGTTGACTAGCAAGTAGTTTGCGCGTCACTGCTTCCCAATTTCTCGGGTTCAAGCCCTGCTGTGATCAATGCATTTTAGAGGCATAAAATTAAGAGTATTCCTCCCTTTGGAAGAGAGTTAAGCCGTGAGCCCCGTATATAGATTACGTCGCCTAAAATAAACAACATTCTGAAAAGAGGCATCCTATTAAAAGTTATAACTATTTCATTGCAACACTAACGATCTGAGACGTTAGAGAGCGTCGCTAAATAAAATATTAACTTGTTTCTAAAAAGTATATTAAAAATGCTGCATATATATAAATAATGTCCACCGTTGTGGTCTCGAGGTAGCGTGCTGCCTTGTCACGCAGCGGGCCCGAATCCGATCCCCGGTCGGGGCAGTTTTTGTGGGTGAGGTTTTTATCGGGGTTTTTCCTCACCTGTAAGACAAATGTCAGGAAAACCTTAAGGCCCAAACGGTCCCCGAAATCATATGGCCATCATCATCATCGTCATCATCCTTATCATTATCATCATCACTATCATCCTTCACCGGTGTGGAAAGCAACGGGAAGCTACCACACCTACACAATTTCCTAGTAAAGTTGAAAATGCTATGATTGCAATGCAGGACCTGCCTTCGGGCAGGATTACTATGGATGGATATAAATAATGAAGCCACTAATAAAGCATCCCCATAATAAATAATATTCGAACTTTTCATAAATTTCCAATAAGAATTTAAACCTCTCATTAAAAAAAACTGATATAATATTTTCTATAAACATAATTTAATATTAGCGGTATATGACAGTCTCTTTAAACTAGTCATAATTATTTATTGCAACAGATGAATCTCTAACACTTCTGATATTTTAATTTCCTGAGATATTTTAATCTAAGAAATTTAACTCTCAAAGAAATATATTTGTATGTTTTTAAATGAATGTATCATTAAACTCACAGGTGGAATAATAACTTATTTTATTACAGGAATAATACAAACGTTCAACTACATACACTCATAGTGCAAATTTCCAAGAGATAAACCTACGTTGTTTAGTCTTTCCAGGTGGAATGCCAGAGTCAATGAAGAATTACTTTTGTTTAGTTGTCGTTTCAAAATGGAAACAAATGATAGAAACTAACCGCTCGTGATCGATGTTGGAGGTTGGAAAAAAGTTCGGTTTCAATCAGCCAACTTCTGATAGGACATAAATAAGAGTTGTTTAGAGTACAGATAAAAAACAACAAAACAAAATTGGATATTCTTTCAGATACTGTAAATCCCTGGTTTATTCCTAGTATACAGCATGTCTCAATTTAAAATTTATAATTGAATATTTATGGCAGACAAAAGTAAACCAATCACTTTCAGATAGGATACCAGTCTCGAAAATGTATATTTCAGACATAACAAGATATTGGTCTACGAAGCTGAATCGTTCAATTCACAGAAAATGGGCCAGAAGCTGATGAAATAATTGTTCGTAGCATATATTGTTGCTTAAATGGCACCGAGAGCTATGCTAGCTTTAAAATTTTGTGAACCAATTTTATAGTGTTTCTGTTATTGTTTCTACTGTGTATAGTTATTAAAAATTGAGGCTGTGTAAAGCATCAGGTTCAGGTGAGATCCCAGCAGAACTAAACACAATCAGGAGGAGAAAAATTGATGGACAAGATACGCAAATTGCTTAATATGATTTGGAATAAAGAAGCTCTCCCAGATGAATGGAAATAATCGATTATCATACAAATTTATAAGATAGATAAAACTGATTGCAACAACTATAGGCGCATCACATTACTTTCAACTTCGTACAAAATTCTAACTTTAATCACAAACAGGAAGATGCACAAGAAAATTAAACATAGGCTCAATTCTGGAAATGCGTGCTATTATGCATTACAGAGACTCTTGACTTCCCAACTCCTTTCAAAAAACGTTAAACTGAAAATATATAAAACTATTATTCTACCAGTTATATTATATGGATGCGAAACATGGACTCTTACTTTAAGGGAGGAAAGAGTATTTGAGAATAATGTTCTTAGGAAATTTTTTGGACCAAAGAGAGATGAACAGACAGGTGAATGGTGCATAACAGTGAATTACATGGTCTTTATAGGAAGACAGATATAATGAGAACAGTTAAGTATCGTTGACTGCGATGGGCAGGACATGTGGCACGAATGGGGAATGAAAGGCATGCATGGAAGCTTCTTGTAGGAAAACCAGAGGCAAAACGCCCAGTTAGTAACCCAAGAATGAGGTGGGAGAATAACATTAACTATGATTTTAGGGAAGTAGATTACACAGGGATGATTGGAAAACATTGGCTCAGGATAGGGATATATGGACAGATTATGTCCGTGCGGCCATGAACCTACGGGTTCGATAATGCCAATGAGTTAGTTAGTTAGTTAGTTTGTTAGTTATTACAAATATGTTAATAAGGTCTGTGATTTGGGTGAATTATTGTATTTTAAGTTCCCTGCATTAAATAAATAATAAATAAAATAAATAACATTTTGTGAACCAATGGATTCGTAAACCATGAGCCTACGAATTGGAAGGTGCCAGTGAGTTATTTAGTCTATATCAGTTCATTGATATAAGAATGGAACTAATTTTTTTCAAACTTACAGACCGAATAATTAAATATAGGAACGACTGGAAAGAACATATTGATAGAATGACAGAAGGAAGATTTCCAAAATTATTGCTAAATTATAAACCTCACAGAAGGAGAAATGTTGGACGCCCCCACAGAAGATGGTCTGAACAATTTTAACAATTCTAGCTTCCATGAAACCGGAACGAGCCAACAGGCTTAATCTCTGGATGATTGATGATGATGATGACCAGTTCTTTCAAGAGATTGTGTTACATATCCTCGGACTGTCAACTTTCAATGAAATGCATATTTTCAAATACATTTTGTAGAGATATTCAGAGAGCAACAATTACATCCATATTATTTACTACAAGTTCCCGGTTTTAACCAAATGATTTTTTACACATAATTCAGTTCTGTCAACGATACATCTGGTTTCAGAGTTAGTTGCTTGTACACTCGTGCTAATCGATGGTGTGGCAATATATCCATGGACTCGCACTCCACTTGTCCACTTTACCAGCATCACAGAAGAGCACTCATTGTCATGGACATTAAAAGTTATTCCATCTGACATTGCCTGAACTAGTAAACACAAGGAAAAAAGGATCGTTATACACATGGAATTGTGTGCCTACTTATTATCTAGTGCATCGTTTCCCAACCTGTGGTTTCAAGGGGTTCTCCAAAACTTTTCCGTAATGGCGGTTTCGAGGTTAGGTCTATTATTGTTTCCTTCATTTCTGCGGTGTTGTCATAATAATAATGATAATAATAATAATAATAATAATAATAATAGTAATAATAATACTAATAATAATAACAATAATAATAATAATCCATCCGTTCATAATAATTCTGCCAGACAGCAGGTCTTTCACTGGAATTATAGAATTTTCATGCTATGCTTTGCACCTTTACTAGGGAATTGTAAGTGTGGTAGCTTCCCGTTGCTTTCCACACCGGTGAAGGATGATGATGATGATGATGATACTAAGGATGATGGTGATAATGATAAAGATGATGATGATGGCCATATGAATTCGAGGACCGTTTGGGCCTTAAAGTTTTCCTGACATTTGTCTTACAGGTGAGAAAAAAACCCGATAAAATCCTCACCCAGAAAAACCGCCCCGACCGGGAATCGAACCCGGGCCCGCTGCGTGACAAGGCAGCACGCTACCTCGAGACCACAGCGGTGGACAATAATAATAATAATAATAATAATAATAATAATAATAATAATAATGGCAGATGGCGCCGTCTTCCGGAAACCAAACGCCATTCCTCTCTGTCCATCCATTGATCTTTCCTCCAATCCTCTGATATTCATAGCTGTTTGTATCCTTTCTATCCAAGTTTTCTTCGGTTTTCCTCTCTTCCTCCTTTCCATTGGGATCCATCCCATAACAATTTTAGGCAATATTTGCTCTAGCATTCTTTTACATGGCCATACCACTGTAATCTTTTCTATTCTATAATGTCTATGATGTCCGGCTCCTGTTGCACACCCATAATTTTCCTTGTGTCTTTATTTTGTATTCTATCCATTCTGAATTTTCCAGCTGATCTTCTATTATTATTATAATTATGGTTATTATATTAAAATTTAATTAACCGTATAATGCCCCTTGTTACATACGTGCAAGATCTGGAATTTTACACATAATTTTCACAATAAATTAATATTTACCGCGAATGCCTGATTTACAGTTACGAAACAACGTTAGGAATGCATTTCATTTCGCTACAACTAGGCCTACACGTTGTGTAACTTTTTTAAGTCGTAATTAGATCAATTTTAGGTTTTAGTCGTTAAGGGGTAAGTTAATTTAAGGTTATTAAATCTTTTCCGCGGAATTAAATATTATGCATGTCTACTGTATACATATTTAAAAGTCAGTGGTTCACTCAACTCAGATCGTTGTGGAAGTGGTTCGCGAGTAGAAAAAGGTTGAGAACCGCTGATCTAGTTTATGTTATTTAGCTCGACACAAGCCATGAATGAAGTATCAGAAAAAAATCCATACGAATACCTTGTGACAGAAATAGTAAATTTATTTACCTACCTACATTTATAAATATACCGATCGGCACTTGTTCTGTTTCCTCAAGAAGAGCTCATTGTAAATACTTGCTAGATCGGATAGTATTTAGAAGAGAGCTACTAGAAACCATTCACGTAGGCTAATCATCAACTTTGCCGATGTACAAATAATCGGTCTTGAGTGCTGTGGATATTACTCTTGAATAGCTACGTGTGTAGCTACAGCCGTGAGGAACCCGACCTCCCACTCTTTCGAGTGCCACTTACCTACTTATTATTATTATTATTATTATTATTATTATTATTATTATTATTATTATTATTATTATTATTATTATTATTATTATTAATACTATTATATTAAATGATCGGTCTCTTTATGTTCTCTTCTTCTTCTTGGGCTTTCCCCAACTTATAGGTTTGCCGTCTTCAGTTTCCATTTATCTCTATAATTCCAATCTCCCTCTTCCAAATTTCTATCATCCATTATAGTTCTGACGTAGGTTTTCCATTTCTATCTTGGTCTGCCACGTTTATTTCTTCCAGGAGGTGACCATTGGTATATATTTTTTGGCTATCTTTAATTTTCCATTCTTTGTACATGGCCATATAATTTAAGCATTTGAATTTCAATCCTCTTAACAACAGATGTGGTGACATTCATTTCTCTCCAAAGGAATTCATTTCTTATTTTATCCTATGTCCCGCGCCGTAGCCGAGCGGTTAAGGTAGGAAGCCTTGGCGCAGAGCTACGGGACTTGCGCTGGTTCGAGTCTCCATGGGGGAAGAAATTTTCTCATGGTATTTCGGCCAGTATGGGACCGGTGCCCACCCAGCATCGTGAGGCAATTGGGTAGCTACAATAAGTAGCGGCTCCAGGTTGAGAAACCAGCTATAACGGCTGGGGGACTCGACATTGCTAACCACATATCACCGCTACACTGGCTGTTGATCATCTACCTCTGTGATTGACACATGTGGATGTGAAGGGCCAGCAGCCGGCTGGTAAAAGGGCAACCGCTGAAAAGTGGAAAGAGCCTCAATCGGATCGGATTTTATCCTGTCTTCTTTTTGGAGGCTTCTTTTAAAATAATCAAATTCAACTGTTTTAATTTTATTCTTTTGTAATTCCGTCAAAGACCAAGTTTCACTTCCATATGACAAAATATTCTGTATTATGCTCTTATAAATTTTCATTTTAGTTTCCTTTGTAATATTTTTATTCCAAATTATTTCATGTAATGTCTTAGTTGCATTTTTTGCCATTGCAATTTTAGTCTGTACATCTCTCTCACAGGTACCTAAACTTGTAATTATTGACCCAAGATATTTTAAAAAATCACTTTTTTTTCTTGTTTCAAGTATGAGGTCATCCACATCCTTTCCCAAACACATATATTCTGTTTTCTGTAAATTTATATTCAGTCCCCATTTTTTATATTCTTCCATTAGTTTATTTATCATATAGCCTATTTCATATCATCTACATCCCCTGCAACAATTATTTGATCATCTGCAAACAACAATGAATGCAGTACATTTCCTCCTATAGGAATACCCATTTCAGAACATTTTTGTACCACAAGTTAAGAGCCTGGTATAAATAAATGATAAAAAGAATTGGTGACAAACTGCATCCCTGCTTAAGACCTTTATTCACTGTGAATTCCTCTGTTAAATTATTCTGTATTTTTACTTTAGCTTTTGTATTACTATAGATCCTCCTAACAATATTAATGTTCTCAAGAAGTTTTTTATATCTCTGAGTATATTGAATGTAGCAACGCTCTTTACCGTCTGAGGTCATTGCCGTCGTAATTCAAAGCTCTGCGTGAAAATGTTTTGTTTAGAGGTATCCTATTTGAAGCTTGAGATTCATTACACACTATAAATGTACAACACGGGACCAACGGCTATATTTCCCTTCCCAAGGAAGCCATACTCAGAACTGTTACGCTCTGAAAAAAAAAATCATGTATCTCGGCCAGATTTGAATAGCAATTGGAGTTGCCATGCATACCTTCTAAGAAATAGAGGAGAATCTATCCTTATACGCAGAATTTTAGGCCTCAGGAAAGTTTATACAATGTATTATAAATATATTTGAATAATTTTCAGAGGTACGTGTTATAAACTTAATTTTATTAAATGCTGCATTTTTAAATATCAGTTTCATTTAATGGGATAAAAACTAACAACCGAATAGAATAGATAGTTGTGTTTTTATATTTTCAGTACTTTTATTCTCTTCCATGGCACTTAGACCAATAAGTCTAGGCCTAGAAGGGAATCTGAACTATACAACAGATAGGTACAGAGAGGCTAGTTTCTTTGAATCTTTGGTTATTCGTAGGGCAAGGATTTTGTATGTTAAAAGTTACGATTTCAACATAGTATAGTGAGAGGTAATACTTCTGACTCTCTGTTGTCCTGTTACCATGTACGAAGTTATAGTATATCCGTTGTAATCTAAAATATTAGTAGGGCCTACAGAAAATGGAAACTTTTTTAAATTAGGAAATGTGCACTCAGGTGAGCATTAGGGACAGCACACACACCCAGACCCAAAGTGGAGATTTTTTAAAATCCCCACCCCGCCGGGAATCAAACCCGGGTCGCCGGAGTGGAAGGTAGGGACTCTACCGACTACGCCACGGCGACGGACGAAACGGTTGCTTTAGTTATCAGTAACACAGGACATTTCTGAAGATAACACTCGATCATTATAAAATAAGCATGATGAGGGACATATACACATTCAAACCAATCCGTCCTGCCCGATTAGAGGGTAGAATTTTACAGACCACTACAAGGCGACGAACTGCTTTAATAATAATAATAATAATAATAATAATAATAATAATAATAATAATAATAATAATAATAATAATAATAATAATAATAATAATAATAATAATAATAATACTATTATTAATAATAATAATACTATTAATAATAATAATAATACTATTAATATTTTAATATATATATAACTTTCCTCATTAGAGGATTGCCTCAAAGACAAAGTTATACAGACAATTCATTTTTAAATATATTGATGAAATACATTTTGTAATTACATTTAAAAATTTCAAATTGTAATTGAAGTATACGTACTATAAAGTAGAAATTTTGTAAATATGGATTCTTAAAATTGAAATTGATACTCTAATGGCAGCGATGCCAATTTTAGAAAGATACACCATTTCCAAATCTAAGGAATTCCAAGATTTAGCTAAGAATCCTCGTATATAATAATAAGATAATAATAATAATAATAATAATAATATTAATAATAATTTGTTACATATTTTTTATTATTAATAATAATTTATTATTATAATATTAATTTATTAATATTATTATTATTATTATTATTACCTTGGTTTCCTAGATGTCAGTATGAAGCGGAACGCTGACCACGTACCACTCAAAATGATACAACTAAATTAGTATGGTTAAATTACTTCCCTGTAGGGGGAGAGCGCCTAAATCTCTGTAAAGGGAAAACATAGGCTTACAATACAATTATTATTATTATTATTATTATTATTATTATTATTATTATTATTATTGCTGTTAGCCTCATGGTGTAGCAGTCAGAGCTTCTATCTACAGTTCATGGGGTTCCGGATTCGATTCCCGGTCAGACCACAGCATTTTAAAAGGAAATTATCCCTATAGTAGCCTAAGGTCTCTATTTAGATTAAGTTTAGGTTTAATGACTCTCCTGCACTTCATTATCATTCATCATCGCCTTCCAGTATTTTAGCGAGATATGAAAGGGCAGAAAAATTACCCTTTGATGTATATATTTCAAGTTCTATCGTCATAAAGTCAAAATTTCAATTCCCTTCCGAATAAAGGAAATTTTACCAAAAACAAAATCACTGTGAGAACCCGCAAACCTTGGATCCTGAAAACAGCATATAATAATTAAACAATCGGGACAGAAGACGAAATGCTTTACAGAATAAAGGGACTGAAATGGGTTGCCTGACATTAGGTACCAATATTATGATATACCTTAACATAAGAACATTCATACATACAGTACAAAATAAACTGTTTATTTCTCAAATATACTGTAAGTGTAGAATCTTAAAGGGTATGTTTTCAAATGAAAGGATTTCAATCATTAATAGTAAAAATTAAATATAAAACTCTCAGGTTTTTAATAAATTTTTCATCCTGTATATTTGATAAATTACATTTGCGGCCAGAAATGTTATATCTCTTGATCCACATCTGCTAGATATCTCATATTGTTTTCTATTCGTACACAGCAGAGAAGACAGAGAAACTATAAGACACAGTAGCGAGTCTCGTAAAAGGAAGAGAAAAATGAGAACTTGATTCCATGGGAACGCTTTGTCACTGAGGATCTCAACCAATATTCGTCCTGCCACTTCAACAACTTGCCAACTAATCAACTCTCTCTCTTTCTCTCTCTCTCTCTCTCTCTCTCTCTCTCTCTCTTCTCTCTCTCTCCCTCTCTCTCTCTCTCTCTTTCTCTCTCTCTCTCTCTCTCTCTCGTGCCGACAATCCTCCGCTCATTGTTTGCAGTTTTATATCAGTTACACATATTGTTAATTTAGTCAATACAGAACAATAAATAGTAGTAATAACAATAAATTATTTTGTGTCACATTGAAAGACTAAGAACTGGATTATCGAGTTGATCCCCTGAAAATGGAGACATATATCTTCCTTCACCTGTCTCCACATTCGCACGATTTAAATCCCTACGTCAACCAACCTACGATTTATTCGATGTATTTGAAATCAGCAACAAAAATTCCAATTTATTTGTTATATTACATGTATCGCGAAGTTCATGCAGATCACAATAATAATGTATGCTCTCTGGATTCTGAATATATAACTATATTACTACTTAAATATGTTCAGTAAATAATAAGGGATATAAAATATATTTTAACTCTATAAAATAATGATTAATTTAAAAATAAAGAAAATAAACTTTTTCATAAGTAATGCCACGAGTGATTTCCAAATTACCGATAAATTCACGACTCACAAAGTGAGGAGTGAATTTATCTAGAGAATTTGGAAATCAAGGGTGGCATTTGTTAGGACTATTTAACGAATAAAATTAAGCTGCTTACTCACAAATCATTATTTAACTATAGTTATTTTAAAATTATTTAATGTAAACGGCGATGTTTGAAAACAAATAAGAAACGATTGGTACGCTTCATTTGCTTCTTTTGTTCATCACTGCAACCAGATCATATTATTTATTGCCAAAGGATCGCAATGTTGTGAAATGCACCCTAGTGGAGAAATTTATAACCAATGTTATAGGTATTAATTAATTTCTGATGTCCTATGATGTAAATATGTCAATTATATTTGTCTGCAACGTCATTTCCTGGAAAATAATTCGTTTAAGAAAGTGCAAACTGTGGTTTATTTTTTTTTGTGGCATAATCAACTGTTACAAATGTTTTTATATTATCTCTCGCATGCACTTCATGTTGACATTCATGCACTATATATACAATCAGGTAGCGGTATTTCTTGGAGAGTCAGTCACTGCAAAATAATGTTATGACCTATTCAGAATGCTAAAAAGGAGGTGCTTTCTTTATTATAATAAACTTTAGTTGGTAAATTCTAGGCGAAACACGACTGTGATTGGTTGTAAATAAAAAATCATTGAAATGTGATTGGTCATTGACTCCCATTTGGGGCATGAGTTAAATAGTCAAGCTAAATTTATGATGACTCAATGTCACGTAATGTCATGATTTTTTTATACTTACAAACTATTATAGGTAAATATGTTCCATTATCTGTGTCCGGATTGCTTTAAATAAGAAGACGTATATAGAACATGTCCACCGGTGTGGTCTCGAGGTAGCGTGCTGCCTTGTCACCCAGCGGGCCCGGGGTTCGATTCCCGGTCGGGACAGACTCCTGGGTGAGGATTTTTCCGGATTTTTCTTCACCTGTAAGACAAATGTCAGGAAGCGTAGGACCCAATGGTCTTCGAAAATCATCCGGCCATCATCATCCTTATCATTATCATCATCCTTGACCGGTGTGGAAAGCAACGGGAAGCTACCACACCTATAATTCCCTAGTAAAGCTGCAAGCATAGCATGCAAATGCTATGATTGCAGTGAAAGACCTGCCCTCGGGCAGAATTACTGTGGATGGATGGATGAATATAGAACATACTCGTAATTATCGATTTGCGTGTTTTAATTATACTTCCAATACATAACAAAGGAGAAAAGAAAAGAACAGAGGATATTCACTATTTCTTGAGGAGTAATTTATTTTATTTTCAACATGTTAATTGGCTACGTTCATTGATTTTCTTTTATAACTTTTGTTATATGATGCCTTGTCCGGTCCGTAGTCTGTGCCATTAATTACCAGGAATCATTGTTGTTATTTTAACAGTTATTTGCTTGTTCAGAATCAAATGACATCTCTGGTATTACCACCTGGAATTGGCGGAATTTTAACTCATTTCTGAGGTTAGGGCACCTGAAAGTCGGAATTACATTATCCCATTGATGTGGTGGGAGGAAAGGAATAAATAATAAAGAAATAACTGCAGAGTCCTTAAATTTAACCTAAATTACAGACCAAGGAAATAATTCCTTTTGAGTAAAAATTAATGTGATCTGTTCGGGAATCGAATTCAGGAGTTAATGATTAGTGTTCAGATGCTCTGACCATAACACCGTGAGTCTGGTCACAATTCATAGATAAATGTTGCATAATGTTAAGTTTGTTTCTTGTACGAGTTTGTATTTTATAATTAATTAATATAATTATGTAAATTCATAGGTATATAGACCTATGTATCTTTTCATTTTTGTGTTGAAGATAAATCCTTACCACTTTGAGTAATCCAATTTTCATAAATTATTACTATTATTATTATTATTATTATTATTATTATTATTATTACTTACTCACTGGCACTAACGAACCCGTAGGTTCATGGCCGCGCGGACATTAGCCCTCCATACATCCCTATCCTGAGCTAATGATTTCTAATCATTCCCTGTATAATCTACTTCCCTCAAATCATAGTTAATGTTATTCTCCCACTTCATTCTTGGTCTACCAATTGGGCGTTTTCCCTCTGCCTTTCCTTCAAGAAGCTTCCATGCAAGTCTTTCATTCCCCATACGTGCAAAATGCCCTGCCCATCGCAGTCTACGAGACTTAACTGTTCTTATTATATCTGGCTTCCTATAAAGAACATGTAGTTCATTGTTATGTAGTCTTCACCATTATTATTATTATTATTACTATTATTATTATTATTATTATTATTATTATTATTATTATTACTATTATTATCATAACCAGAGAGAGCTGAACAGACAGTGATTGGAAAAGACTGCATAACAGTGAACTGCATGGTCTTTATAGGAAGCCAGATAGGCCTATAATGAGAACAGTTAAGTCTCGTAGACTGCAATGGGCAAGACATGTGGCACGAATGCAGAATGAAAGACGTGCATTGAAGCTTCTGTAGGAAAACCAGAAGGAAAACGCCTAGTTGGTAGACCAAGAATGAGGTGGCAGAATAGCATTAACTAAGATCTGAGGGAAGTAGATTATACACGGGATGATTGGAAAACATTAGCTCTGGATAGGGATGTATGGAGAGCTTATGTCCGTGCGGCCACGAACCTACGGGTTCGATAGTGCCAGTGAGTTAGTTAGTTACTTTTATTATTATTATTATTCCTTTCCAGGATTAGGCCGATGCGACCTGTTCCGGTCTCAAGTCCATCGTTTCCTTGGCCGTCCCAAAGATCTTTTTCCATGTGGTTTGCAGGCGTTCATCTTTTTGGGTAATCCTGTATTGTCCATTCTGTCTAAAAGTTCTTTCCATTGGTATTTGTGCTCGTCTAGCTTACAGAGTATTGAAATTTCTCCAGTTAATTTCTTATTGATTCATTGTGCAATCTATCCATGCGTGTACATCCTGTTACGGATCTTAAAAGTTTCATTTCAATACTTGAATGTGTGAGATATCTTTTTTTAGTACCCATGATTCAGATCCATATAAAGGAACAGGGACAGCCATATTATTATTATTATTATTAATATTATTATTATTATATTATTATTATATTATTATTATTATTATTATTATTATTATAACAGGTACACTAAAAAAATTTGAAAAATAAAGCCAGGAAAGAGTCTATAATGAAATTATACAAGACATTGGCAGTGCCTATTATTGCCTATGGATCCGAAACATGGACAGTGACAACACAACAATCTGCCAGGATACAAGCTGCTGAAATGAGATTCCTCAGACCAATAGCAGGATATCAAAGAACAGACAAAAAACATAACACAGAAATAAGACAACAACTAAAAATAGAGGAATTAAGCTCAACAGTAGAGAAATACAGAACACTTGGAAAGAACACTTGGCAAGGATGACTGAGTATAGAATACCAAAAGCAGCATACAACTATTCACCACGAAGAAGAAGAAGTTTGGGAAGACCAAGGAAAAGATAGAAAAGATAGAAAGTGCAGCAATTTGGAGCCGGAACAGGCTAGTAAATAAGCCTAAACCGTGAAGAAGATTATTATTATTATTATTATTATTATTATTATTATTATTATTATTATTATTATTATTACTAGTAGTAATAGCGGTAGAGTATGAATGCGAAACATGGACCCTAACTTTTAGGGAGGAAAGAAAATTAAGAGTATTTGAGAATAAAGTTCTTAGGACAATTTTTGGGTCAAAAAGAGATGAAAAGACAGGTGAATGGAGAAAGCTACATAATAGTGAGCTACATGATATATACAGGAAACCAGATATAAAAATAACAGTTAAGTCTCGTAGACTGCGATGGGCAAGGCAAGTGGCCGTATGGCGGATGAAAGTGTGCATGGAGTTTCTTGTAGGAAAACCAGAGGGAAAACGCCTAGTTGGTAGGCCAAGAATGAGGTGGGAGAATAGCATTAACTATTATCAGAGGGAAGTAGATTATACTGGGGATGATTGGAAAACATTGGCTCAGGATAGGGATGTATGGAGAGCTTATGTCAGTGAGGCCATGAACCTACGGGTTCGATAGTGCCAGTTAGTTAGTGTAATTATTATTATTATTATTATTATTATTATTATTATTATTATTATTATTATTATTATTACTAGTAGTAGCAGTAGATTAGTATGAATGCGAAACATGGACCCTAACTTTAAGGGAGGAAAGAAAATTAAGAGTATTTGAGAATATAGTTCTTAGGACAATTTTTGGGTCAAAAAGAGATGAAAAGACAGGTGAATGGAGAAAGCTACACAATAGTGAGCTACATGATATGTACAGGAAGCCATATATAGAAAGAACAGTTAAGTCTCGTAGACTGCGATGGGCAAGGCAAGTGGCACGTATGGGGGATGAAATAGGTGCATGGAGGTTTCTTGTAGCAAACCAGAGGGAAAACGCGCAGTTAGTAAATCAAGAACGGTTTGGGATAATCATATTATCCATGATTTGAGGGAAGTAGATAATACAGGGGATGATTGGAATATATTATCTCAGGATAGGGATATATGGGGAGCTTATGTCCGCGCGGCCTACGGGTTCGATAGAGCCACTGAGTGAGTTAGTTAGTAGCAGTCATGAATAATTTTATTAGATGTTCCTGTGGATGACTAGCCTCGTTTTAAAGTCTTCTTCTTCTTCTTCTTCTTCACGATTTAGGCTTATTTACTAGCCTGTTCCGGCTCCAAATTGCTGCTCTTTCCATCTTTTCTTTGGTCTTCCCAAACATCTTCTTCCTCGTGGCGAATAGCTATATGCTACTTTTGGTATTCTATTCTCAGTCATTCTTGCCAAGTGTTCTTTCCAGTTAGTTCTGTATTTTTCTATTGTTGTGTTTAATTCCTCTACTTCTAGCTGTTGTCTTATTTCTGTGTTATGTTTTTTGTCAGTTCTTTGATGTCCTGCCATTGGTCTGTGGAATCTCATTTCAGCAGCTTGTATTCTGGCTGATTGTCGTTTTAAAGTACAAAGTAAAAGTGCACATAATATTTTACTGCACTAGGTAGCATTCTGTTAAGAAATTACTTTGCCAGTTGTACCTAACGTCTTATGCACTGTGTTATTTTACAATGCTTCACTGTCAGTAATAATGGAGTTATATTTTAGATACTTGTATGTCACTATTTCTCCAAGTCTGCGAATTGAATACTGAATTTTTATTTGGTTATTTAATGGGGAAAAGTTTCTTTTTAACCGCGTATTTTATATAGAGAGACTGAATAAAGTGAATAAGAGAGTATAAAAAAGAGAAAAGTGACGTCTAAAATACCGGGTCGACAAAAGGGAAACTTAGGGGGTGGGGGAGTATATGATAGAAGGAGGGGGGTTGGACGGGGACCGAAAAATCGAGATATTAAAGTGTTGTGTTGGAGTAGAATCTTTAACAGAAACTTCCGGTTACCAAACCGAAAACCATACATTTCTTTTCATTTCTCTTTTTCTTCCTCCTCAACCCCCTCAGAAAAATGTCATCTACACGCTCTCACAGTTTTGTCAATATTCAAAAATATTGCTTTCCTTTTACTAAAACTAGTATTTTCTACTTTGTCGGAGACCGAGTTCTTGGCAAGCAAAGGGAGAAAGGTGTCTAGTAGAGGAAAAGTCATTCGTTTTCCTGGAAATGGAGCTTCTCTAAGGAAACAGGTATACACTGAGAAATGAATTAATTTTTCACTTGCCCTTTAAAATACATAGCGATTCTGTATTCACACTTTTCTTACAAGATTCACTTAAGGAGAACATAATCTAATAAATAGATTTATTGTTGAGTAGAGCTTCCTCAAAAAAGTACGAGTGGTTTATGTAACAATTGCTTCATGATCTGGCATAACTTAGATTTTAATTTCATTTGTCAACATATATCTGTTACAAAATATTGAACTTAAAGAATTAGTCGCATCCGTGCTAACTTGATAATAACGACATATGTTAAAAAATAACACTTGTTTGGATAATAAACTGATAATTTGAGAAGGTACGTAATATCGCAATGAATTCCGTTTGTTTTGTGTCACCGTCTCCCATCCGGTTCCAAAGATCATATGATCAAATCCGCCTTGGGTGTATGGCCGTGATTATGATTGTGGCTTCCATCGGAAGGGAACATAGGTACCCGAAAACATCATCATCATCAACATTCACAGATTAAACCCATGTGACTATTTCCGGTCTCATATAGATTCTCATTCAAAAAGTTGACTCCATCTCTATGTTCGCTACCAACATTCCTGTCTCCTTTTTTCGTGTGTAATTAAGTACAATTTTTGGTATGTGTTCATCTTTCATTCTTTGGACATGTTCTTTCCAGTTTTGTCTACATTATTTTATTTTATCTAAAAGTTATCAAATATTTAGCTTATTTCCAATATCTTCACTTCTTCTTTTATCTAAAAGTTTACAGCCTGCTATACGTCTCAGAAATTTCATTTCAGCTGCTTCTATGATATTTTCTTCTCTTTTAGTTAAAACCCAAAACTCACTATCATACAATAGTAAGGTGACTGCTACTGTTTTATAAAATTTTAGTTTAGTTTCCTTTCTTCTATTTATGAATATTCTCTTAATTGGGCCACGCCCGGAATGGATTCGATTCTAATAACCTTTTGAAATATAATTTTTCGCCTTTTTCCTCAAGCGTTTCAGGGATTAAATTTGGACTTACAATACAAATGTATTTCGTATACTTACTTTATATAAAAAAAGCTGAAACCTGAAATAAGTGGCTTTGAACAAAACGATCTTGTCTTTTCACGATGTTTTTAATCTCAACGCTATGATACATGTAAGAATGATACAAAGTTTCTTCTAACACACGTTCATTTTAACACAAATGTAATGGAAAAAGTCTTGCATTGCGACACTTCAGGTATCATTATAACAAGAGGGGGATTAAATTCGACCTTTAAAAAATTAGAATATTCAGTATAAATATTCCTTTGGGTGAGTGAGTATGTTTATAAAATATATAGTGGACCCCTCGACTTGCATTGCACTTATAAAGTTTTATTTTTCGTAACTTATACTTACCTAGCAGTTAAATGAAACCATAATTGCCAGTAATGTCCCAGTACATAACATGAAGGTAATTGCCAGTAATGTCCCAGTACATAACATGAAGGTAATTATTTCATGAACTGGAAGTAATACATTTGTTGCAATATTGGTATAGAGGGCTTCCATTTTTGGGTGGGGGGGATTCGAAGGACAGTGTTCCACCAAATATTTCGCGTGGATTTTTAAGTCAATTTCCTTATAATTCATTACAAAAATAATGCCGGAATCTTCTGCAACATAGTTTTTGTCAAAATGTCTTTAAAAACTCTTCTTCTCTCTCACATACAGTACTTTCTTTATGGAAGGTCATATAAAGGGGACTCTCCCAAATATTTTTCCCCAACTAAAGCGGTTTATATTGGTCATAATACACTCTTCAGCTAACAAAGTAAAATTATTTCACTTTCAAATATTACAAAAGTACAAATTCAGTTAACCATGCTGCAGTGTTTTCATAAAAGCTTTGTTATACATTCTTTAGTGTGTCATATTAAGAACAAGATATAAATAAGAAAATGCAGAAATTTCGACATATTTGTGGAACAACCAGTCAAACACTGAGGAACAAAGTAAGAAAGGATGCGCAGCTATGATTTTACTCAACGATGGCACTACCAGTGGCGATGTATGCAAGTGAGGCCTGGGTCCTGAAGGAAAAAGAAAAAATAAAATTCAGGCAGCGGAAATGAGAGTCCTACAGGCTGTGAAAGGTTATTACACGAGAAGAATATATTAGAAATGAGAATATTAGAGAAGAACTAAATGTACAACCACATCTTCAACAAATAGAAGAACAAGGAACAATTGGATAGAACATCTGCAAAGAATGATAGAGGATAGGATACCAAAGATGTTACTGATGTATAATCCTGGAGGACGCAAATCGATGGGAAGACCAAGAAAGCGCTGGGCTGGTCAGATGTGAGATCGGAACAGGCAAAGACCTAATCCGTGAATTAGATGATGATAATGTTCTATTATAATTTCTAAATTATGCGAAACGTAGCTTATGCCTATTACTGCCGATATCTAATATATGTATACGTATATATGTAAAACGAAAATATAGCCTACTAGATTCAACTAATAGTATAAATGTTGGCTAATTAGGAAGGTCAAAACATTTATCGTCATATTTTTCTTTGAAAATACTGTTGTTGAATTGCAAAATGAGGACGTTTGAATGAAGGATTTAAATTAATCAATACGAGATGTCAGAAACATTAACAAATGTGATTTTAATACATTTGATCTTGCAATTTAACATTTACTTATTTTACATTAAAAAAATATTTCAACAAAATAATATTATATTACAATGCGAGGTTGGGAAGTGGTTTTTACAGAATCGAGGAAATTGTTAATTTCCGAGATTCTGTAAAACACTTCACAAACGTGCGTTGTACATTATTTTTTGCACCATGGTGTTTTCAAAATAATAATAATAATAACAGTAAATAACATCTTTGTTGGAAATATTTCCGTTCATTATAAACAATTCACTAACGTTAACAGTGTGGGCAACGTTTTTGAAACAACAGGAGGCCATGAGACCAATTTAGTAATAAAATGATGGCAAGTACGTATTTATTGTTTTAAATAAAGTTCAGTTGTTTAAAATGCAGTGATTTGTTTCGTACAATGTACATTAATGCTACCTTTTGGATATTTTTTGTATTTACATTATATGTAGTATACATAAAGGGCAGGTAATATTAGAGTATAGTTATTTTATTACAGTAGAGTTATTTAGGTTGGCAACCCCGAATTGTAGGAAGTTGAACTTTCAATCATGGTCGCCATTGCTGTAAGTACGGCAAAGCGCACTATCGCACAAAAAAAGTATTGATGCATAACACTATGATTTTTAATTTCATCTCTGCATTGAATTTCTAGTTCTACATAATTACATAACGCAAATTACCTTCATATCAATTCTACAAGCTAACTAAACTAAATTAAGTCACTAACGATTTCGAACCCGGGATTTGTGGCCGCGAACACGTATTTGTCCTTATACTCCTATCCTGAGCTGGCATCTTTCAATTATACCACTATAACTCACAATCTCAAAAAATGATTAATATTGTTCTTGGCCTATCTATTGGTAGCTCTCCTTCTGATTTTTCTAGAAGAATTTTCCGAGCATCTCTTTCATTTTTCATTCGTGCCACATGCCTGCTCATGAAAATCTACGAATCTTAAGAATCTTAAATCTTCTAATTAATCATATCCAGTTTCCCACAAAAAAAATATATGTTAAGTTACGCAGTTTTCCTCATTATCATGTCTGTTCTCTCTTTGATTCCAGCATTTCCATAAGCATTTTATTCTAATCACTTGTGATGTTTTTTTTTTCCTCATGTATTGTAAGTAACTATGTTTTGCACTAATGTTATAATAAATAATAGTTTAAACAAACTAGAACAACACGCTTTATTAGAAAACCGAACTAAAAATGAGAAATATTTTTTTTCCAAAACGCTTGGGATAAAATTAAAGTGGTCAACCCAAAAAAAAATTATCTCCAACACATCTAAAATAAAACTAGATTTATCTACAAAAAAAATAATTTTAATAAAAAGCGTGGGGTGCTCGATATCAATTAAAACTTATATTTGATAATAAACAGATATTGGTAAAAGTAAAGTCTCTAAGAAGAAAACGTATAAACCATAAAAAGCACCCCACCCTTTTGATGGTAAAATTATTTTTTTTGTAGATAACTCTAGTTTTATTGTAGATGTGTTGGAGATGAATTTTTTGTTGACCACTTTAATTTCATTCCAAGCGTATTGGAAATTAAAATTATTTTTCATTTTTTGTTCGGGTTTTGTAATAAAGCCTGTTGTTTTAGTTTTTTTAAACTATTATTTATTTTTTAGTTTGGTTTTCTAATAAAGCGTGTTGTTTTAGTTTTTTAAAACTATTATTTACTTTTTAATTTTTAGTTTAATCGATTGTCATAAACCGGAATCGGTTTTTTTTTTTTTTTTTTTTTTTTTTTTTTTTTTTTTTTTTTTTTTTTTTTTTTTTTTTTTTTGTTCTAAGATGGCGGACGAGACGGAACGGCAGCTAGAGAATGCTCTAAAAAGTGTGGAAAATATCACGGAAATAGGAGGTTACCTGAAGAAGGAAACGAAGGAAGAACTACAAAATGCGGGTAAGAACCATACGTAGTTATATTAAATCAATGAAATGTAAACTAGATACTAAGATGAACGAAAATGAGAATAACCAAAACAAAGAGGTTACACATGGCAAATTGATAGAGGCACGGGAACCAGACAGCTGCCCAGCGGGACAAGTAGCGCCATCTCTTGTCCATCTACAAGAAGTAACAAATAGTGTCTGCCACAGCACTACATCTGACGGAGAAGAAGAGAAGCACCAAGACACAACACAAACACGCACCGACCAGTACAAAGAAACAAGCTCACGACAATAAACACAAAGACAGGGGAGCCAACCAGACAGCAATAAACACTGAGATAATAAACGACAAACTAGAAAACATAATAGACTTTTTAGAAAAACAAGCTGGACAAAAAGATTGAACAGAAAATTAACCAAAGACTAATAAGCAAGACACCAATGAAACTAAACTACAATGAAAAGAGGACAAATAACATGAGAGATGAAGAAAACACCAACGCTTTTCGAAGAAAAGAACAGAAATTATCAGAAAGAAACAGAAAGGGAAATAAGATACACAGAAGACAGCAGACCGTTTATAACCGGGCAAGGGCACAGGAAAGAAGACGACGAACTGCAAGCAGCGGAAAAGATGGCCTGGATGTACATAGGAGGACTCAAACGCAACACCACCAAAAGCAACATAAGAAAATTCCTGGAAAAAAAACGGCATTAAGGGTAATATAGAATGTGAAGAACTTCACACCCTAGGAGACAGAAAAGCTTTCAAGATCGGTTTCCCTTACATCTACCTGGAAGACGCACAGAACGCGGATTTCTGGCCACAAGGAATTAAGGTCAGAAGATTTCGATTTCGGAGATACTCATGGAGAAGGGAAGAAGACGACGGGGTGGAACTACAATAACTTAAACAAGAACGTGGCAAAGAAAAATGAACCCCAGCAGAATAAGGAAATAAATATACTACTATGGAACATAGAGGGAATAAGAAATGCACTACCCTACATACCAAAGAAGACAATAGACAATACGGACGTCATGATACTCACAGAGACCTTCCTTACCGAAGACATAGAATTACAAGGTTACTACGCCATACATGCACTAGCAACCCCGACGGAGGGAAGACCAGCAGGTGGAGTCACATGTTTCATAAAAGGGAGAACAGGAGATATTGAAGGAATTACCAAGGAGGAAAACATGATCATAGTACAAACCTCCACAGTAACAATAATAGGAATATACATACAACCAAGTGCTCCCATCGAAAACATAATAGATAAAATATCAACAGCCATCGAACAAACAAAAGCAGATAAAAATGTAATACTCGCCGGAGACTTTAACTGCAGGCTCGATAAGGAAACTGCCAAAACACACATTCTGCTAGAGACTCTAGAAGAGGAAGGGTTCAAAATAGCGAATACAAAGGATACCCCAACTTATTTCGCACAGAACGGCCACAGCACGATCGATCTAGTATTCTTTAAAGGAGAAAATCTAAAACTAATCAAACAAAACGGGCTATGGAACTCCGCAGCGGCACCCATACGGAAACACATCCCGATAATGACAAGTTTCCATATGAAAATACCACAAACGAGGAAAGAAGCGAATGGACCAAATATATACACCAGGCAAATACAACAGGAAGTAATAAAACTCAACGAAGAAAACATCGAGAAAGCAAGGGATCTAATAGAAGAAGGCAAACTCGAAGAAGCCCTAGAAATCTCCACCCAAGTGATGAAGAAAGCTATAAAAGTAAGAAAAAGAAGATATGCACAAATATGGTTCGACCAAGAATGCTACAAGGAAAGGAAAGAAACATTGCATGCACTACACATAGCAAAAACCTACAAACGACAGGAAGACCTAACCAAGTACGCAGAAAAGAGAAGGAACTACAAAGGAATACTAAAAAGGAAAAGAGAAGAATATACAGAAAGACAAGGAAGAAAGCTAGCGGAGGACGCAAAATCAAATCCGTTTATAGCATTGAAAAAGAGAATCTCACCCACAACAGGAGAAATTCACATACAAAAATGGGAAAGCCACTTCTCAGACCTACTGAATAAGCAGGACATGGACCGAGCATATGACTTGGACAAAACGAAACTCACACAGATCCAAGAACCGATAACATCACAAGAACTCAGAAAGGCAATAAATGGAGGGAATAACAAAAAATCTGCAGGCCCAGACAACATCTACATGGAACACCTCAAAGAATCGCTCGACAACTTAGAGGAACTATGGAAAGACTTGATGAACAAATGCATACAGAAAGGAGAAATTCCGGAGAGATGGAACACAGCGACCCTAAAGATACTATATAAAGGAAAAGGGGACAGAGCATCACCTGATTCATTCAGAGGAGTAGCGCTAGAAAACGCCTCCTTTAAAGTGTTCACAAAGATCCTCAATGAAAGACTCCTAGAAGCGACCAAGGGACACATCCCGGAAAACCAATTTGGATTTACGAAAGGCAGAAGCACTGTACAAGCAGTGAAATATCTAATGGACCAAATAGAAGACGCCCTAAGACATACAAGAGGGAAGTACCATGCAGTATTCGTCGATTTCAAGAAGGCTTTTGACTCAATAAACAGACAAAAGCTCATTGAGAAACTGAAACAGATGATCGGAAAGGAAGACCCACTAGTGAGAATAATCGAAGCCTGCCTACAGCGAAACATAGTCCAAGTAAACAACAATGTTGAAATTTCGGAAGATATAGTACAGACGAACGGAGTTCTGCAAGGAGATCCCATGAGCCCCACACTGTTTAACATCTATACAGCAGACGTGAACACCATAATCGAGGAAAACTCAAAAGCAAAACTAATCTTATATGCAGACGATATGGTGATAGGAGCTACAGAAAAGGAGGACATACAAAAAGCAATAAAAAGATTAGAGATCTGGGCACAGGAGAACAACGTGCAGATAAATGAAGAGAAAACAGTCCAGATGACATTTAGAAAAGGGGGAAAATCAACATCAAAAGACAACATAACACTACTCAATCAACCACTACAAAAAGTGGGAAAATACAAATATTTAGGATTCACTCTACAGACAACAGCAACGTCCTTCGGAATACACATCCAAGAAAGAGCAGCGGCAGCCATCCGAACATCATACAATATCCCGAATCTGGCCAACTTATCGACAGGTACAGCAATGCAGTTATTCAAAACGACAGTGGCACCAGTTATTACATATGGAATAGAGATAATTTGGGAAAAACTTAAGATCGGAGATCTGATAAGAATCGAAAAAGTGAAAGCAATGTTCATGAAACGGATCCTGAGAATAGGAAAAACAGCGCCATCTCGTTTTGCTTATGAACTCATGAGAGAGACCTACTTCATAGAGGACATAAGAACCCAATTCTATCTACAATCCACAGAACCATACCAGAAATTCATAAGCATCAGAAATAGGAAGAAGAAGGAAATAGACATAGATTTCTACACCACAACTGCCATGCTGGACGACAGATGGACCAGAGAGTGCAACCCCCAGAGACACGTCACAACACGACTCGCAGTACACGGATTTCACAACAAGATATGTACAAACAAGAAATTCCACGAGCCGACCGAAGAATGCAAGTGTGTGTTGTGTGGACAGAGATGCGGCAAATACCACATCATAACATGTGCGAAAAGGACAAAACCCATTACAGACTACAGCAAAGACTAAACCACCACTAATGCTCAACCTGAGTGCACATTTATTATTATTATTATTTATTATTATTATTATAAACCGGAATCGCATGAAAATTTAATAGCATACGATATTTTTAGTTACTAGGCACGAATATAATTATATATTTTTAAAATTATTATTATCCAACATTATTATAATATTTTCGAATATTTTAATATAGATAAATAGTTACAGTTAATCGTATCCTTCTAATTTTTTGGATAAATTACAATGTGGTACATTTACAAAATTATCATTAATATTTTACAGAATAAAATAAAAATGTAAATATCTTTAAACTCGATACTATTGTAGTATGAGCTAAAAGTAATACTCTTAAAAAAATCCTCCGGGCCGAATTTGATCCAGCGACCCATGGATTACTGAAATGATATATCACTACAGTCCACCGCTCTACCAACTGAGCTACCAGAGGATATAATATTAATTTCTTACAACGATGGACTAAAATGTCGATAAGTCCGCAACCTATTATACCGGACTTTATTTTTTTGATGTCCTGATAATCCTGGCCAGGATCTTAGAAAACGTTTTGAAATTATTGTATTGTCATTTATCCTTTACAAGTATACAAAGTTTCAAGTCGATCCAATGTTTTAAGTGGATGAAAATCGTGTTGAAAGATTCCGTTACAGATACAGGTCAAGCTAATATAAAGTGTGTAAAAATGAAAGATTTAACTTCAATATATCAAACATAATGGATTGATTTATATTACGTATTACTTTCGCTAAATATAAATTAAATTAATTTAACTACATTCAAGATGATCGACCTATGTCGCCCAGGGGTTAAATCCCTTTCCTATAACCCTAATGGTCGCGGATTTATACATTGCCGAGATTTTTAGGATAGCAAAATCCAAGGAACACGTTCTCCGAGAGGGACTTTAGGCGGTGGCATTGGTCCGGAGTCCGAAGGTTATCGAACTCGTAAAAGGCTAAATTAGAACTTCTGAAGAAAATTTAATAAGTATTTCCCATCCAAATACAGTAATGTCTTAGTTGCCTAATAAGTCTCTCTTTGTCACTCTCTGACATCTGAAGGGATATAATCGTATCTATATTAGCTTGGTGGGGATGTACCGGGCACAGATGCACATTCAAGACAAATAAATTGCTCTTGCAAAAAAATATCTTAGTTTGCATGTTCATATATTCTCGTGGTTATATATTTTATTTCCTTTTTTACCATATTTAGATTTTTTCCATGCATTTTAAACATATTTTTTTGCGCGATAGTGCGTTTTGTCGTACTTACAGCAATGGCGACCATGATTCAAAGTTCAACTTCCTACATTTCGGGGTTGGCAACCTAAATAACTATACTGTAATATTACATACTACAAAACGCGTGTGGGAAGTAAAACCACTGCCCTCTATGTAGGCCTACGCTACATACAATGTATATACAAAAAAATATTTCAAAGGTAGTGTTAATATACATTATATGAAACAAATCACTCCATATTAAATGAACTGAACTTAACTTGAAACAATATAAAACAATAAATACGTATTTGCCGCCATTTTATCACTAATGGATCTCACGGCCTCTTGTAGTTTAATCTAATAAGCATTGCCCCACACTCTTAACGTTAGTCAATTGTTTATAATGAACGCAAATATTTCCAACAAAGATGTTATTATTTTCCTATTATTTATTATTTTTAAAACACCATCGCGCAATAAAGAATGTAAAACGCCCGTTTGTGAAGTGTTTTACAGAATCTCGGAAACAAAAAAAAACACTCTATCGCTCGGTTTTTAAACATTTTCCTCGCTTCTGTAAAACCACATCCCAACCTCGCATCATAATATATTACGCATATGGTGGTTTATATAATTATTTTATTACCAAACGTTCATTTATACTCATATAATATTATCATTAAGAATCGGAACATTTTTTAACAGACTGTATATTAAAGAAGATGTTGAATTGATTTTTGAGAAGAGAATTGAAATTTTCTCCTGAATTCGGTATAAAACCCGATGTTTTATTGATTTCGCATACAGGGGAATAGAGAAAAAAGTGACATCTACGACTGTAACTGCCATAAACGTAAAACATTTCAGGGGTCATCAATCTCCTTTATGGACCTTCCTTCTTTTTTATTGTGTTTCCCCTCCTTCTCATTGGTGCATGAGTCAGATTATTCCAAGTCCTTGCCAGTAGAATCTAAGTTATGACTTCAACTTCTTGAACGGAAGGAAATGCCACACTCCACTTCAACAGTGTTCTTCTCTCTCTAACGAAGAAACATTTCAAAACACCTCCCCATTTCTTCCTAGTTCAAAGTTTCACACCAACGCGTACATTTAGTATCGAAAAAATCTCCAAAATATTTGACATTTAATCGTGAATTGCAAGCTTCCGTGTACAGTGCATTACTGTCAGTTTATTAAAATAAATTAAAATGCACATATGAAAACAAATGTAGAAAAAACAAAATAAATGAAATTGAAAAGTAGGAAAACAGATCTTCTTCTTCTTCTTCTTCTAATTATTATTATTATTATTATTATTATTATTATTATTATTATTATTATTATTATTATTATTATTATTATTATTATTATTCATAAATAGTAGGATTTTCATCCTATTTATTTCCAAAATCACTCCTCGGAAGAAGACATATTGGATGTGCATCTACTGTCTATTCATCTCTTGGCTGGTCTTCCTCTTGTTCTTCTCCCGTTAATTGGTCTATCGTCTCTAGCTCTTTTTGTAAGTCGGTTGTCTTCCATTCTTTCAATATGACCTTTCCAATATTTTCGTCTAACTATAATAAGACGAACGGGCGGATGGGGTTCGTTAGTCCTGCAAGACAACCCATAAGGAGAGAGAACTCCGAAATAAAACGGAGCAGGCTGAGCTCTGGAGCTGGGTGAAGGCAATCAGCCCAGTGATGAAACCCCGAATAAAAGAAATACCGCCATAAAAACGGGCTAGCAAGCCTCTTCAAGGTGTATCTTATACATTGCTCGCAGTCCCAAGGATCAAGCCTCGGATCAAAGATGGAAAACAGATCATTTTTAATAAATGATAAACACGTCGATACTGTTGAGGATTTATCTATCTAGGAAATGCCCTTGAGAATGTCAAAAATAGATTTAAGAAAGCATACTGTGCATTTGTGCAGTTATATCCAGTAGGAAATCAAGGTTTATCTCTAGACATAAAACATTGAAAAAAATAGTAGCGTTAAATCTATGTTATTACATGCTTGTGAAGCCTGGAAAACTAGTAAAATCATACAAAATAAATTGCAGGTGTTTATAAATACCCGTAGATGCCAAAAGAAAGTAGTAAGAATAAAATGGCCAGAAATAAAATAAATAATTATGCGAGAAAATAACCAGAAAAAAGTTAGATATAAAAAAGTGAAAATGGAACTGGAGAGAAGATATACCCTATTTAGAAAAGACCAGATGCGATTGTAAGAATTGCATTGGATTAGAACCACCAAGGACACAGGGGAAGAGGCAGACAGAAACATATATGGAAGTGAACCGTACTTGAAGATATTGCAAAGGAAGGCAAAACCTGGATGGGAGTGAAGAATGTGGCTCATAATAGGATACGTTGGCGATATTTTGTGGGTACTTTATGCTCCTGATAGAAGATAAAGCAAATGATGATAATTTAATTAAATGGCAAGAATATTTGTATTAGTAACAATATAGGTGACTGAATTCAAATACCTGAGAACAATAATCACAAATAGGAATGAGATGCGCAGAGAAATTAAACATAGGCTCAATTCTCTAAATGCGTGCTATTATGCATTACATGGACTCTTGACGTCCCAACTCCTTTCAAAAAACGTTCAACTGAAAATATATAAACTATTATTCCACCAGTTTTATTATATGGATGCGAAACATGGACTCTTACTTTAAGGGAGGAAAGAAGGTTACAAGTATTTGAGAATAAAGTACTTAGGAACATTTTTGGACCAAAGAGAGATGAACAGACAGGTGAATGGAGAAGACTACATAACAGTGAAATACGTGGTATTTATAGGAAGCCAGATATAATAAGAACAGTTAAGTCTCGTAGACTTCGATGGACAGGACATGTGGCACGCATGGGGAATAAAAGACGTGCATGGAAACTTCTAATAGGAAAACCAGAGGGAAAACGCCCAGTTGGTAGACCAAGAATGAGGTGGGAAAATAATATTAACTACGATTTGGGGTAAGTAGATTATACAGGGGATGATTAGAAAGCATTATCTCAGGTATGGATGTATGGAGAACTTATGTCCGCACGGCCATGAACCTACGGGTTCGATAGTGCCAGTGAGTTAGTTAGTTAGTTATAGGTTTTTTTCATGTAAGGATTGATGTGACTTGAAGTATGGAAAAAAGCGAGAATTTATAACTAAAACTCTTAATTATGAAAAAGTTAAAAACAACTAGGTCCATAATTGAACAATTGCGTTCTTGATCTTTTGCAGGCCCACATTTCAGAACACGCTTTCAATTCATTTGCGCAATCCAATTGTTGTGACTACATTGAATACTATTTACGAAATAACGCACTAACTCAGTGGCACTATAGAACCCGTAGGTTCATGGCCGCGAAGACATAAGCTCTCCAAGCATCCCTATCCTGAGCTAATGTTCTACAATCATTCCCTGCATAATCTACATCCCTCAAATCATGGTTAATATTATTGTCCCACCTCATTCTTGGTCTACCAACTGGTTTTCCTACAAGAAGCTTCAATGCACATCTTTCATTTCCTATTCGTGTCACATATCCTGCCCATCGCAGTCTACGAGACTTAACCGATCCTATTATATCTGGCTTCTTATGAAGACCATGTAGGTCAGAAGACCTGTTACGAAGTCTTCTCCATGTTGATCTGTCTTTAGTCCAAAAATTTTCCTAAGAACTTTATTCTCAAATACTAGTAATCTCCTTCCCTCCCTTAAAGTAAGAGTCCATGTTTTGCATCCGTATAATATAACTGGTAGAATAATAGTTTTATATATTTTCATTTTAACACGTTTTGAAAGGAGTTGGGACAACCAGTGTCGCTGTAATGCATAATAAGCATTACAAAACAAGTGTGTCTAGTTAAATCTTATTTTGATGATATTAAATGTTGGGCCAGTAAACTGGTGTTCTTCTCTTGCACACAGTTACGTACTGTTACGAGAAAAGAAAATTACTTGAAAATTAATTACTACACATTAATTTTAATTTATGAAGCAGACTAATCTTCTTGAAATACTTAAATATTTTATGATAACACTCTATATAACTATAGGTATAAAATAAAACAAGTTAAAATATACCTTTTTAGGTAAAATCCGTCGTCCTCAACTTATAAAATATGTAATCTTTATGCCTGTAGGCCTTTCAGAACATCCGTTCCATTTTCAGCAGCATCAACCATCATACTGGATGTTGTAGCGAAGAGTGACCTGCTGAAGATGGAACGGATGTTCTGAAAGGCCTACAGGCATAAATATTACATATTCTATAAGTTGAGGACGACGGATGTTACCTAAAAATGTATATTTTAACTTATTTTATTTTATGACACTCCACCTCAACGGTTTTAAAAATGATTTTTATTAGTATTGACCATAGGTATATAAACAGCATATGAACAATAATAAAATTACGGTACTTACCTTTACTTCGCACTTCCCATTTTGTTTTCGTTCTTCAAACAATAACATTACTAAGTCCGAGCTAACTTCCAGTTGTATTGTAAACAAACTTGCATAAGATATTGCTTCGACAACTCCATCTATTCGGGAAACTGTGGTACTACTTTTAACCGCCATATGACTGATTTGTGTACGGAACTGAACATTGTTCTTAGGCAATATCGTAAAATACGGGAAATAAGGCTCAATTCAAGATAAGATAGGTGCCTCCGCGGTGCAAGCGGTTAGACGCTCACCTCTCGCCGCTGGGATCCCCAGATCGAGTCTCGGTCATTCCTTATGGATTTCGTGGTGGACGAAACGGAGCTTGGGCAGGTTCTCACGTTTTCCTCTGCCACAATTTTATTCCACCATATCTCCATATCCATCTCATCCAATGAAAACATTAACTGCATAACAACAGTATAGAGCATTCCATTAATAATCATCTAGGAAGCTATATATTTTATTTTATATAATTTTAATTTAATTATATTCTATGTTTTTGTTAGTATTAACTAGTATTAGATCACATCATCATTGTATTTTGTTTAGTCTGTATTTTAATAATATCTTAAAATTGTAATATGTACGTAATTTTTGTATAATTTTACTATTCGCTTGTTGAGTGGAAGAGAAGGCCTTATGGCCTTAACTGTGCCAGCCTAAATAAAGCATTATTATTGTTATTATTTCGTTGCATTTCATTCATCTGCCTCTGTGTTGGTGCGTCAGGCGTTGTCGACCGCACCCTTATCATTCGCAGACACTAGGCCTATATATATATATATATATAAAAGAGGCTTCATCTATGTCATCCCTCGACCCGACCCTGACTTGGACACGAGTTGAGGATGTATATATATATATCTTCTCTTGAAAGCCCATGTTTCCCGTAACAGAGATTTAGGCGCTCTCCCCCTACAGGGAAGAATTTGAACCACACTAATTTTGTTACACTTGTTTTCGTATAGATGTAATTTTGAGTGGTCCGTGGTCAGCGTTCCGCCTCATACTGACATCTAGGGAACCAAGGTAGTACTAGGACGGGAGAATTCGGTAAATTTTGCTTAGAGGCCTTTTCATTCAGGCTTAAGGATTTTTTACGAGCCTGAAAATCTTCAGAATCGGGACCCACGGCTTAAAGTCCGTCCCGGAGGACTTGCTCCTTGGATTTTTCCGTCCTAAAAAATCCATCGACCCCGGCCGGGTTTGAACCCGCGACCCTCGGGGCCAGAGGCAAGGAGCATAACCACTAGTCCACCGCGGCCTATATAATATATATATATATATATATACATACATACATACACACACTAGATTAGATGTTAACAATAATAAGGAACTTCCCCACCATTTCTTATATATTTATGACAAAAAGTATATATAGGCCTATATATATACATGTCTACCTAATCAAACGTTTACACTTTTTTCATGATGTCGATAGATACCCTTTATTTACTGGTACAATATATTTACGAGCAGAATTAATGTTCTTTGCTGACTCACTTGTAAATGCTGCCGTTATTTTCTCCACATCCTCAATAGTCAATGTGAGACATTTTTTTACTAAACTGCTTAAGAATATTCAAAATAATTTGTTTCTCTCCACTTTTAAAATACTCTCCTTCACAGAAGCGGCGATTTTTATACAACTGAAAATCCAACGCTTGTTGCTTTGTCCATGCATAAGAATACGACACTACTTATTTGATGTATTGAAATTGTAATTATATAGGCCTAGTTAAGATTCTCCTATATAAGTTATACCTAGACATGTGCTAGATACTTGTAATATATATGTTTTATTTCCTTTATTTTGAATGTTAGAGACCGAACTACATTTTATTACACGCTTAAACGTAAAATCGTTTTTCTACCAATGGAAATGCTGTCATACATATGCTTTGTTTGCATTCCAACTGGAACTAAGCTACGGATTATACGTGAATTGCAATAAAAATATAATACAAATGGGAGTCATTTCTTATTAGCATTGAGATGTTTCAAAATTTAATTTCAATAAATGTATTATATCACGCAGAAAGAAACATTAAACAATATTTTTTTTTATTATTGATTTCGTACATCTCATTGATGGATAAATCATATTTGAAGAGAAAAATTATACGCTCAGACCGGGACTTGAACCCGGGACCCTTGGTTCTCTAGACCAAGTGCTCTACCAACTGAGCTACCTGAGCAAGTACCGATCTAAACGCAAATCTTTCTCTATATACATTGTAATTCCCATCCACCAAATGCACAGCATTTGGTGGATGGGAATTACAATGTATATAGAGAAAGATTTGCGTTTAGATCGGTACTTGCTCAGGTAGCTCAGTTGGTAGAGCACTTGGTCTAGAGAACCAAGGGTCCCGGGTTCAAGTCCCGGTCTGAGCGTATAATTTTTCTCTTCAAATTAAACAATATGTTGTTTCTAATCATGACAAGATCTCGAATTAGGAACAGAAAATAATGTTTAGGCGCTTTAAATAGTTGACAAAATCATTTTAAAATTTTAACTTTTTAATCAATCTGAAAAAATAATAATAACAAGAATTAATCGTTATCTCAGGCAAAAAATAATTTATTCAAGTCGACGTTTCAATCTCCTTGTGTGAGATGATTTTCAATATATTTGACATGGTTGTTTATAATAAATAGTTACCATCACCAAGACAAATTTTTGCAAATTATAAATTTAAATTTGTAAGTAATACAAAAATGTCTTGGTGATGGTAAAGTTTTAAGAATTATAAAACAGTACCTGATGTCTCCTGTATGTAGGATCTATTGTGTTAGACAATGTATCGTTCCTACATAGAGCAAACAATACATCGAAAATCAACGTTCTGGAAGAACTAGAAACCATCAAGGAAACGACAAATAAACACCTGCTGAATGAAAACGCAATATTAACCCTCTGTACAAAATAAGCACCAAAATGAAAGCGGAAGATGATACTTGAGTTATCCTATAAAACAACACTGCAAATTATTGAGGACGACTGAGATATCAGCTAGCCTACTGTTTTACAATTCTTAAAACTTCAACACTGTGACTTCAACGGAGTTTCGTAATGTATTTTAAAAGTCTTGATTGGTGATGGTACGTATGTATTATAATATACAACTATGTCAAATGTCTTGAAATGATGTCACACAAGAATTGAAACGTCGACTGGAATAAATTATTTTTTGCCTGAGATAACGATTAATTCTTTATGTTATTAACTACTCTTAGGGAATAGTATTTATAAAAATATATTAAATAATAATCTGAAAAAAATTGTAATAAAAAATAATTTTCACACTTGGGAATTTTATTCATAAAGCTACACCAAGATTTTAGTACAAATTTTCTGAAAGTTTTCCTATGTGATGTATTCAGTGTAGCCATCCAAGTGCAAACGTTCTCCTTAGTTGTATTAACTACTACATGCGGATGTCAAGCCTGAGTACATTATTTTCCATATTATATTCGCGATTAGCTGATATGGCACAGAAAATATCCCATAACAAGACTTCTTAGTGAAGCAGTGTTAGAGTACGAGTAATGTTAACAGAGTACACGGGGTTTTAAAGTGGAAAAATATAATCTCTCTGCGTGGATGTCTGGTGCTAGCGCGTGAAGCTAGTCCCAATCCAAGTACAAGCATACATTTTCTCTTTCGTATTATTAAATATTTCCTCTTAAAAATAATCAATTTTTAAGATATAATTTTATAATATTATTAAACCATCCATATTTCAAACAAAATGAACTAAACAAAGCCTTCATTTTAATTTGGAGTAAAATTGAATGAAATTATTTTAAATAGAGCAATTAATAAAAATGCTTAATGACTATATCAAAACAGAACGCGAATTGTTTAAAAAGATAATTTGACTTCTGACGATTAAACATTAAAAAAATAAACACGAAGAGAAAAAATGGAGACTAATGGAGGATTGATGAGCATATAATAGCAATATAAAATTTGGGGTAATTTTAGGAGAAAATGCAAAAGTAGGCACTAAATACCATTCTAGACATAATAAAATGCTTCCTAGATAAAAAAGGTTTCACGGATAACACATAACTACATTTATTATTTTACTTACCCTCAACATCCGATCGTCATCATTAATGTTTTAAATAATCATATTTAGTAACAAAAATATAGGATTAATGAGTTTAAATTAAGTAGTTACAAATTTAATTGCGATACCTTGATAGAGAAGAAACGTAAATAATTTAAGTAGGTAAGTGATAAGAAAATATTCAGGTTTTATTACTGATATTTATTGTTTTTGACAAATTATTTGTTGGTATGTTTCCTTTATTACACTGTATTTTATGTAACATTTAAAGATGTACTGTTATTACAAATAAAACATACATACAAATTAACACACATGCCATTTTGATTTCGATGTTTCTTTAAACAGTTTTTCAACTACTGGGCATGATTCAATTTCATACAAATTATGTATTTTAAATTATGAGACATTAAAGATTTTTCTCTGTTTTTGTAGTAAGGTATACTTTTTTATTTTCTTTTTTTGTTATTTCTTATCTGTAATTGAAAATTCTCAAGAAACTTTGTAAATATGCCATTTTCTCTGTAATCGAGAACAAAATGAAACTAATTGAATATTCTAATTAAATGTTATTTGGCTTGAAAATGTTTTCTTGTACGCGGTTATAGGAATCATCTAACTATGATAATTATATTACATGACAAATTTACCAGATAATCATTCTTATTTACAACGTTGGACTAGTACAATGTTATCGCCGTTTGATTTTCTTTCGTCATGGCGAATTGAGCATCACAAGTTCGCTGCACAGGGATCAAGTACTCGTATTTTACCGAATTTTTGTTTAACGAAATTAATATTTTCAAAATGTTAGATTTGATTAGTGATACTAAGTTTTAACATTTTAAGAAAGAAAAGAAAAATACATAATTTCTGAAAAAATCCAGGTGAGGCTTAATCGGTTTGTGGCAAATTAGCTTTCGATTTTCAATTTTTAATAGAGAAATATTTCAAGTAATAACTTAAATATTCTGTTTTTTATTAAATACTGGTACAATTGAAACTTTTTACTACAGCAGTAGGCTACGTGGTATATCAAACTGTATAATAAGTAAGCTTATATAAAATTACTTTTCTCATTACATTCTAAGGTACAGAATACTTTTTAAACATAAATTCAACATTTTCAAAGAGCCAGCGGAAGACCTTGTGTTGAATATTTCACGCATATGTACTTAGTGTATGAAGTACTGATACACTTAAAAATAACACAGACAGAAATAAATTATTTCATTATTTCTTCACTACGTACAAAAACAAAAATGTGCACCTGTAATTTGAACTCTATGAAGTTGAAGACACGCAGTTTCCTCTGTTTTAATATGACAATTGCCGAGTTAAAAAATAATTTGTACATAAACAACAAAAATTAACAAATAAAAAGTATTGATATGGTACTAAGATTTGGCCAGCAGAATATTCACATGAAGTCGAGGAGGGTGGGTCTAGTAGTAGTGTTGTTATTCACTCTAGCCTTGAGTACTTTGCCGTGTAGTTGTGTGTGTTCTAGCTGCAGATTAACGCTGGAATGGAACGCAAAGGTAAAAAGACTACAGTAGAAGGAAGGGAATTAATTATCGGTTTGCATAATCAATGTAAATCGCTAAATGAAATTAGTGAAATAAATGGAAGGCCAAGACCGAATATTCAGCATATAATTGATAGAGTTGGCGAACGAAAATCTTTCTAAAATAGCCACGGATCAGAACATCCTAGAAAACTATATGTTAATGTTGATACGACATTAATGAGAAAAGTAAAGCAAAAACCTAAAAGTAGTGCCACTAAATTAGCAGCTAGTATCAAAACGCACGTAATATTAGTATTTCTTCTAACAGTGTTCGTAACTGTCTATGGGCTAACGAACTATATGGGAAAACAGCACGTAGAAAATGCTTAGTAAGTAAAGAAAACTGAAAGAAAAATTGAACTTCGCTAAAACACACATAAAGAGCCCAAAGAATTTTGTAAAAAAGTAATTTAAACTGACGAGCCTAAAATAAAAATTTCCTGTTCAGATGGAAGACGAAAAGTCTGGAGGAATTAAAATACAGAGCTACAAAAGCAAAATCTCCAACCCAATATGAAACATTATGGTGGTTCTTTATTAGTATGGGGATACATGAGTACCTCTGGAATCGGGACCTTGCATTTTATCGATGGTGTGATGGACCACAAATACGTGGTACAGTATATTAAGTTTTGAGACTGAGCGCACAGTGGTGCTGTGATGCCTATATCGCATAGGTGGCGCCCTGATATGGTACCTTGTCAGTTAGTCTCTCATCCCAGCAAGAGACATTTGAGTGCATGCACTGCAAGCGGTCTTTGTTGTGACGGAACTCGGAATGTCACAGTTTGAGGAACGAGCAAACATCAAGGTCTGTCAGAAATTAGGAAAAACTGATCCGAAACATTTTAAATGATGCAGCAAGTTTACGGTGAGGACGCATTGAGTCATAGTGTTGTGTTTAGGTGGCATTTCTATTTTCTGTAAGGAAGAGACAGTTTGGAAGATGATGTGGTACTGGTGGGCCACAAACAATTCGAACTGAACGCAAAATTGAAGAAGTTGTAACGTTGGTGCGTGTTAACCGCTGCCAATCGGTAGACAATTTCCCAGCAGCCATAGCGCTTCCTACAAAATTCCGTCTGATGACCTGAACATGTCTCGTGTTACTCAACACAGTGCGCCACGAATCCTGTCGCAAGTCCAATGTGATGATCGTACGACGATTTGTGGGGACCACATCAGTAATGCTGACGATGATCCAACGGATAATAATTGGAGACGAAACATGGTGTTTACTTTACTATCCGCAACTGAAACGACAAGCCCCCACCTGGAAAACGCCATTATTACCACGGCAGAAAAAACCGCGACTAGACAGGTCAAAAGGCTCGGTGATACTTGAAATGTTTTTTTTATTCAAATGGAATTGATCACATTGAATTCATACCAGAAGGTGCAACTGTAAACAAAACCCGCTTCAAAGAGATCCTTGGCCGTTTATGTGATTCAATTCGCTGTAAGCGACCTAAGCTTTGGCGTACAAAGAATTGGCTGTTACTACACGACAACACCCGTGTACATCGTTCTGACCTTGTCCAAGAGGAACTTGCAAGGCAGCAGGTGACAGTTTTGCCACACCCTCCGTACTCACCTGATCTCGCATCATGCAATTTTTTTCTCTTTCCTCGCAAGAAAGCAATACTACGTGGACGTAGATTTCATTCTTTCGAACAGGTTATGACTGCCACAGGAGAAGCTATACGGGGCCTTCCTGCCAACGTCTTTCAGCGATGTTTCCAGCAGCTATACCAATGTTGACAAACGTGGATATCGTCCAACGGCGATTATTTTGAGGAAGGATGTGGTTCTGTTTAAGTGTACGCCGAGTTATCGGCATCTTGTGAGACATCCAAATTCTTGTGGGAGCCTACTGTTCCAGGCGTAAAGTCTCAGAACTTAATGACTGTAGTAGTAGTACATGAACATACTGAAGACTAATCTTCATTCCTCTGCAGAAGAAATGGGGATTCAACAAGATTTTGTATTTATGCAAGATAATGATCCCAAGCACACAGGTTTCAATATGTGTTTATGGATTTTGTATAACACACCAAAGTATATGGAAACGCTTCCGCAGATCCGGACATAATCTCCATTGAGAATTTATGGGAACATCTGAAAAGGAGAATTCGTTCAAGGCAGGTTTCCAACAAGCAAGACCTGAGAATCGCTTTGGAAAAAGAATGGAGAAATATACCTTCTTCAGTGTCTTCAAATTTAGTCGGGTCGATGCTACGTCGTTCACAAGCCATCTTGGAATCCAAAGGGCTCCCAAGCAAATATTGAACACGAAAAGTAAAGACTCAAAACAGCCATAATATGGGACTATCAATAATTTTGTGTGTCAAGTTTTGTTGTTCGTGTATAAATGATTTTTTACTTGTTAATTGTTTCGTTAAAATAGAGGAAACTGCGTTTATTTAACTTCATAAAGTGCAATATAAAGGAGTATACTCGTAATTTTGTTTTTGTATATAGTGAAGAAATTATTATTTTTTTATATTTCTCTGATATATTTTTAAGTGTATCAATACTTTCTGCACTAACTGTATGTGGAAATTACAAATAACATATTAAATTTTGAATATGAGAACTTGTATATATTAAATTGTATTGATGAGGAGGACAAAATGTTAAATTTATCTAAGATAAAAAATAACGTTCGACAGCAAATTGAATAACATATTTATTTATGTTCAAGTCTTAATTTATAATTAATAAATTGATTATGTTTTGAAATAAAATATAATTCGCACCTGCAATACCATCTATTATCCTTGCGTAATATTGATAACAAACGCTTCTTTCAGTTTCATAAATTTGTGCTAAAATCGAGCACGAGATGTTATTTAGTCATAATAAAAATGTAATTCACTTTACATACCCTATGTACCGTATGTCATTCTAGCCAACATTCACTACAATTGTAGGTGATGCAGGAATAAATATTTGTACAGAACCATTTTTTAAGAACGCTAATTGTACATTTTAACTGGAAATAAAGGCATTTTTATTATACTTACATTTACTCCATGGACTTCGTGCTTAAATTTCGCGCACTTTTAATACTGTCAGCCTGTAAACATATTCTAATTACTGAGATATCTGATTTTGAATATTAGGTTGCAATAGTTACAAAATATTGAAACCGATTTCTAATCAATTATAGTCCAGCTTATATCACATTTTAAGAGTTCGATGTCGAAGAACAGGTTTTAACATATTCGGACTCACGTTTATATAATATTGTTGTTTTTTACAAATGATGAATACAACCCTGTATTTTTCCAACTATAATGAAACAATGTGAATAAGACTTAAGTTTACTGCTTAATTGTGGCTCTTCAGCAATGTTATTGCATTGAAACGGGTGCTCTGTACCTATAGTCGTTTATGCAGTGGAAAGTAACTGGTTTATTGATAAATTAGTTCTGCTTTATTAGATATATCATGTTTGAAACTTATTCAGGTTAGTAAATCTGCAACAGAGAAATTAGCTTTTTTCCTACTGCTTATACAAACTGAAAACATATATAAACTGATACATTTCTCTTAGAAAGCTCTATATTCTGAAAATAAGTTAAATTTATTTCTCGCAGCAATATAAATAAAATTACTTTATAATTTTATTATTTCCATGAAACGTAGTTAATGTTTAAATTTCCTTTTAAATCAGGGCTTTAGAAAAATTACATGCCTTTTTGATGTTTTTATATTACCCACTACTGGAAGCCCCTGACTAAACATTTTTGTATGTACGGCATTTAAAAGATTCATTACTTTTCATTCGCTTTAAATATGGTACAAAATCGATTATCATGTTTTTATTCATACTAATTAGTTCCACATATGTTATTAACATTAAACATATTAATAATGACTGCACTGCTTCACAGTTTTATCAACTTTCGACACTTATCTACACATCACACATCATCTTTACGCTCACCTTTACAATTTCATTTATCTGTACACGTCCAAAAGTTCTCTTCCAAACGTAGCTGGAGTGTCTTGTTTTGTCACTATTACGTTTTTTATGTAATTTTTAAAAACAGTAACCACGCTATCTGGTGGTGAATGATAGTACTGTCACCAAACACAGAATGACGAGAAATCTGGCTGAAGAATGTATTTTGCTTCCAAAACCTGAAAAGATATCAACACACGATAAATAAAAAACAAGTACACTACATATTAAAATACGAAACAATTTGGCTGAATCACTTTTAAAATGCAATAGACCAGATTCGTAAGTTTACTTAAACTGGGCATTTAATTAAATTAGTCTTCAAAATTGACTTCACACTCTATCTTACTCCTGCTGCACGTGCGCAATTCATCAATCTTAGTGTGCCAAAGTGATGACACTAATATTTCTTTACATTCCGGTTTCTATTATTCTTCAAATACAGACACTTGGTAAGTTAAACTCTGAGTAGACTCTAGAGTATGTCACGAATTCTCATATCAAGAAGGTACGTAAAATACTAAATAGTTAGAACAGCCATTAGCATTCATTGCGATAGCAATGGAATTATAAAATACAATTATTTTCTCATCATGTGTCAGATAATTTTCTTTGAGATGCTTTACATATACCGAAAAGCTATAGCTAATTAGTGACATTTCAGTTTCCACCTACTTGATTATATTTAATGGGAAATTAATGCGGCTTCACGTAAAATAAGAAGATTATTTACTGTAAGGTGAAAATGATTACTTCTGTTTACATTTTTTATATTCAAATCTTCTTTCACCTTACCTTTTCTTACATAAAATTTGACATCATCATCATCATCCACGCAAGTTTTAGGCCGTGTGGCCTGTTACGGTCTCAAAGAGGAGTTTTCCATCCAGCACTTTTTTGGACGTCCCAGCGATCTTTTGCCTTTGGGGCAGTAACAAAGCATGGCTCTTCGAATTCTATGAGACGGCATTGGTTGAAGATGGGCTTTCAAGTTGTTCTGGTAGTTTTGTATATGGTGAAGAATGGGTTATACATCCAACTCTTCCGTAATTTCCACATTTCTTTTATGGTCCCACTTTGTATAGCCTTCTGTACGGCGCATAAATCGCATCTCATTTGCTGTTATTTTACGTATGTGTAAAATGTTAAAATTGATGCAACAAAATAAGAAACATGTTAGATATTGCAATCAATGATAAGTAAAACCAAATTGGAATCTCTAGACATATCATTAACAGTACCACATCCACAAATTGCATTTCGAACATGAATAATGCAATGTTAAATAGTCTTAAAATTATATTGTCACCTTGCGGGTGAAGTTGAGACAGGTCTAATTTCTTTCATTTAATTTGACACAAGTTTTCACAAAAAATCCAAATCTTCTTTATTTCTTGAAAAATCATTTACTGTACAAGCAGAATTATTTCATGCTATAAGAGTATCTCACAAATACAGTTATCTAATTGATCACTTGTTTAACTCGCAGAAGTCCTCACTTTCTTTCCTTTGCAGATCACAACGTACTCATCGCCTTTCGAATCACAACTCGCTGAAAATGAGTGGCATCACTTTTATTTGGGATTATTGTAACTATCTGGATACTCAGTCCCGACCGCTCTTAAATAGAAACCTCGAGAGGCCGACTCTTTCTAGAAATATATGCTTAGATGCATCTGGAAAGCGATCTTTCTAGAAAGTACAGTACAGAGCTCAGGAACTGGAGACCATATGACGTCATACTAGAGTCATAACGCACAACGTGGATTCATGACGGTAACACCCTCCCTCCCCCCCTCATTCCCCGCTAGCCTTTTTGTGAGCTACTAGCTGTACATCTGGTGATATAAGTTGATAGTTGCTCAAGTCCCGAATAAAAATCTTCATTGCCTTATACGGCGAGACTCGAGTCTTGCCACCGCCTACGAAATTCAAAAGCGGTCATTTGAGTAACGGATTAACAATAAGTCGTAATATTATTGGAACTGAGAAATGTTGAACTTTCATAAATACATGACTTCTCTAATGGCCAATAGGATAGTTTCGTATATGTTGTTTTGTTTAGTCCACTTTATGTTAAAGCATTCTTAGTATTAACATATTTATCTAATACATTAAGAGAAATCGGGGGAAACGTTACCCAAGAAGTATTTTTGGTTGTAAGATTTAATGGGACTAACAAACTTAACAAGAACAGGAACCGTAGAGAGATACAAAGAATTAGCGTTTGGAAACAAAAATATATACCAACATATGCGGTAAGTATTATCATATTGTGATGGTAACCTTTAACATTATCAGATTATTAATGTGGCATCATTTTAAAAGTAAATGTTCAGCTTTAAACTAAACAACTTTAGTGAAATATTATTAGTTAAATAATATATCGGGTTCTATATGTTTGTAAAAGGGACTTTTATGTGATTTTTATCGCTAAAACAAACCACTTCAAATAAAATTTATAAAATCAGTGATTGATGTTTACTCATGTACAGTTATATATCTGGTTTGTCATTTCATTCACCATGGGAGCAAAGTTAGTTTAAATGTGTTCAATTTTCCGGTCACCAGATTGTTATGTGATTTGCTATACTTCAACTCACTACATGTGATTATCCATGTGGCTGTTCTACAGGGAATGTCTCTAACATAACTCTGTTCTATTTCAAAAGGCCTAATGCTCAAATATGAATTTCACTTATTTTGTCTTATTAAAGTGAAGTAGATATCAAATAGTTTACAGAAGACATCAATTTATTACCTAAACATATCTGAAATCACATATAATTTCTTCTCCTTTTTCTTCTTCTTCTTGCAAGAATTGAACCTTTTTGGTTCGTTCCGACTTCACGTATTATAGATGCTGTGTCCATCTCTTTCATGGGCGTCCCCGATCTCTTGTTCCTCTTCTTGGTTGATAGTTCAAACTTTTCCTAGGCAATTTTCATGCTATTTTCTCCTATACTCTTCTATTTTATCTGTCAAACTGAATATTTGTAGTTCGTTACGGATATCTTCACTTCTTTTTTATCCATTAAAGTATATCCTGCCTCAAATCGTAAATATTTTATTTCTGCTGCTTCTATTATTTTTATTGACTGTTTATTTCTGAGCCATACAATATTGCAGGTACAACCAATGCTTTATAAAATTTTAAATGTGCTTCTTTTATTACTTTTTTTCCCAGTGTTCTTTAAAGGGTGCCACATAAATATTGAAATGTTTTATTTGTTCTAGCGTTTTGTTATTTAGTATTTTGTTCTTTCCATTTCTTTGCCACACTGGGTCATTACTTTAGTTTTTGTTTAAGAAATTTCTAGATTGTAATCTTTTGCTATATAATTTAATTTAAATATTACGCTTTGTAAATCATTATCTGAAGATTGTATATAATTTTATAATACTATACATATTACAATTCGAGGCAATATTTATACTAAAAATAAAAATTAGAAAATACAAGGCAATCATAAATACGGAATATCTGTAACACGACTTATAACAAAAGGTGTTGAAATTTTAATTTTAGAACTTCACCTAAAAATGGAGACATCGACATCAAATAATTTATCAGATGTCATGAAATCACTATTTACAACAGGTATACTAAGCATATTTGTGAGCATGATTTTACTGAGGGGAATTTATATCTTCGGTACAACAAACATTACATAGGCCCATGACAATCACAGAGGGGCCACTCATATCAACGTATACAGAGTGTAAGTTTTCATCCGCGATACATTCTATGGTCAGTTTCTAGGATTAGTTCCTACAGGTCAATCAACACTAAAAACAGCAGAAACAAACCTGATATTCAAGGTTACATTCTTGTTTTTAAAATGTAATATAAGTTCACCTGGCATAACCATATGCGATCTATTTTTCATATCGGTCTAAATTGAAACTCATGAGCGTCTCCATTGAGTCATGCTGTTTAGTGGAATTTGTAATATATGAACATGAATTGATAAGTTGGCATCGACCATCAGATTTGGAATATGTGGAAAACAGGACTGGCAACCTAATCTAGAGATAAATAATTGTGACCGAGTCGGGATTTATATAAAATATTAGCAACTTACGAGGTAGTACACACTAATTCTTCACTCGTGCTCCGGAAGAGGTGTCTAATTAGCTCAAAAACCTGAAGATCTTTGATCTAATCCCGACTCGGGCACAAATTATTATTTCTCGTTAGCAATGTCCTACAGGCGATTTAACTAAAAACCTATCTCGATAATGTAATTTATGTATGTGGCATCACAAAGAGTGCATGTTTCGAGCACCTCTAAGTTGCTAATAAAATTGGACAGGACCTGTGTCTGTTAAAATGAGTTGCTGCGCTATATCTGCCACAGTAGACTAATTGAACTGGCAGGTTTGAAACTTTAGAATTATTTACGAATAGTTGTGTATGACCACCCAAACTGAACTCATATTAGAACTGCAGTTTATAAATATCATTGCATACAATAAATCAATATTTTAAAGTAAACACTTACTGTAGGTTACTGTACCAAGACTATGGGGAGCTGTGGGTCCCATGACCGGCGCAATTTGAGGTGTATCCTCTACGATTTCCATTTCTTCGCTACGACGGTAAAGTGTAAAGATTGTGGCTAGACATCTTAATCTCATTTTTCCTTCCCTGAAAACTTCATTCGTTGCTTCCAGTTCCAGACTTGTGTGGGATATCTCCATGCCTTCCACCTCTTGTACTATGGAGGGCAAATACTGTAGCATGCTGGAAGTTGTTTATCTGAAACAAAAAAAATAGTTTTGATACTGGCTGCCAAACTTGAACTGTTAAGAAAAACATTACAAAACTCTGACTTTTGTCTAAAACATAAGTATGTTTAGGAAACAAACTTGATGCTCGCGTAATGTGGACCCTTCAGTTTGAGTGGACACTGTTAATATATTATTTAATTGGTGCTCCCCTCGAACAGAAAATATTTTAATTTCTTCCCCTCATCAACTTTGATGTGTTCAAGGCCAGTTTATTTTATTCCTTGTGCGAAGAGGGGTTTATTTGTGATTATTTATCAAAACGACCATTTAATAGTTTTTCAAGCTAAGAATTAATTCTTAATTTCTGCTATTGAATATTATAAATGTTGAAAAAACTCCTAAAATATATTATATTATGCAGATTCCGTTTTAATATATTGAAGGGTTTGGTTCGATATTATGTGGCATGGCTGCTGTATAAAATAATTAAATATAACAAAGGAATTCGGTTAATGTGGACCCTCCACGAGGTGGTTAAAGTGGACTTGGGTCCACTTTACATGAATATGTATGTTTTATCAACAAGGGCGTAGAAGCCATACACTTAATTAATTTCATTTAATATCCTGGCAATTTTACCTAAACACAAAGACCGTCGCTGTCTGCAGATAAATGACGTCAATGATATATTTTTTAATCAAATATATATAATCAACGCTTTTTAATTACGATCAGCCATAAGTAATTTCAGAATAATTTGTGTCTGCCTGTATAAATTAATAGAGTAACTAATCTTAAAATAGTCTAAAAGTTAAGGTGGACTCTGGTCTCCACTTTACCCGAATATGGAGGTTAAAGTGGATCTTTCTTGTAATGTAAAAAGGTTTATAAATTTTTAAGATGTTTGCATTTTTAAAATAAAATAACAATGCTATTTGATAGTTATAACACTAATTATATTCACTGTAATTAGAAAAAATTCAAATCTCTTAATTAAAAGAAGAAAAACAACAAATTCAAAATATGGGTCCACAGTACCTGAAGATCCTCTATAATTCATATATTTTTGCATTTCGAATTCATTATTCTTGACAAAAAAAAGATTGTAAATTATTTAATTTATGTTAAATTATAAACTGATTACATATATATATATATATATATATATGTATATATATAAGCAATTTAAAATCTATTTACTATCATAAACGAACCCATAAAATTACTCTTACTTCTTACAATTACTTGATATTTACAAATATAACATTGAAATTAATGCACTCACAAAGTTTTTCGATGCAATAATTAATAGGCCTACAACTAAAGAAGAAAAGTGTGCCTCACCCGGGATTTGAAACCAGATCTCAAGCTTTACACGCAGAAGTGTTAACCAGTTGGTCTAATAAGACAATTGAGAAGCAGACACAAATATGTCTCGATTTAAAATCCCACTAACCACTGATAAGATATCTTAATATACAAAAATTAAGTGTCACGTTGTTTGTCCGCGATGGAATCCTAAACTACTGAACCGATTTTAATAAAAATTTTACACACTGTGTTGTTTGATCCAACTTGAGACCTACGGTTGTTTATAACTAAATTTATAGTCGCATTATTTTTATTGCAAATTATTTGTTTAATATTTAACAAAGAGTTATAATTATCTGTGAGTTCCATACGATTCTAACAGATGACGGTGTAAGGTAATTGGTTTATTATTTAACAAAGAGAGATCCAGGTGACTGTGCTTTTTGTTGCAACCGCGAATTTCAATTGAATTACAAATATTGATTATTTCATAATTTAAGTGTGTTCAGTGTTTATTTTATTTTCAATATATTGATAATAATATTAATTTCGTGTATAAGTATTAGTTTTAAGTAATCTGGCTGAAAGACATCAACTTAATTTAAATTTAACTGGACCGAGAAGGGACATTGAAAAATAAGGCGAATCAGTTCTAGAGACCATGAATGATAAGATATCAAATTGGTATAGGCCTATGTGACATAAATCTTATATTTAAGAAGAATGTCAATTTAAAAACATATAAAGGTCCTAATGAACGGAATAACAGAACTGTAAGTTAGTCTGTTAGTTATAATAATATGCCTAATATTAGAGAAACAATATCCATGCCTCAATTAAATGAAAAACAAGATGACTATAATATATCACAAGATGATATTACTATACAGAGACTTCTTGATTATGATGATGAGAATCCAAATTGTCAACACGTTCGTAGAAAAAAAACGAAAGTATAATGAAATCAGCAAGCCTCCTCAAAATATTCCTTCAATAAATGTATATAATCCTTATGATACACTTATGGATGATACTGAGAATGCAGACAACATAAATTCATCTCAATCAACAAAACCATACGGAAACATTAACGTAAAAATAGTTAAAGGCGATACGAAGTTCGCCGGGCCATCTAGTTAAATATAAAATAGATACCTGGTAAGTGACTCGTCATCAACTAAGTTATTAAACTTCATCAAGTATTGGAATTACCAGGTACCAATTTTATATTTAATATATTATATAACATAACCTCAACGGTGCTTTAATATGAATTTTAAAAGTGTTAACCAGTGGTAGTGAACTTCTTTCAAATTGAGAAGAAACTGTGTCTGCACCACGATTTACCTGATTAGCACAATTTGCTAGTGACCGAGAGTGTAAAGCTGGAAATCTTAGGTTCTAATCCCAGATCAGGCAGAAATGTTTCTCCTTAGTTGTATCGTGTACTCTATATTAATAATATTGGAGGTTAAAAGGCTAATGCTTAATTACTTTAATTTCCATTGCATTCTTTATTATGCATGAGAGATTAGATTTTTTTCCTCAGTCTATAAATAACTAAATATAATTTTAATTGGTTTTAAAACGGTGAACAAAATTCTGCTTCATGCTCAAATTTTTACTTTATTTCTAAATGTTAAGACTAGGTGGCAGCAGGGTCCATAACATAAAAACGTACAAAAAGCCTACTCTGTCATACATTGTAAACACTTAACCCCAATTTAATTCACCCCACATAGTTTTGTAGAACTGTACATTAATTTGCTACTTGATAACTTGTGTAAAAAAATAGTCATGTAACTCTCCAAACAGTTTTGGACGAACTTAACGATCCACATATTTGTGGAAGAAGAACAGCTTTTGCTTTCTCAATTGATATACTTTGTCTTTTCACTTTGTTTAACATAAAAATAGAATTTTATTTTTTATAATTCCACTTCAGGACAGAAAATGACATTGAACAATTCAAAACATAATTTTGAAGTTTAAATATTATAATTATATGGAAAAATCATTTGACGAGAATGACAAGAAATAGACTTCCAAAATTGGCATTCCAATATACCCCAACTGGACATAGGGACCAAGGAAGACCAAAACATCGGTGGAAAGATCAAGACTATCTTCACTAGGTTTACCGTACAGGCCACATGGCCTAAAACGAATTTGTTCATGACGATGATGAAAAATATAGTACTACAGATAAATAATAATAATAATAATAATAATAATAATAATAATAATAATAATAATAATAATTATTATTATTATTATTATTATTATAACAACATTAATAATCCATCCATTCATAGTAATTCTGCCCGATGGCAGGTCTTTCATTGCAATCATAGCATTTTCATGCTATGCTTTGCAGCTTTACTAGGAATTATAGGTGTGATAGCTACTAATTGCTTTCCACACCGGTGAAGGATGATAATAATAAGGATGATGGTGCTGGCCGGATGATTTTAGGGGACCGTTAGGCCCTAAGCTTCCTGACATTTGTCTTAGAGGTGAGGAAAAGCCTCGAAAAAAAGACCTCACCCAGGAGCCTGCCCCGACCGGGGATCGAACCCGGGCCCGCTGCGTGACAAGGCAGCACGCTACCTCGAGACCACAGCGATGGACATAATTCAGATAATAAGGAAGAAATTCTGATGTATACCTCACTGTAGGAGGCACGCCGTAGCGTAGTGGTTAAGGTACTGAGCTACAAGCCGGAGGGTCGAGGGTTCAGGTCCCGTTGGGGTCAGGATTTTTAAACTGACCCAAACCCTCTGGCGGCACTATGGCCCTGGGGTCGACTCAGCCTCTAACTTAATTGAGTACCAGACGCTTGTTCTTGGGGTAAAGGCGGCCGTCACGCAGGGCTGACAACCCGGCTGACATAAAGTGCCGATTGTCTAGAAAAAGTGGGAGCCTTAACCTCCTACTACCCCAAGGGTCTCCGGACCTGTTGTGGGATCACTTTACTTTACTTATACCTCACTGTTAGAACACATGCTTTTTGTCTATATCCACATTTTGTTGAGTAGTAATATGGAATTGGGGCTGGAAGAAAACATCAATAAAACTAAAATGTGTCCTCACACATAGAAATTCATTACATCATATAAATGGGCAGTTAATGAAAAATGACGGAAATTGTGAAAAAGTGGCTGAATTCAAATACCTAGAAACAATAATTACAAACTGTAATTTATATGCACCAAGTAATTAAACACATGGTCATTTCTGGTAATGGATGTTATTATGCATTAAAAAGGACTATTGTCATCCCAAATTATTTAAAAAATTGAATTAAAAATATATATAACTGTTATCCTTTCAGTTATATTATATGGATGCGAAACATGAACTCTTACTTTAAGGGAGGACAAAATATTATAAAATTCCTAGGACAATTTTTGGATCAAAGAGAGATAAACACAGGAGAATCGGGAAAGTGCACAGAGAGTTACATAATCTTTATGGGAAGCCAAATGTATGTAATAAGAACAATAATTAGTCTTTACATACACACATAAGGACTTTATTAAACTAAAAGTAAGATACATACAATGTTAATTGCAAATATGGATCGCACGGGCAGTAAGCCGTACGTGCTGCTGACAGTCCGTTACAATAAGTTGATGTTTAAAAAAAACACAATAATATTACAATTAGATATCAATACAATTACATTATACATTAACTTAGTTATGTAGAATTATTAAGAATTAATGGCATTGCAATTTGCTTGATAATTAGTCTAGTAGACAACGATGGGCAGGACATATGGCGCTAATGGAGGATTGAAAGAGAGACATGAAAACTCCTTGTAGGGAAAAGAAGAACGAAAGCACCCGATTGGTCGGCCAAGAATTAGGTGGGGAAATTCAATTAACCATGACTTGAAGGAAGAAATTATACAGGAGTAGATTATAAAAAGTTGGCTTAAGATAGACGGCCATGAACGTAGGGGTTTGATAGCTCCAGTGAATTAATTAGTACGTTATCAATATATGCACTTCTTAAAAAAAATTTAGATCACTTTTTGAGTGGATTATTTTTCGAAACGAACAAATTATAACTTTGTACAGTAAATGATTAATTATCGGTTAACAGAAATGAGGAGTAGATACAAATTGAACATAGGGTAAATTTTGAAACGGGTTCCATGGACTTTTAGGATGGAAAAATCCAAGGGCAAGTCCTACGGAAAGGATTTTAAGCCGTGAATTCCGACTCTGAAGTTTTGGGGATCGTAAAACACCTGAAGTCTGAAAAAATGGCATTTGAGAAAAAAATAACCGAGCTCTTTCCATTTAAGCAATACCTTAGCTCCCTACTAGATGTCTTTTCGAGGCGATGTTCTAACCACATATCTCTTGGTGACATCTGTAGGGAAGTAAGTGTAACTAAATTGTACTGGTTAAGAATTTTCCGAGTAAAGAAATGCCTATAACCCGAAGAGGGATGAACAGCAATCAATAAATTCTGTAAATGAACGCTATAACCCATTATAGTCTCTCTCCTCATCCCAAAATCTTTAAAAAATAATCTAAAATTATACATAGGCATATACTTCCAATTATATTATACGAATGCGATACGTGGTCCCATTACTTTAAGAAAAGATAACGGCCATCAAAGTCTATTAAACAAAATTGATTATTCGTCGATAATTTCTGTAAATATAAGTCAAACTGAAATCTCATTTAAACCTTCCGTGAAAAATCTTGGTGTATATTTCGACCGAAATCTCAGTTGGCAGGTTCATTTAAGAGAAACTTCTAAAAAAAATGCATTCAATCTTCCATTCCTTAAACGTTTGAAAAATTCCCTTCCTTCTTCATTGAAAAAAGTACTTGTCTCTACTTTGATTATGCTGCATTTCGATTACTGCGACTTACTCTTAACTGACATGAACATCACATTCGGACAAATACTGCAACGAATTCATAATGACTCTGTGTACCAGTGTTACATTACCACAACCTACGTAAAAATTACATACGCCACATAACGCCAGTTATTGAAAAATGTTGTCCTTGGCTTACCGTGTGGAATACAGACGAAAGAATACATTACCATCTAGCTTACTATACAACACTTTGCTCCACCTCAATCACCCCATTATTCTTTCCTATCTCTGCTTTAATTCAGCTATCCTCATCACCATAACTTAAAACTCTGCGATCGAGAGAAAAGCTAACTATCTATTCCTCTACCACGAAACAATCTCACCCATTCCTTATCCTTCCTTTGTTTCAGCCACCCCGACTCTCGGAATTACCCTCCCCTCGTATACCAAGAACTGCCCTAACTAAAAAACAATTTAAAAAGAAACTCACTTCACATATTTCCTTAGACACTATCATATATAACCGTTGTTCACCATGGACATCCCCTTATTATTCCTTTATATTTTAAACTTTCATTGCCAAGCCATTTACTAAATCTCAATTATAGATTACATTTTATTATTATTTTAATTAATAATTATTAGGATTATTATCAACATATATATTATTACTATTATTATCTTTCCTTACATCACCTCGTCAACTTGTAAATATTGTGTAGTCTACTATCTCTTCATACTATCAGTCAGAATTCTTATTGTATTTATAATTTAACCCGTGGTGCCAAGTGGAAAGAGAAAGACCTTTCGCTCTAAACTACATCCGAATAAATAAATAAGTAAAACATAAATATTACGAGTATTTGAGTGTTTATCCATAAGGACAGGGACTTACCGAACAGGTGAATAACAGAACTGTGACTTCAAGATTTTTTTGGGCAACAAATTGTTCTTACTTCTATCTTCTTCAGCGTTTAGTAGAGTGACTACAACCTCATTGAATTAGTTAGGCCTCCTCAACAAATTGTTCTTCACCCTGGATCTATCCTCGATACAGACTAGAGCCATTTTCGCACATTTACATCTACAAATATACATTTTATCACATCCATCCTGAACAAATCTGTTTGTTCTGGAGTATACCATTGTTTTCTAGTGCATATTGGCTTCCATTTGTACATTCTTTTTACAAGCTTCTCTTCCTGCATTCTATTTATATGTCCAAACTAGCGCAGTCTTTGAGCTTTAATGTGGTTTATTATATTTTTATTTCGTATTAGATTATTCACTTCAGAGTTCATTCGTATACGCCATGTGCCATCGCTTTCTATAATTGGTCCAAAATTTCTCCGTAAGATCTTCCTTAAACCAAATGTTACAAAACAAAATGATGCTGTAGTAACCATCGATTGTCAAGTAGTATAGTATAAATGGAAAATAAAAGAGAGTCACTGAAACTTTTAGTGAGAAAACCAGACGGTAAGCTTCAGTACGTAAGCTAAGAACGAGGCTCCAGCTCTTCATGGGACACAGTAGCTGACTCATTCATTAACACATTATATCGCCTTTAATCTGTAAATAAAACACAGTCATTTTTAAACTTTTATCCAATGTAAACAAATATGAATACCTGCTAATAAAGTGTTTCTTTGAATTTGTGCAGTAAGTAGAGAAGCATAAATGATTGATAAAAAAGAGGTGAGGTGAATGTAGATTGGAGAGGCTGTACAAAACACTTTGGTTTTGTTTGAAGTTGTCAGTTTGGTTGTTGTATTCAAACTCTCGCCCTCTATGGTAATATTGCCGCTTTCCCCCAAATCTCTCTTTTCCATTAGCAAGTGTCATACACTTTTGTTTGCATTCTCCTCATATTTAGTTTTCATTATTCATAATCTAGAGTGCACAAACTCCCTCTTTTGTTACCACGTCCTGTCTCATTCCAAACTGCCGCCTTATGCAATAGTTTGTCTTATAGTCAACGCCAAAATGCCTCTATCAAAACAAGCTCGGAAACAATAAAAATCTACATCCTCATATCTGGATTAATAATGTAAAGTAAGTTATTTTGTTCTAGTTTAATGTAAAATGACAATAAAATGTGTCTACCACGGTTTTAACTTTTGGACTTTTGTGAAATAAAATATTTACTGTGCAATAGATGGATGAACCTTTACTTAAAACTATTGAAAAAGGCCTTCATTTCACTGATCTTCAAGAAAAGGTCACCCCAAATATATTTATATATAAATATTTGGTATTGATTTGAGGGTTACCTTTTCTTGAAGCTCGGTTAAATGAAGGCCTTTTCAATGGTTTTAAGTAAAAGCTCACTCAATCATTGCACAGGAGATATTTTATTTCAACAAACAGTCCAAAACGTTGACACACTCTAGGTTAAAACTTTTTGGACTTTTGTGAAATAAAGTATTTCCAATGCAATGAATGGATGTAAAATATTTGCTGTGCAACGAATGGGTGAACCTTTATTTAGAACCATAGAAAAAGGCCTTCATTTCACTGAGTTTCAAGAAAACGTCACCCCCAAATCAGTATTAAATATTGATATATAAATATATTTGGGGTGACGTTTCTTGAAACTCAGTGAAATGAAGGCCTTGTTAGTGGTTTTAAGTAAAAGTTCATCCGTCCATTACACAGGAAATATTTTATTTCACATCGGTCCAAAAAGATATAATCCTAGTGTCTACACACTCTGATTGATTGGTCTTCTTCGTCCCGCTGGAGACATGGCTCCCTAGTAGGTAATTCTATAACTAGACTAATTTAATTATGGTTATTTCCCTATAGATTATAAGTACTATAAATCCGTCATGGTGTGACATGTAGTTAGTATATCATCTCGGGATACATTTAGTAAGGAACTTGGATGGAGAAAAATAGGTAAACTTTTTATCAGTGGCCTTTTTATTCAGGCTCGAGGTTCTTTTAAAAGCCTACATATCTTCAGAATCGTGACAAATGGCTTAAAGTCTACCCCGAAGAACTTGTACCTTTGGATTTTTTCATCCTAAAAATCCAACGACCCGACCGAGTCTGAACCGGCGACCCGTGGGACTAAAGGAAGGGAATAGGCCTATAACTGTTAGACTTTATAATTATACACTGCTAATTAAACATTTCAAATAGTAAATTAATTAACCGAAGTTCATAAATAAGAGGTTCAGACAAGATTCGTCGGTTGCTTAGTGTGATTTGGGAAAAATATCTTCCAAGTGAATGGAAATAATCGATTATAGTATACCAATATCTAAGAAAGGAGATAAAAATGATTGCATCGACTACAGAGGCATCTCATTACTTTCAACTACTACTACTACTACTTTCAACTTCGTACAAAATTATTACAAATATATTAGTATCCATATTTACTCCCTTTACTGACGACATAATAAGTAATCATCAAAGTGGATTTAGAAGAAATAGATCAACATCCGATCAGATTTTTAGTATAAGACGGTATTTATAAATGAAACGGGAATAGGCTTATAATGGCATATTGCATCAATAACAAGTATACTTTAATAAGATATACCATTTAATCAACAAGGAAAAGTTATATTGTTCTGTTAGAGTTCGGAATTCCTAAATATTTAGTTAAACTTATTCTCATTTGACTAAATGGCACAAAAAGTAGGGTGCGTGTAGGAAAAGAGTTGTCGCATACTTTTGAAATTCACAGTGGGTTAAAACAAGGAATTGCACTATCTCATTTACTGTATTATTTTGTACTAGAGCATGCTATGCAATATTTAGAGGATGAAGGCCTACAACTCAATGGTGTTAATAAGCTGATAGTTTATGCTGATTATATAATATTACTGGGCGATAGCGAGGAGATACTAGGGTTCAACACGCAATTCTAGTAAGTAACTCTAAGAAATCGTGACCGGAAATAAACATAAATAAAACTAAACATAAAGTCATAAATAGAAATGTATTACTCTTACATAATGGAAATGGACGATTAGTTACAAATGAGGCCAATTTTGAAGAAGTGGGCTGGATTTAAATAGGCCTACCTAGGAACAATAATTTCAAACAGGAATGAGATATACAAAGAAATTAAAGATAGGCTTAATTCTGGAAATGCATGCCATTATTCATTACAGGGACTCTTGTCGTCTGAACTCCTCTCAAAAAATGTTAAACTGAAAATATATAGAACTTTTATTCTCCCAGTTATATTATATGAATACGAAACATGGAAGTTGAAAAGTTAACGAGTATTTGAGAATAAACGTAATAGGATAATCTTTGCACCATAGAAAGATAACAAACAGCTGACTGGAGAAGACTACCTAACAGTGGGCTACATGATCTTTATAGCAAATCAGATATAAATAAATAAATAACAGTTTTAAAAAACTAAAACAGCACGCTTAATTAGATAACAGAACTAAACTAATGAAAAACAATTTGAATTTCCAACACGCTTGGGATAAATAATTTTTCCATCAAAAGCGTGGGGTACTCATTATCAATGAATATATTTGATAATAATCAGATATTGGTAAAAGTAAAGTCTCTAAGAAGAAAATGTAAAAATCATAAAAAGCACCCCATGCTTTTGATGGTAAAATTATTTATCCCAAGCGTGTTGGAAATTAAAATTATTTTTCATTTTTTTAGTTCGGTTTTCTAATAAAGCGTGTTGTTTTAGTTTTTTAAAACTATTAATTATTTTTTAGTTTTAATATTTTACAGAATAAGATAAAAAATGTAAATATCTTAAAAATTCCACACTATTGTAGTATGGGCTAAAAGTAATACTCTTCTAAAAAAATAAATATTAGTTTAAAAAATTAAAACAACACCCTTTATTAGAAAACCGAACTAAAAAAATGAAAATTAATTTTAATTTCTAACACGCTTGGGATAAAATTAAAATGGTCAACAAAAAAAGCATCTCCAACACATCTAGAATAAAACTAGAGTTGCAACAAAAAGAAAATAATTTTACCATCAAAAGCGTGGGATGCTCTATATCAATTAATATATTTTATAATAAACAGATATTGGTAAAAGTAAAGTCTCTAAGAAGAAAATGTAAAAATCATAAAAAGCACCCCACGCTTTTGATGGTAAAATTATTTTCTTTTTGTTGATAACTCTAGTTTTGTTCTAGATGTGTTGGAGATGATTTGTTTGTTGACCACTTTAATTTTATCCCAAGCGTGTTGGAAATTAAAATTATTTTTCATTTTTTTAGTTCGGTTTTCTAATAAAGCGTGTTGTTTTAGTTTTTTAAACTATTGTTTATTTTTTTTATTTTTTAGTTTTAATATTTTACAGAATAAGATAAAAATGTAAATATCTTTAAATTCGATACTATTGCAGTATAAGCTAAAAGTAATACTCTTCTAAAAAAATCCTTCCAGCCGGATTTGAACCAGCGACCTATGGATTACTGAAATTATATACTACTAGAGCTCACCAACTGAGCTCTTACAACGATTGACTAAAAAGTCGACAAGTCCGCAACCTATTATACCAGTTTTTATTTTTTTTTATTTTCTGATGATTCTGGCCAGGATGTTAGAAACAAAATATTACATTATTGTATTGTCACGAGTCATCTACAAGTATACAAAGTTTCAATTCGATCCAATGTTTCTAAGTGGGTGAAAATCGTGTTCAAAGATTCCGTTACATACATACAAATACACTTTTTTGATTTTCTGACGATTGTGGCCAGCATTTTAGAAACAAATATGAAAATATTGTATTGTCACGGGTCCTTTATAAGTATACAAAGTTTCAGGTGGATCCAATGATTTTAAGTGGGTGAAAATCGCGTTGAAAGATTCCGTTACATAGATAGATAGATAGATACAGGTCAAGCTAATATAAAGCGTGTAAAAACCTCCCAGCTGGATTTGAACCTGCGACTTATGGATAACTGAAATTATATACCACTAGAGTTCACCGCTCTACCAACTGAGCTCTTACAACTATTGACTAAAAAGTCGACAAGTACGCAACCTATTATACCAGTTTTAATATTTTTTATGATGATTCTGGCCAGGATTTTAGAAACAGAATATGAAATTATTGTATTGTCACGGGTCCTTTACAAGTATACAACGTTTCAAGTCGATCCAATGTTTCTAAGTGGGTGAAAATCGTGTTCAAAAAATTCCGTTACATAGATACAAAGACACATTTTTTGATTATCTGATGATTCTGTCCAGGATTTTAGAAACAAATATGAACATATTATATTGTCACGGGTCCTTTACAAGTATACAACGTTTCAAGTCGAACCAATGTTTCTAAAAATTCAGATACATAGATATAGAGACACTTCTTTTTATTCTCTGATGATTCTGGCCAGGAGTTTAGCAAACAAATTTTACATTATTGTATTATCATGGGTCCTTTACACGTATGCAAAGTTTCAAGTCGATCCTATGATTTTAAGTGGGTGAAAATCGCGTTCAGATTCCGTTACATGGATAGATAGATAGATAGATAGATAGATAGATAGATAGATAGATAGATAGATAGATAGATAGATAGATAGATAGATAGATAGATAGATAGATAGATAGATAGATAGATAGATAGATAGATAGATAGATAGATAGATAGATAGATAGATAGATAGATAGATAGATAGATAGATAGATAGATAGATAGATAGATAGATAGATAGATAGATAGATAGATAGATAGATAGATAGATAGATAGATAGATAGATACAGGTCAAGCTAATATAAAGCGTGTAAAAAGTAATTCCATGCGTGACTGACTGGCATTTGCAATAAACGTTTGCAGTAAATTTCTTGCATAAATATTAGAATTGATTGAAATTAGAGGTCTTATATACGTCATATGATAGAGGAAAAGTGTGTGATTAAGATTGTACATAAATATATAACTTCTGAAGAGAAACAATGCTATTAATTGACTAACAAAGTTGTGTGACAGACTGCCATTAATGTCAACTCATCATGCAGCTTAACATGATCATCTACACCATTCTCTGAAATGTCATTCCTAATTAAATTTTCCAGAATATCGTTTGGAGAGCACATTTGAAGTTATATTCTAAATAAAAAACGAATCTTAAATCACAATTAAGACCGGAGTCATTACCTAATATGTGATGTGTGACTGACTGACTTCATTCTGTGACTGACATATCTGAATTTTATTTTGAATTTCAAAATGCAAATATTACACCAATATAACAAATTACTATCCTACTAGATGAATGGATTCTCTAATAGAGATTAATAAAGAACCAAAAATATTAATCAATTCTATAAATATGTACATTTATTTTGCTGTAAAATAAAAATTAATGAAAATCAATAATACAATTAAATTAACTACCTTTCCATGTACCATTTTAAATTATAATTAATAACAAAAATATTAAATACTTAATAACAGAGGGCCTTCTCTATTGTTAAAATAGATATACTATAATTATATCATGACGTCATGCATATGAGAAGTATGTGAATAGAAATGCGAAATATATCACATCGAAACATGTACACAAAGAACAAAAACAATTTGTGATTACGCAAGACAAAGCTAAAGTGTTAGTGATTGTTATATCACCTTTGCACATTTGTGCGCAATCCATTTATATAATTATATTTATGTGTGTGTGTGTGCGCGTGCGTGCGTGTATGCGTGTATGCATGTATGTATGTATGTATGTATGTATGTATGACATGATAAGAAAAATAAATGCCTGGACGGGATTCGAACCCGGAACTCTGGATCGATACCCCAGCGTGTTATCCATTACACCACCAGGAGAATCCAATTCAAACACTTATTTTTCTTATATATACATTATATTCTTCATTATCACTAGATGTCGCGAGAACTCGGTCTTCACTGCCATCTAGTAGCTGACTATAACAAGTAAGCAAATTAAAGAGAATATTTTTACTTTATAGCAGTGAAGCTTTATCGATGTTATAATTATTTTTTTGACATTGAGCAATGCAAGCTTAATATGACATGATAAGAAAAATAAATGCCTGGATGGGATTCGAACCCGGAACTCTAGGTCGGAACCCCAGCGTGTTATACATTACACTACCAGGAGAATCCAATTCAAACACTTATTTTTCTTATATGTACATTATATTCTCCATTATTACTAGATGTCGCGAGAATTCGGTCTTCACTGCCACTTAGTAGCTGACTATAACAAGTAAGCAAATTAAAGAGACTATTTAACTCATGCCCCAAATGGGAGTCAATGACCAATCACGTTTCAATGATTTCTGTATTACAACCAATCAGAGACGTGTTTCACGAAATAATTATCAACGTTAGGATTATCATATATTAAGCAAAGCTCCTCCTTTTTAATATTCTGAACAGGTCTGACCGTTATTTTGCAGTGACTGAGCCTATAACAAATACGGCTACCAGATTGTATATAATAGTGCTTACATGTCAACATTTGTAGCAATTGATTATACCACCAAAAAAAGAAACCACTGTTTGCACTTTCTTAAATGTATACGACATCAAAAATGAATTAATATACAGATTGATGTGTTTCATTTTTTCTCCACTAGAGAGCATTCTTACAATATTGCGTTCCTTTGGCAATAAATAGTATGATCTGGTTGCAGTGATAAACAAAAGAAGCAGTAGAAGCGTAGGCTACCTATCGTTTCTCATTAGTTTTCAAACATCACCGTTTACTTTAAATATAAAAATATTTTTAAATAACTGTAGTTAAATAATGATTTGTGAGTAAACAGCTTTATTTTATTCGTTAAATAGTCCTAACAAATGCCACTCTTGATTTCCAAATTCTCTAGATAAATTCACTCCTCACTTCGTGAGTCGTGAATTTATCGATAATTTGGAAATCACTCGTGGCATTACTTATGAATATTTTTACTTTATAGCAGTAACACATGTATGTATGTATGTATGTATATATATAGTAACTGAATACAATTTACCTGATACAATATTTAATATTTCTGATTTCTATATTGAACCATTGAAATAAAAAATATTACCGGCAATGTGGAATTTGCATTATACCTTCAAGAACATTAAAATTATCATTCCTAACTCTCACCTTTAATGACAAAAAAAACAAATAATGCAGTACGCATATTCTTGATAAGTTAGTTATCAGTGTGCTAGTATTTCAAAATGATTACAAATCACAAGAGTAAGCTGTCCAATGTTGACGTAGTGAATAATATTTTTAAACAGAACTATTAAAACAAACAAAACTCTTATTAGTACTACACCACAATTTCAAGCTTACTCATTTCATAACATCGATGTTTAGCTTACGAAGTTTTTATTTCACTCCCATTACAAATAATATTTCTTGTCACACATGAAGTCCCACGCGGTAGCTGAAAGGTCTGAGGCAAGATGTCTTTACAGAGAGCACTGGTTCGAGTACTCATTAGAGAAGAAAATTTCTCATGGAATTTCGGCTACAATGGGGTTGGTGCCCGCCCAGAATCATGGCGAATTTTGACAGCTACAATAATTAGCGGCTACTTCGATAAAACTAGTCATAACGGCTGGAGTAACCGACATGCTGACCACATGTCACCACCATATGGCTTGATGATCGTCCAACTCTGTGATTAATATATATGGACGTAAGATCAGCATCCGGCTGGTAGGGCAAGGACATTCTAGACCTGTCGCGCCATGAAGTTTTTTTTTTTTTACATACGAACTTGTGAATTTGTAGTGGTAATTGTTTGTTTTGCAGTTGTTCACTCTATAACACACGGTGCCAAAACAGTCAAGTTGAGAACTGAAAGAATTTCCTTGATAGGTGCAAGTTGTTCAAATTGATTTTCTAGAAATTTCTTTCCTTCTTCTACATAATTTTGTGACCCTCCTGATCAGTTATTTGGTTGGTTTTACAGCTGACAGTATTACAGATTTCTACGCAATGTTGTATGCTCTTTCCCGATTTTCCATGCATCCTTGCTATCCTTTTACTTGGCCGCCAATCGCATCTACAGGCGCCTTTCCATGATCGATTCAAAGAAGTTCCATTTTATATAAAATACAAATACGCAAGTAAAGAATGTCATACTGCTATTTAAAGTACCTGCTGCTCAAACTAAAAATATTTTTATCATCTCAAGTCTTGGAAGAAGCCCCTATAGATCGGAAAACACTTTTGTAAATCAAACATCTATATCCCGCTTGTCATGTCACATAACCTGACACTACAGCTAAGTACTAATTCTTCTGAACGTCTGTCACCTTACACCTAAACCAGACAACAGCAGTTACTATTGAGATCTGTTTATTGCTCCAATGAACTGCTTGGATCTCATTTTGTTCTTTGTTTGTATACGTTTCTGATTAATCGACATGTATGGCTGCTTCATTTCGTGAGTAGTATGTCTTCTTGTGAGTTGAACTCGCCAGGTTCTTCTCTCATGACCCACCCGCCAATTTTGGGCTGGTGCCATGGCCGCCAGGAGTACTTCAAACCTCCCGTTTTGCCACATGTACTCCTTTTTATTGCTCAGGCTCGGATTCATGAGCCGGACTCTGGTAGTACACCATTAGATCCCCGCAACTACATACTTTCAACACCTGTGGCAGCCAACCAAACTATTTTTCCTAACATGAGATGAGGTGAAGGGTGATATAAATGAATGACAAATAAAATTACATGAAGAGAACGGATGAGAGAATTGACGGCGAAAGAATTGTTACGGTCCACAAAAAAAAAAAACAATAATTTCTTCCTAACCCGTCCAAGCGACTGTTTGGAACTTTAAAATTAATAATAATAATAATAATAATAATAATAATAATAATAATAATAATAATAATATTATTATTATTATTATTATTATTATTATTACTATTATTATTATTATAACGAACGTTATTATGTGGGTATTTTGTTCCTTTTGCTCTATAACGCATTGCATATTTTTAGCACGGATGTACGGAAATTTGATTTGAAAGGACAGATTGCATTGGACAATGTGGCACCCTTCAAATTGTACATTTTGAAGGACATTTCGTGGACCTTAGTGAGGGAGTATCAATTACAGCTGTATCACATATCACAGATACAAGCAATCTGACCGAATGATGTTGAACCCAGAATTCAATTCTGTCGTTGCATGCTAAGCGCTGTACTACTTCCTACACTGTATTTATTCACGGATGATTGTTCGTCATAAGTTCATGATCTCATGTTATTTGAAATAAGTATTTCTGACTCTAAGATCTGTAAACCAAAAAAATAGTTACTTCTATGATGTGTACGGTTTGATCCTAAACGTCTGTGGCTTCCTATATATACAGAAGCATAAATCAACATACACAATGAGAAGATACTTAGAATAAAATTAATGTACCACACAACAGGATACTTTCATTTTTTGAACATGTATGGATAGTAAAGTTTCTAGTTTTAGATGCAAGTTATATTAGTATCTAATAAAACTAATAAAATATCAATTGTGAGTTAAGAAAGTAATACATTATTACTTTGGGGGTAAATTAGTTAGTTGTTCAGAGGGTTTTTTAATTGAAGCCGTGTGAACGGAAATCCATGTATTACCCACAATTCACTGTGGGAAAAGCAATTTAATTACTTTTGCATTAAAACAGCAGTTTTTTTATCAGAACAGACGAAGGGAGAGAGATCGTTGCAAGTTAACTACCGCAGATGGCTCTGCCTGTGTAAATTAGCAATGTGGCAGAGAGGAAAACAGCATTCATATTGAATCTCCAATTAAAATCAACTTCTGTTACTAATAAAAAAAGAAGGAAAACCTTCCAATATTTAACTCAGCTTCACCAAAAGTAATATTTTACTTTTTTACAAGCGAAATATAATTTTATTCCTCTATTCATTAATGTGAGGAATTTTAAAACACAGGAGATAGTGCTAAGCTATAGGGCTGAATGTACAGCCGTATATACCAAGTGAAATCTGCCCATTTACAATATTCGATTTATAACTTATTCTACAATATTGCATTTTTATCATGTTAGGCTATGCATTGTAAAATTATTAATAAAAATACGTTTTTTGGCGCGATAATGTGTTTTGTCGTACTTACAGCAATCGTAACCTTGATTGAACGTTCAACATCCTACATTTTAGGGTTGGTAACCTAAATAAGTACACTGTAATAAAATAACTATACTGTAATATTACATATTACAAACATAGTGTGGGAAATAAAACCACTACCTTCCATGTATACTACATACAAAGTGCATACAAAACATATCCGAAAAGGTACTGTTAATATACATTATATTAAACAAATCACTGCATTTTAAATGAACCGAAATTTATTTGAAACTATATAAAATAATAAATATATACTTGCCGCCATTTATCCCTAAATTGGTCTCACGGCCTCATATTGTTTCAACTAATAAACATTGCCCGCACTGTTACCGTTATTCAATTGTTTATACTCGTAATGAATGCAAATATTTCCAACAAAGATGGTATTATTTTACTGTTATTTATTATTTTGAAAACACCATCGCGCAAAAAATAATGTACAACGCACGTTTGTGAAGTGTTTTACAGAATCTCGGAAATTAAAAACCTAGGTATCGCTCGGTTTTTAAACATTTTCCTCGAATCTGTAAAAATCACTTCCCAACCTCGCATCGTAATATACTATTGGCCGTGAACGGTTGGACGATGTAATATCTTATTCACTAGCATTATCGAACGCTGAGATTCATGGCTGCGCGGTCCGTACATTCCTATCCTGAGCTAATGTTCTCAAATCATTCCTGGCATAATATTAATCTCTCTCATTCTTGATTTATGTTATTTTCCCATCTTATTCTTGGCATATCTACTGAACACTTTCCCTCTGGTTTTCTTACAAAAAAGTCTCCATGTCCCTCTTCCATTCCTCATTCATGCTACAAGATCTGTCTATCGCTGTATATTAGTCTTAACCATTCTTATTACATCTGCTTTCCTCTATACATCATGCCATTGGCATCTTTTAAAAGAAATCTAAATTTATATTTGCTCTAAACTCGACTTCATTATTATCCAGTGTAAGGTATCTATATTAATTGGTGTTTCTCGTATAATGTATCATATATAATAATAATAATAATAATAATAATAATAATTATTATTATTATTATTATTATTATTATTATTATTATTATTATTATTATCGTATCATTATTGTTATTACCCTATAAAATGTAGTTTGTACATGACATTTACATTGCTACATTATTGTATCTTTAACTGTTTATAATTAGTATAGTGTATATCTATATTTGTCAAATATTTATTTGTATTTGTGCTGGTTGAGTGGAAGAGAGGGCCTTATGGCCTTAACTCTGCCAGAATAAATAAAGTATTATTATTATTATTATTATTATTATTATTATTATTATTATTATTATTATTATTATTATTATTATTATTATTATTATGTAGTCTTCCAATCATCTGCTTGTTCGTCTCTCATTGGTTCAAAAAAAAATCTAAGGACTTCTTTCTTAAAACCATGTCATATGTTCTCCTCCCTTGAAGTAGGAGACCATGTTTTGCATCCATATAATATAAATGAGGCATTGGTATTAAGATGAATAGAGGAAAACAGATTAGATGCTAATAAAATGAGATTTATGAAACATGGGAATGGATATGCAAAATGGAAATCATACAAGAACTTGAACTGCAACCACTGCTCCAATTTACAGAGAAATATCATAAGTTATTTATTATTGATTTCGTATATCTCGATGATGGATAAATCATATTTGAAGAGAAAAATTATACGGTCTGAGCGTATAATTTTTCTCTTCAAATATCATAAGTAATGTCACGAGTGATTTCCAAATTTATCTAGAGGATTTGGAAATCAAGAATGGCATTTATTAGGACTATTCAACGAATAAAATTAAGCTGTTTACTTAAAAATATTTATTTAAATAAAGTTACCGGAATTTTAAAATATTTATATGTTTAATGTAAACGGCGATGTTTGAAAACATAGAAGAAATGTGATGTTATATATATATTCACTGGAACTTTATCATATTATGTATTGCCAAATAAGATTGCAATATTGCAAGAATGCACCCTAGTGGAGAAATAATGAAACACATCAAACTGTATATTCTAATCAATATCATAGGTTATTCATTTATGTTTTTAGTAAACAACTCAGTAAAATCACGGAATCTGTTCAATATTTGCTATATTCGATGTATTTGTTGGAGAAAAATAATGCTCTGAGCTGTTCAGAATATTTAAAAGTAGGAGCTTTCTTTATCGCAAAAAGCAGGAACTGATAAAGAGGAAACGATAAAGAGCGAGGTGAAACACAAGTGTCATTGGTTGTAAAACAAAATTCATTGAAACGCGATTGGTCATTGACTATCATTTTGGGCATGAGTTAAATAGTGGAAACAGTAATTATTGGGTCAGTTACTTACGGCGTATGAGACCCTCTACAATACCAGAAGCAATGGCTCAAAGAGTAGGGTACGAGTAGGCAAACAGTTTTTAGACACTTTTGAAATCCAGAATGGGTTGAAGCAAGGAGATGCACTATCTCCTCTACTATTTAATTTTGTAGTAGAGCATGCCATTAAATTTTTAGAGAATGAGGAAGGCTTACAGCTGAATGGTATTAATAAGCTGTTAGTTTATGCTGATGATGTAGTACTACTGGCCGATAGCGAGGAGATACTAAAGGCCAACACGCACACACTATTGAGTAACACTAAGAAATTATGACTGGAAGTAAATATCAATAAAACTAAATATATGGTCACACGTAGAAATTCAGTATATAATGGAAATGGACAGCTAATGACAAATGAGGGAAATTTTGAGGAAGTGGCTGAATTCAAATACCTAGGAACAATAAACACAAACAGGAATGAGATGCACAAAGAAATTAAACATAGGCCCAATTCTGGAAATGCGTGCTATTATGCATTGCAGAGACTTTTGATGTCCCAACTCCTTTCAAAAAACATTAAGCTGAAATATATAAAACTATTATTCTACCAGTTATATTATATGGGTGCGAAACATGGATTCTTACTTTAAGGGAGGAAATGAAATTACGAGTATTTGAGAATAAAGTTCCTAGGAAAATTTTGGACCAAAGAGAGATGAACAGACAGGTGAATGGAGAAGACTACATAACAATGAACTACTGGGTCTTTATAGGAAGCCAGATATAATAAGAACAGTTAAGTATCCAAGACTGCGATGGGCAGGACATGTTGCGCGTATGGGGAATGAAAGACGTGCATGGAAACTTCTTGTAGGAAAGCCAGAAGGAAAACGCCCAGTTGGTAGACCAAGAATGAGGTGGGAGAACAACATTAACTATGATTTGAGGGAAGTAGATTATACAGGGAAAGATTGGAAAGCATTAGCTCAGGATAGGGATGTATGGAGAGCTTATGTCCGCTCGGCCATGAACTTACGGGTTCGATAGTGCCAGTAAGTGAGTGTGAGTGAATGTTCAAATATCAAACCTGTCGGAAGACATCTCTGGGACTTCTCAGATAGCGATAGATGGAAAATTTCTCCTTTAAGAGATCATAAACAGGCCATTTAAATTATGCGGATGATGATGATGATGATTATATAAATGAAAGAATAAACAGTCAATATTTGTTCACTTCAACATTTTTTGATAGAAGTTTGGATAACAAGGGTTCCTATAATGCATAATAGCATGCATTTCCAGAATTCATTCCACGTTTAATTTCTTTCTTCATGTGTATATTCGATCTGGCTTATAATAATAAAAATGAACATTCATTTAATGTTTTTATGTAAAAAGAAGGCCCTATACAGTGTATTAATTAGTGTACTTTGTATTAAAATTTCTTCAGAACATATGCCGTTCTGTTTGGTTTATTTTTTTAATATATTAGCATAAACATTATCTCTGCGTTCAAGCAGAATGTACTATGTACTTATCGCCAATGTTACCTCTACAGGATTACGATATTTTCTAATAGAATTTTGTATTTCCTTCTTCTTCTTCCATTCTATTTCGGATATAGGTCTAATTGCTAAATAACAGATAGGGCCTACAATAAAATTCAGTTTAAAAATAAAATAGGCCTACATAATTTTCAGAAACACTTTTAATTTGAAATTGATGTCTTTAATTACCTTAGCCCAAAGTAATGATTTCTAGCACAATGGTTTGAAATTATTTATCTCTGAGTTCAGAATACACGTGAACTCAAATATATATTTACAGGTAGGTTAAGCCTATGCTCTAAAGTAGCGTTTACTTCTTAATCGCATTCGAACAGTGGTAGCGCCGTACATTTATCTAATTGAAATCATAAATCTATTTCGGATCAGTATGTTTAGTTGTTCAAATTCTTACAATACTTATTTGAAGTAATTTGTCTAGTCCAATGCGGTAATCGGCACTTTTTCTGTGAAATGTATATATTAAAACCTCCTAGTAGATTTTCATGTGTCGAATGGTTGCAGGTTCAATCAATTTCTATGGAGTGGCAAATTACGCCCAAGTCAAATTGACCAATATATGTGGAGTGGTGGGGACGGACCTTCTTATATCCACAGTTATTGATTCAATGTAAAAACACGTGAACTACGCATTCCAAATAAAGTGGCTCTTTATAAGGCGGAGCAATACAATCAAGACGTCCATCTCACATGATGGTTGCTACTCGAAAGATGTGATTGATTTCCATTGGAAAATTGTATCATGTCGCAATAATCAAGCTGCCTAATACAATGATATAGTCAATTATGCCATTATTGTCAAATCAATCTGGCTACCTAAATTATATGTGAATATCTGAACAAATCTAAAGTAGGTTACTTCTTCTTATTCTTCCTTTCAAGTATTAGGCCAAGGCCTGTTACGATCCTATAGAAAATGTTCCCTCCAGCGTTTCATAGGACGGCCCAGAGATCTTCGTCCTCTTGGTATATAATTATAAACAGCTTTGGGGATCTGATTTGAACTCATTCTTTCAAGATGGTGTTTCCAATTCAGTTGGTACCGTTTAATATATTCCAAAATTGGCGTAGTCTTCAATTATTTTAAGATATAGGTATTCCATTTACGATCCCATCTGGCGTAACCCGCTGTTCTGCGCATGAATCTCATTACACAAGCCGTTATTCTGCCTTCATGTTAATAAGTTTATGTCATAAGTTTGATCCTTCCGGGAAATTCTCGTATAAGACTAGAAAGCATAATAACAGTCCCTTCAATTGGTTGCTGGCCAAAGAAAGGCAAGACCAGTGACGGGCTTGCCATCTTATAGCCTCTGGTCAGGCTTTTCTGGAGAAGAAAAGAAATTAAAGGAAAGAAGAAATGGAAGAAAGGAAAGTCTCCCTAGCCCTCAGATGCCCTAATAGCGTCGGGGTCGAAAAAAAACAAGAGTTAACCAAGAGAGGTTAGATAGTAAAGTTAAAAGAGTCTGGTATAAGTAAGTGGAAGAAAAGGAAGAAATAATTGATCGGTGGATAAAGATAAAAGTAAGGAGCAAAACATAAGTAACTGGAAGCAATGTTTTCCTCAGCTTGGGCACCTCGTGGTCGCCATCCTCATATCCCCTAGATGGGCACCCGTGAGGGGAAAGTAGTAAAAGTAAAAAGTAAAGTGATCCCACAACAGACCCGGAGGCCCTTGGGGTAGTAGGAGGTTAAGGCTCCCACTTTTTCTAGACAATCGGCACTTTTATGTCAGCCGGGTTGTCAGCCCTGCGTGACGGCCGCCTTTACCCCAGAACAAACGTCTGGTACTCATTTCTGTTAGAGGCGGCTGAGTGCCGCCAGAGGGTTTGGGTCAGTTTAAAAATCCTGACCCCAACGGGACTTGAACCCTCGACCCTCCGGCTTGTAGCTCAGTGCCTTAACCACTACGCTACGGCGTGCCCCCAGAAGGTTACAATTAATCAAATTACCTCAAACACGACATTTATGGATTATCAGCGTTTTCCTAAGCCACATAATCAAGTGCCAGTTTTTTCGGGGGTAAGAAAGTCCATATCACTAATTCCTTATACCGACGTCGTTAAAACTTGCGACTTTACTTAGATTCTAATTTAAATTGGCGTGCCCAAGTAAAACAAACATCTAAAAAGATATTCTCCATTATGCATTCCCTAAAGCGTCTCAAATATTTTCTTTCTACAGCTCTTAAAATAATTTTAATTCAAACTTTAGTGATGCCGCATTTTGACTATTGTGACGTTCTACTAACTGACATAAGTGACGGATTGTTGGACAAACTGCAGTGTGTGCATAATATGTGTATCAGATTCATATTTAATGTTCGAGAATACGATCACATTTCTCCATTATTCCACGAAGAAAATCGCACTGACTAATTCTCTTATTTAAGATCCTACATACCTCGATTCCCAATTATTTATCATCCCGTTTCCAGTATCTATCCTCAAACCATAACTTAAACACAAGATCATGACATAGTCTCTTGCTTAATATACCGCAACATAGGACATCACATCACTCCATGTCATATACCGTCTTCACTTCTCGCAAGTGGAATTCCTACCACAAGAAATAAGGGGGGCTGCCGGACATTGGCATCTTTTAAAAGAAATCTAAATTTATATTTGCTCTAACCTCGACTTCATTATTACCCAGTGTAAGGTATATATATAGTAATTGGTGTTTCTCTTAAAATTTATCATATTTATATTATTATATTATTATAATTATTATTATTATTATCATTATTATAATATTATTACTCATATTATCGTAAGTATTATTATTATTATTATCGTATAAAATGTTGTTTCTACATGAAATTTAAGTTGCTACATTTAATGTATCTTTAACTGTTTATAATTAGTATAGTGTATATCTATATTTGTCAAATATTTATTTGTGTTTGTGCTGGTTGAGTGGAAGAGAAGGCCTTATGGCCTTAACTCTGCCAGAATACATAAAGCATTATTATTATTATTATTATTATTATTATTATTATTATTATTATATTATGGTGTATCAACCTCAAAGTACTACCGGAGTTCAGATATTTAGTGTATCAATATTTAGTTTCAGCACATCAAACAGAATCCTGGCATGCTCGAGAGATTTGGACGGTGGTTGCTGTGAAGGTAATGAGGCATAAGGCAAGTTGCTTAAACACACCTTGTAAACTGTCAAATATGTCATTCATTAAAATTAATTATGTATACAATAGTTTTTATTCAAAATAGATCCTTACGATAGAGCCTTTAGACCAAAGCCCATAATAAATAAACGGCCGGCTGGGTGTACTATGCTAGATTTTAATCGAGACCAGACGTCAGGTCTCGTCCAAACCAAACTGGAAATAATTAATTACCCAAAAGTTACGGAGTTGTGCTCCATGATTAAAATGATGGGAATGTTTTACTTTATTTGATACCAATTTCGTTACAATCTACTGGTAATTTTTTAGTGATTTCTCTTGTGAGAGCTTCTGTCCGCGAGGCTTCGAATATCAGTGTTTGGTAGTGTCAGTGCGATAGTCAGTTGAAGTGAAATAACTATACAAATTAGTAAACCCATTTATTGTCTAAAAAGCTAAATCGCTGCCATGCCTTTACATTATTTCGCTTTTCTGAAAAAAGTTGATCTGTTCCACTTTCAACTATTCTTCTTGCCAGTAAAAGGGTAAGAGAAGGTGGAAGAAGTCAAAATCTCATATTATTTATTCGAGGGAAGGCCATCGAAAATCTCGGGATATATCTGGATTCCCGTCAACGTTGAACTGAAGCAAATCGTATCTAAATTATGCAGAATGTGGTGAAACTGCCGACTACGATTCTTTGAATAATTTCAGGCAACAAATTGGCCTATTAAACTAGAAAAATATGAAGAAAAGTATTTTGTGAGAACGATTTAAAAATGTTTGGTTAACCCTAGACCTTAGTGGACAAGCAGGGCCTATAATTTATTCGTTAGACACATCGAGGGTTGGAATTTTCCAATAACATAGTTTTTCTCACCAAAAATGAGTTGAAGTTGTTGAGGGAACCAATTGAATTGTTGGTAACTGCTTGTACTGCATCCCCTGTTTTGAAATGGAAGGGAGGGGGAGAAGCACGTTTAAATTAACACATCAGTGGGCTACGTGCAAACAAAATAACAATTCCACATCCTCCCCGTGTAGCGCAAATATACGACTCATTCATTGGAGGGAGGGGGTGTATGTACTGGACAGTATAGTACGTCTTGTCGATTAGCAATACATGGGCTCGTTGCTTGATTTATGTTCGCCCGGTTAATGCATCATGTACACTCGTTGTTAATCTCAACGATTCCACAAACCAGTGGCGTGCAGACTTTTCCTTGTCCATGATACAGAATATATCAACAATGTTAGCGCAAACTGAAACGATTGGAACTACACGAAAATAGAAACAAATAAGTCTGTGTATACTTGTACGCAAACGAGCCTTCTGCTAGATATTTGAAATGTGTAGTTAAGAACCAACCCTGAATCACAAATGAAAACATCAAATTCTTTTCGCCTCGTAAACTAGGTGTCATACAGTCCTAGTTAGCGACAAACCACATGGATCAAACGTAGGCCTATATTCTTGCGGAAAAAAGAAATCTGAAGAGATCACGGTGAAGATTCTCGAAATCTGACACTGCGACATGTCATCTTATCTCCTTTAATGTAGATAATTTTAATGATAATTGAAGGCACCGGTGCAAAAAGGGGGTAGCTCCACTTTTTCCCGAAATGCAGGTTAAGTTCGTATGTAATATGGAGAAGGGCCCTGCTTCAGCTGGTGCAAAAAGGAAGTAGCTCCATATCTTCCATAATGAAGAAAATTGATAACCCTAACTTCCATTCGAAGCAAGAAAGAGGTACTAATGAAGATTTACACCTTTATTCTACATCTCTCAAGCGGCCGCAGTTCGTTCAAGTAAAAGAACTGGCATCAAAATACGTACGAGTATCATCCAGTTGTATGTAGTTCTAAGACAACCTCAAGTGCCAGAGAGACGATTCTCATCATGATTCTGATGAAAGTGTTACTGACAACGTATAATGATATTGGTAACCAGTTTAAATAAATACATGGTAATAAATACCTTCATGTGAAGCTGTACTTATTATTTAATCATATTTTCCTAATTCAGAGTTTTTATGCATAAATTCTTCAAATACCTACTCTCCGGTGTAAAAAGGACACAGCTCCAACAGGTTTATTGCAATTGTACACAATCGGATAAATAAAAAAATTGAAACTGATCAAGAAAAGATTGTGTTTCATGCTGAAACACCTTAAATCAATGGTAACATTTTGGTTATACTATTACCACTTTTTACATTCAGTTTTTTTTTCTCCAGAAACATTTATGAAAATGGAGCTTCCCCCTTTTTGCACCGGTGTCTTCAATAATGATGTTGATATGATGAATGAGAGGGAATGAGAATACATAAATTACAATTAAGTAGGAAAAAACAAGGGACGAGTTAAGTAATATTAACATATTATTTAACTATGCTATAACATCACCGTCGCGAATCAAGACTATTGGTAAAATGACGCATAAAAAATTACGTTTAAGGTGCCTATTATTTCAAACTAGAGATTCTTTTAGTTCATAATTCTACGGTACGCAATCTATGGTTTTTCTTCTCATGCAAAGGGAGCCGTAATCTGGATATTTACTTTTTGAAGAAAAACAAAGACCCCCAACCTAGTTTAAATCCGCGAACCTCGGATTCGGAGTGAACATGGCAATCAAATAACTCCGATCGTCTAGAAAAATATATAATAAGTAAGAAAAAGGTGAAAAAATAAAATAAATTAGCAAAATAAATAAATGTCACGTCACTGTAACTAAATGCAGATCCTTTTCAGACAGGCACATTATCTGTTCCAGTTTATATGAGTCCTGATATGGTATCTATTCCGCAATCGTATCATAATACATGTGTAACCCACACATGTAACAACAGCAATAACACAACTATTTTTTTCCTCTACCAATACTACCCTTGTCTTCCGGTAATTTTGACGTTGGTGGTAAATTCAGCATGTGTCGTTATGAGAGCTATAGTAATTTGGACGTGCCATTTCAAAAGGAAATCAGTTTTATATTTGTGACAATGTTCAACAGGCGTTACAGTTCTATTGATCAAAACAGGACATGGGTAATGTGAGGGTTATGTGTAGCCATTATAAGAGTAGTTACTGACACTTTCTCATTTTGATTGCTCTGTTTTAATTATCTCTTTCTAAACAAAAAATGACACATACGTGATAAAATAATACAAATGTTTAAAACTATACGGGAAAAAATTTGGATTGGATACCTCATATTTACAGGCGACGAAAAGCTTATTTTAACATTGTTCTGGACATGCACAATTCATTAACAAATTTAAAATTTACAATATAAAATTGTTACTGTTATCAGTTTAACTTAAATATCCATAACACGATATGGTAATTATTGTGTGTGATCTAGGGTGTCCATAATACTTTGAATGTAAAAGGGGACATACACAAAAAAATTAAGGAAAAACCTGAGACATTTTAGAAAAGGTGGGACATTAACAAAATATAAAATGAAGTTTTCAAAAATTGTATGAAACAAATTATACAAATTGCACATATAAGTTATGCCATTTTTAATTGTGCATTAAAATTGCCCACTCAGCTACATTATGTCTACTCTATCTACATGGGTAGACTGGTAGATGCATTTGCATTACTGTACTTCGATGAATTATATATTTCATCAAGTAGTTTATTTTCTTTTGAAATTCTATCATAAAATGAAGTACATGATACATCGTTAAAATGTGTTTTTTTTACTATATGCAATGCCTTTACAGTTTCAAATTTAATTTTTTTTTTCATTTCACCATAGTGCATCGTGGCCATACAACTGGCGCTTGCTAACGTTCTTATTTATAATTACATAGTAAAGAACAAAACGAAAGTCGCCATTCATAAATACATTGACAAAGCATCATCCCAAAATCGGGACATTTGAGCGTACCCAAGGAAACGTTCGGGACAGCGGGACATTTTCCCAAAAAATAGGATCGTCCCGGGAAAAACGGGACGAATGGATACCTTGGTCTGATCTGTTGTGTTCGCCATTACCTTAGTGTCATCTTGCATACCAATCGGGTTTGCCACGACATGCGCTTTGAGGACATGACACTTCATGTTCGGGTGTGCGATGTTCTGTATTCTTACAACACCGAATACCATGACATCTGGACTCTTAAAATCCGTCTCAAACACCACAATGTATCTCTGATTATAGTATCTTTAACTCTTGCTTACTGATTCTAATTCTAGCTTTTTATGTACATATGAATGCATATAGCTAGATGACTCTGGTAACTTTGTATAATTTCATGTAAATATAAGTGACTATTTAATTCAGAGAACGATAAGTTTGCCTCTTCCTGTTGATAATCTTGCCTCTTCCTGTTGGCACGCATTGAGAGCACGCTGTAGTCTGTCATTTAGGTCACTTGTTAGGTCAGTCAATGATGTGTCGCAGTAATCAAAGTGGGACATCAAAAGAGTCTCTACAAATATTTTTCTTTATTACTACCAATACCAAAAATAAATTGAGTTTAAAATAATTTCTTCATGTCAATATTGTCAATAAATACATAAAACAAGTATTATAACTGTGTGTAACGTGAAATAATTTATGTTTTGTTGGCCTTGGTTGCTGAAATGAAATACATATTGATAAAGGTCTTCTTGATTTAGAATTGTGTCTCCTTTCTTTGGGTACAGTTACTTGCTGATGATATGAACCTATTATTTAAAACAATATAATTACTACTCGTTAATCTTGTTTATTTACTGGCGAAATTACTGAATGAATATGTCCGAGTTTGATGTCGTGTCGGTGAAAGTTAGTTCCATTTTGTGAACATTATAGTGCGTGTTACATTAATTAGACCGCAAAGTACTTGGCCTTTAACGATCTCTGATAAACATAAAATTGAGACAATAGAAATGAGATTTCTCAGATCAGTTGTATCTCTAAGAGATCAAAAGATAAGTCAAGATATCAGAGATGAATTACAAATCTAAGATATAAAAATGAATGTTTGTTTGCTTGACTGTTTGTTGGTTTGTTTGTTTGTTCGTACTTTATGCGTGGCCATACCGTTGATCCGATTGCGATCGGGGTTTTTGCAAAATGTTCAGAAGATTCACTGAATGAACATAGGCTATAACAGAGTTGAGGGCTGGGGGGCGGTAGTATATGAATACTCAACCTAACACCTCAAAAATCGCCCTCTGTAGTGGAAAACGATGAACAAAAGTAGCTCTTTCGACGCTTAAATGGCTTACGCAGCCTAAACCATAACAAATACACAAAATTAATATGCATAGAATTGAATATCTCAAAAACTCTTTACAAAAAAGTACCTCGACACACATAACCAATTTTCGTCTTTCATTGATGCCAAGAAGAATTAAGACAAATACGTAGATTCCTGTGCAAGCATCGCAGCACATGGCGGGTGTTGGTTGTACGGATAATCTCACACCTAACTAATTTTTTGTCCCTTTACTCATTTATGCCAAAAAGGTCAACGTAAGTAGATTCCCGGGCACGCGCGGGTAATCTGTTCGTGGAATCTTAAAATAATTATGGGGGGGGGCGATATATAATTATAATTCATTCTTCATATTATTTATTCAACCTATTACATAAGAATTACATACATTTTTTGTCTTTCAGCTCATTTATTCCAAGAAGATCGGGATGAGTAGATTCCCGGACGACGTCGGATAAACAGCACGGGGTATCTAAAAATAATTACGTTATAAATTTTTGCTTTCACTTATTTAACTAAACATAAAACACATTAATTTTCGTATTTCCGCTCATTTATGTCAAGAAGATCGGGATAAGTGGATTCCCGGGCAACGCTAGGAAATCAGCACGGGCTATCTAAAAATATATAAGTATGTTTCCTTTTACTTATTCAACTAAACATAAAAGCACATTCATATTTTCATTTATTTAGGCGTAGCAGCGCACGCAGGGTATTAGCTAGTTTATAATATAAACGAGAGAATACACAGAAATAAATGTAATTGTTTTGAACATATACAAAGAATGCCAAATAATCGTTTATCAAAACAGCTACTTCATTATAAACCTCTAGAACGAAGAAATGTAGGAAGACCAAAATGTCGTTGGAAAGACGACCTGCACCTGCTGCATATAGTGCACCGGGGAGCGGAACGGACCAACAGGCCCATACCTTGAAGAAGATGATGTAAAGTACTGAAATGAAACATCCATTCTTAGTAATTCTGCCCGAGGGCAGGTCTTATATTTTCATGCTCTGATTTGCAGCTTTACTAGGAAAATTATAGGTGTGGTAGCTTCCCGTTGCTTGCCACACCGGTGAAGGATGATGATGATAATGATATGGATGATGATGATGGCCGGATGATTTTCGGGGACCGTTGGGCCCTAAGCTTCCTGACATTTGTCTTACAGGTGAAGAAAAACCCCGAAAAAGAACTCAACCAGGAGCCTGTCCCGACCGGGAATCGAACCCGGGCCCGCTGCGTGAAAAGGCAGCACACTACGTTGAGACCACAGCGGTGGAAAAATGAAACATGATATCAAAAATTGTTTATTTTTTTTTCGTATTTTAATTTAATGTGTGCTAATTGTAACCAAGTGATCTAAAAGTGAAAGGAAAAATATTCCCGTGGAAAATATTATGTCTAGTAATATAATTAATGTCATTTATAATCACTTATTATCTCTAAGTATCGATTAAATATGTGCCAGCAGTTCGGTTCTAAATAAAATATACATAATTGTTCTATGTGAAAATTAACACAGTATTCACCATCATCATCATACAACAATATATAAACTAAGTTGTGTATACTACATTTCGAAAAAAACGTAGATTATATATTTAATCCAATAAATATTTAATCATAATGTGGAAAATTATTTAACATCTACTCCCCCCCCCTCTCTCTCTCTCTCTCTCTCTCTCTCTCTCTCTCTCTCTCTCTCTCCACACTTGTATATATATGAATATGAAAGTTTTCTTGGTTTTTTCCGTGTCTTGGATTCAAGTTCGGCCTCTGGCCACAGATTCCGACGTTTCGGCATGATCCCACATGCCATTATCAAGGAATGATAAGTTCGAGTTACAGGTTTAGGTCTTATATAATAAAATACATAGAGTCTTCGCTGTGGTCCGTTTCCGAAGACGTACAACCATCCATGGATTGATGACGCAGACAGAAGAAAAGAAGAAGAAGATTCTTCATAAAACAGAGATTACAGCAATAGCTACGGCCATCTGATCAATTGCTGGCTTCAAAATAAGTCAGTATATACAAGCTCGCTGTGATTGGTCAGCAGTCTACAAGAACTAATACCCAGTATAAAAGCTATCTCCAAGACATCATCTGATTGGACAGCTAACTTCAAACCATCAAGATGCCTACATACGGCAAGTATTTAAAGAAATCATCAAAATATCAACAAGAGAGGAATCAGAGCTGGTGCTGAAAACATCATGCAACATTTGCTTATGATACTTCGTACTGCTATGGATCCTACCTTTACTGAACGTCTGCTGCTGTTCATCACGGCATCCTAGACTACTACTGCAATCGACAATTATTGATTTGTTGACGTCTGACTTGTAGTCCTTCGTGTGCTGTGATTGGCTGCATCAATTTTTCCAGTTTTCGTCTCAGCCAATCAGATCCGCGCAACTACAGCTGGTCAGCAAATTCCTTGCTAGGGCGTGGCCCTACACGGGCTGATCCTCGTGATCTTTTGTGTTTTGTGCATCTAATTTCGAGTGCTGTGCTATCAAGGTAAGTGGAGTGGATACAATAATTATTATTGTGCTGTGTAATCATATTCTTTGGTGACAAGTGTTTAGTGCTTTTGTGTATAGTGACCAGAACTAAGACTTGGTATTACCAAGCATAATGGCTACTATGCCAAAGTCTTACGGGTCTATGGATCCAGAAAGTGAGGATGTCGGACCTCTCATACTCTAGGAAGACTCCGCGAACAAATTTGAAGCATTCGTCCACAAATATGGATACGACAAAAAACCCGAATTAAAAGAATTGCTGTCCACTCTTAGTGGAACCTTCTTGTTACTCATAAATTTCATGGGTACTTTCCAGAACTATGAGAGGTCTGAAGAAGCTCGCGATTTCACGACTGCTGCTTTGGATCGATTAAATAAATTGATAAAAGATAACGAACCAGGACAACGAACGTTTGAAGCTATGCTAAACGAATTGAAAGGAGATTTATTAGAGATTCGCACTACTGCGCTCTTCTATTCCTCCTCATTTCCCAAAGCATATAGCAATGTAGAAGAAGAAATTCCTTCAACTAGCAGTGATATGGACAGCAGTGAGCAGATGACCACTGAGGAGCAAATGCTCACTGACGACCAGTCAATTGCTAGTGGGAAATCTAAACGGAAAAACAAAAAGAAAAAAGAAAAAGTACCGACTTTAGTCGTTAAGAAAACAAAAGTTGATTCTTTCAAACCAAAAGAACCCATACTACTGGGCAAACACACTAATGTATTTGAACCTATACATCCAGATAATCGATCCATAGAGTCGCAGGAATCACGAGTTGAGGTTCCAGCAGTGCCTACCAACAATAAATTTTCAGTTTTAACTGATATTCCAAATTCCACTGCAGGAACATCCTCAGAGATGGTCCCTCCTCAAGCTACTGGCCCTACTATGGCTACATCTACAGCTACTCCTTCAGGTAATGCTGTCCAATCGGAGCAAAGACCCCCACCAATAACTCTTATTGGTCACGGGAATCTGTTCCGAACAAACAAAGAGTTGAAATCACTAATTGGCGACCAACTAAAGTGTGTCAGTATTCCTGAAGGAATACGCTACTATGCACGTTCATTGGAAGATTTCTTCAAGTTAAAGGAGTATTTCAAGTCCCTAAATAGGGAATACTATACTTATCTACTGAAGAGGGATCTTCCTTTGAAGGTGGTGTTAAAGAGACTGCCTGCAACTGTAGACCCAGATGAAATTAAAGAGGAAATCCTCGCGTTGGGTTTCCCTGTTAAAGATGTAAAACAGATTAAAAAAACCGAAAATGATTTGGCCATACCCCTTCCTATCTACATATTGGAACTAGAACGCAATAGTAAAGCGTTGGAAATTTATGATCTAAAGCGTCTCTTATACACTGTTGTAGCCATAGAGCCATATAGACCTAGGGCTGGACTTAAGCAGTGTTACCGGTGCCAGTCTTTCAATCATACTTTCCCTGCTTGTAATCGGGCTCCTCGCTGTGTTATCTGCGCTGGGCCTCACGGGCACAAGGACTGTACCTAAAGGCCGAAGCGCGGAGAGACACAACTTTGCTTAAATGTGCTAACTGCAAGGAGTCCGGTCACCCGGCGTCCTTTAGAGGCTGCCCTGCTTTCAAGGCGGCCCTTGAAGCTTATAGCAGGGTAGCTAAACCTATTCCAAACCAAAAAGTGAAACCATCCATAAGTGATCCTGTTCCAAATCCAACTGCAACTCAAAGAAAGACCTTCACTTCTGTGAAGGTTGATCCAAGAGTTTCCTTCACTCAAGCTTTACAGACTGGTACTGCTTCCAGAACAACACAAGAGAATAGCACTGCTAAAGTTAAGGGCCAGCAATTGCTAACAGGTAGCTTAAGTGCTCGTGGGGAGGAAATTCTCAGGGATGTTCAGCCTTTATTGGCTGAATTGTCTAGTCCCATGGAGCGTTTCATCTTCATGAGCCGACTGGTTAACCTGTGTTTTACAGGTTAACCTCAAAAGGAGAGACCATCCACATATAATAGTGCGAGATCACTTGCTTTGAGAAGTGTGGGTCACACTACGCTGTCCGGCTTTCGGACTCTCTGCTTGCCGGCGGCGTAGTTTATGATGCCTTCTTACAAGTATAGAGGTTTTGCACTATTATTCTGGTATAGACCTGTTAGGTAAAATACAATGTCACCAAAGGCTGAGGGTACATAATCCACAACCACTACTTGATAGCCAAAAGAATTTGCTGCCAAGTTTATCCCAGTGGGAAACAGTATGCAGCACACTGGACGGTGCAAGTCACCGTCGACTATCAGATCAGATATCAACAAGAGAACATACTGAAATCAGAGCTGGTACTGATAACATCATGCAACTTCGGTTAATGATCCATCATACTGCTATTGATCCTGCCTACATTGAACGTCTGCTGCAGTTCATCACGGCATCCTAGACGTAGTACTGCAAACGACTATCAATAAGTTGTTGACGTTTTGACTTGTAGTCCTTCGTGTGCTGTGATTGGCCGTATCAATTTTTTCAGTTTTCGTCTCGGCCAATCAGATCCGCGGATTCTACAGCTGGTTAGCAAATTCCTTGTTAGGGCGTGGCCCTAACACGGGCTGATCCTTGTGATTTTTTTTGTGTTTTTGTGTATAAATTCGAGTGAAGTGTTATCAAGGTAAGTGGTGTGGACGCAATTGTTATTGTGATATATATATATATATATATAATCTTATCCTTTGGTGACTAGTGTTTAGTGCTTTTGTGTATAGTGACCAGAACTAAGACTTGGTACTACCAAGCACGATGGCTGCTATGCCAAAGTCTGATAGGTCTTTTGATCCAGAAATTGAGGATGTCGGGCCTCTCATACTCTGGGAAGACTCCGCGAATAAATTTGAAAAGTATGTCCACAAGTATGGATATGATAAAGATCCCGAACTAAAAGAATTGCTTTCCACTCTTAGTGGAACTTTTCTAATACTTATAAATTTCATGGGTACTTTCCCGGATTATGAAAGGTCCGAAGAAGCTCGTGATTTCACGTCTTTAGCTTTGGATCGGTTAAATAAATTGATTAAAGAAAATGAAACAGGTCGCCCAACCTTCGAAGCTATGCTTAATGAATTGAAAGGAGATCTACTAGAGATTCGCACTACTGCGCTTTTCTATTCCTCCTTAAATTCTAAAGCAAAGAGTTACACAGAAGAAATACCTTCAACTAGTCGTGATATGGACACCAGTGAGCAGATGCCCACTGAGGAGCAAATGCTCACTGACGACCAGTCAACAACTAGTAATCAATCTACTCCTAAACGGAAAAACAGAAAGAAAAAAGATAAAGATAAAATACCGACACTAGTAGTCAAGAAATCTAAAATTGATCTTTCTAAACCAAAAGAACCCATACTACTGGGCAAATCCACTAATGTATTTGAACCTATACATCCAGATAACCGATCCACAGAGTCGCAGGAATCACGAGCTGAGGTTCCAGCAGTGCCTATTAACAATAAATTTTCAGTTCTAACTGAAATTCCAAATTCTACTGCAGGAACGTCCTCAGAGATGGTCCCTCCTCAAGCTACTGGTCCTACTATGGCCACGCCTACTGCTACTCCTTCAGGTAATACTGTCCAATCGGAGCAAAGACCCCCACCAATTACAGTTATTGGTCATGGGAATTTGTTCCGAATAAATAAAGAGTTGAAATCACTAATTGGCGACCAACTAAAGTGTGTCAGTATTCCTGAAGGAATACGCTACTATGCACGATCACTGGAAGATTTCTTCAAGTTGAAGGAGTATTTTACTTCCCTGAATAGGGAATACTATACTTTCCAACTGAAGAGGGATCTTCCTCTGAAGGTGGTGTTAAAGAGACTGCCTGCAACTGTAGACCCAGATGAAATTAAAGAGGAAATCCTCGCGTTGGGTTTCCCAGTTAAAACTGTAAAACAGATCACTAAAACGGAAAATAATTTGGCTATACCTCTTCCCATCTACATATTAGAACTAGAACGCAACAATAAAGCGTTGGAAATTTATGATTTAAAGCGTCTCTTGTACACTGTTGTGGCCATAGAAGCATATAGACCCAGGGCTGGGCTTAAGCAGTGTTACCGGTGCCAGTCATTTAATCATACCTTTCCTGCCTGTAATCGGGCTCCTCGCTGTGTTATCTGCGCTGGGCCTCACGGGCATAAGGACTGTACCCTAAAGGCCGAAGCGCGGAGAGACACAAATTTGCTAAAATGTGCAAATTGCAAGGAGTCCGGTCACCCGGCGTCCTATAGAGGCTGCCCTGCTTTCAAGGCGGCCCTTGAAGCTTATAGCAGGGTAGCTAAACCCATCCCTAATCCAAAAGAGAAACCATCCACAAGTGATCCTATTTCAAATCCAACTGTAACTACAACTCAAAGAAAGACCTTCACTTCTGTGAAGGTCGATCCAAGAGTTTCCTTTACCCAAGCTCTACAGACTGGTACTGCTTCCAGAACAACTCAAGAGAATAGCACTGCTAAAGTTAAGGGCCAGCAATTGCAAATAGGTAGCTTAAGTGCTCGTGGGGAGGAAATTCTCCGGGATGTTCAGCCTTTATTGGCTGAACTGTCTAGTCCCATGGAGCGTTTCATCTTCATGAGCCGACTGGTAAACCTGTGTTTTACAGGTTAACCTCAAAAGGAGAGACCATCCACATAATAGTGCGAGACCGCTCGCTTTGAGAAGTGTGGCCCACTCTACGCTGTCCGGCTTTCGGACTCTCTGCTTGCCGGCGGCGTAGTTTATGATGCCTTCTTACAAGTATAGTGGTTTGCACTATTATTCTGGTATAGACCTGTTAGGTAAAATACATTGTCACCAAAGGCTGAGGTTACATAATCCACAACCACTACTTGATAGCCAAAAAGGAATTTGCTGCCAAGTTTCCCAGTGGGTAAACAGTATGCAGCACACTGGACGGCGCAACGTCACCGTCAACAATCAGTCAGTCAGTTATCAACAAGAGAACATCACATCATGTTCCAAGACACAGAAGCAAAGGGAAGATACTGATCTGCCAGTAAATTCAGCAGCCACGGCTACTGACAAAGTCGAGTCCCATCTTGTCGTCTCCCAGCTTACAGAGACCTCATCATGTGAAAATGGAGGGGACTGTGGAGGCTCGAAGCCGAAGGACTCGCTCCCAAAGAAGATCTGGACCTCTTCCATGCTGGTACTTCGGGTCAATACCTATTTACTGGCAGCAGTGAATGAGGAATTCTTTAAATCCGAACCTCACGCATTCATTTGTGAGAACACCAGTCTTGGTACAAGGGTTAGGCTGAATTCAGTTTCAGCCTACAAAAAGTACAAGCAACTGCCCAAGAAGAACAACATCCCTTACAAGAAAGAAGAAAGGCGACAAACTGCAACAACAAGAAGAGTAATTGTAAAAGGAATAGATCACATCATTGAGCCATCCTATATTCGGAGTGGCTTGAAGACCAATGGATTCGAGGCCATAAAGGTTGTCAATATGACATCCGGAAAGACCAAGAATCCATTGCCCATGTTTGTGGTCACACTGACGGATGGCCCAGAGATTGTGAATCTGTTGAAACTTCGAAGGCTCATCCACTTCAGAGTGAAGATTGTGCCTTATCGACGGATGCAGAAGAAGGTAGTACAGGTCACTCCTGCTACCAAAAAGAAGACAGGCATAGCGGAGCTTCCTCCAACTGTCTTACCAAATATCTCAGACCGTAAAGAGCCAGCTGTTCTTCGGCCTGAGACCGTCCAGAACGCCAACCTTAACGCTGTTAGTAGCGCTAAGTCTAAAAAGAAGATAAGTACCGCGACCTCCAAGGCGCGGGAAGAAAAGACCTTGAAACTCAAGGACTTAGGTGAGCCCAAAATCTCACCTGAAACTAAAACGGAGACCATTGGAACTCAAACTGCCATGGCTTCGCCAAAAAAGAGTAGGTCGTTTCAAACCAGCCTCTCGAACTCTCTACTTACGAATGCAGTAATCGACAAACTAGTTAAGGAACTAGAAAGTGATCCAGATTCGGTATTTATATCTATCGAACTAGAACACAAAACACGCACTTTCACAGTAGAGTGTATGATAAACGTGTAAGAAAATAGGAAGTTTCCTGACACACCTTAAATAATGTCTTATATTGCTAAATAGCATTGGAGACAACGCTGATCAATTTGGCTTAAATTTTAATTAAATTCAAGCCACTCTACCAAGGTTTTCGGTGGTTTCCCTTGGTGCTAAGACAAATATCGGAGTGGTCCCCTAGAGTACACCAGTAAAATACAAAAGTCCAATAATTTTTCAAAATTCTAAATTTTCAAACAGATCAGCTAAATCCGAAAAGAGCCGTCCGTTTCTGATTGGAATGTCGACTTGGCTTCCCGCTCTTGCCCTTTTGGGGGTTGGCGGCTTCTGCGGTTGTGGCGGTCTTCCTGTTGGCGGCTAAGAGCCTCGGCTAGAATATCAACAGGATCTTCAGCAGCGAGCAGCGTCGACAAGGCTTGTTAATGTCCGACCACTGGACTTTTGTCTGCCGATCTGTGGCTGGTTGTTGTTGGCACTAGGATTTTCGCTCGTTATCACCACTGACAACACAATACATCAAAAGGGCTAAAGAGGGTATAGTAAATCCCTAATGTAGCCGGAGGTTGGTTTCTGTAACCACTGAAATTCCCTTCTCGGTCGTCGAGGATGCATCCAAGAAACTGGATGACTCCTTGACAGGCTAGGGGAGGGGACGTATGTTGGGAAAGAAATTCAGCTTCCTACAGGAGAGAGAGAGAGAGAGAGAGAGAAGAGAGAGAGAGAGAGAGTGTTATGTTGTTAAATACCTTCAGTTTACAGTGTGGTCTGTTTCCGAGGCCGCACACCTATCCAACGTTTAGTTCTTATATCCGCGAAAATCTGCAACAAAACACACACACACACACACATATATATATATATATATATATATATATATATATATAATGTGTGTGTGTGTGTGTGTGTGTGTGTGTGTGTTAAGACGCATTGTTGGGTTGACGTTTGAATATCTCGACCTGCAAGGAAACTCTAGTCCAGAGTCTCCCCTTATATTGTTTAAGGATTAACATGTCACGATTCATTAATCGGAAATATTTTCTGGGAGTTTTCCAGATGTCTTGCGTTGCTTCTCGATAGTTCGCTTCGAGAAGGATCTATTCGTGAAGATTCACGAATTCTAATCTTTCTCGAATATTCGATGTCGATTATATAAACCTAACACAGCAATTGGGAGTCAGTAGTGGTCTTGAGGATGACCAGTGAGTTGTGATCCAGTATATCGGGTGTTATGTTGTAACTATGAGAGTTACGTGCATTGCTGAGTTTTTAATTTTTTTTATTTGTTGAGTCTTTATTTCATCAGCATACAACATTACACTGCGTAACTCTACATTCTGTCTTATTCAAACATTCACTGTTCACAATTCATCGAATTTAAGATATTTGTGCACTACAATTATTCGTTGGTTGCCGACCATTGACAGAGTGTGTAGAAACAATTTTCATAGATTCTGTAAAACAAAGAACTAGAAAAAAAAAAGAAAAATATTCGTAAGTGCTTCTACAGTGAATTATCGTGAACAGAATAAAAACATTGGACATTTTATGTAAAACCGGTAGTTGTTGATAAAATTCTTCCTGTTTCAACGTCACCACAACTAATGGCAATATAAATATATATAATGAATGAAATCTTATGCAACAGACATATATCCAAAAAAAAAAAAGTTACAAATATATAATTCAATAGTGAGAAGGACTGTCACATATGGAGCTGAAGTTTGGAAATTCAACAAATTCCTAAGTCGATGGAAATGGAGTACTTGAGGAGAGCAGCAAGATATTCAAAAATAGAAAAAATAAGAAATACTGTCATACGAGAAAAAATTAATATTAGGTATTTAATAGTAGATTATATACGATATAAGCAATTAAATTGGTATGGGCACGTATACGACGAATGCAAGAAGAAACGTTATCCAGGAAAATATTGGAATGGTGTCAACTTAGAAGAAGAAAGAAAGGAAGACCTCGAAACTCGTGGATGCAAGAAATAAGAACTGGAATGAGAACAAAAGGACTGGTGGACATGGATTGGATGGATAGAGACGAGTGAAGAAGAAAAATAATCCTTTACGCACAGAAAGATGTATAAACATTAAAAATCTGTATATAAATAAAATATATGTATATATATATATATATATATATTAGTTACATTTTAGGCATCAATAAAACTCCAACGTGCTGACAACAATTAAGTTTATTTGCAGAACAGTAAAGTTTATTGGGATTTCGCCCGCTTTTTTAAAGAACAAAATACAGGAATGGAAGGAACACTGCACGTCCTCAGTCCATAGATTCACTCAGCCGGGGCCGAATGATCCCCAAGGGGCTTGGCAGGAAGAAACAAAGAAGAGGGTGAGAGCAGTTAAAACGTTTCTTTTTAATATCTCTCACTGAAATATCAAGTGTATTTCCAAGTTTTGTCTCGATGATAAAATGTTAAATACCTCTCAATTGCAGAAATAATTTTTTTATTCTTTCTTATATTCTCATTATATATAATGGTCATATCGCGCTTTTTTGTAGATTATTGTTGTGCATAAACAGCAATATTAGACATTCTCTCTCGCTTTAGAGATATCTCGTATCTTTGATTGGAGATTTGAACTCTCACTTGAAACCTGTTGACACAATTTCCAGTTTTTGATAGAGTATTGATTAAATGTTTCTATTATTCGTGAATCTGCAATTTTTATTTTCATATCATGTTTGTGATTGACAATTATTACACCGTTATTTTTTCAAGGACATTCTAGCCTGATTTTGCTTGCAATTTATTCAAGTCGACGTTTCAATCTCCTTGTGTGAGATTATTTTCAAGGTAAGTGATGTCACACATAGAGACTGAAACGTCCATTACAATAAATTGAATATTTGACTGAGATAACGAATTATTTATTGTCAATATTAACTACCCTCAGGGAATAATATTTATAAAAACATATTTATTTTTTGCAATTTGTCTTACAAATAAGGAAAACATCCAGGAATTCAACTCGATTCGGGATTTCGAACTCAAGCTAATGCGGAAGAGTGGATGCTATTACCCCTGGACCACAGCGGAGATAAGTCACATTTTTTCTGAATAAAAGTTAGATAGCTTTTGCTTCTTTTCTTATATCAATATTTATTTTCAGAAATATAACATTTTGAATGAATTGTGGAAACGGTGTACAATCATGAAAAATACATCGGTGTATCAGACTTACACGACAACCAACTGAATATTAGAATGTAAATACAAGCTTCTATATGACCTCAATGTGTGTGAAGTATTGGATATAGGTCCTTAACAACTCTCGTGCTCCTTCAGATAAGGACTGTTGGTGGGAGCGGAGAGCAATAATCGATATATCGTTTTCTCTCCAACACAGTTGTCGACTTTTTTTCATCACGGTTACTGAAGAAGAGGAAAATAGGTGGGTGGAGACACCCTTCACAATTTTATCGGCTTTCATAGCAGCAAGTTGATATATATATAAGAGGTGGTGTAGCTCATCCAGCGATACAAATTGCAGACTAATTCTCCCGGCAAGCAGTTAGCTTCTACTGGAAAAGTCGATGCCATTTCAAAAGGAGAAACGACTGGAATGGAGGAGACGTTATTTCAAGTGCCATTCAACATGAGATAGTGACGAAATGATGCCATGTTATGTGTCAGAATATTCTGCTTAAGAACACATGAAGTTCGAATCCGAAGAGGAGTGACCAATTTTCAAAATAGTTTCAGAATTGGAAGTATTGTAAATTATTATTTTTCTATTAAATATTATTAATGAGATGATAAAACATGCAACAAGCTGTTAGCAGTAGAAATGGATTTTTGTAGGCGATCGACAAGAATTTCAAGAAAGGATAAAGTGAGAAGCAGCACAATAAGAGAAAAAATTTAAAAAAAATTGAAAAAAATGTAAAAAAAAAAGTTTGAAATTGTATAGACACCTCATAAGAACGGAAGAAGAGAAAATACCAAAGGAGATCCTTAATTGGAAAGCTAATGGAAGAAGTGGAAAAGGCAGACCTAGAGAACGTTGGATAGATCGAATGAGGAGAAGTATGCAAGCTAGAGATTTGAGGGAAGAAGATGCTTTAGACAGGACCTCTCGCGCTAAATCACTTTGGGTTGAAGGAAAAACACTGTATTGTGGAATATTCCTAATAAAAAAATATAATAATACAAAACCAGTTTAACAATATTTATTTATTGTTGATAATAAGAATACAAATTAAAAATTAAAATATATTATAAATAGTAAAATTGATGTAAAAGAGTTTATAGTCGATTATGTAGGCCTACAACAAAACAAATCCAATGATACTGTCATGTGAAGAGAATTCCTGTGTAACGATTAAAGCAAAATATTTTGGAATATTGGTCTTCTGATAGGTTGAAGTGACGGATTCCTAATATTGTTTGGATTTAGGATATAAAAACAATAGTGAAAGAAAGCAGAATAGTAGAAGGACAATGGAGTAATGTAGAAAATTGTAGATGATTTTTAAATTCAATATCTAACACAAGTATCGGAAGATACTTTAAACGGATTTTAGCCAGATTTTTCCTGTTATTATTATTATTATTATTATTAGTATTAGTATTATTATTATTATTATTATTATTATTATTATTATTATCATAATTATAAATATGCCAAAGCCTGTCTCAAGCTCGGTTGAAACATGAGATAGGGAAACAGATATACCTCTCAAATTCCCAAAAACAGCTGGCCGGCCGGCTGTCAATACCTGATAATGGGCCACTTATTTGAGGTAACGTGGAGTTTTGGAGAGGGGTCGTTAACTGTGGTGATTGCAAACTCTCCTAGGGGACAGTGATCCCAATTGTAATCATTCGGGTCCTCTAGTTTCAGGTTTAACCTATTCCTTCGGGCTTCTCGGTTAGTATAAACATATAGCAATGCTAAAAGTTTCAATCAGGAAAAGCCGGACAGATTTTCAAATACATGGAGAAATGTACGAAACTGAACAATTCTAATTACATAAAGACCGTTAAGTCGAAGTTTCAAACAAATTCTGAATTATGTTCCATAGAAATGAACCAAATAAAATCTTCCATTATTTTCCAAGAGGAAGAAGAGATGTCGGACGTCCTCGGAACACATGGTCTTAGATCTATTAGTGAAGACGGAACAGGCAACTCTTGCCTAAACCAGGAAGTGAAGAAGAAGAAATGAACTTCTGGAGAAGATCAGCTTTTATATAAAGAAAAGAGACATACATTAGAAACAATGTGATAGAAATTAAAATTGGAATACAAATATCATATTGGGTTATGTACAACGAAAACAATTCCAATGATATGGGTATATGAAAAATAATGACACAAGAAAGACTACGGAGGAGAGATTTCGAATGGCTGCCGCCTGAGATGTTGAGTATAGGCAGACATAATTTTACTTGAATTCAGGCTAAAACAATATCTATGTAAAGGGCAGTGGGATAAAAGGGAATACTAGAGAAAGAAATGCAGTATTTATAAAATAAAACATTAGCACCGGAAGATGTGTTTACATATTTAAACGAATTTATTCAGATTATTATTACTAATATTATTATTATATTATTATTATTAACTAACAAACTAACTCACTGGCACTATCGAACCCGTAGGCTCATGGCAGGGCGGACATAGACTCTCCAAACATCCCTATCCTGAGCTAATATTTTCCAATCATTCCCTGTATAATCTACTTCCCTCAAATCATAATTAATGTTATACTCCTATCTCATTCTTGGTCTACCAACTGGGCGTTTTCCCTCTGGTTTTTATACGAAAAACTTCCATGCACGTCTTTCATTCCCCATTCGTGCTATATGTCCTGCCCATCGCAGTCTATGAGACTTAACTGTTCTTATTATATTTGGCTTCCTCTAGAGACCATGTAGTAAGCAGTTCACTGTTAGTAGTCTTCTCCATTCACCTGTCTGTTCATCTTTCTTTGGTACAAAAATTTTCCTAAGAACTTTATTCCAAATACTAGTAATCTTCTTTCTTCCCTTAATACAAGAGCCCATCTTTCGGATCCATATAATATAACTGGTTCAATAATAGTTTTATATATTATAAGTTTAACGTTTTCTTGAAACGAGTTGGGACGTCAACTTCCCTGTAATGCATAGTAGCATACAGAATTGAGCCTATGTTTAATTTCTTTGTGCATCTAATTCTTATTAGTGATTATTGTTCCTAGGTATTTATTGTTATTTTTATAATAATAATAATAATTATTATTATCATTATTTATTATTATTATTAGTTAAAATCTGAAGGAAATCAATCAAGAAACAGATTAAAGAAATTGATGAATACAAAATAAAATAAGGCCAGAACCATGTACGAAATTATATTATGTTGGTATGATATAACTATTAGGGTGGGCCGAAAAAAATATTATTTTTTTATTTCGAAGTTATAATAGCGCTGAAATGTTGCGAATTATGTAACTCAAAAAAATAAAACAATTATCAAAATCGGTTGACATTTCCCGGTCGCGCAAAGGCTCTGAAATTTGGCAAAATATGAAAAAAAAAACTTCATTTTTTGCAATTTTTTTTAATATCAAGTACGTATCGCTAATCTTTGCTAAGCACGTTTATGTCTATCTGTGGGATCTGACAATCAATACTCTGGAAGTTACTTATCAAATACCAAAAATGCGTAAAAATATAACTTTTCCATTATTCTGGCAAATTTTGGAACTTATGCGCGAACGGAACATATAAACTAATCTAAACCAAATTAAAACATTATGTTTTTAGGCTGTATTTGAAGACGTTGCAAACTGTTACATTACGAAAACACCTAATTAAAAAAATTAAAGAAATAATCACCTAAATGAAGTTTTTTCATATTTTGTCAAACTTTAGAGCCTTTACGCGACCGGAAGATGTCAACCGATTTTGATATTTTTTTTTTCTTTTGTCTACCCGACAGAGAACATTTCCACTTCTCATATGTTACAGATTACGAAGTAAAGAAAGCCATCATGCGAATAAAAACCAAAGCAGAAGGAACTGACCGTATAAATATTACTTTACTGAATAAAATAATCGACGCTATACTACCTACTGTAACTCATATTTTTAACTCCTCACTACAAACTTCTACATTGTGGAAACAAGCCCTCGTACGCCCACTGCCTAAAGTTAAAATGCCCTTAACTCCGAACGACTTTCGAACCATTAGCATTTTACCTACCCTTTCAAACGCTCTGGAACGATTAGTCCATAAACAACTGACTGACTACCTAAATGAACACAACCTTCTAGATCAATTTCAGTCAGGCTTCAGGACAGGACACAATACAAATACTGCTCTACTAAATATTTGCGAAGACATACGCGAAGCTGCTGATAATCGAAAACTTACCATTCTTACATTACTGGACTTTAGTAAAGCATTCTACACGGTAGACTTGGACTTATTGTTGCATAAACTTAAAAACCTCTTACTCTCTGATAGTGCCACGCAATGGTTCAATTCCTACCTTCATGAGCGCCAGCAATCTGTTGTAGGAAATCATGAATTATGTTCTTCTTAGTCCTTCTGTAAAGCTGGGGTTCCACAGGGTTCGGTGCTTGGACCTTTACTTTTTTCAATCTACATAAATGACATATCTAACTCCCTAAAGCATTGCAAACATAATTTATTTGCAGACGACATGCAAATCTACATCCACACAGACAAATATTCTCTAAATGACGCTGTTGCCAAAGTTAACGAGGATCTTGACTCACTAATGACTTGGACAGTTAAATATGGACTGCAATTAAATCCTAAAAAGTCACAATCAATCATTATGGGTCACCAGAGACTATTATCTACAATTAACCTAAACACAGTCTCGCATGTGTCACTAAATGGAGTTCAAATCCCTTATAGTGAGACAGTAAAAATTCTAGGAGTGTTTATTGACAACAACTTAAATTGGAATACACAAATAAACCATACATGCAAAACAGTCTTCTCAATAATACATTCATTAAATCGCGTAAGAAATTGTCTGCCATTCGCTCTAAGGAAAATGTTAGTAGAAACACTTGCAATGCCCCATTTTGATTATTGTGACACTCTTTTTACAGACTTAAATATTATTTACACTCAAAGACTTCAACGTGTTCATAATTCTTGCACACGTTTTATTTGTGGTATTCGCAAATTTGAACATGTTACACCGTCCCTGGAACAGTTATCGTGGCTTCGTCTAAGAGATCGTAGAACTGTCCATTCACTATCCCTTCTCTATAAAATCCTTCACACATCATCGCCTAATTATTTATCACGCCGCTTCATCAGACTATCCGACACACGTAATCTTGACACTCGATCCCATCAGCACATTGTCCTTTATATCCCTCCTCATCACACTGTATATTATTCATTATCTTTTACGGTCTCTCTTACCAAAACATGGAATTCCCTTCCGTCCTATGTCAGAGACTGTCAAACTATAACATCCTTCAAAAACAAATTAAAGAATTATTTAATAACAAACTAACTTATACACCTCACTGATAGTATTCTTTTAACAATTAATAAATTTAATTATCTATGAAAATAATATTAAGATTAACAAATATTTTCTTTTGTTTTGTTTTAAATATTTTACAAACGTAAAATTAGTTTTCTATATCTCATTATTTTTCTTTGTTTTATATATACATTACACAGGGACAATTTAATATGTCTTGATTGTATTCATGTTATTATTAGCTTTAGTCTTAATTTTAACTAACATTAACTAGTTGCATTATAGATCATAATATAATAGATATTATCTTTTTGATCAAATTTTTATTTAGTATTTAATATTAGAGTTCATTGTGATTGTTATATTCTGATGTAATATATGTTTGCCCTGGTGAGTGGAAGAGAAGGTCACATGGCCTTAACTCCACCAGGCTAAATAAAGAAATCTAAATCTAAAATCTAAAAATCTATATAATTCGCAAGTTTTCCCCGCTATTACAACTTCGAAATAAAAAAAATGAGTTTTTTTCGGCCCACCCTAATAACTATCTGAAATTAGTAAATAATGGAAGACTAACTCATGGCACTATGGAATGGCCACGCGGCCATTAGTTCACCACACATTGCTATCCTGAGTTAATTTTTTCAATCATATCCTGTAAAATCCGCTTCCTTAAAATCGTGGTCAATGATATTCTCTCACGTCATTCTTGGTCTATTTACAGGACGATTTCCCTCTGGTTTTCCTACAATAAGTTTCCATGCCCCTCATTCGTTCCGTGTTTCCTGCCATAGTTGTCCACGAGACTTAAAACTGTTCGTATTATATCTGGTTTTCCATAAATATCATCTGGCTCACAGTTATGAAGTATTCTCCATTTCTCCATTCGCCTGTCTGTTCACATCCCTTCGTTCCATATATTTTCCTAAGACTGTATTCTCAAATTCTCTTAATTTTTTCTCTTCCCTTAATTGAGAGTCAATATAATGTTCGCATCCATATAAGTTGGAGAATAATATTTTTATACATTTTGAGTTTGTTTTTCTTTTAGAGAAGTAGGGATGAAAAGAGTCCCTGTAAGGCGTAATAGCATGCATTTCAAGAGTTGAGCTTATACAAATTATGTCTACAGCTAATTCCAGTTTGTAATTATTGTTCATAGGTATTTGAATTCAAATAATGTAAGACTGCCAAAATAAATGGTTCAGTACACGTGCCAAAATAGAAGAAATGGAAGTGATAGAGAATTAAGCGTATACACCCAGAAAAGTAGAGTCTAGATGAACTCTCTGTTTTCAATCATTGATAATAATTACAAAACTACTAGAGATAGAAACTTGCGTTTTTCTGCATTGCAATTAAAAGTTTAATTCAATATTGCGCTCAATTCAAGATGGACTCCTCGAGTTTCTCATAGGAAGTCTGAAGGGTACTCGTGAACTCTCCATGTGTTCCGGTATCATGTCGGGAGTGATACTCTGCACTGTATCTCTGATATCTCCCAGTCTCAATGTCGCATTTCACTAAGGTCCTCCACTCCAGTTCGTACCTCTGACACGTACTCTGACGAATCTTATTCTCCTGTCACTTAAATCTATACCAGGTGGACCTAACTACATGTATAATGGAACCGTTGTTGTGATCTCGAGGTAGCGTGCTGCCTTGTCACACAGCAGGCCCGGGTCCGATTCCCGCTCGGGACAGTCTCCTGGGTGTGGTTTTTTCGGGGCTTTTCCTCTCCTGTAAGACAAATGCCAGGAAGCTTAGGGCCCAACGGTCCTCGAAAATCATCCGGCCATCATCATTATCCTTATCATTATCATTAATAAACCCGAAATTAATACAAAAAAGATAAATATTGCATAATTATATCAGGGAATTATGAAGGAAAGTGTTTCAGACAAGAACAAATATAATATGGAATGAAAATGGGGATACGATTGCAGATTGAAGGAGTATATTAAAAAATTACCTTCATTTTATGGAGAAGATGATATATATATAGACAGCAGAAATTTTGGTCGCAGAGCCAAGCACATTAGAGGTTGAAATGGCGATATACAAATATTTATAAAACATCTGGTTTATATGATTGCGAAACATGGACTCTTATTTTACGCTAGGAGGAAAGTAACGAGTACTTGAGAATAGAGCTCTTAGGAAAACATTTTTTGTATCAAAGAGAGATGGAGAAGACTACAAAACAGTGAGTTGTATGTTCTTTATGTGTAACTAAATAGAGTATGAACAGTTAGTTACCTCTCATAGACTGCGATGGGCAGGACATATGGTAAAATTGGGAATGAAAGAGGGAACGGATATTCCATATAATAAAACAGAGGTAAAGATAGGTAGGCGAATAACACTAATCATGATTTCAGATAAGTGTAATATACTAGATATGATTGGAAAATATTAGTTCAGGATAGATATGTATGGATAGCTTATTTCCGCGCGGAAATGATTCACTGGTTCGGCAGTGCCAGGGGGTTAGTAAGCTAGTTTGTTATAAAGCATCAGGTTCAGATGGGAACCCGGAAGAACTGATATAATCGTGCGGAGAAAAATTGATGGACAATATATGTCGGTTGTTTTGTATAATTTGGAAAGAAGAGGCTCATCTAAATGAATGAGAAGATTGTCTAATACATGTACAGTATGTACAAAACTATCCAATGACTTGAAAAACTTCTATGTCCATATCAGAAAAGGCATCACTCAGATTGACCATAAAATTATATGAAGCATGTGATACCCACATTCAATATTTGTGATTTTTTTAACAATAACTTTAAAAATATTTATTTTTGCACTATAGTCCGTTCTGTCGTACTTAAAGCAATGGCGAACATGATTGAAAGTTCAATTTCCTAAATTTCGGGGTTGCCAACCTATAAATTACTAAATAACTACACTATAATATTACCTACCTTGTGCGGAAAGTAAAACCACTGCCATTTTTCTACCTTGTGCGGAAAGTAAAACCACTGCCATTTTTGTGTACTACGTACAATGTATATACAAAAATATATCCAAAAGGTAGTGTTAATATACATTATACGAAGCAAATCACTGCATTTTAAATGAACTGAAATTTATTTTAAACAGTACAAGACAATAAATTCGTACTTGCCGCCATTTTATGACTGGTGTAACGGTCTGCTCTAGTCTCAACTAAGTTATTTTCGGCATTTACCGTATGAACATTGGCCAGACTGTCAACGTTAGTCAGTTGTTTATGATGAAAGCAAATATTTCCAACAAAGATGTTATTGTTTTACTATCATTTATTATTTTTAAAACACTATCGTGCAAAAAATTATGTACAACACAAGTTTGTGAAGTGTTTTGCAGAATCTCGGAAATTAAAAACCTCGTTATCACTCAGTTTTTAATCATATCTTCCCTTCTGTAAAATCCAATTCCCAACCTCGCATTGCAATATACTATTTCAAAGGACACATCTCATTATACGATACATTAATTAACAATTTGGCTTATATTACCTGGATGTTCAATTAACTATTCGATAAGACTCTCCATTGGCTGATACCTCCGATCCAGTTCACATATCCGATATCTCCTAACTCCATTGTGCCACAGGCCTAGAAGGCCATTGATCTGCCAGCCGGCTGCTGGCCTCACATCTACATGTAGACGATCATACTTCGAATGTAGGGGTGATATGTGTTAAGCATGTCGGGTCCCCAGCCGTTATAGCTGGTATTCTCAACCTGGAGCTGCTACTTATTATAGCTACCCAAATTCCTCACGATGCTAGTTGGGCACCGGTTCCATACTGGTCGAAATTCCATGAGAACATTTCTTCCCCATGGAAACCCGAAACAGCGCAAGTCCGTAGATCTGCGCCAAAGCATCTTGCCTTAATTACTTGGATACGGCGCGGGACATGTCCGCTATCAAGTTTACTAATACCCGCCCACCGATGTTCAGATTTTTCTACTTGTTTCTGAGAATAAAATGAACTATAGACCAGCCACTTGATCTCCGGCCTTGACGTTTTCACACCAGTGTTGATATTGATATTCAGTGGGAGGGGCTGCTTTATGTATGCGGTTAGCAGACATACAGGTGACAACATCTCAGCAATTTCAAACTTTACTAGCGCGCTAGAGCGGCGATTGGTTGTGGCAGACGTTCACTCACACTTTAACTATTTCCTTATTGGCAGTAGAGGGCGAGTTTCTCCCTTTACCCCTCGTACAACCTGGCTGGACTTTAAGGCTCTTTTCACATACCAATTACAATTAAATGGAACTTACCTGCTGTCCGTTGACAAACCACGTGAGATTGGCCGCCGGATAAGAAGCTCGCGAACTGCAGTTTGCTCGTATTTTGTCTCCTAATGCGTACTTAACTTTTTCAACGAAAAGAGTAGGATCTCCCTCGGGTATATCTGCAAACAAAAATACATTTTGTTATAACGGCAATTCTCAATCTTGTCTTTCTTTCTTTCTTTCTTTCTTATACATCCGTAGAACACAGTGACCTTAACATTAAGGCTTGAGGATAGTTTAAGATTGTAAAATGAATTATTGTAATAATTAATAATTAAATAATAATAATAATAATAATAATAATAATAATAATAATAATAATAATAATGAATGTACGTATTGCAAAACAGCTCGATTGGTGATATATGTTTAGTAGTAAGAGAAAATTTGTATTGATTTCATTTTGAAGAATTAAAAAAGAGTGCAAACACATCTAGAAATTTAACTATTATAGGAACAATCACAAAGAGGTTTAATTTAAGATAAAATAAAATGTTTCATACCTCTCCTCATAATTAATCTTCTAAATAGATTCATTATGAGGAGAGGTATGAAACATTGGATTTTATCTCATATTTAGAAATATTTAACATTTAGAATTTCAAGACAGTTTACCGTTAACTGTACGCGAAAAATTCATTCTTATTCTTCCTATTTTATTAGATTTAGGAAATGACATTCCTACTCTTATCAACTTCATTGAAGAATATTTAAACATTTATAAATAAAGACAGCGAAAACATTCTCGATCTAACTATATGAAGTATTGAATACATAAATGTTCATAGACACATCGAGATTGTTTTTATTATCGCCTCACTATGATGGTTGTCCGTTTATATAAAAGCGGGTGCCGCGCGACAATGCTTGACAATGATTTACATTCACGTAGTCGGCATCTTTGTATTTAAATAACAGCTGCGAGGAAACAAAGCGAACCGCTGGACAACCATAATAATAATAATAATAATAATAATACTTTATTTATTCTGGCAGAGTTAAGGCCATAAGGCTCTCTCTTCCACTCAACCAGTACAAATACAAATAAATATTCGACAAATATAGATATACACTATACTAATTATAAACAGTTAAAGATACAATAAATGTAACAATGTAAATGTCATGTACAAACAACATTTTATAGGGTAATAACAATAATGATACGATAATAATAATAATAATAATAATTATTATTATTATAATATAAATATGATACATTATACGGGAAACACCAATTAATATATATATATATATATATCTTACACTGGATAATAATGAAGTCGAGTTTAGAGCAAATATAAATTTAGATTTCTTTTAAAAGATGCCAATGTCCGGCAGCCCCTTATTTCTTGTGGTAGGGAATTCCAGTTGCGAGAAGTGGAGATGGTATATGACATGGAGTGATGTGATGTCCTATGTTGCGGTATATTAAGTAAGAGACTATGTTGTGATCTTGTGTTTAAGTTATGGTTTGAGGATAGATACTGGAAACGGGATGATAAATAATTGGGAATCGAGGTATGCAGGATCTTAAATAGGAGAATTAGACAGTGCGATTTTCTTCTCTCTTTTAGATGTAGCCATGACAATTCGTGGAATAATGGAGAAATGTGATCGTATTTTCGAACATTAATTATGAATCTGATACACATATTATGGACACGCTGCAGTTTGTCCGACAATCCGTCACTTATGTCAGTTAGTAGAACGTCACAGTAGTCAAAATGCGGCATCACTAAAGTTTGGATTAAAATTCTTTTAAGAGTTGTAGGAAGAAAATGTTTAAGTCGCTTAAGGAATGCATTATGGAGAAGATCCTTTTAGATGTTTGTTTTACTTGCTCATGCCATTTTAAATTAGAATCTAAGTAAAATCCCAAGTTTTTAACGACGTCGGTATAAGGAATTTGTTCGTTATCTAATATGACAGCCGGCATATTGCCATTGTTTATGAGGTGTAATAGCCTTGGATGTCCGATAATTATTGCTTGCGTTTTGTTTACATTTAGTTTCAGCCCATATTGTCTGGACCATAAAGAAATATGTCTTTGATCAGTGTTTAGTTTGTCAATATATTCATTAATTTCGTCAGGCCTAAAATGTGTGTAAATCTATAAGTCGTCGGCGTAAATGTGATGCTTGCACTTTTGTAGTTTCTTGGTCACGTCATTAATATAAATTGAGAAGAGAAGAGGAGCAAGGACGCCGCCTTGAGGTAACCCTTTCCTCACCAAGCGCCAAGAAGAAATGCGATTATTAACATAAACTGATTGCTGACGATTAGTGAGGTAATATCTAAACCAATAAAGGCAGTTTTCCGACAGATGTAGTGTCTTTAGTGACGCTAGCATTAAGTCTATATCTACTGTGTCAAAGGCTTTTCTGTAGTCGAGTAGGAATATTGCGGTGAGTTTGCTTTTGTCCATTGAGTCTCTTATGTCCTCTACACTGTCAAGTAGTGCAGTACTTGTATGATTTTCTGTTCTAAAACCAGACTGATGCTCAATAAGTAAGTTGTGTGTGGTGAGGTTAGTCTGTTAACTGTGAGTGTATTATGTATTCCAGTGCTTTAGATAAACAGGGAAGAATACTAATTGGTCCATAATCATAGAGTGTTGTGGGAGTGTTTGATTTCGGTGTAGGACGAACTAGATTCATTTTCCAGAGTCTAGGATAGGTCCCGGGAATTATAGAGGCATTAAAAATGTGGGTTATTGTTGGGAGAATAATGTCAATTATTTTTGGTAGGATAGTTATTGTTATATTGTCTATTCCTTGTGCTTTAGATTTAATACTTAATACTGTTCTTTTGGCGTCATCAGGTGAGATATAGGGGAAAAAAAATTTGTCTCGGGTAGGTTGGGAATATGACACTAGTTCATCTATTGTCTGTTGTTTGTGTTGTGAGGTGTTGTCAGTAGGGAGGCGGGTGAAATGGTCATTCAACTCATCTAGTGGTAGGTCAGCCGTTTCTACCGGTAGTTTATTTTGACAGTGGCCTATTTATTTCAATTTTTTCCACATGTCAGATGAGTTGGACATGGATTGTGTAATAATGCTATGGGCATATTTTAGTTTTGCATTTCTAACGGTCTGATTGACTTTATTCCTCAGATATTTGTATGTCTGCAAGTCTGTCACTTCTTTATTCCTCCTGTATTTCCTGTATGCTGCGTCTCTCTCAGTCATAAGCAAGCGCATATTATCAGACATCCAGGGTGCAGGTGGTCTGTTTATACGTCTAGTCTTGATAGGTGCGTGTTTGTCGTATCAATTGTAAAATCATGTCATTAAAATTTTCAACTTTCTCGTCTACAGACCTAAGTGTCCAGATGTCGTTCCAATGTAGTTTTGCAGCGTCATCAATTAATTGCGCATAATTTATATGTTTCAAGTCTCTGTATGTTACAAGTCTAGGTCTACGTTTAGAGCAAAGGTGTGAATATTCAATGTATATTAAGTCATGTGCAGAGATGCCTGGAGCTTCTATCTGTCCACTAGTTATAACTTTTTGAGGATTATTTGTTATAATTAAGTCTAGTAGTGTGTCAGAATACCTAGTATGATGGGTTGGTTCTGAAGGCAGTATTGTCATATTGCATGACTGGAACATTGTCTGTAGTTGTATAGTATTGTAAGAATTTGTGGCTAATAGGTTCGTGTTGAAGTCTCCTAGTACAATTACATGTTCATAAGATGGTATCAGATTTTGGAGAACTGTTTCAATGTCATGCAGGTGACCGACATTTGGGGGCTTATAAACTACTCCTAATAAACATTTCTGCATTTTCGCTCTAATTTCTATAAATGGTATTCGGGTCGAGACGAGTATTCACTAGGCGAATGGGATACAATTTTCGGTTGTAGATCGGAACGTATATACATCGCCACCATAGTGAGCTGATAATATATCTCCGTATTTCATAACCTATATTACACTATCTTAATATACAAAAATTACGTGTCACGTTGTTTGTCCGCGATGGAATCCTAAACTACTGAACAGATTTTAATAAAATTTTGCACACTGAGTGCTGTTTGATCCAACTAAAACCTACGGTTGTTTATAACTAAATTTATAGTCGCATTATTTTTATTGCAAATTGTTTTTTATTATTTAACAAAGACTTATAGTTATCTGTGAGTTCCATACGATTCTCGCAGATGACGGTGTTAGGTAATTGGTTATTATTTAACCAGGTGGCTGTGCTTTTTGTTGCAACCGCGAATTTTTAATTGAATTACAAATATTATTTCATAAGTTAAGTGAGTGTGTGTTTTATTTTCAATATATTGATAATAATATTAATTTCGTGTGTAAGTATTAGTTTTAAGTAATCTGGCTGAAAGTCAGCAACTTAATTTAAATTTAACTGGACCGAGAAGGGACATTGAACAATATAGCGAATCAGTTCTAGAGACCACGAATGATAAGATATCAAGTGAATTTCCGCAAATTGGTATAGGCCTATGTGACATAAATCTTATATTTAAGAAGAATGTCAATTTAAAAACATATGAAGGTCCTAAGGAACGGAATAACAGCATTGTAAGTAAGTCTGTTAGTTATAATAATATGCCTAATATTACAGAAACAATCTCCATTCTTCAATTAAATGGGAAACAAGATGACTATAATATATCAAAATATGATATTACTATACAGAGACTTCTTGATGATGATGAGAATCCAAACTGCCAACAATTTAGTAGAAAAAAAAACGTAAGTATAATGAAATCAGCAAGCCTCCTCAAAATATTCCATCAATAAATGTATATAATCCTTATGATACACTTATGGATGATACCGAGAATGCAGACAACATAAATTCATCTCAATTAACAAAACCACTTCCACATAAACCACCACCCATATTTATATCGGATGTAGTTCACGTACCAGAACTAAAAAATTGTGTAAAACAAAAACTTTCTGATTTAGATTTCTCACTTAGTTTACTACAATATAATTCAATGTATACCTTAGCCACAGCAACGCGTGGCCGGTACTTATATATATATTAGTTACACTATTTATAACTCAAGAACAGCTGGACCGATTTTTATGATCTTTGATTTGTTGGATTTGTTTCCGCCCCGAATAGCAGATAACTATTAAATCATCGGAAAATTAATGTAAAAATATTTAAAGGCGATACGACGTTAGCCGGGCCAGCTAGTATTGTTATAAAAAGTCTTAAACTTCAAAGTACTCGGAAATTGGCGGGGATTTAACAAATTTGTTTCTAATAAAATGAGAATATATAATACCATACTTTTGGTTGCATTACAATGCAAGCTTCAAATTATTTTATCAATAATATGATTAACTAAACTAATTAGTCGATTTAATAAAAAAAGCGTTCCTGAAAAAAATACACACTGGGACTGCTTAGAGAGAAAAATTACTTTGATTCTAGGTGTCTAATTATTTCTATGTGATGGCTGTCAAATTCTTTGCAATTCCCTGAAGCTCAACATTCTTATAATATTGGTAAAATTCCTGTTTTAAAATCAACTAATTGTAAATAATTAAGTATCCATTATTCTCATATTGACATTTATTTGATAAAAAATTATGCTTGCCCTTTATAAACTTACAAAGAAAGTTCTGAAGAAAATGTACAACATAACTGATGAAAAAATGAAATACTCCTTTAAATACAACTAAGTTAAGGTGACCAGATGTCCCGATTTTGGCGGGACAGTCCCGATTTTTAGTAATTTGTCCCGCGTCCCGTGGCATTTTAAAAATGTCCCAATTTTTGGAAAGAATGCACGACAAACTATGGAACGGAAAGGGAATGTACTGTTTTCGGCGGCCATGTGGCTATTTCGCCAGGATATGAGTTTTATATTATTTTTGTTAATCTTATAATGTTAAACTTTAATAATAATAAATAATTCTTGAGAACTGATTATCAAGAACTGCTTTTTAAAGTTTGCATTGTTGATCAGTTTTTGAAATTCGACCACCATTGTTTGGTAAATAAAGTGTGGACATCAAAAAAATCATAATTGAGTGTTGAGACTTTGAAAGCCATTTTATGTGTGAAATATAATTTAACAAATTCTTTTGAAAAAATCATGAAATTTTAAATAACGACAGCAACCTAATAAAATATTCACTCAAATGAGAAATATGCCAAAAAATAAAACAATACCGGTACTATACATAATGTTTAATGTATTACTTGCAAATTGCACTTATGTTGAAATAAAAATAAAAATATTACAATACTATTTCTGCGTTCTATAAAAATGTTTGTTGCTCCATACAGACAACATTTTAATCAACAACCCCCCCCCCCGGTCAATGGCGTCCTGCTTCACGAATGTTAAAATCTAGTCACCTTAAACTATGTGAGCTTTATGTATTCAGAAGTGCGGGTACGAAATATGACATCAGTTTTGTTGTATCATCTAACTATTTTTTAAAATACCCACATTTTATAGTTTTTAGGTCCCCGAAACCGGCTGAGAGTTTGGTTTAAAAAATGGAACCCTTTACCGATCCTGTATGCTAATGAGTGGCGTTAATATTTGATGAAGGGAACGTCTGACAGTAGCTCTATGTTTGTAGTGAATTTACTCAGAAGTCAGAGAGGAATAATATCACTTCTACAGTGAAAAAATATGTCAGTTGTATTTCGGAAGTAAAGTGGAAGAGAGAAAGAGATGCGAACCGGGTAGAATTTGTAGTAATTGTTCGTGAAATTTGCGTGGTTGGCTTAATGGCACTCATAAATCAATCTCCTTTGGAAACCTTGTAATATGGATAGAATAGAAAGGTCATACTATCGGATTTTTATTCCTGTTTAACGAATATATCGGGTAACAGTTCCAGATTAAAACATTGTACAAGGTATATTTCATCCGGATGTTACTTCAAGCGAAAAAGCCTTCGATTTAATACCAATTTCTAACCTTTCTAACTAATGGACTGTGAATGTAACAGAACTAAGCAGACCTTCAAAAGACAAGGAATCTGGACCCTCATATTCTAACACCGATCAGATATTTCCAGAGCCAGGATCCAAATATGCCGCTCTTTATTTCCCAATGTTAACTAAAAAATCCAGTCAGTGACACTATTTTTCTAAAGTTGAATCTGAATTATTAGGATCTTGTCATAAGAGTGGAATTTATTACAATACTAGCTAATACCCGGCGTGCGCTGCTACGCCTAATTAATTAAAATTAATGTGCTTTCATGTTTAGTTGAATAAATAGAAGGAAAAATAATTATAAATTTATATTTTTTTAGATACCCGTGCTGATTACCCGGCGTTGTCCGGGAATCTCCGTACTCTCCCGATCTCCTTGGTATAAATGAGCTGAAAGACAAAAATGAATGTACTTCTTATGATTAGTTGAATAAGTAAAATTAAAAATAAATATATATCGTAATTATTTAAAGATCCCCGTGATGATTACCCGGTGTTGCCCGGGAATCTCCTTATCTCAATCTTCTTGGCATAAATGAGCTAAAAGACAAAATTTGTTATTGTGAGTTATCGGTAAAAGGATACCCGCCATGTGCTTCTACGTACTTGTCTCGATCTTCTTGGCATCAATGAAAGACAAAAATGGTTATTATGAGTTATCTGTAAAATATAAATATATGCTGTGGCGGACTTTTTTATAGAGCATTTTGATATATTTTATTCTGTGTACATTAATTTGTCATGGTTTAGACAGCGTAAGCAATTTAAGCGTCCAAAGAGTACTTTTTCACGTTTTCCACTACAAAGGGCGATTTTTAAGGGTGTAGGAGTTCAGTATCACAACTCTCTTATAGTCTATGTTCATCCCGGGAATCTCCTGAACATTTTGCAAAAATGCCGATCACAATTGGATCAACGGTATGGCCGCGCATGAAGTACGAACAAACAAACAAATATGCAAACAAACAAATATGCAAACAGCAAACATTCATTTATATATATTAGATGTGTTAAAGTGTCATATCGTAAACTACAGTAATCACTGTCACACATTTTTCTGATGGTAAAGAGTCAACTTATTGCAATGATGGTCTACGCCTTCTGCAATAATTTGGAAGTAGTCATGAGTGGAGACTATTTTTAGGTTCATCCAAGATTAGTTTAAAGCCAGTATAATTTAATAATGGGAAAATCTACCCATCAGTACACATTCACTAGCATGAATTAATTTTATTTATTTAGCCTCGTGGAGTTAAGGCCATGTGGCTTTCTCTTCCACACACCAGGACAAACATATATTACATCATAATATAACAATCATAATTGAAGATTTGAACACTAAGTTAATATCTACCAGTATTATATTACGATCTATAATAAAATCAGTTAATGATAGTTAAGATTAAGACTAAAACTAATAATTCAATTTATTCAAGGAAGTTAAATTAAATTGTTGGTAGACTGTCCCTGTCTAATATATATATATATAAAATAAAAATAATGAGATATATAAAACTAATTTTACGGTTATACAATATTTAAACACATGAAAATGTTTGTTAATGAAATCTATGACAATATAGATACATTATTGGAAGTAATAAATTATGAAAAATATGGTTGGCAGTTATGCGGTGACGTGAAACTGATCGATATACTTTTATGCGTGCGATCTCAGTTTTACAAACTTTTGTTTCTTTCTTTGTGAAGGTGCTGCAGAGCACGGATTCAACATTACATAACTGAGGATTGGCCCACGCGAGAAGGAAAACTTAATTCCTGGAGACAAGAGAGTTAAGAATCACCTTTAAGTTGAGAAAAAACAAGACACAGTTACCACCGTTGAATAAAAAATTACGGTTGAAGAAAAAGTTAAGCCTTTGGAAAAACATGTCACGGTTTTAAGTACTTGATAGAACATTTCCAAAACTCAGTGATAACAAGTTAAAAAGAAAGTATATTTATAAGATCACAGAATTATTCTGTGAATTCGTTCATTATAATATTTTGTGGAATTGCAGACAAAGAAGAGAAATGTGAGAAGTATGTTTAAATGTTGTTACAAATATGAAAGCTGACACGTGATAGGAAACTATTAAGAAGTTCTTGAAGTTTTATCAGCGTATCGGGTGCTGCATGTACATGCAAATTCACTTTTTAAACTTATATTTGCACTCTGTACACCTTAACATAGGCGCGCGGTTACTGACGTATGTGGTGAGAGTTTTCACCGGGATGTTTCTGTCATGGAAAAAGGTGTGCAGTAAAATCGGTGCAGAATGTTAGCAGACAATTGTTGAAACGTCATTGAAGACGTTTCTGGTGGCTGTTACAAACAGAAGGGTTCAAGAAAAGCTTTTCAAAACGTAAGAATGTGTTTTTTTCGCCCGCTTTTAGCATGAAATTCCTTCTTACAACACTCTTATATATTTTTCTATATCAAATTTATTCATTTCAATTTTCAAAAATTATTTCTTGAGCAAATAAACAAAACATATTTCAAATGTCGACGATTACAAAGTAAATAAACTTCATAAAAAAATACAGATTGAAAATACACAAACGAATGTGATGCAGTTTTTTTTCAATTACGTACAAATTTGGATTCAGCGGGGTGGAACTATAAATAATCACCTATTTTTGTTCAAAAGAGAAAAACATAATTTTTCTCTCAGTGTATTTAAGAGAGAAAATATTATACAACGTGTTATAAATACAGTTAACATCAAGTGTTCTTCTCCGTCCTCGTATAACCCCTGCCATTGGGATCTGTACCGAAGGAGATACATCAACAGCGCAAGGGGGGAGAATATTTGTTATCTTTCCTGCTTAAGGTCCGCATGCAAGACAATGTATTATATGTACTGACATCAGCAAAGATGATAATAGTGCGTGAAAATTAAGTGTAATTGACAGAATATAACAATTTCGCTGCTGGACAATAATGTTTTTGATACCTGATCCCATGAGTTTACAGCTGATCGTTAACATCATCCTTACATAATTTATTGTAGTGAAAATACTTTCGGACAACTTTAAAGATTTAGAAATGTGTATAAAACGTACTTAAATTTGATAGACTATAACAGACAATATTTTTAACACGAATTCTTAGTATTAGTAATAATCGCATTTGTTCATGGTGTCTAAATGCATGAATATATTTGTTTTATTTCTTCGTCTTCTAGTTGAAGGTTGTTGCGTGGGCATTCACTTGAGTTCCGAGATGTTATTTTCGTCGTAAATATGGTCTTACTAAAGGCACTTTTCTCTGAGATATCTAGTCTAAATCTCTATTCACTAACTTTGTTCTCCATTCTGTTCATATGGTCATTCAAATTAAATCTTATAAATCAAAGATGTACTGGTTAAATTTTGTACTCTTCCCTTATATCAGCTGTATGAATTTTCTCTCCTAATGATTTTCCTGTGATTTTTCTTCAAACTTTCATTTATGTTTTTCATTAATTTATTTTCAACATTTGCAAAAAGAAGTTAATACTAGTCTTATAACAGGTATTTTATATTTTTTGAATGTAGATTTCTGATTGTATTGTTTAAACACCTAGGTATTCAGATTTCTGATTGTACTGTTTAAACATTCACGTAGTAAATTTCTGATTGTACTGTTTAAACAACCCACGTAGTAGATTTCTGATTGTACTGATTAAACATCCAGGTAGTAGATTTATGATTGTACTGCTTAAACATCCATGTAGTAAATTTCTGATTGTAATCTTTAAATATGCACGTAGTAAATTTATGATTGTACTGTTTAAACATCCACGTAGTAGATTTATGATTGTACTATTTAAACATACAGATATTAGACTTCTGATTGTATTGTTTAAACATCAGGTAGTATATTTCTGATTGTACTGCTTAAACATCCACGTAGAAGATTTGTGATTGTCTTGTTTAAACATTCAGGTAGTAGCTTTCTGATTGTACTGTTTAAACATGCAGGCATGTAGGTTTCTGATTGTTCCGTTTAAACATCTAAGTAGGTCATTTGTGATTGTCCTGTTTAAACATCCAGGTAGTAGACTTCTGATTGTACTGTTTAAACCTACAGGCATGTATGTTTCTGATTGTTCCGTTTAATCCGTTTAAACATCTAAGTAGGTAATTTGTGATTGTCCTGTTTAAACATCCAGGTAGTAGACTTCTGATTGTACTGTTTAAACATACAAGCATGTATGTTTCTCATTGTTCCGTTTAAAAATCCAGGTAGTAGGTTCCTCATTGTTCTGTTTAAACATCCAGGTAATACATTTCTAATTGTACTGTTTAAAAATCCACGTAGTAGATTTCAGATTGTTTTGTTCGAACACCCAGGTAGTAGATTTCTTATTGTACCGTTTAATCATCTAGCTAGTAGATTTATGATTCCTATGTTTAGAAATTAAGATAATAGATTTCTGATTGTTATATTTAAACATCTATGTAGTTGATTTCTGATTGTACTTTTTAAATAGTCTGATATTTTGAAATATGACTTCTTCTTGAATTGTTTTACTCCTATGTGTCTGTCTCTAAATATTTCAACATCATTATGTTTCTCATGTATTTTGTTAAATTTGTTGTAAATTTATGTAACAGCATTACTTGAATTAATTTTAAGATGCCGTTTTTTCGTTTCATTGACAACAATATTAACAAATTGCAATTACTCTTACAAAATAAAATTATTTAGTGTACAGAGAGAGTTTATCAAGTTTGTGGGATAGAACTTCAGAGGTACACAAGTTTTCACCACTAGTTTGCAGTAAGCAGAAATTAAATGTACGTTCAATTAAATGGAAGACATTTCGAAAAATATTTCTAATGAGCATTATATTATTAACACCACATCCGTGCAATGTAAGTATTGAAAGCAATCATAACATCAACGGACACGCAGAGTAGAAATATCACGTGTGAGACGTTTTTGTTACATAAGGCGAAATAAATGTATTTATCTATCTTCCCTGAAACGTTGTAAAAGAAGTCTGCTACGAAATCATTTTTCTTCGGGTAAAATAGTTTGGTTAAAGACTTATTTTAACTCTCATAACTACTTGTGTTGTTATTTTATTTAATGACGCCCATTAATAGTTAATTTCATTACTATAGCAATTAAAATCTGGCCGTGAAAGGTCTCTTAGACCTGACTTTCAGACATCATGTTCTTCTACGTGCCGTAAATCTACAATATGGGACCCACAGCTTGAATTCCTTTCCGAAGGAACCGACACTCAAGGCTTTCAATGCCCAGAGACGAGCATAGTAATCACTCATCCATCGGGATCGACATTAGATTTATTCGAATGACAAAAGAAGGATACTTTTATGATTCCATTAAAGTAATTTAGAATAGTTTATACGTCGAGTTGTTTGTTTCGCATTTTCATAAAGCTAAATAGCGAGTGAATGGAGAGAGGAGTTCTGTGGAGATAGAGAGCACTTGATAATGCTCTTCACTTCATTTCAGCGAAGCCACCACAATCTGTGGATTTAAACAATCTGCCAGTTTGCTTATTCAAGAGGTGGCTTACATGATTCACTCGATAAATAAAACTTCCAGCTTTTTATTTAATATCGTGTGGCTTTAACGTACTGTGCTGTAACCATTGCCTTTCATTTCGAAAATGCATCGAAGGCAAATCAACAGACTTTTATGATGTATATCCTGGCATCTCTAGGATGCGCAGAAAAGTATCGATATATTTCAAGAGGATTTCTACTGATATACTGTTAATAGTAAAATTATTACATTTTAGCCTGTGTAAAACCAGAACACTAGAATTTGACAAACAAGGAAATGTGGATTTTCTTTATAGCAAGATCATACCTCACTGCTGATTAAATTTCTTTTACAACATGATATGATGCGGTTACAATAAAGAAGCCATATCAACGTAAGATCGCGAAAACCAGTAGAAACAGAATATATTATAACAGTCGGTTCCCGTAGCCGAATCTACCCAGCTCTAATCTTTAAATGGCAATCTTTTTTCTATAATTACTTGATTTACTATTTACTATTGAGGCCTATAATTTAATCTTCTTCTTCTTCATTACTATTTAGGCTTATTTATTAGCCTGTTCCGGCTCCAAATTGCTGCTGTTTCCATCTTTTCTGTGGTCTTCCCAAACTTCTTCTTCCTCGTGGTGAATAGCTGTATGCTGCATTTGGTATTCTATTCTCAGTCATCTTTGACAAGCGTTCTTTCCAGTTTGTTCTGTATTTCACTATTGTTGTGTTTAGTTCCTCTATTTTAAGTTATTGTCTTATTTCTATGTTATGTTCTTTGTCTGTTCTTTGATATCCTGCTATTGGTCTGAGGAATTTAATTTCAGCAGCTTGTATTCTGGCAGATTGTTTCGTTGTCACTGTCCATGTTTCGGATCCATAAGTAATAATAGGCACTGCCATTGTCTTGTATAATTTCATTATAGAGTCGTTCCTGGCTTTATTTTTCAAAATTATTTTTAGTGTTCCTGTTATATAATTAAACCTATTTAGTTTTTTATACCTGTTTCCGCTGTGTATGATATTTCGCATCCTAGGATGTTATATCTTACTACTTGTTCTATTTTTTATTTTATAAAAGGAAAATGGAGAGGAAAATCTTAGGCATAACTCTGAAGGACAGAATCTCGAATACAACACTTCAAGCGATATCCTCAACAACTGATCCCGCACAACAAGCCATCAGGAAAAAATGGAAGTGGGGAGGCCACGTCGCAAGAATACAGGACGACAGGTGGACAATAAAAACAACCATGTGGGACCCGTACACAGGCAAGAGACAGCGCGGAAGACCAAGACGACGATGGGCTGACATCTTCAAAGAACGAGCAGGGGCGCAATGGTCCAGAGTCGCCAGATGCAGGAAAAGCTGGAGAACGATGGAGAGCCAACTGTGTATTAACTAATCACAGAACAAACAGTGTATACAAACCAAGTGCTACATCCAAGTCAACTTCTCACCACGGAGTAGCTCACCGGGTGACACTCTCAAATAGAGCTTAACCCCTGTACAGGGAGGCCTTTGCCCTAAAGGGACATATCAGGCTTTATTTATTTATTTATTTATAATATTATCTTTGTCCGCACTGGATGAGCGCCCTTGAAGGCCATCGTTTTGTATTTTTCTGATGATATTTCCATGTTATATTTTTTTTGATATTTCATTTAGTTTATATAGCATTCTTTGTAGTTCGTTCTCTGTTTTTGCTATAGAACCTGGTCATCTGCAAAGGCTACTGTTTTTATTACTATATTTCCTAAGTTAATTCCCCCAGTGTCATTTGCTTCCATGATCGTATCATGTCTCAAAATAAATCTATAATTTAATAATTTTAATTTTAATAATTTGTCCACCATTCTGGTCTCGAGGTAGCGTGCCACGTTGCCACGTAGCGAGCCTGGGTTCCATCCCCTGTGGGGACAGTTTCCTGGGTGAGGTCTTTATCGGGGGTTTTTCCTCACATGTAAGACAAATATCAGGAAACTTTAAGGCCCAAACGGTCCCCGAACACTATTTGACCATCGCAATCAACATTATTCATATTAATCTTAGATTAAGCTTAGGATTACGGTCTCTCCTGGCGCACCACTATCATCATCACCCATCATATCATAGGGACAACGTAACCCCGCCTTCTAGGCGCCCCAACCTCAGAAGTGCGTTACAATGACGCCAATGGAGAGAACACCAGAAATGTCCAAAAGGGACAAACTGGGGCATGACAAAAATAATTTTAATAATTATTAATACTTGTATTTTATAATAATTATTATTTATTATAATTATTTTGTAGGTTTTAAATTTAATTTGAGACAAATAAATGTTCTGCTCAGTATTAATTATATCATGAATTTGTATTTATAGACACCAGGCTGGTTACTCAATTTAAAAGTATCACCAGTTTGTTACTCTCTATTATCATTAATGAAATTTAATACAATGCTTTATTCCATTACAATATTTACGTACGGTATAATTTTTTTAATGAAATTCCTAATGTGGTTCTAGTATATGTGAACTCTTATACAGCTTGAGATATGAAACAATTGTTTCAAATATTTAGTTGATGGATCTTTCCTTTTTTCATCATCATCATCATCATCATCACTCAAGGCATTAGGCAATTGCCCGTTCCGACTTCATAATGCATCAGCCCAACGTCTTCTAGGTCTTCCAACATCACGTCTTCCTCTTGCTAGATAATTTCTTGCTAACAATGAATATCTCTCCTTACTCATTCCATCCATATGATCAATCCATTTCTGTCTGTAATTCGTGACCTTGTCCAATAAAGTCTGTACTTTCAATTCTTCTCTTATATCCTCATTTCTTATTCTATCAAGTCTTGTACATCCTTTTACTTGTCTTAGGAACCTCCTCTCCGCCGTCTGTATTCTATCCTTCTGTTTTTTCATTGGTGCCCAAATTTCACATCCGTACAATATTGTGGGAACCGCCATAACATTATACATTTTTATCTTTGTTTCTTTTCTAATTTTATTTTTGAATGTTCTCTGTATTGTTCCACACACCGTCAGATATTTATTTATTTGGGAGTCAAGATCTCTTTCCACATTGTATCTAACATCACAGCCCAAATATTTGAAACTAGACACCTGTTCTATACTTTTATTTTCTTAAATAATCTTGGATCTCACTGGATCTCTTCCTCTTAAAGTCATGGTCTTCGTTTTCCTTACAGAAATCTTTATATCATATATTCTTTTTTTTTTTTAATCTTTCAAATATAGGCAGTAAAATCAAATGAATTCGTTATATTAAATTTCATCTTAAAAGACCAAATTTAAAAGAAAACATGGATAATATTATTAAATCTAACTCGTCACTGTTAAGGATAACACATGGTGAAATTTACTAATATTAAAAATACACAAAATATGAAGAGTAAAATTTATAAAAATAGTTAGCAAAGTGTAACAAAATGCTGTAAAATGTGAACTATATAATTACCTTTAGAACTATTTTAAGCAAGCGGCACTAACCTGGAAGCATCTGAGGAACATTTAATAAACAATCTTTTTTTTCATTCTTGAAATCCCAAATATATAATTCTTATTATTAAACCTACATTGAATATATGACATAGAATATACGGCACAAAAAAAAACTAAAAGAAGTATATGAAAAATGGGGACTCTATATAAATATAGAGAAAACTAAATATCTGTGTATAGGAGAATAAATGGAAAATATAAATTTCAACAATGGACAAGAACTAAAGCCTAAGCCTAGTAATGAATGCACTTATTTAAAAACAAAATTAGACTATTCAGGCGATAACACAGTGGAAATTAGAAATAGAATCGCACAAACAAAACAAGCAATAAATGCTTTAAACTCTGTTTGGTGGAGCAAAAATATCACGAAAAATAGATTACAAATATATCAAACCACAATTCAAAGCATTTTAACATAAGGTGTTGAAGCCTGGCAAATTCCTACCAGAGAAATGAAAAGAATATGAAGTACAGAAATGGATGTACAGAAATGGATGTTTTAAGAAGATCAGCTGGAAAATCTAGAATGGATAGAATACGAAAATAAAGAAATAGAAGTTATGGGTGTACAAGAGGAGCCGGACATCATAGACATTATAGAAAAGAAAAGATTACAGTAGTATGACTATATCAAAAGAATGCCAGAGTAAAGATTGCCTAAAATGGTTATAGAATGGTTCCCAATGGAAAGGAGGAAGAGAGGAAGACCGAAGAAAACTTGGATAGAAGGGGTACAAGCGGCTATGAATATCAGAGGATTGGAGAAAGATCAATGGATGGGCAGAAAAGATTGGCGTTTGGTTTCCGGAAGACGGCGGCAGCTGCCATGATACCGGATGATGATTATTATTAAACCTAATTATCTGGAAGTAGAAAGAGTAACATCTGAGTACTTATATTTTAGTACCAACTTTAAACAGATGGAGAGGACAGGTTCCAGACCTTAATTAATTAGATGAAGCACAACTATTAAATTCTAATCAACAGAGATTTCAGAATTAGAATTTGAAGCATTATTCAGTATATGGCGGTCATTTTACAGATTACAAAACTACAAAGTTCTGTTAAGAAATAAAGGAATTGTAAAAAATACGCGTTTCTCAAATAAATCATGAATTAAAGCACATATTTAACATAATAATTATAAACAATTCCGAAACTAAGTAAATTCTAAAATAATAAAAGTAAATGAGTAAAAATAATTGGTCTATGTTTATGAATGTTTGTGAATAAAACAGACAAAATTCAAAACTCTATTTTAAAAAACTGAGCGACATTCAAATTAAGCTTAAAGTAGAACACTTGTTAAATATAATAAAACCTATATCAGAAATACTTGTTACTTCTCATAAGTAATGCCACGAGTGATTTCAATATTTATCTAGAGGATTTGGAGATCACGAGTGGCATTTGTTACGACTATGTAACGAATAAAATGAAGCTATATACTCACAAATCATTATTTAAATATAGTTATTTTAAAATATTTATATATTTCATGTGAACGGCGATGTTTGAAAACATATGAGAAACGTTTGGTTATGTTTAATTTGTTCATCCACTGCAACTAGATAATATTATTTTATTGCCAAATAGGATGCACCCTAGTGGAGAAAAAATGAAACACATCAAACTGAATATTATAACCAATCTTATATGTTATTAATTATTTTTAGGAAACAACTAAGTAAAATCATTATTTAAAAACACAATTATTGAACGCACAATTATCAAATGTGTAGTTCGAAGGAATCTGTTCATTATTTGCTATATTCAACGTATTTGTTGGATAGTCAGTAACTACAAAATAATGCTCTGACCTGTTCAAAATATTAAAAAGGAGGGGCTTTCTTTATTTTCATAAACAAAATTCCATAAATATCCAGGTGAAACACTACTGTGATTAGATATATAACAAAATTAATTGAAACGTGATTGGTCATTGAATCCCATTTGGGGCATGAGTTAAATAGTGAGAATAATTATTGCACGATTGGTCAAGCTGTCGAACAATAGAAGGCTCTGAAACATAACTTGGAAGGAGAAAACGCAATACATGAGACAAATTCATACCACTGTGAAGATATTTGAAAAACGTTACAATCAAGCATCAACCATTACATTATTTTTTTCACTTTCTTGGTTGATCCTATTCGAAATTACTGTAAAATTAACTAACGCTAGAATAAAGTCAGTTTTCTCCAACTAACTACAATGGAACCTCATTATCAACAACACTAGTGAAATATGAATCAAAATATTCCCAATTTAAAAAAAAACATTATGTAAACAGATGCGATTTTGGGAGGTGAGTCTGCACTGTAGTGGTGAAAGTCACACGAATCTATCAGCAATAATGACAGAGACCTCACCTAGTAACTACAAGAGGACCTCCAGCCGGTGTAATGTGTATTTTGTCTACATTTAGCGATAGAGCGTTAATATTGTGTTCCTATAAAACATTTGAAAAGGCAGACACCATTATACACAATCCAAGATGAATAAAATATTTGAAAATAATATGCTGACTTATTTACTGAAGCACGTAGCAGTATACTTTTTCCAGGGCCAGGTTGCCAGCCTGACACGCCTAATCCCCAGAAAAGGGGGATGTGAGTTTTTTTTTTTTTTAGGGATTGCTCCCTTAGTCGACAGGCCTCAGTTTTAAGACGCTGAGAACTCGCCTTTCGTCCCATGCTGTTAGCTACAGTCTGTTACGACTGCGGTCAGGGAGCACGGCGAGAACGTAGGATTAGGACTTGTTGGCAGAGCTGCAAAAAGAGTCGAAGTGGCATTACTAGAGATTTATTAAGGTATACATAGTCGGCATCTGTATCCTTCTCCAGGCCGTACCAACCATTTTCTCCATTTTACATGCTTAGATACATGCGAAAGAGATATACGAAGTAAAATTGCAATGGCAAGAAATGTAACTAAGACAATACATGGAATAATGTGGAACAAAAATATTACAAAGGAAACTAAAATGAAAATTTATAAGAGCATATTACAGAATATTTTGCCATATGGAAGTGAAATTTGGCCTTTGACGGAATTACAAAAGAATTAAATTAGAACAGTTGAATTTGATTATCTTAGAAGAACCCTTCTTAAAACAAGGTAGGATACAATAAAAAATTAATTCCTTTGGAGAGAAATGAATGTCACCACATCTGTTGTTAAGGGGATTGAAAATCAAACTATTAAATGGTATGGCCTTGTAAAAAGAATGGAAAATGAAAGATGGCCAAAGAATATATAAAGCAATGGTCACCCCCTGGAAGAAATAAACGTGGCAGACCAACATAGAAATGGAAAACCTATGTCAGAATTAAAATAGCTGATAGGAATTTGGAAGAAGGAGATTGGAGTGTTAGAAATAAATACAAATTGAAGACGGCAAACCTATAAGTTGCGAAAAGCCGAAAAAAGAAGAAGAATATACTGGATTTTCATATATTTGAGGCTATGATGTGTTGTTGTCTTTTAACGTATGTTCTAGTATTTTTATTGTTTCGTGTACGGACATGTTAGTGAAATAGTGTGATTATATAGATCGAATAGGTTTGTGCTCTCAAATAATGCTAGTGGGGATGAGTTTATCCTTGGTGTGGTTCACTAGGTCAGTGTTGTTCTTGACTGTGTGTGATTGGTGAATTATGTTTCTGTACGTTGGAGGTAAAAGACACTATGTCAAATTTTTATAGAAGATGAGTTAACGTCATGTCCACAATGTGAAATGTGTCCCCTATATGGTTGTATAGACTTAGGCTATACGAATATGTCTAAACAGCTCAAAGAGTAGGGTGATGAAGGCAAAGAGTTTCTGAATACTTTTAAAATCCACAATTGCTTAAAGTAAGGGCATGCACTATGTCCTCTATTATTCAATTTTGTACTAGAGCACGCCATAAAATATTTAGAGGATGAAGAAAACCTACAACTCAATGGTATTAATATTCTGTCATGTAATGCTGCGCGATAGCAAGCAGATACTAAGGGCCAAAACGCACATTCTATCGAGTAAGCCTAAGAAATTGGGACTGGAAGTAAACAACAATAAAACCAAATATATCTATACACATAGATATACATAATATAATGTAAATGGACAGCTAATGACAAATTAGAGATAATTTTAATAAATGTCTCAATAGAAATACTTACAAATAATAATTACAAATAGGAATTGGGTGCTCAAAGATATTAAACATAGGCTCAATTTTGGAAATGCATGATATTATTTATTACAGGGACTCTTGTCGTCCCAACTCCTTTCAAAAAATGTTAAAATGAAAAATATATAAAACTGTTATTCTTCTTGTTATAAAATATGGATACAAAACATAGACTCATACTTTGAGGGAGGAAAGAATATTACGAGTATTTGAGAATAAAGTTCTTAGGAAAAATTTTGCACCAAAGAGAGTCGAACAGACAGGTGAATGGAGAAGAGTACATAACAGTGAGCTACATTGTCTTTATAGGAAGCCAGATGTAATAAGAACAGTTACGATTGTACCTGAAACGTGATTGGTCATTGACTTCTATTTGGGACATGATTTAAATAGTCATAAGTAATGCCACGAGTGATTTCCAAATTATCGACTTATTATTTTTTTGCCAAAGGAACGCAATATTGTAAGAATGCACTCTAGTGGAGAAAAAATGAAACACGTCAAACTGTATATTCATTTCTGATGTCCTATGATGTAAATATGACAATTATATTTTTCTGTAATGTTATTATTTGGGGAAAAAATACTTTAAACGCATGGAGAGATATGAAAAGTACTGCATTATACGTTCTTCGAGATGCGGATTTGGTTCTGCCGATACACCCTATAGTGGAGCGGCCGATGTCTACCCCCTGATGGCATTCCTCGTCAAGATATGTATAATAATTATATTTGTCGATCTATCTATCTTTTTTACAACTGCTGCCGTCTTCCAAAGCTTACGATCGTGGGCATCTTCAATGTTTAGCCCTTTAACTTGCATTACTATCTTCATGCTTTCCTTCCATGTTAACTTTGGTCTCCCACTTTCTTCTTTCAGGTCGGTTGTCATTAATATAGTAGTTTCGGCCATCGCTTATCTTCAATTCTTAAAATATGCCGTAAACCATTTGAATTCCTTCCCCTCAATTCTTTCAATTATGCTTTTTTCTGCTTTCATAATGTTTCTAATTTGCTTATTTTTTACATGTTCTAATTTTGACTTTCTGGCACTCCTCGTAAATAATCCATTTCTAGAGCTATTAGTCTATTCTTGTAATACTTATTGATTTTACATATCTCACCTCCATACATTGCAATAGATTCCACCAATGTTTTACCAATATATTTTTGTGTCTTATCACATCACATGGAATTTAACGATGATATTATTTTGCTACTAAATTAAATTCTATGCTTTATGTTCTCTTTGCCTATACCTTCAATGTTATCCATACTTATTCCCAAATATTTAGTTTGTTTGTCTTGTTTTATTTGAATTCTTTCTTCCAATACTAAATTTTCTCTTTCATTGTTATTTATTGACAAATATTCTGTTTTTTTGTAAATTTACTGTTAGACTCCATGAATCATATGTGTTTTTCAACCTTTTTATCATGAATTCCACATCAAATATCATGCGCTAAAACCAGTTGATCATCAGCAAATTGTAATGTCAGCAAAAATATGTTACCTATTGGGATACCTATACATTTGCAGCTTTGTTTCCATTTCATTAATATAAATTCTACATAAATATTAAATAAAATTGGTTACAGACTGCACCCTTGTTCAATCCCTTTGTGGTTTGTATAGGATTATATATTATATTTGTAATGTTACATAATTCAAATAAAATAAATATATTATATGATATTAAAGAGGATACCCTTTGTTATTGTTGAGAATTGTCTAACCATTATTTGATTCCCCTAGACTAACTTCGACGAATTGTAAATATGTTAACATATTTTATTACCATTGCATTTGGCTAGGAAAGTCGACTTGTGTTGGTAACATATTACTGACTATATGGGGACTCTAAGCAAACATTTACATAGACAAATCGTTAGAGGATAATTTTACAAAATTAATAATGTTTAATCGGTAAAAATAAAAATTAGAAGCGGAACATACATATTTTCTTGGAAATTAGATAACATACCCACAACTATCATGAGGCCGGACTTGATCTCCGTGTGGAAAAGTGGCGCATCTGCAGATACCTCGCACTTGTAGAAACCCGTGAGGTTTCTCTTGACATCCCTAAGAGCCACTGTTCGAGCGTTCGACTGCGAGATCTGCAACAACAAAACCAACAGTCATTATATTATAATGTTCTACAAAAAAATAAAGCAACGATCCATACAAAAATAAATTAGCATAAAAGAAAAACCTGAAACGGCAAAACTTAGTTCAATTGAAATATTGCCTTTACCGAATTCAATTTTTCATATTACATAATTCTCAATTTTTCATTAAACTTCATAATGTGTTATATCTAGAATTGTCTTATCCTATATTTTAAAATAACACAAAAATGTTAATATAATATTTAAAATCAATGTACATTATTTTGTCCGGTGTGAACAATAAAATCCTATACTACTTTCAAACATTTGAATGTACTTATAACAAAGTATCTTCAAAATTACTCAAAATAAATTTGGACCCCCCCCGAAGAGCTATCACCTTTGGCGTGATGGAGGGGAGCTTTGTACCCGATGAGCCTGACGACCCTATTGGGGATGATTTACTTAGGTTAATCTTGCTGGTGGGTAAGAGGCGAAAGGAACTAAGAATAGCTCATAACGAGGGAATGGCTCTGTATCCATATTGGACGGCCACGTGTTAGTCAAGTCTTCAACGGTCAACAAGGCGACAAGTAATAACCAGAGCTAAACTTACAAGGCTTGAAGTGCGGAAGAAGCGGGCCTCTCTTGGGGGGTGAATACTCAGAGAAGCATGTTTGGAGACTCAGACATTGGCATATAATGTCTATCAATAACATATCATAATACAACAACTCCAAATGTAATCCCACTGTTACAGGTTCATCCCACCAGTTCCAAAGAAACTGGTATCGCCAGACAACTACAGAGAGGACAACAACAACAACTGAAGAGTAAAATAAAAAATGCACATGTTACCATAATTTTAAGAATAATTGTAATGATCTGAAATCTACATAGATTATATTTAAATAAAGAAAAGCCTGATGTTCGGTTTTGGACCCCCTCAATATAGAATGGTCCGAAAGCCAAACTAAACAAGATTCCACGTGATAGACTATTTCGATTGAGGTTTTAAGAAGTTTCCCTCAATCCAAGAGCAAATGCTGGAATAGAACCCCAAAAGTTCCGCCTCCGACTTCACTTTGCTACCATGTCATAAAATTCAAATTTAAATTCAAAATTTAAACCGTGACTAATGTATTTTACAGGAACCCGGGGTTCTACCTATAAAGGAGAATCAAAATGGATCGCTCACAGCCAACACTTAACTGGTGTTCGCAGATCTTTACATATATCTATCTAGACTCAGAGGAATCAGCCATTCCATCACCCTTGCCCTGCGAAGCGCTCCTAACGCCTGCAGGAGACATCATCTTACTGAAATCAGCCAGACTGTCATAAGTTGAGCTGACGCATTATGAAGTCGGAACGGGCAATTGCCTAATCCTTGGGGTGAAGAAAATCATGATTATGAACATCAGCAGCAGCAGCAGCATCAAAGATTAGACCTTATGGTCTGTTCCGATCTAATGCTAGAATTGGTCTGTCCATATTTTATTAGGTCTTCCTACATTTCTTCGTCTAGGTGGCTGTAATGAAGAATCTGTTTCGGAATTCTATTATTATCCATTCTGTTGATGTGGACCTCCATGAGACTTGAAAGTATATATTGATGTCCCCTTCAGACGTTATTGGCGTCTCGCAGGAGCTGCCATCATAAGACTCGATATCAAGCCGTCTGCTGTATTAACCTCAACAGAAGGGGTACCTCTTCCGCTCTGCTGATCGTTGAGGATTTTGTCTTTGTTTCCCCGGGGATGGGTCTTCATATTTGTCCCTGGAAGAATAGGTGCCTCTTTCGCGTTGTTTTACCATCCGTTGAGATCTTCACCCTTATTCCTAAGCAGGGGCTCTCGTTATATCCCGAGAGACGGGGTCCTTGACAGAACTTTGTCACTAGTAATTAGTGTGCACCCTCGCGACAAGTACGCGCCTGTCAAGAGTCACCCAAATTAATATAGTTACAGCATTTTCCCCCTATAAGTGTTGGGCCGGGTTAATAGCCTTGTATGTTTCCAAGGCTAAAGGCACGATAATGAAGATAAATTTGAAAAAAAAAACTTGTAAATTATTTTGCAATAAATAAAAAGTAAGTAACTTACATATATTATAAAATTAGTTATATATTATAATAAATAATTGTTTTAAAAAACTAAAAAAACACGCTTTATTAGAAAACCGAACTAAAAAAATGAGAAATAATTTTAATTTCCAACACGCTTGGGATAAAATTAAAGTGGTCAACAAAAAACCACCTCCAACACATCTAGAATAAAACTAGGGTTATCGACAAAACAAATTGCCATCGAAAGCGTGGGATGCTCTTTATCAATTAATATATTTGACAATAAACACATGCTGGTAAGAGTAAAGTCTCTAAGAAGAAAACGTAAGAACCACAAAAAGCACTTCACGCTTTTGATGTTTTTTTTTTGTAGATAACTCTAGTTTTATTCTAGATGTGTTGGAAATGATTGTTTTGATAACCACTTTAATTTTATCCCAAGCGTGTTGGAAATTAAGATTATTTTTCATTTTTAAGTTCGATTTTCTAATAAAGCGTGGTGTTTTAGTCTTTTAAAATATATTATTTATTTTTTAGTTTGGTTTTCTAATAAAGCGTGTTGTTTTAGTTTCTTTTAACTTTTATTTATTTTTACACGCTTTATATTAGCTTGACTTGTATCTATCTATCTATCTATCTATCTATGTAACGGAATCATTCAACGCGATTTTCACCCACTTCAAATCATTGGATCGGCTTCAAAATTTGTATACTTTTAAACGACCCGTGACAATACAATAATTTCATATTTATTTTCTAAACTCCTGGCTAGAATCAACAAAAAATAAAAAAAGTGTATTTGTATCTATGTAACGGAATCATTGAACACGATTTTCACCACTTAGAAACATTGGATCGACTTGAAACTTTGTAAACTTGTAAAGGACCCGTGACAACAGAATAATTTCATACTTTGTTTCTATATTAGGAAAATGTAATGATTTAGAATATTGGAGACGTCAGTTATTACCGGAAAGATTTCTAAATTCAAATCCGGAAAGATTGGCATGCTACGAGTTATTGGTAAATCCAGAAAATTGGATAAACCTCGGTAAATTTCTGGACAAAACGCGGAAAATAAGGACAACACTCATTCATGAATAAATACTATATGTTATCAAAATGCAACACCATTAATTCTTAACAATTATATATATAAATGAATTAGTGTACAATGCTATTATATTCTTATTTAATTGTAATATTATTGTGTTTGCTGTATGTAATTGTAATGTTATTGCTTTTTTTGTTGTTTATTTTTCTTTAGACTAGTACCAATTATTACTTTATTGTAACGGACTGTCAACAGCACGTACGGCTTACTGCCCGTGCGACCCATATTTGTAAATAATATTGTAAATATCTTACTTTTTGTCTAATAAAATCCTACTACTACTACTTTGATTCTAAAATCCTGGCCAGAATCATCAGAAAATATAAAAATGAAAACTGGTATAATAGGTTGCGGACTTGTCGACTTTTTGGTCAATCGTTGTAAGAGCTCAGTTGGTAGAGCGGTGAACTCTATTGGTATATAATTTCAGTAATCCATAGGACGCTGGTTCAAATCCGGCTGGGTGGGTTCTTTTTAGAAGATTATTACTTTTAGCTCATACTACAATAGTATCGAATTGAAATATATTTACATTTTTATCTTATTCTGTAAAATATTAAAACTAAAAAATAAAAAAATAAATAATAGTTTTAAAAAACTAAAACAACACACTTTATTAGAAAACCGAACTAAAAAATGAAAAATAATTTTAATTTGCAACACGCTTGGGATAAAATTAAAGTGGTCAACAAAAAAATCATCTCCAACACATCTAGAATTAAACTAGAGATATCTACAAAAAAAAATAATTTTATCATTAAAAGCGTGGGGTGCTTTTTACGGTTTTGACATTTTCTTCTTATTAGAGACTTTACTTTTACCAATATATGTTTATTATGAAATATATTAATTTATATAGAGCACCCCATGCTTTTGATGGTAGAATTATTTTTTTTGTAGATAACTCTGGTTTTATTCTAGATGTGTTGGAGATGATTTTTTTGTTGACCACTTTAATTTTATCCCAAGCGTTTTGCAAATTAAATTTATTTTTCATTTTTAAGTTCGGTTTTCTAATAAAGCGTGTGATTTTAGTTTTTTAAAACTATTATTTATTTAATTCTTACTTTAATTGTCATGAACCGGAATCCCATGAAAATTTAATTGAATTCGATATTTTTAGTTCTAAAAAATCCTCCGGGCGGGATTTGAACCAGCGACCTATAGATTACTGAAATTATATACCACAACAGTCCACCGCTCTATCAACGGAGCTATCAGAGGATATAATATTAATTTCTTACAACGATGGACTACAAAGTCGATAAGTCCGCAACCTATTATACCGGTCTTTATTTTTTTATGTCCTGATTACCCTGACCAGGATCTTAGAAAAAACTATGAAATTATTATATCGTCATTGGTCCTTTACAAGTACGAGTATACAAAGTTTCAAGTCGATCCAATGTTTTCAAGTTGGTGAAAATCGTGTTGAAAAATTCCGTTACATAGACAGATACAGGCCAAGCTAATATAAAGCGTGTAAAAACAAAATAAAATATGAGACGCAGAAAATACATTTTACAACAAATTATGTATATGACCCGCAGATACAATAATAATAATAATAATAATAATAAGAAGAAGAAGAAGAAGAAGAAGAAGAAGAAGAAGATGATGATGAAGATGAAATTTCATCCAGAGTAAGAATCGGTCTTTTTAAGGAAAATTATAAAATTGGATAGGAAATAATAATGACGAAAAATGTTATTCAAGTAAATATTAATTTTGTTTACTAAATCTGGATAACGTTTCACTTTAAAAACATGTTGAACTAAGATACTTCCGTGCCTTGTCGCATTTTTAAATACACTTTTACCATTACATGTGTTTATAAAATTCCCATCCTTTCATTTAGGTTTAGATGGTAGATCAACTGTTTTACATATAATTTATCATAACTTGAACAAACATTACACATATTTCCCTGCAGATGTCGCAAGTGGGATGTAGTCGTATGTCACCTCAAGAGACAGTTAGCAGGCAACTAAGGTAATTTGAATTGTACGAGGTCAGTAAATTTTTGATAAGCGGCTTATTTTTTTAAGCTTGAGGATCTTTTACGAGACTAAAATATTCAGATTTTCACGGCTTGGAAGTAATCTCCCGGAGGACTTTCTTCTTGGAATTTCCATCCTAAAAATCCATCGACAGCATCCGGGTTTGATCCTGCGAAACTTGGGACTAAAAGCAAGTACTATAACCACTAGACACCGCGGTCGACCTCAGGCTTCTAGTCTCGTAAACTGTATTTAAATATAAACGTGTATATACTCGTAATAATTACGTTAAAATGTTCATAAATTAATACCAAACTTGTTTTTTTATAAAATGAGTATACTTGGTGAAGATAGTAGAGTTTTTATATTGAAATTCAGTAGATATCGTGTCCACCCTAGATCGAACAAGCTTGATTGTGACTGAGTATAGAGTTCTAAGATTGATCAGGAAAACGTTGGGTTGAATTCCGTTGCCAAAACCCGTTTTATCATGATCATCATTTCGAAATAGGCCTACAATGAAAATTAGATAAATCATTCTCTATTGAAAATATGTGACAACATATATTATATGGTAAATTGGTTAAAATCAAGGTTTTAGAGAAAATTTAATCATAGATATGATAATAACAATACAATTAACAATCTTCAAAAAAAAATAACATTTTATAAAATGTTCTCTGATGCAACGATTAGCACCACTGACAGTTCATCTGCACTGATTTCCTAATGACAACAAGAAATTAAGTTTAACTTGACTTTCTGGAACTACCTATTTATTTATGTTATAGTAGTCTTAATAGCAATTAGTCCACCGCTGTGGTCTCGAGGTAGTGTACTGCTTTGTTACGCAGCGGGCCCGGGTTCGATCCCCGGTCGGGGCAGTTTTTCTGGGTGAGGTTTTTATAGGGGTTTTTCCTCACCCGTAAGATAAATGTCAGGAAAACTATAAGGCCCGAACGGTCCCCGAAATCATATGGCCATCATCATCCCTTATCATTATCATCATCACCATCCTTCACCGGTGTGGAAAGCAACGGGAAGCTACCACACCTACAATTCCCTAGTAAAGCTGCAAGCATAGCATGAAAATGCTATGATTTCAGTGAAGGACCTGCCTTCGGGCAGAATTACTATGGATGGGAATAGCAATTACAGATTATAAGTACGGTAATATTTTATTTATTAGTTAAGGAAAAAGGGATCTCTTCGAAAAAATTGATGAAAATGTTGAAGAATAAGGAAAATAAGAACAAGGAGGGAGAAAAGGACAAGAGGGGTAGAAGAAAAAAAAAAAAAAAAAAAGGATCTTGAAACTGTCATTCAAAATGTTTCCTACAAGTTAACAGACGAAGTGTACACGTTGTTGTAGGAACCGAAAGGATTTGTGTGAACACAGAAAGAAACTTAGCAGCAGCCACTGCTGCTTCAAGTGTACTCTAAAAGTTTTTCTATGTTCTAAGTTTTTTTTAAAGGGAAACTGAAACTAGCAGCGCCGTTTTTTTAAAAACAGACGAGCTGGCATGGGTCCGGCTGCAGTTACCTGCAATGCGTTAGTATAAGTCCTATTTAATTAAAATCTCTCGCCTGCAATCGATATTAATTTACCACAACTATTGAAATAATCTTTCAATAGAGAACCCCAGAAAAAAAAAGACAGACAAATTATTCTCTATGGTTTAAACTAAATATTCAAATGATTTACTAAAGATACATTTGAATCTGTACTCCGTTCTGAGTATGTTTATTCCTTTATCTCGGTTAGCATGTTGTTATCATCAGTAAGTGTCGAGCCAAGGTATCGAAAACTAGAAACATTCTCAAAGTATGTATCATTTAAAACAATAGTGTTTGCGGTATCATTTATTTTGGTTGTATTATTATTATATGTTGTTTTGGTGCTATTAATTTCCAGACCTGATGCATTTATCCCATGTTGTATCTGTTTTAGGTCATCATTAAGGGAGAACGAAAATATAGCGACAACATCAGCATATGCAAAATATTGAAACATTATATTAATATATTTTTCCACCATTATTGATAAATAAGATATAAACAAATAATTCCAATAATTAAATATGTTAAAAATTAAATTTTTATCTTTCACATTCAATTTTTATAGTGACTATTTAAGTCATGCCCCGAATGGGAGGCGATGACCAATCACATTTCAAAGAATTTTGATTTACAACCAATCACAGTCGTTTTACACGTCGATTTTATCAATTTCAATTTATCGATTTAATATTATCAAGTGGGTACCAGATTGTATATATAGTGCACGAATGTAACCAAATTCTGCTTGCGAGATATAATAGAAACATATTCGTAGCAACTTAATATACCATAAAAAACTGTTTTCACTTTATTAAACGTATTATTTCCCAAGAATTAACGTTGTAGAAAAATATATTTGACATATTTACATCACAGGACATCAGAAATTAATTAATAACCTGTAAAGATGTGTTTCAATTTTTCTCCACTAGGGTGCATTCTTTCAATATTGCGATTCTATTTGGCAATAAATATAATTTGGTTGCAGTGATGAACAAATGAAACATAACGTTTCTCATTTGTTTTCAACTTCGCCGTTTACATTAAATACATAAATATTTTAAAACAACTATATTTAAATAATGATTTGTGAGCAAACAGCTTAACTTTATTCATTACATAGTCCTAACAAATGCCACACTTGATTTCTAAATTCTCTAGATAAATTGGAAATTACCCGTGGCATTACTTATGAAAAAGTTCTCCATACGTTCCATTAAATCAATATTATATACATAGTATTTAGAATCTTGAAGATGACAGCAGAGTATGGAACTAATTTGCCTCGTTTCTCAGAAAGCACAAAATAAGCTGAAGCGTAAAGGAAACCCTTTAAATGACTGTATTAGTGCATATGATTCCCTTTGAACATCAAAGTTTGTAACATAACAAGAAACAACCAAATTCGCGCTTCAGAATCACGCCACACTAATTAACGTGCCATATATTGTTAAATTAACAAAGTAATATTCAATTTCACAGTTATGCAAACATTCTGTGCCTTATATAAATGACAGTATTTGTTTAGTTTAAAATACTTCCTTTCCGAAACAACATTTGTTATAAAACGTGTAGTCAGTGTACCCATTTCCCCAATTAAAAATTAAAAGATTCAACATGTTTCATCAGCGAAACTGTCATTTTCGAGACTAAATATTTAGTCTTGAAAATGACAGCTTCGCTGTTGACTCTTAATTTTTAATTGGTGAAATGGGTACATTCACTAAATGTTTTACGATTTTATCACCAAGAAGATCATTAGTTTATTAAACATTTGTAAATATTTAATGGAAGTATAAAATCAAGGTAGAAAGAAGCCGATAAAGGTGTTGAAGAAATTCATGTTTTTTTTTCATAGTCTTCGATGACAGAGAAATTTGAATGTAATATGATACACAAGAATCGTGTCCCATGGACCGCGATGACACAGTGCTCGCTGTTACTTATCATACCAAGTATCTACATCTAACAGACACCTAACAGTTTTGTAAAAAAAAGTAATATATTGCCACAGTATTGTACAGTAGGCCTAAACCAGTGCTGTAATTCACCTTTAGCTACCCAGTACCACTGGGGTAATTAAAATCATTCGCCTCTGAAGACGAGATACACTCGCCGACTATTAAATGGCTTTTAACTCAGAAGACGAGGTACACTCGCTTAACTCTGTCTCTTATTTGCAATATTTTGTACATTCCTTGACAGGGTAACTGTTGTTAACATTTATGAATAGTAGGAATGTGTTTTTTCCTTCACCCTTATTGTGATCTCAAGTACCGTTATCTTATGTTTGTTTTGAATGTCTGAAAATAGACAATAACATTTACAGTAAATTAAATCCGGTTTCTGGGAAAATGCATTGAGCAGTTAAACCTAAAGCGAATGCATTAATACATTCATAATTTTGGATAATGTGATATAAAAAAATTCTCAGATTTCATTTAACTCAAATTCAAATTTCCTGCCGCGTAGAAGACGTACTGACATCTAGTGGATTCAACTTTGCAGAGACTTCTGCATTCACGTTTATTCTCACAACATCAGCTTCTATGTGAGAGAGAAATTCATGCATGTGCAATTAATATACTTCGATGTGTTGCTGCTGGACACAGACAGTGTCTAAAGACATCTATTTACTGATTATCAACTAGCAAGGCTAGGCAGACGTCGCAGAAAGTCGAAAGAGATATGGATATCCGTTGATCGGTAACCACGAAATATCGATCTTGTACATAAGATTAAATGAAATTTATATCGATTCATGTAGAGATCCTATGACGAAGAAACTTTATTGGCTAATCGAAAACCGCGGGTTGATAAATACAATTCTAAATAATAATTTTTAAATTATTAATTGGTTTTCACGCGTTTAGTTAAATTTTTGTTGAAAAAAATGATTTGTCAAATTATTTAAAATAAATATGAGTGGCTGTCAAATATGTTCAAGAGACAATTCCAAAGAACTTTCCATGAGAAAAATAACCTCATACAAGAAGATTGGCCAACAACACATTCATTAGACCTAACGAAAAAAAATACAACTTACTTCTTCTTCTTCCTTCGAGGTATTAGTCCAAGGCCTGTTACGATCCTATAGAAAATTTTCCCTCCAGCGTTTCATAGGACGGACCAGTGATCTTCGTCCTCTTGGTATATAATTATAAACAGCTTTGGGGATCCGATTTGAACTCATTCTTTCAAGATGGTGTTTCCAATTGTGTTGGTACTCTTTCATATATTCCAAAATTGGCGTAGTCTTCAATTCTTTTAAGATATCGGTGTTCCTTTTCCGATTCCATCTGGTGTAACCCGCTGTTCTGCGCATGAATCTCATTTCACAAGCCGTCACTCTGATTTCATGTTGTCTTTTTAGTGTCCATGCTTCACTACCATAGGTCAACACTGGTATAGCCAAAGTGTTATATAAACGTAATCTGGTGTTTTATTGTACAAGGGATGGTTTCATAACTTGATTAATAATTCCTAAACTTTTATTATAACTAGTAATTTTTTCAGGGATATCCTTTTTCATCCCAGATAGAGAGATACTATCCAAGATATTTAAATTGATTAGATCTCTCTAAAATTTTATTCTGGAGACAGATTTTACTTTGTATGGGATCCTTCCCATGAAATGCCATAATTTGAGTTTTTTTAATTGATATTTCCATATTAAATTTGGCACCTATTTTTTGTAAATTATAAATTGATCGTTGCAAATCATTTTCGGAAAGTGCCAGAAGAGCTAAATCGTCTGCAAGAAGAATAGCATCGAGTTTGAGGTTCCTATTGATGGGTATATATCCTCGTTGTGTTTTCGTCCATTCGTTTATTAATTTATTCATATATATAATGAAAAGCACCGGTGAAAGTCCACATCCCTGTCTTACTCCAGTGTTGATCTTTTCCCAAGAAGATAATTTTCTATCTTGTTTAACAGAGATTTCATTATCTTTATAGATGTTGAAGATTTTAGTAATTTATTGTTGTGGAACGTTATCATCAGCTAAAATTTGTAGTAATATATTTCTGTCTTTATGAAGTCAACGAAGGCGATATGAGTTTCTGTATTGAATCCCTTCTGCTTTTCTAATAGTAGTTTTAGAGTGAAGAATCAATCTGTACAAGATCTACCCTTTCTGAATCCATTCTGCTCTTCTCCAATTATATTTTCTTAAATTTTTCTCAATTTATTCTTAATTATACTAGCATAAATTTTATATCCAGAGTTCAACAAGCTAATTCCATGATGGTTATCTTTGATTTGGCTACTTCCTTTTTTGAAGATTGGTATTACAATGAATTGGTTCCAGCTTTGTGGTGGTTCTTTCCCGGAAGGATCAATTTACTTGTTGAACTTAAGAAAAATAATCGTGGTTATTCTTTTGAAATTCATTTTTTTATTATTTTATATTACACCATTGAGGCTATATATTATTATAAATAAATTGTGCATACTTTTGTTTCTTCTTTCGTATTTTTACACTCCGTCTTCCTCAATATTTCTTTATTACTGTATGTATATTATTCTTGTGAAGCTTTTCGATTTTTTTATTTAATCGTACGATTAAATACATTTTTTGAAAAGCTTCACAAGAATAAAATACATGGAATAATAAAGAAATATTGAGGAAGTCGGAGGGTAAAAATACAAAAGAAAAAAAAGGTATATACAATGTATTTATAATAATCACGGTTAGCTGACAGTAAACAATTAAATGCATAATTTTGTTGAAACTTATTACTATTCGGCTAAGATGGAAATAGTAGTTGGACGAAATCCACGTACCTTAATCTGCAAAGATTAACGGAATCAGGAGTTCCCCATAAGGAAACAATTGGGCAATTAGAGAAACCTATGTATATTGGCTTTTTTGGCAGAGTTATAGAATTGCACTACAAGAGTATGACATTTCTCTAAATGTTCATTGTTTTATATACAACACTATTATTGTTGGTCTCTAGAAATATATATAGTATAATAAATGTCTTTATTATTTATACGCTAATATTTCATAATACGGCATAAATCTGAAGACTGAAAAATGGGAATTTGGGTATAATTATTTCGAATTTTCACACTCACATTTCAATTGCGATGTTAAAGAGTGTAATGACCTTAGATGTTAAAGGGCGTCGTTAAATAATACAATAGCATAGCATTTTGCAATACGAATTGACATTAAGTACAAGATGCATTTTCGTCGTACAAATGGAGTAACTACTGTGACCATCGTATAACTGGGCTAAATGCTATGGTTATCGCACGCCACTGCAGTAAAGCCTACTTCACTGTACCCACGATAAGGCGTCCAGCTACTGAGAAAGCGCCAAAAAAACTTTTGGGAACACGTTTATGATTCCTTGAAGGATGCAAATCTCCAAAGTGCTGATACATTATTTCGATTAATTTCTTAGATAGATAGATGGAAAGCTCTGCGGCCAGTGTTGGCGGTGAGCGATCCATTTTGGTTCTCCTTAATAGGTAGAACCCCGGGTTCCTATAAAATACATTAGCCCCGGTTTAAATTTTGAATTCAAATTTGAAGTTAATTAGCAGAGTCAAGTCGGAAGCGGACCTTTTGGGGTTCTATTCCAGCATTTCCTCTTTGGATTCAGTCGATCACGTGGGATCTTGCCAAGTTTGGCTTTCGGATGACTCTACATTGGGAGGGCATCCAGGCTTCTCTTTTTCGTAACTTACACAATTTCAAAATGAATTTAAAATCTGGCACATAAATTTACACTGTTGCTATTGAAGAGTACGATTTTTTCACATCAGAAACTATCACCCGATATATCTGACCCGCGTCTGAAAGTTTTTCATAAAGTTCGTTTACAGTCTGTGTAATAATTAGGACGTTAATCCTATGTCCTAAAAGACCAAAATACAACATGGCCTAAAACTTAAGTTATTATCTTAAAAGTTCCGGAATATAAAAGAGTATAGCAGTTTGACATATTTATATTGTCACTCAGATTAGGTAGAAAGTTGTTTGTAGCCTCAACTAAATGAGGAAAGAAGACAGTTTTAGTTGTATGAATACGAGGATAGCTTTCATGTGTTTTGATATATTATCAGCGATGTTAACAAAGATGGTGACTCCTCATAAAAAATTATTTTGAATTTTGATAAATGTAGTTCAATTTTAACAGTTTAACGCGAGTTTCGTATGCAGTTTAATCGTGATACCCTAACATGCCAAAATATCCGTCGTTGGCATGAGCAGTTAGCAGCAAATTGTTGTCTGTGTAAAGGTACAAGTCTCGGAACATCAAGAGTGTCCGAGGAGAATGTTCGGCGCGTTCGGACTCTTTGTTACGAAGTCCTAAAACTAAGTTAGGAAGGCGAGTTCTGAACTTGCAATGCCGGTGATGACAGTTCGGAATGTCTTACATGTACGACAATACCGTTTATAATTTTACAGGCTTTAGAGCGTATTGCCTACACTGCGCTGTATGCTCCAACCTCGCGCTTGAAATGTTGCAGCAGGAAAATTACGACTTTTTGATTGTGCTGTGTTTAGTGATCAAACATTTCAACTTAATGGAAAGATTAACACGCACAATGTCGGAATCTGGGATCTGAAAATCCCTATGAATTCATACAATCTAAATGAGACTCCGCAAAATTTAATGCGTTTTTTACTTTTTACCCGTTTGAAGGTATCTGGACACTATTTTTCGTTGAAGCTATCGTAACTGGAATAATGTACCTGAAGAAGCTCCAATAATTACTTCTCCTGTCATCCATTGCAGCTATATGATTTGCCCTTCTTAAATATAACAATCTAACTAACTCACTGGCGCTCGAAACCATTGGTTCATGGCCGCGCGTATATAAGCTCTCCATAAATCCCTACCTTAGCTAATGTTTTCCAATCATCCCCTGTTTAATCTACTTCCCTCAAATCATAGTTAATGTTATTCTCCCATCTCATTCTTGGTCTACCAACTGGGCGTTTTCCTTCTGGTTTCCTACAAGAAGCTTCCATGCACGTCATTCATTCCCCATTCGTGCCATATGTCCTGCCCATCGCAGTCTACGAGACTTAACTGTTCTTATTATATATGACTTCCTATAAAGACCATGTAGTTCACTGTTAAATAGTCTTTTCCATTCACCTGTCTATTGATCTCTCTTTGGTGCAAAAAATTTCCTAAGAACTTTATTATCAAATTCTCGTAATCTCCTTTCCTCCCTTAAAGTAAGAGTCCATGTTTCGCATACATATAATATAACTGGTAGAATAATTGTTTTATAAATTTTCAGTTTAACGCTTTTTGAAAGGAGTTGGGACATCATGAGTCTCTAATGCATAATAGCATGAATTTCCAGAATTGAGCCTATGTTTAATTTCTTTGTGCATCTCATTCATATTTATGACTGTTGTTCCTAGGTATTTGAATTCAGCTACTTCCTCAACATTTCCCTCATTTCTCATTAGCTACCCATTTCAATTATATAATGTATTTCTATGTGTGACCATATACTTACTTACTCACTGGCACTATCGAACCCGTAGGTTCATGGCCGCGCTGATATAAGCTCTCCATATATCCTTATCCTGGGCCAATGTTTTCCAATCATTGCCTGTATAATCTACTTCCCTCGAATCATAATTAATGTTATTCTCCCACCTCATTCTTGGTCTACCAACTGGGCATTTTCCCTCTGGTTTTCCTACAAGAATCTTCCATACACATCTTTCATTCCCCATTCGTGCCACATGTCCTGCCCATCGCAGTCTACGAGACTTAACTGTTCTCATTATATCTGGCTTCCTATAAAGACCATGTAATTCACTGTTATGCAGTCTTCTCCATTCACCTTTCTGTTCATCTCTCTTTGGTCCAAAAATTGTCCTAAGGACTTTATTCTCAAATACTCGTAATCTCCTTTATTGATATTTACTTCCAGTCCAAATGTCTTAGTGTTACTCAATGGTGTGTGCGTGTTGGCCTTTAGTCATCTCCTCGCTATCGTGCAATTGTACTACATCATCAGCATAAACTAATAGCTTATTTATACTATTAATTTGTAGGCCTTCTCCATCCTCCAAAGATTTAATGGCATGCTCTAGTACAAAATTAAATAGTAAAGGAGATAGTACATCACCTTGCTTCAGCCCATTGTGGATTTCAAAAGTATCCGAAAACCTTTTGCCTACATGCACCCAACTCTTTGTGTCATTTAGACGCATTCCTATAAATCTAACTAACTTTTCAGGAAAATCCGAACTCCAGCAGGATACTATATAACTTCTCCCTCTTAATTGAGTCGTATGCCTTTCTGAAGTATACGTATAGTTGATGTACAGTACCATTATATTCCCATTTATTTTCTAAAATCTGTCTTAAACTAAAAATTTGGTCTGTTGTAGACCTCTTTCTTCTAAATGCACATTGATGATCTCCTAGAATGCCATCAATATAAGGAGTAAGTCTGCTTAGTAATATATTTGTTAGAATTTTATTATACTTATCATTTTTATTATTATATTTGAGAATTTTCCTCATCGTTGAGGGTTTTCTCCAACCAATCTTAGTATTTAACATGAACTAAAAAAATAAATATAAATGACTGCGGACGTATAGACTTTGAGTTTACAACAATCATTCACAATTTTCCCTTAATTAAAGTTCTCCATCGTTCTCTGTCCTCTGTGTAAGAATTTTATGCGAAGTTGAAAGTAAAGAGATACCCCTGTAGTTGCTGCAATTAGTTTTATCTCATTTCTTATAAATTGGTATTATGATCGATTCTTTCCATTCATCTGGAAGATCTTCTTTTTCCCAAATCATACTAAGCGACCGGCGAATCTTGTCCGCCATTTTTTTCCCCTCAGATTTTATCAGTTCTGCTGGGATCTCATCTGAACCTGATGCTTTATACATCTTGAATTTCTCTATCGGCATTTCAACCTCTAATGCACTTGGTTCTACGATTAGCATTTCTGCTGTCTGTACATTATCCTCTTCAATATCCTGTTCTGTATGTACATTTAATAGCTGATTAAAGTAACTTTTCCATCTATTTAATATGCTCCTGGAATCTGCCATCTATCGCCATTTCCATTCCTAATTATGTTTGTTCTAGCCTTAAACCCTTTCGTCTCTATCCTAATTCCTTCCTAAATGTAAAGCCATACAATATAAGGTTAACAATAAAAATATTGGAGTTCCTCAATGAATTTGTGATAGGAATGTATCGCTACTTTTGAATTCGTTTAGCGTGCTTTATTTACTTAATGTACTTCATCATATGTCAACCCATAGTTTACTACTGGCAGGAGTATCCTCTTCTTTTAAATATAATTTCTAACAAATTAAGTCCTTACACAATATTCTTGTTAACTGAAGGGAGATTGGCAATGTAAAACAAATGAGATAGAGATATGATTTATTTATAGCGATGTCCCAGATGTAAACAGAAGGATATACTGTGTGTCTATTTTACAAAGTTTTATTGAGAAGCGGATACGTGCTGTTGGCTGTGGAACTGATATCAATCCGCGATCACAAGTTTCTTCTGGAAGCACGTTCTCAGTCCCTGATGAAAAATGTAGTGCACTGAGTTTTCTAAAGTATTCTCTAGCTTACGAGTCTTCAAATCTTTGTCAGAGATGAATCTCAGGGATTCCAACTCCACAATATATTCTCCATCTTACAAAATAACTCGTGGCGTAAGTTAACAAACAGTACATTTCTTTTTTTATGCATACATATAGACTTTATTAGACTAAAAGTAAGATACATACAATGTTATTTACAAATATGGGTCGCACAGGCAGTAAGCCGTACCTGCAGTTGACAGTTCGTTACAATAAATTGATGTTTGGTAATAATATACTCGTACTTAAAACAAAAGATAAAACACAATAATATTACAATTAGATAACAATACAATTACATTATACATTAACTTAGTTAATTAGAATTATTAAGAAGTAATGCTATTGCAATTTGTTATCATATTTATTTATTCATTAATGAGTGTAGTTCTTGTTTTCCGCGTTTTGTCCAGAAATCTACTCTAGTTTATCCAATTTTCTGGGCTTACCAATAACTCGTAGCATGTCAATCTTTCACGATTTGTTTTTAGAAATCTTTCCGGTAATAACTGACGCCTTCAATATTCCAAATCGATACATTTTCCTAATATATGTATCTCGTCTTCAAAGCTCCCGCACATTGGACATATTCTCATATCGTGATCGTCGCTAATTTTTAAAAAATTCCATGCCACTAACATGAACCAAGCAAGCCCTGATCTCTCTTTAAATCCTAGATTGAGTATATAAGATTCTTTTCCCCAAACCTGTTTTAGGTCTCTTTGTAAAAACAGTGATCATTTTCCCGCATATTCGACCGAAATATTTTGTCGGTTTATACCTACGTACCTCCTTATTTTTTTCCACACATTCTTGCGATTTTCAGTCCCTTTTTCCCCATACCAAACCCATCCCAATCTTTTGGAGTTCTCTCCTAACCTCGTCTGCCCAGAATTTCATATTTACGTTCCTAATTTGGTGATCGTAACAAATTCCTCTGAGCATTGTTTGTTCACCTTGGATTACCCGTAACCAGTACTTGAGTAAACGAATTTTGCAGTTTATGTCGTCCTGAAATGACCGAAATTCATATACAATTCCACCGTTAGAAACGGCCTTACTAATTCCTGTAATATATTTTAGAAAATGCGTATATACCTTATTTAGTATTTCCGTTCTTTTAAAACCGCAAATCTCACTACCATAGTGCATTACTGGCCTCCATACATTTTTTCTAACGTACTAACTGGAATATCCGGCACTCTACCCAGAATACTGAGAATACTAATAAGTTGTCCCCTGCCTTTGTATAATGCTATATCAATATGCTTCTTCCACTTTCCGTTCATTTTCAACGTCGTACCAAGATATTCAAAATGTTTCACGTTTTGAAGTGTTTGATCTCTGTGTTTCCATTCCTCTGCTCTACCGTCCCATCTTTGATCGTCATTGTTTTTGTCTTACTAATATTTACAGACAATCCCCAATTCCTACAGTATATTTCTAGTCGGTCAAGACCTCTTTGCAATTCCTTGATTGCCTTGGAACAGACAATTAAATCATCTGCATACAACAGGACTGGAACTTTAACATTTCTTACCTCTGGAGCCTCAATGTCTCCTTTTAGCATTATGGCTCCTGTATCTTCAACGAATAGATTAAATAGCATTGGTGACAAAATGTAAACTTGTCTCACTCCCCGATTGTCTTGACTGCTCCCTGTGATGTACCCTTGGTCTACTTTTATACAAAACTTTACATATTTATAAACTGACGTAAAAACATGTATCTTTTATGAGACAATTCTTTCCGATTTAGTTTTTCCCACAGTGCACACGGTCCACAGCATCGAATGATTTTAAGATAGCATTCGATACTGTGGACCGAAGTGCACTGTGGGAAGAATTAAATCGGAAATGATTGTCACATAAAATGATACATGCTTTTATGACAATTTATAAATATGTAAAATTTTGTATAGAAGTAGACCAAGGGCACATCACTGAGAGCAGTTAAGCCAATCGGGGATTGAGACAAGGCTGAATTTTGTCACAAATGCTATTTATAAATAATAGTTTCAAAAAACTAAAACAACAAGCTTTATTAGAAAACCGAACTAAAAAATGAAAAATAATTTTAATTTCCAACACGCTTGGGATAAAATTAAAGTGGTCAACAAAAAAATCATCTCCAACACATATAGAATAAAACTAGATTTGTCAACAAAAAGAAAATAATTTTACCACCAAAAGCTTGGGGTGCTCTTTATCAATTAATATATTTGATAATAAACAGTAAAGTCTCGAAGAAGAAAATGTAAAAATCATAAAAATCACCCCACGCTTTTGATGGTAAAATGATTTTCGTTTTGTTGATAACTCTTGTTTTATTCTATATGTGTTGGAGATGATTTTTTTGTTGACCACTTTAATTTTATCCCAAGCGTGTTGGAAATTAAAATTATTTTTCATTTTGTAGTTCGGTTTTCTAATAGAGCGTGTTGTTTTAGTTTTTTAAAACTATTATTTATTTTTTATTTTTTAGTTTTAATATTTTACAAAACAAGATAAAAATGTAAATATCTTTAAATTCGATACTATTGTAGTATAAGCTAAATTAATACTCTTCTAAAAAATCCTCCCACCCGGATTTGAACCAACGACCTATGGATTACTGAAATTATATACCACTAGAGTTCACCGCTCTACCAACTGAGCTCTTACAACGATTGACTAAAAAGTCGACAAGTCCGCAACCTACCGTATTATACCAGTTTTCATTTTTTTTCTGATGATTTTGGCCAGGATTTTAGAAACAAAATACGAAATTATTGTACGTCACGGGTCCTTTACAAGTATACATAGTTTCAAGTCGTTCCAATGTTTCTAAGTGGGTGAAAATCGTGTTCAAAGATTCCGTTACATAGATAGAGGGACACGTTTTTGATTTTCAGAAAAATAATATGAAATTATTGTATTGACACGGGTCCTTTACAAGTATACAAAGTCTCAAGTCGATCCAGTGTTTCTAAGTGGATGAAAATCGTGTTCAAATATTCAGTTACATAGATACAGGGACACTTTTTAATTTTCTGATGATTCTGTCAAGGATTTTAGAACAAAATATGAAATTATTGTTTTGTCACGGGTCCTTTACAAGTATACAAAGTTTGAAGTCGATGCAATGATTTTAGGTGGATGAAAATCGCGTTGACAAATTCCGTTACATAGATAGATACATAGATACAGGTCAAGCTAATATAAAGCGTGTAAAAAGGGGTTGCTTTATGGTTTTTTAAATATTAATATTGTTTACGTTTTTGTTGGTCATAAAATAAGCCATGGTGAAGAAATGGTAGGGTTGAACAAAATCGGGCATTTACTTACGCATCTTAAGACATTTGTAATGCAACTTATCCCATTACTAAGTGATATTTGTAACATTTATCCCCGGAAAATTACTATCGTGAAAGTATGTTAATGTAATGTGAAATTTACAAGTGGAAATATGTTTTTACGTTGGAACCGTCGCCATTTTGAATTTCCATAGAAGAGAGAATTTTTTTTACGTATTTAAACACATTTAAAATATAACGAACCTAAGAGCTAAGCTAACCTAATTCAATTACTCTAATCCAGGCGAATCCCATGAAACGTTTTTTTTTTACGCGGTTAAATATGGATATTTGTTTGTGTTTTACGCGGTTAAATTCGAATATAAATCAGTTGTTATCGATGGAAATGCTGTGTTATCTACAGAGCCGTGGGTTTATCGCTGGTTATTAGTGTGGTTATCGCAGGTTATTAATGCAGTTATCGCTGGTTATTAGCGTGATTATCACTGCTTTATTGAATAACTGTTGTAACCAGAGTGGTCTTGACAGGAAAAAGTCCCACTTTTCCCCCATATTTACGTATGATGTGATTTAAAGATAATTATATTCCGGGGCTAAATATTTTTAATATATGATTTTATAATTATTTATTGCATTTAAATGGTATTTAAATGTGTTAATTAGATATAGTGCTAGCTTCCACGGCGCCGAAGAAATTGCAGTTATTCAAAACAACGTAAGGTATGAATGGTAAAGCGTGTTTACTATGTTCCATTCAGAAAGTTTAATAATTTCCTAGAATAAATGTATGTCGTTATAGAGGCATTACTTGCAAGGAGTTTGAAAAGTGGGAAATTATATTCTCAGAAGAAAAATATCTGATTTAACAGTTGCTAAAATTTTTCACATTTAACACTCATACTCTGGCATTTTAATATGATAGCACTAAAAATATGACTTGGAATTTTAAGTATTCGAATAAGCCAGCTTAGCTAACCACCTGTGATTCCAAATATCATCATCATAGTATATTCACGAATTTAGGCCATTTGTTGACCTGTTTCAGTCTCAAGAGAAACACCATCCAAAAGTCTTTTGAGTGGACGTCCTAGTCTTCTTGTTCCTGCAGGTTGATATCTTAACATTTGTTTGGGTATTCTGTGATCTTCCATTCGATGAACATGTTGCATCCATCTTGACTTATAATCAGAAATTTTGTTTTCTAAAGGTTCCATGTGTCATATTTCAATTCCTTCTAGATTTTTTCATGTTGAGACTTGAAAGTAGTTTTGAAGTTCCTTAGGACAGGTTACTACAAAGTAGTCCAGTGGTAGGGCTGCTACCTTTTAGTCTCGGGATAGACATTAGGATACCGCATTTACTCAGTACCCGATGGAACGGTTATACCGCCGTGACTGATTCCAAATAAAAATCCGTAAATTCGCAAATTTATTTACAGATAATCTTATATTCTCTAAAACTACATTTTAAAAGTCAATTAGTTCTTAATAGTTAGTGTTAATCAAATCTCTAATTAAGAAATGAAACCATTTTATAATATTCGATATCCCCACTTAATTTTAACGAATATCATTCTTTATCAACTTTAACAAGTGTTTTTTTAATAATATCCCGGTTTCCCTAATTGCTTGCAAATGCTCTATAACCAGACTAGCTAATAATGGCTTGCGCTGCTACGCACAAATAAATTAAAATTTAATGTGTTTTTATTTATTTGAAAATGTAAAAGGAAAAATAACTAGCAATTATATTGCAATTTTTTTGCATACTCCGTGCTGATTACCCGGCGTTGGCCGGAAATTTACTTATTTTGATCTTCTTGGCATAAATGAGTTGAAAGACAAAATTCGTTATTGTGTTATCAGTAAAAGAATTCCCACCATGCACTGCTACGTTTGCCCGGGAATCTAGTCATCCCGATCTTCTTGACATCAATGAAAGACAAAAATGGTTATAGTGAGTTATCCGTAAAAGTCAAACACACGCAATCGCGGAATTTGTTGTAGAGTTTGTTTAAATATTCAATTCTGTGCACATTAATTTGATGTAGTTGTTATGGTTTAGGCAGCGTAAGACATTTCAGCGCCTAAAAATGCACTTTTATCACGTATTTCACTACAAAGGACGATTTTTATAGGTGAATGAGTTGAGTATTACAACTCTCTTATAGCCTAAAACCTTCCCGCGATACTCTTAAACATTTCGCAAAAGCCCCATCACAATCGGATGAATGGTATGGCAGCGCATAAAGGATATGTTCACACATAGAAGTACATCCATCCATAGTAAGTCTGCCCGAAGGCAGGTCCTTCACTGCAATCATAGCATTCTCATGCTATGCTTGCAGCTTTACTAGGGAATTGTAGGTGTGGTAGCTTTCCACACGTGTGAAGGATGATGATGATGATGATGATGATAAAGATAATGATGAGGATGATGATGGCCATATGATTTCGGGGACCGTTTGGGCCTTAAAGTTTTCCTGACATTTGTCTTGCAGGTGAGGAAAAACCCCGATAAAAACCTCACCCAGAAAAACTGCCCGACCGATGATCGAACCCGGGGCCGCTGCGTGACAAGGCAGCAGGCTACCTCGAGACCACAGCGGTGGACATAGAAGCACATAATATTACAAATTAGAGAAATTTTGAAGAAATGACTGAATTGAAATATTAACGAATAATAATCACAAATAGTAATGGGATGCTCAAATATATATATATATATATATATAACATAGGCTCAATTATGGAAATGCATGCTATTATGTATTACAGAGACTCTTGTCGTCCCAACTGCTTTAAAAAAATGTTAAACTGAAAATATATAAAACTGTTATTCTCCCAGTTATAATACATGGATACAAAACATAGACTCATACTATGAGGGAGGAAAGAATATTACGAGAATTTGAGAATAGTTTTTAGGAAAATGTTTGGGCCAAAAAGATATGAGCAGACAGGTGAATGGAGAAAACTGCTAATAGTAAGCTATATTATAATGTATAGGATTCCAAATATAATAAGAACAGTTAAGTCTCATAGACTGCGATGGACAGGACATGTGGCACGTATGGGAGATGAAATAGGTGCATGGAAACTTCTTGTAGGAAAACCAGAGGAAAAATACCCAGTAGGTAGACCAAGAATGAGGAGGGAGAATAACATTATCCATGATTTGAGCAAGTAAATTATACAGGGGATGATTGGAAAACATTATCTCAGGATAAGGGTGTATGGATAGCTTATGTCCACGCGACTATGAACCTAAGGGTTCGGTGGAGCGAGTGAGTTAGTTAGTTAACAGGTTGAAAGGCTATTTTAGGCTTCGTCATGTTTCATCAGGCAAGAATATTGGTAATTTAAACCCAATGATAAAATTGAATGAAAAAAAGAGTGGGTGATAGATATTTAATAAACCCCGTTCTTCTCATTTCCTTATGCAGACTCAGGTAGTTTTAAATTACAAAGTAGAACCTATAAGATAAAGATACCCAGTAAATAGGCCACCATGACAAGAAACCACGAACCTTAGCCCACAGTAAAGAAGGGGACATTGTGGCCAGCTCAACACTCCGACCGACTCTACCCCGTCAAATTCTGGATAATTTTTTTTTTTAAAGACTTATTGGACAATAAGGCCACTATAAACGTGAATGAATTAATGAAAACTTCACTGCTTCCCTGAAAATCTCTTTGGTTCCCAAAGGAATTAACTTCCATAAAAAATGACCCTTAATTTTTTGTAGCTTGTTCATGTTTCAATTATATTCATTATTATATTCAAAGTATCTACGTAGCTATTACGTTGTTAAGTCTAAATCTTGTTATTCAGTTTATATTTTAATCAAATCTTTTCTTATTCACTGTATTGTTCATCGAATATCTTTTTTCATACATTTTCATTCTCAAATATATATATATATATATATATATATATATATATATATATATATATATATAGACATGAAAAGAAAAATAAATGCCTGAGTCGGGATTTGAACCCGAGTCTCTATACTCTGTAGTTTACCGATGTAACCATCTGAGCCACTCAGGAATCCTAACACGAACATTTTTCCTTATACAGGGTGGTCCAAAATACTCCATCCATTTCTTTGAAAGCATTGACCAACGTTCATAACTGTTACATATGTTATTTGTCAGATGTCTGTGAACAATCTTCAGTACAGTTCAATCTGTCTCCCTTGCATTTTGGGGCATTGCTCCCAGCGTTGCACTGTTGCTCTAAACACATTACGCAGATGACATGGTGTAATATCTGCTACTGTCTCGTAAATGCGTTCCCGTAAATGAGGAAGATCACGAACCTTAGTCTTGTACACATGAGACTTGATAAAACCCCACGCAAAAAAACCAAGTGGGGTTAAGTCTGGTGAGCGTGGTGTCCACATTCTTGGCGTAGCTCTACCAATCCAGCGACCCGGAAATGTTGCATTGAGATAGGCACGCACACATAGAGCGAAATGCGGTGGGGCACCATCTTGCTGAAAGACAACAGAGTATAAAACACCATCCTGCGTAAACTGTGGTTCTAGAAATTGTTCAAGCATGTCTAAGTAGGTGACGTCAGTGACTGTGGGTTCTTGAAACATGAATGGACCGTACAGTTTTGTTGCTGTTACGGCTAGCCATACATTAATTTTTGGTGTATCTCGTTGCCATTCATATGTAGCATTAGCTTGCTCGTCGGCCCATATTCGACAATTATGCCTATTTACACGACCACAAATGTGGAATGTAGATCCGTCACTGAAAAGGATATTGTCCATTAGATTTTCATTAGCAACAGCCTGAAGAAAATCATAGCATATAGCCTGACGGGCAGCATAATCTTCCTGTTCCAAGTGATGTAGCACTTGCAGATGGTATGCACGTTTGTTGAGTTTAAAGCTCAAAACCCTCCAGACTGTTGTCCTGGGAATGTCCAGTTCATTACTGAGCCTGCGAGTCGACGCGCTTGGACTGCGTTCAATCACGTGCTGAATACGTTCAACATCATTTACAGAGGTCTATGGTCTGCCTGAACGTTTTTTCATCAAGAACATTTCATGTTCGTCCAAATTTGTTCACCAGCATCCGGATATTGGCTCTAGTAGGTGCTGGTTTGTGAAACTTTCGTTTAAATTCCTGATGCACTTGTTCATAGCTTAGCAATCGCAATCGCGCGGAAACAACTGTTATTGTTTCTTCAATGATGAATCTGAAAAACAACGAAGAAAATGTCAATTTAATGGAAATGGATCGAGACTTTTGGACCACCCTGTATATGTAGTATTCTCAATTTACACGGGAGGTAGAGGGATATCGTTTCAACTGCCATTTTGTGGCCACTATAACATGTAAGCATATTTAAAGAGAATATTTACTTTATAGCAGTAACGCTTGTATATTTAGATGTTCTAACTATATTTTTAACATTTTGCAAATATATATATATATATATATATTGTAGCGAAGCATTCGTTTACAACATTTTAAGTTTGTTGCATTTAATGCGAATAATTTAGTAATAATCTAAGCCTAGAGGGAAAATCAAAACAACAGTGGAAACCTAAATTAAGGAAAACGGAATACAAATTACTAAACTGATAATATGCTGTTAAAAACAGAAATATTTTAAAACTATTGCCAGTTTCATAATGTTTCTACATTTCGGGCTTCCACTGTTATTTTGGGTTATCCTTTTAGGCTTATATCATGAAATGTTTCCCCTGTGTTATCTTTTTAATAAAACGTTTCTATAAATTTCCCTCTTTAGCTTACGTAGTATAAGAAGTTAGTATATGTTATGATAAAACCCTGGCCTACTTCACAGTTTTCTTAAACGGATTTCGTTGTTTTGTGCTCTGCTTCTTACGAGACCGAGTTGACAATATTCCAGACCCTATGCTCTAGAAAGAAAAATATTTTACCTTGAATCGAGCCTGAGAACACTATAATCTATACACCACAATGGAATATTTTAAACTTCAAATCTCGAAACCCGACAGTCCTTGGTCTATCAGCCGGCTTCTGGCCTCACATCCAAATGCGTTAATCACAGAGGTAGACGATCATCTAGCCAGTGAATGGTGACATATGGCCTATATGTCGGGTCCCCCAGACGTTATAGCTGGTCTTCCCAACATGAAGTCGCTACTGATTGTGGCTACCCAAATGCCCCACGATGCTGGGGGGCCGAAATTCCATGAGAAAATTTTATCCCCCATGAAGACCCGAACCAGCGCAAGTCTCGTAACTGTGTGCCAAGTCTTCTTGCCTTTACCACTCGGCTATGGCGCGGGAACAGAGTTTATAAAATCTTTTATATTATTTTATTGATATATGTTAGCAAATGTGTGAAATGCTAGATTTATATTTTGCGAAGTGTTAAGTAGATGTGAAAGGGACAATATGATGGAGGAGTAACAATAAAAACAGTATATCTGTCAAACATATCAAATTCTCATGTAGAGAATGTACTGCTCTGACATAACACAATATAATCTGTCCAAAGCCGATCACAGGACCCATTGTTCATGTTATCATAAGTAATGCCACGAGTGATTTCCAAATTATCGATAAATTCACGACTCACGAAGTGAGGAGTGAATTTATCTAGAGAATTTGGAAATCAAGAGTGGCATTTGTTAGGACTATTTAACGAATAAAATTAAGATGTTTACTCACAAATCATTATTTAACTATAGTTATTTTAAAATATTTATATATTTAATGTAAACGGCGATGTTTGAAAACAAATGAGAAACGATAGGTACGCTTCTACTGCTTCTTTTGTTTATCATAAGTAATGCCACGAGTGATTTCCAAATTATCGATAAATTCACGACTCACGAAGTGAGGAGTGAATTTATCTAGAGAATTTGGAAATCAAGAGTGGCATTTGTTAGGACTATTTAACGAATAAAATTAAGCTGTTTACTCACAAATCATTATTTAACTGTAGTTATTTCAAATATTTATATATTTAATGCAAACGGCGATGTTTGAAAACAAATGAGAAACGATAGGTACGCTTCTACTGCTTCTTTTGTTTATCACTGCAACCAGATCATACTATTTATTGCCAAAGGAACGCAATATTGTAAGAATGCTCTCTAGTGGAGAAAAAATGAAACATCAATCTGTATATTAATTCATTTCTGATGTCGTATGATGTAAATATTACAATTATATTTTTCTGGATTATTACCTGGAAAAAAATACATTTAAGAAAGTCAAACAGTGGTTTCTTTTTTTGGTGGTATAATAAATTGCTACAAATGTTGACATGTATGCACTATATATACAATCTGGTAGCCGTATTTCTTATAGGCTCAGTCACTGCAAAATAACGGTCAGACCTGTTCAGAATATTAAAAAGGAGGAGCTTTGTTTAATATATGGTAATTATAACACTGATAAATATTTCGTGAAACACGACTCTGATTGGTTGTAAAACAGAAATCATTGAAACGTGATTGGTCATTGACTCCCATTTGGGGCATGAGTTAAATAGTCACTGCCACGAGATCATACTATTTATTGCCAAAGGAACGCAATATTGTAAGGAGGAGCTTTCTTTAATATGGTAATTATAACACTGATAAATATTTAGTGAAACACGACTCTGATTGGTTGTAAAACAGAAATAATTGAAACGTGACTGGTCATTGACTCCCATTTGGGGCATGAGTTAAATAGTCTGTATTACATATATCTCAGATTCAAAACTCATTAATTAAAAAAATATATAAAAGCAAAATAATCAAAAGTAGAGCTTCGTTTTGTGCACAGATATTTCACTCTTTCAAGCATACTATTAATATAATTGCTATTACTATTATGTCCAATTATTATTTATTATTATTATTATTATTACTATTATTATTATTATTATTATTATTATTATTATTATTATTATTATGACGTGGTTTCAGTTCCATAAGTACTGTAATGGTGGAATATTTAACAAAGCGGAACTACAATGTATATCATTGTCCTTTATTGTCAGGATTAATAAGACTAAAATATTAACATGGGCAGGAAATGTAGCTCGAAATGTAATTTTTAAATACAGGGCTACGCAGAAAGAAGAAACATACTTTAAACCTTTATTTCTTTCAAACTACAAAAAATAAAAACACAATTATTCCAACTTCCTGAAAAGAGAAATGTTTGAAGTCTCCATCACGGCCACACTGACACTGTTCCTTGCCATGTTGATTGTTTGTTAAAATGGCGACACAACAGAACTTTGGATTGGAAGAGAAGGAGCATAAGGTCAACTTCATCGCCGGTGGAACAGACCTAACCCCATGTGATTTTTACTTGTGGGGTTACGTTAAAGACCGTATTTTTATCCTCCTATACCTGACACTCTTGAAAATCTGCGACATCCATTCCATTTGTTGACGGCAACAATGCCGCCCTCCAGTGTGCCGTGGCTGAGATAATCTGTCTCTTGACGGCAAAATTAAATTTTTGCATTGTGTATAGGGTTTTTAATTGTTTCTCCTACCTAAATGGCTTTTAGGGAAAATTTAATTCTTCATGATTTTTTTTTCTACCATGAGACTTGAAAGTATAAATATTGATGTCCCCTGAAGACGTTACTGGCGTCTCGCAGGGTAAGATACCTGATGGGGCTGCCATCTACGACTCGATATCAAGCCGTCTGCTGTATTAACCTCAACAGAAGGGGTACTTCTTCCGCTCTGCTGACCGTTGAGGATTTTCTCCTTGTTACCCCTGAGATGGGTCCTGCACATTTTTTCCCCTGAAGTAGTTGCTCTTCTCTCCAGCCTCTTCCGCATATTTGTGCTATCCGTCGAAGTCCTTCCAAGGCCGTATCCCTGAGCATGGGCTCTCGTTATACCCCGGAACACTGGGGTTTGGACAGAAATTTGTCACTAGTAATTAGTGTTCATCCCCGCCTGTCAAGAGCTATCCAACTGCATATAGTTACATCTTTGCCCCCTATAGGCGTTGGGCCGGGTTAATAGCAATGTATATTTTAAAGGCTGAAATTTTATAAAACAATGGCGGTTCCAACACTACTATATGGATCGGAACACTGGGTCTTAACCAAAAACCAGGAACGAAGAATAGAATCGTCAGAATTGAGGTTTCTGAGGAGTGTAGCTGGCTATACAATAATGGATCAAAGAGCGAAGTCAGGATATACGAAGAGAACTGAATATATTCAAACTATTAGATAGAATTACACAATACAGAGATGAATGGATGGACCACATCAATAGAATGGATAACAATAGAATTCCGAAACAGATCCTTCATTACAAACCACTAGGACGAAGAAATGTTGGAAGACCCAGTAAAAGATGGATAGACCAATTCTAACATGAGATCGGAACAGACCAGCAGGTCTAATCCTTGATGATGATAATGATGATAATGATGATTTTTAAATAAAAACCTTAACCAATATCTTCCTAACTCCATTCTTGTACCAAGTAACCAAGTGATTAGAATTTTAATTGGATTTGTCCATCTGATTGTTTGGAATTATTTTGTGATTATTATTATTATTATTATTATTATTATTATTATTATTATTATTATTATTACTGTTATGTTGTTAGGTAAGAAATACTGAACCCAGAACCTATGACGAAGCACAGACAGATGGAATTTTCAGTGAAATACTTTCTGAAGAAAGAGTGCGATAGGGTTCAAACGCTGCATTTTTGGTTTGTACTCAAAAAGTCTGCATTACCAAATACGTTAATAGCTAGAGGCGAGCGGAGGATAGCTTATATAAATACGTTCGCTTAAGACCACGCTATGGTATTTACTTCAAGATATTGTATAGATTATTGTATATAATAATACATAAAGTTCTTAAGTAATAAAATTATATTAATATTATTTTTATTTTTACTGAAGAAAGCTTGTAATATTTGTAACTATATCAAAACAGTTACCTGGTCCATCATTATCAGTTACTATGGTCTACAAAAATGAACTTTTTTTTCACAAGAATAAAAATAATATATTCTCTAAGTATGTTTCATGCTGAATTCAAATATCATTTCAGTTTCTCCCGATCAGGCAGGAATTTTGTATGATATTTATTTGAATTTTTTATAATATTACTCATTCTGACTTATCTAGAAAGTGGTAGATACGGTAGTGATGTTCGGGCATGTTTTGCATCTGAAACATCTCTCTTATTGGTCCAACAGTAGTCAGCCAGCATATTAGAACTCAACATGCCTTTGTACCTGTTTTCCATTGCAGAAATTTGCTGATGATAATGCTCACCGTGCTCATCGCTGACAGCCCCAAGAATTTCCAGGAAGAAGTGTAACTGAGAGTCCATGTTGCTTTGTTAGAATCTAGAAGATCAGCCACTAGGCCACGATAGTTTTCTACTTTATGGTTTCCAAGAAAATTGCAACATATATTTTTGAAAGGCTGCCAGGCTGCTTTTTCAAGCGGATTTAATGGTCCTCAAAATGTTCATCAGCCATTAATGATCATATTATTGGTCCTATAAAAAATTCTTTTTTCAGTTTAGCCTCACTGATTTTGTTAAAATTTTGGATTTCAAGTACAAGAATCCTTCAGAACGTTCATCCATAAATTTGACGAAATTTTTCATTACTCCTAATTTAATATGCAGTGGACGTAAATTGCAACCATTTTTGCCTAGCCCGTGAAGAAGAAGAAGATGGAGGTAAATATATTTTTTTCAGGATTCAGTAAAGGGACATGTGACACATTTTTCTGGCGAGGGATAAGACATTCACGTTTAGGCCATAATTTTTTAACATAGTGAGACTGACACATCACAATGCCAGATTAACAGGTCTGAGCATGTCAAAACGTGAATGAACCTGAGCAGTCTTGTATTTTGATGCTTCGACATGACATTATATGTAATTTCCTTGAATACAACTTTAATAAAATCTCTAAATATAGAGCAAAGGTTCCTATGAAAGGCCAAAGAGAATGCTAAAATAAGATTTTAAAAAGTAACTGTCATAAAAAAAACTGTGCCTGATGGAAAAATTCTGACTACATTTCTGATTTCAGCATGAAAAATGGACTAGCTTCTCTAATCAGATATCTTGTGAAGAGAACCTTGTCGACCAGTGTTACCTGATCTTTACAATAAATGAATATGTTAAACTGGTCATATATTTTTGTTAACAAGCCAACCAATGTTACCCACCAACAATTACACGACATTTAAAGTTATAATTTATGTGAGTTGAATATGCTAGATAACGTGGAATGAGTTTGGGAAGGAAACGTTGGTTCTACGGGAAGAAAACACTAATTAAGTTAGGAAAAGAAGAAAGAAACATAGTTACAGTGATCCACTTTTTATTTAAATTAGTAATATGGTCACACATATAGGCTAAATACATTACCTATATAATGGAAATGGACAGCTGTGGCAAATGAGGGAAATTTTGAGGAAGTGGCTGAATTCAAATACCTAGAAACAATAATCACAAATAGAAATGATATGCACAAAGAAATTAAATATAGGCTCAATTCTGGAAAAGCATGCTATTATGCATTACAGAGACTCTTCACGTACCAACTCCTTTCTAAAAACGTTAAACCGGAAATTAAACTAAACTATTATTCTACCAGTATTGTTATATGGATGCGAAACATGGACTATTAGTTTAAGAGAAGAAAGGAGATTAGGAGTATTTGAGAATAAGGTTCTTAGGAAAATGTTTGGACCAAAGAGAGATGAAAAGACATGTGAATGGAGAAGACTACATAACAGTGATAAAAGTGAACTACGGTATTTATAGGAAGACAGATATAATAAGAAAAAATAATTCTCGTAAACTGCAATGGTCAGGACATGTGGCACGAATGGGGAATGAAAAGCTTGCGTGGAAACTTCTTGTAGGAAAACCAGAAGGAAAACGCCCAGTTGGTAGACCAATAATGAGGCGGGAGAATAACATTAACTATGATTTGAGGGAAGTAGATTATACAGAGAATGAATGGAAAACATTAGCTCATCATAGAGATGTATGGAGTGCTTATGTACGCGCGGCCTGAACCTACGGGTTCAATAGTGCCAGTGAGTTAGTTAGTTAAATTTCAAACAAGGCAGAATGGACAATATTTAAATATTGTCAGATTACTGAAGACGAAACAATCCACTATATTAGAGTAAGTGGCTATAAAACTATAATATTACAGGATAGCCTTAATGAGAATATTTTAGAGTATAACTAGTGGATGTGATAAAAGTGCCCATCTCTACTTGTGATCATAGCTACGAGCATAGATTAGATTAGATGAGATTTATTTAGCCTGGTGGAGTTAAGCCTCAATTCTATCAAAAAAAATAGTTGAAGACCGAGAAAAATCCTCTCCATTTGAATGTGGATTTGACCCTAAAAATTCTGCCCGATTACCGTTTTCATTGCGATTTTTTTAATTGCAGTCATATTTTTAATTTTTGATCTTAATGAAACCATTTCCAAAATTAAGTCTTTAGAATAAAATCCTGCCAAAAAAGGCCATCTCTTCCACTCACCAGGACAAACTTATATTACATCAGAATATAACAGTCACAATTAACTCTAATTGGCTATTAAATACTAAATAAAATTTTGATCAAAAAGATAATATCTATTATATTACGATCTGCAATGCAACTAGTTAATGTTAGTTAAAATTAAGACTAAAACTAATAATAAAGTGTATACAAGCAGGACATATTAAAATATCCCTGTCTAATGAATATAAAAAACAAAGAAAAATACTGATATATAGAAAACTAATTTTACGTTTGTACAATATTTGAAACAAAATAAGAGAAAATATTTGTTAACCTTAATATTATTTTCACAGATGATGAAATTTATTAATTGTTAAAGAATACTATCAGTGAGGTGTATAAGTTAGTTTGTTATTAAATAATTCTTTAATTTATTTTTGAAGGATGTTATAGTTTGACAGTCTTTGATATAGGTCGGAAGGGAATTCCATGTTTTGGTAAGTGACACCGTAAAAGATAATGAATAATATACAGTGAGATGAGGAAGGATATAAAGGACAATGTGCTGATGGGATCGAGTGTCAAGATTATGTGTGTCGGATAGTCTGATGAAGCGGCGTGATAAAATAATTAGGCGATGATGTGTGAAGGATTTTAGAGAGAAGGGATAGGGAATAGACGAAGCCACGATAATTGTTCCAGGGACGGTGTAACATGGTCAAATTTGCGAATACCACAAACAAAACGTGCGCAAGAATTATGAACACGTTGAAGTCTTTGAGTGTAAATAATATTTAAGTCTGTAAAAAGATTGTCACAATAATCAAAAAGGGGCATTGCAAGTGTTTACTAACATTTTCCTAACAGCGAATGGCAGACAATTTCTTACGCGATTTAATGAATGTATTATTGAGAAGACTGTTTTGCATGTTTGGTTTATTTGTGTATTGCAATTTAAGTTGTTGTCAATAAATACTCCTAGAATTTTTACTGTCTGACTATAAGAGATTTGAACTCCATTTAGTGACACATGTGAGACTGTGTTTAGGTTAATTGTAGATAATAGTCTCTGGTGACCCATAAGGATTGATTGTGACTTTCTATGATTTAATTGCAGTCCATATTTAACTGTCCAAGTCATTAGTGAGTCAAGATCCTCGTTAATTTTGGCAACAGCGTCATTTAGAGAATATTTGTCTGTGTGGATGTCGATTTGCATGTCATCTGCAAATAAATTATGTTTGCAATGCTTTAGGAAGTTAGATATTGAAAAAAAAGTACTCTCCACAATGTATACAGCAGCTGTGTGCCTAAAGGAAGAATGCCCAATGGTCCACTACAGTAACTTTGAAACTTTTCAACACCTTTTATCCCATTTCCATTACAACTAGGCCTAATTGTGTAGCTTCTCTACACGGAATCCAGTAAAACCTGACATTGTTTTGTAATTAAGTCTAACTTGTTTTGGATAGGAGGGCTATTGCAAGACTTTTAAAAAGCTACTATAAAACAGTTACAATGTAAGTGAACAATCTGCAAAAAGAATACTAATAAACGTCCATTTTGAAAACCAATATTTAGGCATATATAAATAGAAACAGCTGCGATAGTTCTGTATTTTCTATCATTCATTTTAAATAGTTGTATTTTTTTCCGAAAATAACACTGATATTCTATACCCCTGAATTAAAATATTTACAATTTTTTGTAATAATAATAATAATAAAATAATAATAATAATAATAATAATAATAATAATAATAATAATGCTTTATTTATTCTGGCAGAGTTAAGGCCATAAGGCCTTCTCTTCCACTCAACCAGCACAAATACAAATAAATATTTGACAAATATAGATATACACTATACTAATTATAAACAGTTAAAGATACATTAAATGTAGCAATGTAAATTTCATGTACAAACAACATTTTATACGATAATAACAATAATAATACTTACGATAATAATATAATAATATTCATAGTAATAATAATAATAATAATACACTGCTCAAAACAATTAGAGGGACACTATGAAATATGCAAATATTTTTTCATTGGATAAAGGTACAAACATGAAATTAATAAAGTACATTATTTGTGGTTGTTTATTTATTTATTTATTTATTGCTCATGTCAGTAAAAACAAATTAATAACGCTGACAAAAACTTTTCAAATAATTCCGCTATATAAGCAATTGAATCTTTTGCTTATTTTTCAAAGTTAAACACTCGTTATATAGAGTTAATATCGTGTATGGCCTCCACGACATTCGATGACAGTTTGGCACCTTCGTAGCATGCTCCCAATAAGATTCTGGATGTCCTCTTGCGGGATATTCTCCTATTCCTCCTTCAGAGCATCTCCAAGTTGCTGCAGAGTTTGTGGAGCTTGATGTCGGTTCCTGACCTTCCTGTCTAGAAGATCCCACAAGTTTTCAATAGGGTTGAGGTCTGGGCTGACCGCTGGCCACTCCATTACCTCAATTTCATTCCTCCTCAGGAAATCCCTGGTGACAGCCGCAAAATGTGCCCTGGCATTATCCTGCATAAACAGAAATCCAGGGCCTACTCCAATGGCAGCACGTACTACATTCTCTTCCAGAACGTGCTCGATATACCGGAGAGCATTTAGTCGCTGGGGAACAAGTACAAGGTCCGTACGATTGTTGTACATAACTCCGGCCCACACCATTATGGAACCTCCTCCGAATCTATCAATTTCCTGTACAGCCTCTGCAGAAAGTATTTCTCCTGGCCGTCCCCACACCCTCAATCGACCATCACAACGAGTAAGACGATACCTGGATTCGTCCGAGAAGAGCACAGACTCCCACTGGTTCAGGTTCCAATCACCATGGTTTTCAGCATACGTAAGTCTTGCTGCCTTATGCCCATTTGTTAAGCGTGGTTTTTAACGGGCCTTTTTGGACGAATATTCTCTTTCCTTAATCTGTTCCTTATGGTTTGGTCTGAAACCCGGATTCCGGAAGTCATATGAAGGTCATTCTGCAGGTTTTTTGCAGTTTTTGTACGCTGTCGAAGAGCAGAAAGAACAACGTATCTGTCATCCTGGGGGCTTGTTTTAAATTTACGGCCCTGGCCACGTCTTCTACAATACTGACATGTCTCTCTGTGCCTGTTGCGTAACCTGGACACCACGGAAGGAGAAACCCCAAGCTCTCTAGTCACTTGTCGCAGAGATTGACCTTGCCGTAAAAGATGTAGAGCATGATACACTTGAAACTCAATTAAATGCCTCATTTTGTCAGAGACTTCAATAAACAAGGCAATAATCAACATTCGTCACTATAGCAACATCAGGAAGCTTACCAATTAGAAGTGGCCAGTGCCTTCCAAAATAAAAAAAAAATCTCTATATTTGTTATTTGAGGTAATTTCTCTGTATTTAGGCAATTGATCTTTAAAATTTGTATCCAATGATAAAATTAATAATTCAATTTATATATTGTCCAACTTTCAGCATCACAGCTTTAAAAAAACAATTACTTATTCAATTTATTACAAGTGTTCCTCTAATTGTTTTGAGCAGTGTATAATAATATAAATATGATAAATTATACGAGAAAAACCAATTAATATATATACCTTACACTGGGTAATAATGAAGTCGAGGTTAGAGCAAATATAAATTTAGGTTTCTTTTAAAAGATGCCAATATCCGGCAGCCCCTTATTTCTTGTGGTAGGGAATTCCAGTTGCGAGAAATGAAGATGGTATATGACATGGAGTGATGTGATGTCCTATGTTGCGGTATATTAAGCAAGAGACTATGTTGTGATCTTGTGTTTAAGTTATGGTTTGAGGACAGATACTGGAAGCGGGATGATAAGTAATTGGGAATCGAGGTATGTAAGATCTTTTGTACAGAGAAAACAAAACTAAAATAAAAACTTATTAGGACCAAAGTATCAACAGACTCAGAAAACAAATGACTGTAAAGCTTGGGATAAGTACAAAAACAAAAAGAACACGACGTTCAAGCCGTACCCGGCGCAGAGATTACCAACATACTATTCTACCAGAACTTCTCCAAAGGAAAACTATCCAATACTCCCAGAGTTGACGTATGAGCCACTAACAAAAGTGTGCATAATAATCTAGAGATAAATGAAAATCAGGATAAAGAGAACAAAACAAATAGGGAATTTAAAAAAGAACGAAGTAGAATTTTTCTGGAACAATAAATGCTTATAGGTCGGGTCAGGATAAGGATTATTCGCAGTCTTCTTGTAAGAAGTGGATTAAATTGCAGGCAAGATTCCGAACATACATTCTACAAGAAAGTAAATATTCCGCAGTCATATCCAACAACCGTTATTGAAGATATTCATGAATCTTCTGAGAACTGCTATAAAATTGCATTTATCTTAAACACTCTATAGAACGCGTGTACGTATTTGAAAAGTAAAAGAAGTGTAACTCAGGAAAAGACATTCATTAGAAATTATATTAATTACAAATGTGTCCAAAATGTTATTTTGTAACTACATATTTGAAGTAAATTCAGCGAGTTCTCTTCAAATGTTTTACTTTTTAGTAATTTTGATAAAATAATGGGAATTACAATTTACATAATTATCATGATAAAATTATATAATTTAGTTACCGTAGTCGTTTATATAATGATGCTGTTGTACAACTCAGGTAATTGCAGTCACAATTCAAATCTGGGCGTAAAAGGGCCAACTTTCAGAACTAATTCACATCATCATAGTCTATTTACGAATTCAGGTCATTCGTTGAACTGTTTCAGCCTCAACAGAAACACCGTACAAAAGTATTTTCAATGGACGTCCTGGTCTTCTTCTTCTCGTGAGTTCATTATAGATTACAATCTGGAAATATTTTGTTATGGGTAAGAAACACATAGCATACTTAGGACGAAGGTAAAAATAACACTGAGCAACAAAAAATAAACGTTTTTTTTTTGTCTGAGAAAGAAAAATATGGTACTGTGATAGTATTGTTTCTCCTGAATTCAAGTATGATATCGGTTCTTCTCCATCACGCTAGGTTTTCGAGAGACAGGAATTTACAATTTCAAACACTTTAATATTTTCTACATTCGTAACTACACAAGATTCGAACTTTCGGATTCACCTAGAAAGTAAGAAATGACGATTTTCTGCTATATTTCGCCTGTGGAGCATCCGTCTTGAAGGTCCAACAATTGTCGGCCAGCATATTAGGATTCCATTTGCCTTGATATCTCTTTTCCATAGCTGAAATCTCCTGAATTAGCTCATTTTGTTTTATTTTACAATGTACAAATGGACGAAAAAAACATTTATTAAAAATAATTATGTAAATCCATTAATTGAAATTGAAATAAAAAAAACTGTGGGTGATGGAGAAATTCCGATTACAAATTTGAAAACACGATAAAAAAAATTGCATTAAGTACAACTAATGGTACTGATTAGACAAAAATCATGTTGACCAGTGTAATAGAAGATACGGAAGAAATAGTTGAACCCACAGATTATATGGTAGCTTATGTGATTAATGACACTCTTGGTCACAATAAACCCCATGATTGACCCTTAGCACCACTAGGGCGTATGGATCAAGAAGGGGTTAAATATAAAATGTCACAATTAACTGGGATTACTGTAAAATCCATAGTTTTCTGAGTCACTAAGGCGATTGGTGGCAATAAAATGGGGATAAATAAAACTGCGGCAACGCCGGGTGATCAACTAGTTATAAAATATAGATTAAAAATATATATGGGGATTTTGCTCATTTCTGAGAAAGGTATTATAAAGATAAAGGGTAACTGGTATTAATTATATTTGAGTTCTTCATATTTGCATTCAAGCATTGTACTGTAGAATTATACAAATAACAGTTTGAAATCTAATAACCAATTCCTCGTAACTCAGTATTTGCTTTCTACTATTAAAAAAAATTCCATGATGTATGTTATCTGAAATAAATGTAATAATTTCATTTTAAAGTAGCCATTGTCATGGTGAGTTATGATCTTTGCTAGCTTATCATCTTTATAGGTACAGGGAGGTTCTATTTAAATTTCAAAAGTCATCATACGAATAAATTATTCTCGATTATTTATAGGTATCTGATTACCCTAATCCTTAAGAGACCCGCGTCATAGCTGAGCGGTTTAAGGTAGATATACGGGAAACGCGCTAGTTCGAATCTACGACGATAGACTTTTTTCTTGGTTTTTATATGTATATTTTTTCCAAGCACAACAGGACTAGAAGACCCTTAGCGGCTGCAGGCCTCGCATCCACATTTGTGTATCTCAGAGGTAGTGATCATCTAGCCAGTGTAAGGGTGACATGTGGTCAGCATGTCCGGTCCCTCAGCCGTTATAGCTGGTCTTCTTAACCCGGAGTCGCTACTTATTTTAGCTACGCAAATGCCTCACGATGTTGGGTGGGCACCGGTCCCATACTGACCGAAATTCCATGAGAAAATATCTTCCCCCATGAAAATTACAACTAGCGCAAATCCTGTAGCTCTGCGCCAAGGCTTCTTGCCTGAACTCCTCGGCTACGGCGCGGAATGGTATATATAATATATAATATAATATTATAATAATATACTGTCACAGCAATAATAGTTCCACTATATGGATCAGAAACTTGGAGCATGACACAAAATTACATTAACAAATTGCAGGCTACAGAAATAAGGTTTTTGAGATCAGTTAAGGGTTGAACTAGGTTGGATAAATTTAAAAATGAGGATATAAGAGAATAATTAAATGTAATATCATTAGAGGAAAGGATTCATCGTTACAGAGATAACTGGATTGAACACCTAGAAAGAATAAGCTACAGTCGCATTCCTAGAAGAATTCTTAAATATAAACCTGAAGGAAGAGGATATTTGGGAAGACCACAGAGACGTTGGTTGAAGAATGTGAGAAGCTGGAACTGGCTTAAGAGCCTAATCCCTGATTGAAGAACAAGAAGAAGAATATATTATAATATGGGACCATACGTATCTAGCATCTTGAAGAATTTCGGTGGCTACAATATGTAGTAACTCAGCCATGTGGCTGGGAGACCCGACATACTGACCTAATCTGGCTGGATAATTGTTCATATCTCTAAACACAACATTTAATTGTGAGTCCTAAAGACTTGCAGGTTTACTTCTCCATGGAATTAGTTATTCCTTATCTGAAACCGGTCTGGAGGTATTGAATAGCCTACTATTATTATCTTTATGTAATCTTATTGTTGTTGAGGACATTTATGGCATTGATTTAGACGTTAATTATTTTAGAATTTTATTATAAGGACAATCTTTAACAACTAAGGCCATTGGTTTCATTTTCAATCTGAGCGTGAAAGAACCGACACGTTTGCGCAGGGTATGTATATAATTATATATATATATATATATATATATATATATATATATATATATTCGAGGTAGCGTGCTGCCTTGTCACACAGCGGGCCCGGGTTCGATTACCGGTCGGGAACAGGCTCATGGGTGAGGTTTCTTTCGGGATTTTTCCTCACTTGTAAGACAAATGTCAAGAAGCCTAGGACCCAACCGTCCCCGAAAATCATCCGGCCATCACCATCATCTTTATCATTATCATCATCATCCTTCACTGGTGTGGAAAGTAACGGAAAGCTACCACACTATAATTTCCCTAGTAAAGCTGCAAATTATAGCATGAAAACCCTATGATTGCAGTGAAAGAATTACTAAGGTTGGATGGATATATCATTAAGAAAGTCTTCTTGGGTTTTCCGCGTCATAGATTCAAGGCAATTGATAATGACATGTGGCATCCTGCCGAAACATCGAAATCAGTTGCCAGAGGCCAATTTTGAATCCATGACGCGGAAACTTTCTTAATCATACACATATCCGCAAAATTTACAATACAACACACACACACACACACACACACACATATATATATATATATATATATATATATATATATTTATAAAATACTATACGTGGGTTACTCTCTACAACCTGTGACGCGACTTTTATATTTCCTTCATAAACATCTCTCAAATTTTATTCTTAGGGTTTCATTTTTCAAATTACTTCCCTCCATTTACAACGTTTTGTTACAATTTTCTACCGATTATTTCAATATATTTTCGATGATATTAAAATTACATACGTAGCATGAAGATATGGCAGCCATATTGATTTTAACGAATATTCTATACAACAACCAAGACGTGTTCCAGTGCAGCCAACGTTGAGTGTGTACGAATTAACTGTACACATATACTTCAGAATTTCAGAACTTGCTATCTAATATTTGGTGTTACATTCTTTCACAAGTTAGAGTGCTTAAATTGCATTAGGGTAGCTTTTAATGTGGTCTTTCACAGGTTAGAGTACTTAAAATGCATTAGGTTAGCTTTCAGGTTAGTTAAATATCGTATATGTTGTCTGCTTTCCATGATTCCATAGTGTAAACCGCTTCGCGTTTTCTGACATATGCACATGGTGTATGATTGAAACGTAAAAAAAAAAACAAATATTCGTCGCATATTGTAAAGAGTCCCCATTAATTAATTAATCAATTTATTTATTTATTTTAATTCAGAACAAGGAGATGATATAACAAAGTTTTTGAGAACGCTAAAGGCTGTTTCCTGTACAACACATGAATTGAAGAGAAAGAAGAGGAAAATGGGTGTAAGAGGTAGTGATGTGCATTCTATAACCTCTCCTACCTAATTCTCAACCTCACCTGCACGTGGTACACCCTGCTTTTAACTAACCAGGTAATGGGGACCGAGTCACGGCGGTATAACCGTTCCATCGAATATGCAGGGAATTCCATATTTTGAACGCCTGACTAGAGGCTATAAGGTAGCAGCCCTACCACTAGTCTTGCTCTGTGGATGGCTGGTAACCAACCCAGGGGACTTCCTACTACTCGAAGAAACTTAAGAGACTTCCAAAATTGGCATTCCAATTTACCCCAAGTGGACATAAGGACCAAGGAAGACCAAAACATCGGTGGAAAGATCAAGACCATCTTCGCTAGGTTTACCGTACAGGCCACATGGCCTAAAACGAATTGATGATGAGAGGAACAAATAATGCGTGTTAAGAACACTGTAAGGTATTATTAATTATCTCAAATTTCATAAAATCTCGATTCACGCGGTTATCATTATTTTGTATTAAAATAATGACTTCTTCTTCGTAACGGTTTTAACATTTTGCTAGCCTGTTCTGACTCCATATTGCTGCTGTTTCCATCTTTTCTTTGGCCCCAAACTTCTTCTTCCTCATGGTGAATAGTTATATGCTGCTTTTGGTATTCTGTTCTCAGTCGTCCTTGCTAAGTGTTCTTTCCAGTTTGTTCTGTATTTCACTATCGTTGCGTTTAATTCCTCTACTTTTAGTTGCTTTCTTATAACTATGTTGTTTTTTTCGTCCGTTCTTTGATATCCTGCTATTGGTCTGAGGAATTTCATTTCAGCAGCTTGTATTCTGGTTTATTGTTTTGTTGTCACTGTCCATGTTTCGGATCCATAAGTAATAATAGGCACTGCCATTGTCTTGTATGATGTCATTATAGAGTCTTTCCTGGCTTTATTTTTCAAAGTTCTTTTTAGTGTTGAATACAGGCTTTCACGGCCTGTAATCATAATGTTGAGTGATTCCGGGCTATGTGGCCGTGGTCCATTACTGGTGTTCCTACCAGATGTTTCTTCATCAGCTGTGGAGGGCATCTTCAGTGGCGAGCCTCCGACCAGGAAACAACACCTAGAAGTACTCGCCTCCGCAGCTGAGGGAGAAACGTCTGGTAAGAACACCAGTAATGGACCACGGCCACAAAGCCCGGAATCACTAAACATTATCTTCTTTAGTATTGTTATATAATTAATCTTACTTAGTTTATTATTTATATCTGTTTCCGCTGTGTATGATATTTCGCAACCTAGGAAGTTATATTTTACCACTTGTACTACTTGTTTATTTTTTAATATGACCTTTGTCCGAATTGGTTGAGCGCCCTTGAAAGCCATTGCTTTTGATTTTTCTGATGATATTTCCATATTAATTTTTTTTTATATTTCGTTTAGTTTACATGAAAATAATATGTTGAATTAATAGTGTACTAGTTAGCATGCTAAATAAAATAAATGTAATTATGTTAAAAACTGAAGGGAATGAGGGCGTGAAGTTATAATTACGAGAGAGATATAAAGGGAAGGAAAGCGAATGCGCTTTAGGATGTCTTTTCAAGTAGGAGCACAAAAGCAATCCGCGCGGAAGTTGAATTTCCGGTACCCTGAAACGTTATTATGTCCATTCCCTTCCTGGCTACTAACCATTAAGTTACCCATTCATTGTTGCCAACACCACAACCTCTTTAATCATATGGACACTGCACCATCATCTCAGCTCAGTCCTCTTGCACTAGATAATTTTATCACAATTCACGTGTTTGCAACAAATGTATTTTAAACATTTATGAACCATAACATTTGAATCCGCCACTGACGTCTAGACGTCATGATGTTTCTTGCACTGGTAAGAAAATAACCCGGATTCGATTTATCAACAATTTGAAATTTATTACTGAAAATTCGCCAGGTTTCTGATGTGTCACGAATGTTTTGCCTGAATGTTCTTGAAAAATAACCGGCTTCACAATCATCATCAAGCGCATTCATGCAAGGGGAGAAGGCTAATGCTGATTTATTCGTTTCTGATCAAGTGTGATGAGTTTCGATGGAGTCCTGAGGATTCCTTACAACCTATGCTCACTTCCAAAATGTCTCCTCCCGCCTGGGATCGTTAATATGCTAAGGAGATTAGTGGTAATCCGAAACCTATAGCATTAAGACATATTTCAAATAAAAAATAAAGACATGTAAATGTCCGTCTTGCAGGAATTGCGCAAACTAAGTGAATTCCTCAGAAAGTCAAATTTATGCTCACATTCAACTGGTTTACGGAATACGAATTTATTTTTCTTAAATTATGAGAAAATTCTGATAACACATTATTTAAAAGACAGCATTGAAAAAAAATCGTCTGTAATCGTAAGTTGTTACCCACGTTTTGTATATTGTACAAATAGACAACAATTTCATAACATCTACCGATTAATTTTTTCATTACTTTATTGACATATTTTTCATTCCTAGTGTTCCGCCCAAGAGCAGGACTTTCACAGCAAACTCAGCATTCTCCACTCTATCCTTAACTCAGCCATCCTTTTTGTATCCGCATACAAACCATTTATTTTAACATTGTCATTTGATGACTTTTCCTGCCTCTAACTTTCTTTCCGTTAACCATTCCTTGTAGGGCATCCGTCAGCAGGCAGTTTCTTCTTAGCCTGTAGCCAATCCAATTTCTTTTCTTATTCTTTATGAGTTCCAGCATTGATCTTTCTTCACCATCTCTGTCTAGCACATCTTTATTTTTTATTTTCTGTCCAATTTATACGTTCCATCCTTCTCCATATCCACATCTCAAAAGCTTCCAGTCGCTTTACCTCATTCGGCCGTAATGTCCAAGTATCTACACCATACAATGCTATAGTCCACGCAAAGCACATCTCTAGAGGCGCTGTGATTCACTATAGCGGTTTATATTTATTAAATTTTCAGCAACAATAATTACTGCAGTTCCTACGCGGATTAAAATTGTTAGCTGATTATCTGCAGTCAATGCGCAGATGAGAGGGCTTTCTACGGTCGAGAGAGAACACCGAACTAAACAGACAAGACAGAAATGCAGTCTTAATCGACATACAAGCAGCGATAGAATCAATTTGTATTTAAGCGACTATAAATAACAATAATTGGTTAATTAGACCTTAGAACATAGTGAACATTCGAAACCTGACTTGTACATTAGAGAACAATGTCCGCCATGCTGGCTCAGATGGTAGCATGCGTGCTTCCTGATTACCAGGCTCCGGTTCGATACCTGGCGACCTTAAAATTGTAATTTTTGAATATATTATTTTAATTCCTTCTTCTTCTTCTTCCTTTCCAGGATTAGGTCAATGCGACCTGTTCCGGTCTCAGGTCCCTCGTTTCCTTGGCCGTCCCAAAGATATTTTTCCATGCGGTTTGTAGGTGTAGATCGTTTTGGGTAATCATGCATTGTCCATTCTGTATAAATGTTCTTTCCATCGGTGTTTGTGCTCTTCTAGTTTGTCGAGAATTGAAAATATCTCCAGTTCATTTCTTATTTATTCATTATTTTAATTTCAAAATTTTAAATCTCGGATAGAGATGGTGTTGTACAATTTTTAATCGTTAAATTATACACCAGATTTCTACATTAAATTGCAAACCCCTGCACTGTACATATGCTGCGAAGGCATGTGGTGCTGTTGTAGCGATTCGTCTCTCGGATGCGAACTTTAAGCCTGGCGGATATCTTATTGCTTTTCGATAGGAGCAGGCTATTTGTTGGCACCTTCTCTTCATAATCGTGCCTAATACAACACACTTTACAAGAGTTGAGCGCCTTGTCGTACTAGTTGCTCATCTGTTGGAGCTTGCGAGCTCCGTGCTGGCCCACAACAGCTGCAGAAGGCGTCCCTGGGGGCACACCAGGGCTCGGCTCGGACCAGTCCAGAGGGGAGCTACTGTACTGGTTCCTGGCTCGGCCTACGGGCCCGTCGACAAACTGTGGGGTCGCCAGGAGATGAGCACCTGGATGTACTAAAAGTCTCACACTGTTGGGCTTGTAGCTCTAGCCGGTCTCACAACGGCTGCAGGACACGTCCCTGGAGGCAGAACAGGGGAATGGTAGGTGGATCTGCGACAGCAGTCCTCCCGGCTAGGCTCATGGAGGCCGTGGACCAACTGTGGGGTCGTCAGGATTGAGCGACCTGATGTACTATGTAGCTCAGCAATTCCCAGAACTGCAAACTCCAACACTCTCTCCCTGGGGTGTTGGTTTAAGGACCGTGAACTTGAACGTGGACGTGAAAATAGGACAGGGAGGACTAGAACTAGGACTTGGGAGTATGGTCATGACGACCGAGGTATCCCAAGGGGTGGACGGATGGGCCTAGATGAGATACACAAATATAAAAACATAACTCATACTACACTCCGCTCTGTACACAATATAAGAAAACTTCATGTACGTACAATGGTCTGCCGAAGTGCTCTGAACAATGAAAGTAGACCTCATTAAGTCCGTATATCCACCAAGAGCAGAACCCGAAACATGTAAAGTGCAGTGAATGTCATTAGAACAGACGTGAATAGACGTACATTAGAGATAAATGCAAACAAAGCATATATATATATATATATATACATCCATAGTAATTCTGCCTGAAGGCAGATCCTTCACTGCAATCATAGCATTTTCATGCTATGCTTGCAGCTTTACTAGGGAATTGTAGGTGTGGTAGCTTCCCGTTGCTTTTCACACCGGTGAAGGTTAATGATGATAATGATGATAATTATAAAGATGATGATGATCATCATGACCATATGATTTCGGGGACCGTTTGGGCCTTAACGTTTTCCTGACATTTGTCTCACAGGTAAGGAAAAACCCCGATGAAAACCTCACCCAGAAAAATGCCTCGGCCGGGGATCGAACCCGGGCCCTTTGCGTGACGAGGCAGCACGCTACCTCGAGATCACAGCGGTGGACTATATATATATATATATATATATCCATCCATAGTAATTCTGCCCGAAGGCAGGTCCTTCACTGCAATCATAGCATTTTCATGCTATGCTTGCAGCTTTACTAGGGAATTGTGTAGGTGTGGTAGCTTCCCGTTGCTTTCTACACCGGTGAAGGATGATGGTGATGATGATAATGATAAGGATGATGATGATAAGGATAATGGCCATATGATTTCGGGGACCGTTTGGGCCTTAAAGTTTTCCTGACATTTGTCTTACAGGTGAGGAAAAACCCCGATAAAAACCTCACCCAGAAAAACTGACCCGACCGGGGATCGAACCCGGGCCCGCTGCGTGACAAGGCAGCACGCTACCTCGAGACCACAGCGGTGGATATATATAATATGAATAACTGTGTAGAGCATCTATGCTTTTATAATGTATTAGTAACTAATATGAAAGATCGAAAATACGCATCCAGGCCAGTACAACGAGATGAAAGTAATTGCAATCAAAGCGAAAATAATTTTCCCCTAAAATAGATACACAAAATTTTGAATATTTTTCAGTAATTCTCTTTGCATTATTTGTAGCGTAAATTGAATTCCAGGTAATCAAATACGTTTAAAATTTCTCGTATATCAAATTAAAATTGATGATTTAATTAATTTAATAAACGTTTATTCCCTTCTCCCAATTTCTCTCTTTGTATCTCTCTCCCTCTCTCTCTCTCTCCCTCTCTCTCTATCTCTTTTCTTTCCCTATTGCCTCTCGGATTATCGCGTCGTTGTTCCTGATCCGAAGCTAAGGAATATCATATTCGCCAACGTCATGATATATAGGTGGAATTTTGTGTAGATGAAGAACAGTTGTAACGTGGCAACCATATGAATGTAATAAAAAACAGTCTATCTCATGTCACATAGATGTGTGGTACGTTAAATGTATAGAAAACATATCTTGGTAGCATTTTAAGGGGTAGGAGCTCAACATATAAAAAAACGCCAAGCGCGACAGGTCTAGAAAGCCCTTGGCTGACCAACCGGCTGCTGGCCTCACATCCACATGTGTTAATCACAGAGATGGACGATCATCAAGCCAGTGTAGAGATGACATGTTGTCAGCATGTCGGATCTCCCAGCCGTTATAGCTGGTATTCTGAACCTGGAGTCGCTACTTTAGGTACCCAAATACCTCACGATGGGTGGGCACTGGTCCCATACTGACCGAAATTCCATGAGAAAAATGTCTTCCTCAACGCAGACTCGAACCAGGGCAACATATAGTGTCATAAAACGTTTCGAGGAAAAATAAGTAAATATATAAGCATAAAAAATGCTCTCTCACTCTCTCTATCCATCTATTTTCCACACAGTATAACGATCATATTTTAGTTTGCGCTGGTGGATGGTTTCATTTGGACGAAGCTAATGAGCAACCTCTCATCTGAGTTGCAGTTGTCAAAAGTATACCACAAACATATCGAACTCGTTCATCTACTATGACAACTGGGTCGCTGTTGTTTGTACATTAGTACGTCATCTTTCATCAGTTGGAATGTACGGGTGGCTGGGAAGGGGAAATAACACATGTACAGTCATTCATGAAAATGGTACTAAACTGTAAATGAAATGTAGTGTGGGACGTCCTTCGTACAAACAAATAAATAATAGTTTTAAAAAACCAAAACAACACGCTTTATTACAAAACCGATCTAAAAAATGAAAAACGATTTTAATTTCCAACACGCTTGGGATAAAATTAAAGTGGTCAACAAAAAATCATCTCCAACACATACAGAATAAAACTAGAGTTATCAACAAAAATAAAATATTTTTTCCATCAAAAGCGTGGGTTGTGTTTTTTTATTTTTACGTTTTCTTCTTAGAGACTTTACGTTTACCAATATCTGTTTATTATCAAATATATTAATTGAAATAAAGCACCCCACACTTTCGATGGTAAAATGATTTTATTTTTGTTGATAACTCTAGTTTTATTCTATATGTGTTGGAGATGATTTTTTGTTGACCACTTTAATTTTATCCCAAGCGTGTTGGAAATTAAAATTATTTATTTTATTTTTTAGATCGGTTTTCTAATAAAGCGTGTTGTTTTAGTTTTTTAAAGCTATTATTTATTTTTTTTTTTTTAGTTTTAATATTTTACAGAATAAGATAAACATGTAAATATATTTAAATTCGATAATATTGTAGTATGAGCTAAAAGTAATACTCTTCTAAAAAATCCTCCCAGCCGGATTTGAACCAGCGACCTATGGATTACTGGAATTATATACCACTAGAGTTCACCGCTCTACCAACTGAGCTCTTACAACGATTGACTAAAATGTCGACAAGTCCGCAACCTATTATATCAGTTTTCATTGTTTTTATTTTCTGATGATTCTGGCCAGGATCTTAGAAACAAAATATGAATTTATTGTATAGTCACGAGTCCTTCACACGTATACAAAGTTTCAAATCGATTCAATGTTTCTAAGTGGGTGAAAATCGTGTTCAAAGATTTAGTTACATAGATTCAAATACACGTTTTTTTGATTTTCTAACGATTCTGGCCAGGAGTTTAGAAAAAAATATGAAAATATTGTATTGTCACGGGTCCTTTACAAGTATACAAAGTTTGAAGTCGATCCAATATTTCTAAGTGGGTGAAAATCGTGTTCAAAGATTCCGTTACATAGATACAAAGACACTTTTTTTATTTTCTTATGATTCTGATCAGGATTTTATAAAATAAATATGAAATTATTGTAATGTCACGGGTCCTTTAGAAGTATACAGAGATTCAAGTCGATCCAATGTTTCTAAGTGGGTGAAAGCGTGTTCAAAGGTTTCGTTTCATAGATATAAAGACACTTTTTTTTCGATTTTTTGATGATTCTGGCCAGGATTTTAAAAAAACAAATATGAAATTAATGTATTGTCACGGGTCTTTTACACGTATACAAATTTTCAAGTCGATCCAAGGATTTTAAGTGGGTGGAAATTGCGTTGAAAGATTCCGTTACATAGATAGATAGATACAGGTCAAGCTAATATAAAGCGTGTAAAAAAAGTTACCAGGTTCTTCATCTGCTCATCCTAAATACGCATGAGCAATGCCGATTTTCGAGCAACTGTAGGTCAACGCTCTTACTTCATTCATGATTACGCTTTTCTCCTTCCTATTGTATTTATCACTTACCAATACTGTTATTTTAACACAGTTCCAATAATGGACCATATTATAATATTATAATGATATTTTGAAAAGAAAAATTAATCCCTATTAGGTTCGTCTTCCGGGCATATAGGCCGTGGTCCAGTCGTTCTTCTACTCGACGTTTCGTCTACTGCTGCGGTAGACATCTTCAGGAGATACTGCGTGCTCTCTGTGAACTCCTCAACAGTCGGCTGCAGACTGGCTGGTCGTTGGAAACTCCCTCCCTATTTATAGGCACGCCCCTGGTGGAGAGGCGGTTTTCTGCGCGGTCCGTGTTGCGTGCTGTTTTGTCCAGGCTGTCGCTAGCAGAAGTCATAGGCTTCGTTGTCGTATTGTGCAGTGCCGGGATCCAGATTTTGTTTATCTTCATGGTTTCTTCTTTTTTGTTAAAGGAATTTTTGTGTTTATATATTTCAATGGCTTCTCTGTACAGTCTGGTGTAATAATGTGATGTTTGGGACAATACCTGTGTTTCTTCGAATCTTATTATATGTTCTTGGTTGTTCATCCAGTGTTCCGCTACGGCTGATTTTTCCTTTTGTTTTAGTCTGCAATGCCTCTTGTGTTCTTGCAATCTTGTGGTAACCATTCTTTTTGTTGTGCCGATATAAACCTGTCCACAACTGCAAGGGATGCGATATATACCGGCAGTACTTAACGAATCTCTTGTGTCTTTGGCTGGGCGCAGTATATTGCTGATTTTTTGTGTTGGCTTGTAGGTTGTAGATATGTTATATTTATTTAATATTCGACCAATTCTCTCCGTTATTGTCTTGATATATGGTAGGTACACCTTACCCTTTGCCTCCTCCTTGTTCCCGTTTTCGGGATTTGTATTTTTATTGGGATTTTGTGGCTCGGCGAAAATCTGTTTTTTTGTTTTGCTGGTATCCATTGGATTGAAAAAAACGCTTGCTTGGAGATGATTAATTTATTCTTGTAGATACTGTTGGCTTCCGAAATCCTTTCGGCTAGTTCAACCAGGGTTTTAATTATTCCGCGTTTTTTGTCTGGGATGAGGGTATTGGAACCGCTATTGTAGTTATCTGTCTGTGTGAGTCTTTTTTCCTGTATACCTTGTGTCCAAGTGTTCATGTCTTGGTTTTCGAATTACTAAAAAAGCCCAAAAACGGTATGACTGTTGTTCTCTTCTCTTTCCAGGGTGAATTGGATGCTGGGACAAATTACCATTTAAATGTTGCATGACGTTATCAACTTCTTCTTCATCATGCTCCCAAATGACGAATGTGTCGTCCACATATCTCAGCCAAACTGAAGGTCTTAATGTAGCCTTCTCCAAGGCCTGTTTTTCAAATTTTTCCATGTAAAAATTGGCTATTACGGGGCTTGCTTAATTGACTTCCCATGGCCCACGCCATCTATTTGCTCGTAGAATATTCCTCGCCATTGGAAATACGTTTCTGTGAGGCATATGGTTATACAGCGCTACTATGTCTGGGGGAAAGAGTTCTTGCAAGTATGTCAAAGTGTCTGGGATAGGTATCTTAGTAAATAAAGAAAACACATCGAAGCTTATTATTTTATCGTTTGGCTTGAGTTTCAGAGCGTCTATTTTTCTATGAAGTGCGTGGAGTCTTTTACAAACGTGTCAGTTTTTCCAATATACGGTTTCAATAGTGAGGCGAGAAACTTGGCGAGTTCATATGTAGGTGATCCAATGGCCGAAACAATAGGTCTGAGTGGTGTTCCTTCCTTGTGTATCTTTGGTAATCCATACAATCTTGGTGGCAGTGCTTCTGATTTGTACAATCCTCGTTTAGTGTCTTCATCAAGTGTGGAGCTCTTGATAAGTTTATTGGATTTACGTAGAACTCTTGCTGTAGGATCAGTTTTAAGAATCTTATATGTCTCTGGATCTAAAAGCTGTTGCATTTTCTGGTTGTATTGTTCTGTTTCCATGATGACGGTGGCATTTCCTTTATCTGCAGGAAGAACGATGATGTCTTTGTCTTCGTTTAGATTATGTAAAGCTACTAATTTATCACGAAAAGAAAAAGTAGCTTTACATAATCTAAACGAAGACAAAGACATCATCGTTCTTCCTGCAGATAAAGGAAATGCCACCGTCATCATGGAAACAGAACAATACAACCAGAAAATGCAACAGCTTTTAGATCCAGAGACATACAAGATTCTTAAAACTGATCCTACAGCAAGAGTTCTACGTAAATCCAATAAACTTATCAAGAGCTCCACACTTGATGAAGACACTAAACGAGGATTGTACAAATCAGAAGCACTGCCACCAAGATTGTATGGATTACCAAAAATACACAAGGAAGGAACACCACTCAGACCTATTGTTTCGGCCATTGGATCACCTACATATGAACTCGCCAAGTTTCTCGCCTCACTATTGAAACCGTATATTGGAAAAACTGACACGTTTGTAAAAGACTCCACGCACTTCATAGAAAAAATAGACGCTCTGAAACTCAAGCCAAACGATAAAATAATAAGCTTCGATGTGGTTTCTTTATTTACTAAGATACCTATCCCAGACACTTTGACATACTTGCAAGAACTCTTTCCCCCAGACATAGTAGCGCTGTATAACATATGCCTCACAGAAACGTATTTCCAATGGAGAGGAATATTCTACGAGCAAATAGATGGCGTGGCCATGGGAAGTCCATTAAGCCCCGTAATAGCCAATTTTTACATGGAAAAAATTTGAAAAACAGGCCTTGGAGAATGCTACATTAAGACCTTCAGTTTGGCTGAGATATGTGGACGACACATTCGTCATTTGGAGCATGATGAAGAAGAATTTGATAACTTCAGGCAACATTTAAATGGTATTTGTCCCAGCATCCAATTCACCCTGGAAAGAGAAGAGAACAACAGTCTACCGTTTTTGGATGTTTTAGTAATTCGAAACCAAGACATGACACTTGGACACAAGGTATACAGGAAAAAGACTCACACAGACAGATACCTACATAAGCGGTCCAACCATCATCCCAGACAAAAACGCGGAATAATTAAAACCCTGGTGGAACGAGCCAAAAGGATTTCGGAACCACAGTATCTACAAGAAGAAATTAATCATCTCCAAGCAGCGTTTCAATCCAATGGATACAGCAAAACAGATTTTCGCCGAGCCACAAATCCCAATAAATACAAATCCGAAAACGGGAACAAGGAGGAGGCAAAGGGTAGGTGTACCTACCATATATCAAGACAATAACGGAGAGAATTGGTCGAATATTAAATAAATATAACATATCTACAACCTACAAGCCAACACAAAAATCAGCAATATACTGCGCCCAGCCAAAGACACAAGAGATTCGTTAAGTACTGCCGGTATATATCGCATCCCTTGCAGTTGTGGACAGGTTTATATCGGCACAACAAAAAGAATGGTTACCACAAGATTGCAAGAACACAAGAGGCATTGCAGACTAAAACAAAAGGAAAAATCAGCCGTAGCGGAACACTGGATGAACAACCAAGAACATATAATAAGATTCGAAGAAAAACACAGGTATTGTCCCAAACATCACATTATTACACCAGACTGTACAGAGAAGCCATTGAAATATATAAACACAAAAATTCCTTTAACAAAAAAGAAGAAACCATGAAGATAAACAAAATCTGGATCCCGGCAATGCACAATACGACAACGAAGCCTATGACTTCTGCTAGCGACAGCCTGGACAAAACAGCACGCAACACGGACCGCGCAGAAAACCGCCTCTCCACCAGGGGCGTGCCTATAAATAGGGAGGGAGTTTCCAACGACCAGCCAGTCTGCAGCCGACTGTTGAGGAGTTCACAGAGAGCACGCAGTATCTCCTGAAGATGTCTACCGCAGCAGTAGACGAAACGTCGAGTAGAAGAACGACTGGACCACGGCCTATATGCCCGGAAGACGAACCTAATAGGGATCAAGACGCCGGCCGTGAAAGCCTACAGTTATACAGAAAAATTAATGTCTGAACCAGGAATCGAACCGTGGACCTCTCTATTCCGTACGAGCGTGCGAGACCACTACACTATTCGAGGCACATTTACAAATCTATAGTTCTCGTTTCGTCCGCCGCCAGGTAGATATCACTACTAACGACAACGGCTGGCTCCGTTTATAAGTGTAAAATTCTCAAACATAGATACTTATAAAAGAAGCCGGCCGTTGACGTTGGTATTGACATGTACCTGGCAGCGGACGAAACGGGAATCATATATTTGTATATGTGGAAATAATTGTTAATGTTTGTACCTTGCCTTGAATTGTGTAGTGGTCTTCCACGCTAGTACGGGATACGAGAGGTGCACGGTTCGATTCCTGGTTCAGAGATTAATTTTCCTTTTCACAATATCATTATAATGCTAATTGTATTTGCAGCGATGAATCAGATGAGTTCTGATTACCGCCAACTACAATAATATACTGATCAAGTTATATTTTATAAAAAAAACACTTTTCTTTAACTGAGAATTATACAAGATAGGTAAATAATATCGAAAGTGATTCTAAAGTTAAACCGCAATTCACTTATTAGGCCATCCGCCCCGCAGCAGGAAGGGAAGACTGATGCGACGAAGTGAAGGGCAAGTGTGTTAATAAAAAACTCTGATATTGCCAGTTGCGGATTACATAAATAAGTTTACAAATACTACTTGATTCATTTGCCAACTAAAAAATAACTATTTAACTAACTGACATAATCGAATCACGAGATTCATGACCGCACAGACATAAGCTTTCCAAACATCCGTATCCTGATCTATTGAATTTTAATCATTCCCTGTAAAGTTCATCTCCCTCAATTAATGGATAATGTTACTAAATAATCGCATGCTCGTCCTATGTACTGGACGAACTCTGAATTTCCTACAAGTTTCCATGCCTCTCTTTCATTCCTCATTCGAGTCACATTATCTCTCCTTCCCAGTGTACGAGACTTAACTGTTTTGTTCCTTCTGGTTCCCATTCAAGTCATGTAGTTCACTGTTATGTAAGTCTTTTCCATTCATCTGTCTTCGCCCAAAAAAAAAATTAAGAATTGTATTGGAAACTTTAGACGATTCTAACATTACCAAAAAATAGCAGAAGCTATAAAAGCATTATACAAAGGATCTATTTCGAAAATAAAAGTTGGAAATTATATAACAAAGGGATTTACTAATACAAAGGTTTTAAGGCAAGGTTGCAGTTTATCTCCAACTCTATTTAAAATTTATCTCGAAAGAGTGGGAGGACAAAATGTAAAAAAATGGGCATACCCATCCAAAATACACATATATTCACTAAATTTTGCAGATGACCAGGTATTAATAGCACAGGACCACGATGACATAGAATATATGGCTAAAAAACTAAAAGAAGAATATGAAAAATGGGGACTTTATATAAACATTGAGAAAACTAAATACCTATGTATAGGAGAAGAAATGGAAAATATAAATTTCTACAATGGAGAAGAACTAAAACCTAGTATTGAATGCACTTATTTAGGAACAAAATTAGACTATTCACGCGATAACACAGTGGAAATTAAAAATAGAATCACTCAAACAAAACAAGCTTTAAATGCTTTAAACTCTGGTGGAGCAAAAATATTACAAAAAATAGAAAATTACAAATATATCAAACCATAATTCACAGCATTTTAACATATGGTCCTGAAGTCTGAAAATGTAAAAAAATGGGCATACCCATCCAAAATACACATATATTCACTAAATTTTGCAGATGACCAGGTATTAATAGCACAGGACCACGATGACATAGAATATATGGCTAAAAAACTAAAAGAAGAATATGAAAAATGGGGACTTTATATAAACATTGAGAAAACTAAATACCTATGTATAGGAGAAGAAATGGAAAATATAAATTTCTACAATGGAGAAGAACTAAAACCTAGTATTGAATGCACTTATTTAGGAACAAAATTAGACTATTCAGGCGATAACACAGTGGAAATTAAAAATAGAATCACTCAAACAAAACAAGCTTTAAATGCTTTAAACTCTGGTGGAGCAAAAATATTACAAAAAATAGAAAATTACAAATATATCAAACCATAATTCACAGCATTTTAACATATGGTCCTGAAGTCTGGCAAATTCCTACCAGGGAAATGAAAAGAATTTTAAGTACAGAAATGGATGTTTTAAGAAGATCAGCTGGAAAATCTAGAATGGATAGAATACGAAATAAAGAAATAAGGGAAATTATGGGTGTATAAGAGGAGCCGAACATCATAGACATTATAGAAAAGAAAATATTGCAGTGGTATGGTTATGTCAAAAGAATGCCAGAGCAAAGATTGCCAAAAATTGTTTTGGAATGGATCCCAATGGAAAGAAGGAAGAGAGGAAGACCTAATAAAACTTGGATAGAAGGGGTACAAGCAGCTATGAATATCAGAGGAATGGAGGAAGATCAATGGATGGACAGAAAGGAATGGCGTTTGGTTTCCGGAAGGCGGCGGCAGCTGCCATTTTACCGGATGATAAAGAATTTTATTCTCAAATAATCGTAATTTTTTCTCCTTCCTTATAGTATGAGACCTTGTTTCCCATCCTTAATGTAACTGGAAGAATAATAGTTTTTTGTGTATGTAGCTTAAGATTTTTAGAGAAGTCGAGATGAAAAGGATCCATATATTGCGCAATGGCACGCGTTGCCAGAGTTGATATGTTTAATTACTTTCTGCATCTCATTCTTATTTTTAATATTTTCGCAGCTCTTTAAATTATTTATATAGTCCCTCTTTGTAAATAGCTGTTTATTTACATTAAACAATGCATTTCTTCATGTTACCATATACAGGTTAACGGTAATTACACTGACAAACTTCAGGGACTGATTCCTGTCTGGAAAAAGGAAAGAAAGGTCCTATAAACATGTGTCCGAAAATGAACGATGTGCGTGCAACGACAACAAATCATCCCGGCACAAAAGTACGTAGCATAATCCCATCGAAGTCACATCATATGTTCAAAGTGGCCTCCTCGGGATGAAATACACGCGTTCACACTTCGTATCATGGGTTGTCTCACTCTTTCGCATGTTCTTGCCTCTCTCAGAATAGGGTCACAGGCGACGTGGACACGCTGTTGAAAGGTATGCACATCAGGAACCGGTTCAGCATACACAATACTTTTCAGATGCCCCCAGAGGTAAAAATGCAGGTGGTTTAAGTCCGAAGATCCAGCAGGCCATGCAACAGTGCCGAGAGAATAATGTCATTCGTCAGTGCCATCTACCGTGAAAACGATGCATTTATGGATCCTCTAAAGTAGTCCACGAACGGAGATCCGAATGGGGACTATTTACTCCAGAAAATGTTACGCCAGTGAAGCCATGTCCGCATATATTGACGGTTTTAATTATACGGTGGGAAATCGTTAGATTTTTCATCCAATGCATCACTTTTAGACTGCCTTATTGCCTGTCGGGGTTCATTTTGGCACCGCCGATATGACCTTCGGGATCATTTAATCACGCAACCACTTTTACCACAGAGGAGTTGCCAACGTTTAACAACAACACCTGCTGTTGGCAAATATTTTTTGACCAACCTCATAGGCTAATTGTCATAACTTCTGGCTATATTTCATGGGGGCCTGGGTTCGATTCCCGATCAGACCACAGGATTATTTTCTTAAAGGAAATTATGCATGTAGTCGCCCATGGTCTGAATACAGGTTAAATTTAGATTAAGTTTAGGTTTAAGAACTCTCCTAGCGAATCATTGGATTTCATCACATATCGTATCATCGGGGTAACGTAATTCTGCCGTCCATGTGTCCCAACGTAAGAATTGAGTTACAATTCCGTCAATGCCAGGGAATAATAGCAGAAATGCCATAAAGACAACCTGATGGCATTGGTAAAAAAAATAATTGTAATAAAAATTACATCAACATTGTTTCACAACACTGGAAATGAAACATACCGTGTTTTGTCTGTCAGATTGAACATTTAACACTGTAAATTCTTCAGCCTGTTCAGGTAAAGACTCTAAACTGTTTCAAAATGTTTCGCGATTCAGAATTTTTCCATGGCTGGTAAATGAAGTCCAAAGAAAATCTGCAGATTAAGAGTTATGGTTTGTATTCCATTGTTTGATTTGATTTCGAAGAGGACTGGGTTAATAATAAGAATAGTCGATGGAAATATGCCTAAGCTAATAAATCAGTTTCTCGTAGAGAGTTAGAAATTGGTTAGATTGTAATGAATCCTTAACTTGAAATATAATTACATTATTTGGAGTCTGTTCATCTTACCTCAATATTAATGTTGGTTTGTTCTTGAACATGTTTCGACTGGATATCAATTATCTTCAGCATCTTGCCCAGACTGGTTAGATTTATATTGTAAACCCTGGATGTCGATGTCAGCTCCCTCCTATGGGTGGCCAAAAATCCTCCAAAAGACGTCACGTTCCGTCGGTATTTCGAAATTCATAACTCAGTTTTTTTTCTTCTTCTGAATAAAGATTTTTCCCAAATAGTCAGCTCTTTTGTATTTTCGAACTGTTTTAATAATTTAGTGTCATGAAAAATATTGTAATTAAATACTGTATAATCCAGAATAAACAAAATGTGGTTTATTATTGGTGATATTCATTTTGCAGTTGATGAAATATCTTAAAAAACCACAAATTGTAAATTAACTCGATAGAGAAGCAAATTTGAAAACGTATTACACAGAGCTGAGAAAAATCTTAGTGAAATATGAAGACAATTTCCTTCTTTATAAAGAAAATTTAACTACGGGAATTGTCAACAGAGAGCTGTAAATACAATTTATGATGTTAACAAGAAAAAAAGTGGGGTTACAATGAAGTTGGCTCAAACTTATTAATTTTCCTCATTCTTTCTTAAATTGCATTTTGCGCTTTTGTGCCTGAAAACAGAGTAACTAGAATTTTAATGCAATGAAGTAACTGTCTCGTTCTCTCTGTCTTGTTTCTTGTTAAAAGGGTCAGGTAATGAATTTACTGCTAACATTCTACAATGTAAATACAAGAATCATTTTTTTTTACCTTGAATTCGCTTGTGGAAAATTAAAGAGGAATTCCAAGGAAATCGCATTAATCTTAGCTGAGATCCACAGTTGTAAGGAGTGTAGGACTTACCACTTTCGCAATAATTACTTAAATTTGGAGAACAGCCGAAGGAAAATCCTGCGGTTTGCTACTGGTGTTACGTTATATAGCAAAACTGTGAGTTTTAAGGAATGCTAAATATTATACCAGTAAAGTTCATAGATTACAGGCCTAACTAACTAACTCACTAGCACTATCGAACCCGTAGACTCATAGCCGCGCGGACATAAGCTCTCCATACATCCCTATCCTGAGCGAAAGCTTTTCAATCATTGCCTGTATATTCTACTTCCCTCAAAACATAGTTAATGTAATTCTCCCACCTCATTCTTGGTCTTCCAACTGGACGTTTTCCCTCTGGTTTTCCTACAAGAAGCTTCAATGCACGTCTTTCATTCCCATTCGTGCCACATGTCCTGCCCATCGCAGTCTACGAGACTTAACGTTTTTTATTATATCTGGCTTCCTATAAAGATCATGTGTGCATTGTTATGTAAGTCTTCTCCATTCACCTGTCTGTGAATCTGTCTTTGGTCTAAAAATATTTTTAATAAATTTATTCTCAAATACTCGTAATATCCTTTCATCCCTTAAAGTAAGAGTCGATGTTTCGCATCCATATAATATAACTGGTAGATTAATAGTTTTATATATTTTCAGTTCAACGTTTTTTGAAAGGAGTTGGGACGACAAGAGCCCCTGTAATGCATAATAGCACGCATTTCCAGAATTGAGCCTATGTTTAATTTCTTTGTGCATCTCATTCCTGTTTGTGATTATTGTTCCTAGGTATTTGAATACAAGCACTTCCTCAAAATCTCCATAATTTGTCATTAGCTGTCAGTTTTCATGAGGCCTATATAACATATTTATTTGTGTGACCATATATTTAGTTTTATTGAGACCTACAGAAATGTATTCAGGTAGGTATAGAAATACATTTTCTCTTACGAAGGACCCTTCCCACATCTTGATTGACACTCGAAAAGAGTTATAGTCATAACAATTTTAGTAGTTGTTTCACATTGTTCAAATACTGTACCTCGAATTTTTATTGAACATATGACACTCTATGACGCAATTCGTTCGTTTACTGCAGTTCGTGAAATCGGCACTGTAACTAAAATTAAGCGTCATTTCAACTTAATATGAAGTCGTTCCTCCAAAAACAACACTACTTGTACAACCTCTTCGTGCGTCTTTTTTTTTTCTGATAGTAGAAAATTGTTATTTTAGGTAGGAAGAGTGTTTTAAACACAAAACTACAACCACGAATGCATACGTTTATTTAGATGATAGGCTATTTATTATGAAATTGCATATTCCATATTTAAAGCAAGAAATTTAGGTGTAAATATTGAATTAAAATAAATGAATAATATAATAATTAAAAACACATTTATTTCAAAATTTTAACATAGCACAGAATCTATTTCTTATAAATTTGTCTGTTGAATAAAAACAGCATCTCGATAATTAAAATATTGTTTTTAAATATCTCATATATAAAGATCTAAGTAATTACTCATATATCTTATTTTTTAAATTATTGAGTTAATTTATAAAAAACTATATTTTTATTAAACTTTAAATAAATCCAAATAATTTTATACTGTATTGTTTAAGTCGATTATTTTAATTGGTAGTAATAGCAATTACAACTTTCATATAAACAATTAGAATAGATCTAATATGGTGAATAGAAACCGACCAATAGGAATAAAGTATATAATCATGTGATTTAATAAATCTCTGAAATTTTAAAATGGAAATTTTATAATTCCTTCAGCAGGACTTGACTTGGTTGGTTGCGAAAGCACATCGACCCATCATACATTAATCCTCTATATAGGATGGATTGATATAATAATAATAATAATAATAATAATAATAATAATAATAATAATAATAATAATAATAATAATAATAATTTATACTAAATGACATAACTTGTTAAATTCTACGAGAAATAGTAATAAGGAAGAGGAATAAAGAAAAAAGGTGACGATTTTTTCAGCGTGAGTAGTTAGTTCAATTGGAAGAAGAGGAAACACTAATTGAAATAAACTCAGAATATTTGTTTAATGGGACCGTTTGGTGAACTTAATTTGTTTTTAGTTTTCATCTGATTATTTTGAAATTTTTTTCCCATACATTATGTACATACGTATAGAAACGTTTCTGTGAAGTTTGGTGTTGATAAGTAGAATAGTTTTAGAATTAAGATTTTTTAAACTACATTTTTAATAATTTCTAAAAATGCTCCTTACGATGAATTTTTAAATATTTTCTGATGAAATTTGAGATTTATAGTCTTTATGATTCCACTAAATACATTTTCTACGCAAAAACTATTCATAAAGGGAGGATATTGCTTATTTTTCATTTAAAATATTTTATTACCCTCATTATTTATGCCACCTCAATTTAAAAGAATACATGTGTTTTAGACCAGAAACAGCATAGCAAATTTCAATTAGCATATATTGGAGAGTGTAACTACAAAATACCATTTTGATAGAATGAACATTGCATCGTAAGGAGCATTTAAAGTTTTGAAAAATGTCAAAAAGTGGAAACCGAATAAATGCATATTAAAGATTAAGTAGTTATAATGACCTTATGTGCAAGGGTATTTAAACTCTTACGTCACGGACTCAATTTTGCTCCTACAATAAAAATGTTTACATGAAAATAATCCTAAAGAATCAGAGTTATTAAAAAGCAAATAAACAAAAATGCATCTTTTTGTGATTTTTTCAACATTTTCATCTGTCGGTCCCCTTAACATAGTTATTGTGTTATTATTTAATTGTAATATTATTATTGTGTTTTCTTTATGTAACTGTAATGTTATTGCTATTGTGTTATTACTTAATTGTAATATTATTGTGTTTTCTTTATGTAATTGTAATGTTAATGTTTTTTAGTGTATAATGCTATTGTGTTATTATTTAATTGTAATATTTTTATTGTGTTTTCTTTATGTAATTGTAATGTTATTGCTGTTTTTGTTTATTTTTCTTTACACTAGTACCAATTATTACATTATTGTAACGGACTGTCAACAGCACGTGCGGCTTACTGCCGTGCGACCCATATTTGTAAATAATATTGTAAATATCTTACTTTTTGTCTAATAAAGTCCTACTACTACTGCTAGTTTGTTACTTTTCTAGGGGAAACATCATCTCAATACCTTAATACCCTGAAGAGAATTTTAATTTTGAACCTTGAGATAACCAAACCTACACTTGAACCCAATCGGATGATCCTATCAAACACCTTCATCTCTTCCCTGTCTATCAAGTGATAGTAATCCAACAAATTTCAAATATAATCTAATATATAAAAATGAATGTTTGTTTGTTTATTTGTTCGTACTTTATGCGCGGCCATACCTTTGATCCGATTGTGATGGGGTTTTTTGCAAAATGTTCAGGAGATTCTCGGGACGAACATAGGCTATAAGACAATTGAGATACTCAACTCCTACACCCTTAAAAAACATCCTTTGTAATGAAAAACGTGAAAAAGTCCATCTTTTTACCCTTAAATGGCTTACGCTGCCTAAAACATAACACATACACAAAATTAATGTACACAAAATTGAATATCTCAAAAACCTGTACAAAACGACCATGAAACCATATGCTTATCTATTACAAATAACACACAATAGCCATTTTTGCTTTTCATTGATACCAAGGAGATCGAGATAAGTAGATTCCCGGGCAAGCATGTGCTGCCATACTATTCATCCAATTGTCTTGGGGCTTTTTGCAAAATGTTCAGGATTTTCCAGGGAAGGTTATAGGTTATAAGAGAGTTTTAATGCTCAAGCCCTTCACCCTTAAAATATCACCTTCTATAGTGAGAAAACGTGAAAAAATGTAGCTTTGGTAAGCTTAAATGGCTTACGCTGCCTAAACCATAGCAAATAGACAAAATTATTCTACACAGAATTCAATATCTCAAAATATTCTACAGAAAAGCCTCGGACAGCATATGTTTATATTTTAAGGATAACTCACAATAACAATTTTTGCCATGAATTGAAGCCAAGAAGATCGGGATAAGTAGGTTCCCGGGCAAGCACAGCAGCGCACGGCGGGTATTCTTTTATGGATAACTCGAAATAACGAATTTTGTCTTTCAGCTCATTTATGCCAAGTACATCGGAATGCGTAGATTCTCGGGCAACTCCAGGTAATCAGCACGGGATAACTAAAATTAATCCGATCCGATTGAGGGTCTTTCCACTTTTCAGCGGTTGCTTTTACCAGCCGGCTGCTGGCCCTTCACATCCACATGTTTCAATCACAGAGGTAGATGTTCAACAGCCAGTGTAGGGGTGATATTTGGTCAGCATGTCGAGTCCCCCAGTCGTTATAACTGGTTCCTCAACCTGGAGCTGCTACTTATTGTAGCTACCCAATTGCCTCACGATGCTGGGTGGGCACCGGTCCCATACTGGCCGAAATACCATGAGAAAATTTCTTCCCCCATGGAGACTCGAACCAGCGCAAGTCCCGTAGCGCTGCGCCAAGGCTTCCTACCTTAACCGCTCGGCTACGGCGCGGGACACTAAAATTAATAACGATATAAATGTATATTTATTTTTCCTTTCACTTAATCAACTAAATGCAAAAACACATTATCATTTGTTTAGGTGTAGCAGCGCACGCCGGATAATGGTTAGTAATTCAATAAAATCGGCGAATAAAATAAACGAAGCTCAAGGAGCAGTTAGTACTTGGTGGGTATTTCATTTCAGCTCATTAAAACCCAAAATATCCCTCTACAATTGGCGCAACCAACTTGTCGCATAACTGTACTGCTATAAATAGCATTTCAACGTATAGCCTAAATATGCTGTTATATATTATACCTCAGTTTATTTTACCAGTTTTCTAAAATATACGCCCGTTTGCATTTTAAGTTGGGTGGCTATATCATCTGAAAATAAGTTGAAACTTTCCGGAACGTTCTTCAGACTATGTTCCGAACTGAATAACTGTAGCTTTGACAAGTTAGAAGAAGAAACCATCTTATATTATTTCATGATGATTATGTCCAGAACATTTGGTTTTAATTCCACAATATCACTGATAAATTCAGTGAGAAGGTGTTTTGACATATTTAGCAGAAATTGGACTTGTTAGTGAGCAGTGCCGATTTGATGCATGTCGAATATCTAACTAGTGAGCTGCATGCCAGAGTTGTATATTTTCAAAGACAATTTGAGCCACGATATATTATTAACGTGAAATAGAAACGCTAGAACCATTACAACTATATCTCTGTCCGAATAAGTCAGATTAATTAGGTAATTTCAGAACAATCAACTGGTCCCTTGTTAGATACAATTACAATAAATTCCTGAAGAATGGCAGTTTCTTGCAATAATATCCGGGGAATGGTCAATATTTATTACAGTAAACCTGTCTAAGCCGGAACCTCTATAAGAAGGAAACCTGTAGAGACGAAAAAAAATCTCCAGAACGGTACAGTTTTATATGTAAAATCGTCCTGTATAAGCCGGAAACCTTCATAACGCGGAAACAGAATGGGTTTTAAAGTACCAATAGTTAATATTTATCTCAGTAAGACGGAAATTTATTCTTAAGCACGTTCTAATTACAATATTAATGACCACACGTGAAACTTCTGCATATGACGCTTTCTGCATTATATAGTTCTACTTTCTTGTGTTGTCATTGTATTGCGGCGATACCCTTGCTTATGTGTGACAGCGGGGAATCCCACGCAATGCTTACGTTACCTGCGAGGGAGTTGGGAAACTCTTCAGTCTTCCTGTAGTTGAGTTCCTTCTCGCTTTTGTGTAATAAAGTTGTATTGTATTGCCATGCAAACTGTGCTGTGTTACTAACACTATTTTGTCTGTATTTTAGTCAATATGTTATGTCTTTAAAGCGTGCATGTAAAACCCTTTCACTGAGTGAGAATATTCAAGCTTGTAATTATGGAGCCCTTTATAAGAAGAAAAACTGCCAAGACAGAAATATATTTAAGGAACCGTCATGTTCCTTCATAGACAGGTTTTACCGTATTAGTATTAAGGTAACATTAGCAAATAAAACTTTGATAGAAAATGGTTCAAAATCTGTAGAAAATGTAAGTTACAATATTACATAATCATTAAATACCACAAGTAAAATAGTTATCATTTACAATGATATATTGATCATTTTTCAATCGATTATAACAACTAACAAGAATACATAAATAATAAAATATTAGGTAATATACAAGAATAATACAACGGGAGGAAGGCAGAAATAACAGAAATGCCACATTTCGTGGCACAGTTACTTTCATGTCGTTTGTTAACCTGTAGGTGCTTCCATAAATGCAACATTTGAATTCAGATGCTTCCTTTGAATCTAATACTATGCTTAACTTCTGAAGAATTTCTTCTACTGCAGTACTGCAGTTGTGAAACTAGGTTCATGGCTCTGACCTGAATGAGAGATTGTGATTCCCAGTTGTTGTTTGAGCTGCAAAAAACTGAAACTCTCATATTGTGAGGAGTTTCAAGGGGCATAGTTTCTAAGGGTATGTCCGTTTACATGTCTAAAGTACTCGTTTACTTGTCTTCTGCAAAACAAAAAGAAAATTGGTAACATACAGAAACTAAATTAAATAGATAGTAGAATCATCATCATCATCATCTTCTTCTTTTTCTTCTTCTTTTTCTTCTTCTTAATGGTAGGTCCTTGGCCTGTTCCGATCTCAGAATTCATATTTCCAACGCCTTCTAGCGTCCCACATCTCTATAGCCTTGAGGCTGGAAAAACAGTGCTTCTTTTGTTAGCCTAGAAGAGTCCATTCTTAAAATATGATCATGTCATTTTTGTTTATAGCTTTGTATTTTTTTTTCATTTAGATTAAACATTTTGAGTTCTTGCCTAATTGTTTCACTAGGAATATGATCTCTTAGAGTATATCCTGCAACGTATCTGAGGAACTTCATCACTGACGTTTCTAGTAATCTACTATCTGAATTATTCATGGCCCAATTCTCTCATTCATATGTCACAAAGGGAACTGCCATTACCTTATAAAACTTTAGCATTGTTACTTTTGTTGTTTTTGTTTGTAGTGTTCTTTTAATAGTCTCACACATATTTTGAAATTTATATTTTTTTCATTTATATAATTTTCCCAATTGTAAGATATGTGACATCCTAAATATTTAAAACTCTGTTCTTCTTCCATAATTTCATCGTTCAAAACTATTTTCTATCAAACTGCGTATTTTTCCCGAAAGACCATTGTTTTTGTTTTCTTCGTTGAAATCATGAGATTATATTTCTCCATGGTTTTCTTGAGCAGTAGTGTGGCTTTTGTAATTAATTTGCTGATTCTGCACATATGACCTGATCGTCTGTAAACATAAATGTATCTACAATTGTGGTTTCTAGTATAAAATATTTACTTACATGTGTTTGTCATTCTATGACAGCTGCGTCCAGATATATAGAAAGTAGAGTGTGTGCAAAATTGCTTTACAAAATCATAAAATTATTACACATAAAGTGACTGCATTATTAAGTTATCATATAAGGGAATGATATTCTATTACAATTCTGAGAGGAGAGCTGCATATATTAGATATTTATGGCAGAGCAGCAATTAGTAAACCTTTGATTACAGACATGAATGTAAGCGAAAACAGTGATTCTATTACACTTTTCCATACTACTGGTAGGATATTTGTCTGGAGAACACCAACACATGATTACAACTCAGTTTGCTTATTGCCAAGATTTAAACATGGTAGATAATCAGTATTTGTTTGGACAGCAATACTCGTATTTAGGTACTCTGAATGTCCTATTGTTACAGTAAAAGACAAAGAGACTCTTAAGGTATATGAGGGAATTCTAGGCACCATAACAATCAATGTAGAGATCTCAGGCGTTGCTATATTTCAAGATAACTATCCCCCTTCTCACACTGTTGCATGTGTTAAAGACTGATTTTATGATAATTAAATAGATATCAGATGTCTACTAGGTTCAGCGTAATCTCCATATCTTAACATTATTCAGAAACTGTGGTGTGAATGGAGACTAAGGTACGTATATCATTTGAACCATCCTCTCTTAAAGCGCTAACAGAAAATAGCATTGAATAATAGTAGAAGATGTTCACGTAAGATGTATGAAACAAAAAACTTGTATTTTTTTTAGAGACTAAAGATGTCTTATATGAAGATGTGAAAGAAGTTTATATTATTTTATCTACCGCCTGTATATTATAAAAGCAAAATATAGAGAAACTTAGGTGTTATGGAGAGTTTTGTTCCTCGGTTTCCAAGTATCAGTCACATTAACTCTTACTCAATAGGGCAGCACATAGTTGGAGGTGATCCATGTCTATAATGTCTGAACTGTCGCACAGCGTGCAAACAGGTTGGAATAGTTGTCAATTCTGTAGAGGTGAGAGTTGAAGCAATCATGACCGGTTAAAAGGCGAACCTCAGCAACTACTCTTCATCATTGCCAGTCTGGCAAAATGGTCAATCTCTGTTTCCAAACTTTGCTAAATACTCTTCATAGTATCTAATATTTTGTTACTTTATGAAGCGCTGTTTTATAGAGATTTATTGAGTAACAGAATATTACTTCGCTAGTACATCGGCGTTTTAATATCCCCCAATTCCGCAATATTCAGGTGTCCAATATATTGCTACAGTTTTATTAATATTTCATTTGAATTGTATCAGATTCTAACCTGATAACTGTAGATGAGGATATATGTTCATAATTTGGATTGCAGCTCTAGCGATCGCACTGATATAAGAGTCTGAACTACAGCAAAGTAGCATTAGATTTTTATTTCCTGTAGACTTTTGTTAGTTTTGAACTGGTTGATGATTACTCTCAGTCTCATATTTTTATTTTACGAGTATCTCAGAAACGTTTTCCAGGAACCCTTGCTTTGTCGGTAAGATTACGTAACCATAAAAATAACGCACTGAAAATATTTTCTACGTTAATAAATTGATACTTAGTATTTTACCCCTATCTGGCCTCGGTTCTTTGCATTACATAATGTTTTATCATAATATCACTACTTTTCAAAGTACAAAATTTGCTGAATAAAATAAGAATGAAAATAAAATTAATGTAATACAAAACTTGTAAGAATATATAAATACGATTATAGCTCTTTATTGAATAAACTTTACGTATTCAATGGCTTATATTACATTTCCGTATATTCTTATGCCCTAAACCTCTTTATTTAAACGTTGAATGTTGAAATGGTGGACAGGATGTTTTTTTATTGGCATATTAACAATCAGCACACTAAAAATCACAAGAAGGGGGCTAATTATTTGAAAAAGGGGTTTTCGTCACTGGCCTGTTATTGTCTGTCCAAGTGATCTGTGCCCTCATAAGATATACGAATTAAAGTCTACTTTCTTTTCTGCCTCAGCAAAACATTTCCCTCCCTGCATTCCTATCTCTACCCCTGTTCTCTCTCTCTCTCTCTCTCTCTCTCTCTCTCTCTCTCTCTCTCTCTCTCTCTCTCTCTCTCTTGCACTTGCACTCCAGTGTTGTCAACTCAACTCCAACCTTGCATTATTCAATATTCAAGAGCCTTGATACTGGGGAGAAGTTTAGTAACATACCTACTCGATAAGTTACCGTGGCTGCCGTTTGACGTAGTAGGAGGAGAGTGCAGTAAAATGGTGAGAGTATAGATGTGTACTGTTTTAAGACCGATATCAGCATTATAGGGGCAGAGATCCGTTGGTCCGAGTATATTTTATATATTGTTTCAATATTTGGATTTTCGGACAGTTGTCAAGAATACAACATGTCTTAGCACCATTCATTAGTTATATAGAAGTTCATAATGCATGACGACTTCTTACTGCGACCAACTTTCTTCATTTTCCGATTATTGTTCTAGCAATTCGTTTCCTTTCATTGCTTCATTTATACTCCGAAACTATGTTTCTTGAGGTATTCTGATTTTCATTTCCCTGGAGTACATTCTGAAATCTTCTTGGAAATCTTCCTCCTATATCTGTATTGCCAGTACCATTCCAATGCCCTGTATATTACAACTCAAGAATTTAGTTTTCTTCGTATTTTCTCGTTAATTATATATTTACTCGTGTGTGCCTATAATGACAGGCTGAATTATGTAAAGTAATCAATTTTCAGTGGTGATGATCATTATAATAATTTTAGAGAATATATAATTTCTGGTGACTAAAGTCGAGAAAAATGATCGGGTGGCTTAAAAGAGAGGATGTAAAGGGCCTACTGTAGTTTGTGGAAACCAAGATGCTTCAATGGAGACAGGAACGAAGACTTATCTAGTGCTTGGTACAGCTGTACGGGTTGTGTGTTGTGGCTGCAGTGGTTTTGGAGCAGCATGTACGTGAAATATAGAGAGGGATGGGGAAGACAGGGGTTTGTGAGAGAGCGAGAGAGAATAATGATCTGTGACTGTGTGTACCCTGTAAGGTAATAAACCACCCCATTCTCTTCTCTAGAGAATAACTTCCAACCATAATAATTACTATTGTGATTATTTTTTCTACTATATGATTTGTAGCTCATATTATTCCACTACACTATAGTGCAAATATATATATTTAAAATGGGGAGTTGGTGGGCATGGATCCGGCGCTAAAGGGGGAATGGGTAGTGGTGGAGAAATGTGATGTTATAAAAACCTTACTTAATGACATGCAGCCGTATTTTTCAGAGATATAACCTCTACAAAAACATAGTATAATCTTTCCCTGCTCTCTCACATATTCTAAGTAGGCCTAAATTAATAAGCAAATCATAAAAGATGACCCCTCTCTTTATATTATTGTTTTATGTCGTGTGGTGTGAGCTTTATATATGAATCTTACAAAGATTCAGTTGGATTACATCTTTTCAACAAGATTTCAAAGGAAACAGTAAATATACCAAGTCAGAAAAGATATCCATCTTATTAGTCGTTCAAAATATCTCTGCAGGCTGAAGAATTGCGAAGCTCTCTTTGTTGCTACACGTGACGTCATCTAAGTCAGTGTTCACTGTCAGCGTCCCATGTCCCATTCCCCTCTGCACTCTTAGATAGCAGTGTCACGTGTTCTATTCCTGCATAAACACGACTGCAGTGCCCTCCGTCAACAATTGCGCTTATTCCTTAAACGGGTAATACCTTCGCCTTTAGCTGTACGGATATAACCTACTCAGTGATGTAATGCTTTTATTTTAATTTTCATATAACAAACAATCCTCTTTACAGTTCGGTTTCCTTGTGATGTATTCCTCTGATATTCCATGTTGCTACATTAATTTGGTCTTGAATACCAAAACGTTTAACCTTATGCTTGCTTTTGTCTTTATCCATTAAACAGTCCGGCTATCACGTAGGAGCTTGTAAGTATTTTTAAATGTCCTCTGAGTACGGTACTAATGTTCTGCAGGGTTAGTCCTTTGGAGGGGCTGCCTCCTTAAAGCCTTTGCACTTGCTTCCTTGTGTTTCATCCCCACAAGGAGGGTAGCATCTTGCGCCTTCTGCCATTGAGGACTTCACTCTTGTTTCTCCGAGCTGGGTCTCTCATTTCATCCCCAGAGATTGGGTTGCTACTTCCTCCATTCTCGCCGTTCCGATATTTCTACCTCCGCCGTGTCTGCGATGTAATTTTCCGTGTTTGCAGCTTCTAGTGTGGTCGTTGCTCCCACATTGCGGATTATTCTTAGTCCCCTCTTCTCTTATCTAACCGCAAGTCAAGGCTTCCAGGGTATGATCGTCTGGGTCATTGGTATTAAGCCTCCCTACCACGCCAAGGTGATAATCCACACGGATTATACAAGACAATTGCAGTTCCTATTATTACTTATGGATCCGAAACATGGACGGTGACAACACAACAATCTGCCAGAATACAAGGTGCTGAATGAAATGATTCATACCAATAGCAGGATATCAAAGAAGAGACAAAAAACAGAACATAGAAATAAGACAACAACTAAAAGTAGAGAAATTAAACACAACAATAGTGAAATACGGAACAAACTAGAAAGAACACTTAGCAAGGATGACTGAGAATAGAACACCAAAAGCAGCATACAAATATTCACCACGAGGAAGAATAAGTTTGGGAAGACCTAAGAAAATATGGAAACAGCAGAAATTTAGAGCCGGAACATGCTAGTAAATAAGCCTAAACCGTGACGAAGAAGAAGACGATTTAACAAACAATGAACATTACCATAAATCTGATAATAATGAGGTAAATAACGGTGGGCAGGGCATATATTTTTGGAGGTATCCATCCATCCATCCATCCATAGTAATTCTGCCCGAAGGCAGGTCCTTCACTCCAATCATACCATTTTCATGCTATGCTTACAGCTTTACTAGGGAATTGTGTAGGTGTGGTAGTTTCCCGTTGCTTTCCACACCTGTGAAGGATGATGATGATGATGATAATGATAAGGATGTTGATGATGACGATGGTCATATGATTTCGGGGACCGTTTGGGCCTTAAAGTTTTCCTAACATTTCCTAACAGGTGAGGAAAAACCCCGATAAAAACCTCACCCAGAAAAACTGCCCCGACCGGGGATCGAACCCGGGCCCGCTGCGTGACAAGGCAGCACGCTACCTCGGGACCACAGCGGTGGATATATATATATATATATATATATGTATATATGTATGAATAAATGGATTAATGAATAAGTAAATAAATTGATAGATAAGCAGATATATCAATAATATTGTTATAGCTAATACAGTTCGGCAGATTGTTGCATATAATTTAAATGTTGATAAGGATTTCAGAATGATTAAAAGGAAGTTTTTCTCTAAATCCTGCGACATTAGGTTTAACAATTATAATTTTAATAAACAAATAGTTGATAAGAGAGCATCGAATATAGGCGGACTAAATTGAAATCAATCACTGTATATTGCAGGAAATCGCATATATAGCTGACGTGGTACCAACTGTAAATATTAATTTTACAGTTTTCTAAACTAGATAATTCTACTGTGGCGCAGCTGAGGAAAGAAATATGACAAAAACATATCATATCTTGCTTAATCATGTGAATGAAGTTAAAATCATATTTTATGAAAGGTAATAGAGTGATGGCTGCTCAGTCAACAACTGTTGCGTCAGATTCTTCTCACAAATCTGGCAGGGACTTCTAGCTAGGGATGAAACGGATATCCGGTAAATGTGCTATTCATTAAAAGCACATAACATCATTTATATGATATACTATCAATAATAGATTATATCTTAAATAAATAAATATAAAATGAGAGAATTAAAAGTAACTGACATTTAGGTACAGTACCTAAGATTTGTAGATGGTATAGTGTATTTCCCATATAGTCCAATGAACTACAAATACATGCTTACGGAATGAAACGAACTCAGCAAGTACATAAGGTTTTTTAACGAAATATTACAAAACCTAAAAATGCCAAGCAAGACACAAAGAACAATGCCAGTAATATCAATAGATTAGTATATTAATGAATATATATATATATATATATATATATATATATATATATAGATATGTGTGTGTGTGTGTGTATGTGTGTGTGACAGAGTGTACCATAGCCCAAGGAATGGAGGAGTAAATAAAAATGATAGCACAAAAATGAAAAGTTTTTTGGTCGCTCAAGTGGTTAATTGTATAAATATCAAAAAAGGAAAATAAGACAAGAAGGACTACGTCTTCCCGTGCTGCTATACGGTTGCCAAATTGCCAAACTTTAAATTTGGTGAAAACACAACAGAAATGTTTTGAAGTATGCGAAATGTAAATTGAGAGCAATTTACTATACATAATGCTGAGTAACAGAGTGACTAATACGTAGCTTTAAAAAATGTACCGCTTTAGAAAATGTTTTACAAGCTTCAATAATAAAATAGAGACCACATAACGGGACAACGATAAGGCAGGAAACGATCATGCGGTGGTAAATTAAGCAGGCTAGAGAATTCAAGAGCAAGATGAGCCGAAACACTCGAACATCAATTGGGAGAAACCGGTCTAATGACAGGAGTGCATATGGATTACTAATGAATAGTGTAAATATGTAATTGTATTTGTTGATCATAATAATATAGGCTTAAAATGCAATAATTTTCCACTGTGAAGTAGTTCCCACCAATCACAAAATACATGCTTCTCCTCTTCCAGGAGGCGCCAGATCTTAATGGTATAGATACGTATAATGGCTTATCCATGCATTCATATCACCACATCTACACACAAAATTAAACTTAATCTCTTAAAAGTTTGATTCAGATTTTAAATTCATTTTTTATAAAATCTCAATGTAATCTAACAATTCTCTTGTTTGTTATGTATCAAAATTTCCCAATATCTTGAAGATTTCAACTCGCTGTAATAATATATTACAATGCGAGATTGCGAAGTGTTTTTTTTATCTGAAGCTAGGAAAATGTTTAAAAACCGAGCGATAGCGAGGTTTTTAATTTCCGATATTCTGTAAAAAAACTTCACAAACGTACGTTGACAATTATTTTTTTGCGCGATGGTGTTTTTAAAATAATAAATCATAGTAAATTAATAACATATTTGTTGTAAATATTTGTTTTATTATAAACAATTGACTAACGTTAACAGTGTGGTCAATGTGTATTCGTTAAAACTACAAGAGGCCGTGAGACCAATTAGTGATAAAATGGAGGAAAGTACATATTTATTGTTTTGTATTGTTTTAAATAAAGTTCAGTTAATACAAAATGCAGTGATTTGTTTCGTATAAAGTATATTAACACTACCTTTTTTATATTTTTTTGTATGTATATTGTATGTAGTATACACAGAGGGCAGTGGTTTTACTTCCTACACGCGGTTTGTAATATGTAATATTACAGTTCAGTTATTTTATTACAGTACAGTTATTTAGGATGGAAACCCGAAATGTAGGAAGTTGAACTTTCAGTCATGGTCGCCATTGCTGTAAGTATAATAAAACGCACTATCGCGCAAAAATATATGTGCAAATCTCAAATTTTGATTCTACAAAACATATGGAACTTTTTAAAAATCATATTTAACATTAGTAGTAACATTATCTACTTTATATGTTGTCCTGTTTCTGAAAGTTCTCTTGTGATGTGTTTCGTGGAGAAATGGAAGTCACATTCCATTAAGAATTTAATGTGGATTTATGAATAGAATATATTACTCTGAATAAATACAATACCATTTCTTGGAAGTTATCTTATCACATTTTAGTATTTCCTTCGATATTATGTTACGGACAACACGTCAGTATATGTGTATTTTCATATCAGTTATCCTGTAAAACATTTTAAAAGAAACAAGGAAATGAATCTCATAAATAAATTGAAGTGTTATTTTCTTCTTTCATTCATTTTGAGAATTTTCCTCATCATTGAGAGTTTTCTCCAACCAATCTTGGTAACTAAAATGAGTTTTAAAAACATACATAGGCCCTATATGACTACGGACTTCTGAACTCTCAGTTTTTTTTTAAGAATCATTCACAAATGTCCCTTTATTAAAGTTCTCCATCGTTCTCTGTCCTTTGTGCCCTCATCCGTTACACATTTCCTCATTACATTTTGAATGTTATTCTTCCAGGTTGTTCTTGGTTTTCCTTTTCTGCTCCTTCTTTCAATTTTCCATGCATAGACATCCTTTGGTAGTCTTCCATCCTGCATTTTTCTTATGTGTCCATACCATTCTAGCCTTCTGTGTTTTTATCTTTTCAGCAAATATAAACATGAAGTTTATATATTTACTGATTTTTAAATATTTATAAAGAAATAACTTATATACAGGCGCTTTAACATCTGAGGTAACTTATTTTACTTGTATTTAATCGATTGTGTATACAGTGTAGCCATATTTATTACGCACTAGCTAATATCCGACGTGCTGCCGGCGTTGCTCTGGAATCTACTTATGCCGGCCTTCTTGACATAAATGAGCTTAAATACCAAAATTAATGTGTTTTATGTTTAAGTTACTTAAATAAGAAATAAGAAAATTTTATATCGTAATTATTTTTAGATACCCCGTGCTGTTTACCCGGCGTTGTCCAGAATCTATTCTTCCCGATCTTCTTGGCATAAATGAGCTGAAAGACAAAACTTAACGTACTTCATATGATTAGTAGCAAAGTAAAATTAAAAAATAATTATAAATATAGGCCTATATCGTAATTATTTTAAGATACCCCGTGTTGATTCCCGGTGTTGCCCAGGTATCTAATTATCCCGATCTTCTTGGCACAAATAGCTAAAAGACAAAATTCATTATTGTGAATTATCCGTAAAAGAATACCCGCCATGTGCTGCTATGCTTGCACAGGAATCTACATACTTGTCTCGATCTTCTTTGCATCCATGAAAGACAAAAATGGTTATTGTCAGTTATCCGTAAGAGATGAACATATGCTGTCGCGGACCTTTTCTTTTTTGTAGAGATTTTTGAGATATTCAATTCTGTGTACATTAATTTCGTGCAATTGTTATGGTTTAGGCAGCGTAAGCCAATTAAGCGTCAAAAGAGCTACTTTTTTCACGTTTTCACTACAAAGGGCGATTTTTAAGGGTGTAGGAATTGAGTATCACAACTCTCTTATAGTCTATGTTCATCCCAGGAATCTCCTGAACATTTTGCAAAAAGCCCCATCACAATCGGACTGCGCATGAAGTACAAACAAACTGACATTCATTTTTATATATTAGATTATCACGTGTTATTGTGAAAAAGCATTATTTTTTTCGAAACGCAATTACGATAGGTCATTATGTTGAAATAGATGCTGTCAAATAAAATTGTATCCTAGCATTTGCCATGACTACTGAAGAGGAACAGGGGAAGCCCACAGTCCTTGTGGTCGAGTTTGAACTGTAGACTCAGGAATGCGAGACTTAAACGGTAAACTTAAGCCAATTGGCTCAGCAGAGTTTGAGTGCACATGTATAAGATGCAGTGTTCTATTCCTTATTTTTAAACACAAGAAATAAATTACAATGAAAGGGCTAATTACATTTTTATTTAGCTTAAACATTTAAATCGGCGAAATTCAGTTTTTTATACATTTTTATTTAAATGTTCCGACTGTAGTGAAAACAAACCATGTATGACCACAAGTTAATATAGAATAATGATTAAATTGAGACAACTTTACATAATTTCTACTGATTAATTTTTTATTCCTTGATTAAAAATATTAAACAGATTAAGGGGACCGACTGTGAATTTTAGTTTTTTCTTTAGTTTTAATCTGATTGTCTTAAAATTTTTATCACGTACATTATGTGCTTATAGAAATGTTTCTGTGCTGTTTGGTGTTTATTAGTACACTACTATCAGAATTATGATTTTTTATTTTTTTTAAATGCTCCTTACGATGCATTTTTAAATATTTTGTGATGAAAGTTGAGATTCACAGTCTTTATGATTCCACTAAAATCATTTGCTATGCAAAACAATCATGATGGGAGGATACTGCTTATTTTTTATTTTTTGGAAAAAATTATCACTCTTATTATTTTTTCCATCTCAATTTAAAAGAACACATGTGTCTTAGACTAGTAACTGCATAGCAAATTTGATTTAGCGTATATTGGAGAGTCTAACCACAAAATTTCATTTTGATAGCATAAACATTGCATCGTAAGGAGCATTTGTGTTTTGAAAAATGTCAAAAAAATGGAAACGGAAAAAAACGTATATTAAAGTTTAGGTAGTAATGGTAACCACACGTGCGAGGGTATTTAAACTCTTATGTCAGGGACTCAATGTTGCTCCTACAATAAAACGTTTACATGAAAATGATCCTAAAGAATCAAATTTATTAAAAAGCAAATAAATAAAAATTATTTTTTTTGTGATTTTTCAACATTTTCAGCAGAGAGTCCCTTTAAACCATTTTATCTCATGATATACGTTGCTAATTTAAAGGTTAAAAATGTATTACAAACTTCCCTATCACCCAAGGTAACATACTTGAAAATAAAATATGAGCCTACCTGTTTCGGAATTGAATATCTCATGAAGGAAAAAGCACTTAACAACTGGAGAGTTTACTGGTACAGATAATCTGAACAGGGGATTATACCTACTTAAGTGATCAGTATTACGGAAACGGACTGCATCTACTAAACAGGCACGGCATTAAAAAATAGCCATTACCAGAATGTATTGTATTGTAAACCTATGTTTCCTTTTACAGAGATTTAGGCGCTCTCCCCCTACAGGAAAGAAATTGAACCATACTAATTTAGTTACACTTGTTTTCGTATAGATGTCATTTTTGAGTGGTACGTTGTCAGCGTTCCGCCTCATACTGACATCTAGGAAACCAAGGTAGTACTAGGACGGGAAAATTCGGTAAATTTTGCTTAGAGGCCTTTTCATTCAGGCTTAAGGATTTTTTACGAGCCTGAAAATCTTCAGACACGGGACCCACGGCTTAAAGTCCCTCCCGGAGGACTTACTCCTTGGATTTTTCCGTCCTAAAAAAATCCATCGACCCCGGCCGGGTTTGAACCCGCGACCCTCGGGAGCAGAGGCAAGGAGCATAACCACTAGTCCACCGCGGCCGATCATTACCAGATTAATATGCTAATAATTTGACAATAGGCACAAGTGGAAGGCTACGTTATTTAGTAATTATATTCTAACATTCTTACCCAGAGAATGATGTTTTGTGTTACGGATATTTCGATACATCTCGAAAGACACACAATATTTTTACTAGGTGAAGAATAGTTGGAAAAGATCTTTACCATAATACCCTATATAAAAACTATGAGTTTTATCATCATCATCATCCGGTATCATGGCAGCAGCCACCGTCTTCCGGAAACGAAACGTTAATCCTCTCTGTCCATCCATCGATCTTCCTCCAATCCTCTAATATTCATAGCCGCTTGTACCCCTTCTATCCAAATTTTCTTCGGTCTGCCTCCCTTCCTCCTTTCCATTGGGATTCATTTCATAAACATTTTAGGCAATCTCTGGCATTTTTGACATGGTCATACCACTGTAATAATATCTAATGTCTATGATGTCCGACTCCTCTTCTACACTCATAATTTCCCTTATTTCTTTATTTCGTATTCTATCCATTCTAGATTTTCTAGCTGATCTTCTAAAAGCATCCATTTCTGTACTTATAATAACAATTTTATATTTATTTATATACAATGTTTCAGTGTTTGCACATCTTTCTGTGCCTAACACTTTATTTTCCTTCTACGCTCGTTCCTATCCATCCACTCCATGTCTTCCAGTCCCCTCGTTCTCATTCCAGTTCTTATCATTTTTATCCACAAGTTTCGAAGTCTTCTTTTCTTTCTTCTTCCAAATGGACACCATTCCAATGTTTTTCTGGGTAACATTTCTTCTTGTATTCGTCGTATATACCAAATTAATTCAATTGTGTATATCTTATATATTCTTCTTCTTCCTTCCTTCCAAGTATTTGGCCAAAGCCTGTTACGATCCTATAGAACATTTTCCCTCCAGCGTTTCGTAGGAAGGTCCAGAGATCTTAGTCCTCTTGGTATATAATTATAAACAGCTTTGGGGATCCGATTTGAACTGATTCTTTCAAGATGGTGTTTCCAATTTAGTTGGTATTGTTTAATATATTCCAAAATTGGCGTAGTCTTCAATTCTTTTAAGATATCAGTGTTCCTTTTCCGATCCCATCTTATATAATCTGCTATTGAATATGTAATATTCATTTTTCTCACACATTAATAATAATAATAATAATAATAATAATAATAATAATAATAATAATAATATATTTTTTCAAACTCGCAGAGTTAAGGAAATAAAGCCATATCTCCCATATAATCAATACATGTGCACTTATATACAGCACACTGCTTATACAGTGTTTAGACTCGCATATTAACATGAATTATTACTAAAATCAAAATGCAATAAAAATATAATGTTAAATAATAAAGTGGTTTTATATACACGTATAAATGAAATGTAATGCATAACATTATATTAAAAATGTGTACAACTGCTAAACTTTCGGAAAAATGTTCACTGCTTGCTTGAAATAGGCTACTGACAGGCAGCATATGATAGTTGATTCCAATAATAGACAGTAAAACTTGAACAATGACGAGACGTTCCCGTATGCTAAATACTTCATTGTGTTGTAATCTAGTGTCGAGTTTATGGTTCAAGGATAAAAGGCGAAAACGAACAGGCCGATTCTTGGGTTAACAATTTGGAATAGAAGAATTTGGTTGAATTTATTGTTATGTCACTTAGCTGGAATCAAAATATGCTCCAGTAGTTGAACTATATTGGATATTACAAAAATATGTGACACAATAAATTATGTTCATACGTTAGTTTGAAAGTCCAACATTCAAGGCAGTCAGCATCATACATGTGAACATGCGGTTGCACTGTGAACATGCGGTTGCACTGTGAACATGTGGTTGCACTGTGATAATTAAGTTTTTGGATCTGACATCAGTATATATTTTGTAAACATCAAGAAAGAAGAGGGCGTTTATCCAGGTAGGAGTGTGTGCCAACTTATCATGTAGTCTGTGTAGTTTAGTTCAACAAGTGCTATGATTCAACTAACGCAAAAACGGCATACATCTAATATGAAAGTCACTGTCATACAGGCAATAGTCTATCTGTTAATTCACGTTTATACAATATTGTCAGCATGTGTCCCCATTTTTAAGAAACAGCTCAATGTAAGTCAGGCCAATAAATAAATCCGAGAGTAGTTAGTTCAGGCTAATTAAATATGCATAACAATGATCTGCATGACTTTATCGGAAATCAGATCTAATAAAAATAGTTAAGTTTCGTAGCCTGCAAAGGGAAGGGCATGTGGCAGGAATTGGGGAATTAAAGAGGGGCATGAAAGTACAGATATATCAGCCTTCCTCATTTAAATGGATTTTTATTTTTTAAAAATTCGTCAATTAGTTAAAACCATGTAGCCTTTCAGAATATATTACATCTTCGGCATATCATTTGGCACTGATTTTGGCGTATAGATTGTATAACGGGTTCAGGTCTGTGGGTGTGATCTCGTTTAATTTGTTTGTATCCTTTGCTTCTCTTAAAATTTCCACGTTTTCTAAGACGTTAACTTTGTTATTGTATTCTCTTCGTGTAATATTGTTGTGGTATGATCGATGACTCTTTTATAAGTTAATGACAATATTACACAAAGAGAATAACAGTAACAAATTAGCATCATAGAAGACATGGGAATTTTAAGAGAAGAACGAATACAAACATACGGTACTAAATTAGAACGTACCCACAAACCTTAACCCGTTATACAATTTATACACCAACATCAGTACCAAGTAACATACGACATGTAACATACCGGACATACCAAGAAAAACAAGTAGCACATTTTAGAATGGCAGCGGGCCACAACTGTCTGGCAAAACACCTTTACAAAATCAATGTTCTGCCTTCACCGAAATGCATTTTATGCAATCACCCTGATGAATAAATGGACGAAGGTCATCTGAACAACTGTATCGCTGTCATAAATGAAGATTCTAAGACCTCAAAGTATTGGAAAGCAAGACTGCTAATGGCTTCAGTGTTAGATGCAGCACATTACACAACAACAAGTAACATGCCGAAGATGGAACATGTTATGAAAGACCTACATGGTTTTAACTAATTGCCGAAGTTTTTTGAACAAAAATCCTTTTTATTTTATGAAGGCTGATGTATCAGGTACTTATATTTTCATTAAAACATTTACTGCATGACCTCAAATGTGATTATAATGTATTTTAGAAATATTGATAATTGTTATAAACTTTCAGATAGCTTGTATAACTGCTGTGTGTTCAATTGTTTGTGACACGTGAATGAGCTTTAAAAGGCCGTGTCCAAAAAAATCTCCCGCTTTTAACTGCAAGGCACAGAAATCGAAGCCAGAATGCAAGAATGGGAACCCAATGTTTGATGTAGGTGGACGTCCCTGATTGAGTAGAGCGGAGTAGAGTGAGACGGGGCGCGGCGCAGGATTTAAATACACTGTAGAGCAAGACTTCAATAAGCAGCTTTTAATATATTTATGTTCCTTAATGTGGGACAGTATATTTATTTGTAGTTTGCCTATTGGATATCCCAGTCTGTTAAGCTCCTTGATTTTTTTCAATGGGCTCGCCCGTTATGAACTAGATGGTGGCACTGAGCTCACCATGTCAGTTCCTAATTTTTTATTCCCTGAGTGTCATACATGTAATTTTCTATGGAAATTAAAACTAAATGAAAAGTAAAAAAAAATACTGAAATAATATTCAGTGGGATATTCATCAAAGCCAAGACCGACCAAATCCTATGAATCCATGTCTAAAGACTACGGATAACCCATTCCAGTCTTCCAAGTTACTTCCTCTCTTTATATATTTAACGTATAATATTTATATTTCATAACGGAAGACAGGCATTGGATAGCTTATGCAATGGAAAAACTGTGTCCCAAGAAGGCTTTCCTCCAGTTCAATTTACGAGGCCGATTAAATTATCTTAGTTTTTGGTACAATATACGGAATATACATGTGAACAATGCGTTGTTGCAGGTGATCGTTTTTCTTCATGGAGATCAGTGTAGTGTTCCGCAAGGATCAGTATTAGATCTAATTTTATTTTCTATATACATTAACGACATAACAGACTGTATTAAACATTGCAAATATATCTACTCTGATGACTAACCACTTTATATACACTGCTCAAAACAATTAGAGGAACACTATGAAATATGCAAATATTTTTTTCATTGGATAAAGGTACAAACATGAAATTAATACAGTACATTATTTGTGGTTATTTATTTATTTACTTATTTATTGCTCATGTCAGTAAAAATAAATGAATAACGCTGACAATTAACTTTTCAAATAATTCCGCTATGTAAGCAATTTAATTTTGTGCTTATTTTTCAAAGTTAAACACTCATTATATAGAGTTAGTATCGTGTATGGCCTCCACGACATTCGATGACACTTTGGCACCTTCGTGGCATGCTCCCAATAAGATCCTGGATGTCCTCTTGCGGGATATTCTCCCATTCCTCCTTCAGAGCATCTCCAAGTTGCTGCAGAGTTTGTGGAGCTTGATATCGGTTCCTGACCTTCCTGTCTAGAAGATCCCACACGTGTTCAATAGGGTTGAGGTCTGGGCTGACCGCTGGCCACTCCATTACCTCGATTTCATTCCTCCTCAGGAAATCCCTGGTGAAAGCCGCAGAATGTACCCTGGCATTATCCTGCATAAACAGAAATCTAGGGCCTACTCAAATGGCAGCAGGTACTACATGCTCTTCAAGAACGTGCTCGACATACCGGACAGCATTCAGTCGCTGGGGAACAAGTACAAGGTCCGTACGATTGTTGTACATAACTCCGGCCCACACCATTATGGAACCTCCTCCGAATCTATCAATTTCCTGTGCAGCCTCTGCAGAAAATCCTTCTCCTGGCCGTCCCCACACCCTCAATCGATCGTCACAATGTGTAAGACGATACCTGGATTCGTCCGAGAAGAGCACAGACTCCCACTGGTTCAGGTTCCAATCACCATGGTTTTCAGCATACGTATGTCTTGCTGTCTTATGCCCATTTGTTAAGCGTGGTTTTTTAACGGGCCTTTTTGGACGAATATTCTCTTTTCTTAATCTGTTCCTTATGGTTTGGTCTGAAAGCCGGATTCCGGAAGCCATATGAAGGTCATTCTGCAGGTCTTTTGCAGTTTTTGTGCGCTGTCGAAGAGCAGAAAGAACAACGTATGTGTCATCCTGGGGGCTTGTTTTAAATTTATGGCCCTTGCCACGTCTTCTACAATACTGACCTGTCTCTCTGTGCCTGTTGCGTAACCTGGACACCACGGAAGGAAAAACCCCAAGCTCTCTAGCCACTTGTCGCAGAGATTGACCTTGTCGTAAAAGATGTAGAGCATGATACACTTCAAACTCATTTAAATGCCTCATTTTGTCAGAGACTTCAATAAACAAGGCAATAATCAACATTCGTCACTATAGCAACATCAGGAAGCTTACCAATTAGAAGTGGCCAGTGCCTTCCAAAATAAAAAAAAATTCTCTATATTTGTTATTTGAGGTAATTTCTCTGTATTTAGGCCATGGATCTTTAAAATTTGTATCCAATGATAAAATTAATAATTCAATTTACATATTGTCCAACTTTCAGCATCACAGCTTTAAAAAACAATTACTTATTCAATTTATTACAAGTGTTCCTCTAATTTGTTTTGAGCAGTGTACATAATAAAGCGGAACTGATTAGCGATACAAATAAACAACTTAATGAAGACCTTTATTCCATAGCAACGTCGACAAAACAAACATACTTATTATAAATCCTGAGAAGTCACAAGCAATTGTCACCGGTCATCAAATACTATTAAACAAAATCGATTATCCATCGATAACTTCTGTTAATATAAATCAAACTGTAATTCCATTTAAACCTCCCGTGAAAAAAACTAGGTGTATATTTCTATCAAAATCTTAGTTGGCAGGTTCATTTAAAATAAACTTGTAAAAAAATTATTCAACCTTCCATGCCCTAAAGGTTTGAAAAATTTCCTCCCTTCTTTATTGAAAAAAGTGCTTGTCTCAACTTTGATTATGTCGCGTTTCGATTATGTGACTTACTCTTAACTGACATGAGTATCACATTCAGACAAAGACTGCTACGAGATAATAATGCTTGTGCACGTCATGTATGCAACCTCTGTAAATCACACCACATAACTCCAGTATTTAAAATTTTGTCTTGGCTCCGATTGGGAGACAGGCGAAAGACACATTGCCTCTGCTTTTTACACAACACTTTGTCTACCTTATCACCACTTTATATTTCTATTCTCTTCCATTCGCTATCCTCCCACCATAACTTAAACAAGCGATCAAGAGAAAATTGAATTATATCCATTCATCTACATCGAACATCTCACTTTTCCTCATCCTTCCTTGTTTCAGCCACCCGACTCTGGAATTCCCTCCCCTTGTATATGAAGACTCAAAAACAGTTCAAGAAAAAACTCACTTCATACTTAGACAATAGAATATATAACTGTGTCCCATGTATACTTTTATTATTTCTTAATATTTTAAACTTCCTTTACCAAGCAAATTACTTAGTAAAATTATAATTTATTATTATTGTTACTATTATTATTATTATTATTATTATTATTATTATTATAATTACAAATTTTATTATTTCCATTGTCAACTTTATATTGTGCAGCTCTGCCTGCATGTATTATGTATCATCAATCATGTAAACTAACCTGCATTATCGAACCCGTAGGTTCATGGCCGCGCGGACGTAAGCTCTCTATATATCCCTATCCTGAGCCAATGTGTCTCAATCATTCTCTGAATAATCTACTTCCCTCAAATCATAGTAAATGTTATTCTCCCACCTCATTATTTGTCTACCAACTTGGGGTTTTCACTCTGGTTTTCCTACAAGAAGCTTCCATGCACGTCTTTTATTCCCCATTCGTGCCACATGCCCTGTCTATCACAGTCTACGAGACTTAACTGTTCTCATTATATCTGGCTTCCTATAAAGACCATGCAATTCACTGTAATGCAAGTCTTCTCCATTCACTTGTCTGTTCATCTCTCTTTGGTCCTAAAATATTCCTAAGAACTTTGATAATATTGTTATTATAATTTAACCCTGGTGAAGTGGAAGAGTAGATCTCACGGTCTTAACTCCATCAGGTAAAATAAATAAATATATGTGAAAACTTTTTATTATGAATAGCCTACTAACTAATAAATCACAGTTTTTAATGACATGCAAGAATTTACGAAACTCTCCACGTGTCTCCAGATGCCTAATGTGAATTTCATTGATGTTGCACGATCAATAATTACCCTGAGGAAAATATGCAAAGAGGCCTAATCTTATTTAAACACTTCACATGGGTGCATATTTCCTCAGAATAATTGGATGTCGTTATGCATCAACCGGCTATGCGTCATTGTGTAAATTTCGAGAAAAATACATTTAAAGATTTTTTGTTTTTTTTATTTACATTTCAAACTCTAGAGCCAAACTAACGATTACTCAGTTATGCATCAACAATCTAAGGGCGGAAAATTTAGCGCTTAGCTGCATGATGCAAAATGTAGATTAGCGTTTATGTAGATCTAGTTTCATAGCCGCTTGTTGTAAAAGACAGAATCTTTGGTAGGACTGATGGCGTTTATATTTTTCTTTAATAATAAGGCTACATTTAAAGATTTGGCGTTAAAATTGTACGTACTCCTATTTCATGAGCCAATACAACAGATGGCATGAAAATCTCAATCTTTAACGACGCTTAGCCGGTTGATGCATAACATCGTCCAATTGAGAGAAAACAAGAAAAATTTAACTAGATTTTTCCGTAGCTGGATTTGAACTTAAATTCTCTTGAATGGGAGTTCAAAAAGTTAGTCTTCAAAAAACTAGGATTTATGCTTATATGATTCTGTAGATCCTAGGAGAATGTCTGATATGAAGGATGGCAGTTGTTGAACTAGACTGTTAGATGTAAAAACACTCTTCAAAGCTGGCATAATCACAAAAAGGTGGTGTTCCTGGGGGATGGATGTGTATGGAACACAAAGTAACTCTAGAGTGAGATCACAAGCAGAATCAGGTTCCGTGACGCGGTCAGTCACGGGGACTGAACACAGGACCTTCTCAAATACTTGAATCTACTTCATGTAACAACATTTACTTCCAAATAGACACCGAGATAATTATAATCGTGTTCCCCGTGTGACGCCATCTATTCACTAATGCAAATTATTCACTATTCAAATTAACGAGGGATTTCTAGTAACCTCAGAAGCTCTAATGTTCAACTAAAATACAAGTTTTTTCAGTATTTTTTCCACTCATTTAAGATAATAAAATTCTCCTTTTATATACCTTTAATACTTGTAAATAATGTGGGAAAGAATTCTTCATGAACACGTTAGGTGCAAAATGTATTCTCTTCTCAAACGAGTAATATTTATTTTTATATAAATACAATACATTTTTAAATTACTATGAAACATTTTAGTGTGATGCTGGCTATATTTAAAGATTTCGCACTAAACGTGTGTATGTAATATCGCCTCACTATGATGGTTGTCCGTTTATATAAAAGTGGGTGCCGCGCGACAGTGCTTAACATGCGGAATTATTATAGTGGATGTAGTCGGCATCTTTGTATTTAAGTACATATAACAGTTGCGGGGAAACAATGCGAGCCGCTGGACAACCATCTTAGTGAGGCGATAATACATTTACGTAATGAGCCAGTGAAACAGATGCCATCAACATATTTTTTTAATGGCGCTTAGCCGTTTGATGCATAACATTGTCCAATTAGGGGTAAATTTTACAAAGACAATAATTGAAAAGAAAGGGTAATTAAGATAAAAATTTGATTGTTTCTTGAGCGGTTATACTAACTGAGGAGTTTTTAAAATTCAACTCTTCTTTTACTTCATGAAATTCGGTCTTTTGACCTGTTTTCACATCAAGTGGGATTTAATGAAACTTCCCATCTAGTAAATGGGCGTCCAACACTTCTATGTCCTATAGGTTTGTACCCATTCTCTTTAGGGTTAAATACTCAATGCATTTACCCAGAAACCGGATTTAAGTTGTCACAAATTATATTATATTTTTCTTTCTGAGACAAAAAAAAAAGTTTATTTTTTGTTGCTCAGTGTTATTAAGATGTGGATGTAAAGAGAAGTAAGTACTAGCTGTTAATACCTCCGATTTTATTATGTTGTCGTAATTAAGGGTAAATTTAGCTTGGCTGAACATCATATATGGTTACCCTTTATTTTTCTGTTTATTGTTGTGAATTATAGCTATTCTTCTGTATTTACAAACTTTTTTAATATTTTAAACTTTTTCAAACAATTTTTATAACATGATTTGATAATTTTCAAGTATTTATTTAAATACACAAATCACAACATTGGGAAAGAACTCTTCATGAACACGTTAGGTGCAAAATATGTTTCTCTTCTCAAACGAGTAATATTTATTTTTATATAAATACAATACATTTTAAAATTACTATGAAATATTTTAGTGCGATGCTGTAGTATATTGCGATACGACTGTGGTGAACAATTGATACGGATCGAGGAAAAGTTGAAAAAAAAGGGGGCGCTTGCGCCGAGCTTTTTTAAATTTTCGAGATTCAATTTTCTGTTTACCACATGAGTATTACATACTCTTTTTTGCACTATGCGTGTTTATTTTAGTAATTAAGATATTAGCTAAAATATTAATAAGTATAATAGAAGATAAATGTTAGATTTCAGAAGGTGAATCGGCCATATGTGTTGCTATGGAGAAATAATAAGTATTGTTGGTCATGTCGCCATCTTATAAATGTTAAAACGGTAAAACCCATTTGATTTGGGATTTATATCTGATTGTGGAGAAAGTTTTAGACGATGTGTCCAGTGATGATGAAATAGAAGAGGCGTGGAAAGCTGGATGTGATGAATTAATACCGAAATTAATACACATTGCGGTATCAATATCAATATTTCAATTTTTTTTTACTTACCGCACTAGTGGTTCTGGTCATTTTTAAAGTATTGAGATTTCTCTTGTTTTCATAGCAAGCAAGATTGTAAGCGGGAATGTCAACTTAGATGCACATCAACAATAACAGTAAGCATACAATATTAGTTACATAGTGCAAAAAGTATTTAAATGTAATAATGAAGAGTAGTAAACAAGAAGGGAACAAATTAGAATTACTAGTTTTAGGAACAAACATTTTAAATTTAACTGGAAATAGATATTTAGAATTCCTTTCATGGTGAAATATATAGAGTTAAAACTTTTTGGGTACTCCTTGTCGTCATTGTTAGACAAGAAATTTTTTCTTGGCCGTATGAGGTCAGAAGGTCGGACATACTTTACAATATTTGACGCGAACCATTTTTCTAAGTCTCAAACATACACCATGCGCATGCGCCAACAAACGCCAAGCGGTTTACACTATGGAATCACGGGATACAGCCCGCATATACACGGTATTTAATGAACCTAAAAGCTAACCTAACGGAATTTAAGTACTTTAACCTGTGAAAGACCAACCTAAAAGTTAACCTAATACAATTTAAATACTCTAACCTGTGAAGGAATGCAACGATCGAAAATAAATAGTAAGTTCTGGAATTCTGAACTATATGTGTACAGTTACGGTATTAATATATATATGTTGGCTGTACTGGAACACGTCTTGGTTGTTGCATGGTATATTCTTTAAAATTAATATGGCTGTCACGTATTCATGTTACACATATAGTTAAATCTCATTGAAAAATATATTGAAATAATCGTTAGAAAAATGTAAATGGTGGTAAATAATTTTAAAATGAAACCCTAAGAATAAAATTTGGCAAGAGTTTATGAAGGAATTTAAAAAGTCATATCACACGTTGTAAAGTTTAGCCAGAAGATCTATTATCAACAGACTTCGGGGAAATAATACCGAGATGTGACGATATTAACAAAATAACTTAGTTTGTTTGCATTGTGCGTGCAACTGGCTCAGGCAATGTCCAGACGAGACAGGCGAGCTAGTGATGCCTATTGGTCTATATACATGGTATAGTCTGCTTACTCTGGCAACAAACTTACATATTCACGACTGTATTAATTCACATGTTGTTCGGCACTGAAATTCAATAGGTACATTGGTTATATTAACTGTATATACTATGGTCGTGTAATAACTGCCACATTTCTTCTGTTTCTGTCTATAGTTATGTCGCACAAGACTTCTATGCATGTAAACATACTATTCCATACTATTTCCCCGTAGTCTGATAATTACTAACTAACTAACTCACTGGTACTATCGAACCCATAAGTTTATGTCCACGCAGACGTAAGCTCCCCACATCTCTATCCTGAGCTAATGTTTTCAAAACATTCCCTGTATAATCCACTTCCTCAAATCATGGTTGATGTTATTCTCCAATCTCATTATTGGACTACCTGCTGGGCGCTTTCCTCTGCTTTTCTGAAAGGGGTTACATGCCCTTACTTCATTCCCCATTCGTACCACATGTCCTGCCCATCGCAGTCTATAAGATTTAACTCCTCTTATTATATCTTATTTCCCATAAATATCATGTATCTCCCTGTTATGTATAGTCTTCTCCATTCGCCTGTCTGGTGGAGCACACTGCATAACAGTGGAGATCAATATTGTTGAATTTTATTTATATGGTTTTTTTTATTCATGTCAGGTTCTTCCATTTAAAAGCTAATATGTTTATCTGAATTTCAGAATGTCTTAGTTTATTAAGGAAATTGGGTATGATTATTATAATTTAACACCTATAACTAACTAACTCACAGGCACTGTTGAACTCGTAGGTCCATGGTCGCGCGAATATAAGCTCTTCATATAACTCTATCCTGAGCTAATGTTTTCCATTCAGTCCCTGTATAATCTACTTCTCTCAAATCATAGTTAATTTTATTCTCCCACCTCGTTCTTGGTGTACCAACTGGACGTTTTCCTCTAGTTTTCTACAAGATGCTTCCATGCACATCTTTCATTCCCCATTCGTGCCACATTGTCCTGCCCATCGCAATCTACGAGACTTAACTGTTCGTATTATATCTGACATCCTATGAAGACCATGAAGTTCACTGTATTCTAATTTTTAAGAGCTGAGCGATTGATTGGTAGACAATAATCGTTTCGATGTTATCCTGTATGTTAGAGAATTTCTTCACGTATGGGCAATTTTAACATGTTCGTCGCCGAAACTTTGGGAAGTGTCCACAATTTTGATACGAATTGTTTTAATTTAAGTAATAATTAAAAATTAAATCTTCGCGTGAATTTATCGTGGATATATTTTTTATTCATTATATTACTGTCTTATAGGTAACCACATCTTTAATTACATAATACGGGTGCGGCAGAAACAATGACTCATTTTAAATTGTCCGCCATTATTGGACTTCCTAGAGAGTTGATATTGGTACCAATGCGTAGTGCAGTCCAAAGCATTGCCAGTCAGTATGGAGCGTTGGTCAAACGAAAACCGTGCGTTTGCAATAGAAACGTTTTCCAGATGTGGTGGCATTGTCGTACAGACACAGCGTTTGTTCCGGCAATATTTTAACATTGGTCAGAATGATCAAGTTCCACCTCGGAAGTCGATTACGAGATGGGTCCAGCAGTTCAAAGTAACAGCATCTGCAACAAACAATAAGCCACCTGGTAGGCCACGTACAGTTCGCACCCCGGACAACATTGCAAGAGTAAGAGCTTCTTTGGCAATGTCAACTGGCCACCCGTTCGCCCGATTTGTCGGCTTGTGATTTTTTTCTGTGGAGATTCCTAAAATCTATAGTGTATGCTAACAAGCCAACAACACTTGAAGAATTGAAAAACAACATTCACGCCGACATCGAGACCATAATAGGTGACACTTTTCATAAGGTTATAGAGAACGTGCGTGTTCTTGCAGAAGATTGCATCACCAACAATGGTGGATACCGAAAGGACATAATTTACAATGAGTGACATGTGTAATTAATGGTAAGATGTGTTATTTCGTACAATGTACACTATTAATGTGTAGTTTTATTTCTTCATACCAAAATTACATGTTTAAAATGGGTCATTATTTCTGCCGCACCCTGTATATTTATCACTGGTACGACTATAAATCTACAATCCAAATTGAGGACGAAAACACCTTGCATGTAAAAAAAATAGTTACCATATATTTTTCAACATTACATTTGTTAAATAAACTAAAATTATAAATTTGTTGTAAGACCAGAGTTGACAGATGGATGTGAATGCACAGCTATAAGCGAAGTCCAAACTAATAAATAAAACTACTGAGCTGAGAATTTTGATAAAAAATATATACTTCTTAGATTTCATTCGTGGAATAACCCAGTAAGTAAAATTAATAGAAATATAAAACTAATAACTAATCACGATTTTATACTTGATATGGTAATTGTTGTGGTAAGAGAAGGGCAATTTCTACATAAAAAATTAAGAAGATGACTGCAATTAGGAAAAATCGAAGTGAGAATGGGGGGCGGGTAGAACATTTGGTGTCAAATCCATACTAAACAGTAAGATATAAAGTAAGAATTGAAAGTATTAGGAAGTAATTTCAAATAGAATCTATCAACAGTTGTAAAAAACTGTATACCAACTTAAACTTTTCTCATGTGGATTCTATTCTAATGTGAACGGACCTAATTTAACTGTGCTGATTTTAAATACGGACTCAGCTTTCTTCCATCACGTTCTAATTTTTCACAATACGAGATATTAATAAAATTATTTTACTTACTCTTGATCCTAAAAAATGTATATTATTATTATTATATTATTATATTATATTATTATTATTATTATTATTATTATTAGCCATCTAATATATAAAAATAAGTGTTTGTTTGTTTGTTCGTATTTAATGCTCAAATCCTACACCCTTAAATATCGCCCTTTGTAATGGAAAACATGAAAAAAAGCTCTTTGGACGCTTAAATGGCTTACGCTGCCTAAACATAACAAATACACAAAATTAATGTAAACAGAATTGAATATCTCAAATAACTCTACAAAAAAGTCCATGACTGCATATGTTTATATCTTACGGATAACTCACAATAACCATTTTTGTCTTTCTTTGATGCCAAGAAGATCGAGACAAGTACGTTGATTCCTATGCAAGCATAGCAGCACATGGCGGGTAATTCTTTTACGGATAACTCGCAATAACGAATTTTGTCTTTTAGCTCATTTATGCCATGAAAATCGAGATAAGAAGATTCCCGAGCAACGCCGGGAAATCAGCACGCGATATCTAAAAAAATATAAATTTATAATTGTATTTGCTGTACTTATTCAACTAAACATAACAGCACATTAATTTTCATTTATTTACGCGTAGCAGCGCATGTCGGTTGTTAGTTAGTAAGTTAATATTTTTAACAACACACTATATCATACATTAATATTTGACCAAATACATTTGAATATTAATTCAGTTTTTATCTGCTAAATTCAAATTAATTAATAGCTATAAAGAGAAGTATATAAACACCATATTTCCTATACAATAGGTATGTGATGGAAACAAAAAAAGGACTCTAATTTTGAGATAATCGTATCAGAATTATTAAATGATCTATATTATACAGAAAACCCCAGAATTGTGCATGTCAGTAAAATTAGTCAGAAAACAAAAGTCAATAAACTTATCGACCATATGGAAAATACAAGTCTAATGAAGAACATAAGAAACCAAAAGATTTTCAGTCCTGAAAACCAATGTGATGTTAGATAATGGAAACTATTCTTTAAATTTCTATTCCGCAATTGTATTGTAGGATATATACATATACATATATATATATATATATATATGTATGTTATAATTAAATCTTTAACATTGAGCAATGCAAGCTTAATATGGTATGATAAGAAAAATAAATGCCTGGACGGGATTCGAACCCGGATCTCTGAGTCTGTACCTCAGCGTGGTAGTGTAATGGATATCACGCTGAGGTACAGACTCAGAGATCCGGGTTCGAATCCCGTCCAGGCATTCATTTTTTTTTTCTTATCATACCATATTAAGCTTGCATTGCTCAATGTTAAAGATTTAATTATAACATCGATAAAGCGTCACTGCTATAAAGTAAAATAAATATTCTCTTTAATTTGCTTACTTGATATAGTCAGCTGCTAGATGGCAGTGAAGACAGTGTTCTCGCGACATCTAGTAATAATGGAGAGTATAATACATATATAAGAAAAATAAGTGTTTGAATTGGATTCGCCTGGTAGTGTAATGGATATCACGCTGAGGTACAGACTCAGAGATCCGGGTTCGAATCCCGTCCAGGCATTTATTTTTCTTATCATACCATATTAAGCTTGCATTGCTCAATGTTAAAGATTTAATTATAACATCGATAAAGCGTCACTGCTATAAAGTAAAATAAATATTCTCTTTAATTTGCTTACTTGATATAGTCAGCTGCTAGATGGCAGTGAAGACAGTGTTCTCGCGACATCTAGTAATAATGGAGAGTATAATACATATATAAGAAAAATAAGTGTTTGAATTGGATTCGCCTGGTAGTGTAATGGATATCACGCTGAGGTACAGACTCAGAGATCCGGGTTCGAATCCCGTCCAGGCATTTATTTTTCTTATCATACCATATATATGTATGTATGTATATATCTCTATCTCTCTGTATCTCTCTCTTTCTCTCTCTCTCTCTCTCTCTCTCTCTCTCTCTCTCTTCCTACTTTAGTTTAAAACCTCAATTTGCAGGTAATTTGACATGCCTCACGCCACATGTCGGGAAAGGGTTGTTTTTTTTTACTTTTGGATTACACATATTCTTTTTTTTGACCGTACAAAGACATGGAGGGCCTGACTATATAAGTGATCAGCTCAATACTAGGGGCACCTCTCAATAAAAATATTTAAAAAATAGCTATCGCACAGCTGTGCATACAGAGTGTTTCTAAAGTAGGCCGACAAACTTTAGGTGTAGATTGTTAACCTTGATTGAAGCATATTTTGTTAATAAACCTAGGGCCTATAGGATGTGACGCTTCACTTCAGTGTAAGATGGATCTTAGAGGAGGGGATGGAAGGAAGTTGGTACATGCAAATAACAAGTCATTCTGTCACATAATTCTGTGTGTAAATCTAAATACTTTACAGAAAAGCAGAAACAAAACAATCTTAATTCTAAGAAAAAACTCACTCCAGTATCGTTTTGTCAGGATGGATCCACAACAAGTGCTGCAATATACATCCATTGACATCAACAAACAGTGCATCGAAGTTCGATACTTTGTTGTAACCTTTTAGATATAGTAGGAGTTTCCCTCATATCAGCTGCTGCGCTGACAATGCGTGCTAACAATATATTATCCAGTGTCAATATCGGTTTTGTAAACCTTTACCTTCATGTAGCCCCACAAAAATAAATATATGCAGGTCAGGTCAGGCTCGCGTGCCGGCCAGGCAGTGGGCCCACCCCTACCTATCCAACCAGCGCCAAAGATAGCTGTCAGATGGCCACGACTTCGTTCCCAAAGTGAGGTGGTGCCCCGTTATGTTGAAACCACATTCTGCGTCTGATATTCAGAGCTACAAGCTAAGACATAAGGAACTGTACAGTACAGTATGTACAGCAGTACTGAATGAGGTTCATCCACCATCCTTGTTCCGACTACGGATAACAACAGATCGTACCAATGGATGTAAACAAACTTGCTGTAATTGATACCGAATGCTACTGAGCTCCGGAAGTAAACAAACCAAGCGATAGTAGTAATGTCAACTCCTCTTGGACCGACATGAGTGCTTGTCCGTTTCCTTCAATCCCTTCCTGTAAGATCCCTCTAGCACTGAAACGAAACTTTGTAGGCAATAGGTTCCTTAACAAAATATACTTCATCGAAAGTTATCTATCTGGTCCCAAACTTTGTCGGTCTAATTTATAAACACCTTGAATATACGGGGTGAATCATAAATATGGCTATACGTTTGATCGCGTTGTGTGATGAAAATATTACCATTACAGGAAATATGAAATTACCGTTGGAAAGGCAATTATTCAAATTACAACAATGGAATAAAATAAAACAGTGTAGAACTTACGCCATTAGTCAAAATGGCGTTGAATATGCAACAGCAAATTACAATTGCTGCATGGGTAATAACGTATGCTAATGATCGTGAGGCCGCAAGACGGGCAAGACGTGAGTTTAACGTAGCATTGCAGCCGTCGACTGTGGGGAATGGAGAAAACGACTGCTGGAAACGGGAAGGATGTAAAAAATCAAACCTCCTGGTAGGCCTCGCATTACCACTGATGCAGAAACAACGAAGAGAATTGTGGAGGCGTTCGACGCTAGCCCACAAAAATCAACCCGCCAAGCTGCATGTGAGCAAGTGATTTGTTTTGTTCTATTGTTGTAATTTGAAGGATTCCCTTTCCAATGATAACATCATATTTCCTTTAATAATAATATTTTCGTCACAAAATGCGATCAAACGTATAGCCATATTTCTGAATCACTCTGTGTAGATAAAATATTATACAAAATTGTAATTATATTTAGACTAATTTTTTTGTATTCAATTCATTGTCCTTATTTCTTTTAATGTGAGTTAAATATTTATCAACAGAAATAATTTATTCTGTGTGTTTAATAATGGCGAGGATAGGTTTGGTAGCAATTCGTAGAAATAATAATGTTTGTATAGAAATATTGTATAAGTATTGTTATGATAATAGAAAGGGGATGTACATCCCTGTTGATAGCGTAATATAAATCACTTGTGCGCAGAAATGTAAGCTGGGCTGTAACTAAACATTCCATTTGAAACAGTCGAGACAATGCAGCACTCCACCAAAATATGCGTGAGAGAGGGGAGGCAGAAACAAACATGCAAACATACAAACAGAGGCTTGTCGAACAATGGCCGAGTGAGAGTATCATTGACATGGGGTGACGACCGCGGAGATCTGTCCACACTCCTCAATGTCCTCACCTCTCGGTACAACGTACCTATCAACTTGCTTTCCAATATCCTAAGCCAGCTGCTACACTCATTTTATAACATAGAAATGCAGATACCGTATTAATCATCTGCAAATCTGCTGCACGTGTATATAATCTAGTAACTAGCCCAATAAAGTAAGAGGCACAATTGCAAATATTTAATGATATGTGGATTACTTGTACCTAGGAACAATAATTACACATAGGAATGAGATGCACAAAGAAATTAAACATAGGCTCAATTCTGGAAATGTGTGCTATTATGCATTGCAGAGACTCTTGACGTCCCAACTCCTTTCAAAAAACGTTAAACTGAAAATTATAAAACTATTATTCTACCAGTTATATTATATGGGTCCACCGCTGTGGTCTCGAGGTAGCGTGCTGCCTTGTCACGCAGCCGGCCCCGGTTCGATCCCCGGTCGGGGCAGTTTTTCAGGGTGAGGTTTTTATCGGGGTTTTTCCTCACCTGTAAGACAAATGTCGGGAAAACTTTAAGGCCCAAACGGTCCCCGAAATTATATGGCCATCATCATCCTTCAGCGATGTGGAAAGCAACGGGAAGCTACCACACCTACAATTCCCTAGTAAACCTGCAAGCATAGCATGAAAATGCTATGGTTACAGTGAAGAACCTGCCTTCGGGCAGAATTACTATGGCTGGATATTACATGGATGCGAAACATGGAGTCTTACTTTAAGGGATGAAAGGAGATTACGAGTATTTGAGATAAAGTTCTTATGAAAAATTTTAGTCCAAAAATATATGAACAAACAGGTAAATGGAGAAGACTACATAACAGTGAACTACATGGTCTTTATAGGAAGCCAGATATAATAAAAACAGTTAAGTCCCGTAGTTTGCGTTGGGCAGGACATGTGACCAGAATGGGAAATGAAAGAGGTGCATGGAAGATTCTTGTAGGAAAACCAGAGGGAAAACGCCAAGTTGGTAGACCAATAATGAGATGGGAAAATAACATTAACTATGATTTGAGGGAAATGCATTATACAGGGAATGACTGGAAAACATTACCTGAGGATAGGGACTTAAGGAGAGCTTATGTCCGCGCAGCCATGAACTTACGTGTTCGATAGTATATATTATATATATATATATATATATATATATATATATATATATAATAGTAATTATTACTATTGACATCATTATCATCATCTTTGTATTTCACGGGTTACTTTAGTTCTACAGTACGATTCCGGCTGGAGTAAAATAATGCAGAGTGTAATTAAATGTAAACTAGGTACGAAATGTGTTCAGGTCAACATTGTTTGAAATTTTGGTGAAAGATTTAGAAAGTAGAATATAATATCGTATGGATTTATTGCATATACACGAGTTAATAATATCTCATATATTAACAGATAACGCACTCTCACTCCCAATTATCTGGCAGTAGCAACATTATGTCTGATTTAATATAGGCAAAGTAAAATATAATGCCTGCTACCACGCTAGGCTAATCCGATTTGTGTTCTGTTTTGTTGTTTTCAATTTGAAATGCAACTCTGGCTAAATGAAGCTCCCTTCCACTCATACTGCCCTTAAAAATCATGATATTGTCCCTTCCAGCTTCATTATTATCACCGACACACCCCGCTCCGCGACCCCAGCCTGGCCGCGACAACGTGGTTTCATTAGCTACAATCCGAGTTCTGAGGTACAGTCTGCAGTAGAATTACACAGAATATGTTTCATAGTTTCATTATTCCGAGTAGATAAATCAAATTAAATGCATTTTAATTGGCAGGTTTCTAGTTTGTTTATTTGATTCAAAACCTCCGTTTTCTGGGTAAACGTCTGTAATTCCTTATAAAATAAGAGTAATTTGTTGGAAAGAAAATATATTATATATTGTATTTCCAAAAATATTTTATCTGTGTATTTATATTTTCGTACTAAATTAATGTCCACAATACATAATCATATATTTTACAACCCAGAATATGCTACAGTTAAATACGGTAGTGGCGGAACCGATATTCTCGAAATATGTAGCGAATACAGGCTCCCCAGTATATCAACGATTAGTAAGTACTTAATTATATTGTGATATCAGTAAGATCTAACACGGACATAGCAATTAGGTTTAAATAAATTATTAGAATTTCGCTGATTCAAATTAATGAATTATAAATATAACATTTAAGTATTTTAGTACAAAAGGTATTCAGTCCGTCCACCATAGTAATTTTGCCCGATGGCAGATCTTTCACTACAATCATAGCATTTCATGCTATGCTTTGCAGCTTTACTGGGAATTATAAGTGTGGTAGCTTCCCGTTGCTTTCCACACCGGTGAAGGATGCAGATGATAATGATAGGGATGATAACGATGCCCGGATGATTTTCGCGAAACGTTGGGCCCTAAGCTTCCTGACATTTGTCTTACAGGTGAAGGAAAACCCCCAAAAAAACCTCACCCAGGAGCTGTCCCGACCGGGAATCGAACCCGGTCCCGCTGTGTGACAAGGCAGCACGCTACCTCGAGACGATAGCGATGGACGAAATCTAAATCCACAACGTGGATAAGGAACAGGTAACTCAAAAAAAAATGACAGGTCGTATTGAATCTCAAATTTTGTTATGGGAAATAAAGAAGCGAGAGACGAAGGGTAATGTGTATAAATAAATAATTCGCTACAGTTTCCAGCAATTAATGCAGGATCCTACTTGACCCATCTAAGCGAGTTAACTCTACAGGTGCAGAGAATACCCAGGCGTTCGAAAAAAAATATATTATACACAAATAAGATAAGGTGCGTTTAACAATAATGCAACCATCATACCCATGACAAGGCACGACTAAATAACAAATACATACACATAATGTTGAGTGATTCCGGGTCATGTGGCCGTGGTCCATAGTTGGTGTTGATACCAGACGTTTCGCCCTCAACTGCGGAGGGCATCTTCAGTGGCGAGTGCTTCTATGCGTGTTTCCTGGTCGGAAGATCTACTTAGAATGAGCGCTGTGGACGTAGAGGACGTTGTATTAGTGGTGGGTGCAGGGTGAGTGGGCGTGGCTCTTGCTGATTGGCTAATAGTCGTCTCCTTGTTGTCACTGGTGTTAATGCATTTATTTTCTAGTGTATGAAACCAGGCCTTAGACAGTTTGATACCTTCTTCTTTTCTGTTAATATTTCCCTTATGCTTGTATATTTCTATAGCCTCTCGGTATAATCTAGGGAAATAGTAGGAAGTTGTGGCTAAAACTTGTGTATCGTCGAATAGAATCTGGTGTCCATTCGTAATAGCATGTTCTGCTACAACTGATTTATCCATTTCTCCTTGTCTGCAGTTTCTTTTATGTTCTGATAAACGGGTGGCTATACTTCTTTTCGTGGTCCCTATATATGATTTACCACACGAACAAGGAAGTCGATATACGCCGCAAGTGGAGAGAGGTGGCCGAGGATCCTTAGCTGAGCGAAGGCAGTCTTATATTTTTCTTGTAGGTCTGTAAACTGTTTTTATGTTGTATTTTCGTAGGAGTTTTCCGATACGATCTGTGACTCTTTGTACATATGGTAAGTAGGCTATGCTGGTTGAGGGTGGTTATCCATTCTGACGTGCTGTCTTCGTGGATGTATGGTTTGTCTTATTTCCTTGGATGTGTAGCCATTTTTCTGGAAACAATTGAACAGATGGTGTTGTTCTTGTTTAAGGGTGTTGTGGTTGGCATAACTTAGTCGCTCTGTCGAACAGTGTCTTAATGACACCTCGCTTTTGTCTTGGATGGTGGTTAGAGTCTTCTGAAGATATCGGTCTGTGTGTGTAGGTTTTCTGTAAACTGTATGTTGAATTTCCCCATTGCCAGTCCTTATTATTTGAACATCCAGGAAAGGAAGTCTTCCATTATCTTCTTTTTCCATTGTGAACTGTATTTTGTTGTGTCTGCTGTTAAGGTGTTGAAGGAAACGTTCCAATTCTTCACTGCCATGTCTCCATACTACGAATGTGTCATCAACATAGCGAAACCAATGTTCTGGAGACCTGGGAGCTGTTTTTAGTGCTTCTTCTTCGAATTTCTCCATGAAAAAATTCGCTACTACTGGGCTTAGAGGACTGCCCATGGCTACTCCGTCGGTCTGTTCATAGTAGATGTTGTTCCATTGGAAGTAAGTAGTAGTTAGTACATGCCTGAATAAATTGGATATTTATTCTGTGAAAATCTGTCAAATGTAGTCCATGGTCTCATTTACCGGCACCATGGTGAAAAGGGAAACCACATCGAAGCTAACCAGTATATCTTGAGATGTTACGTTTATATTCCGTAGTCTCTCAATGAAATGTGTCGAGTCTCTGATGTAGCTGTCCGTTTTCCCAAGGAGTGGTTTCAGAAGTCCTGTAAGATGCTTTGCCAGTAAGTAGGTCGGGGAACCGATGGCACTGACAATTGGCCGGAGTGGAATGTTGTGATTTTCACAGAAGAAATATCCAATTTATTCAGGCATGTACTAACTACTACTTACTTCCAATGGAACAACAGCTACTATGAACAGACCGACGGAGTAGCCATGGGCAGTCCTCTAAGCCCAGTAGTAGCGAATTTTTTCATGGAGAAATTCGAAGAAGAAGCACTAAAAACAGCTCCCAAGTCTCCAGAACATTGGTTTCGCTATGTTGATGACACATTCGTAGTATGGAGACATGGCAGTGAAGAATTGGAACGTTTCCTTCAACACCTTAACAGCAGACACAACAAAATACAGTTCACAATGGAAAAAGAAGATAATGGAAGACTTCCTTTCCTGGATGTTCAAATAATAAGGACTGGCAATGGGGAATTCAACATACAGTTTACAGAAAACCTACACACACAGACCGATATCTGCAGAAAGACTCTAACCACCATCCAAGACAAAAGCGAGGTGTCATTAAGACACTGTTCGACAGAGCGACTAAGTTATGCCAACCACAACACCTTAAACAAGAACAACACCATCTGTTCAATTGTTTCCAGAAAAATGGCTACACATCCAAGGAAATAAGACAAACCATACATCCACGAAGACAGCATGTCAGAATGGATAACACACCCTCAACCAGCATAGCCTACTTACCATATGTACAAAGAGTCACAGATCGTATCGGAAAACTCCTACGAAAATACAACATAAAAACAGTTTACAGACCTACAAGAAAAATATAAGACTGCCTTCGCTCAGCTAAGGATCCTCGGCCACCTCTCTCCACTTGCGACGTATATCGACTTCCTTGTTCGTGTGGTAAATCATATATAGGGACCACGAAAAGAAGTATAGCCACCCGTTTATCAGAACATAAAAGAAACTGCAGACAAGGAGAAATGGATAAATCAGCTGTAGCAGAACATGCTATTACGAATGGACACCAGATTCTATTCGACGATACACAAGTTTTAGCCACAACTTCCTACTATTTCCCTAGATTATACCGAGAGGCTATAGAAATATACAAGCATAAGGGAAATATTAACAGAAAAGAAGAAGGTATCAAACTGTCTAAGGCCTGGTTTCATACACTAGAAAATAAATGCATTAACACCAGTGACAACAAGGAGACGACTATTAGCCAATCAGCAAGAGCCACGCCCACTCACCCTGCACCCACCACTAATACAACGTCCTCTACGTCCACAGCGCTCATTCTAAGTAGATCTTCCGACCAGGAAACACGCATAGAAGCACTCGCCACTGAAGATGCCCTCCGCAGTTGAGGGCGAAACGTCTGGTATCAACACCAACTATGGACCACGGCCACATAACCCGGAATCACTCAACATTACGATTACCGGCCGTGAAAGCCTGCATTCAAATACATACACAATCAGAAACTTTATTTGGAAATTCCTTTTACATTGTGACATAGTGTGTCAAAAACTACGCTTCATTTCGAACGACTTGATAGTGATTCTCTTTCACTCACTCCAACTAGCAGGTACTAGCAACGGATGAAGGACAAATCACTACTCTCTGTTGAAAAAATATAAGTCTTCACAAGTTATGAAAATATAATTATTTTATTTATTGAACACTCTCTCTCTCTCTATCTCTCTGTCTCTCTCTCCTTCTCTCTCTCCTTCTCTCTCTCCTTCTCTCACTCTCCTTCTCTCTCTCTTCTTCTCTCTCTCCTTCTCTCTCTCCTTCTCTCTCCTTCTCTCTCTCTCCTTCTCTCTCTCTCCTTCTCTCTCTCCTTCTCTCTCTCTCCTTCAGTTTAATCTCTCGCTTTGTAGGTATTTTTATATGTCCGACATCACACGGGCTATTGATGACAACTCTACTTCACTCAACACGTGATTGGTATTCTCCCACCTCATTGTTGGCCTGCCTACTGGACATTTTCCCACTAGTTTTCCTACAACGAGTGTCCGCATCCCTCTTCCATTCCCCGCTCGTGCAACATGTCCTGCACATCGCCGTCTACGAGACTTAATTTTTCTTATTATATCTGGTTTCCCATAAAGATAATGTAGCTCACTGTTATGTAGTCTCTCCATCCGTCTGTCTGTTAATCTGTCATTGGTCCAAAAATGTCAAGAATTTTATTCTCAAATAATTTCTCCTCTCTATGAGTTCATGTTTTGCATCCATATAACATAACTGGAGAATATCTATTTTATATATTTTCATTTATACACTTTAATAATCTAAAGTTTAAATATATTATTGCTTATAACTATCAACCAATGACTAACACTAAATAAATATTGTACATATTAATTGAATATTCGAAGACGGACGTATACAAATTAAGCACGCTGTTGAACAAGAGACAGTGTACCGAGAGAAAGATACATGTTTTATTTACTGACAGTACTGATCAATAGATGGTTTACCACCGACTTTCCACCCCGCATATTGTCACTTGAGCCTACGTACGGTAGGTAGAGGTGGAAAGAAAACTCCTCGACTTCTATCAACTCATTGAAATATGGTACACAACTGCATTTGTAACTTCATTTAATATCCTACATAGATAACTTAAACCAACATTTGTCTACATAATTTTTGTGTTGCTAAATTATATAACCACTATACCTAAACGGCCAAGATTACAGAGATGATTGTTGCCTGCAACTCATTGACGTAAGTGTATCGTTTTCCATCAACATACATAGTACGACACAAAATAGTCCAGAGGTTCTCCAAAGAATTAAGTTGAGGAGAATTTGCGGGCTATTCCATTACATGTATCCCATTCTGCAGAAACCATTCCCATTAGGAGTTTCAACATGATTAGAAGCATTATCCTGTTGGAATATCCAAAACATACCTCTAATTCTCTCTCCAAAAAGTAAATGGTGAATTTATAGTAGATTTAGCTAGTCAGTTGCATTCGTTGGGCCCTTAGGTTATATTTCTTTGGACTCCATAGCCAAACCAAGCTAATACCATTAGTGACTTACTTCCTTGTTGAAGTATTAAAATATTTGCTTTTCTTACCACAAATCATGCCAATAATAGTGTACCCCATCGGACTGATATAAATTGATTTCAGATTTTCAGATCATGTCTGACTTTGCACGAACTACTCGTCGCGTCTTGTGTATTTCGGTCAGTCGAGGCTACTTTTTTTATTTCAGTATGTCAACAATTTGGTTCGAGCAACCATTCCATATAACGTTGGAATCTTGATATGAACATCTGACGGAGGCACCACCTGCACTCAGTCCTCTGATAACCAAACTCTCTTGTCGCAGTGTAAGTATACGTACTCTTCCAGGAGACTTTTTTGTACTGGATTCCCATCCATCCTTCAAAACAACTATTCACCACCCAGGTGAATCCTCTGTGCTATTGCTCTACATAAAATATACAGTCAATATACCAAATTCACCAATTAATAATTAAAAGAGTCAACATGTTTCAACAGCGAAGCTGTCATTTTCAAGACTAAATATTTAGCTGTTGAAACATGTTGACTCTTAATTATTATTTGGTGAATTGGGTATATTAACTGTATATTTACGATTTTATCACCAAGAAGATCATTAGTGTATTTCTACAATTTATTAGATGAAGCGCAAAATGGATTCCGAAAAGGAAGATCCTGTACAGATGGATACTTCACTATTAAAATTCTAATAGAAAAACACAGAGAGTTTAATATTGAAACACACATGGCGTTTATTGACTTGAAGAAGACATTTGACAAAGTAAATAGAAATAAATGATTATAAATCCACAAATATGATGGAATCCCAGACCAACTGATAAAAGCTATATATGATATTTATAAGGATAATTCATTCCAAGTTAAGATTGAAAATAAAATCTCGGAAAGCAGACCAATTAATCAAGGAGTTAAACAAGGATGTGGTCTTTCACCAATGCTCTTCATAATATACATGAACTCAATTATTAAAGAATGGAGATTACAGCCACATGGCAGTATAACACTTAATAGATTATATAATTTAGACACCCTATTATTTGCAGATGACATTGTGTTTATAGCGAATTCAGAAGATGACCTACAACGTTCAGTCCACTCTTTTCACCAAATTGCAATAAACTACAACATGGAAATCTCAACAGAAAAATCTAAAGTCATGGCTTTCCTAGGAAAAGACCCAGTTCGCAGTAAAATTATTATTAATAATAAATTATTAGAACAAACCAACACATTTAACTATCTCAGATACCAAGTTACATACGAAGAGGAAAAATATTTTAGTCAAAAAATTATAAAATTTAACAGAGTAACAGGAATTAAAAATAATATTTTCAAGCCAAACACAGTACAGCTACACACACGAACTAGAATGTATAAAACACTGGCCAGACCCATGTTATGTTACAGCAGTGAGGCCTGGACAATTCGCAGTGTAGATGAACAAAGACTAACTGCGGCAGAAATGAAATTTATGAGACGTACTGCAGGTTACTCAAGAACAGACCATAAAAGGAATTCTGAGATTCTCAAAGAATTACAAACAGAATCAGTCATGGGATATGTACAAAAATACATAAACAACTGAAAATCTCACATAAGAAGAATGAGCAGAACAAGAATACCACATCTGATCTTAAATTACCAGCCACCAGGCAAGAGATCTTTGGGAAAACCCTTCAAACGTTGGATTGAGACCGTAACAGACCATTAGGGATATCACATGAAAGGAGAAGAAGATTTTTCTACCTGGTAATCCTTCTTCTTAAATGCGAGAATTTGCCGTTTCTACACATCTGAAAGTTCTGCTTTTCGTCTGAATGCTTTTAACAGTTGAAACTAACTGGGAAGTCCAGCATGCAGGTATTTTTATTTTGCTACATACTTATACACGCCCTCTACAGTAAACACCGTAAGTAACAGGGCATAAGAGAAGTGGACTTGTGTTTATTTACATTGAACTGGCGGTTATATCATTATGCACCAGCTAGTTATATTAATTTGCACCTGTTAATTGAACTCGTGTTTGAATTATCAGACAATAGGATATGTCTTTGTTTGTATAATGTTGTTGCGTACATTATAGCCTACATACAACGTAGCCTAATTTGCTACCAGATCATTCTGGCTTTTTTCAGTCCACTCATGAAAATTGTGGTGATTGTATAATTGTTAACTGATCTATAATAATGTACTTTCTCGTTAAGTCCACAAACTATCCTCTAACCAAACTGGAAAAATTATTACGGGATAGTCATTGTGCAGAATATAAAAATATGACAACCTTGAGTACATCTTAAAACATTCTCCAATCAAAGGAAGTAAAAGGGCGTATCTTTTTATCAGGTCTAGAGCCAATAAAAAGGCTAAATGTGAACATATTTGTATACGGAGTGGAGGAATGTGTCTGCAAAAACAATCCGTAATTATAAAAGCACGAAACCCGCATTGTTCGGCGTCATTATTATACTCAAATTATCAATACATTCATTTTCATCAATATAGTCGAAAATTCCCGAGACCGGCAGACCGACATCGTCTACACACGTAAGCTATGCCGATTGGCATACCGGAATTAGAATCTTATAAAATTAATACATTGCTTTTAACTAAAGTTTTTCTCTTGGAATTACAAAAATTAAGGATAAATTAGGATAAATATCCTTACTAGTTGGATTTTTAAACTGACCCAAACCTTCTGGCGGCACTATGGCCCTGGGGTCGACTCAGCCTCTAACTGAAATGAGTACCAGACGCTTGTTCTGGGGTAAAGGCGGCCGTCACGCAGGGCTGACAACCCGGCTGACATCAAGTGCCGATTGTCAAGAAAAAGTGGGAGCCTTAACCTCCTACTACCCCAAGGGCCTCCTGAGGCCTGTAGTGGGATCACTTTATCCTTACTAGTTACGGAAAAAGTATTATTGCTATTAACGTTTCAGTTAGTCCCGAATTAAGAGACCGAATATTCGAGCCAGTATTTGATATTGACTCAGTTAATAAAATAAGTGAAGTTCTGTGGGTCGACCTTTTCGGAGATGGCGGGAGACCGTAACGGGCCACTGGGCCTAATACTTGAAAGGACGATGATGATGATGAATAAAATAAGTGAAACCATTGATTTCTTTGCCACACGCACGCTCTCCTCACAGAATTAAATATTGCATCATTAAGTAACGCCACGAGTGATTTTCAAATTATCTACAGGATTTGAAAATCAAGGGTGGCGTTTGTTAGGAATATTTAACGAATAAAATTTAAACTGTTTACTTACAAATCATTATTTAAATATAATTATTTTAAAATATGTATATATTTAATGTAAACGGCGATGTTTGGAAACAAATTAGAAATGTTCGGTTATGTTTCATTTGTTCATCACTGCAACTTTATCATACTATTTATTGCCAAATAGGATCGCAATATTGTAAGAATGCATCCTAGTGGATAAAAAATGAAACACATCAAACTGTATATTGTAATCAACATTATAGGTTATTAGTCAACCGCTGTGGTCTCGAAGTAGCGTGCTGCCTTGACGCAGCGGGCCCGGGTTCGATTGCCGGTCCGGACAGGCTCCTGGGCAAGGTTTTTTCGGGGTTTTTCATCACCTGTAAGACAAATATCAGGAAGCTTAGGGCCCAACGGTCCTCGAAAATCATCCGGCCATCATCATCATGCTTCACCGGTGTGGAAAGCAACGGGAAGTTACCACATCTATAATTCCCTGGTAATGCTGAAAAGCATAGCATGAAAATGCAATTAATACAGTGAAAGACCTGCCCTCGGGGAGAATTACTATGGATGGATGGTTATGTTATTAATTAATATTTTTTTCGGAACCAACTCAGTAAAATCAGTATTTTAAAACACAATTATTCAACAGACAATTATCAAATGTATAGGTCGAAGAAATCTATTCATTATTTTATATATTCAACGTATTTTTCAGAGAGTCAGTCACTGCAAAATAATGCTCTGAGCTGTTCAGAATATTAAAAAGGAGGAGCTTTCTTTATTTTGGTAATCAAAATTCGATAATTATCGAGGCGAAACACGACTGTCATTAGTTGTAAAACAAAATTAATAGAAACGTGATTGGTCATTGACTCCTATTTGGGGCATGAGTTAAATAGTCATATAAAATCTTTAATAAATTCAACTTTCTGTGTTGTTGAATAAGTTGATCCCAACTACCACACTGTCATTCTGGAATCACCTCGCGAGGAAATATCCATATTCTACTGAGCTAGTATCCCTACATTACACTCCAATTACAATAACATCCAAAATCCCTACTTTACATATTAAACCCCTAATTTCTCCGATCGCAGGTAATTACTCTCAACTGTGCATTATTTTTGTTTTCTTACAAATATTCCTTAGGAGAAAGGAATCATTCCTGAATTTTTCAAGTAATTATTTTACAAGCACTTCCATTTCAATGCAGAATGAATCCCCATAATAAAGTATTTTAATGTTTTTCTCCAAATAAAATGTTAATTTTTTCATTAGATTGTTATTCTGTTCATCTCATCTAGAATAATTGGATATATCCACTAGGCTTGGTATTTCTATTTTATGTTTGTCTGTTTAGATTAACAGTACTGTTAAATAATTATGATTAAATCGGTGCAGTAAATTATATTGTAATCCAGTATTGACCATGGAAAATAAGAAATTCGAAGATTTAAGTATGGCACCAAAAATAAACTAAGTATTTTTTTTCAGGTTAGCCTGGTGTAAATTCTCACATAACAGATCTAACAGTACTTGAAGAAACGAGTATATAAACAATACGAAGAATTCTGCCACGAAAACGACAAATAGGAAGTATTGCAAAAGGAGATTCCTATGCTACAATGATGAATGTCAGTTGGATGTAGTTTTTCAGACTATTTAACTCATGCCACAAATGCGAGTCAATGACCAATCACGTTTCTATGTATCTTGTTTCACAACAAATCACAGTCATGTTTCACCCGATATTTATCAATTAAGTTTATCATATTAAAGAAAGCTCTTCCTTTTTAATATTCTCAACAGGTCATATCCTTATAGGCAGTGACTGACCCATCAGAAAATACGGCTACCAGATTGTACATATAGTGCACGAATGTAAACAGATACTGCTTGCAGGATATAATAGAAAAACATTCGTAGGAATTGATTACACCACAATAAAAAGAAACCACTCTTTTCACTTTCTTAAGCGTATTATTTCCCAGGAATTTACTTCCAGAAAAATATAATTTTTATCATAGGACATCAGGAATTAATTAATAACCTATAAGTTTGGTGTTAAACAGTTTGATGTGTTTCATCTTTCTCCACCAGAGTGCATTCTTTACAATATCGCGATCCTTCAGCAATAAATAATGTGATGTGGCTGCAGTGGTAAACAAATGAAGCATAACAAACGTTTCTCATTTGTTTTAAAACATTGCCATTTGCATTAAATATATAAATATTTTAAAATAACTGTATTTAAATAATAATTTGTGAGTAAACAGCTTAGTTTTATTCGTTAAATAGTCCTAACAAATGCCACTCTTGATTTCCAAATTCTCCAGATAAATTAGCTCCTCACTTCGTGAGACGTGAATTTATCGATAATTGGAAATCATTCGTGGCATTACTTACGAAAATTAAATTTCAAAATTACGGACAAATTACTGCTACAATAAGCAATTTAATGATATGCTAGTCCATCTATTGCTTATATGAAGTGGGAAGCAACTGAAGCACTACATCGGTAACAAACTTCTTCAAACAATTATTCAATATCATAGGCTACTGATAAAACCGAGTAATTTTTCGAAACATAATAAAACTATAAGTTTCAACCTGTTACATTACTGGTACAAGTATTCATTCGTTTATTCCCGCTGGAGTTGAGTAGCGATAGACAGTTGCACATACAACTGTGTTCATCAAATGTTGTGCGCGGATTTTCTACTAGAATCGAAGCTCGAATCGGATTAGTTTCAACTGGCTCGCATGTTAGCCCGCTATAAAGACGTGAAGGTTAGACAGGAAAAATATTATACAAAAATTAGTTGACTTGCGAAATTATGATCGCAAATTCCATGATCAACAAAAATGTTCTACAGTTTAATGTGTTAATGTCATTATTGTGTGCAAATTCTGTGGGTGAGACTATGTTTTCAGTGAAGATGTTATTTTTAGCGTTTAAGGAAGTCAAAAGTTATTGTCGAAATTCTACTAGAAGAGAGAGACATTTGCAAGTTTTCAACTGAAGCACTCGTAATGCTATACCTAGAAATAAAGTATGCCTCCTAATCTTTGAAACAATGATTACCAAATTTGTGACTCAGGAGAAAAGGGTGAAATTGTAATTCTGTTGATCTTGCGATTTTATCTATCTAAATGTGAAGGGTGAAATATTTTGTTTACTGGCTAACTCTAACTCACTAGCACTATCGAACCCTTAGGTTCATGGCCGCGCGAATATAAGCTCTCCATACATCCCTATCCTTAGATGTTTTCCAATCATTCCCTGTATAATCCACTTTCCTCAAATCATAGTTAATGATATATTCCTACCTTATTCTTTGTCTACCAACTAGGCGTTATCCTTTTGGTTTTCCTACAAGAAGCTACCATGCACGTCTTTCATTTCCCATTCGTGAAACATGTCCTGCACATAGCATCTACGAGACTTAACTGTCTTTATTATATCTGGCTTCCTATAAAGACCATGTAGTTCACTGTTTTGTAGCCTTCTCCATTATCCTGTCTGTTTATCTATCTTTGGTCCAAACATTTTCCTAAGAACTTTATTCTCAAATACAGAACTCGTAATCTCCTTTCCTCCCTTAAAGTAAGAGTCCATGTTTCGCAACCATATAATATAACTGGTAGAATAATAGTTCAATAATTTCAGTATAATTTTTTGAAAGGAGTTGGGACATCAAAAGTCTCTGCAATGCATAATAACATGCATTTCCAGAATTAACCCTATATTTAAATTCTTTGCGCATCACATTCCTATCTGTGATTATTGTTCCTAGGTATTTGAATTCAGCCACCTCCTCAAAACTTCCCTCATCTGTCATTAGCTGTCCATTTACATTATATAATGCATTTCTATCTATGACCATATATTTAGATTTATTGATATTTACTTCCAGTCCCAATTTCTTAGTGTTACTCAATAGTGTGTGCATGTTGGCCTTTAGTATCTCCTCACTATCACCCAATAGTACTACGTCATCAGCATAAACCAATAGCTTATTAATACCATTGAGCTGTAGGCATTCTTCATCCTCTAAAGATTTGATTGCATGCTCTAGTACAAAATTAAATAGTAGAGGAGATAGTGCATCTCCATGCTTCAACCCATTGCGGATTTCAAAAGTATCCGAAAACTGTTTGCCTACATGCACCCTACTCCTTGTGCCATTTAGACACGTTTATATAAGTCAGACTTTTTAGGAATTCAGAACTCTAGTAGGATACTATATTACTTCTCCCTCTTAATTGAATCGTACGCCATTTTTTAATCGACGCATAGTTGATGTACAGTACCATTATATTCCCATTTATTTCCTAAAATCTATCTTCTACTAAAAAATTGATCAGTTGTAGACATGTTTCTTCTAAATCCACGTTGATGTTCTCCTAGAATGTCATCAATATAAGGAGTAAGTCTGCCTAAAAAAATATATTTGTTAAAATATTACATAATTAATTTTGACTTTAGATATTTAAAACGCAATCTTAACAAAAAAAGTCCCTTAATCGGCCCCTACACGATCAATATTTACGCCAATATATTGCAAAATATTTTATACAATTGTATTATTAGGCCCACCCACGTGGTGTAATATTGTCTAATAGATCCTATATAAAAATTAATTAATTAAATAAAAATAAAACGTAGTTTTATTTGATTTTCATATTTATTATATAATTCAGTGACAGCTGTTTCGGTACACTGTACCTTCTTCAGACATGTTAACAAATTATTAATTGCGTTCCATCTGATCTAAGCAACAATACAACAATATTTATTTAAATTTCTTGATTTAACAAAGGGGATTCATTCAAATCAAGTTGAGAATTTAACAGTTTTTCACCACTTTTAAATTTATTAATGTCTACAGCCTCCAAAAGATCTAACTTCTTACCCTTATCACAAATATGTAAAATTTCAAAATTTGCATCGAAACAATGATTAAATTGGAATAGGTGGTTAGCATATTTTGAATTTTCTAAATTTCTGTTATATGCTCTCGGATAAAGGAACACATGAGAGCATATAACAGAAATTTAGAAAATTCAAAATACGCTAACCACCTATTCCAATTTAATCATTGTTTCGATCCAAATTTTGAAATTTTACATATTTGTGATAAGGGTAAGAAGTTAGATCTTTTGGAGGCTGTAGAAATTAATAAATTTGAAAGTGTTAAATTTGAAACTGTTAAATTCTCAACTTGATTTGAATGAATCTCCTTTGTTAAATTAAAACAATTAAATAAATATTGTTGTATTGTTGCTTAGTTCAGTTGGAACACAATTCATAATTTGTTAACATGTCTGAAGAAGGTACAGTGTACCGAAACAGCTGTCACTGAATTATATAATAAATATGAAAATCAAATAAAACTACGTTTATTTTTATTTAATTAATAAAAATGGATTTTCATCAAGTAACCACCAACTCAATTGATTATAAAAATTAATGTTTGTTTGTTTGTTTTTTCTTTATTTGTTCGTACTTTATGCGCGGCCATGCCGTTCATTCGATTGTGATGGGTTTTTTGCAAAATGTTCAGGCGGTTCCCGGGATGAACATAGGCTATAAGAGAGTTGTGATACTCAACTCTTACACCCTTAAAAATCATCCTTTGTAGAGAAAAACGTGAAAAATAATCCTTTTTGACGCTTAAATGGCTTACGCTGTCTAAACAATAAAAAAATACACATAATTAATTTACACAGAATTGAATATCTAAAAAAAAAAACTCTACAAAAATGTCCGCGACAGCATATGTTTATCTTCACGGATAACTGACAATAGCAATTTTTGACTTTCACTGATGCCAAATTGATCGGGAAAAGTAGATTCCCGGACAAGCGTGCACTGCCGATTGTGATGGGGCTTTCTGCAAAATTTTCAGGATTTTCCTGGGAAGGTTATAGGCTATAAGAGAGTTTTAATGCCCTTCGCCCTTAATATCACATTTTTAGTGATAAAGTAAAATAAATGTGGCGTTTTACCCTTAAATACATAAAATTAATGTACACAGAATTGAATATCTCAACAATCGCTACAAAAAAGCCCGCAACAGCTAATGTTTACCTTTTAAGGATAACTCAAAATATCCTTTTTTTTGTCTTTCATTGATGCCAAGAAGATCGGGATAAGTAGATTCCCGGGCAAGCAGAGCAGCAGCACGGATAACTCGAAATAACGAATTTTGTCTTTCAGCTCATTTATGCCAGATAGATCAGGATATGTAGATTCCCGGGCAATGTCGGGTAATCAGCACGGGTTATCTAAAAATAATAACGATATAAATTTATAATTACTTTTCCTTTTACTTATTGAACTAAACGTAAAAACACATTATCATTTATTTAGGCGTAGCAGCGCACACCGTGTATTAACTAGTTGCTCAATAAATTAGTTCGCGGGTGATACTTGTGCAGTCAACATGTGAAATAATAAGAACTGAAATAATATTGCGCAATATTGCCAACAGGTGACGCAATATTTACTAGATTGCACAATAAAAATCAAACTGATTTTGATTGACTCAATATATTGCGCAATCTTTCAAGCGGTCCCTACACGATCAATATTTACGTCAATATATTGCACATTAATCGACATTGTACAATAATATTGAGCGTCTCTAGATCACATGGAACGATTGCGAAATATATTTAGTCAGTCAAAAGCATTTGGATTTTTATTGTGTAATCTAGTAAATATTGCGCCGTCTGTTGGCGATATTGCGTAGTACTAGTTCAGTTCTGTGTTTGTCTTCTTTTATTATCCCACATTTTGACTGCACAATTATTACCTACGAACAAATTTATTGAGCAATAATATTGCACTGTGTGGGTTGGCCAAGTAATACTATTATACAAAATATTGTGCAATATACTGACGTAAAGCGGCCCCTAGACGATCAATATTTACGTCAATATATTCCATAATATTTTGTGCAATAGTATTACTTGGCCAACCCACACGGTGCAATATTATTGCTCAATAAATTAGTTCGCGGGTGATACTTGTGCAGTCAACATGTTTATTCCAACACTGTTAGCACAGAACTGAACTAGTATTGCGCAATATTGCCAACAGTGGACGCAATATATACTAGATTGCACAATAAAAATCAAACTTTTTTATTGACTCAATATATCGCGCAATCTTTCTATGTGGTCTAGAGACGCTCAATATTATTGTAAAATGTCAATTATTATGCAATTTATTGATATAAATACTGATTGTGTAGGGGTAGCTTTATTTACTAAGAGAGTAATAAATTATCCAGTGCAATTGGCAACTGACCACATGTCACGCCTATACTGGTTTGATGATTGTCTACACCTAAGATTAACACATTTGGATGTGAGACTTACAGCCGACTGGTAGGCCAAGAGTCGTCTAGGCTTGTCGCGTCATGGAGGTAAGTAAAATCGATAACAGTTCTACAAATATTAAAAATAATTACATTCACCAATAGAAAGGATAGAATTAAAAATAAAATTAAAGGAAGAATAAAATTAAATATTTTCAATGCGATTTAGCTTTGAGTCCTGGACAAATGAGAATTATATAACAATAACATAAAATATACGCCAATGGCAAAGGTTAGAAAATCATGTTCTATATATGTTTCAGTCATAATTGCGTGATAGATTTATTTCATAAAATAGCATGGACCACATTAACATAACCTCCGGAAGATACGTATAATGTTGTGCTCTATCTCCATTTAAACCTCATAGATTATAAAATGAGACATTTTATTTTATATGACTTCATCTACTATTGTTTTGTAAGGGGACAAAAGATTTATAAATGTAGACATATATCGGGGCGAGATAGATGTTATTGTAATGCAGGTACGGTGCAACATGCGTTCATAATGCGGGTAGGCACTTGTCACTTGTGTGATTAACGCTAGAGGCGCCACTGTCTCTCTCGCTCTACATAAATCACTGTTCTTTGTTTAGGTCGTCATAATAGTGTTTGTGTACTCCACACTACAACATTAGCACACAAGTTGTCTGACACTAACAACTACTTTATTCTACCACATCCACAGAATAACAAAAACAAAGGTTTTAAAACGTTATTTATATAGTCTACTTGTACATGCATAACTAAGGCAAAACTTCAGTTTTATAGCACCATTTTGTCATAATATATTCTCGACTCAATATCATATTTGTCATTATATATAGAATGATAAATAATTGGCGAACAACTAAACAGTACGATTTTACTTAATGTTATGAATTCATAGAGTATTTTACATAGATATTTAATTATTTCATAGATTATTTTAAATATTCAAATAAAACGTTGAAATAAAGCTTCAGACATATTATATTTCAGGACAGAGTTTTGACTTATGGTAGGAACAAAGTTTTCAAGGTTTTCAAGGCTAACTCTAAAATCTCTGCATTTAGACTATGGAATGTTTAATACAGTTACTTGGAGATGTAGGTCAAGAACTTAGTATTTATCCCTGGCAAGATAGGGGACTCGAGTCTGTCTGTGAAAGCAAGAGCAGCTGATGGGTAAGTCAAGCTACCATTTTTCTTAATATAATGTACCTAGGACTTTTGGAAAGAGAATCAAGTATTACATTAAATATTTTAATACTATATTTCAAAGGGATATTAGAATTTTTAAAATGTAGATTAGGGTAGATTTATAAAATCCCCATCTCCCTCTCTTAAACCCCAGAAAGTTAGAATGTAGGTTTTCTTAATATAAGCATAGATTAGTTATTTAGGGATAGAATACTTAGGGTTATTGTAGTCATTATACTCTATAAATAAAATAGTTAATATTAAGAATCCATTTATTTATGTTCAAAGCCACGTATACCTTTTTAACTAATACTTCCACATACTAACGCTCGACTAGAACCTCATGCTACCAAAATTTCCAAGTCCCGAAGGTCCTTTAAGCCCTGAGATAACCAGCAGTTCGTAATATTTAAAAATTGTTTACTTTAAGTAAATAGAATATTAACATAAAATATTCTATAAATATATTTCCTTTATTCCATACCCCATGTTGTCATTTTGGCATTTCTGATGTTCTCTCCTACAATTGGCTTAATTGTCATCCACTTCTAGAAGACGAAATTATGTTACCCCGATTATATGATGGGAGGTAAGTGATAAAATAAAGCGCCAGGAGAGTTCTTAACCTAAAATTAGCCTAAATTACATACTATAGGCAACCACATGAATGATTCCCTTTAAGAAAAAAATGCCATGGTTTGTCCGGGAATCGAACCCGGGACCTCATGAACAGTAGTGAGAAACGCTGACCACTAGCCCATGAGACTGGTATAATTTATTTTAAAATTATATTGATCGGCCGCGGTGGATTAGTGGTTATGATACCAAGTGTCGCGGGTTCAAACTCGACCGAGGTCGATTTTTTAATATTGAAAAATGTAAGGAGCAAGTCCTCCGGGCTTTAAGACGTGGATCTCCAGTCTGAAGATTTTTAGACTCGTAAGAGATCCTTAAGCCTGAATAAAAAAGCCTATAAGCAAAATTTAACGAATTTTTCCATCCTAGTACTACCTTGGTTTCCTAGATGAGGCGAAACGCTGATCCCGAGCAACTCAATTACTTCTATCCGAAAACAAGAAGTGTAACTAAATTAGTATGGTTGAATTTTTCCTTGTAAAGGGGAGAACGTCCAAGTCTCGTTCAGATAAAAAAGAGTTTACAATAATATATATATATATATATATAATATCTGATATGGAAAGAAAAATGAATACTTGAGTCGGAATTTGAACCCGAGTCTCTAAACTCTGTACGTTTAGCGCTCGAACCAACTGAGCTACTCAAGTATTCCAACACAAACATACATGTTTCTTATATATGTAGTATTCTCAATTCACGCAAGAGGTAGCGGGAAGTCGTTCCAACTGACATCTAGTGGCCACCATACCAGGTAAGCAATATTTTAGAAAATATTTACTTTATAGCAGTAACGCTTGTAAGCTTAAATGTTATAACTATATTGACATTTGGCAATGAAGGCAAATATGATATGAAAAGAAAAATGAATGCTTGAGTCGGGATTTGAACCCGAGTCTCTAAACTCTGTACGTTTAGCGCTCTAAGCAACTGAGCTACTCAAGTATTCCAACACAAACATACATTTTTCTTATATATGTAGTATTCTCAATTCACACAAGAGGGATATATATATATATATATATATATATATATATATATATATATATATTGGATTTGGGAACATGCAGTTCATAATAAACATTTGCCGTTTGCTCCCAGTAAGGTAAAAACCCTCTATTTGAATCTAACGTAGCGTCATGTGAAGTGAACTGAAATGAGATGAACTCCTGTAAGTTATAGCGTACAATATTGAAGGAAACCGGCTGACCAGGAGAGTCGCACAATCACAGGGGAATAAAACGTTGCAGAAGGTAGATCTCCCATGAATGTAGTCACTGTGCATGAGGTTTGACGACCAGGAGAAAGAAGTAAGGAAATTGGAAATTTCACGTTGTAGACCTACTATAGTTGGTGCAACTAAATCAGAACTCGGAACTGGTTATTTCGTGCTAAAGAGACTTTCCAGTATTTACTATCATCACCATCATCGGCTTAATGATTAGGCCTTCTGGACTGTTTCGTTTCGAAGTAGTTGCTCACGCCATTTCTTCAATGGTCAGTATATAAATTATTTTTCCTTTTGGATGATAGGGTGTAGGGCAACTTTCGATAACCTCGAGTCTAGCATTCGTTTATATGATCTCTCTAGTTTGTTCTGTATTTACCTAGTACACGGTGATTACAAATGATTGGAGCGATTTCATGATTTTATTGTAGCGATCTTATTTGACATATCTTCACAGAACTTTAAAGTTATGTATAAAAACTCATAAGGTTTTTTTTTTGTTTTCTCTCGCAGCCGTGTTTCAGCTTTAAACCGAGAGAGCGCAGCAGTTATCAAAGATGGCGACAGGCGAGGAGAAAGCATATGCTGTGCTTGAATTTCATTCAACTCAATCTGTGATAACTGTGCAACGACACTTCAGAACGAAGTTCGAGAAAGATGCACCGAGTGCCAACTCCATTCGGCGATGGTATGCGCAATTTAAAGCTACAGGATGCCTCTGTAAAAGGAAATCAACGGGTCGTCCTTCAGTGAGTGAAGAAAAGGTTGAGAGTGTGCGGATGAGTTTCACACGTAGCCCACAGAAATCAACACGAAAAGCGAGCAGAGAGCTGAACATTCCACAACCGACCGTTTGGAAGATCTTGCGGAAAAGATTGAAGCATAAACCTTACCACTTGCAATTTCTACAAGCCCTTACGCCCATTGACAAAGTGAGTCGGTTTGAATTTTGTACACAAATGCAGCAGTTTATGGATGAGGATGGTTTTTGTGAGAAACTTGTCTTCAGTGACGAAGCAACATTCTTTGTGAATGGCAAAGTGAACAAACACAATGTGCGAATCTGGGGCACAGAAAATCCCCGCGTTATTGTGCAGCACATTCGCGACTCCCCAAAAGTTAGTGTGTTCTGTGCGGTTTCTCAGTTCAAAGTTTATGGCCCTTTTTTCTTCTGCGAGCAGAACGTTACAGGACACGTGTACCTGGACATGCTGGAAAATTGGCTCATGCCGCAGCTGACGACCGACAGTGAGACCTTCATCTACCAGCAGGATGGTGCTCCACCACACTTCCATCACGATGTTCGTGAATTTTTAAACATGAGATTGCCAAACCGATGGATCGGTCGCAGTGGAGAGAATGATCAGAAATTGTTGTCATGGCCTCCACGCTCCCCCGATTTGACGCCGTGCGATTTTTTTGTTTGGGGGTATGTGAAAGATTCAGTGTTTGTGCCTCCTTTACCAGTAGACTTACCAGAACTGCGAGCTCGCATAATCAATGCCTTTGAACAAATTAATAGGGACATGTTACGTCGAGTATGGGACGAACTTGATTACAGACTTGATATCTGCAGAATCACCAAGGGGGAGCATATGGAGCACCTGTAACATCTCAAAAAAAACCTGGGAAGTTGCTCTATGTATCTGTAAAAGTTCGTGAAAATATGTCGAATACTACAGCTACCATAAAATCATGAAATCGCTCCAATCATTTGTAATCACCCTGTATAGGGGTTATTGATTCTATATAAATTCGTATCTAATATGTATCATTCAATTGTAATTTAACCACACTATCACATCAAAATCAATTCTAAACATACCTCAATATAAAACCTATCTTTATAGATAATATATTATCTTCACTTACCGCAAGGTGAATTCCCTAGCTCCGGAAATCAGGGACTGCCGGACTTAGAAATCATTTAATATAAATCTAAGTATATAATTATTTAAGTTTGCTTTTAATATTACTCATTTACATGTGTCAATAAGAGGTTTTTGTTAATTGCATTTATATTGTTATTGCTTTGGTTACTCATCAGGAACAGTAGCTTAAAGCCGTGAGGAACCGGACCTCCCTATTATTATTATTATTATTATTATTATTATTATTATTACTATTATTATTATTATTATTATTATCATTATATTGTTAAAGTGGGGGAATAACATTAACCATTATTTGAGGGAAATAGATTATACAGGAGATGATTGGTAAACATTAGCTCTGGATAGGGATGTACGGAGAGCTTATGTCTGCTCGGCCACTAATTTATGGGTTCAATAGTGTCAGTGAGTGACTTAGGTAGTAATTAATTTCATTATTATTAAAATGTAATTATGAATCTGTACTTCTGAAATGTAATTTTGTCAATACTTTTCTTTTACTCTATTGGAATTTCTGCGACTAATTATGAATATAATTACGAAAATTATAAATAAAAAGTATATTTTTATCTACACATACTTAATGAAAGATTCTGTAGATAGAAATTTATAAAAAAAATGATTTATCTTTCATTCTGTATATGTTTTATTTTCTTCACACCATAAATTCTATTTTTATTAGGATATTATTTGTTTATATTTTCTTATATCTAACATTAAGTGGTGTTCTGCTCCCCTCCTATGTATATTTACTCAAATTGGTAGGAGCCTGTTCTGTATTGATGCGTGATCTATTTGTTTAGTAATACCATCAGGTGAGGTGTATGTTTCTTTGTATATATACATTCTTCCTTGGAGAGAAAACTACTCTTTACGTTTATTTTGTGGTGACAAAATCAATCAATCTCCATCCCTTATCATTACAAAATGTATGTAAAACAATTTATTTAAAATAAAAGTTGCTAAAAGTGGCTAAAGAAAAGGTGACGCACGGGTATAAAAGCTATTAGTGAATTTTCACAAATGTGTAGCTAATTGTGTTTTTAAATTGGCTAAATGTAGCCATAAAGTGGTTATATTGACAACTCTACTTTTGACATATATTTATTTACGTAGTTCGGAATGGCTTAGTAAACAAGTTAAAATTCTTAAGGAAGTATAGCACCGAAATTGAAAATTTGCTCAACTTCCAAGATCCACAGGTGACCAAGATATCCAGTTTCCCATGCATAAAATACAACAGGGATTAGATTATTCCATAGATAGGCGACAATGATACTTTGGCAATGATCAACTTACAAGAAAGGCAATTTCATAGGTTTTACTGTATAAATAATGTATCATCCTTATCTAAAAAAGTCTTCAATATCTGAAACATTTCCATCCAAACACTTCTCCAAACAATCAGAAATGTCAAGCTCTCTCAGTAATCTAGCATTTTTTACTGAAACTTCTGAACACAGAGAGCACAATAATAATAAAGTGGAAGTTCAGAGCTGGCACTACCTGCTGGAAATGTATTTTCACTCTTCATTGTTGCACTGGTATAACATCAGCTTACAAAATAAATAACAATAATGATTCTTTAAGATATATTAATATATTTTAAATATATGTTAATAGTCAATTGAGTTGGTGTTTACTTGATGAAAATCCATATTTATTAATTAAATAAAAATAAAACGTAGTTTTATTTGATTTTCATATTTATTATATAATTCAGTGACAGCTGTTTCGGTACACTGTACCTTCTTCAGACATGTTAACAAATTATGAATTGTGTTCCAACTGATCTAAGCAATAATACAACAATATTTATTTAAATTTTTAAATTTAACAAAGGGGATTCATTCAAATCAAGTTGAGCATTTAACAGTTTTTTACTACTTTTAAATTTATTAATTTCTACAGCCTCCAAAAGATAAGGTTAAGAAGTTAGATCTTTTGGAGGCTGTAGAAATTAATAAATTTAAAAGTAGTAAAAAACTGTTAAATTCTCAACTTGATTTGAATGAATCCCCTTTGTTAAATTAAAAACATTAAATAAATATTTTTGTATTGTTGCTTAGATCAGTTGGAACACAATTCATAATTTGTTAACATGTCTGAAGAAGGTACAGTGTACCGAAACAGCTGTCACTGAATTATATAATAAATATGAAAATCAAATAAAGCTACGTTTTATTTTTATTTAATTAATAAATATGTTAATAGTATATTTTATAAAGAAAATGGAAAAATTACAATAATGTCCAAGAAAATAATGTATTTTTATCTGAACTAAAACTAGATAATGTATGGGCGACAAAATAAATTAATGCACAAACACAAAATGAAAACGTTTTCACAAATTAACGGACAACTGACACCTATATTGGCTAGCAAATTATTATGTGTAATGAAGAGAACATTGTATTTAACAGTATATGCATATTACCAAAGTACAACAAATAAAAAGCTAACAATACAACTAAATTCTGAATAACTGGTGTAATTCTAATACACAGGAACAACTTTTTTCCCCACTGCCCCAGGTTATTTCGATATTTCTGGCGTTCTCTCCTGGCATTGACTTAATTGTAAGCCACTTCTGAAGTTAGGGCGCATAGAAGACGGAGCTAGATTACTCCGATGATATGATGGGTTATAAATGATGAACAATTATTACCAACAGGAATGAGATGCAGAAAAAGAAATTAAACATACATTTTTAACTCGGGAAAAGCATACTTCTCGCAAGAAAATATTAAACTAAAGATACATAAAATAACAATTTATCCACTTATATTATTGGGACTATTTAACTCATGCCCCAAATGACAGTAAATGACCAATCAGATTTCAACTAATTTTGATCTACAACCAATCACAGTCTTTTTCACCTCGATTTCATCACTTATATTTTAACTCTTTAATTCCATCAAGTGGCTCTCAGATTGTATATATAATGCACGAATGTAACCAGATTCTGCATGCGAGATATAACAGAAAAACATTCGTAACAATTGACTATACCTTAAAAAAGAAACAATTTTTTGCACTTCCATAAACGTATTATTTCCCAGGAATTAACGTTGCTGAAAAATATAATTGGCATATTTACATCATAGGACATACGAAATTCGTTAATAACCTGTAATGATGTGTTTCATTTTTCTCCACTAGGGTGCATTCTTACAATATTGCGATTGTATTTGGCAATAAATATGATCTGGTTGCAGTGATGAACAAATGAAACATAACGTGTCTCATTTGTTTTCAAACATCGCCGTTTACATTAAATATATAAATATTTTAAAATAACTGTAATTAAATAATGATTAGTGAGTAGACAAATTATCTAGATAAATTCACTCCTCACTTCGTGAGTCGTGAATTTTTCAATAATAATTTGGAAATCACTCGTGGCATTCCTTATGATAAAAAATATGGTATCTTACATTACGAAAGAATTGAAATCACGAGCAGTTGAGAATAAAATGCTTACAAAACTTTATGGATTAATAAGACATGAACAGACACGTGAATGGTAAAAACTATTTATCAATGGATTGTTAGATCTCTATGGGAAACCAGATCAAATATAAACAGTTAAGTATTGTAAACTGCGATGGGCAGGACAGCTTGCACGAATGGGAAATTTAAGGGTTGTATTAAAACAACTTGTAGCAAAACCAGAGGGAAGCGCTCACTAGATAGACCGAGGATGACGTAGAAGAATAATATTAACCATTATTTGTTGAGTTTATGTCCGCGCAGACATGAATCTCCATGTTCGATAGCGCCAGTGAGTGTGGTAGTCACATCGGGAATTGAGAATTAAGAGCTGGAAGTAAATTTTAGTATAATTAAACATTTCGTTATAGGTAGAAATACAGGGTGTATAAAAAAGGATGGCGCAAATTTACATGGTTGAAAGTACACGATAATAGAAGCAACAATGTCCCAGTAAACATGGGCCCGCAAACGAGCCGTTCGCGAGATAATTACGAATGTATGGTTACAAGCCGCCACTGACGTAATTGTTTGTAATATCGTACGGTTTACTCCATGAGAACTTGAATCGTTCTATGTATTTGTTTACAAAACTGAACATTGCCGAGAGGTGGAGTTGTAATCAAACCATACACGCAGAACGTACTGGACAGATGCAGTACACAGTCTCAAAAGGTATCAGTCTCGTCTGAAGAGTGTCACTTGTGCTGTGTTGTAGTTACAATGGAACCTTACAGTAACGAAGAGTATGCGGATATACATTTCACGTACGGTAGGACTAATGGCAATGCACGGGAAGCTGCACGCTTGTATCAAGAAACATATCCTGATCGAAGACACCCCGAAAGTCGTACATTTATAAGGGTCCATCAGCGCCTGAGAGAAAATGGAAGTTTTGCACATGGCAAAGCAGTAGGTATGCCTGCTTGCATTACGCCTGAGGTTCAGGATATGGTGTTGGAAGCAGTACAGCTCTCTCCAGGAACCTCAACGAGAAGAATTGCCACACAAGTGCCTGTACTAAGCCACAGTAGTGTATGGAGAATTTTAGAGGGCAATTTACTGTACCCTTACCACCTCCAACGATTTCAATGTCTCAATGATGCGGACTTTGTTCCTAGAGTGATGTTTTGTCAGTGGATGCAACAACAGACTGTAGTCAACCCTCGTTCCGCTTGTGACATTTTATTTACAGACGAAGCAGGATTCACACGCGATGGTGTTTTTAATTATCATAATACACATTTTTGGTGTGAAATAAACCCATATGCTGTTCATGAGTCACCACATCAGCACCGTTTCTCACTGAATGTGTGGTTTGGGGTACTAGGTTATCATCTCATTGGGCCACACATTCTTGCACGAAAACTTAATGGACGGAGGTACCTTTGGTTTTTGCTGCGTTATCTTCCAGGATTGCTTGAGGATGTTCCCCTTCAGCAACATCGGAGTTTGTGGTACATGAATGATGGAGCTCCGGCACATTTTGCTGCTGCTGTGAGACGACATCTAACGCGCAGATACGGCCAAAGATGGATAGGTCGAGGCGGATCTGTACCTTGGCCTCCAAGATCACCTGATCTAAACCCTTTGGATTTTTGTGTCTGCGGTCACCTCAAATGCGAAGTGTACGGCATATCCGTTAACACGGTTGAAGAACTGGAGCAGAGAGTTGTACATGCTTGTCAAGAATTCAGAAATGAACCAAGGGTTTTTGAAAGAATTCGACATACATTGCAGAGACGAGTACAGTATAGCATCCAGATGCAACGAAGACCCTTCGAACACCTCCTTTAACAGGTAACCCATAATTGAAGTGAACTGTAAAATGTGAACTAAATTAGATGAAAAATTATAGTAAAGTCTTAATTCAAAGTATTAATGTACTAACTAGGACGATGTTTACAATGAAGTCAGTGACGGCTTGTAACAATACATTCGTAATTATCTCGCAAACAGTCCATTTGCGGACCCCTGTTTACTGGGACACTGTTGCTTCTATTATCGTGTACTTTCAACCATGTAAGTTTGCGCCATCCTTTTTGATACACCCTGTATATTAATAAGTGGTAATGGACAATTAACTACACATATATGAAATTTTGATAGAATTTTGATGGGATTTAAATACCTTAGGAACTATAGATAATTACAAAGAGAAATGAGCAATAATAAATTACACATAGGCCCAACTGTCAAAGCGCATGCTATATGCATTGCAGATGCTCTTATTTCAACCTCTCTAAAAAAATTAAACTAAAAACATATAAAACGCCGATTCCTCCAGTTATAATATAAGGATGCGAAACGTGGTGTTTTCTTCACATCATCGAGATAATATAACTCTGCATTCCTGCGTTCGAACATCGTAAGTGGGTTACAGCTCCACAGAGTCCAGGATAGAATGCCAGAAATTGCATTTAATTTAGTAAAACTGCTTTGGCTGGTGGCATTGGACGAAAAAAATCTTTAAAAGCGGCAAATAATTGCGAGTATTTAAGAATAAAGTACATAATAAGTATTTGAAAAAAATATTGACGAAATAGGTTTACGGAGGAAACTAACAGTGATTTAACGATCATTATGTGAAACCTGATGCAATCAGAAAATCAATTCTGTCAGACTACGATGGACAGGAAATGTATCACAAATAGGGAATGAAAGTGGGGCATGAGATTTTTTTTTGGAAAGCCAGAGGGAATCCATTCAGAAGATAGGCCAAGAATGAGGTGGGAGAATAACAACCTTGGTGGATGGAAGAATAATACAGATAATTATTACAGAATATTAACTCAAGTATTAACGCATGGGCAGACAACGTCCCAGCGGGCATGAACTTACAGAGTTCGAGTTAAGTTATTTCGGTAATTTAAAAACATTTACTCATTAAATTAAACATAAGCATTCTACTTGCATTTCATATGCATTTTTCAATCAATTTTATATACGAGGGACATCTGCAAGTCATGACCAACAGAATGTTAAAATTCAAATTTCAACTACTAACAAAACCGACTGCAGGATTGTAATCTACAGACTTTATACCACATCATTGTTATGTTGTGAAGTCATAGCTTCTATCATGTGACCACACGCAGTGTTTCCAAAATGGCGGACATCAGTGTTTCGTTTCGACAGCGTGCTGTCATTAAATTCCTTGTTAAAGAGGAACAATCTGCTGTTGACATTCATCCAAGATTCAATGTGCATACGGAGATACTTAAATGTGTGTCAGCAGTGTTAGGAGATGGGTGAAACATTTTAAAGATGGGAATACGAGTATCCAAGGTGAGCCTCGTAGCGGATCGCAACAAGGAAAGTGTTGATGCGCTCATTAGAGACAACAGGCGTATCACAGTGAATGAAATCGCTACAAAACTTGCAGTAGAACACAGTGCAGTGCAAGAAATGATTCCCAGCTTAGGTTACCGAAAAGATAGTGCCCGTTGGGTTCCACATTTATTGACTGAAGACCACAAACTTCAGAGAAGAACCATCACCCATAACCTTCTTCAGAGATTTGGAAATGAAGGTGATGATTTTTTGACGAGTATTGTGACAGGTGACGAAATCTGGTTTCATCGCTACGAGCCTGAAACAAAACGCCAGAGTATGGAACCCCACCAATTGAATTCGCCATCAAAGAAAAAAGCGAAGACAGTGCAATCTGTTGAGAAAGTTATGGGCAGCGTCTTCTGGGATGCGCAAGGTTGCGTTCTGGTTGACTTTCTTGAACCAGGACAAACCATAAATGCTGCCCGCTATATCCAGGCACATTGCACGACAAACGCTCTGGAAGGAAGTTATTCTGCAACACGATAAAGCGTCCTCACTCTGCTCGTGCCACTGTGGACAAGGTCAGGACATTTGGGTGGGAAATTCTTCCACATCCTCCCTACAGTCCAGATTTGGCACCCTCCGACTACCATCGTTTCGGTTCTGTGAAGGGGCAGCTGAGAGGCCAAAGCTACGAGACGCTGGAGGATATTCGGAAAGCAGTGCGTCAGTGACTTCGGGCAGCTGGAACGGACTTCTATCATAAGGGAATTTTCAAGCTTGTAGTACGCTGGACAAAATATGTGCAAAGAAATGTTGAAAAATGACACAAAGGTCTGTAGATTAACATGGTGTACTCGGTTTGTCTAAAATAAGTATTATGAGTGTTAAAAAAATGTTGCTCATGACTTTCAGTCGTACTTTTTAGTTCTAATAGAATCACTATTATTTGTAAATAAATTTGGTATAATACTATTAATCTGTAAGGAATATCTGGATAAATACTTAACAAATATCTATAAAAAAACCATTAATATTGACGATCAATTAAGAATAAATGTGGGAATGTATATTATAGTCGCCTGTGTGTTGCGATATATCAGTTATCAAGATATAGTCCTGCAGCTGAGTGGCCGAGAGACAAAAAACTTTTTCTACATGATAGGAATGAAGCAAATAATTTATTTAAGTGGACTTGAGACAAGTGTGTGTTTGTATCTACCACAAAACTCAGCATTTTGAAGGTCCGTATCTATGTCAGCGATCACCTGGGATTTGCTGCAACTTGTACGACTTCGACGTACACTAACTCTCTAGGAAATCTTAACAACTTGTAACATCACTCATTATTACATACCAATTAGTTCTTAAAGAACGAGCTCTACTACCAAACTCACTCTTGCTCCCACTCAGCCTTCCTTTCTTAAAATAAAGATAAAGATGCCCCGTTAAAAGATAAGGAAGCCAATGGGCACGGGATTGCATTTGAGCGGCTACTTCCTACACTCTGTCGGCTTTTATTTCAACATATGCACCATAAGTAATGCCACGAGTGATACCCAATTTATCTATAGTATTTGGAAATTGAGAGTGACATTTGTTAGGACTAGTGAAAGAATAAAATTAAGCTGTTCACTCACAAACCATTATGTAAATATAGTTATCTAAAATAGTTATATATTTAATGTAAACGGCTGGGTTTGAAAACAAATGAACAAAGGTTGTTATGTTTAATTTGATCAACACTGCAACAAGATCATATTATGTATTGCTAAATAGGATCGCAATATTGTAAGAATGCACCCTAGATATTAGTGGAGAATAAATGAAACACATAAAACTGTGTATAATAACCAATATCATAGGTTATTAATTAATTTTTTTATGAAACAACTTCGTAAAATCATTATTTAAAAACACACATATTGAACACAGAGTTATCAAATGTACAGTTCGACATAATCTATTCATTACACTGGTCAACATGATTTTTGTCTCATGAGTACCAATAGTTGTACTTAATGCAGTTTTTTGTTTTTTCAAATATGTATTCGGAATTTCTTCATCACCCGCACTTTTTATTTGAATTTCAATTAATGAATTTAAATAATTATCCTTTTAATAAACTTTTTTCTGTAAAATGTAACCAATTGATCTAACTCAAATGATTTCAGCTATGGAAAAGAGATATCAAGGCAAATAGAATCCTGATATGCTGGCCGATTATTGTTGGACCATCAAGAGGGATGCTCCACAGGCGAAATATAGCAGAAAATCGTAATTTCCAACACGCTTGAGATAAATAATTTTACCATCAAAAGCGTGGGGTGCTGTTTACCAATTAATATATTTAATAATAAACAGATATTGGTAAAAGTAAAGTCTCTAAGAAGAAAATGTAAAACTCATAAAAAGCACCCCACGCTTTTGATGGTAAAATTATTTGGAAATTAATTGTTGGAAATTAAAATTATTTTTCAATTTTTTAGTTCGGTTTTCTAATAAAGCGTATCTTTTTAGTTTTTTAAAACTATTACTTATTTTTTATTTTTTAGTTTTAATCTTTTACAGAATAAGATAAAAATGTAAATATCTTTAAATTCGATAGGCTACTATTGTAGTATGAGCTAAAAGTAATACTCTTCTAAAAAAAACTCCCAGCCGGATTTGAACCTGCGACCTATGGATTACTAAAATTATATACCATTAGAGTTCAACGCTCTACCATATGATATGTTACAACGATTGACTAAAAAGTCGACAAGTCCGCAACCTATTATACCAGTTTTCATTTTTTTTATTTTCTGATGATTCCGGCCACGATTTTAGAAACAGAATATGAAATTATTGTATTGTCACGGGTCCTTTACAAGTACACAAAGTTTGAAGTCGATCCAATGTTTCTAAGTGGGTGAAAATCGTGTTAAAAAATTCCGTTACATAGATACAAAGACATTTTTTTATTTTCTGATGAGTCTGGCCAGGATTTTAGAAAATAAATATGAATTTATTGTATTGTCACGGGTCCATTACACGTATGCAAAGTTTCAAGTTGATCCAATGTTTCTAAGTGGGTGAAAATCGTGTTCAAAAATTCCGTTACATAGCTACAATGACACTTTTTTTATTTTCTGATGATTCTGGCCATAATTTTAGAAACAAAATATGAAATTATTGCATTTTCACGGGTCTTTTACAAGTATACAAAGTTTCAAGTCGATCCAATGATTTTAAGTGGACGAAAATCGCGTTACAAGATTCAGTTACATAGATAGATACAGGTCAAGTTAACATAAAGCGTGTAATTAATATTAAATTATTATATTGTCACGGGTCCTCTAAAAGTATACAAAGTTTCAAGTCGATCCAATGATTTTAAGTGGGTGAAAATCGCGTTGAAAGATTCCGTTACAAGATTCCGTTACATAGATAGATAGATAAATAGATAGAAAGATAGATAGATAGATAGATAAACAGATAGATAGATGGATAGATACAGGTCAAGCTAATTTAAAGCGTGTAAAAAAGATTTTTTTTGTTGCTCAGTGTTATTTGCTATATTCAACGTATTTGTTGTAGAGTCAGTCACTGAAAAATAAAGCTTCTGACCTGTTCAGAATACTAAAAAGGAGGAGCTTCCTTCAATATGATTAAATGAAGTAGGTAAATATCAAGGTGAAACACGACTATCATTGGATGTAAAACTAAATGCATTGTCGCGCGATTGGTCATTGACTCTCATTTGGGGCATGTGTCAATTGTTCACTAAAAATGAAATGAGTGATTTTCACAACAACAAGTAACTACACACCACTGATAACAAAATCTGCTGAACAAAACAATGATCCGATTTTACTGGATAATATAATCTGCTATAAATGAGTCTCAGATCAAAAAAAAAAAATATATATATATAAATATTGTTATTCGGGCGCATTAGTTTAAATTTCTTTTCGCTCCTTCCCGCTGAGTTCTGTTTATTTATGATTCTAGCAATAACATGTAAGTACAGTACTACATCAGCCTATTTGTAGTTAGTTTGACCATCTTATTTTCATTTTTCAAGTTAACATTTAAGCACATTAGATAACCTTGAGAACTAAAATATGTGCAGGCCTTTACCGGCTTTATAATGCATGTGCATTTGTTCCTATCCTCCCTTATATCGCTTGTAGGATACTTTCAAACTCTTTTCTAGACATCGAACCATGTAATGTTAGGAAGTGCAATTAATATTTGTTCTGTGTGTTGTGGTTAATGTAAAGATTTGGCACTTCCTTGTTGTTTAATTACCATAATATTGTCAGTTTTGCCATACACTTTATTCAATTCTTCAATGTTCCTAATAAGACAATTAACATTTCCATATTCAGGCTAAAAATTCTCCTTAACAATTATTTTTAAAATTTCAAGCTTATTTCTATATTTTTCTTAAATCCGGGCTATCTGAAGAATATTTGATATTAGCAAATCATGTTTTTTTTTAAATTTTACTTTATTTTATAGGTACTTTCTGCCTTATATAGGAAGAGAAAAGACCTGTAGACTACCTTATATAGGAAGAGAAAAGACCTGTAGACTACCTTATATAGGAAGAGAAAAGACCTGTAGACTACCTTATATAGGAAGAGAAAAGGCCTGTAGACTACCTTATATAGGAAGAGAAAATACCTGTAGACTACCTTATATAGGAAGAGAATAGGCCTGTAGACTACCTTATATAGGAAGAGAAAAGACCTGTAGACTACCTTATATAGGAAGAGAAAAGACCTGTAGACTACCTTATATAGGAAGAGAAAAGGCCTGTAGACTACCTTATATAGGAAGAGAAAAGGCCTGTAGACTACCTTATATAGGAAGAGAAAAGGCCTGTAGACTACCTTATATAGGAAGAGAAAAGACCTGTAGACTACCTTATATAGGAAGAGAAAAGACCTGTAGACTACCTTATATAGGTAGAGAAAAGACCTGTAGACTACCTTATATAGGAAGAGAAAATACCTGTAGACTACCTTATATAGGAAGAGAAAAGACCTGTAGGCTACACCGTTACGAGTAAATGCAAATAAAACCAATCAAAATTAGAATTACTATAGCTTCTTGTAATGATGTAATGAATTAAATAAATATATATATATATATATATATATAAAATAAAAGTAATGTAATTTGTCGTTATAAGAAGCCAGATATAATAAGAAGAGTTCAGTCCCATAGACTGCGATGGGCACGACATGTAGCACGAATGGGAAATAAAAGATGTGCGTGGAAGCTTCTTGTAGGAAAACCAGAGGGGAAAGAGCCCAGTTGGTAGACTAAGAATGAGGTGGGAGAATAACATTAACTATGGATTGAGGGAAGTAGATTATACGAGGAATGATTGGGAAACATTAGCTCAGGATAGGGATGTGTGTAGAGCTTATGTCCGCGCGGCCATTAACCTATGGGTTCGATAGTGCCAGTGAGTTAGATTTAATGTAATTTACGAATACATGTCACAAATGACAAGATGCTAAATAGAAAAACTATATTTACGTATCGATTAGTTAAATTAATATAGTTCTTGGGAACTTCGTAAATAAAAAGAAAGAGACAACGTTTTATTAAAATTATAAAAGATCCAATTTACTGTTAATTGAAATAAATGAGTGAATTTTGTACCCGTGTTCCAGTTGCCCATATACCATTAACCTGGCTACTGTTACTTTCTTGATTTTCTCTAGTAGAAAGTAACAATTTGTAACACTAACTATTCATGGATAATGATAAGGTAAAGAATTTCGACTACAGGATTTAAAATGTCTTGCGGCTGTCGGAGATTAAGACCACCGCCTTTCTAGAAAATAATAGTAAAATGCGCACAATGTGCAAAATATTGATGATTAACTATTCTAGTCCTAATTTTATTATTGGCACTTTTATTCTTTTGCAGTTTTGTGCATGGTATCTTTCACAGTATTTATTACAAAGTTTGCACACGCAATCATCATTCAGTTGGTGGAATGTCTTATCTTGGCAGAATTTGTAATGAAAGTCGTGCGTAGCCTTTCTAGAAAATCAACATGAGATATCAGCGCTTTGCAAGCCCTGCATGACCTCAGCGTTTACCCGCACAACATAGCCTAGTACTCATTTGTGTAGAGGCTACGTAGACCCCGGGACGATGGTTCCGGCAGAAGATTTAGGCCGGTTTAAAAATCTTGGTGCCTTAGGTACTTGAACCCATGACCTTGCGGATTGTAACGTTTTGCCTTGAAAAACTATGGTGTAACGCATATAATAGCAGTAACTAGCATTCATCGTAAATAATGTAGCTCTCTGGGCCTCCTAGTTAATTACATCAAAAATAATCTACATTACCCTGCATATTTATTAGGTTTTAATACAAAGCACCATAATTAAAATCAACAAACTTGCTCATGATCTAATAAAATTATGATAAAAAATAAGTCTCCAAAATATGACACAGAACTTCTGTCCTGTACATGTATTGACGACAAATGTTTTATGTATCTATAGTGTGTTTCGATGTCTTCATCTCATTAATTAAATAATTCACTGAAACTATCGAACCCGTAGGTTCATGGCCGCGCGGATATAAACTTTCCACATATCCCTATTCCAAGCCTATACTTTACAAATATACTCCTGTATAATCTACTTTTTTTTAAAATCATGGTTAAAGTTATTCTCCCATCTCATTCTTGGTCCACCAACTGGGCGTTTTCCCTCTGGTTTTCCTAAAAGAATCTTCCATGTGCATCTTTAATACTCCATTCGTTCAACATGTCCTGCCCATCGCAGTCTAGGAGACTTAACTGTTCGCATTATATCTGGCTTCCTATAAAGACCATGTAGTTGACTGTTATGTAGTCTTCTCCGTTCACGTGCCTATTGATGTCTCTTTGGTCCAAAAATTTTTATAAGAACTATATTCTCAAATACTCGCAATCTTCGTTCTTCCCTGAAATAAATGTTCATGTTTCGCATCCATATAATATAACTGGTGAAATAATTTTGTATATTTTCAGTTTTTAAATTTTTTTTAAAGGAGTTGGAACGATACGAATCCCTATAATGCATAATAACATGCGTTTCCAGAATTCAGCCTATGAATAATATTATTTAACATTTTCCAATATTGTTATTTTAACACAGTTCCAATAATGGGTCATATTATAATATTGTGTAAAGAAAAATTAATGTCTGTCCCAGGAATGGAACCGTGGACCCCTAGTTCTCCAGACTAGTGTGCAGCCCACTACATCATTCTATACCTGGCACAAACATTAACAATACTTCCCACATATACAAATCTATAATTCTCGTTTCGTCCGCTGTCAGGTAGGTGCTCCACCATCGCCAACAACCGCGATGTTCTTTTGTGTGCCGTAAACACAGTCTTATTAGCATTCAAAAGAAAACAATACTCAATAATTAGACTTCCTTAAAAATCCATCGTCGTCCCGGACCGTAATTCAACCTACGAACCTCAGAACCAGGTATGAGCATGGTAAAAAAACTCCCCCTCTCTACGTCACAGAGAAGGGGAAAGAGTCGCTCTTTACGTAAAGATAGTTTCATGAATTCCGCCTGTAGTCTCCTTCAAACACTATCAACGTCTCTCCGAGCCGAAACAAGTGATTGCGATTTTTGTAGGCTACATCGATACGTTGTATATAAAACAAACTCTTAGGTAAAAAATGGGCAACACAACGAAGTGACGGGCAACACAACGAAGTGACGGGCAACACAACGAAGTGATGAGAAACTCTTAAATCTTATATTTAAATGTGTGACCAAATTAAAAAGTTTCTACTTAGATTCTAACAGACTATTTAACAAATGACCCAGATGAATTGTATATTGATAGAGGAAGATAAAGAAGAGCGATAGTTTCTGTTAATTGGGATCAATTATAGAGAATGATTTAAACATTAAATAAAGAAATAGCAAAAGTGATTAGTAATATAAGAAAAACCATAGGAATGTTAAACTCTATAGGCTACTATGGAGTAAAAAACATCAATAACAAAACAAAACAACTAATTTATAAATCCATATTAGAAAGTATAATGTTATATGGATCGGAAGTTTGGACAATGACACAACAACATGTCAACAGAATAACTGCAGTTGAAATGGATTTTCGGAGAAGAGCTACTAGAAAATCTCGACTGGATAAAATTTGAAATACAGATATTAGAAAATGGATGAATGCAGAAAAAAAATATAATGGATGAGATTGAACACAGAAGGCTAAAAAATGGTATGGACACGTAAGAAGAATGCAGGATGGAAGAATACCAAAAGCCGTCTTTGCATGGAAAATTAAAAGAAGTAACAGAAAAGGAAAACCAAGAACAACCTGGAAGTACAACATTCAAAATTCAATGAGGAAATTTGGTCTAACAGATAAAAACACAGAGGACAGGGAACGATAGAGAACTTTAATTAAGGGACATTTGTGAATGTTTGTTGTTCGTAGTCATTTATTTATATATGTACTCAGAGTTCCGGGTTCGAATCCCGTCCAGGCATTTATTTTTCTTATCATACCACACACACATATATATATATATATATATATATATATATATATATATAAAGTGTTTGAATTGGATTCGCCTGGTAGTGTAATGGATATCACGCTGAGGTACAGACTCAGAGATCCGGGTTCGAATCCCGTCCAGGCATTTATTTTTCTTATCATACCATATTAAGCTTGCATTGCTCAATGTTAAACATTTAATTAAAACATCTATAAAGCGTCACTGCTATAAGGTAAAAAATATTATCTTTAATTTGCTTACTTGTTATAGTCAGCTACTAGGTGGCAGTGAAGACCGAGTTCTCGCGACATCTAGTAATAATGGAGAATACAATACATATATAAGAAAAATAAGTCTTTGAATTGGATTCGCCTGGTAGTGTAATGGATATCACGCTGAGGTACAGACTCAGAGATTCGGGTTCGAATCCCGTCCAGGCATTTATTTTTCTTATCATACCATATATATATGTATGTATATATATATATATATATATATATCCATAGTAATTCTTCCCGAGGGCAGATATTTCACTACAATCGTAGCATTTTCATTCTATGCTTTGCAGCTTTACCAGGGGATTATAGGTGTGGTAGCTTCCCGTAGATTCCCGTTGCTTTCCACACCGGTGAAGGATGATTATGATAATGATAAGGATGGTGATGGCCGGATGGGCCCTGAGATTTGTCTTACAGGTGAGGAAAAACCCAGAAAAAACCTCACCCGGGAGCCTGTCCTGACCGGGAATCGAACCCGGGTCCACTGCGTGACAAGGTAGCACGCTATCTCGAGACCACAGAGGTGAAATATATATATATATATATAATATATATATATGGCACTATGGCCCAGGGGTCGACTCAGCCTCTAACGGAAATGAGTACCAGACGCTTGTTCTGGGGGTAAAGGCGGCCGTCACGCAGGGCTGACAACCCGGCTGACATAAAGTGCTGATTGTCTAGAAAAAGTGGGAGCCTTAACCTCCTACTACCCTATGGGCCTCCGGGCCTATTGTGGGATCACTTAAATATATATATATATATATTTTTTTAACTCATGTTAATTATTATGATTGATTGGAGAAAACCTTCAATGATGAGGAATATTCTCAAAAGTGTCTTTGTATCTATGTAACGGAATCTTTGAACACGATTTTCATCCACATAGAAACATTGGATCGACTTGAAACTTTGTATAGGCCTACTTGTAACGAACCCGTGACAATACAATAATTTCATATACTTTGTTTCTAAAAACCTAGCCAGAATCATCAGAAAATAAAAAACATTAAAACTGGTATATTAGGTTGCGGATTTCTGACTTTTTAGTCAATTGTTGTAAGAGCTCAGTTGGTAGAGCGGTGAACTCTAGTGGAATATAATTTCAGTAATCCATAGGTCGCTGGTTCAAATCCGGCTGGGAGGATTTTTCTTTTTAGAAGAGTATTACTTTTATCTCATACTACAATAGTATCGAATTTAAAGATAATTACATTTTTATCTGATTTTGTAAAATATTGAAACTATAAAATAAAAAATAAATAATAGTTTTAAAAAACTAAAACAACACGCTTTATTAGAAAACCGAACTAAAAAATGAAACAATTTTAATTTCTAACACACTTGGGATAAAATTAAAGCGGTCAACAAAAAAAATCATCTCCAACATATCTAGAACAAAACTAGAGTTATCAACAAAAATAAATTAATTTTACCATCAATAGAGTGGGGTGCTTTTTATGATTTTTACATTTTCTTCTTAGAGACTTTACTTTTACCAATATCTGTTTATTATCAAATATATTAATTGATATAGAGCACCCCACGCTGTTGATGGCAAAATTATTTTCTTTTTGTTGACAACTCTAGTTTTATTCTATATGTGTTGGAGATGATATTTTTTGTCGATCACTTTAATTTTATCCCAAGCGTTTTGGAAATTAAAATTATTTTTCAATTTTTAGTTCGGTTTTCTAATAAAACGTGTTGTTTTAGTTTTTAAAAACTATTATTTATTATTGTACGAGGCAGCGGAACGTTAACTGCAGTCATAGCACCACTGTTACTGCGTCGCTCGGACATATATACTAACTAACCATATAGGCCTATAGTGAGGAACAAACAGCAAGTGAAGCAATTACTCAGATTACTTAGGGTAATATCACTGTGTTCCTTGATGCCATAGACTGACGTGAAATGAGTGTACGCTAATCATCCACAAACGAAGCAGATTCAGGTTCCGCTGAGTCTGATAGTCTAACAGGGTTTAAGAATAATAATAATAATAAAATAATAATAATAATAATAATAATAATTTAAACGTAAATATATGGTCACATGTAGAAATTCATTATACAATCGAAATGGACAGCTAATGACAAATGAGGGAAATTTTGAGGAAGTGGCTGAATTCAAATACCTAGGAACAATAATCACAAATAGGAATGGGATGCACAAAGAAATTAAACATAGATTCAATTCTGCAAATGCGTGCTATTATCCATTGCAGAGACTTTTGATGTCCCAACTCCTTTCAAAAAACTTTAAACTGAAAATATATAAAACTATTATTCTACCAGTTATATTATATGGGTGCGAAGCATGGACTCTTACTTTAAGGGAGGAAAGGATATTACAAGTATTTGAGAATAAAGTACTTAGGAACATTTTTGGACCAAAGAGAGATGAACAAACAGGTGAATGGAGAAGACTACTTAACGATGAACTACATGGTCTTTATAGGGAGCCAGATATAATAAGAACAGTTAAGTCTCGTAGACTGCGAAGGCAGGGCATGTTGGACGTATGGGGAATGAAAGACTTGCATGGAAGCTTCTTGTAGGAAAGCCAGAGGGAAAACGCCCAGTTGGTAGACCAAAAATGAGGCGGGAGAATAATATTAACTATGATATGAGGGAAGTAGATTATACAGGGAATGATTGGAAAGCATTAGCTCAGGATAGGGATGTATGGAGAGCTTATGTCCGCGCGTCCATGAACCTACGGGTTCGATAGTGCCAGTGAGTAAGTAAGTATAATAATCATAATTATATTGTCATTATTATTATTTTATTATTATTATTATTATAAATGTCAAAAGTAATAAAGTTATGGCGGTGATTTTAATTTTATTTATGTACAGATTTTTAATCTTTACACATCATTCTGTGCCTAAATTGTATTTTTCTTCACCACTCGTCTCCATCCATCCACTCCATGTCGTCCAGTCCTCTTGTTCTCATTCCCGTTCTTATTTCTTGCATTCAAGAGTTTCGAGGTCTTCCTTTCCTTCTTCTTCCAGGTGGACACCATTCCAATGTTTTGCTGGGTAACCTTTCTTCTTGCATTCGTTGTACCTGCCCATACCAATTTAATTGCTTATATCTTATATAATCTACTACTGAATATCTAATATTCATTTTTTTCTCGTATGACAGTATTTCTTACTTTTTTCTAATTTTGAACATCATGCTGCTCTCCTCAAGAAATCCATTTCTATTGACATAAGTTTTGGTTCTAAGTTTTTGTGGAGTTTCCAAACTTCAGCTTCATATGTCACAGTACTTAATAATAATAATAATAATAATAATAATAATAATAATAATAATAATAATAATAATAATAATAATAATAAGGTAATAATATAACCCAAACAATAGATAATATTTAAATTGATTATGTTACAAATTAAACAGTTAATGTAAATAGTAAAATTATTTAAACGCATGTAGTAGTCATACTAATTTACCATTGCTTATATATTTATAAATGAGTGTTTTGTTTCTCATGTTCGGCGTCTTGTCAAGAAATCTGCCCTCGTTTAATCAATCTTCTGAATTTTCCATCAACTCGTAGCATGCAAATTATTCAGAATTTGAATTTAGAAAACTTTCTGGAACCAACTACCCCCTATAATGTTCCAAATAGTTACAATTCCCTAGGATTTGTATTTCGTCTTCGGCGCTTTCGCAAATTGGACTTAGCCCTATTTACATATCGTAATCGTTTTTTTTAGATTTTTTAGATTAGATTAAATGTATTTAGCCTGGTGGAGTTAAGGCCATGTGGCCTTCTCTTACACTCACCAGGACAAACATATATTACATCAGAATATAACAATCTCAATTAACTCTAATATTAAATACTAAATAAACATTTGATAAAAAAATAATATCTATTATATTACGATCTATAATGCAACCAGTTAATGTTAGTTAAAATTAAGACTAAAACTAATAATAAAATGTATACAAGCAAGACATATTAAATTGTCCCTGTCTAATGTATATAAAAAACAAAGAAAAATAATGAGATATAGAAAACTAATTTTATGATTATACAATATTTAAAACAAAACAAATGAAAATATTTGTTAATCTAAATATTATTTTCATAAATAATTAAATTTATTAATTGTTAAAAGAATGCTATCAGTGAGGTGTGTAAATTAGTTTGTTATTAAATAGTTCTTTAGTTTGTTTTTGAAGAATGTTACAGTTTCTGACATAGGGCGGAAGGGAATTCCATATTTTGGCAAGTGAGATAATGCATATAAAAGATAATGAATAATACAGAGTGCGATGAGAATGGATTTAAAGGACAGTGTGCTGATGGGATCGAGTGTCAAGATTATGTGTGTCGGAGAGTCTGATGAAGCGGCGGGATAAATAATTAGGCGATGATGTGTGATGTATTTTATAGAGAAGGGATAGGGAATGGACAGTTCTACGATCTCTTAGACGAAGCCACGATAATTGTTCCAGGGGCGGTGTAACATGGTAAAATTTACGAATACCACAAATAAAACGTGCGCAAGAATTATGAACACGTTGAAGTCTTTGAGTGAAAATAATATTTAAGTCTGTAAAAGGAGTATCAGAATAATCAAAATGGGGCATTTCAAGCGTTTCTACTAATATTTTCCTAACAGCGAATGGCAGACAATTTCTTACGCGATTTAATGAAAGTATTATTGAGAAGACTGTTTGCATGTATGGTTTATTTGTGTATTCCAATTTAAGTTGTCAATAAATAATCCTAGAATTTTTACTGCCTCACTATAAGGGATTTGTTGGTCATTTAGAGAAATTTCAATGCCCGCAACCTAAACCAAGCGAGTTATGAATACTTCTTGTTGGAACGGCTAGGAGAATGTGCCCCCTAGGTAAACCTAGAATGAGGTGAGAGAATATTATCAATCTTCTGAGAGGAGTTAATTCTACAAGGAATGATTGGAAAATATTATCTCGGGATATGGATGTATTGTAATCTTATTTCCGCACAACCATGAACCTCCGGGTTCGATAGCGCCAGTGAGTCATTTAGCAGACAAAATACCAACAAGGAGAACCTGAACCATTGCATGACGGAACCTACATTTTAATTTCTGTTACAGAAGCATTGAGATGTACGAAGACTGTGTCCAAAAAATATCTGCTGTTTTTAATTTCAAACACAGATATCGAAGCCAAAATCCAGTAATGGCAACTCACTGTGTGAACCTGATGGACTCCCTGCACGAGTAAAACGCCCGTGGAATGCAACTCACTGTGTGAACCTGATGGACTCCCTGCACGAGTAAAACGCCCGTGGAATGCAACTCACTGTGTGAACCTGATGGACTCCCTGCACGAGTAAAACGCCCGTGGAATGAAACTCACTGTGTGAACCTGATGGACTCCCTGCACGAGTAAAACGCCCGTGGAATGCAACTCACTGTGTGAACCTGATGGACTCCCTGCACTAGTAAAACGCCCGTGGAATGCAACTCACTGTGTGAACCTGATGGACTCCCTGCACGAGTAAAACGCCCGTGGAATATCATAATGTTTTTGTGGGAGAAATTTCAAGGTAGGTTCCGACATGCATGATTGGCAGATTCCTTGTAGGATAAGAATAGGGTAATATTTTTGTATTTTAGAAAACAAAATTTCTGATTATAAGTCAAGATGGATACAACATGTTCATCGAATGGAAGATCACAGAATACCCAAACTAATGTTAAGATATCAACCTGCAGGAAGAAGAAGACCAGGACGTCCACTCAAAAGACTTCTGGATGGTGTTTCTCTTGAGGCCGAAACAGGTCAACAAATGGCCTAAATTCGTGAATGTACTATGATGATGATGATGATGATATATTTTCATCACATTTTAACTCTGTGCATTCCTATGCATTCGCTAAATTTAAGGGAAACTCCTGCGTTTTAGCCATTTTTATCTTCAATAACCACTTTATAATACAATTAATATTGAACCAAAGTAAATATACTGGATTTAAAAAAAATGACATTTCAAAATAAAATACATGCCCTGTTTGTTTACTTCACTGCGTCTTTGAATGACCTGATATTTAGAAAATATTTTAAAATATTTTCAGTTGCTTTAATTAACATTTTGCATCTGGAGTCTTTGACTGTATCTTCAGTTTAGTTCTTTTTCAGACTGGTAGGGCAGTATGCTCTCTAAGAACCCAGAATTATGGAGTAGAATGGAATGAGTCTCCTCTACGGTGTTGTGTGAGCTGTCAAAATTCCCTCCGATGCTGCATTGTAATGTATATTATTTTCCGATCATCTTGTATATTACTGAAATGAGATTGAAGCAAACTACAGATGTTGGGCACCAAAATCTAAATAGCTTTTGACTTTACTTCAAGGCTGTGAATTGATCGCCACCAAGAATATCATTAATAAGACTAACGTCCCCGAAAACCATTCATTCGACACTAATATCGGTAGTTTCAATTATTTTTACGTTTCATCTCTCTTATCCCCTAGGGATACTAAAGGTCTCTTACCCCACATTATACAGGGCTATACAGAAAGGAGGAACAGATTTCAAACATTTATTTCCTCCAAACTACAAAAATACAAACACAATTATAACGTTCCTGGGAAGATAAATATTCAAATTTCACTACTTTATGCATTCAGTATAAGCACCATGTCTTACACAACAAATATCAAAACGGTGGCTAATTTCTTGCCACACACGAATCAGCTGGTCTCTAGTTATCAAATTCACAGCTCCAACAATTCGATGTCGCAGATTTTCAGAAGTGTCAGGCACAGGGGAAAAAAACACGGCAATTTTGTGTAACCCACAGATAAAAATCACACGGGGTTAGGCTGCTGATACGCTAAGACTTGGTACAGTTCATGAGTGAAATACATCTGTAGCAGTAATAATGATTCGGATAAATGTTTATTGTTTCTTGATTATGAATCGGGAACGGAAAAGTATTAAATAATAATAGAAGGATAGGAATAAAGATAAATATAAGTAATATCAATTTTATGGATACCTGGGAGGCCACCGGCGATGATGTTGATCTTCTGCTCCTCCTCTTTTAATCCGAAGTCCTGTTGTGTCGTCATTTTAATACAAACAATCAACATAACAAGCAACAGCGCCAATATTGCCGTGATCGGAACTTCAAAATGTACTCTTTCGAGGAACGTTGGAATTGTGTTTCTATTTTTTGTAGTTTGGATGAAATACGTGTTTGAAGTCTGTTCCTTCTTTTTTAATAGCCCTGTACTTTAATGACTATAGACTAAGTCATATGAGGACTATAATTATTTATTTTAAATTGCTTCTGAAGTCCATAGTTACGCCGGAACCCACACATAGGCCTACTATCCCACTTACATCCAATTTCATTGCAAAGTTCAGAATGAATATCTTTAAAAAATCCATGCCTGAATTTAAATATGTACTTTGAACGGAAATCTCTTGCGCTTGTAATATAATCTGGAATTGATGCAGAGCATGCGTTTAACCTGTTATGAATCGTTACAGTAGAAACGTTTGAATTATTCAAGATAATTGAATCAAGAACACCTCTTCAATTCAGTTAAATTCTAATCGCAGGCAGACCACCAACTGTGCCACTACCAAGTGTTATGATTAGAAATCTGTTGATAGAAAACGAGAGAATTAACTCCTACACGCTTTTCATCTTATGTGTGAATTTAGATTTGTACACTAACCCATTAACACAAATTATAGTTTTATGTAGATTTATCGCAGCTGGGTCTAACGCTCGACTCTGGAACTTTGTGGAGATATCCATTTTTTACAATGTAACATTAAGAATTTTGTGTACAAATTTGGAAAATAATCTGAGAGGTATCAATAAGTATTCTTAATTAAACATATTACTTCCTATGAGAAACTTTATGATATACATTTTACTGGTTACACAAAAAAAAACTATTGATACAACTAAAGGCCTTCTCTGTAGACATATGGCTAGCGCATGGGTCGGAAATTTAGATTCAAATCCTAGTGGACATGGTGGGGTAATTGTGAACCCTTCTCGGGGTTCTGTCGTTTTACAAATTTTATCCCATCAAAATTCTCCCATTCCTCATTCCCCCACTTCATATGATGTAATTTCTTATTCATTAATTAATTTCATATCCCCCCTTCATCTAATCTCATGTTATGGAAAAAATAGTTTAATTGTAAAACTACAGGCGTTGAAAATATATGGTTACTACACTCCAATTCAACCCAGGAAGTTAACAACAGACCTTATGGGCTATGCCAGTGTCCCCCTACCTACAGAGGGTAGATGCTGCCAAACTAATAATAACGGTATTTGTTTGTTAAGGAGGGGTGGAGCGGCAAGGTTAGCAGTACGTTTTCCAAATCTATGTACTATATATTAAAAAAACTTAGTTTTTCTTTTACGGCATGCAGACTAGTTTTATGGTAAATATGAGATTCGACACTTTCACACATTATAGTACAGATCCGCAAGAGCTCAGTGACAAGTGGTAACTGTTTTTTTCTTTAAGAGGGTGTGGCTTTGACGGCTACAACTTACAACTATGTACCTGCTGTGTTGCAATCTTCAGTTTTATATAAGAATTTCTCTCAAGAAAATACTGTTAAAATGCCAACCCAGTTCCCTATTCCAAACACAGAGTAACTTCCAGGGTTGAATCTGAGTGTAGGATATAGTGGGGTGCTGCCTCATGATTCCCAGCTGAAGGGGCCAATGGAAACAACGGAGGAACTAAATTCTGTAACATCAGTAAGTGATGACGTCGAAGATGAATTGAAGAACATCTCAATCATAATGAATCAAGCATGTTTAGAAAGCTTGGGGACAAAGAGAAGATGCAAAAGAAGAGAGGTCGAAGAAAATGGGATGGTTTCTTACAAAATATTATTGAAGATGATGGATAGACATATTAAAAGGGTTTTAACACAAGAAAAGTAGATGACAGGATAGAATATAATTTGAAAAGAGCGATTGCTAAACGGGAAATATGAAACAATCACATAAAAATGGAATGATTTTTGTCTATTTTCTAGAAAAACATGTTACTAGATCCCTGTCACAAATATAGAAGATTCTGAAGTTTCTGGGTAATTAAACTAAAGTTAATCTCAGACCTAATATATGATTTTTTACAATCGTACAACCACCTGCTACAGTGTCAGGCACTTCACTCAGCTACGCCGAAGGACAGATACTGGAAAGCAAGAGCCAAACTTTCTGTTTTGCTATAATGTTTTATTGTTTAATTTATTGTATATATTATTGTTTTTTCATAATAAGGACAATGACTTCTGTCAAGTCCCCTGCATTTGTATAAATAAAATAAAACAATCGTAATTTTCAGTAACACACAGTTAAAATATCAAATTGTATGCGGCTAAAGTACCCCCTTCTAGTAGATATTTCATTTAATATCGATGAAAACTCCATCACATTAGAGTAACTCAAAACAATACTTACAAATATGAAAGGCAACAAGGCGCCAGGCGAGGACGGTCTGACAAGGGAACTGTAAACCATTACATGCTGAAACCGACCATGAAATATCTTTCAGAGAAGCGTTACAATGCGTTGTGATGTACAAAGGCCGCGTCCAAAAAAATTGCCGTTTTTAACTGCTAATCTCTCATTTAAACTGTAGGGAAGTAATACAATTCATATATTGGCAGACTGTAAAACCATCACGACCCGCCGTCCGTGCTACGACCCTCCTTACTCAACTTTGTGCTTAACTCATGCAGGGTTCGTACGTAGCGGATCTGGGTTCTATCCCCGCTCGGGACAAATTTCCTGGGTGATGGCTTTTTTGGGTGGGTTTTCTTCACCTGTAAGACAAATGCCAGGAAAGTTTAAGGCTCAAACGGTCCCCCAACATCATCTGGCCATCTTAGTCATCAATGTCATATTCGCCATGTTTAGTATAAATGTTTGTCTGAATGGTGTGTTACGCTTTAATGTTATGTTGTCTCAGAAGACGCCATTATATTGATCTGATCAATCATTCAAGAGCGGCCCTCCATGCCCTTGTGTGCTCAAAAAAATATATATAAATGGATTGCGCACAAATGTGCAAAGGTGATAGCACAGCACTTTAACAATCACTAACACTTTATGTTAGTCTTGCCTACTCACAAATTGTTATTGTTCATGTTTACATGTTTCGATGTGATATCTTTCGCATTTCTGTTCACACACTTCACATATGCATGACGTCTTCGTGTCGTGGAATGTTTTATCTCTACACATTAGGTGGTGGAATCCTTGCACGCTTAATCTTGTGATGGCGTGTCGTATCTGGAAATTTACTTCTGTCCAGTTCCTGTATATCATCGCTCCGGTGCTGAAGAATTCCAGCCATACTTCCTCTCTTTTTCTGCGTAGTCTTTGTAGGGCATGTTCACAGGGTTCCGTGGTTCATAGTAGGTAGGCTGTTTTCAAGTCCTCGATAAGGAAAGTCTCCCTTGCAAATAGGTACACTTGACGGCTTCTTGTCGTTCTTGATAGACCTATTGATATATTTCCAGCTTGTTTAGAACAGCTTCTGTAAAAATATTTATGTGGTCCATAGTTAAATTCTCTCTAACGACAGATCGTGTCATTGTGGCACGGAAAAGTACCTACAAACCGAGAGGTTAAACTCAATTAATAAAATGAAATTGGATATTTTAATAAATTTATGCTAAAACACACCATTGGATCAAAGAATTTCCAGGAAATTTTGGACTGCTTCACGTCTCCTACGTACTGCGTGAAAATCAGAATAATTCTCAGCATCGTTATAAAGAAATGCGCCAATAAACATCCATTTTTTCTTGGAAAAACATAAATTTGTGACACAAAATATCTTCTTCGTATTTTTCTACATTCCAGGGATTGGGCAACATTTCCTGTTCCGGCTTCGAAACATGTCTGTTCATCGTTTCTTTGCTCTTCTCGGATTGCCTTCTTCCCTTACGCTTACAGTACAACATTCCTCTTGGGATCCTCTCTTCCGGCATTCTATGAATATGCCGTCTCAATTTATGTCTACGGTTTATAACATTTTCTTCCAAAGAATTTATTTGTAACTCTTCTCATATTTGTTTTTCTTTTGAGATTTTATCGGGGAGAATATGTCTTTACGCTTCTTAAAAAAAGTTCATTTCGACAGCCTGTATCTTGTTTTTATCTGGCTTCTCATATTTGTTTTTCTTTTGAGATTTAATCGGGGAGAATATGTCTTTACGCTTCTTAAAAAAAAGTTCATTTCGACAGCCTGTATCTTGTTTTTATCTGTCTTCGTTAACGCCCATCGATAAAGAAAAGCATGCACGGCCATTACTTTGTAGAACTGTAGACTACATAACAGTAAACTACATGGTCTTTATAGGAAGCCAGATATAATAAGAACAGTTAAGTCTCGTAGTCTGCGATGGACAGGGCATGTGGCACGAACGGGGAACGAAAGACGTGCATGAAAGCTTCTTGTAGGAAAACCAGAGGGAAAAATGCCCAGCTGGTAGACCAAGAATGAGGTGGGAGAATAACATTAACTATGATTTGAGGGACATATATTATACAGGGAATGATTGGAAAACATTAGCTCAGGATAGTCATGTATGGAGAGCTTATGTCTGCGAGGCCTACGGTTCGATAGTGCCAGTGAGTTAGAGTTAGTTTTCCTTTTCTATTGTCAAGTATATTTTTGTCACTTTGGCAGACCCTATTTGGGAAAGTTTGTTAAATGAATATAATAAGGCCCATCTTGACAAGTGCATATGAATGTCCTCGTCAGAAGATGTGAATTATATGGACGGTTATGTAAGGCTTTGTGATACCTAAGCCGATGATAACGTTATAATCATAATTACAAACAATTTTTTGTTCGTCCGAATAATCGGAAATAGTAAGTTTTTATTAAATAAATAATAGTTTTAAAAAACTAAAACAACACGCTTTATCAGAAAACCGAACTAAAAAATGAAAAATAATTTAAATTTCCAACACGCTTGGGATAAAATTAAAGTGTTCAACAAAAAAATCATCTCCAACACATCTAGAACAAAACTAGAGTTATCTACAAAAAAACTACCATCAAATGGGTGGGGTGCTTTTCATGGTTTTTACGTTTCCTTCTTAGGGAATTTACTTTTACCAATATCTGTTTATTATCAAATATATAAATTGATATAGAGCACCACATGCTTTTGAAGGTAATTTTTTTGTAGATAACTCTAGTTTTATTGTATATGTGTTGGAGATGATTTTTTTGTTGACCACTTTAATTTTATCCCAAGCGGTTGGAAATTAAATTAATTTTTCATTTTTTAGTTCGGTCTTCTAATAAAGCGTGTTGTTTTAGTTTTTTAAACAATTATTTATTTTTTATTTTGGTTTTCAAAAAATGTAAATATCTTTAAATTAGATACTATTGTAGTATGAGCTAAACGTAATACTCTTCTAAAAAACCTCCGGGCCGGTTTTCAACCAGCGACCTATGGATTGCTGAAATTATATACCACTACAGCCCATCACTCTACCAACTGAGCTACCTCAACGATAGACTATAAAGTCGATACGTCCGCAATCTATTACACCGGTCTTTATTCTTTTGATATCCTGATGATCCTGGCCTGGATCTTAGGAAACAAATTATGAAATTATTGTATTGTCATAGGTCCTTTACAAGTATAAAATGTTTCAAGTTGATCCAATGGTTTTAAGTGGGTGAAAATCGCGTTGAAAGATGCCGTTACATAGATAGATACAGGTCAAGCTAATATAAAACGTGTAAAAACATTTGAACTCATGGCTAACCATAGTCATTTGCACTACGCAGCAATTGTTACAAACTCAACGTTACAGGATTATATGTTATTTTACTTCTTTTGTTTTTAGCATTTATGTTTCACTATGATATACAGTATACAAAGCAATAATTTCACGACTCTGAAATGAAAATTAATTCTATTTCCAACCCCCTTTTTTGTTTCTATGTTGTTTGTTTGTACAAAGGAGGAAAACTAGGCAAACTGCAAACAAATAATCCTAACAGACAAGATTAACTACGGCAACACATAAACACGCCAACTAAAATTATTATACATGTTTTCATCCCTAACCACAATAAAATTCGCCAAAATTGATATTCGCTGTTAAAAAAATGAAATAAACATTCAAAACTCTATACGTAAGTTAGAGGTTATCACACTATTAAGAATTTGTTTTAGTATTTTCAATAAATCAATTTTGAATTTTGTTCATTAAAACATAATAATACCGACTGGGGATTGAAAGATAGGACGTGGAAATTTCTTGTAGGAAAACCAAAGGGAAAGCGTCCAGTACACAGACCAAGAAATTGATGGGTAAATATCATTAACCATCATTTGATGGAAGAGAATTAAGCAGGGGATCATTGGAAAATATTAAATGAGAATAGGGAGGTACGAAGAATTTGTGATTGACCGGCAAAGTTCCTCCGCGTTCAATAGTGTTAGTGATTCAGATAATAATAATAATAATAATAATAATAATAATAATAATAATAATAATAATAAATAATAATAACAATAATAATAATATTATTATTATTACTATTATTATTTCAGCTTTGGTTCTGTTATTTTCATAGGTATCCTGAACCAAATTATACAATTTTTTTCTTCCACACTTCCAGGTCTTGCGTATCTGCTTCTGTCATATTTCTCTTCTTCAAGTTGTCTTGAATTCCCTTCATCCACGTTGGCTTTAATCTACCACGCTTACCTTTTCCAGGAGGTATCCATTTGAATATCTCTTTGTTTGTTTCTGTGTCCCTTCTTCTCGTTATAAAGTCATTCCATCTTAGTTGGATTTCTTCAATCTCTTATACAATATCCTTTTCTACATTCAAAATTTCTCTTATTGAATTATTTTTTATTTTGTCTAATTTTGATATTCTTCCCGATGTTCTTAAAAAGTCAATTTCTGTAACTAATAATTTATATTTGTGTTTTTGCTTCAACGTCCATGTTTCCGCACCATATAATAAAATACTCTTCACAATAATTATTATATATATTAATAATTTAGTCCTCTTGATTGTATTCCTACTCTATAAAATAGAATTTAATACGCCAATAACTTTCTTTTTCTCCATTATTCTTTTTTCGTTTTCTAATTCAGATGATCCAACTTTTTGAATTAAATAACTCACTGGTACTATCGAACCCGGAGGTTCATGATCGCGCGGACATAAGCTCTTCATACATCCCTATCCTCAGCTAATGTTTTCCAATCATCCCCTGTAATTCTACTTCCCTAAAATCAAAGTTAATGTTTTCCTCCCACGTCATTCTTGGACTACCAACTGGGCGTTTTCCTCTGGTTTTCCTACAAGAAGCTTCCATGCAAATCTTTCATTCCCCATTCGTGCCACATGTCCTGCCCATAGCAGTCTACAAGACTTAAATGTTCTCATTATATCTGGCTTCCTATAAATACCATGTAGGTCACTGGTATGTAGTGTTCTCCATATCTTTTTGAATTATTGGACCCAAATACTTAAAATATTCCACTGTTTTAATCTTTGTTCCACTTATTTCCAGTTCCTCGGAAAGATCCGTGCTCATAAATTCTGTTTTAATATAATTAGTTGTAAATCCCATCTTGAGTATTCTTCCTCTAATAACCTACGCATATAGTTTGCACCTACTCATTCTGAAGTGACTACCACTTGATCATCTGCGAATGATAAGTTATTATTATTATTATTATCTTCTTCTTCTTCTTCTTCCTTCCAAGTATTAGGCCATGGCCTGTTACGATCCTATAGAAAATTGTACCTCCAGTGTTTCATAGGACGGCCCAGTGATCTTCGTCCTCTTGGTATATAATTATAAACAGCTTTAGGGAACCGATTTGAACTCATTCTTTCTAGATGGTGTTTCCAATTTAGTTGGTACTGTTTAATATATTAAAAAATTGGCGTAGTCTTCAATTCCGATCCCATCTGGTGTAACCCGCTGTTGTGCCATGAATCTCATTTCACAAGCCGTTATTCTGCTCTCATGTTGTCTTTTTTGTGTCCATGCTTCACTACCATATGTCAACACTGGTCTAGCCAAAGTGTTATATAAACGTAATCTTGTGTTTTTTTGTACAAGGGATGGTTTCATAATTTGATTAATAATTCCCCAAACTTTTATTGTAAATAGTAATTTTTTCAGGGATATCCTTTTCATCCCAGCTAGAGAGATAATATCCAAGATATTTAAATTGATTAGATCTCTCTAAAATTTTATTCTGGAGACAGATTTTACCTTGTATGGAGTCCTTCCGATGAAATGCCATAATTTTAGTTTTGTTAATTGATATTTCCATATTAAATTTGGCACCTATTTTTTGTAAATTATAAATTGACCGTTGCAAATCATTTTCGGAAAGTGCCAGAAGAGCTAAATCGTCTGCAAAAAGAATAGCATCGAGTTTGAGGTTCCTATTGATGGGTATATATCCCCGTTGTGTTTTCCTCCATTCGTTTATTATTCTATTCATATATTCAGGACCGTGATAACAAGATAGTGACTTTGGAATCTAAGATGGATAGCTTAGAACAATACCAAAGGCGTCAGTGTGTGCGTATTTTTGGTATTGCGGAGGAAGAAAATGAAGACACAGATGCCATCGCCTTGCAGGTAGCAGAGAAAGTTGGTGTTAGTCTCCAGGTCAGTGACATTGACCGTAGTCATCGAGTAGGTAGAAAAACAGATGGTGGACGACCTAGGGCTGTCATTGTTAAATTTTTGTCCTACCGTATGCGAAGTGAGGTGTTTCGAAATAAAAAGAATTTGAAAGGCAGTGGAATTACGATTCGTGAGGACCTTACTAGTGCAAGGCATCAGTTACTTCGCGAAGCTATAAATATTCATGACGTAACCAATGTCTGGACCCAAGATGGTTCTGTCATTGTTAAGGTAGGAGACAGAAAAAAGCGAATAAATCAAATATCAGATCTCAGGTCAGAGTGATAATTATCAACTCAGAAACTCGTTACTTTTTGTAATTTATTTTTATTAGTATTTAATTATTTACTGTGTTCATTTTTTTCTTAATTTTTTCGTGTATAATCTATTTTTTATTAATTTAATTTTGTACTTCATATACTAAACACCAATTGATATTTCATATTTACGGTTTTCTTGTTTTAGTTAGTAACATTTCAACCATAGATTTAAGGAATGCACCTGCAGCCCCTTTTCGGTCTTTGACAGTTCCATTGTCCCCATCTCAACATACCCCTTCCACCTCAGACCTTTTAGAATCACGTTTCTCTTTGAACAGCAATACACTCAAAATAACACATTGTAATGCACAGTCACTCCTGTCCCACTTCTCAGAATTCCAAACTATATTTTCAACACTAAATCTGCATGCCATTTTAATTTCTGAAACATGGCTGAAAAATACCCTTCCTTCTTCTCTTGTAAACATGCAAAATTACACCTTGATTAGGAATGACAGAGTCGGGAAAAATGGAGGCGGCGTGGCGATGTATATACGTTCCGATCTACAACCAAAAATTGTATCCCATTCGCCTAGTGAATACTCGTCTCGACCCGAATACCTATTTATAGAATTTAGAGCGAAAATGCAGAAATGTTTATTAGGAGTAGTTTATAAGCCCCCAAATGTCGGTCACCTACATGACATTGAAACAGTACTCCAAAATCTGATACCATCTTATGAACATGTAATTGTACTAGCAGACTTCAATACTAATCTATTAGCCACAAATTCTTACAACACTATACTATTACAGACAATGTTCCAGTCATGCAATATGACAATACTGCCTTCAGAACCAACCCATCATACTAGGTATTCTGACACACTACTAGACTTAATTATAACAAATAATCCTCAAAAAGTTATAACTAGTGGACAGATAGAAGCTCCAGGCATCTCTGCACATGACTTAATATACATTGAATATTCACTCCTTTGCTCTAAACGTAGACCTAGACTTGTAACATACAGAGACTTGAAACATATAAATTATGCGCATTAATTGATGACGCTGCAAAACTACCTTGGAACAACATATGGACACTTAGGACTGTAGACGAGAAAGTTGAAAATTTTAATGACATGATTTTACAATTGTATGACAAACACGCACCTATCAAGACTTAGACGTATAAACAGACCACCTGCACCCTGGATGTCTGATAATATCCGCTTGCTTATGACAGAGAGAGACGCAGCATTTAGGAAATACAGGAGGAACAAAGAACTGACAGACTTACAGACATACAAACATCTGAGGAATAAAGTCAACCAGACTGTAAGGAATGCAAAACTAAGATATGATGCCCATACTATTATTACACAATCTATGTCCAACTCAGCTGACATGTGGAAAAATTTAAAATCAATAGGCCTCTGTCAAAATAAACTACAGGTAGAAACAGCTGACCTACCACTAGATGAGTTGAATGACCATTTTACCCGCCTCCCTTCTGACAACACCTCACAACAAAAACAACAGACAATAGATGAACTAATGTCATATTCCCAACCTACCCGAGACAAATTCTTTTTTTCCTATATCTCACCTAATGACGCCAAAAGAGCAGTATTACGTATTAAATCTAAAGCACAAGGAATAGACAATATAACAATAACTCTCCTGCAAAAAATAATAGACATTATTCTCCCAACAATAACCCACATTTTTAATGCCTCTATAATGACCGGAACCTATCCCAGACTCTGGAAAATGGCTCTAGTTCGTCCTACACCGAAATCAAACACTCCCACAACACTCGATGATTATAGACCAATTAGTATTCTTCCCTGTTTATCTAAAGCACTGGAACACATAATACACTCACAGTTAACAGACTACCTCACCACACACGACTTACTTGATGAGCATCAGTCTGGTTTTAGAACAGGACATCACACAAGTACTGCATTACTTGACATTGTAGAGGACATAAGAGACTCAATGGACAAAAGCAAACTCACCGCAATAGTCCTACTCGACTACAGCAAAGCCTTTGACACAGTAGATATAGACTTAATGCTAGCGAGACTAAAGACACTACATCTGTCGGAAAACTGCCTTGATTGGTTTGCATCTTACCTCACTAATCGTCAGCAATCAGTTTCTGTTAATAATCGCATTTCTTCCTGGCGCTTGGTGAGGAAAGGGGTACCTCAAGGCGGCGTCCTCGCTCCTCTTCTCTTCTCGATTTATATTAATGACGTGACCAAGAAACTACAAAACTGCAAGCATCATCTTTACGCCGACGACCTACAGATTTACACACACTTTAGGCCTGACGAAATTAATGAATATATTGACAAAGTAAACACTGACCTCAGGCATATATCTTTATGGTCCAGACAATATGGGCTGAAACTAAATGTAAACAAAACGCAAGCAATAATTATCGGACATCCAAGACTATTACACCTCATAAACAATGGCAATATGCCGGCTGTCATATTAGATAATGAACAAATTCCTTATACCGACGTCGTTAAAAACTTGGGATTTTACTTAGATTCTAATTTAAAATGGCATGAGCAAGTAAAACAAACATCTAAAAGGATCTTCTCCATAATGCATTCCCTAAAGCGACTTAAACATTTTCTTCCTACAACTCTTAAAAGAATTTTAATCCAAACTTTAGTGATGCCGCATTTTGACTACTGTGACGTTCTACTAACTGACATAAGTGACGGATTGTCGGACAAACTGCAGCATTCCATAATATGTGTATCAGATTCATATTTAATGTTCGAAAATACGATCACATTTCTCCATTATTCCACGAATTGTCATGGCTACATCTAAAAGAGAGAAGAAAATCGCACTGTCTAATTCTCCTATTTAAGATCCTACATACCTCGATTCCCAATTATTTATCATCCCGTTTCCAGTATCTATCCTCAAACCATAACTTAAACACAAGATCACAACATAGTCTCTTACTTAATATACCGCAACATAGGACATCACATCACTCCATGTCATATAATATCTCCACTTCTCGCAACTGGAATTCCCTACCACAAGAAATAAGGGGCTGCCGGACATTGGCATCTTTTAAAAGAAATCTAAATTTATATTTGCTCTAAACTCGACTTCATTATTATCCAGTGTAAGATATATATATTAATTGGTGTTTCCCGTATAATGTATCATATTTATATTATTATTATTATTATTACTATTATTATTATTATCGTATCATTATTGTTATTACCCTATGAAATGTTGTTTGTACATGACATTTACATTGTTACATTTATTGTATCTTTAACTGTTTATAATTAGTACAGTGTATATCTATAATTGTCGAATATTTATTTGTATTTGTGCTGGTTGAGTGGAAGAGAGGGCCTTATGGCCTTAACTCTGCCAGAATAAATAAAGTATTATTATTATTATTATTATTATTATTATTATTATTATTATAATGAAAAGCACCGGTGAAAGTCCACATCCCTGTCTTACTCCAGTGTTGATCTTTTCCCAAGAAGATAATTTGCCATCTTGTTTAACAGAGATTTCGTTATCTTTATAGATGTTGAAGATATTAGTAATATATTGTTGTGGAACGTTATTATCAGCTAAAATTTGTAGTAATATGTTTCTGTCTACTTTGTCAAAAGCCTCTATGAAGTCAACGAAGGCGATATGCGTTTCTATATTGAATTCCTTGTGATTTTCTAATAGTAGTTTTAGAGTGAAGAATCCATCTGTTTATTATTATTATCTAACTGCTTATTATTATTATTACTATTATTATTTATTATTATTATTATTATTATTATTGTAGGCCTAATACAGTAAACTATAGAATTTCCATGAAAAAAAGTTACATTTACTTGCATTAATAAGTTATATCTCGTTCAATTAGAAATATAAACGGGAATAAAAACGGCAGACTAAAATAGGCAATGAATTTTTATACAAATTTTTAATCGGGTATATAACTATGACACGAATTAATGGAAAACGTGCGTCTTTACAATTGTACAAATTAAAAAAATAGTCATTTACAATTCGTTTAGATAATGGAGGAGGTCCAAGGATTAAAAAATTACCATTAGGTATTGTTCCACCTCAGAGACAATAATTAATATCAAAATATATTTGGAAATGAAACAGGATTTTGTTACAGCTTCCTCTGAATATCACTCTAATATTCTAACACAAATATTGTAACTACAAAATTTCATCCAGTAATAGAACAAAATGTGTCGATATAGGCCTACTTAAATTCTGAAAGCTGCATCTGAGATAAACCTAAAATATTTTACACAACTGAATTGAAGATGGAAATATATTTGGATAGTGACTGTAGGAGGGCATGTATGCTACATTTTCAATTTAACTGCATGCTAACTAATAAATAGGCTTCTCCACACTTTTATTTTCATTTAATTTCAATACATTCAAGTCATAATAGCATTGATATATTTAATGACAGAAGCACGAAATTTTCACTACATGTCCCACACACCATAGCTAACAATTCCGTGCATGTATATTGAAAAATCGTTAATATTTTTAATAACAAGTAAAATATGTGTAGTAATTTTTAAAAAAAAAATTCATATGCAGACGATATATTTGTTTTGTTCCTATATTATAATAATATAGAGATTTTAATGCATAGTGTTCTTCTAAATACGTCAGTGGTCTTGTAGAAAAAAAACATTACTAAAAAATTATGAGACTAATTAAAATTTTTAATATGTAAAATTTTAAAAGGATTTTCTTTAATAACTCTACAACTTTTAGGCCTTCAAGGATGGAACATCTGTAAAATTTTACCTATAATGGCATGAATGTGTGTATGAAAAAACTCAAGTATGTAGCTTAAAAAATGTAGAGTATAGAAATTTCACCCATTGCCACTTTAATATAATTATGAAATGAATAGTGCCAACGAAAAACAATCAAGGATTTTCCTTACTAATTCAAGAAAACCATAAGAAGATTATAATATTTATGAACCCAGGATAATTGAAAAACTTGTCAGAAGGACTGTGGTTAAGAACACGCTCAGTTGAAAGAAGAGAGATTAAACATCAGTTCGGGACAAGTTACCTTAGTCATGTTTCTTCGTTGTTTTTTCCTCACCTGTAAGACAAATAGTCTCCGTACACCAAATGATCATCATAATCAGCTATATCATATTCGACTTATATAGTATAAATATGTAAGTATATGGCAATAGTATCAACCAGCTGTTAGTTTATGCTGATGATGTACTATTGGGCAATAGCGAGGAGATACTAAAGGCCAACACGCACATACTACTGAGTAACACTAAGTAATTGGGACTGGAAGTAAATATCAATAAAACTAAATACGTGGTCACACATAAAAATATATAATGTAATGATAAATGAAGGAAATTTTGAGGACGTGGCTGAATTCAAATAGTACGCGTACATAGGAACAATAATCACAAATAGGAATGAGATGCACAAAGATATTAAACATAGGCTCAATTCTGGAAATGTGTGCTATTACGCATTACAGAGACTCTTGACGTCCCACCTCCATTCAGAAAACGTTAAACTGAAAACATATAAAACTATTATTGTACCAGTTACATTATATGGGTGCGAAACATAGACTCTTACTTTAAGGGAGGAAAGGAGATTACGAGTATTTGAGAATAAAGTTCTTAGGAATTTCTTTGGACCAAAGAGAGATGAACAGATAGGTGAATGGAGAAAACTGCATAACAGTAAATTATATTGTCTTTATAGTAAGCCAGATTTAATGAAAACAGTTAAGTCTCGTAGACTGCGATGGGCAGGACATATGCCACGAAAGGGGAATGAAACACGTGCATGGAAGCTTGTTGTAGGAAAGCCAGAGGGAAAACGCCGAGTTGGTAGACCAAGAATGAGGTGGGAGAATAACATTAACTAAGATTTGAGGGAAGTAGATTATACAGGGATGTTTGGAAAACATTGGCTCAGGATAGGGATATATGGAGAGCTTATGTCCGCGCGGCCAGAACTTACGGGTTCGATAGTGCCAGTGAGTTAGTTAGTTATGGCGCATCTTAGAGGTGACCTGGCTTTTAACTGATCGCTAAATCGAAGAAATTCTATACTTCTTTTGCATAAGATATTAAATATAAAATTGGTACTAGTAAGTCAGTCGTCCTCAACTGAATTATTACACTTCATGAAGTAATTACAATATGAAGGCCTTTCAAAAAAGCAATATTTCATCTTCCGCATTTTAATTGGTTCTGATGTCGTTGTATAAGTTGTACAACGGGTTTAGGTCAGCGGGTGTGTTCTCATTGAGTAGGTCTGTATTCTTTGTTTCTTTTAGAATCTCTATATCTTCAAGGATGCTGATTCTGTTGTTGTTATAGTATTAGGTGTTTATAAACTAGAATGCAATAATTGAGAAAATTCTACACAGGTAAAAACAAGAAATTTCAACAAAAGATCCTCTGAACATTTAAAAAATTTTATTAATAACGAAGAAAAATCACGTTTTGCCAAACACATACTAGAAACCGGTCATCAGTTCGATAAAATCGATAATACAATGTCAGTACTACACAGAGATTATAACAATAACATGATCAGCATCCTTGAATATATAGGGATTCTTAAAGAAACAAAGAATACAGACCTACTCAATGAGAACACACCCGCAGACCTATACCCGTTGTACAACTTAACATCAGTACCAGTTAAAACGCAGAAGAAGAAACATTTTTTGAAAGGCTTCCATATTGGAACTACTTGATGAAGTTTAATAATTTTTTTCAGGACTTACCAGGTACCAATTGTATATTTAATATCTTTTACATAACCTCAACGATGCTTTAATATGAATTGTGAAAGTGTTGATTCCTTTGCATAATCAGTAAACTGTGTGTATAATCCAGAATTAGAAAAAATATAATCCAATAGATCATATCAATAAGGCATTGGGTTTAGAGATAAAAAAAAGCGAAGTATATTAAAGATTAAGAGAGATGAGTGGCGTTTTCACAATGGATAGGTTAGGTTTAGGAGGGTTTAGGAAGGAGAGGGTTGTATGCTGGAGATATGGGCACCCTTGTTTACTCTAGCCAGATTCTCGTATGCATTAATTACATAACTACTGGCCAGCAGTGTGTGCAGCTTCTCTGATGAATATGTTAATACAGATAATAGTACACTTTTTTTACAGTTACTCTCCGTTCTAATTCCACGGATAGTTCAGGTAAGCAAATGAATTGTTTATTATTATTATTATTATTATTATTATTATCATTATCATTATTATTATCATTATCATTATTATTACTATTATTATTACTATTATTACTATTATTATTATTATTATTATTATTATTATTATTATTATTATTATTATTATTATTATTATTAACATTACATATGGGTTTGTTGAGAAGAACAGAAATGTGTTCAAAATTGGAAAAATTAAATAAATAAAATCATACGAAAAAAAATTAATATTAGATATTCAATAATAGATTATATGAGATATAATCAAGTAAATTTGTATGACCATGTAAGTTCAATGCAAGAATAAACGTTATTACCCACAAAAACATTGGAATGGTGTCCACTTGCAACCAGAAAAAAAAGGATGATCTCGAAACTTGTAGATGGCATGAAATAAGAACTGGAATGCGAACAAGAGGAATGGAGGTCATGGAGTGGATAATAATAATAATAATAATAATAATAGTATTAATAATAATAATAATTACTATTATTATTATACCGTAATAATAATAAATCATAATAATAATAATAACAACAATGATTTATTTATTCTAGCAGAGTTAGGTCATAATGTCTTCTCTTCCACTCAACCAGCACAAATATAAAAATTAATGTTTACAGTAGAGATTATATATGTACAACCTTAATTAAAAAGGGCTAAAAAGAGATTAAAAGTTGCAGTGTAAGTTTTACGTAAACACAACATTTTATACTATAATAATAATAATAATAATAATAATAATAATAATAATTGAAGAATTAACCAAAAAGAAGAAAAAATGCTACTTAGAATGGTTGGCAAATAAAACAACAGAAAATTGGATAGAATACAAGAGAACAAACGCCAAAGTTAAAAGGAAAGTGATAGAAGAAAAAAACAAATTATGGAAAAGCAAATGCCAAGAAATAGAAAGTTATATAGGAGGATCACAATCATCAGAAGTATGGAGATTTCTAAAAACACTGAAAACCAACCAAGGACCCAGCAAGATAAATTTGTTAGCAAAATCAGACGCAGAAAAACATTACAAAGCTTTACTGTCAGAAACTAGAAATGAGTTTATGGAAACAACAGAAAATCCATCCATAGAAATGAACGCCCTGGAATTTGATACAATAGATATAGAATTAGAAATTCAAACCCTAAAGAATAAAAAGGCACCAGGGCCGGGAAACATACCAAATGAGTTAATTAAATATGGCCCAAAAAATTTAATAGGTAGATTGAGGGACTTGTATAATAAGTGCATTGCAATACAGAAGATTCCTGATGAATGGAAATAAGCTACATAGTACCAATATACAAGAAGGGCGATAGAAGAGACGCAAAAAACTACAGAGGACTAAGTATAAATAACACATTATATAGAATATTTACGAAGTTATAAAAACAAAGTTACAAAAAGATGTTAAAGACAAATTAGGAGAAGATCAAAAGGATTCAGACCAGGAAGGTCATGTGTTGACAATATATTTGCAATACAACAGTTAATTGAAAAACGGACTGCAGTTGGAGAAGAAACCCACTTGACAATGATAGATTTAGAGAAACTTTATGACTCAATTCCGAGGAACAAATTATGGGAAGTATTGGAGAAATACAATATTGACAGAAACCTAATAGAAATTATTAAACAAACCTATAAAGATAACTCCGCTTATGTTAAAATGGGAAATATAATGTCTAATCCTATAAACACCTCAAAGGGATTGAAACAAGGATGCAGTCTATCACCAATTTTATTTAATATTTATGTAGAATTTATATTAACGAAATGGAAACAAAGCTGCAAAGGTATGGGGATCCCAATAGGCAATAGATTTTTGCTGACATTACAATTTGCCGATGATCAACTGGTTTTAGCGCAAGACAATTTTGATATGGAATTCATGATAAAAAGGTTGAAAAGCACATATGAATCATGGGGTCTCACAGTAAATTTACAAAAAACAGAATATCTGGCAATAAATAGCAATGAAAGAGAAAACTTAGTATTGGAAGATGGAATCCAAATAAAGCAAGTGAAACAAACTAAATATTTGGGAATGATTATGGATAACATCGAAGGTATAGGCAAAGAGAACATAAAACATAGAATTGAATTGAGTAGCAAAATAATATCATCATTAAATTCCATATGGTGGGACAAGCATATTTGGAAAGACACAAAAAAATATATTGGTAAAACATTGGTGGAATCTGTTGCAATGTACGGAAGTGAGGTATGGACAATCAATAAGTACTACAAGAATAGACTAATAGCTCTAGAAATGGATTATTTACGAAGAAGTGCCAGAAAGTCTAAATTAGAACGTGTCACAAATAAGGAAATTAGAAACAAAATGGAAGCAGAAGAAAGCATAATTGAAAGAATTGAGGAAAAGGAATTAAAGTGGTTAGGACATGTTTTAAGAATGGAAGATGAGCGATGGCCGAAGCAACTATATGAATGGCATCCTAACAGAAAGAAGAAAAGAGGAAGACCAAGGTTAACATGGAAGGAAAACATGAAGACAGTAATGCAAGCTAGAGGGCTAAGCATCGAAGATGCCCAAGACCGTAGGCTTTGGAGGTTTGGCACGGGAAGACGGCAGCAGCTGTAAAAACCCGAAGATAGATAGATAGAATAATAATAATAATAGAAATATCATAAATAAAACGAGAAACACCAATTAATAAATGTATTTTACACGGGGTAATGATCAGGTCAAGGTTAGAGCAAATATAAATTTGGATAAGGGCTAGTGGAGAAGTAAAATAAAACTGTAGGCACAGAAAGATGAGTAAACATTCTAAATATGTATTTTAATTAATTAATCATATATTACTTCATCTAATTTTCCCATATTTTTTAATTCACTTTATTACCGATATTTTTTCCTAAAACATTTTTCATAACATCGTTTGTCTAATCATTTTATTTTTAAATGTTTTTAGTTTTTGTAGAATTTCATTCCTAAATACTTTTAGCGAATTCCTAAGGAATTAAACTATTGACCTTGTTCTCATGAAAAGATATAAGTTTCGTGTTCATTAACCTAAAAAAAGCCTAAGATAATAGTCCCAGGAAATTACTTTGACAGGTTTAACGCAGGCAGCTATAAATGGGGATATATTATGTATATATATTGTCACAGGATGGCACAGGACTTTCCTTTGTGCTTATTTCGACTTAAATAAATACACTGTTGTTACGTACAATTTTTATTTTCACTTTATTTTCTTCTCACAATTGTCACTAAATCTTCAATCACAATTTTATTTCAGAACTATTCTTCTTTGAAAGTTTATGAGATAATCACCTATCACACAACCACAGACACGGTACTTCTTCACAGATTAGCTTACAATTAATCTCTCGCCATCCAACACAAGACTATCGCAACACAGACTGGCCGGCCTTCTCCTCCGCTCTTTTATATATGCGGGAGGAAAGCTCAAGTAACAGATTCGAGAAACTTCGTAGCCCACAAACATCTGGCTTCCGATCTTTCTCCAAGTGGAAGGGAGAGACCGGTAGAAACGTCTGGTAACACATTCCAGATCATTCAAGCGGCTCTGAGGGTCACCTAACTCGCCATGGGCGACTCGCCCGCTCAATTCAAACGCCGCTTACACGACATGTCACAATATATATATACTGTATATATATATCTTAACATCAATATATTCAGGAAATTGGGCCCAAGTCAAAGTGAGAAATTGTGTATCTAGAGAATTCCATACACATCAAGGGTTCGGTGCTGTTGAGTAGAAACACTCTGGACAAAACTAAAAATTTATTTATAGTTCATTGGTGGAGAGTTATTATATAACTTTCCTCATTAGACGATTGCCTCAAGGAAATAGTGATACAGTCAATTATTTTTTTAAATTGATGAAATACATTTTGTAAATACTTTTAAAAATTTCAAATTGTAATTGAAGTATACATACTATAAAGTAGAAATTTTGTAAATATGGTTTCTTAAAATTGAAATTGATCATCTAATGGCAGCGATGGCAATTTTAGAAAGATACACCCTGTCCAAATCTAAGGAATTCCAAAATTTAGCTGAGAATCCTGGTATAGTACCTCTTGCCCCGATCATCAATTCTGTGACAGCTATACTATCTAATTGGTATGGTGCGGAAACATGGACATTAAGCACAGAGAAAGCATATAAATTATTGGTGACAGAGATGGACTTATGGAGGAGTACTTCTAGAAATTCAAGAAGAGACAAAATTAGACACACTAATATCAGAAAAATAATAGATATTCAAAAATATATTCTACAAGTTATTGAATAAAGAAGGCAGAAATGGTTTGGCCACGCCAAGAGGATGTGAGATGACATAATATCTAAGATGATATTAAATTTTGAAGCGGAGGGAAGCAGAAGAAACAGGAGGCCAAAAGAACATTGGGTTCAAGGAGTGCGATGTCGAGAGAATTAACAGAAAGAATAGAGATTTATGAAGGAGTAAAATATACACCGTTGTCCCATTCAAACCTCGCACATTTTAATTAATCATAACTCTCAAAGTATGCGGAATTATGAAATGAGGTTGGTATTAAAAGAAAAAGAAACTCAAAGAATTTTTGTTTAATCGTTGCAGTAAATTCATCTGTCGCATGTTGGACAATAATGACATAAAACAAAATGGTAACTCCTCAGAAACGAGCACAAACTGTTTTCTGGTATGTAAAAAGACCGTGTGTTTGCGACGCCAGTACAAGATCTTCACGATTTACGAACCCGTATCCTTGACACAATTGCAAAAGTACCTATGGACATGTTGGACAGAACGTAGCACGAAATCGAATAGAGACTTGATATGGTTCGTGCTACTAATGGTGCACATATGTAAGTGTTTTAGTGTTTGGCAATGAAAATTCTTTGAGTTTCTGTTTCATTTAATACCGGCCTCATTTCATAATTCCGTATACTGTGTTAGTTATGATTAATTAAATTGTGGGAGATTTGAATGGGACACCCTGTACAATGGGTTGTAGCAAATCTACTGTATTGTAGAGAAAATTCTAACAAGGTATTTTTATTACTTTCTTTATCATTATTATTATTATTATTATTACGCCGTAGCGTAGTGGTTAAGGCACTGAGCTACAAGCCGGATGGTCGAGGGTTCAAGTCCCGTTGTGGTCAGGATTTTTAAACTGGCCCAAACCCTCTGGCGGCAATATGGCCCTGGGGTCGACTCAGCCTCTAACGGAAATGAGTACCAGACGCTTGTTCTGGGGGTAAAGGCGGCCGTCACGCAGCGCTGACAACCCGGCTGACATAAAGTGCAGATTGTCTAGAAAAAGTGGGAGCATTAACCTCCTACAACTCCAAGGGCCTCCGGGCGTGTTGTGGGATCACTTTACTTTTTATCTTCTTCTTCTTCTTCTTCACTTCCTGGTTTAGGCAAGAGTTGCTTGTTCCGTCTTCACTAATAGATCTAAGACCATCTCTTCCGAGGACGTCCGACATCTCTTCTTCCTCTTGGAAAATAACGGAATATTTTATTTGGTAATCTTCTTTCTTCCATTCTTTCTACATGTTCTTTCCACTGTATCTTGTTGTTAAATATATTTTCTTTTATGGAGTAGATCTGCAGTTCTTCACGGATATCCTCGTTTCTTATCTGGTCAATTCTAGTGCAGCCTTTTACTCTTCTTAAAAAATTCATCTCGGCTCCTTGAATTTTACTTTCTCGTTTGGTAGTGGTAATCCAAGATTCACTCCCATACAAAAGGACAGGGGACAGCCATTGTTTTATAAAATTTTAATTTTACTTTTTATTATTATTATTAATATTAATAATATTAATAATATTATTGGACCAAAGAGAGATGAAGAGACAGGTGAATGGAGAAGACTACATAACAATGAACTACATGGTCTTTATAGGAAGCCAGATATAATAAGAAGAGTTAAGTTACATAGACTGCGATGGGCAGGATATGTTGCACGTATGGGGAATGAAAGACTTGCATGGAAGCCAGAGGGAAGACGCCCAGTTGGTAGACCAAGAATGAGGTGGGAAAATAACATTAACTATGATTTGAGGGAAGTAGATTATACAGGGAATGATTGGAAAGCATTAGCTCAGGATAGGGATGTATAGAGAGCGTATGTCCGTGCGGCCATGAACCTACAGGTTCGATAGTGCCAGTGAGTAAGTAAGTATTAATAATATTATTATTAATTAGATTAAATTAGGAAGTAAAATTACAGTGAGCGTTTGGAGCATGATTTTTTAAAATATCGATGTGTACCATAAAAGTATCGAAATATTATTTTCTCATAAATTCATAGTACTGTTGTCTCTATCATACAACTAAGTGTTATTTTAAAATTTCAAATCAAAATACGCTGTCACATTTCGATTTAATATGAACAAAAATTGCCTGGAGAGCTGTTTTAATTATGTTCACTATAGGCTACTAGAGGCTATAATTGATTTTATATGCACATATTTATTGCAACCACGCTAGTAAACTAGAATATTTTACAACCAAACATTCCTATTTTCCACCTTTTTTATCAAATTGATATTTAGATTGCAAACTGGAGAACATTTAAAATTGTATTAAGGCCTTTGGATATGGATCTAACTGCACACCTCGCCGGAGGTTGCAGTTAACAACTGTTATTATGTTGATGTTAAGCAAACTGCTATATTTTGGTACAAACTTTCCTTTCAGCTCTGTAAGTATTAAATGAACTGTTAAAAACAATTCAACTGATTTGTGCATATACACCAACAAAATGTTAATGAACATACGGTATTTATTATTTTATCATTATACTCAGCAACAAAAAATTAACTTTTTTTTGTCTCAGAAAGACAAATGTGTGATTCTGATAGTATTTTGTCTCCTGAATTGAAATATGTTATCGGATTTTCTCCATCACGCAAGGTTTCCGAGAGACAGTAAATTATAATTTCAAACACTTTAATATTTTCTACGTTCGTAACTACACAATATTCCAATATTCGGACTCAACCTAAAAAGTAATAAATGACGATTTTCTGCTATATTTCGCCTGTGGAGCATCCCTCTTGATGGTCCAAGAATAATCGGCCAGCATATTAGGATTCCATTTGCCTTGATATCTCTTTTCCATAGTTGAAATCTCCTGAGTTAGCTCATTTGGTTTTATTTTACAATGGACAAATGGACGAAAAAATGTTTATTAAAAAAATAATTATTTAAATCCATTAATTGAAATTGAAATAAAAAAACTGTGGATATGGAGAAATTCCGAATATATATTTGAATGAACGATAAATAAACTGCATTAAGTACAACTATTGGTACTCATGAGACGGAAATCATACTGACCACTGTTATTTAATGAATTCATAACTTTGGGACATATTGAGGAGGTTTAAAAACGCTAACATTAGAAAATAGAATGTTCATTTTTAATGTTTTTATTCATTTAAATACTTGCAATAAACAAGAACGGGATTACGGTTTCTGAATGAACTTCTTGTTTGTCCATGTTCTGCCTCAAAGCATTTTCTTCCATGTTACCTTTCTTCGCCATATTTCTTCTCACAGCCTCTTCCTGCCTTTATAAATAGAATGTACAGTACAAGGATGAAACTGACTGTATTGCAGCAACATTAGTTTTCCCTGACATTTATCCTTTTGATTGACACATCAGATTTAAAATTTCTTCCGTTAGCCGCTTTCATACATGGACTCTTACTTTAAGGGAGGAAAGGAGATTACGAGTATTTGAGAATGAAGTTCTAAGGAACAATTTTGGACCAATGAAAGATGAACAGACACGTGAATGGAGAAGACTGCATAACAGTGAATTATATGGTCTTTACAGGAAGCCAGATATAATAAGAACAGTTAAGTCTCGTAGACTGTGGTGGGCAGGACATGTGGCACCAATGGGGAATGAAAGACGTGCATGGAAGCTCCTTGTAGGAAAACCAGAGGGAAAACGCCCAGTTGGTAGACCAAGAATGAGGTGGGAGAATAACATTAACTATGATTTGAGGGAAGTAGATTATACAGGGATGATTGGAAACATTGACTGAGGATAGGGATATATGGAGAGCTTATGTCCGCGCGGCCAGAACCTACGGATTCGATAGTACCAGTGAGTTAGGTAGTTAGTTAGTTAGTTAGCCCCTTTCATCAACTTCACATTTCATTTATTGTCACCTGAGAATTACATTATTTTAATTCTTTTGCGTCATACGCTGTTTAAGTTTTATGCTTAATTGTTTTCCTTTGTTTTCCTTAGTATATATAACATGTATGCTTCCATATATTACCTAGATATTATCTCTCATCATTTTCTTTCATTTTGATTATTCATATTACTCATAATATTTATAATATGCAGATGGTTGAGAGCATAAGCAGACCAAATCGAAAAACTGTTAATCAGGTTCATGAAAAGAACGAAGGTTAAAACAATTCTCAATTATATTTCATTTAAATCATTAGTGCAAAGAGTTATGTTGTATAGTGCACAGACCTGGACTTTAGGTAAACAGCACGCAAACACTTATTGACAGCAGAGATGGATTTTTGGCGAAAGACAGCAAGAAAATCAACAAAGGAGAAAATTCGGAACCAGGAAATTAGCGAAATAACGGAAGATAAACATAATATTATAGAAGTAATAGAAGAACGAAGATTGAAGTGGTGTGGATATCTGTAGGAAATGGAAAGTAATCCCAAGATTGATACTGGATTGGAATATTGAAGGCAGGAGGAAGAGGGGGAAACCCAGAAAAAATGTATGGATGAAGTAAGAAGGAACATGTCAGAAAAGACCTCGAAAAAGAAGAAGAAGCTGAGGATAGAAATCTGTGGCGGAGCAAAATATATTTTGGCTGAAGGATAATTACAGTAATGTAGAGAAAATCTAATACTGTATATAACAATTAATGTTTGATTGTTTGTTCGTAATTTATGCGCGGCCATACCGTTGTTCCGACTGTGATGGGGTCTTTTACAAAACGATCAGGAGATTCCCGGGATGAACATAGGCTATAACAGAGTTGCGATACTCAACTCCTACACCCTTACAAATCGCCCTTTGTAGTGGAAAACGTGAAAAAAGTAGCTTTTTGAACGCTTAAATGGCTAATGCTACCTAAACCATTAAATAATACACAAAATTAATGTACACAGAATTGAATACCTCAAAAAACTCTACAAAAAAGTTCCCGGCAACATATGTTTATCTCTTACGGATAACTCACAATAAACATTTTTGTCTTTCATTGTTGCCAAGAAGATCGAGACAAGTACGTAGATTCCTGTGCAAGCATAGCAGCACATGGCGGGGTATTTTTTTTACGGATAACTCACACAAATGTATTTTGTCTTTTAGTTGATTTGTGCCAAGAAGATCGAGATAAGTAGATTCCCGGGCAATACCGGGTAATCAGTACGGGGAATCTTAAATAATTACGATATACATTTGTAACTATTTTTCCTTTTACTTATTCAACTAATCATAAGAAGTACATTCATTTTCATTTATTTAGGCGTAGCTGCGCACGCCGGGTATTAGCTAGTCCTTAACAAAAATACATTTTATCGTAATAATAGTTTAAATTTAGTATAAATCTATAATGTAACTGCAAACAGAGTTTTTAAAATCATGTTTCAACATCTTGTATTTCCAAACGTGACATGCTGCACCAACCCGAAATCATTTGCATATCACGTAAATACAAATATACAGGCAATTTATAAATTCGAAATTATAAATTATATACAAAACTCCGTCTGGAATCCACCAAGTAACGGGTTTTATAACTTTCATGTAGTTCAAATGAGATTTTGGCGCTCGATTTTAGTTCCTCGCAGTTAGAAGCCACATATATATTTTTTTTTTTGACACAGCTTTGATACATCAGAACCCTTCTCCGGGAGAAATTGTATGGCAGGTTTTGCAATGCAATGATTGAAAGTTCCCTTCTTAGTATCGTAAAATGGGATTTTTTCGGACTGGATTGTGACTTCGGACTGAGTACGACTTTCAGATTTACGAAGATTGTCATACTGTAAATATGATGGAAATGATTTCCGTATAAAATATTTCTTACTCTGTTTGCTTTATTTTTTTTTAATTTAATATACTTTGAACATAGTGGAAGACAATCACTACCTATTGTTACAGCTATTTCATTGTCGCTCATATTATTGTTCTAAAGTATGTTATTGTCTTTGAAGTGTGGTGATCTTTGCAATAAATATTCTTTTAATCATTGCCACCAGCTTGCCAATACGATATTTCTAGCATTGTCTCCTGATATGACGAAGGATACTTGTAACTCACTTCTGAGGTTGGGGCGCATGGAAGGCGGAGTATGCTACCCCGATGATAAATGAGAGGTGAAGATTTTATTGATGCGCTAGGAGAGGCCTTAATCCTAAACGTAATCTAATGAGGTGAATGATAGTAATGATAATGGTCACCAGATGGTGTTCAGATACAGATATGGCCTTAACGTTTCCTGACATATGTCTTACAGGTGAGGAAAAACCCCGAAAAATCCTCATTCAGGAAACTTGTCCCGACAGACGATGGAACTCAGGTCCGCTGCGTGACCAGGCAGCACATTACGTTCAACCACAGCGGTTAAGATAAATTATTCAAACTAAGTAGCTAACTAACTAACTCACTGGCACTATCCAAACCGTAGGTTCATGGCCGCGCGGATATAAGCTCTCCATTTATCCCTATCCTGAGTCAATGTTTTCCAATCATCCTCTGTGCAATCTACATCCCTTGAATCATAGTTAATATTATTCTCCCACCTCATTCTTGGTCTACCATCAGGGCGTCTTTACTCTGTTTTCCTACAAGAAGCCTCCATGCACGTCTTCCATTCCCCATTCGTGTCATATGCCCTGTCCATCGCAACCTACGAGACTTAACTCTTCTTATTATATCTGGCTTCTTATAATGACCATGTAGTTCACTGTTATGTAAGTCTTCTCCATTCACCTGTCTGTTCTTCTCTCTTTGGTCCAAAAATTTTCCTAAGAACTTTATTCTCAAACAGTCGTAATCTGCTTTCCTCCCTTAAAGTAAGAGTCTATGTTTCGCATCGATATAACATAACTGGAAGAATAACTGTTTTATATATTTTGAGTTAACATTTTTTGAAAGGAGGTGGGACGTCATGAGTCTTTGAAATGCATAATAGCATGCATTTCCAGAATTGAGCCTATGTTTAATTTCTGTGTGCATCTCATTTCTATTTGTGATTATTGTTCCTAGATACTTGAAATCATCCACTTCTTCAAAATTTCCCTCATTTGTCATTAGTTCTCCATTTCCATTATATAACGCATATCTATTTGTGACCATATATTTAGTTTTATTGATATTTACTTCCAGTCCCAATTTCGTAGTGTTACTCAATAGTGTGTGCGTGTCGGCCATTAGTATCTCCTCGCTATTGCCCAATACATCATCAGCATAAACTAATACTGTAGCTTATTAATACCATTGAGTTGTAGGCCTCCTTCATCCTCTAATGATTTGATGGCATGCTCTAGTACAAAATGAAATAGTAGAGGAGTTAGTGCATCTCCTTGCTTCAACCCATTGTGCATTTCAAAAGTATCTGAAAACTGTTTGCCTACACGCACCCTACTCCCTGTGTCATTCAGACACATTCGTGTAAGTCCAACTAACTTTTTAAGAATTCCGAACTCCAGCAGGATACTATATAACTTTTCCTTCTTGATTGAATCGTATGCCTTTTTGAAGTCTGCGTATAGTTGATTACAGTAATTTTATTGAACTGTCTCATATCCAATAATTAATATTTTTCTCATATCCTTCCCGGTTACTACATGTAGTTTTTTTTAAGGAAACAGACATTGGGGTTAATTCAGACATAGGCCGAATTTACAAATGGAAAATTGGTGCCAGTAACAGGTTCCTGTTACAGACTGTTGAGGCCGTGAAAAGCTGCAGATTATCTCACGTAAATGTAGCATACAAAAATCTACCTTAGGCAATAAGACAAACATTGCATACCCACAGATATCAGGGGACGGACTTTTCTTAGTGAACGTGAGCCTGAACAGTTTGTATAGGGCATTAAACCTGCTGCTAAATGGGAATTCCCATTCACCGGTACAGCTGCTGATATCACATGTTTAGTGAAGGATTCTTGGATAGGAAAGGAAAGGGACAGAAATTTTCTCAGGTTAATCTTACACTCTATGAATGGACTAAGCTATTCTTTATTTGACACAAATATAAGCTCACAGTGAGATTAAGCGAAAACATAAAAATGTGCCATGCCCAAGTGTCTAAACAAGTATATAAAGTTTAATTTTAAGAATTGAAGGAGTTAATTGGAAGTTTTTCTACTTCCAATATAGTTAATTACGATGAAACAAAACTGAATGATGATCCTTCTAGAGAAGTGCCAAACATGCAGACACGACAACTGATCAGAACCGGTATAAATCTGAAAGGATGCCCGGAGCAGCGGACGGTATGTGAGGCGATACAAGGTGGATGTTTATTGATTATCGATCAACGAGATATGCATTTCTCTTTCGAATAACTGTGACGTCAGCCTACCCTACCTAGATGGTAACCAGCAAAAGCTTTCACGGCCGGAAATCATGATATGTGAAGATTTCGGGTTATACGGCATTGTAGCCCAAAATATTCTAATATAAAAATAAAACAATAGTTAAAAAATCAGCTGCAGTGGACTAGTGGTTATGCTTCTTGCCTCTGGTCCCGAGGGTCGCGGGTTCAAATCCGGCTGGGGTCGATGGATTTTTTTAGGATGGAAAAATCCAAGGAGCAAGTCCTCCGGGAAGAACTTTAAGCCATGGGTCCCGAGTCTGAAGATTTTCAGGCTCGTAAAAGATCCTTAAGCCTGAATGAAAAGGCCTCTAAACAAAATTTACCGAATTTTCCCGTCCTAGTACTACCTTGGTTTCCTAGATATCAGTATGAGGCGGAACGCTGACCACGGATCACACAAATTACATCTATACGAAAACAAGTGTAACTAAATTAGTATGGTTCAAATTCTTCCCTGTAGGGGGAGAGGGCCAAAATCTCTGTTAAGGGAAAACATGGGTTTACAAGACAAAATAGTTACAAATTTGAAATAAATGTTACAGTACCAGTAAGCAGTGAATTCGGTATCAAATCAATATTGGTTTATTGTTGAAAAAACTTCCTTATCTTTGTTCACATAATTTTATTCTGGTGAATGTTTTATTAGCACTAACTAACTAACTCACTGGCACTATGGAACCAGTAGGTTCATGGCCGCGCGGACATAAGCTCTCCATACATCCCTATCCTGAGCTAATGTTTTCTGATCATCCCCTGTATAATCTACTTCCCTCAAATCATAGTCAATGTTATTCTCCCGCCTCATTATTGGACTTCCAACTGGGCGTTTTCCCTCTGTTATCCTACAAGAAGCTTCCATGCACGTCTTTCACTCCCCATTCGTGCCACATGTCCTGCCCATCGCAGTCTATGAGACTTAACTGTTCTCATTATATCTGGCTTCCTATAAAGACCATGTAGTTCATTGTAATGTGAGTCTTCTCCATTTACCTGTGTGTTCATCTCTTTAGTCCAAAAATTGTCTTAATAACTTTATTCTCAAAAACTCGTAATCTCCTTTCCTCACTTAAATTAAGAGTCAATGTTTCGCATCCATATAATATAACTGGTAGGATAATATTCTCATATATGTTCAGATTAACCCATTCTCCTCAAAAGACGAGGTAGACTCGCCGGCAGTTAAGTGGCCTTCAACTTAGAAGACGAGATACACTCGCTTAACTCTGCTGTTATATATTTTGTACATCCCTTGGCAGGGTAATCTTTTGTTAACGTTTATGAATAGTAGAGGAATGTGTTTTTGCCTTCTTCCTAATTGTGATCTCAAGTATCGTTATATTTTGTTTGTTTTGAATGTCTGAAAATAGACAATATCATTTACGGTAACTTAAATCCGGTTTCTGGGGAGATGCATTGAGCATTTAAAACCTGAATCGAATGGGTTAACGTTTTTTGAAAGGAGTGTTGTATTAGCACTACGGGTAATATATTTATATGTTTCTCATGGATTCTAAGCCGTACAGGATTTTTATTGAATGATGGCAAGCTTGGACCACTTAACGCGGTACACCGCACAAGGACATTACTTTCTGGAAGGAATCGTCACAGGTGATGAGTCGTGGGCGTACCACTACACGCCCGAAACAAAGCAGGCATCAATGGAGTGGAAACATGCTGGTTTCCCAGTAAAGAAAAAATTCAAAGTGACTCAATCTGCCAGGAAAGTGCTTGTGACAGTGTTCTGGGATATGCATGGTGTTTTATTGGTGGACTTTGCTGAACACGGGACCACTGTGAATGCTGCGGCCTACATTAAAACTTTGGTGAAGTTGCGTCGTGCCATTCGTGACAAACATCACAACATTAACGTTAAACTTCTTCATGACAATGCTCGCCCCCATGTTGCTGCTGTCGTTCGTCAGAAAATCGCCGAATTTGGTTGGGAGGTGCTCCAGCATCCACCATACAGTCCGGATCTTGCACCATCGGATTTTCATTTGTTTGGTCCCATGAAGAAATTCCTGGCCGACAAACGCCTTGAGACAGATGTGGAAGTGAAATCAGCAGTGCGCAGATGGCTACACTCCAACCAAACGGACTTATACGAACAGGGCATATTGAAACTGGTAACACGATGGGAAAAATGTGTTGAGAAAGTTGGTGACTATGTCGAAAAGTAGGTAAAAGATGTAAGTTCATTTGTGATTTTTTCCTTTTTTTTTACTATTAAACTTTTTAAAAAAAAATATTGTGCGTTACTTTCCGATCCGTCCTCGTATATACATATGTTTCTCATGGATTCTAAGCCGTATAGGATTTTTTATTTAAAAATCTATACTTGTTCAGAGATAATGTGTAAACCGTAGGTCCCGCATCGCAGATCTATGTCACATGAAAGAGCGTACAGCAAGAAACGAAGGACATCTGCACTGGAGTATCCACATCTATCTTTGTATAAAAAAACGTCATCAAACGAAGTAATAAAAGTACATTTTTGTATCTTTTAGAATTCTGGAAATATTGTATTAACATAGATTATTCAAAAATGAAAATGATTGTTAAGATTAACTGTGGGTCGATACATATGAAACATAATCCCCAGATATCGCATGACATACTGTTTCAAACGATGTATCCAGTATTCACAAGGCATTGTGTTACAGAGTCACTGTATGTCACGCTAGTCAGTCACAATCAACATTCTAAAATGCGTAAGGACCATTTCCGCCACCTCGAACATCTGCCTTGTAATATTATTATTATTTAAACTAAAATGTGTTTCATAGAGTGTTAGCAATGGTAAACGTTTCTCACGTAACTATATTTCTCGATGGATATTAGGACCTACTAGCGTTTTAAGTTCATAAGTAAATAATTAATTTTCAAATAATTTTATTCAATCATATATCAATAACATTATTTAATGACACTTGGTAATAGATTACACACTTTTTTGTTTCTCATATTTATCTGTTTTACATTTTATTATTAAATAGATTTTTACGTTTTCCTGTGACAAAATTTATTTTAATTTCGTTTTCTTTTTCTATTCTTCTCTGACCATCACATCCAGATCTTGTAGTCCTATCTCCTTCATCATATCATTAACATTCGCCTTCCATGTTTTTCTCGGTCTTCCTTTTTTCGCCTTCCTTCCCGTTTCTATTCGAATACTTAGTAATTATTTCCTGAGAATTCTTCCAAAACGATGGAATCGTCTATAAAGATCGAAATATGATACAGCATTTGAATATTAATTTTTACTTGTCATTTAATTATTTCCTCTTAATATTTTTGAATGTCTTACGATTTCCTTAAAATAGCCAACTCTGTTGACAGTAGGTTCTTGTGTAAGTGCCAGAGTTTTGCCTCATATGTTCTGCGCTATTTACTAATGTGTGTACTTGTTGTCATCTCTATTTATCAAACACAACATGTCATTTAATTACTGAAGATATTTAATGTTTTTTTTTCTCAATTTCATATTCCGTTTTCTAAATACGAACTAGACACTGAATACAAAAATAGCAATTTTTCATATCTATCGCCCTTAATTTCCCAATCAATCTAATTTTAATACATGCCTACCATTAAAGGTGAAATACACACACATTTAATAAAACTATTTTGGCGAAATCTTGTAGTTATCTCTCGAAGCCACAATTAGCGATACAGTAAGTAAAATACAAAAAAAAAGCTTTAACACTAGAAAGACTGCGGTCATTTTGATCCCTCTATGAAGTTATTCAACCCTTACCCCCCTCCCCCTATACGTACGATTTCAACTGGCTTGTAATTCCATGACTTTTTATTGTTTAATGTAAATTTACTTCCCAAGAAATTCAGAGGATGCAATTGCAGTATGAACGGAGTTACAGAAGCTACTAAATCATAGCTAGCTTAACTTGGCAGAGACAGAGATGGAGATACAAGGGTAGATATTTGACCACGTTAGTCCTGATACAAAAGAAATAACCCACCCTGTTGTCAGTTTTCCTCTTCCTCCTATTAACATCTGGTGGAGAAATGCCGACAACACTGGTGCGAGTTAGAGAGGTGAGTACAGTTGTCTCATTCTACAAATTTCTCGTGAAGTTAAACCAGAGAGACTACACATACAACGACTGAGGTGTAAAAAATACCCCTATAGTATTTTCCATAAATAATGCCACGAATGATTTCCAATTTATCTAGAGAATTTGGTAATCAAGAGTGGTATTCGTTAGGACTATTTAACGAATAAAATCAAGCTGTTTACAGACAAATCATAATTTAAATATAGTTATTTCAAAACATTTATATATTTAATGTAAACGGCGATGCTTGAAAACAAGTGAGAAGCGTTGTTTATGCTTAATTTGTTCATCACTGTAACCAGATCATATTATGTATTGCCAAAGGATCTCAATATTGTAAGAATGCACCCTAGTGGAGAAAAAATGAAACACATCAAACTGTTTTGGCGGCACCGGGGAGGACATTCTAGCGTATTAATTAATTTCGGATGTCCTGTGATGTAAATTATATTTTTATGGAACGTAAATTCCTGGGAAATAATACGTTTAAGAAAGTGCTAGCAGTGGTTTCTTTTTATTGTGGTATAATCAATTGCTACAAAGCTTCCCATTCCCAATTTATAATCAAGAAACAATAAACTTACTTCCTATTAACAATTTGACAATCCTTCAATTTAATTAAACTCTACAATTCCTACTACAAATGTTATTAAACATAAAAACTAATCTTTGTTTTCTATTATATCTCGCAAGCGGTAATTGCTTATATTCGTGCACTATATATATACAATCTGGTAGTCGTACTTGTTACGGAGTCGGTCATTGCAAAATAATGCTAAGACATGTTCAGAATATTAAAAAGGAAAAGTTTTCTTTGATATGATGAACTTAATTGATAAATGTCGGGTGAAACACGACAGTGATTGATTGTTAAACAAGGTACATTGGAACGTGATTGGTCATTGACTCCCATTTGGGTCATGAGTTAAATAGTCACCGAAATTCAATATTTTAATATACATATCGAAATACTATGCCATGAATGGCATGAATAGAGAGTGCTGCAAAACAATGTTAAGTTTTTATGGCACTTTCAGAACATAATCATAATTAAAGATGTGGGAATTAAATGTATTTAACGCCAGAATGATTGCGGGGGGCAAATTTTGAATCAACATCTATTACGTTCCTCAAAACGTTACCTCACCTCCCACACTATATGACTCAAACGGAGCTTGTAATTTTAGGCTTTGTTTTGTATTATTTGTTGTAAATTTATTTCCTATGAAATTCAGAGGCTGCAAGTGCATTATGAACGGAGTTACTTTCATACAGGGAACGGAAATTGACCTATCATGGGCTTTAATAGGTAGGGACGTGGAATCTATTGGTTAGGGCCAAGAAGGGGCGGTGTGGTAGTCAGTGGCGAGCGGGGGTCTCAACAATTATCCCAGATGTAAGGTGAAAATAATATATTTTGCACTCCTTACATCACGTATTACAAAATGGATTAATATTATTCTATTTAACAATGTACTTTGACAGCTTATGGCTTTACATGCATTAGCATTGCAATACAAACGTGGAAGTGAAAAACCCAATAATTTTGTTAAGATGCCCCTTTTCAGACTTAAGGTTCTTTTTATGTGCCATAAATCTAGAATAAAAAAACACAGCTTTATATACAATTTAAAAGAACACATACTCATTATTTTTAAACCTTGAAACATCTATCGACCTCGGTCGGGTTTGAATCCGCGAAACTTGCAACCAGTGACGAGCATGGTAAAAGCTAAGTCAACCAGAAATGACACTACTGAAAAACGTGTTCAGCTTATCAATAGTAGAGAGCATTATTATTTTAATTGTCAATACTATTAAAATGCATATTAAAATTACGTTGAGGTAAATAGTCGCAAAGTAAAATATTTAAATTAATACTTGGCAGTTAAACGAAAAGCTTTTTAGAACAGTTATTAAAAGTTTAAAAAAAATTATCTAAAAAAACAGGGCAGGATAAAATAATAAATTAATTCCTTTGGAGATAAATGAATGTCACCAGGCGTCAGTTGTTGAGAGAGTTGAAAATCAAACGCTTAAATGGTATGGCCATGTACAAAGAATGGTAAATGAAAGGTGACCAAAAAATATATACCCACGGTCACCCCCCAGGAAGAAATAAACGTAGCAGACCAAGATGGAAAAGGAAAACTTATGACAGAACTATAATGGATGATAGGAATTTGGAAGAAGGAGATTGGAATAATAGAAAAGAATGGAAACTGAAGACGGCAAACCTATAAGTGGGAGAAAGTCGAAGAACAAGAAGAAATGTTCCTAGTTGAAGAAGACGGCATCTGATAGGTATTTATTTAAATGTTTTACTGTGTTGTATTCTAAATGTGATTCTAGAAACCTACCATAGGAGTAAGGTATATAAATATTGAACATTTCAAGAATTCTCATACTCATGTATGCACAATTAAATAATTCTGCCAAAGAAAGAAACATGCAAGTTTCGACACTCCATATGTGGCCATTAGTCTCACCGAAGGAAACTCCTAATTCCGTTAAACTTCGCAGATTAACGCACGCGGTTATCGACCAATTAGTATTTCTGTCTTGGCCAAATAATAAACAGTTCTAACAAATAACGCATTTAATTTAATACTGCCAGCTGATCAAGAATAAACGTATCTCGTAAGTTGAACAAGTAAAGGCGTCTGTTTTTTTTATCCCAAGCATGTTGGAAATTAAAATTATTTTTCATTTTTTAGTTAGGTTTTCTAATAAAGCGTGATGTTTTTAGTTTTTTAACTATTATTTATATAACATATTATGCAATAAATTCAACTTGGAGTTGACTGTTACCGACACATGCAGTTGCTATGCAAGAATGCAAAAAGAAACAGGAATATAGTCCATTCTGCATTCATCGCCCATAAGATCGGTTCATAGATATTCTAAGAAATGTTGAAAGAAATTCCATAAAATTCTGCTACACTCTTTATCGATTTACAACTTATTCAGCCGTTACCGAACTACCTTCAGATGAAGCTTTTTGTATTAGATAGATTAGTTTCTATGAATTCTGTATTAAATATGTTGAGAACAAATTCTTTACATTTTACTAATAGACTGAAAATTAGGCAGGTCGAGGAGCAAAAGAAGTATCTTGAGGCTTACAAAAATCCTTATCAAAATGAAATTTCATGAAATTCTCTCCACTTTTCAGAAGGATGTAGGGGTGTAAATAGAAATTACATTGTTGCACATGTTCTCTATTGGTTTTTCTGGAGAAATCCCCACAATCTCTCAGAGAGATATACGTTTTCCCCTTTTGAAGTCACTCGCATCATCGGCGTAATACAAAAAGACTTGCGTAGACACTCTGAGAAGCTAACACCTGAAGACTATCACAATCTCCATCGTAATAAAGGAAACGTTTATATTTTGAGGATAGTTTGCAAAGTTGAATAGTTCAAGGAATTTATGTCTAAACTTTATAAGCTAGAAGGGATCAGTACTAAGAAAAGAGTACCTCTGATGAAGAAAGTTAAGGCAAGAATGACGAATGTAGCAATGGACTGTCATATGAACTTGTCGATTAATCTATAGGTTACGCTCGAGATCGTTGTTAAAGAGAGGTTGTCGCATGGAATATATAACTCGGTCCTTATATTTGTCATTTTGACTACGTAATGAAAAAAAGCTGTAAAGAAGACTAATGTGGAATGTGTGTTGATACAAAGCTTTGGTGATGAATAGAGGAGCATACCGCAACTTCAGTTTTACGCAAACATTGTTGAGTGTCATAAGTAATGCCACGAGTGATTTCTAATTTATCTAGAGGATTTGAAAATAAACAATGGCATTTGATAGGACTATTTAACGAATGAAATTAAGCTGTTTACTCACAAATAATTTTTTTAATATAGTTATTTTAGAATTTGTATATATTTAATGTGAACGGCGATATTTGAAAACAAATTAGAAATGTTTGGTTATGTTTCATTTGTTCATCAGTGCAAACTTAATCATACTATTTATTGTCAAATAGGATCGCAATATTATAAGAATGTACCCAAGTAGTGAAAAAATGAAACACATGAAACTATATATTATAACCAACATTATAGATTAATAATTCATTTTTTTTCGGAAACAACTCAATGAAATCATTATTTAAAAACACAATTATTGAACAAACAATTATCAAATGTGTAGGTCGAAGGAATCTATTCATTGCTATATTAACATATTTGATCGAGAGTTATTCACTCTAAAATAATGTTCTGATCTGTTCAGAATATTAAAAAGGAGGTGGTTTCTTTATTTTGATAATCAAAATTCGATAATTATCTATGTGAAACATTGATTGTTTGTAAAACAAAATTCATTGAAATGTGATTGGTCACTAACTCCCATTAGGGGCATGAGTTATACAGTCAACGGAATGACACAAAATGGAGAGAAAAATGAAATATGCGATTGTCTTCATTAGGGAAAAGGTTTGTAATGATATAGCCTTTGTGTTTCATTTTAGTTGTAAATGTCGACAAGGTATAATTATCATAAATTTTGGATCATTAATGATCATTAATGATAAATTTAAAACATGTTCAGAAGTTTTAATTTTCATATGTCAAACTACGTTTTTTTCCTTTCCTAAATAAACATACTTTTACATTGTATTTAGCCGTTCCTGATTAACACATGTGTTTTTTCTTCTCCACAACGATAGGACATAAAACATGTTTAAATTTGTCCCTATCATTTTTTTTTACACGGTTTCGCTAATTCCAATATTAGATAAATACTTATTTTCTCCTCTAGTCCATTTTTATATCACGGAAGAGTTTTTCTTTAGAATAGCATTTCCATTTTTATTTTATTTGTCCCAAAAATTTTAAGCTCAACGAAGTTTTTTTTATCTTTTCTGATTTTATGATTTGCGGATTAAACGCTTTTTTTTCGGTGCTTCTCGTTTTCAGTTTATTTTTTTAGAGAAACTCAGATAAAATAATTGCCTTCAGATATATAATTTCATATATATAAACTTTTCAGAAAAAATCATTAAAAGGTGATTTTTTGCTGTAAACTCATAGTGTGATACTTTAGAATAACTAATTCACTATCTTGAACCATTCTATAAAATATAATTAAACTTTGAAGATAGAATATTTGAATTTTGTTAAATCATGCAAAATATATATTACATTTTACTAAAAATGGTTAAATTTTCCAACTAAGTAATAGATGGAAAACATAGTTGATTAAAATAATTTCTCCTTGTATTAATGGATGGAAAGATTACCTTAATCAACTATTAAATGTACATGCAGGGCAGAATATTGAAGAGGATAAGTTACAGACACCAAAATTGATATTCACTGAACCAAGTGCATTAGAGATTGAAATGGCGATAGAAAAATTGTACATGTATAAAGCATCAGGTTCAGATGAGATCCCTGCAGAACTGTTTTAAAGCATTTTTCTATCGTTCAAAAGTATACCGAAAACGTTCTAAAACATAGCTGGTGAAACAGCCATCACTGCACTGCAGACTAGAGTCCTACGATCCTGTATATCCCGTAGCTTGTTTTGTACACCTACCTTTTACGAACCCTCAAGCAAAAAATTCCAGGGCCGTCAAATCAGGGGAACACGATGGCCATAGTCTTATTGAAACTCTGCATATCCATCTGTTCGGATATTTTCGAATATGGTAGTCCGTATATTCAGCGCAAAATGAGGGGGTGCTCCATCCTGTTGGAACACAACAGAGTCAGCAAAGCTGTCGTCGTATAGCTCTGGTTCGAGGAATAACTCGAGAATACCAAGGGAAATGTTGCTTCTGCGAATTTGAAGGGTCCATGCACTGTGTATTGTTTTGAATCCGAGCCATATATTCGTATTTGGTGCGAATACTAGGCCTATGTTACTGTGAGGTGGTTCGGTACCCCCTATGTGGCTGTTATGCTTATTAACCGGGGTGTTTGCTCGTGTAGGTACTTGTTTCTGAATTTTACGAGTGAACGCCTGTCGCATCTCGGTATAAGTTAATCACCGCATTCGCGCACTAACAACATACAGGTTCTTCTATCGTCGGCATGTTTCTGGACTGTCAAAAATGTTTACACCCAGAAATGGTTCGAGACTTTATGACCACGCTGAATTGTATATCATGAATCTTATTTAAAATATATGTTTTTGCTTAAAGGGAATCATTCGTATGTTTTACCATTGTCTGGAATTTAGGTTAAGTTTAGGTTAAGAACTCTTCTGGCGCTTCATTATCATTTATCACCCATCATATAATTGTGGTAACATAAATCCGCCTTCCAGGTGCCCGAAATTCAGAAATGGGTTACAATTACGCCAATGCCAGGACAGAACACCAGACGGTCGTAATGGCAACCATGGGCATTAAATAATTAATTAATTATATAAAATCCATAATTATATCATATTTAAAAGTGTAGATATCTGTATTATGTATTTAAGGTATGATTTGAATTCTCTTGAGACAGTTCACGTAACGAATTGCAAATTAACATTATTCCATTTAACTTTCTTATAATAAAAAAAAACATTTCAATGGAAGTTTAAAAAAAACATTTTCAAGAAAATTATCTTGGATATATATCTGTAAATCTAATATCAGAGAACACGTTTCTTTTCATTACACTATTATTATGGAATTTTTATTACCCCCCCCTTAAATGAGTTACTACTTCCGTTCCCTATGCAAACCAAAATATTCTGTTCTTCAGTACCTGTAATTAATATAAAATCAATGCCCAATCGCTGTGGCGTAGTCGGTAGAGTCCCTAACTTCCACTCCGGCGACCCGGGTTCGATTCCCGGCGGAGTAAGGAGTTTTTAAATTCTCGACCTTAGGACTGGGTGTGTCGTGTCCTAGTTGTACCTATTGGGTTTAATTCCTCTAAGAAAAAATAATATATATAATCAATACAATTACTAGAGTGGGAGTGGAAAAACGCATAACAAAAATAAACTCTGACCTGAAATTATCTCAAAAAACTGAGAAAATTAGTTTTTTATGCACAGTTACCGGTACTTCAACAACAAATAATTAAAATTAAAAAAAACATTTTCATTATTATCCTTAACAACAACAATAATAATAATAATAATAATAATAATAATAATAATAATAATAATAATAATAATAATAAAAGTAAGAAAAGATAATATCAGATAGACGGAGAGTAACTGGCAAGCCGAATTCAGGGTATTATGGAGTAAAACCATCCCTTATAAAACAAATAAATATATTTATAAGGCAATTTATAGAAAGTATTGTGTTATATGGATGAGAGTGGTGAACAATTAAAAGGTGCCAAGATAAGTTATTAGCAACAAAGATTGATGACTGAAGAAGATCATCAGGGAAGTCCAGATAAAAACAAAATTAGAAACGTTGAAATTAGAAAAGTTATGAAAGTTGAAAGAAATGTATTACAGACAATTGAAGAGAGACGATTAAGATGATATGGGCATCTCAAGAGGATGACGTCTGAGAGAATCCCTAAGAAGATCTCGGAGTGGAAAATAAATAGGGAAAAGAAGAAAGGAATATCTAAAGAACGTAGGATGGACAGTGTAAGAAGAAAAATCAGTGAATTGGGATTTACAAATGAGGATTCTCAAGGCCGCTTCAACTGAAGATGTGAATTTTTTGGGTGACAGAAAACCACTGTGTTGTGGATAAATTACGAGATAAAAATATAAATAATAATAATAATAATCCTTTATAGTAACATACATCTCCAGTGGTGAAATATCTAAGATAATTATATTCAGATATATATACGAACTTAACAAAATTACAGAGGAATATGGATTGAAGATAACTACAGAGAAAACAAAAATTATGGCATTTCAAGGTGTAGATACTGTCAGAAGTAAAATTGTACTCGACAATATAATTTTGGAGCAGGTGAATAATTTTACATATCTAGGATGCAATATCTCATATGAAGAAGGAAAGGATGTAAATGCAAAAATATCAAAATTTTGAAGGATTTTAGGGTTAATAAATTCTATCTTCAAGCCACAGTTAGTCCAAAAACATTCAAGACTTAAAGTGTATAAAACACTGGCCCTTCCAACTCTTTTGTATGGTAGCGAAGTATGGACATTGAAACAGAAGGTTATAGAGAGACTTAGATCTGCTGAAATGAGATACCTTCGGAGGACTGCAGGATAGACACTACTAGATCTAAAAAACGAATGAAGACATCTTAGAAGAATTAGACATGGAACCTTTAGAAAACAAAATTTCTGATTATAAGTCAAGATGGATGCAACATGTTCATCGAATGGAAGATCACAGACTACCCAAACAAATATTAAGATATCAATCAACAGGAAGAAGAAGACCAGGACGTCAACTCAAAAGACTTCTGGATGGTGCTTGTCTTGAGGCCGAAACAGGTCAACAAATGGCCTAAATTCGCGAATAGCCTGTTAGTACAAGATCCGACTGCAAAATTACTTCGTTCATCGAGTGTATGAACAAAATCAATTTTTTTCATAAAATTATGAATTACTGAATACATTTTGCCGAGTTAGTAAAGTAAGTAAAGTGATCCCACTACAGGCCTCAGGAGGTCCTTGGGGTAGTAGGAGGTTAAGGCTCCCACTTTTTCTTGACAATCGGCACTTGATGTCAGCCGGGTTGTCAGCCCTGCGTGACGGCCGCCTTTACCCCAGAACAAGCGTATGGTACTCATTTCAGTTAGAGGCTGAGTCGACCCCAGGGCCATAGTGCCGCCAGAAGGTTTGGGTCAGTTTAAAAATCCTGATCCCACCGGGACCCGAACCCTCGACCTTCCGGCTTGTAGCGCAGTGCCTTAACCACTACGCTACGGCGTGTTGCCGAGTAACCTATTAAAATTCAGCCGCCAGTATGTTTAATTAAAATATAATTAATGTATTTACTCAAAATAATTTGATTCACTTGTTATTAAAATAAATTATAATCCAGTCCATAGAAATCGATGTATAGCGCTTGAAAAGTTTTGGATGCCATTGCACACTTGGCCGTAAACCTCCTCGCGGCTACAGTAGGCTGTAACACCAATCGGTAATAACATGGCGGCAAGTACGATTTTTTGTTTTATATTGTTTCAAATAAAGTTCAGTATATTTAAAATGATGTGATTTGTTTCGTAAAATGTACATTAACACTACCTTTTGGATATATTTTTATATATATACGTTATGCGTAGTATACATTAAGGCCAATGGTTTTACTTTCCGCTGCGAGGGAACAATATAAAACAATAAATACGTACTTACCGCCATTCCATTACTGATTGGTGTCGCAGACTGCTGTAGCCGCGAGGAGGTTGACGGCCAAGTATGCAATGGCAACTAAAACTTTTCAAGCCCTATACATCGAATTCTGCGAACTGGATTATAATTTATTTTAATAACAAGTGAATCTAATTATTTCGAATAAATTAATTAATTATATTTTAATTAAACATACTGGCGGCCGAATTTTAATACGCAACTCGGCAAAAATGTATTCAATAATCCACAATTTTATAAAAAAAATTGATTTTGTTCATACACTCGATGAACGTAGTAATCTTTCAGCCGGATCTTGGACTATATGATGATGATGATGAAGATGATGATGATGATGATGATGATGATATATCATTGTATGTAATTAATTCCAGCTGTTGTCGAAATCGAACTGAGGGAACTTACTTACTCACTGGCACTATCGAACCCGTAGGTTATTGGCCGCGCGGACATAAGCTCTCCATACATCCCTATCCTAAGATAATGCCTTCCAATCATTCCCTGTATAATCTACTTCCCTCAAATCATAGTTAATGTTGTTCTCCCATCTCATTCTTGGTCTACCAACTGGGCGTTTTCCCTCTGGCTTTCCTACAAGAAACTTCCATGCACGTCTTTCATTCCCCATACGTGCAACAAGTCCTGCCCAACGCAGTCTACGAGACTTAATTGTTCTTATTATATCTGGTTTCCTATAAAGACCATGTAGTTCATTGTTATGTAGTCTTCTCCATTCACCTGTCTGTTCATCTCTCTTTGGTCCAAAAATTTTCCTAAGAACTTTATTCTCAAAAACTCGTAATCTCTCCTTTCCTCCCTTAAAGTAAGAGTCCATGTTTCGCACCCATATAATATAACTGGTAGAATAATAGTTTTATATATTTTCAGTTTAACGTTTTTTGAAAGGAGTTGGGACATCAAAAGTCTCTGCAATGCATAATAGCATGCATTTCCAGAATTGAGCCTATGTTTAATTTCCTTGTGCATCTCATTCCTATTTGTGATTATTGTTCCTAGGTATTTGAATTCAGCCACTTCCTCAAAATTTCCCTCATTTGTCCATTAGCTGTCCATTTCCATTATATAATGAATTTCTACGTGTGACCATATATTTAGTTTTATTGATATTTACTTCCAGTCCTAATTCCTTAGTGTTACTCAGTAGTGCGTGCGTGTTGTCCTTTAGTATTTCCTCGCTATCGGCCAATAGTACTACATCATCAGCATAAACTAACAGCTTATTAATACCATTGAGTTGTAGGCCTTCCTCATTCTCTAAAGATTTAATGGCATGCTCTAGTACAAAATTAAATAGTAGAGGAGATAGTGCATCTCCTTGCTTCAACCCATTCTGGATTTCAAAGGTGTCCGAAAACTGTTTGCCTACACGCACCCTACTCTTTGTGCCATTTAGACACATTCGTATAAGTCTAACTAACTTTTTAGGAATTCCGAACTCCAGCAGGATACTATATAACTTCTCCCTCTTAATTGAATCATATGATTTTTTGAAGTCTACATATAGTTGATGATCTGTTGTAGACAAGATTTTTAGTATAAGACAAATTTTAGAAAAGAAATGGGAATATAATGGTACTGTACATCAACTATATGTAGACTTCAAAAAAAGCATATGATTCATTTAAGAGGGAGAAGTTATATAGTATCAGGGAACTAAAATAGTTAATATTCTTATTAATACTATTATATTATTAACAACATGTTTCACAATGTTTTCACATATTTCCGCGCACAATTAATCAGCTGTCATTCTCTTCTACATTTCTATGTTATTCCAATATCCATCCTCAAATCCTTATTCCTTCAGGCTATTTCAAACATCATCAATCCACAAAATTTAATTTTTACTACATTAATTTTATTATAATTAACGTAGTATTCTACGTTTTTTCAAGTAGGGATAACTTTTTCTTTAAAATAATGAGCATAAAGCAATGAAACAGTATCTTATAATGTGAAGTTCGGAAGTTGTTTTACAGAAGAGAGGAAAAGATTAAAAACCGAGCGAAAGCGACGATTTTAATTTCCGAGATTCTGTAAAACTCTTCACAAGCGTGTGTTGTATCTTATTACTTTCACGCTGTTTTTAAAATAATAAATAATTTTAAAATAATAACATCTTTGTTGGAAATATTTGCGTCCATTATAAACAACTGACTGACGCTAGCAGTCTGGCCAATGTATGTACGATAATTGCCAAAAATAATTTAGTTGAGACTACAGCAAGCCGTGATAACAATCAGACCTAAAAATGGTGGCAAGTACGAATTTACTGTTTTATATTTTTCAAATAAAGTTCAGTTAATTTAAAATGCAGTGATCTGTTTCATGTAATGTATAAGAACACTATCTTTTGGACACATTTTTGTACATATATTCTACGTAGTATACATAAAGAGCAGTGGTTTTACATCCCGTCCTAGGTAGATAATTTTTAATATTACAGTATAGTTATTTATTTATAGGTTGGCAAGCCCGAAATTTAGGAATATGAACTTTCAATCTAGGTCACCATTCTTATACGTACGACAGAATGCACTATCGTGCAAAGAATAGGTCTTGAAAGTACTCACGTGCTATGATAGGACTTAATAAGAGACAAATTTATATTCAATAAATTGTATTAATATTTTTAAGGCACATATTTACAATAATATATAAAAGAAAATAAGGCTCAACTGCACTTCTACTTACGCTTGATTTTCCAGTTTATTATAGCAAACTATAGCTCTTCTTCCGTATTTACTAACATTATTTAATATTTTAAACTTTTTCAAACAATTTTTATAACATTATTAGACAATTTTGAAGTATTTACTTAAATACGCAAATCACAATATTATGACACTGTTAGATAATTTTTGATGCTAACTGCTATTTTCTCCCCAGAGTATATTACTTAGTCTATGAATTTTCTATCGCTGTTTTGGGTTATCACTGGTTGGATCGGCGTTAAGGAGTGATAAGTAAGTGTAACACAGTTTCAATACACGTTTGGTAATTTTAATATTATTAGTAAGTTTTTATCATAGATTTGGGGATTTATTGCAAAGATTGGACATTTAAATTTCATAGCGACGGGTAGTAATCGAGGATGATAATCGATATGTGGTTCGATTGTGAGTTATCGCTGGCTCTATAAACTCTGGCGCATGCGCACTGTTGTTCTATAGGACTTTGAAAATATTTCACGCAAGTTTAAGTGCAGTTTTTCCGACAATAATAATAATATTAATATTAATAATAATAATAATAATAACAATAATAATAACATTAATAATAATACTAATAATAAAGCTTTATTTTAGCTGGCAGTGATACGGCCATAAGGACTTCTGTTCCACTCAACCAGCGAATAGTAGAATTACACAAAAATTACATACTTATTACAATTTTAAGATATTAAAATACATACTTATTACAATTTTAGATATTAAAACAGAGACTAAACAAAATACAATGATGATGTGATCTAATACTAGTTAATACTAACAAAAACATGGAACACAATACAATTAAAATAATATAAAATAAAGTGTCTTCCTTCATGATCATTTATAGAATGTTGTATACAGTTGTTATGCAGTTAATGTTTTCATTGTTGCGGAACTTAAGATATAATTTAAATTGTATTTAAATAATGATAATGACTGACAGTCCCTGACATGACTGGGAAGTGAGTTCCATACCCTAGTCATAGATATTGTGTAAGATTTAGAATAAGGAGCTGTGCTGTGGTATCAATTGTAAAGAAGAGTCTTGTGATCTTGTTCCTAAATTGTGATGAGCTGATACATTTTGAAAACGTGTTGATAAATAACTTGGTAAATATGCTATTTCAGATTTGTTCTTATGATTATCATAATTTTTTTAATTACTAACAAAAGTACATTTTACAATAGTGAATTAAATGTCGCATTTTATTCACTGACTAGCTAACATGTTATAAGCTATAAATTATTGTGAATGTTTCTTTCCATTTGAAAATATTTTAGCACAAAACTGTACTTTCTATGATACATTTTCTCAAAACCATAAATTTATTGAATAAAAAATTGTTTTTTATTGGATCGACATATAGTTGGGAATTTGTTTCTTTAACAGTATCAGAAGAGAGAATAAAAAGAAAAGCAAAAACTAAGAAACTTCGCCAGATCATTCTTTATACTTTTTGTTTAGGGTTAACGTGTTTATTCACAGATAAAGTAAATCTCCCAGAAAGTGACGTCAACAAAAAAAAACTGTTTCAAGTTTAGTGAACAACAAATACAGCTAACAACGTATCTGGTACAGAAAATAATGGATCCAGGAAACTACCTCAAGAAAATTTGAATATATTCAGGACATAACTTATCCATCTGAGCTGTTTTGTTTACCATTGAATGTTCTAGCCAAGAATGAATTTTCGTGTTTTTAACAATACAATTTATTCAGATTTTCCGGCGGGCACATGAAATGTCAGCTAATGTTCGCCCATATATATATATATATGTTATAATTAAATGTTTGGCATTAAGCAATGCAATTGTAACATCTAAATAAAGAAGCGTCACTTTTATAAAGTAAAAATTCTCTTTCATTTGGTAACTTGTTATAGTAGCCACTAAAAGGCAGTGAGACTCAGTTCTCGCTACCTATCGTGATAGAAAATGTATATAAAGAAAAATAAATGTTTGTGCGAGGATTTTCTGAAAGCGTGATTGGTAGCGCTCTGAAGTATCAATTCTGAGGTCTGGGTTCAAATCCGGGTTCAGGCATTTATTTTTCGTTTGATATTATATATATGGAAAAACGGCACTTTAGGTTACCCGATATGTTTTCAGAGTCCTATAGAACAACAGTGCGCATGAGCCAGAGTTTATAGAGCCTGCGATAACCCACCATCGAACCACATATCGATTATCTCTCTGAAATTTAAATGAGAAACCTTTGCAATAAATCCCGAAATCTAAGTTAAACAAATATATAAATAATAATAAAATTACCAAACGTTTATTAAAAATGGGTGTACACTCACTTATCACTCCCTAACGCCGATCCAACCAGCGATAACCCAAACCAACGATCGAAAAATCATAGACTATGTAATATACTCTGTGGAGAAATAGCAGTCAGCATCACAATATTGTCTAACAGTGTCATAATGTTGTGATTTGCGTATTTAAATAAATACTTAAAAATTATCAAATAATGTTATAAAAATTGTTTGAAAAAGGTTAAAATTTTTAAAATATTAGTAAATACAGAAGAATAGCTATAATTTACAACAATAAACTGAAAAATCGAGGGTAACTAGAAGTGCAGTTCAGCCTACATATATATATATATATATATATATACTTGGAAATGGATACACTTACTCTTTAAAATTAATATTATTTTGCTTTGACATTCATTTGATGGATTACATATTCTCTTTTGTTTTGTTCTTGACATATCTTCTACTTTCCGTTTCGTCAGCTGTTGTTTATATAATAATATAAAAATGGTATGTAACAAATATCCATCCATCCAGAGTAATTGTGCCCCAGGATAGGTATTGGATAGAATACGAAATAAAGAAATAAGGGAAATTATGGGTGTACAAGAGGAGCCGGACATCATAGACATCATAAAAAAAAATTGCAGTGATATGATCATGTCAAACGAATGCCAGAGCAAAGATTGCCAAAAATTGTTATGGAATGGATCCCAATAGAAAGGAGGAAGAGAGGAAGACCGAAGAAAACTTGGATAGAAGGGGTACAAGCAGCTATGAATATCAGAGGAATGGAGGAAGATCAATGGATGGATAGAGAGGAATGGCGTTTGGTTTCCGGAAGACGGCGGCAGCTGCCATGATACCGGATGATGATGATGATGAATATTAATTGTTATTATTATTATTATTATTATTATTATTATTATCATTATTATTATTAACATTATACTTAGCAAGTATGAGATAAAATAGAAGATATATGCTTATTGTTCAAAATCAATGGTAGAAAAATTTATTGTTAGTCATACACTTTCACACATTGTTTCCTTTAAAACTATATTTGCTGGTAAAATGTTCAGCAAATTAAATGGGAGACGCTCTTTTGGATACAAAGTCAAGACTGTCAACAAATGAAACCGTTAGCTGAATGAGAAAAGACTCGTTCCAGTAATATATATTAATACATATTAAAAACATCATATTGTAATACATAGAGAAAAGAGTAAAAACTAATAGCAGGAAGACATGTTATTTGAAATATCAATTGAAACCTAAATTTAGTTTTATGCTTACTTTTGTCTCTTTCGTGTCATATTTACAAAGTGCAGTCAATTTTTAAAAAGTGCTTTCAATTTCCACCGGTTTTATTATTATTATTACTTTTTTTAGGAATATTCCATGATACAGTGTCGCCAGAAGTTCCTGTCTCAAGCATCTTCTTCCCTCAAATCTCTAGCTTCCATACTTCTCTTTACTCCATCCATCCATTGTTCTCTAAGCTTGCCTCTTCCACTTCTTCCATTTCTCTTTTCACCCATTCATATGAGGTGCCCATACCATTTCAAACGATTTTTTTTTCTATTTTACCTAACGTTTTTTTCATCTTGCATAATTTCCCTTATTGTGCTGTTTCTGACCTTATCCCTTCTTGAAATTCTTGTCGATTGCTTCCAAAAATCAATTTCTACTGTTAACAGCTTGTTGGCTTGTTTCTACTTACTGTCCAGGTTTCGGATCCAAATAATAAAATACTTTGTAACACAACTTTAAATATAGTTTTCTTCGTTCTGTGTATTATATTTCTATTTCAAAGCACCGAGTTCAACATACCAATGGTTCTTCTTGCATCAGTAATTCTTCTTTCAATTTCTGTAGTTGAATTCGCACTTTTATCTAAAACACATCTTAATATTTATTATTATTATTATTATTACTATTATTATTATTATTATTCATCATCATCATCATAGTACATTCACGAATTTAGGCCATTTGTTGACCTGTTTCGGCCTCAAGAGAAACACCATCCAGAAGTCTTTTGAGTGGACGTCCTGGTCTTCTTCTTCCTGCAGGTTGATATCTTAACATTAGTTTGGGTATTCTGTGATCTTCCATTCGATGAACATGTTGTATCCATCTTGACTTATAATCAGAAATTTTGTTTTCTAAAGATTCCATGTGTAATTCTTCTAAGATGTCTTCATTTTTTTTGTGATCTAGTAGTGTGTATCCTGCAGTCCTCCGAAGATATCTCATTTCAGCAGATCTAAGTCTCTGTATATCCTTCTGTTTCAACGTCCATACTTCGCTACCATACAAAAGAGTTGGAAGAGCCAGTGTTTTATACACTTTCAGTCTTGAATGCTTTTGGACTAACTGTGGCTTGAAGATAGAATTTATTAACCCTAAAATTCTTAAAAATTTAGATATTTTTGCATTTACATCCTTTTCTTCTTCATATGAGATATTGCATCCTAGATATGTAAAATTATTCACCTGCTCCAAAATTTTATTGTCCAGTACAATTTTACTTCTGACAGGATCTACACCTTGAAATGCCATAATTTTTGTTTTTTCTGTAGATATCTTTAATCCATATTCTTCTGTAATTTTGTTAAGTTCATACAGACCTTTCTGTAGATTATCTTCGGAATTTGCTATTATTATTTGGTCATCTGCAAACAGTAGGGTGTTTAATTTTCTATTTTCTGATATTCTTATTCCAAATTTATATGTTTTGTTCCAGCAACATATTACTTCATTGATATAAATTGCAAACAGTGTTGGGGATAGGGGGCAGCCTTGTCTCACACCACGATTTATAATTCCTTCTTCAGAAAATCTGTTATTTTATTATTATTATTATTATTATTATTATTATTAAATAACTCACTTGCATTATCGAACCCGTAGATTCATGACCGCGCGGACATAAGTTCTCCATATATGACTATCCAGAGCCAATGTTTTCCAATCGTTCCCCGCATAATCTATTTCCTCAAATCATGGTTAATGTTATTCTCCAACCTCATTCTTGGTTTACCAACTGCGCGTTTTCCCTCTGGTTTTCCTACAAGAAGCTTCCATACACGACATTCATTTGCCATTCGTGCCACATGTCCTGCCCATCGCAGTGTACGAGACTTCACTTTTTCATTATATCTGGCTTCCTACAAAAGAACATGTAGTTTACTGTTATCTAGTGTTTTCCATTCACATGTATGTTTTTTCTCTTTTGTCCAAAAATTCTCCTAAGAACTTTCATTATTACTTACTTACTTACTCACTGGCACTATCGAACCCGTAGGTTCATGGCCGCGCGGACATAAGCTCTCCATACATCCCTATCCCGAGCTAATGCTTGCCAATCATTCCCTGTATAATCTACTTCCCTCAAATCATAGTTAATGTTGTTCTCCCACCTCATTCTTGGTCTACCAACTGGCCGTTTTCCCTCTGGCTTTCCTACAAGAAGCTTCCATGCACGTCTTTCATTCCCCATACGCGCAACATGTCCTGCCCATCGCAGTCTACGAGACTTAACTGTTCTTATTATATCTGGCTTCTTATAAAGACCATGTAGTTCATTGTTATGTAGTCTTCTCCATTCACCTGTCTGTTCATCTCTCTTTGGTCCAAAAATTTTTCCTAAGTACTTTATTCTCAAATACTCGTAATCTCCTTTCCTCCCTTAAAGTAAGAGTCCATGTTTCGCACCCATACAATATAACTGGTAGAATAATAGTTTTATATATTTTCAGCTTAACGTTTTTTGAAAGGAGTTGGGACATCAGAAGTCTCTGCAATGCATAATAGCATGCATTTCCAGAATTGAGCCTATGTTTAATTTCTTTGTGCGTCTCATTCCTATTTGTGATTATTGTTCCTAGGTATTTGAATTCAGCCACTTCCTCAAAATTTCCCTCATTTGTCATTAGCTGTCCATTTCCATTATATACTGAATTTCTACCTGTCATTATTATTATTATTATTATTATTATTATTATTATTATTATTATTACAAACTAAAGGCACAGATCGAATAAAAATTATTTATTGCTAAATATTCAATTTCGTGTGTTATACGGCATCGTATATGTAATACATATGTTATGTGTTTATTGTTATTTGGCCATGATACAATTAAATCAAATGACACAATAATTTCTACTTTCCTAGTAAATATGTTAACTTTTATTTGACATTTGACAACATTTCATAAACTCAGTGTCCTAGTTTATGTGGAATAATTGCATAACATGTTAATGCAACAGTTAAACATTTACCAGAGGCAGATAGCAGTTTAATTAATTGGATACGAAGCCAATCAAAACACACAAGTGTATGAGTTCACTGCATCCCAGTGCTAATTTATACGACAAAATCTGTGTTATCGGGAAATAACTCCAGTAGGCTTTAACGGTAAGGTAACTGGCTATGACAGTAATATGCGGTTGGGTACGATTACCAGCTATAGGCCTACCAAATTGGTGCCACGAACGGGTACAAATACGCTACAGTAGTAAGAAGAATAAAGTATGCCTACATTCGGAATGCAGGATGCAAGTAACCAAATATATATCACTTTAGTAGTGTTATGCAGTATCAAATTTATTATGTTGTTTTAATTTTTGATTCCATAGACTATTTTTTTATTTAAGACCAGCCTCATGGGCGAGTGGTCAGGGCTTCTGAATACAGTTTAGGGAGTTCAGGATTCGATTCCCAGTTAGACAACAGATGCTTCCTTATAGGAAATTATTCATGTGGCCTTCCATAATGTAGATTTATACTGTGTTTCAAACGAGTTGATACAGGTCCCTATTTCACTCACTCCACTAGTAGGTACCAGCAGCCAGCAAGGTGAAGGTAATATAATCACTGTTGCAAAAAAAAAATCAGTCTCAACTAACTAACTCACAGGCACTATCGAACCCGAAGGTTCATAGCCGCGCGGTCATAAGCTCTCCATATATTCCTATACAGAGCCAATGTTTCCAATCATCCCCGGTATAATCTACTTCCCTCAAATCATAGTTAATGTTGTTTTCCCACCTCATTCTTGGTCTACCAACTGGGCGTTTTCCCTCTGGTTTTCCTACAAGAAGCTTCAATGCACGTCTTTCATTCTCCATTCATGCCACATGTCCTGTCCATCTCGGTCTACGAGAATTAACTGTTCTCATTATATCTGGCTTCATATAAAGACCATTTAATTTACTGCTATGCAAGTCTTCTCCATTCACCTGTCTGTTTATCTCTCTTTGGTTCAAACATTTTCCTCAGTACCGTACCCATATAATATAACTGGTAAAATAATAGTTTTATATATGTTCAGTTTAACGTTTTTTGAAAGGAGTTGCGAAGGTAAGAGTCTCTGTAATGCATAATAACACGCTTTTCCAGAATTGAGCCTATGTTTAATTTCATTGTGCATCTCTGTCCTGTTTGTGATTATTGTTCCTAGATATTTGAATACAACCACTTCCTCAAAATTTCCCTCATTTGTCATTAGATGTCCATTTCCCTTATATAATGTATTTTTATGTGTGACCAAATATTTAGTTTTATTGATATTTACTTCCAGTCCCAATAATCAGTCTTCATTAATTATGAAAATATAGGCCTCCTTTATTATATAGGCTATATTTATTAAACTCTACCTCCCCACCTAGACTGGAAAATCCAGGTGAATAATACCTGCAAGAAAGTGTTCTCAATTCTTCACTCCCTAAATAGTTTTAAAAACTTCCTTCCTACAAAATTAAAACAAATACTTGTACAGACTCTTATAATGCCACACTTCGACTACTGCGACATATTACTGACTAATCTTACAACTGATCTATCTGACAGACTACAGCGTGCTCATAATGCGTGCATTCGATTTATATTCAATCTCCGTCGTTATGACCACGTGTCTCCTTCATTTCAGGCCTTATCATGGCTACGCCTAAATGACAGAAGAACTTTACATTCACATACCTTACTATTCCAAATTCTGCACACATATTTACCAACTTATTTAACAACACGTTTTCAACATTTATCGGCTCATCACAATTTAGGAACAAGATCACAAGACTCTTCTTTACTTTTGATACCACAACACAGGACCTGTCTGTACTCTGAATCTTACACAATATCTATGGCTAGAGCATGGAACTCACTTCCCAGTCATGTCAGGGACTGTCAATCGCTATCATTATTTAAATCCAAATTAACTGATATCTTAAGTTCGACACAATGAAAACATTAACTACATAACAACTATATAGAGCATTCTATTAATAATCATGTAGGAAGCTACTTACTTTATTTTATATCATTTTAATTTTATTATATTCTATGTTTTTGTTAGCATTAGCTAGTATTAGATCCATCATCATTGTATTTTGTTTAGTCTGTATTTTAATATCTTAAAATTGTAATATGTACGTAATTTTTGTATAATTTTACTATTCGCTGGTTGAGTGGAAGAGAAGGCCTTATGGCCTTAACTCTGCCAGCTAAAATAAATCATTATTATTATTATTATTATTATTATTATTATTATTATAGGTAATTTACATCCCTAGGTCAACCTTATCGTGAGTTAATATTTTACTATCATCCCTCTGCAATCTATTTCCTTCAAATCATGGTTAATGTTATTCTCCTATCGCATTCTTGGTCTGCCTACGGACTCTTTCCTCTGGGTTTCCTACAAGGAGTTTCCATGCCCCCTCCTTCATTTCCCATTGGTGTCACATGTCCTATCCATTGCAGTTTATGAGACTTAAATATTCTTATTATATCTGCTTTCCCATAAAGATCGTGTAGCTCATTGTTGTGCTATCTTCTGCAATTCAACTGTCTGTTCATCTCTCTTTGGTCCAAAAAGTTTCCTTCTTCTTCTTCTTATTCGGGTTTCGCCCACTTATAGGTTTGCTGTCTTCACTTTCCATTTATTTATATAATTCCAATCTCCTTCTTCGAAATTCTTATCATACATCATAGTTCTGATATAAGTTTTTAATTTCCTTCTTGGTCTGCCACGTTTATTTCTTCCAGGGGGTGAACATTGATATATATTTTTTTGGCCATCTTTCATCTTCCATTCAAATTTCCTAAGACCTTTATTCCCAAATTCTCGTAATACAGCATTCTCCTCTCTAAAAGTAACAGTCCATGTCTCAGATCCGTACAACTTGGAGAATGGCAGTTATATATATTCTTATGTACACTATAATATATTAAAGTTTCAGTATTTAATTTGTTGTAACTGTCAAACAATAATTAAACACTAAATAAATATTGTACATGTTAACTGAATACTCCGAAAATAAAATATAAAAACTAACCAAGCTGTTGAACAGGGCACAGTGTACCGAGAGAAAGATACATGTTTTCTTTGCTGTCAGTACTGAACAACAGATGACTTAGCATCGTCCCTCCGCCCCGCAAAGAAGCTAGTTACTGAAGATAGAGGGGGAAAGAAAACCCTTCGTCCTCTATCAACTCTTTTGGAATATAGTATAGGTTAATTTTCCGTATAAGGGCTCTCCTGGCGCTCCATTTTTATTCATCAACTATCGGAGTAACGACACCACGTCGCAACCTGTGAAGAGGGTTACAATTTCGCCATGTCAGAAGATAATATCAGATCTGTTTCGTACTGACAAATACAATGCACAATACATAGACCTATATGATTATATAGAGAACCTATAGTATTTTAACACACAAAATGACGCCATGTTCAAACAGCTACCTGTTAAGTATATAGATTTCAACAAGAAATAGAATACATCGAAAATCTCTACTGGTGACCCCTCTCATATATGGCATGAAGATTTTCATAATCCCAGATATGATGAACATTTTCTTCGAAGTCTGCAGTGCGGCGCGTACGTCTTTTACTGGCGTCTACTCTGTTTACCTTCAACGTCCCATGCTCCCGCAAACGTCTATCATCAGACTCGAAGGTTCTTCGATGAGGATGGCGTCTATTCGGATACCGCTACGCGTACATGGCAGCAAGCTCTTACACCATTACCTCGTGCTGCACCATAAACCAGATGCATTTCGGCAAGTTGAGCATAACTGTTAAAATGTTCCATGATGCTTTCATGTATAGCGACTGATACTGAAGTAACTCTTAATCAGATGTTAATGTAATAACCAATACGGGAATAAGTATTTTACGCGTGCCTATAACGAACAAGTTGCAGTATCAATATATCACAGTACACTCGCAGAAAAAAAAGTGGCCTGCTGTGATTTGAACCATCAATGTTCGAATCTCAAATCCACCGCTTTAACCATTAGGTCGCACTTTAACTATACAGATCCTGCGTGTTTCACGCAAAGCTGGGGCTCGCATTGCTCACATCTGCTTTAACCTGTGCAGTGGCGTGCAATCATCTGCTAAGTTCGACATTTTAAGGAATTTGATAATCCAATATTTCATAAACGTTGTTGATTAATTATAAGAAATCAGAATCTCGGAATTAATACAAAGATCTGAAGTTATTCTGGTATAATTTTCTCTCCTACTTTGCTCTCGTGTTGATTTATCTGTATTTATTGTCGATTATTTTGATTTTCTATTACTCACCCATTTTCCCTCGTGGACCATTGGTTCCCTATATCACATTACTTGTATAATACCCCTCTGTAAGCAATTAAATTTGTGCGGTATAATTCATTTACACCCTATATAATAATTATTCATATCTCTATAATGTTTAAATATATAAGTTTTGCATGCAAAATACTAAAAATATACCTAGGTACAGGTATATATATATATATATATATATATATATATACACATACATATGTGTGTGTGTGTGTTATATTGTAGATTTTCGCAGATATACGCAAGTACGATTAAGAAATTTTGTTTTGGGTTTTCCGCGTCATGGATTCAAGGTCGGTCTCAGGCTACTGATTTCGACGTTTCGGCATGATCCCACATGCCGAAACGTCGGAATCAATCATTCCTTGATATTGTCATGTGGGATCATGCCGAAACGAATCAGTGGCCAGAAAACCCCAAGAAAACTTTCTTAATTATATATACATAGGCCTACATATATTACTCTCTTATTAAAACAATTATAATATTAGCATTATGACGCATTATTGATCCATTCCTCAAATGATTGGCTTTAAATTTCGCGGGCGATTGGAAGACTTAATCTCGCTGTATAAGGCAAAAGCGATTCGGATTCCCAGATTATGAGTCACATTAGTCTACAATTCGCACCGTACTCTTCAGATATTTTTGTCTATGGATCGCTTTCTAGAAGGGTCAACTCTTGAGGTTTCAATTCGAGAGAGATGAAGACTGGAATTCCAGATAATTCGATCCTCGCACATGAAAAGAATGCCAGTAGATTGGCAATAAGTACTAGTCTACCCTGCCAGTCGTGAAAGGGAAATCAACTCCTGAAGATGATTTAAAGAGTAAAGAGATTGTTAGTGTTCGGACATTGTAATTCTGCGAGTTTGAATAAATAAATTACAAGATATAATGTGTCGTGTAAGGACTCAATGCAAAAAAAAAAAAAATCATATGTGCTTTGTCATTGATTCATTTTGAGAATTGTTCTCATCATACAAAGTTTTCTCCAACCAATCTTAACAATTAACATGAGTTTTTTTAAAAAATACATAAATGACTACGGACATATAGATTATCAATTTGTAAGAATCATTCACAAATTTCCCTTAAGTAATGTTCTCCATCGTTCTCTGTCCTCTGTGTTTTCATCCGTTACACAAATTTCCTCATTGAATTCAGAATGTTATTCTTCCAGGTTGTTTTTTTTTTTGTCTTCCTTTTCTGCTGCTCCTTACAATTTTCTATGCATAGACGGCCTTTAGTAGTCTTCCATCCTGCTTTCGTCTTACGTGTCCATACCATTTTAGCCCTCTGTGTTCAATCGCATCCATTATACGTCTTTCTGCATTCATCCATTTTCTAAATTCTGTATTTATAATTCTTTCCAGTCGAGATTTTCTGACATCTCTTTTCCAAAAAACCCATTTCAACTGCAGTTGCTCTGTTGGCATGTTGTGCTTTGTTCAGTGGATTATTGTGAATGATACAAAGAAGATTGGAACATTTAATATAAACCGGTGTAAAGTGAAATGAAATAAATTAATACCTGATACAAAGCAAGCGCTACACGCTACAGAATATTATTATTATAAATTTACTAGATAATACACGGCGGGCACTGCTACGCCTAAATAGATGAAAATTAACGTGCTTGTATGTTTAGTTGAATAAGTGATGGGAAAAATAATTGTACATTTATATTTTTTTGATATCCCGTGCTGATTACCTGGCGTTGCCCGGGAATCTACTTGTCCCGATCTTCTTGACATACATGAGCTAAAATATGGAAAATAATGTGTTTTATGTTTATTTAAATACGTAAGAGGAAAAAAATTATATCAAAATTATTTTTAGATACCCCATGCTGTTCACCCAGCGTTGTCACGGAATCTGCTTATCCCAATCTTCTTGGCGTAAATGAGCTGAAGGATAAAAATTAATGTACTTCTTATGATCAGTTGAATAAGTATAATGAAAAAAAATATAAATGTATATCGTAATTATTTTAAGATTCCCCGTGCTGATTACCCGGTGTTGCCCGGAAATCTACTTATCTCGATCTTCTTGGCGTAAATGAGCTAAAGACAAAATTCGTTATTGTGAGTTATCCGTAAAAGAATACCCGCCATATGTTGCTAAGCTTACACAGGAATCTACGCACCTGTCTCAATCTTCTTGGCATCAATGAAAGACAAAATTGGTTATTGCGAGTTATCCGTAACAGACAAACATATGCTGTCCCGGACTTTTTTGTAGAGCATTTTGAGATATTCAATTCTGTATAAATAAATTTTGCGTATTTGTTATGGTTAAGGCAGAATAAGCCATTTAAGTGACCCAAGAACTACTTTTTTTCACGTTTTCCATTACAAAGGGCGATTTTTAAGGATGTAGGAGTAGAGTATGACAACTATCTTATAGCCTAAGTTCATACCGGGAATCTCCTGAACATTTTGAAAAACGCCCCATCACAATCGGATCAACAGTATGGCCACGCATAAAGTACAAACAAACATTAATTTTTTATATATTATATAATTGGATGTTTCATTAATTAAATGTAATGATTTTGAAGTCATAGTAATTGTAGCCCTACTTAAAAGCGTGTTTGTATAGTTACACAGTGTGAGTAGAGGGCAGTTTACACCGTGAGATGGGAAGTTTTATGCTGTGAGAAACTAACAGATGAATGGTGGGTTGTGCTTCAGACAAAAGGGAGAAGCAGGACTACTTAATTATTACATCTGAGGAAATCCAGGGAATTGAATTCTCTGCTCGGACGTTCTGACAACAGATTATAGTGTGTTACAGTCTTATAATCCCTTCACTTAACGTCCTGCTCTAATCATTTGAAGACCTCAGATTATACGGATTAACTGCATATGTAACGTTTCCTAGACAGCTCGTTCACATTTCAATTAATACAAAACTCATTCTGGTCTTGTTTATTTCCCTGCTAGGAATGTGTGCTTCACTTCTCCACAATTAAATTATTATATTTCTGCCAGTCTGATAATTTCTTTAGTATCTCTGATAACGAGTTTCCTAGTTTTCACTTATATCATTCTAAATATTTTATTTTATTTCATTGTATTATTAGACATTATTTTCATTATTATTCACTTTGTCAGATAATTAATTATTTAATATGACTATCATTGTAATTTTTTTTGTATTCATATGTAACATATGTTTGTCCAGGTGATTGGTGAGTGGAAGAGAAGGCCACATGGCCTTAACTCCACCAGGCTAAATAAATCTATTATATTCTATTCTAAATATTCAGAAAGAAGGAACACACTTCAAACATTTATTTCTTCCAAACTACAAGAAATAGAAACACAATTCAACGTTCCTGAAAAGATAAAAGTTCAAATTTCACTGTTTTATGCATTTAATATGAGTATCATGTGTTACACAACAAATATCAAAACGGTGGCTCATTTCTTGCCACACACAAATCAGATGGTCACTATTTATCGAATTCACAGCTTCAACAATTCGATGTCGCAGATTTTCAAGAGTGTCAGGTATAGGGGGGATAAAAGCACGGTCTTTTACGTATCCCCATACATAAAAATCACACGGGGTTAGGTCTGGTGACCTGGGAGGCGACCGGCGATTAAGTTGATCTTCTGCTCGTCCTCTTCCAATCTAACGTCCTATTGTGTCGCCATTTTAATACAAACAATCAACATGACTAGCAAACAGAGCCAATGCGGCCATGATCACAACTCCAAACCTTTCTCTTTCCAGGAACGTTGGAATTGTGTTTCTACTTTTTCTAGTTTGGATGATAAATGTTTGAAGAAGGCTGTTTCTTCTTTTTGAATAGCCCTGTATTTTATTTTCATTTCTTTCACTCACACCTACGTACACACTAAAATTTAAATTCAAATTGTTCAACTTTCCATGTATAATAATGTGTTTAAGTGACACGAAGAGTAGGTTGCGGGTAGGCAAACAGATTTCAGACATTTTTCAAATTCGCAATAGGTTATCTCCTGTACTTTCAATTTTGTACTAGAGCATGATATCAAATATTTAGACAATGATATTAATACGCTGTTAATTTATGCTGATCTTGTATTATTAGACGATAATGAGGAGACACTAAGGGCCAACACAAACATTCTATTGAGTAACACTAAGAAATTGGGACTGAAAGTAAACACTACTCAAAGTAAATATATGATTACACACAGAAATACTTCATATAATGGAAATGAACAGTTAAATATATTGAGAGATATTTTGAAGAAGTGGCTAAATTCAAATACCAACTAGGAACAATAATCAGAAATAGGAATGAGGTGCACAGAGAAACGAAACATAGGCTCAATTCCGAAAATGCATGCTATTACACATTACGGGGTCTCTTGTGGTCCCAACTTCTCTCAAAAATATATTAAAGTGAAAAGTATATAAAATTGTTACTCTTCCAGTCATATTATATGGATGAGAAAAGTAGACTCCAACTTTAAGGGAGAAGAAAAGATTACGAGTACTGTATTTGAGAATAAATTTCTTAGAAAACATTTTGAACCTAAGAGACTCAAAGATACAGGTGAATGGAGGAGGCCATTTAATAGTCAGCTAAGCTACATTCATGGGAAACCAGATGTAAGAACAGGTAAGTCTCGTAGATTGCGATAGGCAGGACATGTGGTACGAATGAGAAATGAAAGAGGAGTAGGGAAAACTCCTTTTAGGAAAACCAGTGGGAAAGTACCCAATACGTAGACAAGAAAAATGTGGAAGAATAAGATTAACCATATTTTTTTGAAAAAAAAAATTATTAAGGGGAATAATTGGAATACATTAACTCAGGATGGGGATGTATGAAGAGCTTAAATCTGTGTGGCCATGTACCTTACAGTGGTTAGTCAATTCTCAATAACATCGTGTAAAATGTCCATGTTGTCGCAATTAATTAACGACACTTTAATTATACAAATCTTGAAGACAGAATGACATCAAGAATCTATTTTACCAATAGAAAAAAAATTGGATTATGAAGAATATAAGCGAGGAGATACTAAAGGACAACATGCACACACTAATGAGTAACACTAAGAAATTAGGACTGGAAGTAAATATCAATAAAACTAAATATATGGTCACACGTAGAAATACATTATATAATGGAAATGGACAGCTAATGACAAATGAGGGAAATTTTGAGGAAGTGGCTGAATTCAAATATCTAGGAACAATAATCACAAATAGGAATGAGATGCACAAAGAAATTAAACATAGGCTCAATTCTGGAAATGCGTGCTATTATGCATTGCAGAGACTCTTGATGTCCCAACTCCTTTCAAAAAACGTTAAACTGAAAATACATAAAACTATTATTCTACCAGTTATATTATATGGGTGTGAAACATGGACTCTTACTTTAAGGGAGGAAAGGAGATTACAGGTATTTGAGAATAAAGTACTTAGGAACATTTTTGGACCAAAGAGAGATGAATAGACAGGTGAATGGAGAAGACTACATAACAATGAACTACATGGTCTTTATAGGAAGCTAGATATAATAAGAACAGTCAAGTCTCGTAGACTGCGATGGGCAGGACATGTTGCACGTATGGGGAATGGAAGACTTGCATGGAAGCTTCTTGTAGGAAAGCCAGAGGGAAAACGCCCAGTTGGTAGACCAAGAATGAGTTGGGAGAATAACATTAACTATGATTTGAGGGAAGTAGATTATACAGGGAATGATTGGAAAGGATTAGCTCAGGATAGAGATGTATGGAGAACTTATGTCCGGCGGCAGTGAACCTACGGGTTCGATAGTGCCAGTGAGTAAGTAAGTAAGTAAGTATAAGCGTATGACGATTAACGTGGCATTTAATTTCAAGATTTGTCTAACACTCTTCCACACAATTCGCAATATGTCAATACAAATATCATTTAGGGATGTGGGCGAAAAACTTTACAACCCACAACTTGTACTTACATATATTTTATACAGGTTCTCCTTTGCGATGATAAAATAGGTTACAAGTAATTATAAGTAAAACCCAATCACCAATCAAAAATAATAAAAAGCGTTGACTCGTTTCGATAGCGAGCCTATGGTTATCAATAAATTGACTTCATAATAATAGCTTCTATTCGAATGCAACGACGCTTTTTAATGTTTTCGTTTGGTGATTGGGTTTTATTGACTATTTAACTCACGTCCCAAATTGGAGTCAATGACCAGTCACGTTTCAATGAATTTTGTTTTACAACCAATCACAGTCGTGTTTGACCTCGATATTTATCTATTTCTGTTTAGAATGTTAAAGAACGCTCCCCTTTTTAATATTCTGAACAGGTCAGATAATTATTTTGCAGTGACTGACTCTCGAACAAGTACGTTGGATATAGCAAATAATGAACAGATTCCTTCGAACTACACATTTGATAATTGTGCGTTCAATAATTGTGCTTCTAAATAACCATTTTACCGAGTAGTTACCTACAAAAATAATATGTTACAAAGTTCGTTATATTATACAGTTTGATATGATTTATTTTTCTCTACTAGGATGCATACTTACAATATTGTGATCATATTTGGCAAAAAATAATATGATCAAGTTGCAGTGATGAACAAATGGAACATAACCATACATTTCTCTTTTGTTTTCAAACATCGCCGTTTACATTAATTATATAAATATTAAAAAAAAACTATATTTAAATAATGATTTGTGAGAAAACAGCTTCATTTTATTTCTTAAATAGTCATAACAAATTCCACTCTTGACTTCCAAATCCTGTAGATCAATTTGAAATCACTCGTGGCATTACTTATTATAATAATGTGTAACATGTTATTTTATATTTAGATAATTCAGAATAAACTGATATATGAGTTACATATCTGTTTTTAATTTGCTTCAGAACGAGTCAGAAAGGAATTTTATTATTTTTAATCAACTGAGTTCGTGTTTACTTGATGAAAATCCATATTCATTAATGAAATAAAAATAAAACGTAGTTTTATTTGATTTTCATATTTATTATATAATTCAGTGACAGCAGTTTCGGTACACTGTACCTTCTTCAGACATGTTAACAAATAATGAATTGTGTTCCAACTGATCTAAGCAACAATACAACAATATTTGTTTAAATATTTTAATTTAACGAACGGGATTCATTCAAATCAAGTTGAGAATTTAACAGTTTGTTACTACTTTTCAATTAATTTATTTCTACAGCCTCCAAAAGATCTAATTTCTTACCCTTTCAATTTATTTATTTATTTCTACAGCCTCCAAAAGATCTAATTTCTTAGACTTTTGGGGGCTGTAGAAATAAATAAATTGAAAAGTAGTAATAAACTGTCAAATTCTGAACTTGATTTGAATGAGTCCCCTTTGTTAAATTAAAAAAAATTAATATTGTTGCTTAGATCAGTTGGAACACAATTCATAATTTGTTAACATGTCTGAAGAAGGTACAGTGTACCGAAACAGCTGTCACTGAATTATATAATAAATATGAATATCAAATAAAAATACGTTTTATTTTTATTTAATTTATTATTTTTGATTATATAAAACAACGTTTCATTACCTATTGATGTGCTCGATACTGTGGAAAGAGAATGTTCGAGAAATATCTGGGTTGTCAAATGTTTTTCCCAATCCCTCACATAATTTTTAATTCATGTTTGCCTAAATTAAATAAGTGCATTGCAATTTGCCTAGGCAGATTTAGATACGCCTGGATTTCGACTAGTGTCCGTAAAACAACGTGATGACAAATTAGTAAGTAGTATTTTACTGCAAATCTGTCGCTTGGAAGTCCGCGGTAGCCCGAACCCATCAATCAATTTTTTATTTACTGCAAGCTGCACGCGTATCTTAAGCGCTGATATAGGTGTGCCGTATCGGTACACGAGTGCTGTTTTACCGACAGGTATCTATAGTTGGAATACTGGCGGTTTCACGGGGGTATTGGTGGTGTATAGACTCTTTTTTTTTCAGCAAACAGCTGCTGTTGTATCTTTTCAATGTTGAATTATTATAACCACCCAATACTGAATGAGCATAGGGTCCTTGCTGGCCGAAATTACGTGATAAATATATCAATATAAATACATCACTGGTTTTAAGATCCTTTCAGCGAATTCCCAATTAATAGACTTATAGATACCAATAATATATAAAACAATGGCTGTTCCTTTGTTGTTGTATGGAAGTGAAAATTGGATAATGAAATCAAGGGATAAAAGCAGGATACAGACTGCAGAAATGCTGTTTTTACGTAATGTGAAGGGATGCACAAGAGCGGATAGAATAAGGAATGAAACTGTACGAGAAGAATTAAACATATATAAAATTGAAGATAAAATCAGCGAAAATAATAAGAAATGGACAGAACACTTAATGAGAATGAACAACTAAAGAATACCAAAAAGAACCTTCCTATATAATCCCAGAGGAACAAGAGATGTTGGCCGACCACGTAGAAGATGGACTCCACTTTTAACTTCGCCGGAACAGGCTGCATAGCCTAAACCTTGTAGTAGAAGAAGAAGAGAAGATACCAATACTGAGGTCGCTGTCATGGAATAGTATATTGCGATGCAAGGTTGGGAAGTGGTTTTTACAGAATCGAGGAAAATGTTTAATAACCGAGCGATAGCGAGGTTTTTAATTTCCCAGATTCTTTAAAAAGCTTCACAAACGTGCGTTGTACATTTTTTTTTGTGTTTTCAAAATAATAAATAATAGTAAAATAATATCCTAGCTGGAAATATGTGCGTTCATTATAAACAATTGAATAATGTTAACAGTGTGGACAATGATTATTAGTTGAAACTACAGGAGGCCGTGAGAACATTATTATTGACTATTTAACTCATGCCACAAATGCTAGTCAATGACCAATCGCGTTTCAATGAATGTTGTTTTACAACCAATGACAGTCGTGTTTCACCTCACTCTTTATGGATTTCTCTTTATCAGCTCCTGCTTTTGTGATAAAGAAAGCTCCTCCTTTTTAATGTTCTGAACAGGTCAAAGCATTATTTTTCTCCAACAAATACATTGAATATAGCAAATAATGAAAAGATTCCTTGATTTTACTGAGTTGTTTACTAAAAAAATAAATGAATAACCCGTAATGTTGATTATGATATATAGTTTGATGTGTTTCATTATTTCTCCACTTGGGTGCACTCTTACAATATTGCGATCTTATTTGGCAATAAATAATATGATCAAGCAGCAGTGAATGAACATAACCTCACATTTCTGATTTGTTTTCAAACATCGCTGTTTACATTAAATATATAAATATTTTAAAATAACTATAGTTAAACAATGATTTGTGAGTAAACAGCTTAATTTTATTCATTAAATAGTCCTAACAAATGCCACTCTTGATTTCCAAATTCTCTACATAAATTCACTCCTCACTTCGTGAGTCGTGAATTTATCGATGATTTGGATATCACTCGTGGCATTACTTATGATAAAATGGCCGCAAGTACGCATTTGTTTTATACTGTTTCAAATAAAGTCCAGTTCATTTAAAATGCAGTGATTTGTTTTGTATAATGTATATTAACACAAACATTTGGATATTTTTTGTATATACATTGTACGTAGTATACATAGAGGGCAGTGGTTTTACTTCCCGCACGTGGGTGTAAATATAATATTACAGTATAGTTATTTAGGTGGCAATCCCGAAACGTAGGAAGGTGAACTTTCAATCATATCGCCATTGCTGTAAATAGAACAAAACGCACTATCGCGCAAAAATAATATTTTTAAATTTTAATTTTTAACGATCCTGTCTAGTAGACAGACATCGTAAATTGTCATAAAAATGCCAAGAGTGATTTTCAATTTATCTAGATAAATCTAGATAAATTGGAAATCAGGAGTGGCATTTGTTAGAACTATTTAAAGAATAAAATGAAGCTGTTTACTCACAAATCATTATTTCAATATTGTTATTTTAAAATATGTATATATTTAATGTGAACGGCGATGTTTGAAAACAAATGAGAAACGTTTGTTATGTTTCATTTGTTCATCCACTACAATCAGATCATATTATATATTGCCAAATACATATTGTAAGAATGCATCCTAGTGGAGAAAAAATGAAACATCAAACTGTGTATTCTAACCAACATTATAGGTTATTAATTAATTTCTGACGTCCTATGATGTAAATATGTCAATTATATTTTCCTTGAATGTATATACCTGGGAAATAATAGTTTAAGAAAGTGTAAACAGTGGTATATTTTTATTGTGGTACAATAAATTGCTACTATATTTTTTCTATTATGTCTCGCAAGCTATACTTGCTACATTCGTGCACTATATATGCAATTTGGGAGTCATTTGCATTATTCTAACGTCCTAATATGTAAATTACTATAATCAAGGTATTTCTTTGAGTCGGTCACAGCAGAACAATGCTCTGACCTATATAGAATGTTAAGGCTAGGGATTCTTTCCTTTCTTCCATTTCTTCTTCCCTTTATTTTATTTTCTTCTCCAGAAAAGCATGACCAGAGGCTATAAAATGGCAGCCCCGTCAATGGCCTTGCCTTCCTTTGGCCAGCAACCAATCGAAGGGACTATTATTATGCTTTCTTATACGAGAATTTCCAGAGGTACGCTGGAGAGAACATTTGCTATAGGATCGTAACAGGTCTTGGCCTAATACTTGGAAGGAAGGAGAAGAAGAAGAAAGGAGAAGCTTACTTTAATATGATAAACTGAAGTTGGTAAATTCGAGGTGAAACACGACTGTGATTGGTTGTAAAACAAAATTCATTGAAATGTGATTGGTCACCATTTGGTTCATGGAGTTTAAATAGTCATTATATATATATATATATATATATTTGTGTTTGTGATATGGATCTGGCGGCCGCAACTTTTATTTTCAGAACTAATATCGTCATGTAGCAATAAATTACAAAAGTAAGGTCGACTTCGTTAACCAGAAATCGAATTTTTTCTGATTTTTCGAATGCTACACTCATTTTTGCCGATTGTAACTCCTAAATACTTATAATTTCAACAATGTTTATGTTTTTCCATTAAGTCTCTCAATTTTAAGTCTTCAGCTTGATGCCATTCCCACTCATCTTCCCGAATCTAAAACCACAACGGGACAAACCCCCGAAAAAATTTACGAGAATAATACAATCATTTTTAAATGAACTCCCAAAATAGGTTAGATTTAGGCTGAGTATATTAAGATATCCTTCCAAGAAAGAATAAAAGATTGGTGTTGGAATATATCCAATACAAAGAAGAACACAACAGACAGCACAACATTAGACGCGTAGGCTCCAACTTTATACCGTAAATAAACTTTATTAAAAATCTTCGGTTTTGTTTTATTTTCGGGTAATTGTCGTTCAGAGGAAAGATTTTCGGGGAAACGAAAATCATATAAATCGGCTTCAGGGGAATGTCCATTCAAGGGGATGGATTCGGTGGTTTCCGGGAATCATTGTTCCTCTGTAACCAATTAATTAGATTATTATTATAATCATTGTCATTATCATCATTATTTTAATATTATTAACACTATAATTAACATTATCATTATCATAGTAATCACCATTATCGCCATCGTCATCACAATTATTATCATTATAATTAGATTATTATTATTGTTATTATTATTATTATTATTATTATTATTATTATTATTATTATTATTATTATTATTATTATTATTATTATTATTATTATTATTATTATTATTATTATTCATAATCAAGAATCAGACCTAAAACAGTTCCAATTTCATGCTAGAATTGGCTTGTCCATCTTTTATTGGTTCTTCCTACATTTCTTCGTCCTAATGGTTTGTAATGATGAATCTGTTTCGGAATTCTATTGTTATCCACTCTATTGATGTGGTCCATCCATTCATCTTTGTGTTGTGCAATTCTATCTAACAGTTTGAATATATTTAGTTCACTTTGTATATTTTAATTTTCGTTTTCGATCTGTTATTTTATTACCAGCCATACTCCTCAGAAACATCATTTCTGACATTATTATTATTAATTATTATTATTATTATTATTACTATTATTATTATTATTATTATTATTATTATTATTATTATTATTATTATTACTATTATTACAGTCCACCGCTGTGGTCTCGAGGTAACATGCTGCGGTCGGGGCAGTTTTTCTGGGTGAGGTTTTTATCGGTTTTTTTCTCACCTGTAAGACAAATATCAGGAAATCTTTAAGGCCCAAACGGTCCCCGAAATCATATATCCATCATCATCATCATCATCACCACCACCACCCTCATCTTCATCCTTATTATCATCATCATCCTTCACCGGTGTGGAAAGCTACGGGAAGCTACCTACAATTCCCTAGTAAAGCTGCAAGCATAGCATGAAAATGCTTGATTGCAGTTAAGGACCTGGATGGATTATTATTATTATTATTATTATTATTATTATTAATATTATTATAGTGAAGAGAAATATGGAAGCTAGAAATTTGAGGGAAGAAGATGCTTTAGACAGGAACCTCTAGCGACAAATCACTTTTGGTTGAAGGAGAAACACTGTATTGTGGAATATTCGTAAATAAAAAATATTATTAATTATTATTATTAATATTATTATATAATTTTTATCAGTGGGATCCACGTTTACTTTTTGTATTCTGAAGTTCGAGAAACGCTGTATAAATCTCCAAGGATACCTAAGTTGTATCCATAATTGATGGCAGGTTTGAAGCTCCCCCTGTTAACAATTCAAGATGAACTGTTCTAGCGTAGCGATGTTGTTTAATTCCACAGAGTATTGTTTTAGCATTTTCCCGTACAAAAGCCTGTAGTCATATTTAAAACTGACTCCCAGAACATTATAATCTTGACGTAGGGAACAATTTATTCACGTCAGAACCATTATGTAAAGCACGTGTGGTTACATTTTTTTGCATTTTAATTTAGTTAATGAAAATTTACCAGCAGCACCAACCTTGACTTGTAAATATTGACCCTCTCTCTCTCTCTCTCTCTCTCTCTCTCTCTCTCTCTCTCATCTGTTTAACATTCCCAACATCACAATAACGAGCAGTCGGTTCAGTTAATTTTTAACAACAGCCATTTTTTCAAAATTATGCAAAATAATCAGTGTTGTAAATCTTCTAAATTTATAAGAAATACTATGACCTCCTATGTATCATTTTGCAATTCATGTTTTTGGTATGGAACAATGATATATATTAAGTTATTATTAGCCCATTTATTCAAGTTATTATCGGAAGCAATATTCTATAAAGAATATACATTTGCTACCACGTGAATGTATAGTTTAAATTCTTGATATAGTTTTATTATTGTTTGTGTCTGATAACTTGGGTGTCAACGAGGTCATTACTTTTCAATGGATCACAAGTAGGCCGGACAGCTGTATAACAAAACAAAGTAATATCCTTCAATCAATATTTAGACGTGAAATAAATAGACTGTAGAGGTGATGAATCTGAAGGAACAAATAAATGTTTCACATAAAGGAAAGGAGCGAATAGAAATAATAGATTGATATTTCAGGAATATTCAAGTTTCTTAATTATTACTTGGCCGTAAAAAAATAACATCCATTTCATTGTATCACAAGTTTAGAATGATTTTCATCTTGAATTTTCTTGAAAGCAAAAACAATATTTTCCTTTCATTTTTATATTAATGTTTTACTTGTATATCTTTATATATTATTATTATTATTATTATTATCATTATTATTATTATCAATATTATTATTATTATTATTATTATTATTATTATTATATCATAATGATATTGTGAAAAGAAAAATTAATGTCTGAACCTGGAATCGAATCGTGGACCTCTAGTTCTCCAGACTAGTGTGCAGGCCACTACAAAACAACAACCTTTCAACCTGGGACACGGTTCGATTTTATGGCTTCAGACATTAATTTTTTGCTTTTCAAAATATCATTATAATATAATCCACTATTGGTACTAATGTTTTAAAATAATAGTATTGGAAAATGTTAAATATTATATAATATTGTTATTATTATTATTATTATTATTATTATTATAATGGGCACGCCGTAGCGTAGTGGTTAAGGCACTGAGCTACAAGCCGGAGGGTCGAGGGTTCAAGAGTCCCGATGGGGTCAGGATTTTTAAAAACACACTGACTCCAAACCCTCTTGGCGGCACTATGGCCCTGGGTCCGACTCATTCACATCCTCTAACGGAAATGATTACCATGCCTAGACGCTTGGTCTGGGCGGTAAAACATGACGGCCGTCACGCAGGGCCGACAACCCGGCTGACATAAAGTGCCGATTGTCTAGAAAAAGTGGGAGCCCTAACCTCCTACTACCCCAAGGGCCTCCGGGTCTGTTGTGGGATCACTTTACTTTTACTTATTATTATTATTATTATTATTATTATTATTATTATTATTATTATTAATGACTTCTATATATACACAGCATAGATATACATGTATAAATGTAGGTCTAATATTATGGTGTGGACAGTTTTGTTTGGTGAAAATTCTACAATAGCCTATATATATCCGAGGTTGGGAAACGGATTTGAGGCCTATTTTTCTGTATTCGTAAGTTTCTTCCTTTATTTAAGGATATCAGTCAGCAAGATTGGTCGACATCCTGTTTTGAACAAACGTCTATTAAATGAGGCTTCAGCGATTTACTACTCTTCATTCTTTAAGACATATGCTTCAGTAGTTAAATTTCAGTAAGTATTCTTAAAAAAATATTTTAAACATACGAGTTTTTAGTTTATACTATATACGTTCAAATTTTATTATATATAAATATTAATGTATAAACAGGTTTACAAAGTAATAAAACATCTTCCTGTGACCAAAGCATTTTTAAAGATGTATCTTCTTTCATTATTCTGTTCTATCTTTTCATTCCAATTGATCCAGGGCTATATCCCTCATGCCTCTTCTTATATCATACATCCATTTAAATCTAGGTCGACCTTTCTTTTCTTTCTCAGGTGAAATTCATTCCAAAGCTTGTCTGGGCAATCTTATCCCAAAGGCAAGTTGAACAATTGTGAGGAGGAGGAGTAAAACCTCGTAAAAGAATCTTGGTTCAGCTTGCCGGTCTGATAGTATTTTGTGAGGGTCCTTTTCCAGGGTTACGGTAAAGACCTCAAGGGCAGATTCAGCGGAGGAGTCCTTCGGTACGGTGTACCTGGCAGAAGAGGCAACTATACTTCTACTGCATTGTAGTTTGACATTGGTTCGTTAAAGGCTAGAGATAGAACACCTCCAATAAAAATTACCTGGTCCTCCTGGTTGGTGGTTGATGCATTAGGCCAACTCCCTATTCATCATTAAAACAAGTAATTACTATAAAAAGTCTAAAGTATCAAAGCCGGAGGGACTTAATTATAAAAGACTTCAGCTAAGAGAAAGGAGAAATATTTTGGGTACATGGAATGTTCAAGGAATAAGACACAAATATACAGATATTCAGTATGAATTAGAAAAAAATTGATCAGGACACTACAATAAAATAAAATAATTTTTGCGCGATAGTGCGTTTTGTAGTACTTACAACAATGACGACCGTGATTGAAAGTTCATCTAGCTACATTTCGGGGTTGCCAACCTAAATAACTATAAGGTAATAAAACTAACTATACTGTAATATTACATATTATACTATATACGCGTGTGGGAAATAACACTACTGCCCTCTATGTATCCTACATACATTGTATATACAGAAAATACCCAAAAGATAGTGTTAATATACATTATACGAAACAAATCACTGCATTTTAAATGAACTGAACTTTATTTGAAACAATATGAAACAATAAAAATGTACTTGCCGCCATTTTATCACTAAATTATTCTTACGGCCTCCTGTTGTTTCAACTAATAAACATTGTCCACACTATTAACGTTAGTCAGTTGTTTATACTGAACGCAAATATTTACAACAAAGATGCTAATATTTTACTATGTTTTATTATTTTGAAAACACCATCGCCCAAAACATAATGTACAACTCAGGATTGTGAAGTGTTTTATATAATATCGTGAATTAAAAACCTGGCTATCGCTCGGTTTTTAAACATTTTCTTCGATTCTGTAAAAACCACTTTCCAACCTCGCATCGTAATATACTATTGATTTATAATCTGTCGTATAATTACCAGAGCGTTAAGCTACGATTTGGGCCAAACTTCTCCAGCTTGTTTCTTTATAAATCTAACATACAAAGAAAAATAATATATGAGGTTGGATTTGATCAATATCTTTGTGCGTTGGTGATTATGCTATTGATTAATTATCAGTTAAAGAAGTAAAGTATTCCCACTACAGGCCTCAGGAGGCCCTTGGGGTAGTGGGAGGTTAAGGCTCCCACTATTTCTAGACAATCGGCACTTCATGTCAGCCGGGTTGTCAGCCCTGCGTGACGGCCGCCTTTATCCCAGAACAAGCGTCCGGTACTCATTTCCGTTAGAGGCTGAGTCGACCCCAGGGCCATAGTGCCGCCAGAAGGTTTGGGTCAGTTTAAAAATCCTGACCCCACCGGGACTTGAACCCTCGACCTTCCGGCTTGTAGCTCAGTGCCTTAACCACTACGCTACGGCGTGCCCCTTAATATCATTTTATTTGATGGGGGCACGCCGTAGCGTAGTGATTAAGGCACTGCACTACAAGCCAGAAGGCCGAGGGTTCGAGTCCCGGTGGGGTCAGGATTTTTAAACTGACCCAAACCTTCTGGCGGCACTATGGCCCTGGGATCGACTCAGCCTCTAACTGAAATGAGCACCAGACGCTTGTTCTGGGGTAAAGGCGGCCGTCACTCATGGCTGACAACCGGGCTGACAACAAGTGCCGATTGTCCAGAAAAGTGGGAGCCTTAACTTCCAGCTACCCCAAGGGCCTCCTGAGGCACTTTACCTTTTAGATCATAAAAATAGTTCCTATAAAGAACATTTCAAAAATTTTTGAGAGAGTTAAAATCTCGTAGGAGTACACCATATATTCAACAAATACCCAATTTACGGACTGAGTTCATTCTTTATATACGGTATAAAGTGATCCCACTGAAAGCCTCAGGAAGCCCTTGGGGTAGTAGGAGGTTAAGGCTCCCACTTTTTCTCGACAACCGGCACTTGATGTCAGCCGGGTTGTCAGCCTTGCGTGACGGTCGCCTTTACACCCAAAACAAACGTCTGGTACCAATTTCCGTTAGAGGCTGAGTCGACCACAGGGCCCTTGTGCCTCCGGAAGGTTTGGGTCAGTTTAAAAATCCTGACCCCACCGGGACTCGAATCCCTCGACCTTCCGGCTTGTAGCGCAGTGCCTTAACCAAAACGCTACCTGTACAGTATATTTAATTGGAAAATATCTAGCCGAAGACCAAAAAATGGGCTGATCTCTCCAAAGAATTTGTAGCAAGCCATTAAACACGTAGAGTGTGAAATAGGAAAGAACGGAAAGCCGTAGGAATACAAGCGACAGTGATCGAAAACAGTGTGTTAGAACTAATTAAATGGGCTAAATAAAAACAGTACAGATGGTAAACTATTGTATAGCTGGCTTAACTTGGCAGAGACAGAGATGGAGATACAAGCGTAGATCGTTGACCATGTTAGTCCAGATACAAAAGAAAGAACCCGCCCTGTTGTCAGTTTTCCTCCCCCCCTTTTCACTATTAACATCTGGTGAAGAAAGGTTGACAACACTGGTGCGAGTGAGAGGGGTGAGTACAGTTGTCTCATTCTACAAATTTCTCGTAGAATTAAACCAGAGAGACTATAACATGCGTCTAACACTTACATGGAGTCAATCACTACGTGAGACATGTAGATCACCTTTTTTTAGGAGGATTTGCTCTTAGTGGAACATTTAGGCCAATTATTTCATTTTATATATCGAATATGTGAGGGTTCAGTGATTGAGTAATTTAGTGTATTTGCGTTATGGCTTCTGGAATCTCAATGATGTAGTATTTATACAATTTTATGGATTCTCTTATCGGCTAATTGTCTTCCCGTCGCCCGGGACCTAGAGCCCCACCTAACATAGTTCTCTATTACAAAAGATCATTAAAGAAATGTTCCATGATTTAGTTCTAATGACTACTCTCCTATTTCTATACAATATTACAACTCTCGCTGGAACCTGCAAGTTATGTTCACAGGATAGCTAATTTGCATTTTATTACTCTAATCCTACACTTTTGTAAGGTGTATCTCACTAAACAGCGAAAAGATATCGATTATTGTTGAATGTATATGAAATAATCTGAATATTTCAAATTCAAGAATAGTTTCAGGATCTCTTCATCGGCTAAATATTAACTGAGGCAAAAATTAGTGCTTCTTTTGTTTTGATAAAGGGATATCTTTTTACTTTGTAATTTATATAAAATGTTTTCTTGATGCATTCATATATATATATATCCTATGTCACGTTTAATTACGTAGATATACGGAAGCTATCACTATTCAACTAGGAGAATATAGTATAGTCGGCTCAGTTATTTAGTTTACAGGCCTATGCTTTGTGATTAGGTAGGTATATTTTTGCAAGCGTAAGTATTTAGCATATCAAGCGGCGTTGTCACGTTCTATTCACTGACACTAACATACGATATTATAGTAATATGTGTAAGTTTACTTTATATCTGGAGATATATATATAATTGTTATAACTAAGGCTAGGATTTTTATGTTATGTTATAAAAGATAAGATTGTAATATAGATCGTATATACTCGTATTATGCAACTATCTGTGTGTGAAACCAAAACAAAAGACAGCCAGAAGTCTAACTTCTCATTATACTAATCAACTGTATGTGTGTGAGACAAAAACAAAAGGCAGTCATAAGTCAAACTTCTCATTATACTATTCAACTGTTTGAGTGTGAAACAAAATCAAAAGACAGTCAGAAGTCTAACTTGTCATTATACTATTCATCTATTTGTGTGTAAAACAAAAACAAAAGATTGTCGGTAGTCTAACTTCTCATTATACTGTTGAACTGTTTGTGTGTGAAACAAAAAGCAAAAGACAGGCATAAGTCTAACTTTTAGTACATGAAAACCCTAGCCCTATATATAACTTTTTATATCGTAATATATATATATATATATATATATATTATTTATTTAAAAATTAACAGATTAACATATCAAAATATATAACAATTACGTGTCACGTTGTTTGTCAGCGATGGAATCCTAAACTACTAAACCGATTTTAATAAAATTTTGCACACTGTGTGCAGCTTGATCCAACTTGAGACATACGGTTGTTTATAACTACGAGTAAATTTATAGTCGCATTATTTTTTATTGCAAATTATTTGTTTATTATTTAACAAAGAGTTATAATTATCTGTGAGTTCCATACGATTCTAACAGATGGCCGTGTAAGGTAATCGGTTTATTATTTAACCAGGTGGCTGTGCTTTTTGTTGCAACCGCGAATTTCAATTGAATTACAAATATTGATTATTTCATAATTTAAGTGTGTTCAGTGTTTATTTTATTTTCAATATATTGATAGTAATATTAATTTCGTGTGTAAGTATTAGTTATAAGTAATTCGACTGAAAGACAGCAATTTAATTTAAATTTAACTGGACCGAGAAGGGACATTGAAAAATATGGCGAATCAGTTCTAGAGACCATGAATTATAAGATATCAAGTGAATTTACGCAAATTGGTACAGGCCTATTTGACATAAATCTTACATTTAAGAAGAATGTCAATTTAAAAACATATTAAGGTCCTAAGGAACGGAATAACAGAACTGTAAGTAAGTCTGCTAGTTATAATAATATGCCTAATATTGTAGAATTAATCTCCAAGCCTCAATTAAATGAAAAACAAGATGCTATAATATATCACAAGATGATATTACTATACAGAGACTTCTTGATGATGATGAGAATCCAAACTGCCAACAAGTTCGTAGAAAAAAAAAACGAAAGTATAATGAAATCAGCAAGCCTCCTCAAAATATTCCATCAATAAATGTATAGAATCCCTATGATACACTTATGGATGATACTTAAATTAATCTCAATCAACAAAACCATTCGGAAAAATTAACGTAAAAATAGTTAAAGGCGATACGAAGTTCGCCCGGCCATCTAGTATAAAAATAAAATATGACTATTACATTATAGATAATCTTAATATTTGGATTATTTAGTTTTATAACTGTTTGTGAGCTGATATATATACACATCCATAGTAACTCTGCCCGAAGGCAGGTCCTTCACTGCAATCATAGCATTTTCATGCTATACTTGCAGCTTTAATTGGGAATTGTAGGTGTGGTAGCTTCCCGTTGCTTTCCACACCGGTGAAAGATTGTGATGATAACGATAAGGGTGATGATAATGATGACCATATGATTTCGGGGACCGTTTGGCCCTTAAAGTTTTCCTGACTATTGTCTTATAGGTGAAGAAAAACCCCGATAAAAACCTCACCCACAAAAATTGCCCTGACCAGGGATCGAACCGGGGTCCGCTGCGTGACAAGGCAGCACGCTACCTCGAGACCACAGCGGTGGACTATATACAGTATATATAATATTGAATTTTATTAGAAAGTAATCTTACTTACTTACTCACTGGCACTACCGAACCCGTAGGTTCATGGCCGAACGGACACAAGCTCTCCATACATCCCTATCCTGAGCTAATGTTTTCCAATCATTCCCTGTATAATCTACTTCCCTCAAATCATAGTTAATGTTATTCTCCCACCTCATTCTTAGTCTACCAACTGGGCGTTTTCCCTCTGGCTTTCCTACAAGAAGCTTCCATGCAAGTCTTTCATTCCCCATACGTGCAACATGGCCTGCCCAACGCAGTCTACGATACATAACTGTTCTTATTATATCTGGCTTCCTATAAAGACCATATAGTTCATTGTTATGTAGTCTTCTCCATTCACCTGTCTGTTCATCTCTCTTTGGTCCAAAAATTTTCCTAAGAACTTTATTCTCAAATACTCGTAATCTCATTTCCTCCCTTAAAATAAGAGTCCATGTTTCGCACCCATATAATATAACTGGTAGAATAATAGTTTTATATATTTTCAGCTTAACGTTTTTTGAAAGGAGTTGGGACATCAAGAGTCTCTGCAATGCATAATAGCACGCATTTCCAGAATTGAGCCTATGTTTAATTTCTTTGTGCATCTCATTCCTATTTGTGATCATTGTTCCTAGGTATTTGAATTCAGCCACTTCCTCAAAATTTCCCTCATTTGTCATTAACTGTCCATTTCCATTATAAAATGTATTTCTACGTGTGACCATATATTTAGTTTTATTGAAATTTACTTCCAGTCCTAATTTCTTAGTGTTACTCAATAGTGTGCGCGTATTGTCCTTTAGTATCTCCTCGCTATCGGCCAACAATACTACATCATCAGCATAAACTAACAGTTTATTAATACCATTGAGTTGTAAGCCTTCCTCATTCTCTAAAGATTTAATGGCATGCTCTAGTACAAAATTAAATAGTGAAGGAGATAGTACATCTCGTTGCTTCAACCCATTCTGGATTTCAAAAGTATCTGAAAACTGTTTGCCTACACGCACCCTACTCTTTGTGCCATTTAGATACATTTGTATAAATCTAACTAACTTTTTAGGAATTCCGAACTCCAGCAGGATACTATATAACTTCTCCCTCTTAATTGAATCATATGCTTTTTGAAGTCTACATATAGTTGATGTACAGTACCATTATATTCCCATTTCTTTTCTAAAATCTGTCTTATACTAAAAATCTGATCTGTTGTAGACCTGTTTCTTCTAAATTCACATTGATGATCTCCTAGAATGTCATCAATATAGGGAGTAAGTCTGCTTACTAATATATTTGTTAGAATTTTGTACGAAGTTGAAAGTAATGAGATGTCCCAGTAGTTGTTGCAATCAATTTTATATCCTTTCTTATAAATTGGTACGATAATTGATTCCTTCCATTCGTCTGTAAGAGCTTCTTTTTCCCATATCATACTATGCAACCAGCGTATCTTGTCCATCAACTTTTCTCCCCCTGATTTTTCAGTTCTGCTGGGATCTCATCTGAACCTGATGCTTTATACATCTTCAATTCTTCAATCGCCATTTCAACCTCTAATGCATTTGGCTCTGCGACTAGCATTTCTGCTGTCTGTAAATTATCCTCCTCAATATCCTGTTCTGTATGTACATTTAATAGCTGATTAAAGTAACTTTTCCATCGATTTAATATACTCGTGGAATCTGCAATCGTATCCCCATTTTCATTCCGAATTATGTTTGTTCTAGCCTCAAACCCTTTCTTCTCTATACTAATTCCCTGATATAATTCTCTAATGTTCCTATTTTTTGCATTCATTTCTAGATAATTAATCTTCTCTCTCAAATATTCCCTTTTTACTAGCTTGGTGGTTTCCCGTCTAATACTACCCAATTGCTCTAAGTGTACCTCATTTGGCTCGTGTAACCATTTCATTTTTGCTAGCTTCCTTTTCTTCACTATGTCGGCACATTCCTCATGAAACCATTTCTTGTTTTGCCTCTTTTTTAAACAACCAATGCTTTCTGATGCTGACAATTTAATAGTATCTCTTATAGTCTCCCATTCTTTATTTACATCAGTTTCATCTTTGCCACATTGTCATCTGAAAATTCCAGTACTTCATAGAAATTCTAGAGCAACCGAAACCTTTATGAATATTATAATAATTATGTACATATTCTAGGAACAAATCTATTAGCAATTTTGATTTGGTATTCTTTCCGCATTTCATCAATTTTCAAGTTTTTTAATTCAAATTGTACAGAATTATCTTTAGCGTTTGTTCCTCTCATAAGCGATTACCATTGTCTGATTTTCACTCTCACCAGATGATGATCTGGAATACAGTCTGTCCCTCTAACTGGTCTAACATCGATGATGCTACTGTGCCAGCGTTTGTCCACTAATACATGATGTATCTGGTTCCGAGTTTCTCCATCTGGGGACGTCCAGGTGTATTTATGAATATCCTTATGCTGAAATGTTGTGCTCTTTCAATGAGATTCTTTGATGTGACAAATGTGACTAATCTAATCCCGTTGTCGTTACTATCTTCATGAAGACTGAATTTGCCTATTGTTGGTTTGAATATATCTTCCTGTCCCACTTTTGCATTAAAATCTCCTAAGGCAATTTTCTTATGATATCGTGAAGGGCTATCAAATAAGCATTCTAATTCTTCATAGAACTAATTCATGGTCTTATCTTTATCTTCTGTGGGGGCATGTACATTTACAATTATAAAATCATGTTTTTTACCCTTTAGAATTATGTAAGATACCCTATCACTAACAAACATAATATCTCGGTTAGCGCGTAGGATCCTCCTTGTGACTAAAAAGCCCGTTCCAAATGCAGGTATTTCTGCACCCCCATAGTATAATGCAAAGCTTCCTGATTCCTAACTACCTTCTCCTGGCCACCTAACTTCCTGTAAAGCGACTATATTCAAGGGCGATTTATCTAATTCCCTTGTTAATATCTCTAGTGCTCCGCTATTGTATAAAGTCCTAACATTCCATGTTCCTAGGAACATGTCCCGGTGTTTGAGCCTTTGGCATAGGTTCCCTGAAGTAATCCCCGCCCGGAGAACCGAATGGGGGACTATTTGACCTCCGGAAAATTTTACCCCAGATGAACACATGTCCGCATTTCTTGACGGTTGTATTTTTACGGTGAAAGATCGTCACTCTTTCGACCAAGGTACTTTTTTCGTCTGGCTTATCACATTCGACCAGTCCGGCATGGATAACCCTATCGGAAGCAATGCTACCGCCGGCATAGCTCTCAGGATCATTTAAGCACGCAAGCCACTCAACCACGACAAGATATAGATACCACAGAGGGATTAGAAAGTAATCGCCTTATAATATTTATTCATCATCATTATCAGTCTTCCTTAGGTCCACAATAAAACGTTCCTCTGCTGCTTGAATAGCGAATTGTTTTCAAACCTTAGTGGTGTGGTCCACACATCAAGACTAGAGGTCACCATTTATATTGTCTACCCATTCCCTTAAAAAACCACATACATTAGCACTAAGTGTCGTGTCTGTGTTGTTATTCCTCACATGTGTCTTCCGTGCAGTCTCCATAATTGTTTGTTTTTTCTTTAGAGTCCGAAAACGAAATCCAAGTTTTTTAGCAGCAACCTTAGTGTTATATTATAAGGAAACCCCAATTATTCCAAATGCTCTAAGAGCTCTTAACTGTTAAGAAGTGACCCTTATCTTAAAACTGTATAATTCGCAACGAATAATGCCACACGTAAAAATCGACTATTTTATAAAACTTTGGAATTTTAGATCACCGCTTTCTTAGGCGTCATTGGTCCCCTTTTTCACAATTTTACTGACGGTAAGTCTGCTTACGGTAAGTCTGCTTAAATTAAGAATATTAATCGTCCCAGTAATTTCCCCAATATTTTTTTCACTACATATTCATGAGCAAAATAAACAAACTTTTGACACTGTTTACATAAAATTAGCCTTGCTGCTGATTTTTGTATTTATTAAGATTTACTGCCCGAGGGTTGTGACTCGGAATTTTCACTCGAATCCCACGGTCTCCACATTTTAACATGCACCGTTACACAACTGTTAATAAGCTCTGCGATGCACAAGTGACCAAGAAGGAAACTTGACACAGACTCACTTAAAATGTTTACCTACTGAAGATACTGCAAAAGACAAAAGTTACAACGCTGTTAAGGTAATCATATCCACGTGGAATAAACATGGAAACGTCATTTTTAAATATGCGAATACATTATTGGCAGAGAACTGTTTTTTTTTTGTTTTTGGTGATTGGAGCGGCGCCTTAGAAGTCTGTAACAACAACTCCCCTGTTGTGCCTGGCAGTAACAATGTATTTTTAAACCAGAGGAAAGAGTTGCCTTCGATGCCGCCTGTAAACTAAATGACCGAGCCGACATTAAATGCAGCTTATTATCGGCCGGTGAGCAGTTTCATCTGCATTTGGCGTAACAGATTAGAGGGACTTAAATTGCGAGTTCGGTTGCGCTTTTCGTTTTCTAATAAATTCTTCCACTGAATTTTTATTAGGTACATGCGGACATGTGGCACGAATGGGGAATGAAAGACGTTCATGGAAGTTTGTTGTAGGAAAACCAGAGGGAAAATACCCAGTTGGTAGACCAAGAATGAGGTTGCAGAATAACATTAACTATGATTTGAGGGAAGTATATTATGCAGGGAATGATTGGAAAACATTAGCTCAGGATAGAGATGTATGGAGCGGTTAAGTCCGCGCAGTCATGAACCTACGGGTTCGATAGTTCCATTGATTTACTTTGTTATATGCGAATGTTTTATTTTAACAATGTTTTTTAATCGCTCAGGTCATCAGCGTCAAATCTGGGCGTCAAGATGACAATTTTTTTTTTTTTTCCACAGGCCTCTTTTCCAGGCTGAGATTCTTCTATGTTCTGTAAATATTCAACAATGTACCCACAGATTACCTCTCTACAGAAGGAAGGTACATTCAGAAATTTTACGCCTTGAAAAAAAATCAATTGATCCCTTCCGACCCACGAATCTCGGAACCAGAAGCGACTAAATTGTTCATTTTATGCCTTTTCTACAGAAACTATAAAAAAAGACCTTTCACCTTTCCCGGATGTATTATTTTTTTTCGCCTACTTTTTGTGGCGATCTCTTTACTTATTTCTTATTCTCTCTCTTCTCCAGTCATCAACTTGTTAAAAATCCCCCTGTACCTATGAAAAGTAAAGGCAAGAAAGAAAACAGATTAGCAAAATGTTGTGCTGTGAATATGAAAGTAGCTTTTCCTTCAAATTTTATTATTTGACGCTCCAGTTAGTTTCTCTTCTTTTTATACTTTTTTTACCCTCACACGTACATACACAGAGAAATCTTTTATAACCCATTCCAATGGTCCTTTTATACTTTGGTGCTGGCACACATACACAGATGTAAACAGAGGGTTAGTAAGGTAGAGTGAAGAGGGGGGGGGAGTTGAACTTTAACTCAGTTTAGTAAAGTAGGGTTTTAAATGCTAAAACATTTCTTCCTTGGATGTAGACACACTGTACGTTGAACATACAAGATTGAACCAGAGTGTAATCTGTGTGCGTTTGTGCTTGAGGTAAAAATGTCTAATTCTAGACAAGTTCTCGTAAACCTCCTTTTTAAATTTGGGTTTTATGATTTCCGGTTTAAAAAAAGGATGTACATTCCGTCATATATATATTACTTAGGAATATTCCACAAAATAATGTTCTCCTTCAACCCAAAGTGGTTTGTCGCCAGAGGTTCCTGTCTAAAGCACCTTCTTCCCTGAAATCTCTAGCTTCTGTACTTCTCTTCGCTCTATACATCCATCTACTGTACTCTTATAAGTGTGAATATACGAATTAATACTACCAATAACAATAATGGGGTAATTTTATGATCTAATTAGTGTTACAGGTGAACTTTGGAAGGAGGAAGACAGTAGGAAGACCGAGAGGACGATGGGAGGCCATAATAATTCTATACAATATTAAACTTTTGGAGTAAATGATAAGAAGACGGTGACAAAGAACAGAGATTAATAGAGGAGGAAGGTGGTAACGTCAGGCCTGACCCTGGCTGTATAGCCATAGATGGATACATGAATAGATGAATGGATGGTACTATATTATTAATCCGTAAGTTGGCAAGGTATTCTATATCATATATTTGTTTAATTTGTGTAATATTTTAATAAAACAATGGAAAAATAAACGAGTACAAAGTACTTAAATTGGTGACGAATTACGTAATATACAGAAATAAATTACAGTTATAGATTATTTTGTTTTCAGTGTGATCCGATACATTGAAACAAATGTAATAAGAAATTAGTGTTTCAAACAGATGGTTACTAGAAAATGTAACTGTTTCCGAAAATGTAATTATATTATTGTTCAGTTGTTTGTTATTGTTAATTAACTGGTAGGTTACGAAACATTGAATATACCTTAATATACTGTAAGGCATTATGAACTATAATATCCCAGTTAATTTATATTACGCCCTTTATTAGGTCAATGTTTAACCAACAGTATTATTGAATAGATAAAATCCACTATTTAGACATTAAATTCCCAATTGAAGAGTTGCCCCGAAAATATATCTAACCTACAAAAAGTCGAAAATTGAGTTTTTCTGTGGATTAGTGATTTATCCGGAGAATATCATGGCATGGTAAATATAAAAATATCCCTGCTCTCTTTCCCCCTGTGGTATTTATTTTTAAAAGTTGGCATTCAAGCGAATAGTGATCTACATTTTAAAAATTTGCGGATGAATTTAATCAAGTGATAAGTAGCCGTTTTTGGGTTAGATCTGTTTTCGGGGCAACTATTCAATTAATGCTTCAAAGTTTTATTGCCTTGAGTGGTAAATAATTAATAATAGAATATTGTGGCACCTCGGGCATTACTTGATGATTAGCGACTTACAAACCCTCGGAGCAGAGACACTCGGTTTAGTAACTCTGTCGCCCTCGAGGCATAATTACAATGGTCAACATGATTTTTGTCTCATGAATACCAATAGTTGTACGTAATGCAGTTTTTATCGTGTTTTCAAATATGTATTCGGAATTTCTCCATCACCCGCAATTTTTTTATTTGAATTTCAATTAATGGATTTAAATAATTATTTTCTGCTTAGCAAACATTAAAGGGATTAAGTCAAAATCAAAACATACAGTGGTGTACCCTGACTTGCAACTGCAATGAGACCAGTTCCACACTACGAAAAATTGCCCATACTAAAGCCTCCAAAACATGTTACATTAGATGAAGAGAGCTCAGATTCTGATGGAAGTAAGGAAGAAGAAGAAACAGCTTTTGGTGATACAACTTTTGAACAAAGCTGTTCATCTGAGCCTCATTTATTGACTCAAGAAGATCTTAACGATCTCATACGATATTTAAAGTTATCCAAAAACCGGTCTGAAATGCTTGGTTCCCGGCTAAAAGGATGGTATCTTCTTCAAACTTTGCGTGATGGAGAAAACCCGATATCATATTTGAATTCAGGAGAAAACATACTATCAGAATCACATATTTTTCTTTCTGAGACAAAAAAAAAGTTAATTTTTTGTTGCTCAGTGTAATCAACACAATACCCCAGATACATGAAAATACTGCAACACTATTTTTTTAATCCGTTTTTTGAGAACTATCCCTAATAGAACCGTACAAACAACAATCTCTGCTTGTTTTCCATGATACGACACCAGATGACAGTATAGAAATACATGGTTAGTGTGACACCATCTCGCAAACTTCATTTCTGTTTTCTTAATCAAATATTGCTGCTTGTAAATTCATGTAGTTACTCAATTGTCATTACGAGATTAGGTGGACTGAGCACCATGACATACAGAGTGATTCGAAAGGTTGTGTACAAATTTCAGGAGCTTATAGAGGGTTCGAAATAAAACAACTTTTGACTAGAACTTATGGTCTGGAAAGTAATCCTGTGCCTGGGAATGTCTGGATGGACAACAAATTATTTTGTAGACACACTTAAGAAAATGTAAATTTATTTACCAATTTGGTATTACAACACTAGGTGTTCAAAATGTCTACCACCACATTGAATATAGGCATGTTCTTCCACGTGAGCAAGAACTTCCTGAACCATAGCGACTGTTCGAATCGTACGTGGCCAGCCTACATGATGCAATGAACTCAAGGAACCTGTCTTCCAAGTCGGTGGTGAACGTTTTGAAACGTTCAAGTATGTGGTTGACGACTGTTCGGATATTGTGCGCTGTACAGGCCTTGAGCTTCACGTGCATTACCATTTGCTTTACCATACATGAAATGTATGTCTCGAATTTTTGACTACGTGTATTCCATTTCACAAAAATCACAAATCTTCGAAGTAATGCTGTAGGTGGACCTCTACAATACACTGCAGATCCCGTACTGAAATGAAAACAACCTACAGAGCGCAACAGAAGAGTACACAAGTACTGTACTGCACTAAACGGTATGACAACAGATGGAGCGTCTTCATAAATTCATGAAGTAGTGCATCGAACCCAGTGTCTCTCTCACATATAAGCTTAGACCCACATTCACGTTTCCGACCTTCTCAGGCTTGTACTGATCCAGGATTACTCTTCAGACCATAAGTTATTAATCAAAAGTTGTATTTCGACCCCTCTACAATCCCCTGAAATTTGTGCACAACCTATTGAATCACTCTGTACACTTCAAACAGTTTTTATAATACAGTGGGTAATTATACTAGGGATCCCTGGAATGGTTCATAGACAATTGGGTAAGAGTACATAAATATGAATACGATTAGCTAATTTCATCATCATCATCATCATAGTACATTCACGAATTTAGGACATTTGTTGACCTGTTTCGGCCTCAAGAGAAACACCATCCAGAAGTCTTTTGAGTGGACGTCCTGGTCTTCTTCTTCCTGCTGGTTGATATCTTAACATTAGTTTGGGTATTCTGTGATCTTCCATTCGATGAACATGTTGCATCCATCTTGACTTATAATCAGAAATTTTGTTTTCTAAAGATTCCATGTGTAATTCTTCTAAGATGTCTTCATTTTTTTTGTGATCTAGTAGTGTGTATCCTGCAGTCCTCCGAAGATATCTCATTTCAGCAGATCTAAGTCTCTGTATATCCTTCTGTTTCAACGTCCATACTTCGCTACCATACAAAAGAGTTGGAAGAGCCAGTGTTTTATACACTTTCAGTCTTGAATGCTTTTGGACTAACTGTGGCTTGAAGATAGAATTTATTAACCCTAAAATTCTTAAAAATTTATATATTTTTGATTTTGATTAGCTAATTTAATGGGTATAAAGGGCAGTCCCAAAAGGCGGAATTTGTTAAACGTAATCCACTATTATTTACTGAGTAAAGAGGGAAAAGTGCCTAATTAAACAAATAAATAAAACAAAGTTGTTGATTGCCAAACAAGTTTCCACTAAATGTTCATAAATGATAGAATGTGTTGAAACACAGAAGAAAAATTAGAATCCCTACAGAGACTTGTTAACAAGTATCGACTGTGAAGTTACATTCCATAATACTACGTATCAATAATTCAATGTGAACATTCTTCCGCTAAACGATTCAATTGAAGGATTAAATATTATTTCATTGAATCATATTTCATATGTCAAACATTTCATTTGCATCCGCAATATTTAATTGTTCTAGCGTTAGTCTGAAATTATTTAAAAAAAGAAGAAATCCGTTTTCAAATGAAATTATACAAAGCGCTTTTGTTAATTAGTTATTAAAGGCATGAGGGCGCGAGTGCATTTACCTTAATTAAAGAGGATTTTGTTGAAAACAAAATGACATTTAAATTCTGAATGGAATTCTGTTATTTTTTGTATTCAACTTACTAAATTAATTTTATTTTTGTATTCAACTGTCCAATCAGATTTATATTTTAAAAATCAGATTTTTAGTTGTGTTTGTCAATTTACAAAACTCTATATTTATAATCCTGATTCAGGAAAATTCCGTATTTGACCTATATACACAGAACGCAGTAGTCGTAATACCTATATAGCCTATTTTTTATTGAAAAGTGGATAGCAGATGAAGTATAAATATTGTTAAACAACGATTCGATCATAATGCAATACTCGTTATTTTATTAAGCAGTAGTTAAAGTCCAGTCGCTGAGTCTCTGGCCCTGACGTTTAGGTTGTACGAGAGGTAAAGGGAGAAATTCGCCCTCTACTGCCAATAAGGAAATAGTTGAAGTAAGAGTGGACGTTGCCACAACCAATCACTGCTCTTGACGCCGCTAGTAAAGTTTGAAAATGCTGCGATGTTGTCGGCTGTATTTCTGCTAACCGCGTGGTTTTAGTTGCTCTTTATTGCAGTACAGAGTGTGTTTGTTTGTTTGCCATTTCACTCTTGTGATTAACTGTTAAGATTTTTATTTTAACGATATATGAGAGGAATTCCTCAATACCTTATAAAAGCCATTCAGAGTTTATATATAGAAACAAATTTTAAAATAGACTGCGGAGATAAAATTAGTAAACAAGAAAATAGAAACAAACCAGAAAGTAAGACAAGGGTGTCCGTTGTCACCAGTATTATTTAATTCATACGTGGACCATGTCATAAATCAATGGCAAGAACAAATTAATGTGAATAGTGTATTGACAACTCTGCTTTTTGCAGACGATCAAGTAATAATGACAGCATCAGAAAATGCTTTACAACAATTCCTTTATACTTTAAACAATATCTCTCTAAAATACAATTTAAGAATATCTACATCTAAAACACAAATTTTAGCTCTGAAAAGAAAATGTGTAATAAGAACAAAAATAGTGATAAACAATGTAAATATAGACCAAGTTAAGAATTGTAATTATTTGGGATGTCATTCAGGTAATGACAGATATTTAGATAAACACACTAAAATACAACGATTCAATTATCTATGTGGCACAATTTAACATACTTTATTGAATAGAACTAGAAAGGAAACTATTTTGAAGTTTTACAAAGTATTGGCAGTTCCATCTCTTATGTATGGATGTGAAACCTGAACATTAACAAAGGCACATAGTAAACAAACAGAGGCTGCAGAAATGAAGATGTTGAGAGCAATAGCAGGATACCAAAAAGACCGATAAAAAGAAAAACGAAGATATAAGAACAGAACTTAACATATTTAAAATCTGTCAAAGAATAAAATACTATCAAAATACTTACCTTCAGCATGTATTATGGATGAATGAACATCGTATACCAAGAAGAATGAATAATAAAAACCAAAATGAGAAGATTGTTGGGAAGACCATTGAAGAGATGGAAGGACCAATTCGACCTGTAATGAGATCGGAACACGCCATTGAGCATAATCCTTGTTGTTGATGATGATAATGACGATATATGAGAAGGGGTTTTCAAATAAAAATTATGTTCTCTATGCATTTAACATAGTTATGAAATGATGTATGGAATTATTGTTTTCGTGAATTAATTAGAATTGTGAATAGTTTCGAGAATAATGTGTTTTGTACCGATAAATGACAAATATAATATTTTTGTTTCATTTTTCAACTTCGCATAGTAAAATGAGCATTTGTTTCTAATATTCATAATGTATAGGCCTACGTTCTGGATAAACAGGGAGTTCCATGATTTGAAATTCCGCGTTGTACATAAAGCGGCCCCTCCCACTGATTATCCATATTGGCAACACTGTTGCGAAAACGTTAGGGCTGGAGACTCAGCGGCTGGGCAATATATTACATCACAAAATCTCTAAGAAATATGTGAAGCTATATACAGCTTGGTAGCGAACAAAATGCAGTACTAATATATTCTTATATTGACTGTAGGCCTATATCTCCCACTAAGCAGACCCATGTTGTCCTCTTCTAATTGTTTCACCAATCAGCATGAAACATTCGTATCAAAAAGATGAAATGGAATTCCAAGAAACTCAGAAACTTTTTTTAGAATATTGGATTACATTACTTCAAATCTCTACTGTGTTGTGAGTATGAAGTAACCTGTGTATTGGCTCCGGCCTTTTTATCAGTGATCCGGTTTCCACCAACTATCTTCTCTCTATCTGTAGAGCTAAGTGTTGATAAAGAGTTTAGTATCGTGTCAGTGTGTTGAGGCCTGGCAGCCAATCACAAGCGATCTTTCACTCTGCCGTGTAAATAGTATATTTTGAGCTATCAGTGATGATTTAGTCCCTGCATAAGATACAAAAACTAAATAGTGTTTGTGTTATAGCTCAGGATAGGGATGTATGGAGAGCTTATGCCCGTGCGGCCATGAACCTACGGGTTCGATAGTGCCAGTGAGTAAGTAAGTAAGTTAAACCCATATATACCGGTGTGAGGTGTTCAGCTTCATCGCTTTTACTGCTGTGGACTAGGTCTTGGGGCAAACCCCAAGCACCATGTCGGTGGAGGGCGATATGTGCGAACGACAGTGACATCCGATACATCCGCCATTCTCTCGAATTCTGCGAAGATACTTTAGTAAATTTGAAGATTACATTAGGGGAATAAATTTCGCTCTGTCAGTAAATATGCAAGCGCAGTTGCCCAAATAAGATTTTTTTTTCAATATAGCCAACTACATTCATATCTTCCCGCAATTCGAGTGCACAAGTGCTGCCCTCGACATGACATTGGGTTGCTAAAACAAAATTTAAGATCTTGGGAAAATGAACCTATAATTCAGCTTTTTCACGGCCCTCCTAAATGAATTAAAGAGTACAGCAGTGGAAATTCAAACCGCGTGTTTTTTAACACAAAGGACCTCTGCTCACAAAGCATATAGAAAATGCCAGTGAACCAAAGAGAAGAGAGTAAAACATAAACGAATCTGGTAACTCAGTATCAGTAATGTCTACGGTAAAGACAGTGTCAGTATCAAACCAACTTTTTTGTTCTTGCTGACCGAGCAGCCGTGCCCACTTCCTCAAATACTGGGACCAAAATGGATACAAATGCTTCTGGTGACAGAACTGCCAGTAGGCTCTCCAACGTGTCAAAACTACAGGTCCATCCTAGGAGTGAATTCGCCCGCCGCCAATAATGTTTCTTGGGCACGAGGGCCCAAGATTAATAAAGATATAAAAACTAAAATTAAAGTTGACCTTAAGCTTGTGAACACGAGCGAGGGCTTACGATAATATGGGTCCTTCCATCCATCCATAGTAATTCTGCCCGAAGGCAGGTCTTTCACTGCAATCATAGCATTTTCATGCAATGCTATGCAGCTTTACTAGGGAATTATAGGTGCGGTAGCTACTCGTTGCTTTCCACACCGGTAAAGGATGATGATGATGATGGCCGGATGATTTTCGGGAACCGTTGGGCCCTAAGCTTCCTGACATTTGTCTTACAGGTGAGGAAAAACTCCGATAAAACCTCACCTAGGAACCTGTCCCGACCGGGAATCGAACCCGAGCCCGCTGCGTGACAAGGCAGCACGCTACCTCGAGACCACAATGGTTACAGGTCCTTCGTATATGATATAATTATAAAAGAAGACTTCCCTTCACTGGGAAATCAACACAATTCTTTCCAGATGAAGAATGAACTTCCACTGAGGGTTGTACTGAAAAGTCTCCCTTCCAACATAACAGCCCCTGATACCCAATCTGAGCTCCTTTCCGTGAGATATTCTATAAAAACTATCCGACAAAGAAAAAAAAAGAAGGTGACACCCTAATACCTTTAACTTTGTAGATTCTCGAGCTAGAGAATACAGATCATAACCGAGAAATATGCAACCTAAACCGCCTTCTCTACACAGTTATGTCAGTGGAAAACTGTGGCCTCAAGCACTGCTTCATGTGCCAGATATCAAACCTTTACAGGATGTAGCCTGATACCGAAGTGTTTTGTTTGTGCGGAAGGTCAGTCCCAGTGATCTAGTATCCGGTCGGTACGCCCGTTGTCTCTAGGGAGAGAGGGATGCTGAACTAGACAGACGGAACAGTTTACCCAAAGCCTACAGATTGCCATCTCGGTAGATGCGCGGCTACCCTGACTAAAATACCCTGGTTCCGGAGGAGTATTAGTGGTGCACCACATCGGAATTGTTTCGGGGTTTTCTCGGAGTTCTCCCATTTCCCGAACTTCATCCCATCAACATTATCCATTCCTCTTGCCTCTCCCATTATGTAATTTGATCTTCATTAATTCATTTTGCTTCACCATACAACTCTTATAATATTAGGTAAAAAATAGCCTTGTTTAGCAAAACACAAGTTTTAAAAATATGTGGATGGGATTGTCTAATGATGCCATACTCATATACTTCTTCACGATTCCGAACCTGTGAGTCAATATAGAGCACATTAGGGCCGAAGTGATGGTTGTAGTCTATCTTCGATGTATTGGGCCCAGCCCAAATAAAGGACGGTATGAGTAATGTAAGTGAATTCTTGATATATGTCGAACGAGAAACACCATAACAGTGTTGAATCACTGTATAACAGATTTATCTCATTCATTCTATAAAGTAAAGATTGGTAAAACATTGAACCTAACATATGTTGCCGAGGAGTAGTGTCTTAATACTCGAACCCAACTCAACACATCTAATTTAATCTAATCCATAGTCATATGATGATCACAGTTTATAAAAACATAAATAAAATATATAGAAAAGTTCGGGTAATGAGGACCCTTCTAATTGAGGGGACCCTCTTAATATCTTCTTTAATTGATGCTGCCCTCGAATAAAAAATATTTAACTTCTTCCCCTCATCAACTTTAACGGGTTCAAGGCCAGTTTATTTTCATCTTTGTGTGAAGAAGGGTTTATTTGTGACATTTATGAAAATTACCACTTTAAAAGTTTTTCAAGCTAAGATTTAATTCTTATTTTTTGCTATTGAATATTATAAAAGATGAAAAAAAACTCCTAAATATATTATATTATGTAGATGCTGTTTTAATATACTGACGGGTTTGGTTTGATATTATGTGACATGGTGGCTGTATAAGATAATTAAACATAAGAAAGGAATTCGGTTAATGTGGACCTTCCACGAGGAACTGGGTTCACTTTTCACGAATACGTATATTTTATCAATGAGAATTCCATCTTTAAAAACCATTCACTTAATTAATTTTATTTAATATCCTTGCAATTTTACTAAACCCAAAAACCATCAGTTTCTGCAATTGGATGAAGTGTGAATGTAATAATCAACATCAATTAAACATAATTAACACAGTAAATAAATTTAAATATAATAAATTAATAGAGTAAATACACTTAAAAAAAGACTAAAAGCTAAGGTGGATTCTGGAGTCCACTTTATCCGAATATGGAGGTTAAAGTGGACCTTTCTTGTAATGTAAAGAAGTTTATAAATTATGATGTTTCCATATTTGAATAAAATAACAATGCTATTTGATAGTAACGACACTAATGATAATCATTGTAATTAAACAAAATTCGAATCCCTTAATTAAATGAAGAAAAACAAATTCAAAACAGAGGTCCAAACTACCCGACGTTCCTCCATATAACGTTAATGTAGTTTTTAAATTTAAGCTTAGATAGTTTAAAAGTAATCTGAAATTGACGCTACACTACATCAGAAGTACTCGAAAAACTCATTTATGAGAGACTTTCAGTTGGCCAAACTGGACTTCCAAAGTCAAGAGAAAAAACTAATTTACAGTGTGTTTCAGAGATTTCTTCACTAAATCTCAACTGAAGCTTTCTGATTAAGGTCATGGGGATGACTTTGTATTCGTCTATGTACCTCTAGTTGGCGGCCTTTTTCAAACAGGAAAAAGAAGTTACTTAGAAGCTGGAAAAGCGGAATGGCAATGAGGAAAGAGACAGTTGATAAGAAGACGAATGAGTTGCAAGCTAAAGGCCAAAGAGAATGAAAGAGACAGAAAATCTAACTTTAAAAGAGTAGAGGGGGAAATGCGTGACAAGTGGGTTTGAAATGAAAATAAAAGCATGAGATGGTCTAAAGGTACAAGTAAAGTTGGAAACAAAAGAACAAAGAGAGAGGGAAGAAAAAGTAGAAGTGCGAATCACGTATGTCGTAAGAGAGGATAGAGTGTGCAATACATGGGATTGAAGTGAGGGAAAGAGAGAGAGACAGAGATAGAATGTTTAGGGGTGAAGCAAAACTAATCTTGTTGTCCTGTCTGAGTTTATTTGGCAATTCACTTGGGCGACAAGGATACAATGATTGAGGTATAGCAACACAACCAAACCCCTAGGCCAGAATACGTGAGCTGCCTTCAAGAAGACGTGCGATTCATTGCTGGGCATCCTCAACAACATCGCACGAAATCCAACTGAATGGAAACAGACACAAGAAGAAATTTTGTAGAATAAAAGTAAAGAAAATAATACTGAATCGTGGAGTACAAATAGATTTCATTATAGTATTGCTTTTGATCTAAAATTAATATTTTTTATACTTTAAACTGGAAATTAGAAAACGTCTTACGAGCAGTTATATCAAGATACTTAATACTTTTACATATTAAAAAGCATACCTGACATTTCAATCGCCCTCAATTATTTAAAATTCCAGTTTAAACACTTCGTCTGTCATGTTGCATTGTTAGCTTTTCATAAAGATGTCCCATTTAAGCTTCTACTAACATTTCCTTCTTCTTCTTCTTCTTCTTATTCACAATTTGTAGGATTTTCATCCTGTTTATTTCCAAAATCACTCCTCGGAGGAAGACGTATTGGATGTGCATTCACTGTTTATCCATCTCTTAGCTGGTCTTCCTCTTGTTCTTCTTCCTCCATTGGTCTATCTTCTTTAGCTCTTTTTGGAAGTCGGTTTCTTCAATTCTTTCTGTATAATCTTTCCAATATTTTCGTTTATCTATAATAAATTTGGTTATGCTGAATATGACATTTGTCCCTAATTTCTGTGTTGTGTATCTTATCAAATAATGTTTCCCCTGAATAATTCTTAAGATCTTTATTTCACATGTACTTATTATTTATTTAGTTTTTGTTGTATCAGTCTTAGTTTCTGCTCCATATCACTAGATAACAATCTGCTAACAATCCCTCTTCATAGCACTTCCTCTTATTCTACTTCCTTCACAGTAGCCTCTGCTCGCCCCTGGAATTTCCTACCACAAGATATCAGGGGTTGTCGCACACTTGGCACTTTTAAGTCACGCTTATACAGTTACCTGTTGTCTAATAATTAATTTTTCCCCTATTTATTTAAATGTATACTATGTCATTAATACTTTTATAGCTTTATCTTGAACATATTATATCTAATTCGTTAAATCTAGAGAAAATCAAATAATAATTGTATTGAATTTATACCATGTAATCGTTTATGTTTATTGTAATTTAGAAGTAAGACTTTTTTTTGTACTTTTAACACCTGGTTGAGTGGCAGACAAGGCCTTAAGGCATTAACTCTGCCAGGTAAAATAAAGCTATTATTATTATACAATAACTGGCCGAACTATAATTTGTATATGCGGCTTTTGCTATCTATTGACATACGTTTGTCGCGCCAAATCAAATCTTTCATATATCCTGATATTTGTGCTGTTTTATCAGCTTGTTACTTTACTTCTTACTACCATTTTAAATGTTAAAAATGGATCATATTTCTGAAAAGCCTGCAATATAACATGACCAATGAAATGTTTAAATTGATGTTTTCATTTGTTGAGTTCGACTGAAATATTTATGCATCAAGTATCACATTTTTGGTATAAAATGGGATTGATAAATGACTTAATTTGTGTAACATGCTCGGCATGATAATTTATTTTAAACCATTTTTGGACTAAAAACCTTTTGCACAGCTAATAAAAATATATAGACCGTTGTATTTGAAATCTCACTAAAATTTATAATCCTTACTCATTACAGAAAATGAAGGTATTCTTCAATATAGGTATCCGGTGGCCACATTTAAATGATTTAAAAAAATTCAGAATTAATGGCGTAAGTTTTATAAAAACACACTTCTTTAAGTAAAAATATGTATTTAATACAAAATGTTATATACAAATGTTATAATAATGCCAGCTAAGCGAAAATCAGACATATAATTTTTGTTTACGAGTTGCTTTAAAAATTAATTGATTAAGGTTTTAATAATAATAATATTAATAATAACTCACTGGCACTATCGAACGCGTAAATTCTCCATAGATCCCTATCCTGAGCTAATGTTTTCCAATCATTACCTGTATAATGAACTTCCCCCTCAAATCATAGTTAATGTTATTCTCCCACCTCATTCTTGGTCTACCAACTGGGCGTTTTCCCTCTGGTTTTTCCAAGAAACTTCCATGCACGTCTTTCATTTCTCATTCGTGCCAGGTGTCCTGCCCATCGCAGTCTACGAGATTTAACTGTTCCTTTTATATCTGGCTTCCTATAAACACCATGTAGTTCACTGTTAAGTAGTCTTCTCCATTCACCTGTATATTTATCTCTCTTTGAACGAAACATTTTCCTAACAACATTATTCTCAAATACTCGTAATCTGCTTTCCTCTCTTAAAGTAAAAGTATGTGTTTTGCAACCATATAATAATAATAATAATAATAATAATAATAATAATAATAATAATAATAATAATAATAATAATAATAATAATAATACGAATAATAATGATAATAATAATGATAATAATAATCGTACTAAATTAACATGTATAAGGATACTTATATCTAATGTATTTTTTTCCTGAATTTTCAATCACATGAATTTAGTGGTTACAGAAATAATTTGTCTTTAATATTATACCCTTGTATTATAATTTAATTTTTATTTGAGCCAAAAAAACAATTAATTAATTAGTTAATTAATTAATTATTAGTAATTTCAAACCCTTCTGGAGACCTTAACATAAAAAATAAACATTGAACAGCATTGAACATAATTTGGAGTAATGCTGCATGCCTTGGTTCGGAATTTCATGAATTCAAACTCGGCCCTGTTCGTAGATAAATAAAATTCCTGGGAGTAGCTTTCATTATATAAACAAAATGTTTAAAGTCCCATGTCGTAAATGCACAGCACCCAAAGTATTACGAAGTCTGAAAGTACCAAGTCTACGAGAAAAAACGCACGCCCTAATAATAGCAATGGCGAACATGATTGAAAGTTCAACTTTCCTAAATGTCGGGGTTGCCAACCTAAATAACTATACAGTAATATTACATATTACAAACCACGTGTGGGAAATCATTGCTCTATATGTATACTACACACAATGTATATATTAAAAATATATCCAAAAGATAATGTTAATATACATTATACGTAACCAATCACTGCATTTTAAATGAACTGAAGTTTATTTGAAACAATATCAAACAATAAATAAGTACTTGCCGCCATTTTATGATGATTGGTTTCAGATCCTGCTGTAGCCTCAACTAATAAACATTGCCCATACTGTTAACGTTAGTCAGTTGTTTACAAGGAACGCAAATATTTCCAACAAACTGTTATTATTTTACTATTATTTATTATTTTGAAAACACCATCGTGCAAAAAATAATGTACGCATATTTTTGAAGTGTTCACAGAATCTCTGAAATTAAAAATCTCGCTATCGCTCGGTTTTTAAACATTTCCTCGCTTCTGTAAAAACCACTTCCCAACCTCGCATCGTTATATACTATTAGCTAAATGTTAATATGATTAAAATGTTTTGAAATCTGATTTTTTTTTGTTAAATGCAGAGGTTTCGACAAAGCCATTAGTACAGTTCTATAATTCTTTTCACAATGGGCTAGCATATTGCCATAAGCATCGCGACCTGAAATGTGAATTGCGCTATCCCAGTATTGTGGGGTGCAAGTTGTAAGTCGCATTTCAGGTCCGATACATCAAGTTCCACTTCCTTGAACCATACCGCCTTCTTGTGTAGGGCCCGTAGCTAGAAGGAGGAAGTACAAATCCTCCTGTTGCCCCATTCTTCCCCCTTCTTGTATTACTCAGGCTCGGAGTCATGAGGCACCAAAGTGGTGGCTCCACTAGATTCCTGCTACCATATAGTTTAAACATCTGTGGATTGCCAACAAAATTACTTTTCCTGACATGAGATGAGGTGAAGGATCGTTTGAAATGAATAAATGAGAAATGAAATGACATGAAAGGGAGGGTATAAGGAATGGAAAGTGTTGGTGAAATGAAATTTTGGAAACAGGAGGACCCTGAGAAAAACCTGAAAATCACGGAGAAGCCGCGCTCGCCAACCACACGTCTACCGAAACCGCTGTTCATTAGCTTAATTTCAGAAATATGCTCTATTTAAAAATATGATGTATAATATGGGCCTTAAAAAGATACCGATGTTAGTATAAGCACCATTGGCATACATTTAAGCCCAGCTAACCCAGCACTGCTGGGGTGTTCAGTGTAATCATAATTTTGGGTTAAAATAAAATTTCGTTCAAACCTATTACATGTGAAAATTCAAATTCAAATTTTCCGCCGCACCAGCAGATATCCATCACATTCAGCTTGATGGAGCCAATACCTGCAATCATGTTATCCCCACAGAGAAACACAGAGTGTTTCCTCTATGTTATATATTTATATGTGCTAAGTCGAGCGATTACCCACAGTAGACGAACCGTGTGTCTGAAACCATCGATTTTTATTATCAACTGGCTGTAACGGGCTTACCTCACAGCTCAGAGAAGTGTACAAGTTGATCGATAGCCATGGGTCTAATAAAGTTTCGACCTATCGATTTATGAAGCATTCCTTTGACAAAATATATTTGGCCGATGCGAGACGAGAAACATGATTGGTTGTTTTGGGAAGTGCTTTTTCATCAACAATACAATTTTTTCCAAATAATATTTTGTAATTCATAATATTTAATTTATTTTATTTATATTTTACAAAACGCAAAGAAACAATATAAATTAGAATTATGTGGTAAGTGTTACTGATAACTGTGATTTGTCAAGTTACTGATGAAAATGAATCTGAGTGACTATGTAATTTATAGTAAACACAAGAGACCATCTTCGTGCAGACCTTTCAACGGAAAAATGGCATTCTACAACAAAGGATTACACAATATTCTGGTTACACTGAGCATCAAAAAATAAACTTTGTTTTTGTCTCATAAAGAAAAATATGTGATTCTGATAGTATTTGTTGTCCTTAATTCAAATATGATATCGGTTTTCCTCCATCACGCAAGGTTTCCGAGAGACAGGAATTTATAATTTCAAACATTTTAATATTTTCTACATTCGTAACTACACAATATTCGAACATTTGTACTCACCTAGAAAGTAAGAAATGCCCATTTTCTGCTATATTTAGCCTGTGGTGCATCCCTCTTGATGGTCCAAAAATAATCGGCCAGCATATTAGGATTTCATTTACCTTGATATCTCTTTTCCATAGCTGTAATCTCCTGATGAAAGTATTGCCCGTGCTCATCGCTCACTGCGGCAATGACGAAAAAAGTTTATTAAAAATATTTATTTAAATCCATTAATTAAAATTGAAATAAAAAAACTGTGAGTGATGGAGAAATTCCGAATACATATTTGAAAACACGATAAAATACTGCATTAAGTACAACTATTGGTACTCATGAGACAAAAATCATGTTGACCAGTGTATTCAGTTGCGGTCCGTCGCTGTGGCGTAGTCGATAGAGTCTCTACCTTCCACTCCGGCGACCCGAGTTCGATTCCCGGAGGGGTAAGGTATTTTAAATATCCACCTTGGGACTGGGTGTGTGTATATGTGTGCATAAGGAAAACAGCTTAAAAAGTAAAAAAAAAATAACAGGAATGAAAAACAGTGTGAATGAGAGAAAACAAGAAAAAATATAGCTGTATTATTAAAAAAAAAGTCGACAAGATATGTTCGAAAATTATATTCTCATCTACACCTAGGGCTTTCTAATGAAATGTTCCCCAAATGTTTCCAAAAAAATATTGCAAACACTTGTCACCCCTGATTAGCCCACTAGAGTTATTAATAATTGACCTATTATTTGAATGTTACGATGCACTATTTCCTCATGTGTAATCAAGTATTCATTTTTATAATGATAGAGAAGCTACTAAAATAAATTCCAGCATTACCTTAATATCTCAACCGTAAATGATTTTTTAAATCCTGAATGTGAACTCATTAAATTGTAAGTAAACAATTTTTAAACGAGGAAATAGGAGAAATGGCTCGCATATGCTGTGATTAGAACCTCGACATCAACTTGAAAAATCTCGACGTGAGAGCAGCTTTGACGAAATGAGCAGCTTAACGACTGCCTACTGATTAAAGATCCCATATAACCACTCGTAATCATTTCCACTTGGCAAATGCACGATTCAAATCTCTCCAATTCCCAATCACCGGTATTAATACTCACTCTGCGCTTTAAATCACGTGATATTCTTACATTTACTACTTCTTCAATAAATAAATCTGGCCCGAAGAGACAAACGGGCTGAAATATATGTTATCGGTGGTTGGGAGATGATTGTATAGTCAGTCAGGTGGTTAGCGTGACGCAGTTCTTCAACTTTGGATTGTTTGGTTAACCCATTCGCTTCAGAAAACGAGGTAGGCTCGCTTAACTCTGCTGTTACATATTTTGCAATATTTTGTACATCCCTTGGCAGGGTAATCTTATGTTAACATTTATGAATACTAGAGGAATCTGTTTTCGCCTTCACCCTTATTGTGATTTCAAGAATACCGTTATCTTTCGTTCGTTTTGATTATCTGAAAATAGACAATATAATTTACAGGAACTTATATCCGGTTTGTGGGGAAAAGCATTGAACATTTAAACCTGAAGTTAATGGATTAGGGGAGGTGATGGGTGAATTTGTCGACATTTTCGGTCAAATTTAGCATTTTTTGTTTTTTGTATTAAAAAATATTATGCACCTTAAAGTATAAGTTGGTGAAGTTTCAGTGTCGTATGGAGCTTGTAAGTCTCCGTAATGACTGTAGAAGGGCAAGTATGCTACATTCTTATTTAACTGCATGCAAACTTTCAAATTGGCTTTTCCACACTTTTATTTTCATTCCATTTCAATACATTCAAATCAAAATAGCATTGACCACTTTAATGATAGAAGCACGAAATTTTACAGCATGTCCCACACACCCTGTCTAACAATTCTGTGCATGGAGTGTGAAACAACTTTGAGAGTTTTTGAAATACAAAATAAAGTATATGTAGTAACTTAAAAGAAATAAATTTTCTTTTGCAGAGGATATATATACATCCTTCCTTCATTATAATGATATACAAACGTTAATGCATAGTGTTGTTCTAAACAAGTCAGTGGTCATGTAGAAAAAAAAATTAAAAATACTAAAAAAATATGGGACTAATTAAAAATTTTAATATGCATATTTTTATATGGATTTTCTTCAATAACTCAAAAACCTTTAAGCCCAGAAGGATGATACTTCAGTGTAATATTACCTATTATGGCATGAATGTGTGTAGAAAACATCAAGTGTGTAGCTTAAACAATCTCATATTGCTACATTTCTTATCACGAGGCTACTCAATTGTCATCTTGAGGCTGACCGGATCACATTTCCATATTCTAAACTAAAAAAAAAGCTATGTACGCGAGTCAGTTATTATAACCTCACTATGATGGTTGTGCAGCGGATCGCTTTGTTACCCCGCAGCTGTTATATATAATTAAATGCAAAGATGCCAACAACCGGCAGTATAATAATTCAATGTAGAAAATAGAATTTCACCCATCACTCCCTTCTCATATTGCTACTTTTCTTATCACGAGGCTACTCAATTGTCATCTTGAGGCTGACCGGATCATATTTCCATATCGTTAATCATTGTCAAGCATTGTCGCGGCACCCGCTTTCATATAAACGGACAACCATCATAGTGAGGCGCTAATTGTTACCAGTCACTAGGGAACGTAACTCGATGTTCCAAAAACTTCTAAACAATTTCTACACGATTGAAATATGGCTAAATCTCTAATATTATTCCCTAGGATAAACATATGAGCGAGCTATATAGAGTTTAAGAGACATGAGTAGGAATATCCGCCATCCAATGGGAAACTAATATGTTTTATCTGTTGGCGGGTAGACGGACAGTCACGAGGAAAAATCGAATTTCTCATAAGGATGAAAAATGTTATTTTTTAAATAATAGAGCTGCTCAGCTCTATATTATGGAAAGGTTTAACAATGTATACGTGGAATTTAAATTTACGTATAATTCTGTACCGTTACAAAGAGGGCAGTAAAGAATGAAACGAAGCATCAATTTTAAATTCTTGAAAAATTACAGAGAAACTCAGCTGTATGTTAAGGAAAGGTTAAATATTTATAGGCTACGTGAAATTTAAATGTATCCATCCATCCATAGTAATTCTGCCCGAGGGAGGTTCTTTCACTGGTATCATAGCATTTTCATGCTATGCTTTACAGCTTTACTAGGGAATTATAGGTGTGGTAGCTTCCTGTTGCTATCCATACCGGTGAAAGATGATGATGATAATGATAAGGATGATGATGGCCAGATGATTTTCGGGGCTCGTTGAGTCCTAAGGTTCCTGACATTTGTCTTACAGGTGAGGAAAAGTCCCGAAAAAAACCTCACCCAGTAGCCTGTCCCCAATGGGAATTGAACCCGGACCCGCTGCGTGACAAGGCAGCACGCTACGTCGACACCACAGCGGTGAAATTTAAATGTGTCATTCAAAATAATTACGAATATACATTAAAGAAAGAAAACGAAGCATTAGAACTGCTCATATATTATTTTTTAAGAAAGGAAAGATGATATAAAGGTAACTATAATCCAGTCAACTGGTTTCCGGCTCTGACGTTTTCACGGCAGTGTTGCCGATACGGATATTCAGTGGGGGGCCGCTTTATGTATGCGGTTAGCAGAAATACATCTCAACAATTTCAAACCTTACTAGCGCGTTATAGCGGCGTCAAGGGCAGTGATTGGTTGTGGCAGACGTTCACTCGAACTCAACTATTCCGTTATTGGCAGTAGAGGGCGAGTTTCTCTTTTTCTTCCTCTTCTTCTTCGGCTTTCCCCTACTTATAGGTTTGCCGTCTTCAATTTCCATTTATCTCTATCATTCCAATCTCCCTCTTCCAAATTCCTATCATCCGTAGTTCTGACGTAGGTTTTCCATTTCCATCTTGGTCTGCCGCGTTTATTTCTTCCATGGGGTGACCATTGGTATAGATTTTTTTGTCATCTTTCAATTTCCATTCTTTGTACATGGCCATACGATTTAAGCGTTTGATTTTCAATCCTCTTAACAACAGATGTGGTGACATTCATTTCTCTACAAAGGAATTCATTTCTTATTTTAGCCTGTCTCTTTTTTGAAGGCTTCTACTAAAATAATCAAATTCAACTGTTCTAATTTTATTCTTTTGTAATTCAAAGACCAAGTTTCGCTTCCATATGACAATTCTTGACCGAGTTTCTCTTTTTACCCCTCGTAAAACCAAAACGTCAGATCCCGAGATCCAGCGGCTGGACTTTATAGCAATATGATTGTGAACTGTGAAAAAATACAAAAAAGCTCTGCTTTCGCAATTTATACGATTTAAGACTCCCCTTAAGCAAACAGTCGTATTGAACATGGTACAGTCTGAGTCAATTAGCACTCTTGTTGCAAGTTTTAGGAGTACCACAAAATACAACTAACTCACCGCTCTGACGTGAATTTCTCGCTTTGGATTTTAGTAACTTAAATATGGTTCTCACCCAGACTTGAATCCACATCAGAGGGTGAGCCATCCAGGGGAGCTGGTTGTATTTTATGACACTCGTAAAACTTGCAACAAGAGTGCTAGTTGACTCAAACTGTGCAGATTAACTAAAAACATGGCTGAACTGTACTTTTACTGTTTGATACTTCTAAATGATAGTGTTTTCTATAGAGAATGTTATGACACCTAAAACTCAATTTCGACAAAAGAGTGATTTACTTAGATTTTGCATCTATCCTTCAAATACAGATCTTGTATCTTAAATTTATTCAGCTGTGTAAATTACGAAACACATACTGAATCTATTTTTTACATTTTTTAATTTTACCTGATGGAGTTAAGACCGTAAGGTCTTCTCTTCCACTTCACCAGGGTTAAGTTATACATACAATAAGAATTAAGATAAATTATACATAATAGACTATGTTAGTCATGCCTCAAATGGGAGTCAATGACCAATCACGATTCAATATGTCTTGTTTTATAACCAATTACAGTAGTGTTTCAGCCGATATTTATCAATTAAGTTTATCATATTAAAGAAAGTTCTTCCTTTTTAATATTCTCAATAGGTCATTGCATTATTTTGCAGTCACTGACTCTCTAAGAAATACGTTGGATATAGCAATTTATATATTAAGGTGTAAGAATCCTAGAATCCATGTGGCTACCAGATTGTATTTATAGTGCACGAATGTAACCACAGACTGCTTGTGAGATAATATAGAAAAAAATATTGTAGTAAATGATTATACCACAATAAAAAGAAACCACTGTTTACACTTTCTTAAACATATTAATTTTCCAGGTATTAACGTTCCAGAAAAATTTAATTTACATATTCACATCATACGATATCAGATATTAATTAATAACCTATAATGTTGGTTATACTGTCAGAAACTAGAAATGAGTTTATGGAAACAATAGAAAATCCAACTATAGAAATGAACGTCCTGGAATTTGATACAATAGATATAGAATTATAAATTCAAACCCTAAAGAATAAAAAGACACCAGGGCCGGGAAACATACCCAATGAGTTAATTAAATATGGCCCAAAAAATTTAATAGGTAGATTGAGGGACTTGTTTAATAAGTGCATTGCAATACAGAAGATTCCCGATGAATGGAAAATAAGCTACATTGTACCAATATACAAGAAGGGCGATAGAAGAGACGCAAAAAACTACAGAGGACTAAGTATAAATAACACATTATATAGAATATTTACGAAGATATTAAAAACAAAGTTACAAAAAGATATTAAAGACAAATTAGGAGAAGATCGAAATGGATTCAGACCAGGAAGGTCATGTGTTGACAATATATTTGCAATACAGCAGTTAATTGAAAAACGGACTGCAGTTGGAGAAGAAACCCATTTGACAATGATAGATTTAGAGAAAGCTTATGACTCAATTCCGAGGAACAAATTATGGGAAGTATTGGAGAAATACAATATTGATAGAAACCTAATAGAAATTATTAAACAAATCTATAAAGATAACTCCGCTTATGTTAAAATTGGAAATATAGTGTCTAATCCTATAAAAACCACAAAGGGATTGAAAAAGGGTGCAGTCTTTCACCAATTTTATTTAATATTTATGTAGAATCCATATTAATGAAATGGAAACAAAGCTGCAAAGGTATGGGGATCCCAATAGATAACAGATTTTTGCTGACATTACAATTTGCCGATGACCAACTGGTTTTAGCGCAAGACAAATTTGATATGGAATTCATGATAAAAAGGTTGAAAAACACATATGAATCATGGGGTCTCACAGCAAATTTACAAAAAACAGAATATATGGCAATAAATAGCAATGAACGAGAAAATTTAATATTGGAAGAATGAATCCAAATAAAGCAAGTGAAACAAACTAAATATTTGGGAATAATTATGGATAACATTGAAGGTATAGGCAAAGAGAACATAAAACATAGAATTGAATTGAGTAGCAAAATAATATCATCGTTAAATTCCATATGGTGGGATAAGCATATTTGGAAAGACACATAAAAATATATTGGTAAAACACTGGTGGAATCTGTTGCAATGTGTGGAAGTGAGGTATGGACAATCAATAAGTACTACAAGAATAGACTAATAGCTCTAGAAATGGATTATTTACGGAGAAGTGCCAGGAAATCTAGATTAGAACATGTCATAAATAAGGAAATTAGAAACATAATCGAAGCAGAAGAAAGCATAATTGAAAGAATTGAGAAGGAATTAAAGTGGTTAGGACATGTCTTAAGAATGGAAGATGAGCGATGGCCAAAGCAACTATATGAATGGCATCCGAACAGAAAGAAGAAAAGAGGGAGGCCAAGGTTAACATGGAAGGAAAACATGAAGACAGTAATGCAAGCTAGAGGGCTAAGCATCGGAGATGCCCAAGACCGTAGGCTTTGGAGGTTTGGCACGGGAAGACGGCAGCAGCTGTAAAAACCCGAAGATAGATGGATAGATAATGTTGGTTATAAACAGTTTGATGTGTTTCATTTTTTCTCCACTAGGATGCATTCTTACAATATTGGGATCCGATTTGGCAATAAATAGGCTAATATGATCTGGTTACAGTGATGAACAAATGAAACATAGCAATCGTTTCTCATTTGTTTTCAAATATCGCCGTTTACATTAAATATATAATTTTTTTAAAATAACTATATTTGAATAATGATTTGTGAGTAAACAGCTTAATTGTATTCCTTAAATAGTCCTAACAAATGTCATTCTTGATTTCCAAATTCTCTAGATAAACTGGAAATCACTCGTGGCATTACTTGAGATAATTATGAACTACACAATATAAATTTGACAAAGGAAAGAAAGTAATGTAACTCCGCCATGGCCGGTCCCAAGCCCGGATGAGAAAGGAGGAGGGGGAGGAGTAACAACCTCGTTAAAAAACCAGGGTTCAGTTGGCTCCGACTGATAGTACTCTGAAAGGGCCCCTAGCCAGGGTTACGGTGAAGACCTCAACGGCAGAGTCGGCGCAGAAGGAGTCCTTCATCACGGCGGATCTGGCGGAAGAGGCAACCCTATCTCTAAGGGAAATAGAGAAACGCTGCCTTGCGGTGAAGAGGGATCTTCAAAGGCTATGGGAGGAAAACCCAGACAGAAATTTTCCTGGCCCTCCAGGTTGGGGGTTTATGCTGTGGGCCAGCTCCCCACACATTAGAAAAAAAAAACAAAATGCTAAAAGACCAAATCAATCAAAGCCGGACCCGTAGGCTTTGGAGGTTTGGCACGGGAAGACGGCAGCAGCTGTAAAAACCCGAAGATAGATAGTAGAGAAAGAAAGTAATGTAGTATAATAAAAATTACACCTGGGGGTAGGATCATAACTAACCCGAGGTTATCTGGCCCTTCTATTTGCAAGTCTTCTGAGAACATAGTTATTATAAATGCCCATGGTGCGTTATGACGGGATAGTGTGTTAGGAAAAAGAAATAACTAAAGCATCAAGGGATGACGATTTTGAATAAATGTAAAAATAATTAATAATAACATTTTCATATTTCTGATTCTAAATATCCAACTTTAATAACTATGTTTGTGCTCATTTACTGTACAATTAGCTTTACAAATGTACATGTATTTTTTAAAATATATTTTTTAAACTTTCAGCTTAAATCGATTTCTAGTTAATTGAAGTTTGACCATCGCATGCCTATATTAACCTACCGTGCGCAACTTATTTTTTATCACTTTTCCCACAGTCAATATATACAAAAATCTACCCGAGTAGTTTTAATGTTGTACCTGTATTTTTTTATCAATACCACTAGGTTGTATTTATGGCAGTTCTGGTAATTCTCTCCTGGCATTGGCGGAATTGTAACTCACTTCTTATGTTGGAGCGCCAGGAAGGCGCTATGATATGACAGCTGATGAATTATATTGAAAAGCCAGGAGAGTCCTCAAGTTGAAACTTATCCTAAATACAGACCATGGGCGACCACCGGAAAAAATGCCTTGAAGAAAAAAATTTCTTTAGTCTGACCGGAGTCAAACCTGGGACCCTATGAACTACAGTCAGAAGCATTGCCCACTAGCAGATGAGTCTGTAATAATTTGAATGAAACATATGATCGACGTGTGGCTCAATTTTCTTACATAAACTATTGATGAAAACATGGATTACGAAGGTATATATCTGCTATACGACTTGTTCACATATTGAAAAAAGTGTCCTGAATATTATACAACCCTGTATCGAGCAAGTATCGAGAACGATTATGAGATAAACATTCTTCATCATAGGACATTCACGAATTTAGGCCATTCGTTGACCTGTTTCGGCCTCAAGAGAAACATCATCCAGATGTCTTTTGTGTGGACGTCCTGGTCTTCTTCTTCCTGCAGGTTGATATCTTAACATTTGTTCGGGTATCCTGTGATCTTCCATTCGATGAACATGTTGCATCTATCTTGACTTATAATCAGAAATTTTGTTTTCTAAAGGTTCCATGTGTAATTCTTCTAAGATGTCTTCATTTTTTTTTTGTGATCTAGTAGTGTGTATCCTGCAGTCCTCCGAAGGTATCTCATTTCAGCAGATCTAAATCTCTGTATATCCTTCTGTTTCAACGTCCATACATCACTACCATACAAAAGAGTTGGAAGAGCCAGTGTTTTATACACTTTTACTCTTGAATGTTTTTGGACTAACTGTGGCTTGAGGATAGAATTTATTAACCCTAAAATTCTTTAAAAATTATATATTTTTGCATTTATATCTTTTTTTGTCTTCATATGAGACATTGCATCCGAGATATGTAAAATTATTCCCCTGCGCCAACATTTTATAGAAGTTAAAATGTATCTGTTGGCAGGTGCCGTCGTCCTCAACTCCATTAAATAATAATGTAATTAAAATATTATTTGGAGGCCTTTCTGAAGTTAACTTCCATCACCAGCAGGATAAGTATGAGCTGCTAGTTGATATATCTAAGATGTTCTACACGTTGATGGTCTTGATGCGTCGCTAGTAACAACTGACTGATTAACCAGTTCATTGCTACTAGCGACAACTGACTGGTTAACCGGTTCATTGCTATTAGCGACAAGTGACTGGTTAACCGGTTCATTACTACTAGCCACAAGTGACTGGTTAACCAGTTCATTGCTACTAGCAACAAGTGACTGGTTAACCGGTTCATTACTACTAGCAACAAGTGACTGATTAACCGGTTCATTGCTACTAGCAACAAGTGACTGATTAACCAGTTCATTACTACTAGCGACAAGTGACTGGTTAACCGGTTCATTACTACTAGCAACAAGTGACTGGTTAACCGGTTCATTACTACTAGCAACAAGTGACTGGTTAACCGGTTCATTACTACTAGCAACAAGTGACTGGTTAACCGGTTCATTGCTACTAGCGACAACTGACTGATTAACCGGTTCATTGCTACTAGGAACAAGTGACTGATTAACCAGTTCATTGCTACTAGCGACAACTGACTGGTTAACCAGTTCATTGCTACTAGCGACAACTGACTGGTTAACCGGTTCATTGCTACTAGCGACAACTGACTGGTTAACCAGTTCATTACTACTAGCAACAAGTGACTGGTTAACCGGTTCATTACTACTAGCAACAAGTGACTGGTTAACCGGTTCATTACTACTAGCAACAAGTGACTGGTTAACCGGTTCATTGCTACTAGCACAACTGACTGATTAACCGGTTCATTGCTACTAGCGACAAATGACTGGTTAACCGGTTCATTGCTACTAGCAACAAGTGACTGGTTAACCGGTTCATTACTACTAGCAACAAGTGACTGGTTAACCGGTTCATTACTACTAGCAACAAGTGACTGGTTAACCGGTTCATTGTTACTAGCGACAACTGACTGATTAACCGGTTCATTGCTACTAGCAACAAGTGACTGATTAACCAGTTCATTGCTACTAGCAACAAGTGACTGGTTAGCCGGTTCATTGCTACTAACACAACTGACTGATTAACCGGTTCATTGCTATTAGCGACAAGTGACTGGATAACCAGTTCATTACTACTAGCAACAAGTGACTGGTTAACCGGTTCATTACTACTAGCAACAAGTGACTGGTTAACCGGTTCATTACTACTAGCAACAAGTGACTGGTTAACCGGTTCATTGCTACTAGCGACAACAGACTGATTAACCGGTTCATTGCTACTAGCAACAAGTGACTGATTAACCAGTTCATTGCTACTAGCGACAAGTGACTGGTTAACCGGTTCATTACTACTAGCAACAAGTGACTGGTTAACCGGTTCATTACTACTAGCAACAAGTGACTGGTTAACCGGTTCATTACTACTAGCAACAAGTGACTGGTTAACCGGTTCATTGCTACTAGCGACAACTGACTGATTAACCGGTTCATTGCTACTAGGAACAAGTGACTGATTAACCAGTTCATTGCTACTAGCGACAACTGACTGGTTAACCAGTTCATTGCTACTAGCGACAACTGACTGGTTAACCGGTTCATTGCTACTAGCGACAACTGACTGGTTAACCAGTTCATTACTACTACCACAAGTGACTGGTTAACCGGTTCATTACTACTAGCAACAAGTGACTGGTTAACCGGTACATTACTACTAGCAACAAGTGACTGGTTAACCGGTTCATTGCTACTAGCACAACTGATTGATTAACCGGTTCATTGCTACTAGCGACAACTGACTGGTTAACCGGTTCATTGCTACTAGCAACAAGTGACTGGTTAGCCAGTTCATTGCTACTAGCAACAAGTGACTGGTTAACCAGTTCATTGCTACTAGCAACAAGTGACTGGTTAACCAGTTCATTGCTACTAGCAACAAGTGACTGGTTAGCCAGTTCATTGCTACTAGCGACAACTGACTGGTTAACCGGTTCATTGCTACTAGCAACAAGTGACTGGTTAGCCAGTTCATTGCTACTAGCGACAACTGACTGGTTAACCGGTTCATTGCTACTATCAACAAGTGATTGATTAACCGGTTCATTGCTACTAGCGACAACTGACTGATTAACCGGTTCATTGCTACTAGCAACTAGTGACTGATTAACCAGTTCATTGCTACTAGCGACAACTGACTGGTTAACCGGTTCATTGCTACTAGCGACAACTGACTGGTTAGCCAGTTCATTGCTACTAGCAACAAGTGACTGGTTAACCAGTTCATTGCTACTAGCAACAAGTGACTGGGTAACCAGTTCATTGCTACTAGCAACAAGTGACTGGTTAGCCAGTTCATTGCTACTAGCGACAACTGACTGGTTAACCGGTTCATTGCTACTAGCAACAAGTGACTGGTTAGCCAGATCATTGCTACTAGCGACAATTGACTGGTTAACCGGTTCATTACTACTAGCAACAAGTGACTGGTTAACCGGTTCATTGCTACTAGCGACAACTGACTGGTTAACCGGTTCATTGCTACTAGCAACAAGTGACTGATTAACCGGTTCATTGCTACTAGCGACAATTGACTGATTAACCGGTTCATTGCTAGAAGCAACAAGTATCTGATTAACCAGTTCGTTGCTACTAGCGACAACTGACTGGTTAACCGGTTCATTGCTACTAGCGGCAACTGACTGGTTAACCAGTTCATTGCTACTAGCGACAACTGACTGGTTAACCAGTTCATTGCTACTAGCGGCAACTGAATGGTTAACCAGTTCATTGCTACTAGCGACAACTGACTGATTAACCAGTTCATTGCTACTAGCGACAACTGACTGGTAAACAAATTCATTGCTACTAGCGACAACTGACTAGTTAACCAGTTCATTGCTACTAGCGACAACTGACTGGTTAACCAGTTCATTGCTACTAGCGGCAACTGACTGGTTAACCAGTTCATTGCTACTAGCGACAACTGACTGGTTAACCAGTTCATTGCTACTAGCGACAACTGACTGGTTAACCAGTTCATTGCTACTAGCGGCAACTGGCTGGTTAACCAGTTCATTGCTACTAGCGACAGCTGACTGGTTAAACAGTTCATTGCTACTAGCGAAAATTGACTGGTTAACCAGTTCATTGCTACTAGCGGCAACTGACTGGTTAACTAGTTCATTGCTACTAGCGACAACTGACTGGTTAACCGGTTCATTGCTACTAGCGACAACTGACTTGTTAACCAGTTCATTGCTACTAGCGACAACTGACTGGTTAACCAGTTCATTGCTACTAGCGACAACTGACTGGTTAACCAGTTGATTGCTACTAGCAACAAGTGACTGATTAACCAGTTCATTCCTACTAGCGACAACTGACTGGTTAACCGGTTCATTGCTACTAGCGGCAACTGACTGGTTAACCAGTTCATTGCTACTAGCAACAAGTGACTGATTAACCAGTTCGTTGCTACTAGCAACAAGTGACTGATTAACCAGTTCATTGCTACTAGCAACAAGTGACTGATTAACCAGTTCATTGCTACTAGCGACAACTGACTGGTTAACCAGTTCATTGCTACTAGCGACAACTGACTGGTTAACCAGTTCATTGCTAGTAGCGACAACTGACTGGTTAACCGGTTCATTGCTACTAGCGACAACTGACTGGTTAACCGGTTCATTGCTACTAGCGACAACTGACTGATTAACCGGTTCATTGCTACTAGCGACAACTGACTGGTTAACCAGTTCATTGCTACTAGCGACAACTGACTGGTTAACCAGTTCATTGCTACTAGCGACAACTGACTGGTTAGCCAGTTCATTGCTACTAGCGGCAAGTGACTGGTTAACCAGTTCTTTGCTACTAGCGACAACTGACTGGTTAGCCAGTTCATTGCTACTAGCGGCAACTGACTGGTTAACCAGTTCATTGCTACTAGCGACAACTGACTGGTTAACCAGTTCATTGCTACTAGCGGCAACTGACTGGTTAACCGGTTCACTGCTACTAGCGACAACTGATTGGTTAGCCAGTTCATTACTACTAGCAACAAGTGACTGGTTAGCCAGTTCATTGCTACTAGCAACAAGTGACTGGTTAGCCAGTTCATTGCTACTAGGAACAAGTGACTGGTTAGCCAGTTCATTACTACTAGCAACAAGTGACTGGTTAGCCAGTTCATTGCTACTAGCAACAAGTGACTGGTTAGCCAGTTCATTGCTACTAGTAACAAGTGACTGGTTAACCGGTTCATTGCTACTAGCGACAACTGACTGGTTAGCCAGTTCATTGCTACTAGCGGCAAGTGACTGGTTAACCAGTTCATTGCTACTAGCGACAACTGACTGGTTAGCCAGTTCATTGCTACTAGCGGCAAGTGACTGGTTGACCAGTTCATTGCTACTAGCGACAACTGACTGGTTAGCCAGTTCATTGCTACTAGCGGCAAGTGACTGGTTAACCAGTTCATTTCTACTAGCGACAACTGACTGGTTAGCCAGTTCATTGCTACTAGCGGCAAGTGACTGGTTAACCAGTTCATTGCTACTAGCGACAACTGACTGGTTAGCCAGTTCATTGCTACTAGCAACAAGTGACTGGTTAACCAGTTCATTGCTACTAGCAACAAGTGACTGGTTAACCAGTTCATTGCTACTAGCAACAAGTGACTGGTTAGCCAGTTCATTGCTACTAGCGACAACTGACTGGTTAACCGGTTCATTGCTACTAGCAACAAGTGACTGGTTAGCCAGTTCATTGCTACTAGCGACAACTGACTGGTTAACCGGTTCATTGCTACTATCAACAAGTGATTGATTAACCGGTTCATTGCTACTAGCGACAACTGACTGATTAACCGGTTCATTGCTACTAGCAACTAGTGACTGATTAACCAGTTCATTGCTACTAGCGACAACTGACTGGTTAACCGGTTCATTGCTACTAGCGACAACTGACTGGTTAGCCAGTTCATTGCTACTAGCAACAAGTGACTGGTTAACCAGTTCATTGCTACTAGCAACAAGTGACTGGGTAACCAGTTCATTGCTACTAGCAACAAGTGACTGGTTAGCCAGTTCATTGCTACTAGCGACAACTGACTGGTTAACCGGTTCATTGCTACTAGCAACAAGTGACTGGTTAGCCAGATCATTGCTACTAGCGACAATTGACTGGTTAACCGGTTCATTACTACTAGCAACAAGTGACTGGTTAACCGGTTCATTGCTACTAGCGACAACTGACTGGTTAACCGGTTCATTGCTACTAGCAACAAGTGACTGATTAACCGGTTCATTGCTACTAGCGACAATTGACTGATTAACCGGTTCATTGCTAGAAGCAACAAGTATCTGATTAACCAGTTCGTTGCTACTAGCGACAACTGACTGGTTAACCGGTTCATTGCTACTAGCGGCAACTGACTGGTTAACCAGTTCATTGCTACTAGCGACAACTGACTGGTTAACCAGTTCATTGCTACTAGCGGCAACTGAATGGTTAACCAGTTCATTGCTACTGGCGACAACTGACTGATTAACCAGTTCATTGCTACTAGCGACAACTGACTGGTAAACCAGTTCATTGCTACTAGCGACAACTGACTGGTTAACCAGTTCATTGCTACTAGCGACAACTGACTGGTTAACCAGTTCATTGCTACTAGCGGCAACTGACTGGTTAACCAGTTCATTGCTACTAGCGACAACTGACTGGTTAACCAGTTCATTGCTACTAGCGACAACTGACTGGTTAACCAGTTCATTGCTACTAGCGGCAACTGGCTGGTTAACCAGTTCATTGCTACTAGCGACAACTGACTGGTTAAACAGTTCATTGCTACTAGCGACAATTGACTGGTTAACCAGTTCATTGCTACTAGCGGCAACTGACTGGTTAACCAGTTCATTGCTACTAGCGACAACTGACTGGTTAACCGGTTCATTGCTACTAGCGACAACTGACTTGTTAACCAGTTCATTGCTACTAGCGACAACTGACTGGTTAACCAGTTCATTGCTACTAGCGACAACTGACTGGTTAACCAGTTGATTGCTACTAGCAACAAGTGACTGATTAACCAGTTCATTCCTACTAGCGACAACTGACTGGTTAACCGGTTCATTGCTACTAGCGGCAACTGACTGGTTAACCAGTTCATTGCTACTAGCAACAAGTGACTGATTAACCAGTTCGTTGCTACTAGCAACAAGTGACTGATTAACCAGTTCATTGCTACTAGCAACAAGTGACTGATTAACCAGTTCATTGCTACTAGCGACAACTGACTGGTTAACCAGTTCGTTGCTACTAGCTACAACTGACTGGTTAACCAGTTCATTGCTAGTAGCGACAACTGACTGGTTAACCGGTTCATTGCTACTAGCGACAACTGACTGGTTAACCGGTTCATTGCTACTAGCGACAACTGACTGATTAACCGGTTCATTGCTACTAGCGACAACTGACTGGTTAACCAGTTCATTGCTACTAGCGACAACTGACTGGTTAACCAGTTCATTGCTACTAGCGACAACTGACTGGTTAGCCAGTTCATTGCTACTAGCGGCAAGTGACTGGTTAACCAGTTCTTTGCTACTAGCGACAACTGACTGGTTAGCCAGTTCATTGCTACTAGCGGCAACTGACTGGTTAACCAGTTCATTGCTACTAGCGACAACTGACTGGTTAACCAGTTCATTGCTACTAGCGGCAAGTGACTGGTTAACCGGTTCACTGCTACTAGCGACAACTGATTGGTTAGCCAGTTCATTACTACTAGCAACAAGTGACTGGTTAGCCAGTTCATTGCTACTAGCAACAAGTGACTGGTTAGCCAGTTCATTGCTACTAGCAACAAGTGACTGGTTAGCCAGTTCATTACTACTAGCAACAAGTGACTGGTTAGCCAGTTCATTGCTACTAGCAACAAGTGACTGGTTAGCCAGTTCATTGCTACTAGTAACAAGTGACTGGTTAACCGGTTCATTGCTACTAGCGACAACTGACTGGTTAGCCAGTTCATTGCTACTAGCGGCAAGTGACTGGTTAACCAGTTCATTGCTACTAGCGACAACTGACTGGTTAGCCAGTTCATTGCTACTAGCGGCAAGTGACTGGTTGACCAGTTCATTGCTACTAGCGACAACTGACTGGTTAGCCAGTTCATTGCTACTAGCGGCAAGTGACTGGTTAACCAGTTCATTTCTACTAGCGACAACTGACTGGTTAGCCAGTTCATTGCTACTAGCGGCAAGTGACTGGTTAACCAGTTCATTGCTACTAGCGACAACTGACTGGTTAGCCAGTTCATTGCTACTAGCAACAAGTGACTGGTTAGCCAGTTCATTGCTACTAGCGGCAAGTGACTGGTTAACCTGTTCATTGCTACTAGCGACAACTGACTGACGGGTATCCAGTTCATAGCTACTAGCAACAAGTGACTGGTTAGCCAGTTCATTGCTACTAGCAACAAGTGACTGGTTAACCGGTTCATTGCTACTAGCGACAACTGACTGGTTAGCCAGTTCATTGCTACTAGCGGCAAGTGACTGGTTAACCAGTTCATTTCTACTAGCGACGACTGACTGGTTAGCCAGTTCATTGCTACTAGCAACAAGTGACTGGTTAGCCAGTTCATTGCTACTAGCGGCAAGTGACTGGTTAACCTGTTCATTGCTACTAGCGACAACTGACTGGTTATCCAGTTCATTGCTACTAGCGGCAAGTGACTGGTTAACCCGTTCATTGCTACTAGCGACAACTGACTGGTTAGCCAGTTCATTGCTACTAGCGGCAAGTGACTGGTTAACCAGTTCATTGCTACTAGCGACAACTGACTGGTTAACCAGTTCATTGCTACTAGCGACAACTGACTGGTTTACCGGTTCATTGCTACTAGCGACAACTGACTGGTTAGCCAGTTCATTACTACTAGCAACAAGTGACTGGTTAGCCAGTTCATTGCTACTAGCAACAAGTGACTTGTTAGCCAGTTCATTGCTACTAGCAACAAGTGACTGGTTAGCCAGTTCATTACTACTAGCAACAAGTGACTGGTTAGCCAGTTCATTGCTACTAGCAACAAGTGACTGGTTTTCCAGTTCATTGCTACTAGCAACAAGTGACTGGTTAGCCAGTTCATTACTATTAGCAACAAGTGACTGGTTAGCCAGTTCATTACTACTAGCAACAAGTGACTGGTTAGCCAGTTCATTACTACTAGCAACAAGTGACTGGTTAGCCAGTTCATTGCTACTAGCAACAAGTGACTGGTTAACCGGTTCATTGCTACTAGCGACAAATGACTGGTTATCCAGTTCATTGCTACTAGCAACAAGTGACTGGTTAACCAGTTCATTGCTACTAGCAACAAGTGACTGATTTACCAGTTCATTGCTACTAGCGACAACTGACTGGTTAACCGGTTCATTGCTACTAGCGACAACTGACTGATTAACCAGTTCATTGCTACTAGCGAAAACTGACTGGTTAACCGGTTCATTGCTACTAGCGACAACTGACTGGTTAACCGCTTCATTGCTACTAGCGACAACTGACTGATTAACCGGTTCATTGCTACTAGCGACAACTGACTGGTTAACCAGTTCATTGCTACTAGCGACAACTGACTGGTTAACCTGTTCACTGCTACTAGCGGCAACTGACTGATTAACCGGTTCATTGCTACTAGCGACAACTGACTGGTTAACCTGTTCATTGCTACTAGCGACTACTGACTGATTAACCGGTTCATTGCTATTAGCGGCAAGTGACTGGTTAACCAGTTCATTGCTACTAGCGACAACTGACTGATTAACCGGTTCATTGCTACTAGCGACAACTGACTGATTAACTGGTTCATTGCTACTAGCGACAACTGACTGGTTAACCGGTTCATTGCTACTAGCGGCAAGTGACTGGTTAACCAGTTCATTGCTACTAGCGACAACTGACTGATTAAACAGTTCATTGCTACTAGCGACAACTGACTGGTTAACCGGTTCATTGCTACTAGCGACAAATGACTGGTTAACCGGTTCATTGCTACTAGCGACAACTGACTGATTAACCGGTTCATTGCTACTAGCGACAACTGACTGGTTAACCAGTTCATTGCTACTAGCGACAACTGACTGGTTAACCAGTTCATTGCTACTAGCGGCAACTGACTGATTAACCGGTTCATTGCTACTAGCGACAACTGACTGGTTAACCGGTTCATTGCTACTAGCGACAACTGACTGATTAACCGGTTCATTGGTACTAGCGACAACTGACTGGTTAACCAGTTCATTGCTACTAGCGACAACTGACTGGTTAACCAGTTCATTGCTACTAGCGACAACTGACTGGTTAACCGGTTCATTGCTACTAGCGGCAACTGACTGGTTAACCAGTTCATTGCTACTAGCGACAACTGACTGGTTAACCGGTTCATTGCTACTAGCGGCAACTGACTGGTTAACCGGTTCATTGCTACTAGCGGCAAGTGACTGGTTAACCAGTTCATTGCTACTAGCGACAACTGACTCGTTAACCGGTTCATTGCTACTGGCGACAACTGACTGTTTAACCGGTTCATTGCTACTAGCGACAACTGACTGGTTAACCGGTTCATTACTACTAGGACAACTGACTGGTTAACCAGTTCATTGCTACTAGCGACAACTGACTGGTTAACCAGTTCGTTGCTACTAGCGACGCATCAAGACCGTCAACATCTACATCATCTTAGGTACGTACATCAAATATTAGCGCATACTCATCCTACTGATGACGGAAGTCAACTTCCGAAAGGCCTGCAAATAATATTTTACATCAATTTAGTAAAGTTCAGAACTATGGCACCTGCCAACAGATACATTTTAATATTTAATTTTTATCTTATGACTATTCACCTCAACGGAATTTGATGTGAATTTTATTAGTATTGTTTGAGAACGATTCATTAATTGTGCACCGTCGTCCCAATGTGGGACATGGGTGCTTCCCTAGTGAGAAGATTCTTAATTTAGTTACTCTTATTTCCCTATAGTTATCTGCGAGGTAAATGTGGTTAAAACAACGCCTCGAGTCGAAAACTAGTAGTTAAGTATGGTACTACTTGAATGGTGAAGTTCGGTTGAATTTTGCTCCGAGATATTTTTACACAGACTTGAGGTTCTTTTACGAGCCCGAAAGTCTTCAGACCCTGGACACACGGGTCCTCCCGGAGGACGTGTCTCTTGCATTTTTTCATCCTAAGAATCCATCCACTCGAGAGAGTTATTGACAATAATATACGAATATGGCGATATTTCACAAATTATTTGTAAATTGATTTATATTGAATGGTTCAAAATGTTCTTTTAATTAAGGTTAAACATTGTGGAAACAATGGGAAGCTACACCGCCTATAATCCCCAAGTAAATCTGGAAAGCATGAAAATGCTATGATTGCAGTGAAAGACCTGTCCAAGGGCAGAAAACAAAAGAATATAAGGTTAAAAATAAGTACTATGTATGGTATTTTAAAATATTAATGTATATTTAATTTTGCTAATATCAAGCAAATGGTAGATATATTTATTCTATTACGAGTTATTCACTAACGATTCCTCTTAAAACATACGACTTAAATTACGAAATCCGAAGCATTATAAGTTTTTAATAAATGACTAAAAATAACTATTTAACAATAACTGTTTAACCACAGATTTTAAAGTTGGCAATACAATTCTAAATACCATATTGTTTGCAGACAAGTAGAAAATTCTTAGCTCTTCAGAAGTCAATTTACAAATAGCAGCGTATAAATAAAATAAAATAGCAAATACATTCAATATGACAATCTCTGAAAGTAAATCGAAAGTAATGGCATTCAACGGGAAAGACCACATGAGGTGTAAAATCAGCATTAATAACAGTAGAATACAACAGGTGAACAATTTCAATTATTTAGGATGCAATGTATCATACTGCCAGAAGGAAGATGTTAATATTAAATTAAATACATTTTATAGAATGTGTGACACTATAAAACGGACACTGAAAAATAAAACTTTGAGGAGCACACAATTAAAATTTTATTAAATTATGGCGGTGCGTGTCTTAACATATGCAAGTGAAAATTGGACTCTTAACCATTCAGACGGAAGGAAAATAGAAACTGCAGAAATTAAGTTCTTACGTTCAGTAGCAGATGTGGCAATTTTGGACAGAAAAAGAAATGAAATATTTTTAATTTAACAAATAGAATTGACAGCATGAGAGACAACTGGTATGAACATGTTAAAGGACTGTCTACAGATAGAATTCCTCAGTTTTATAAAAGTACATACCAATAGCATACACTAGAAGTAATCAATTGAGTTGGTGTTTACTTGATGAAAATCCATATTTATTAATTAAATAAAAATAAAACGTACACTAGAAGTGTTTAGTAGATGTGAAGATTCAATAAATGCCACTTGATGTGAAAACAGGTCAAACAGCCTGATTTCATGAAACAGAAGAGAAGAAGAGAACTAACGATAAGTATGTCAGATGTTAAAATTTTAGTATCAATAAACAATGAATTTTATAACCGTGGCAATATTAATGCCCGCTCTGCCGTTATACAATCCTTAATGCCTACAATTTATTAGTGTTTTATTACATATGTCGAATCCTCAATATAAATCTACCACTAATATACTCTCTCCCAATAAAAATAAAACTTTTTCACAAGTAGTTTCTCACTTGGAAATATCATCATTCATTTGACAATAACACCCATTTGAATAATAATTACGGAAGATCAACAAACAGATTAAATAAATTTAATCTGATAACAATCCTTACAGATTACAGCATAGGGTTTTTAATCTGTCACAAAATGGGGGAAAAGGAACTATAACAATTTTAAATTCCAATGTAAACCAATTGAATATAGGTCCTCTATTAGGTTATGAATGCTGATCACAAATTTATAGTCATTTGTTTTGATTTTGATTATTTCCACCAGGATGCTGTACATCATAAGCAAACATTGATATAATTTTTCATTATTAATTTACCTTTAATCAACTCATGAACCTAAAATATCTGTTGATAAAGAGATAGTTCTACCAGGCAGTAATATCACATCCGAATCTCTGATTATAAATTCAATGGAAACCAATAAATTAACTGTATACATTTTGGTATCCGACAATAATTAAAACTACGTGTATGAATCAGCTAGGCACATTTGTTTTTTGTTTTCTTAATAAATATATGAATATATTTGATTGTACGATGCATAAATTATGTATGAAAATAATGGACAAATACTTTAAAATAATTTGTTACGGTTGTATTTACTGACCGAAAAGAGTTTCAAATACGGCGGATTTTATGAGAATGAATAATTACATTGTACCAAAAAATGATTTTTAATAGAAATTATTTACGTTCCAATGAACAAAGCTTTACTTTATAAATGCTTTTGTTTTAAACATATAACTAAGGTAAATTATATTTTATAATCAATACAACAATTTCTCTTTCATATTTATTAAAACTAACCACTGTATTTTAATAAATTCGTTTTTTAAACACTAATATCACCACATTTAATACACTTACTTTCATCCATTCAGAGTTTGTACATATAGCCTAATAATAATAAAATAATAATAATAGTAACAATAATAATAATAATAGTAATAATAAGAAGAAGAAGAATAACAACAATCGAAGTTCGGTTCAATAATGTAAAGATCTTCTGGTACCCAATGTTGTACGTCCTATTTAAATTTAAATGGCATATCCAATCTTCCCTATTACTTCATTGTCCCTATTAATTCTTCTTTGTCCATTATTTTTTACCCTAATTCCAAGTAGTATTTGGTCAACCTCTCAGGGAGAATCCATTGAAACATTTTCTTTGGTAGTCGCTTTTCGGTCATTCTTTTCACATGTCCATACATTTATAATAATAATAATAATAATAATAATAATAATAATAATAATAATAATAATAATAATAATAATAATAATAATAATAATAATAATGATAATGATGATGATAATGATAATAATAATAATAATAATAATAAATCATCGGTTGATTAATGTCTTTGACATCGTCCAATTCCCAATAGCCAATTTTGTCGGTCCATCCAATCTCCTGGTGGTAGATGTTTCTCCTTCACGTATAAATACATTCCCTTACTCCAGGAGGTTTTAGGTCTTCCTCTCCCTCGACTTCCCTCATATTTCCATTCCAAAACACATTTTGGTAGCCGATCCTCTTCCATTCGCTGGAAATGTCCGTACCATCTTAATTGCAGAGTTTTAATATAATCTAAAATTGTGTTTTCAATCTTTATTTTCTCCCTTATAATCGAGTTTCTAATTTTTTCTCTTCTTGAAATTCTTGCTGCACTTCGTATAAAATCCATTTCCGTTGCCAAAAGAAATAATAATAATAATAATAATAATAACTATAATAATAACAATAATAATATAATATAATAATAAAGGATTATTATAAGTAATTGTATCATCATTGCATTTATTAGTGAAATACCTTTATAATCCGTCACTTATTTAATTCATATAGCGTGTGAAAACATATGAATTTTAAATTATTTTCCTAGCAGCCTCTGTTTTGATTCAGACTTTGATAAAAAAGTGCATTGGCATATCTAGAAGTTAATGGCTGGCGGTACATACACAAAAGCACACATCGGATCCTCCTGATTGGAAATAAACAAAAAATAGCCATATTTGAAGGGTGATTTATTTCTTTAAATATATAGTCCACATTGTCACTCTTTTTTTTAAATCCTATAAATATTTCTCCTTTTTTAATATTAATAACTATTTACATATTAGGTATGGAGTATTTTCTGATACATTTCTCGAGATTTTATTGTTATGGACTTTTCTGTATTAGAAGTTAATTCGAGATTGGTATGAGTAAGTACACAATTTTACATCAATATACTTACAAAACTGTAAATGTGTAAGTTTTGACATGTATCAGGTGATGTATCAGGTGATATATTTGCAATAACCATTAAAGGCCTTTATAATCTGTCACACTTATTTCAATTTGTGGACAGGGAAGCATTTTTGTATGACGTCATTGATTGGTGGTTATGTTAGTGAAGAGTTACATTGCGCATGCGGATACAGTACTGCAAATTTTGATTAATTATTACCATCAGCATTATATCGCGTTTATAAGGTTGGTACATTTTGTTTGATGCAGACTAGGATATTTATAAGGGCATAATGGCATGTCATTTATATAGACTAAACTGGTGTGGGGTTGATCAAAGTAGTAATTCCTCATTAACAAAGACTCGTATGTTCTGACTATTCTCGCTGGTTAACTAACGTTACTAAAACATAATTAAAAAACTAATGAGGAACATAAGTGGTTTGAGGCAGAACGTGTATTTAAATTAATCAAGATATTTATTTATTTTCATTATTTAAAATCCATGATTGCAATAGGTTTAATAAATTACAAAAAAATACGTGTCAATCAGTTATTTTTCTGTATAGTGCAAGACTCTCTTCACCGGAAAGAAGAAAGAAACACATGTTTTACGACTTATATGTATAAAAACTCACAGAAACTGTCCACTTTGCACTTTATTTCATATTGATATTCATGATATAAAAATGAAACCCACTTGGACATGTCTAAGGCGATAAGCCGGACGAAAAACGTACCTTGATCAAAGAAATGTCGATCTTTCACCCTAAAAATACACATGAAGAAATGCGGATATATGTTCTACTGGAGTAAAATTTTCCGGTGATAAAATTGTCCCCCAATTCGGTTCTTCGAGCGGAGACTATTTCAATGAATCCACGGCAAAGTCTCTAAACACAGGGACGTGTTCCTAGAAATTGGAATGTTATGACATCATATAATAGTGGGGCACTAGAAATATTAAAGCAGGAATTAGATAAATAGCCCTTTGATATAGTCGCTTTACAGCAGGTCAGATGGTGAGAAAAGGGAGTCTGAAATCAGGAAGCTTTGTATTTTACAATAGGGGTGAAATGAGACCTTAATTTATTCCTAGTAATTACATTTAAAAATCTTCTTCTTCTTCTTAATTTGTAGGATTTTCATCCTGTTTATTTCCAAAATCACTCCTCGGAGGAAGACGTATTGGATGTGCATTCACTGTCTATCCATCTCTTGGCTGGTTTTCCTCTTGTTCTTCTCCCGTCCATTGGTCTATCTTCTTTAGCTCTTTTTGCAAGCCGGTTTTCTTCCATTCTTTCTATATGACCCTTCCAATATTTCCGTATATCTATAATAAACTTGGTTATGTCTTGAATATGGCATTTGTCCCTAATTTCTGTGTTGTGTATTTTATCAAATAATGTTTTCCCCTGAATAGTTCTTAAGATTTTCATTTCGCATGTGCCTATTATTTGTTTAGATTTTGTTGTATCAGCCCTAGTTTCTGCTCCATACACGAAAACTGGTCGAACTAACATTTAAAAATAATTGTTAATATTTCTAATGTGGAATGTGCCTCACAGAATAAAATTCCGCTAAAATGGTATATCACATAATGCAAAGTTTGAAATTATTAAACAAGAAGGAGTTAAAGAATTCGAAACGAAAGGATTTGGCTATTGAATATTTTACTAATATTTGTCTAAATTATTGAGGTAAAACCAATTTGAATTATTCCAAGTTAACATACGAATGCATGAAATTGACTACTGTGAAAGTATTTAATTTTACTTTATACGATCGAAAATAGGTGGTGAAGAAAGCATCGAAATATTAAATCTAATATATAAAAATGCACATTAAGTAGTGATTTCCAGTTCAGAAGAGGATCTAGAAGGACATATTTTTAATTTGGAAAAATAAGTGTCAATTACAAATTTTAAAATTTCAAAGAATAAAACTAAAATGTTTATCATTTAAAGGACATGAAACCTTAAGAGCAAAAATTGTAGTTGATGAAAAAAAATTAGAGCAAGTTAATAGTTTTAAATATCTAAGTTTCAATGTATCATATGTTCAAATTGAATATATTAATGACAAAATAAATTAATTTAATCGAATGCATGGAGCTATTAAAAGATCCCTTAAAAACACAAGAAAAGAAAAAAAATGAAATTTTATAAAGTAATGGCTGTTTCTGTATTGATGTATGGATCAGAATGTTGGACGATCACTAAAAGACAAGAACAAAGATTGGAAGCAGCTGAGATGAGATTTTTAAGAAATATAGCAGGATATACTCTGCTGGACGAGAAAAGAAATGAAGATATAAGAAAGGAACTAAATATTTTCAAACTTACAGACCGAATAATTAAATATAGGAACGACTGGAAATAACATGTTGATAGAATGCCAGAAGAAAGATTTCCTAAATTATTGCTAAATTATAAACCGGACGGAAGGAGAAATGTTGGACGCCAACACAGAGATTGTCTGAACAATTTTAACAATTCTAGCTTTCATAAAACCGGAACGAACCAACAGGCTTAATTCCTGGATGATGATGATGATTAAAAATGCATGTTTGTTTGTTCGTATTTTATCATTTTTATATGATTATTTTTTTTTTGCAAAATGTTAAGCAAATTCCCGAGATTAACATAGGCTATAAGAGAGTAGTAATACTCAATTCCTACACCCTTAAAACGTGAAAAATGCGAAAAAAAGTATCTTCTTTGAAGCTCAAATGGCTTACGCTGCCTAAACCATAACAAATATACAAAATTAACGTCCACAAAATTGAATATCTCAAAAATTCTACAAAAAATCCGCGACAGCATATGCTTATCTTTTACAGGTAACTCACAAATAGCCATTTTTGTCTTTCATTGATGGCAAGAAGATCGGGATAAGTTGATTCCCGGGAAAAAGTGCGCTGCCATACCGTTTATCCGATTGTGATGGCGACTTTCGCAAAATGCTCAGGATTTTCCCGCAAACGATATAGACTATAAGAAAACTTTAATACTCAAGCCATTCACCCTTAAAAATAACCCTTTGTAATGAAAAATGTAAAAAAAGTAGTTTCGTTCGCTTAAATGGCTTATCTGCCTAAACCATAATAAATAAATCAAATCAATGTACACAGAATTGAAACTCTCAAAAAACTCTACAAAAAAGTCCACGACAGCATATGTTTATTTTACGGATAACTCACAATAACCACTTTTGTATTTCATTGATGCCAAGAAGATCGGAATAAGTAGATTCCCGCGAAAGCATAGCAGCGCACAGCGAGTATTCTTTTACGGATAACTGAAAATAACGAATTTGGTCTTTCAGCTAATTTATGCCAAGTACATTGGACTACGTAAATTTCCGGCCAACGCAGGGTGAACAGCACGGAGTATCTAAAAATATGTTTTTCCCCTTTTACTTATTCAATTAAAGGTAAGAACACATTATGATTTAATTAGATGTGGCAGCGTACGCCGGGTAGATTTGATGAATTAACGACTTATATAAACAAGATAAATTTTCTAAATCCTTCCATAATGAAAACAGCATTTAGTTAGACTATTTAACTGATGCCCAAAATGGGAGTCAATGACCAATCACGTTACAATGATTTTTGATTTACAACCATTCACAGTCGTGTTTACCTAGAATTTACCAACTAAAGTTTAACATAATAAAGAAAGCACCACCTTTTTAACATTCTGAATCGGTCATAGCATTATTTTGCTGTGACTGACTCACAAAGAAATACGGCTACCAGATTGCATATATAGTGCATGAATGTCAATACATACCGCATGCGGGAGTTATTATAAAAACATTTGTAGCAATTGATTATACCACCAAAAAAAAAAAACACTGTTTGCACTTTCTTAAATGTATTTTTTTCCAGAAAAATATAGTTCTCATATTTACATCATACGTCATCAAAAATTAATTAATATACAGTTTGATATGTTTCATTTTTTCTCAACTAGAGTGCATTCCTACAATATTGCGTTCCTTTGGAAATAAATAATATGATCTGGTTGCAGTGACGAACAAAATGAGTAAATGAAGCGTACCAATCGTTTCTCATTTGTTTTCAAACATCGCCGTTTACATTAAATATGTAAATATTTTCAAATAACTATATTTAAATAATGATTTGTGAGTAAACAGCTTAATATTATTCGTTAAATAGTCCTAACAAATGCCACTCTTGATTTCCAAATTCTCCACATAAATTCACTCCTCACTTCGTGAGTCGTGAATTTATCGATAATTTGGAAATCACTCGTGGCATTACTTATGACTATTTAACTCATAGACCGATAAAGCTAGTTTCTCGATAAATTTATTTCTAATATGTTTTTCGGTGATATAATTTGAATATGTTGTTTGTTTGTATAAACATGCATTTTCTCACAGAACCCAAATAATAACCTTGTACTAGGTATCATCAGAAAATATCACAGCAATATATAATTATAGTTGCTAACGGATCACTGGGATATGCCCATAGAATTGTCACTATTTCAGCGATGTGAAAACGTCAGTCGTCAAAATAATTTTAAGAAATAAACCGCAATCCTCAGATAGACTATTCCACGAACTATAAATATGCAAAACTTAGTGAAAGAGTTATTTGGTAATAAAATAACTAATCATTATACTAATTTAGTAGATTTGATGAATTAACGACTAATATAAATAAGATCAATTTTGTAAATCATCGCATAATGAAAACAGCATTTAGTTAGACTATTTAATTCATAGACCGATAATTTTATCTCTCTCTGTTGATAATCTTGCCTCTTCCTGTTGATAATTTTGTCACTTCCTGTTCGTAATGAGAGAGATCTCCGCAAATCATTTCCTTTGACACGGATATCGATTCAACAATGTACGATCGAAATGGTACTGCAAGAAATTCCAAAAGAAAACAATTTACAAAATTACCAAAAAAAGGGTTAGTTTCGTTGCTCTAAAAATTTATTAAATGTTGTATAATTAATCTGCATTATTGTTAATAGTTATTTCTCATACAATCATATGTTACTGATTTTTCCAGAACCCAAAGAGATTTAACAGTAAAGATATGATATTTATAACTATACAGCATAATATAACATTTGATAAATATTAAACTTTATAATGTTGAGTGATTCCGGGTTCTGTGGCCGTGGTCCATAGTTGGTGTTGATACCAGACGTTTCGCCCTCAACTGCGGAGGGCATCTTCAGTGGCGAGTGCTTCTAGGCGTGTTTCCTGGTCGGAAGCTCTACTTAGAGTAGAGCTTCCGACCAGGAAACACGCCTAGAAGCACTCGCCACTGAAGATGCCCTCCGCAGTTGAGGGCGAAACGTCTGGTATCAACACCAACTATGGACCACGGCCACAGAACCCGGAATCACTCAACATCATGATTACCGGCCGTGAAAGCCTGCATTCAACTATTAAACTTTATAATTATTTTTAACTTTGGATTTTGTATTATTCGCTAAACAGTCACTCCAAATCCAACGCGAGGTTGAGTTTTTCATTGCCAGTATTACCAACAGAAATATTGTTCCTCTTTTGAAATTAAAATCCGTAATGAGAGATATCTCCGCAAGTTAACTTCTTTGACAAGGATATCGATTCAACAATGTTCGATCGATATGGTATAGCAAGAAATGGCAAAAGAAAACAACTTCAAAAATTACCAAAACAAAGGTTAGTTCTGATGCTTTAAAAATGTATTAAATGTTGTAAAATTAATCTGCATTATTGTTAAAAGTTATTTCTCATATAATTATCTGTTATTGATTTTTCCCAAGTCCAAAGAGATTTAACAGTACAGATATGATATTTACAACTATACAGCATAATCTCACATTTGGTAAATATTAAACATAATTATTTTTAGCTTCTGATGTATTATTCGCTAAATAGTCACTCTACATCTAACGCCTGTGATTTTTTTCAGAAAAACACAATCTCTTGATAGATTACTGTTAACAATTAAATTCGATAATTCAAACACACGGTAATTCGAAAAAAAAGGAGTAAAATATATTAGAAACATTGATTTCAATATTTTTATAGGCTGTCAAGAAATGGATCTGAGTATAAACTAGCCTGCGCAGTTCTGATGAAATGGGAACTTTGCCGATACAGAAATGGAGAAACATAACTTGTAAATATCGGTGTTGAAAATGAGCGATTCGTGTCTCAATTACAAAAAAAATACAGAAATATTTTTGTAACACTAATTAATTAATGGTACCGTCATATATTAATTATGCATCTAGATTATGTAGTAGTGTTTGAATCTACAAAAATGGGGGTGTGGCTGTGTCGTGGACAGGGCCGTGTGTTTTACGTGAATACGTGTATGTAACGGGTAATATATTATTTGAGCTTATTATATGTATGTCAAAATCGTACACAATCGATGTCTATACAGTCCAGCGTTGATATAGAAGCGATTACATCATCCATTTGCATAGGCTCGTCCGCACCAGCTACAGATATACTGGCGCCGTCGTTGATCCACTTGAACGCCTTCATTCATGTAAGTTCTCGGCGCAGCTTCACGCTTTCATATTATATTGTATGAGTACCATTGAAGGGTATGGAAGAAGGAGAATGGGAAGATAGTAATCTTTGGAAAGTAGGAATTAAGGACGAACTGCTGTAAAATGGAGTGCCTGTATTGATTTTATTAATTGAGTATGATTGCACATGAGAAGCTCTTTCCTACCGCATACGATCTCTATATTTTGATTTGGGACGAGTATAAGCCCAGTTGGTAGACCAAGAATGAGGTGGGAGAATAACATTAACTATGATTTGAGGGAACTAGATTATACAGGGAATGATTGGAAAGCATTAGTTAGGATAGGGATGTATGGAGAGCTTATGTCCGCGCGGCCATGAACCTACGGGTTCGATAGTGCCAGTGAGTAAGTAAGTATAAGACGACATTGCATTATTTGTTTTAATTTTTTTACTTTAACACCACATACATTCACTGTAACAATTTCACACTAATATTTTATATACGCAATGAATAGATCGTGACGAGAGCTGACAATTAAAACTCAAACGAACGTCGTAACATCTCAGAGTCAAAATTTATTCTAAACGAAAATTATATGACGCAACGAAACGACTTCAAAATGGCGGTACTCCCACCTCCGTCGCGCGCGATGCGTCACAGTCGACACTCAACGTAGCGAATTATTTGATCCTTTATCTATCGAGTTGTGTAATTAAATTTTGGATGTAGATGATAGATATGTAGCTGCAACACCAAAGTCTATCCCTCGATTTTGTTATCTGTTTTCCGAATTGCCTCCCACTATGGGCACAAATTCAAAGACGTATTCACGTCAATAAATAATACCAATTTAATCGAATGAGTTCGTTGAAACGGTAGCTTTTGAAACCCGTACATGGGGCGTTACGTATTTGAATCTTGGATCGACCGAAGTTGACACTTTCTATTCTCGTTATTTGCCTTTCTCAATGCCTAATTGAAATTTCATTTACACGATCCATTTTATCATAATTCAACATTCAATAATTCATTAAATTTAACTTTTAGTGAATTTACGCAGTATATATTGAATGGTACATCTTAAGGTGTTAAATATATATATATTTTTTACCTGGTAAGTCCTCAACTAAGTTATTAAACTTCAAGTTATTCTAATATGGAGGCCTTTCGAAAACAATGTTTCATCTTCTGCATTTTAACTGGAACTGATGATGTTATGTAGGTTGTATAACGGATTTGTCTGCGGTTATGTTCTCGTTGAGTGGGTCTTCATTCATTACTTCTTTTAGAATCTCTATGTCTTCAAGAATGCTGATCCTGTTGTTCTTATACTTTTTTGTGTAGTATTGACATAGAGTTGTCGATTTTTTCAAATCGATTACCTGTTTAGAGTATATGTTTGGAAAAACTTGATTTTTCTTCATTATTAATAACATTTTTGAAATGTTCCGAATATCGTGTGTTAAGTTTCTTTATTGTTTTGCCTACGTAAATTTTTTCACAACTATTGCATTTTAGTTTATAGACGCCTTTATTTTCGTACTTATTTGTTGTTTATCTTTTATTATAAATTATTTTATTGAGTTTATTATTGGTTTTAAAGGCAATTTTAATGTTTTTATCTTGTTTCTTGATCGAATTAGCTAATTTGGTTGTTTCATTTCCTGTATAAGTTAGTGTAATCCATTTGTTTGTATTTGTGTTACATTCTTTTTCTAGTTTTGTAATATTCGTTAAATTGATTCTTCTTAACCGCAGACATAAATCCTTTATACAACCTATACAACACCATCAGTTCAGTTAAAACGCAGAAGATGAATCATTGTTTTCGAAAGGCCTCCATATTAGAATAACTTGAAGAAGTTTAATAATTTAGTTGAGGACGACTGACTTACCAGGTAAATATTATATAATTAACATTTTATTACATAACCTCAACGGTGCTTTAACATGAATTTCAAAAGTGTTCATACTATGTCTTAGACGTGATATAACCAAAGACCTGAGATAAAATAAAATTTGTTTTAATTGAATTGTGATCTCAGATCTTGTAATAGTGATTATACTTGTGGCGGAAACAGATCGCATTAAGTCGACTAAACAATATTGGGGCTGGGGATGATGAAAGTTATATTTTTTTCGTTATAGACTTAGGTTACCATTTCAATAATTGCATGAAACCAAGTTATAATCAGTGCACAGTGGTTATTACTGTTGACTGCAATTTGATAATTGAATGTATTGCACGTGTAGTGGACAATACACTCCATCTGGAATGAAGAGCACTTGAATAATTCACTAATCACAAGTTCAGTTCACTCTTACAAGAGGTGAAACACATTGATATTGTATGAAAGCTGGCAGATAGTGTATCGGACCAGCGCTCGCATCGTGTTTGTGTTGTGTTTAAGATTTATCTTTACGTTGCTGTCGCATCAAAGCATCCAATGGACCAAATAGAATATTATCCCACCCATATCGTTATGGTACAACCAGATCGTTAGCTCGAATACAGATGACCCCCATCATTTCAGATATAGTGTGACCGAAAGAGCATTATCCCAATCTTGTTGTTCGCCATTATACTGCTTCTAACATCACATACAAACACTAACATACAGACTCTCTCTCTCTCTCTCTCTCTCTCTCTCTCTATCACTATCTCTATCTCTACACTATACATAAAATTTTGAAAAATCTATATAGTGTGTTCAGATGTAATATCCAAAAAAAAAACTAATTAATTCAAAGGAAAAACTGCAATTAAACTAGCGTGAAATATTCTCTAAGTCCTATAGAACAACAGTGCGCATGCGCCAGAGTTCATAGAGCCAGCGATAACCCACAAAAGAACCACATATCGATTATCATCCTCGATTACTATCCGTCGCTATGAAATTTAAATGGCCAATATATCCACTAAATCTCCAAATATCTTCATCATCATCATCTGCATTCATGGATTGGTGTGTTGACCCGTTCCGACTTCAGCCCATCTCTTTCTAGGTCTATCCACATCTCGGGTGCCTTTAGGTTTGTATTTTGTTATTTGTTTTGGATATCTGTCTTCATTCATTCTGTCTATGTGTTGCTTCCATTTTTGTCTATATGTATCTATTTTATCAGTTATTGCAAATATTTCAAGTTCCTGTCTTATTTCTGTGTTCTTGATTGTCTTCCTTAGTGCACCCTTTAACAGATCTCAAAAATTTCATTTCTGCCGCCGTTATCCTACTTAGATCTTGTTTTTTATGTATCCAGGCTTCTGATCCATAGAGCAGTACCGATACTGCCAACGTTTTATGAAATTTCAATTGGGTCTCTCTTGTTGTTTTATTATTTAGTGATCGTTTTATCGTACCACATATTCCCCGGAATTTTGCTATTTTATTTGTTATATCATTATCTTATTTAATGAAATGTCACATCCTAGATAATTGAGATGGTTCACCTGATCTATGATATTGTCTCCTATTACTATTTTGAAATCTCCAAATATGTACTAAAAATATATTATTAATAATATTAAAATTACCAAATGTTTATTGTAAATGGGTGTACAAATCATAGACTAAGTAATATACTCTGTGGAGAAAATAATAGTTGTCTAATAGTGTCATAATATTGTGATATGCATATTTAAATAAATACTTCAAAATTGTCTAATAATGTTATAAAGATTGTTTGAAAAAGTTTAAAATATTAAATAATGTTAGTAAATACAGAAGAAGAGCTATAGTTTACAACAATATTGAAAAATCAAGCGCTAGTAGAAGTGCAGTTGAGCCAAATCAACCATTCCTATATTCCGATGTAACCAGTCATGAAAAAACAAAAAATAAAAATGCAAACAATGCTTTCAAAGGTTATTACAATATGGTAGTTAAACGTCAATAACACACTAAAAATTTAACTAATCTGGATAATATAGATAAAAGAACCTGACCTAAATTGTATATCAATGCTTCCAATGATATTCATTCCTTATACGGCCGGACTTAGAGTAAGATGGTTTACTTTGATATAAAATAACATAACAAGACACATATAGTCAACTAGATACATAAGGATTCCAGGTACGGTGTTATGTGTTGGCTATAAATCAGGTGAGAATGATACTTGTGAAAATATTTTCTTCGTATATATATATATATATATATATATATATATATATATATATATATATATATATGACATAAGAAAAATAAATGCCTGAACGGGATTCGAACCCGGATCTCTGGGTTGGTACCCCAGCATGTTATCTATTATACCACCAGGCGATTCCAATTGAAACACTTATTTTTTCTTATATATACATTATATTCTCCATTATTACTAGATGTCGCGAGAACTCAGTCTTCACTGCCACCTAGTAGCTGACTATAACAAGTAAGCAAATTAAAGAGGATATTTTTACTTTATAACAGTGACGCTTTATCGATGTTATAATTAAATTTTTGACATTGAGCAACGCACGCTTAATATGACACAATAAGAAAAATAAATGCCTGAACGGGATTCGAACCCGGATCTCTGGGTTGGTACCCCAGCGTGTTATCCATTACACAACCAGGCGATTACAATTAAAAGACTTATTTTTCTTATATATACATTATATTCTCCATTATTACTAGATGTCGCGAGAACTCGGTCTTCACTGACTATAACAAGTAGGCAAATTAAAGATAATATTTTTACTTCATAGCAGTGACGCTTTACCGATGTTATAATTACATTTTTGACATTTAGCCATAATGAAAAATAATTGTTTGAATTGGAATCGCCTGGTGGTGTAATGGATAACACGCTGGGGTACCAACCCAGAGATCCGGGTTCGAATCCCGTTCAGGCATTTATTTTTCTTATCATGTCATATTAAGCTTGCATTGCTGAATGTCAAAAATTTAATTATATCATATATATATATATATATATATATATATATATAGTATCACTGAGTTCAATGCAGCACCAATCATACTTACATTAGAAAATTGGGCAAGTCTCGATTCAACTGTGTAATCTTTACCAAATAAAGTGCTGGATGTTACCTCCATTTGCTGGAATGCAAATTTCTACCCTACTGAATAATATAAACACTTGATCTTATCTTATCTAGTAACTCGGTAATAAGTACATACACCGATATACACACGGGCATATAAATAAATAAATATTTTCTTCTTCACGGTTTAGGCTTATTTACTAGCCTCTTCCGGCTCCAAATTGCTACTCTTTCCATCTTTTCTTTGGTCTTCCCAAATTTCTTCTTCCTCGTGGTGAATAGCTGTATGCTGCTTTTGGTATCCTATTCTCAGTCATCCTTGCCAAGTGTTCTTTCCAGTTTGTTCTGTATTTCTCTATTGTTGTGTTTAATTACTCTATTTTTAGTTGTTGTCTTATTTCTGTGTTATGTTTTTTGTATATTTTTTGCATCTTGCTATTAGTCTGAGAAATCTCATTTCAGCAGCTTGTATTCTGGCAGATTGTCGTGTTGTCACTGTCCATATTTCGGATCCATAAGTAATAATAGGCACTGTCATTGTCTTGTATAATTTCATTATAGAGTCTTTCCTGTCTTTATTTTTCAAAGTTCTTTTTAGTGTTCTTGTTATATAATTAAACGTATTTAGTTTGTTATTTATATCTGATTCAGCTGTATGTGATATTTCGCAACCTAGAGAGTTATATATTATTACTTGTTCTATTAGTTTATTTTCCAATATTATCTTTGTCCGAACTGGATGAGCGCCCTTGAAGGCCATTGTTTTTTATTTTTGTGAGGATATTTCTATGTTGTATTTTTTTTTATATTTCATTTAGTTTATACATCATTCTTTGTAGTTCGTCCTCTGTTTTTGCTATTAAAATCTGGTCATCTGTAAAAGCTACTGTTTTTATTACTATATTTCCGAAGATAATTCCCCCAGTCGTCATTTTCTTCCATGATCTTATCATGTCGTCGAAATAAATGTCAAAAAGTGTGGTTGATAGAGGACAACCTTGTCTAACTTCTTCTTGTTCTTCCTTCCAAGTATTAGGCCAAGGCCTGTTACGATCCTATAGAAAATTTTCCCTCCAGCGTTTCATAGGACGGCCCAGTAATCTTCGTCCTCTTGGTATATAATTATAAACAGATTTGGGGATCCGATTTGAACTCATTCTTTCAAGATGGTGTTTCCAATTTAGTTGGTACTGTTTAATATATTCCAAAATTGGCGTAGTCTTCATTTCTTTTAAGATATCAGTGTTCCTTTTCCGATCCCATCTGGTGTAACCCGCTGTTCTGCGCATGAATCTCATTTCACAAGCCGTTATTCTGTTTTCATGTTGTCTTTTTAGTGTCCATGCTTCACTACCATAGGTCAACACTGGTCTAGCCAAAGCGTTATATAAACGTAATCTGGTGTTTTTTGTACAAGGGAAAATTCTCCTGTTATATATATTGGTTCCCTTTGATTTATTTTTATTTTTGTTTTCTCGTACATTTTCTTAATTAATGTTATCAAGTGCAGTGGATTTTATTTTTTCACTTAATATGTTCCATAATTTTGGTCTAGACACTTTATCAAAGGCCTTCTTATAATCTATAAAGAGTATGTGCGTCTCTAACTTGAATTCTCTTCGTTTCTTTATTGTTTGTTTTAAAGTGAATACGTTGTCTGTGCGTCTTCGTCCTTTCCTAAAATCTGTCTGCTCTTCTGATATTATTGCGTCTACTATAGTTGTTAATCTTTGGTTGATCATTTGTGCATATATTTTGTATGCTGCACATAGTAAGCTCATGCCTCTATAGTTTTCTGGCTTTGTTTCATCGCCCTTTTTAAATATTGAGATTATTTTTCCAATTTTCCATTCTTCTGGTATTGTATTTTGTTTCCAGCACTTGTTATAGAATTTTAATAATCTTTCTTGAAAATTCTTTGGGGAATTTTTTATCAATTCTATGTTTATATTGTCTATTCCGCATGCTTTATTATTTTTACATTTCCTTAATATTTCTATCATTTCTTGCATCTCTAGTTCATCTACTTCTGCATATTGTTCGTTTATTCCTACGTGTATTATAAATAAATAAATTAAATAAATAAATAAATAAATAAATAAATATAGGCCTATATAACATTAATAAAAATAAAATACATTGTAATACACGTAAAATGTTACAATTTCTAAATATATTTTGTTTGTACAATTGTAATCAATTTTAGATTAATAAGACTCGTTATTATTTTTGTTTCGACTTTAAATATCACAATCCTTTTGTCTCATTTTAACCATAAATAATTAATATCGGTAAGTAATGATTTAAGAAATTTGATATACCTATTTTATACGTATTCAATATACGTTCACTTCAATTCCTGTGAAATCGAGTAGCTATTAGCCACATCTTAAGCAAATGTCCACATGCATGAGCATCTAATCAGTTAGAGTTCACTTCACTTCAACTCATCTGTAATGCTATTCTCAACCAAGTACCCTCCATCTTACCACCATCTCAACAATGGAGATGAGATGTTGCGGATTCTAATAACAATCAGTGGGTCTCCGAAAATTAATAATAAATTATGAGTTATAGTGCTATTTATAGGCTATTCGCTAAAAATCAACTGTATTTAACATACGTTTCTCTAGATTTAATAGAAAACGACTTAATTGTGAAATCAGCTTCTCTTTCAATGCTGTTAAGTGATGACAAGCATCGATAGCTAGTTGGTTCCTATCGTTTGGAGGATGGAAGCAAGAATACTAATGCATTGTTCGGGAGACAAACGCGTCCAAAAATAGCTGTGTCTCGGAAATCAAATAAGCTTTATATTCTGAGCATATAGTAAATATGTCATGTACTCGTATTTTATTTTGAGTACCTATGTAATTTAGGATTTAATTTTAATATTCAAATGATACGGTACAATTGAGAGAAATACAGAGACATAACTGTAACATCTAACTGTGTACTTTACAAGGAAAAGGGTATTAAGTCCATCCCATCCATAGTAATTCTACCCGAAGGCAGGTCCTTCATTGCAATCATAGCATTTTCATGCTATGCTTTCAGCTTTACTAGGGAATTGTGTAGGTGTGGTAGCTTCCCGTTGCTTTCCACACCGGTGAAGGATGATGATGATGATGATGATGATGATGATGGTACTGCTAAGGATGATGATGATGATGGCCATATGGTTTCGGGGACCGTTTGGGCCTTAAAGTTTCCCTGGCATTTGCTTTACGGGTGAGGAAAAACCCCGATAAAAATTTGACCCAGAAAAACTGCCCAGACCCGGGATCGAACCCGGACGCGTTGCGTGACAAGGCAGCACGCTACCTCGAGACCACAGCGGTGGACATTATTAAGTCCAAATATGTGAAAAATGAGTTTAAGTGGAAATACGAACAACACAGCATGCTGTATTCTACACGAAAAACAAACTAAGTTATATCTCTTAGTGATTGCTTAAAACCAAGAAAAAATCCTGAGACTGATTTTTCATAAACATGTACGGTTGATTTATCTCAAAACTATAATTTTGGACTTAATGCCTTTTACTTGTTTTCCCACGATATCATCTTCACTTCATGATTTAATCTTTGTACGACTATCATTTTTACAGTTTCATTTGCTAGAACACGGAATAATCTTCAAACTATAAAATTATACAAAAACAAATTGACGATTAGGAAACAAAAAACTAACACATAAACCTCAATAGTATTTTAGTATGTACTAGTTTATTTCCATTTATTTTTTATTAAACAGGTTCGATTAATGATGTGTTGTCTCGGAGAAGGCCCTGATATTGAGCTGATCACTCATTTGGGCAGGCCCTCCATATCCTTGTGTAGTCAATAAAACTATAGGCTATGTGTGATCCATAGTTAAAAATCCCTATCCCGACAGTTCGTGCCACTTAAGACCCGGGTGGCGTGTGCCAAGTAAAAAATTTATTTAAGATGTGAAAGTTAAACAGAGTTAATGGAATGGGATTTTTATTAAACAGATTAAGATCGGTCAATGTTTTAATCTAAAAATTTAGATTTACTATAACCGATAGTTTAGTGTATAAATAATATTTATTTTTCCTTGCTTGTTATGAGATCTATTAGATGGTAATTGCCAATTAAGCTCAACTGCACTTCTACTAGCGCTTGATTTTTCAGTTATATTGTTGTAAACTATAGCTCTTCTTTTGTATTTACTAACATTATTTAATATTTTTAACTTTTTCAAGCAATTATTATGACATTATTAGACAATTTCGAAGTATTTATCTAAATATGCAAATCACAATATTATGATACTGTTAGACAATTTTGTGATGCTGACTGCTATTTTCTCCACAGAACATATTACTTAGTCTATGATTTTTCTATCGCTGCTTTAGGTTATCGCTGGTTGGATCAGCGTTAAGGAGTGGTAAGTAAGTGTACACCCATTTTTAATAAACGTTTTGTAATGTTAATATTATTAAATTTTTTTAAACATAGATTTGGGTACTTATTGCAAATATTGGTCATTTAAATGTCATAGCGACGGATAGTAATCGAGGATGATAATTGATATGTGGTTCGATTGTGGGTTATCGCTGGCTCTATTAACTCTGGCACATGCGCACTATTGTTCTATGGAACTGAAAATATTTCATGCCAGTTTAAGCGCAGTTCTTCCGCCAATTCTTAATCTCACTCTGATTTTAATTTATTGGTAATATATATATATATATATATATATATATATATAATATATATAATGTTTACATTAATCTACTACGTTGAAGATCTCTATCTCCATCCTGATAAATCAGCCTCCATATTCTTATTCTTGATTTTCTCCTTAATTTAGAATTACAGTTTTATCTTCATGTTTTTGTATCTTGTTCCACATTTACTGTACATCATATAATAATAATAATAATAATAATAATAATAATAATAATAATAATAATAATAATAATAATAGCTTTATTTTACCTGGCAGACTTAAGGCCTTAAGGCCTTGTCTGCCACTCAACCAGGTTTTAAAAAATGTAAAACAAAATAGTTTTACATCTGAATTACAATAAACATAAACGATTACATGTTATAAATACAATACAATTAATATTTATAATGTATTTTGATTTAGTCTTGATTTAACGAATTAAATATATAATATGTACAAGAAATACAAAAGAACGAGAAAAAATTATTAATGGCATAGAATAAATTTAAATAAATAGAAAAAACATAATTATTAGACAACAGGTAACTGTATAAGCGTGACTTAAAAGTACCAAGTGTGCGGCAACCCCTGATATCTTGAGGAAGGAAATTCCAGGAGCGGGCAGAGGCTACTGTGAAGGAAGTAGAATAAGAGGAAGTGCTATGAAGAGGAATTGTTAGCAAACTGTTATCTTGTGATCTAGTGTCAATATTGTGGTAAGAGGATAACTTCTCAAATCTGGACACCAGGTAAGTAGGAGTGTAGGAATTCATAAGTTTGAAAAGTAGTGAAAGAGAGTGCAATTTACGTCTGTCAATAAGACGGAGCCAAGAGAGGTAATTGAAGTATTCGGAAATATGGTCATAACGGCGGATATATATATATATATATATATATATATATATATATATATATATATATGAAAAAAATGAATGCTTGAGTCGGGATTGGAACCCGAGTCTGTAAACGCTTTACGTTTAGCACTCTATCCAACTGAGCTACTCAAACAATCCGACACTAACATACATTTTTCTTATATATGTAGTATTCTCAATTCACAAAGAGGTAGCGGGAAGACGTTCCAACTACCATCTAGCGGCCACCATAACAGGTAAGCAAATGTTTAAAGAGAATATTTACTTTAAAGCAGTAACGCTTGTATATTAAAATGTTATAACTATATGGGTTGAAACAAGGAGACGCACTACCTCCTCTACTATTTAATTTTGTACTAGAGCATGCCACTAAATTTTCAGAGAATGGGGAGGGCTTATAACTCAATGGTATTAATAAGCTGTTAGTTTATGCTGATGATGTAGTATTATTGGACAATAGCGAGGAGATGCTAAAGGACAACACGGACACACATTGAGTAACACTAAGAAATTAGGATTAGAAATAAATATCAATAAAACTAAATATATGATCACACGTAGAAATACATTATATTATGGAAATGGACAGCTAATGACAAATGAGGGAAATTTTGAGGAAGTGGCTGAATTAAAATACCTAGGAACAATAATCACAAATAGGAATGAGATGCACAAAGAAATTAAACATGGACTCAATTCTGGAAATGCGTGCTATTATGCATTGCAGAGAGACTTGATGTCCCAACTCCTTTCAAAAAACGTTAAACTGAAAATATATAAAATTATTATTCTACCAGTTATATTATATTGCATGCGAAACATGGACTCTTACTTTAAGAGAGATGAATAGACAGGTGAATGGAGAAGACTACATAACAATGAACTACATGGACTTTACAGGAAACCAGATATAATAAGAACAGTTAAGTCTCGTAGATTACGATGGGCAGGACATGTTGGACGTATGGGGAATGAAAGACTTGCATGGAAGCTTCTTGTAGGAAAGCCAGAGGGAAAACGCCCAGTTGGTAGACCAAGAATGATGTGGGAGAATAACATTAACTATGATTTGATAGAAGTAGATTATACAGGGAATGATTGGAAAGCAATAGCTCAGGATAGGGATGTATGGAGAGCTTATGTCCGCGCGGCCATTAACCTACGGGTAGGATAGTGCCAGTGAGTATGTAAGTAAGTATATTTTTGACATTTGGCAATGAAGGCAAATACGATATGAAAAGAAAAATGAATGCTTGAGTCGGGATTTGAACCGAGTCTCTGAACTCTGTACGTTTTGCGCTCTAACCATCTGAGTTACTCAAGTATTTCAACACTAACATACATTTTTCTTATATATATATAGTATTCTCAATTCACACAATAGGTAGCGGGAAGACGTTCCCACTACTATCTGGCGGCCACCATAGCAGGTAAGCAAATGTTTAAAGAGAATATTTACTTTATAGCAGTAACGCTTGTATATCTAGATGTTGTAACTATATTTTAGATATTTGGCAATGAAGGCAAGTATGATATGAAAAGAAAAATGAATGCTTGAGTCGGGATTTGAACCCGAGTCCCTAAACTCGGTACGTTTAGCGCTCTAACGATCTGAGTTACCCAAGTATTCCAACACAAACATACAATTTTCTTATATATGTAGTATTCTCAATTCACACAAGAGGTAGCAGGAAGACGTTCCAACTACCATCTAGCGGCCACCATAACAGGTAAGCAAATTTTTAAAGAGAATATTTACTTTGTAGCAGTAACGCTTGCATATTTAGATATTATAACTATATTTTCGACATTTGGCAATAAAGGAAACGAAAAATGAATGTTTGAGTCGGGATTTGAACCGGGGTCCCTAAACTCTGTACGTTTAGCACTCTAACCAACTGAGCTGCTCAAGTATTGCAAAGCAAACATACATTTTTCTTATATATGTAGTATTCTCAATTCACACGAAAGGTAGCGGGAAGACTTTACAACTACCATCTAGCGGCAATGTATATTGTGGGACAGAATTAGGCACTGATAGGATCGCGTGATCTCTTATCTTCAATAGAACATATTTTCGCAATAAAAATTAATAAAGTTTCCCACTTGTATCAATTTCACTGCCTGTAATGTATTAAAAAAAAACAATGTAGTATTGTGTACATACCAAGACTTTCTGGATGTGAGTTCAAGTTATCTATTTTGCAGCCTGCATCTGTGTAATTGAATAGTTTAATAGTTTTCGGGGCAAACAGATTTAACCTATCATCTACTACTCATGACATGACTAACTTCATCCACCATTTTGTTACATATAGATTTTTCATTTGTATTGTTGTAAACTATAGCTCTTCTTTTGTATTAAATAACATCATTTGATATTTTAAACTTTTTCAAACAATTTTTATAACATTATTAGACAATTTTGAAGTACTTATTTAAATATGCAAATCACAATATTATGACACTGTTAGACAATATTGTGATATAACTGCTATTTTCTTCACAGAGTATATAACTAAGTCTGTGATTTTTCTATCGCTGTTTCGGGTTATCGCTATTTGGATCAGCGTTAAGGAGTGATAAGTAGTGTACACCCATTTTTAATAAATGTTCGGTCATTTTAATATTATTAATATTTTTTAACATAGATTTGGGGATTTGTTGCAAATATTGGTCATTTAAATTTCATAGCGACGGATAGTTATCGAGGATGATGATCGATATGTGGTTCGGTTGTGGGTTATTGCTGGCTCTATAAAATGTGGCGCATGCGCACTGTTGTCCTATAGGACAAAATATTTCACGCTAGTTTAAGTGCAGTTTTTCCTACATCACTACTTGCTTGAATGTAAACTATTAGAAAATAAATAAAATATGTCTGGAAGAGAGCAGGGATAGTTTTACATGCATCATGCCCTGATATCCTCCGTATATATCAGTAATCAACTGGAAACTCAATTTTCAATTTTTTGTGGGTTAGATCTCTTTTCGGAGCAACTATGCGATTAGAGAAAATGAAGGACAGATTTCCAGGCTGATAAATCATACTGCCAAATTTGTTTCATAAGGGAAATATAAACGAATATCTGTGCTGAATTACAAAAGTCAAATTATCCAAATATTACAGGTTTAAAATTAGCAATTTCAGATGCCGACCAACCAGCATTTTTTGGTTCTCATTAGCTGTCATGGTAAATTATTAGAACAATAATTGTTGGTATTACCACTATTTCATAGTACCGTTAAATTCTTAAGAAATACACATGATAAATTCGATAATCATCAACAACAACAAGGATTAAGCCCAATGGCCTGTTCCGATCTCATTATAGGTCGAATTGGTCCTTCCATCTCTTCAATGGTCTTCCCAACAATCTTCTCCCTTTTGGTTTATAATTATACATTCTTCTTGGCATGCGTAATACGTGCTGAAGGTGCATTTTGATAATAAATTCGATAGTAGAGACATAAAATCCTCACTAGATGCACCTAAAGATCTACACATGATATGATTATGTAGGTTAACATTAATACAATTCATGATAAAATCCCTTTGAGGTATTAGTCATACAATTAGATTATAAAATAGTTACCTAAAAGGTCGTCTCCTCAACTAAAAGATTATTAATTATCTGTAGCGCTCTCAGCAGAAGTATTATCTGTTGACCCCCTGATTCAATACTGGTGTTTCACTGAAAATCTGGTAGAGGGGATTACACGTACCGGGTGCGTTTTCATTTGTCAGATGGTCGTTATTAACCGCTTCAAAATTTCCATCTCCTCGAGTACGTTTATCTTAGCTGGATTATTTTCTCTGTGCTGTATTGTTAGGGTGTTTTCAGTATCTAACATACGATGTCCTTGATGGATAATGTGTTTTGAATAGCTTGATTTTCCTTCTGCGTAAAAAAAGTCTCAAAATGTTCTTTAAATATAATATTAATACTAATGTTTGTTCTTCCTATATAAAATTTGTTACAATCTTTACACGTCAATTTATATACTCCTTTGCTATTGAAAATATTATTTTCTTCGATGTTATTGCTTATTATGTTATTTAATTTATTACGTTTGTATATTGTGAATGTTTGTTGCAAACTGATAGTCTATAAGTCCGTAGTCATTTATATTTATATTTTTTTTAGTTTTCGTGTTAACTACTAAGATTGGTTGGAGAAAACGTTCAATGATGAGGAAAATTCTCAAATTATAATAAAAATGCTATTTTTATATTTTTGTCAGCTTTCTTTAATGTATTAGCTAACTTTGACGTTACGTTTTCTGTATATGTGTTACCCATGCCTGTTTTCGTATTAGATTATCTTTCATGTTTATTCATGTTAAATAATTGGTCATTCTTTTTTGTTTATTTACGAGTTTTATTTATAACCTGATGGTTTTTGCCATATATTTAATGTAGTTGCATTCATGAATATAATTGTCTTTGCTTAATGGAAGTTTTAACATTCTACTGATTAAGCTGTTAAATGTACTTATTTTTTGTTGAAAAGGGTGTATAGAATTTTTTTTTATGGTAAGGGCATTGTTTGTAGATTTCCGGTAAATGCCGATTTCTAGTTTATTGTTGTATAGATTTTTTTGATATAGAAAAAACTAAATAATTTATACTATTATTAACTTCTATTTCCTCGGTGAAAGAAAGTGATTTTTTAGTTCATATTATTTAAGTCTTGTAATATTTCTTTTTCTTTTCTATTTTCACTGTTATAAATTACTAGTACGTCATCAACATATCTTACTATAAATTTCATATCAAATTTACGTATTAGTTTCTCAAAACATTTATTTTTAAGTTGAGGAGATGGACTTTTTAGGTAACTATTTTATAATTTAATACTTTAATTATATTGGTTATATTGACTATATATAAATATTAATATTTTTCTCGACCGTCATGCATAGCGATGGGTTTGAATGTCGTTACCATGATCCGTTAACCCATTATAAATGTTACACACTTGATTAAAATGAACGTCATTTATACTACAAAACCACGTGAAAACAGACAACAATATACGTAGGCTACTGGTGCACACGCAAAGATTCTATAATGTGATATGATCAAAAATGTTGAAGCATCTCGAAATAAAATTGAAATAAAAATAATGGACAACCAAGTCAGTTTATTTAGGCGTATCGATTGGTACTTTTATTCGGGGGATTCCGAATTCTAATTCAGGAGTGGAAGATCCGCGATATTGATTTTTCATTATTTTCTTTAATTTTGAAATCACGTGAAGGCTTCTAAATACTTTAAAACTGTCCATTTCTCTAATGATAATCGATTACAGAATTCCCTCAATATCTAACATGGTGAATTCATAGTGTTTAAGTGAATGCAATATTGCGCCTTATTTATGTAATCATCCGTAAATTTCTCAGAAATCAGATGGCTTATTGCGGGGTATTTATTACACTTGTCTGCATGATTGTGTTCCACGTGAAAAAATGTCACACAGAATATTTGGTCCCCATATTCGACTGCGATATGCCATTCAATTCAATAAAAATAAACAGTTATAATTACAGAAGAGAAAAATACAGACAAAAGATAGAAATATATAAACATCTGAAGAACAAGAAGCCATTTTCTCGTAGATCCGTAAGCGCTTAAAAATAAAATTAAAGTAAAAACTGTAAAAGAGAAACAAATGACAATCACAACACTGTGTTTTAAATCTCCATCTCTCACGTATTTGAAAAACGAAGAATGACGATTTGTGACTAAACAACATGTCATTTATTTTCAATTGATGATGTAAACGGAACGAAATTATTGCGTCAGAGATATGTCATAGGTTTGACAGTCGAAAATCGACATCAAATCAAAATTTATGTTTTGTGGAACAATTATAAAGAATATCACATGGTTTGTAACAACAACCGATTAATCTACAATTCGTCTTTCAACATTAAATTACGAAGAAACTAAATTTAAGAATTTGAACTCATAAAATGTCAATTAAATATGATAGACACTAATTAAAATTGGATTGAAGTTGTTAGAATTTATAAGTAAACATCATCATCATAGTACATTCACGAATTTAGGCCATTTGTTGACCTGTATCGGCCTCAAGAGAAACACCATTCAGAAGTCTTTTGAGTGGACGTCCTGGTCTTCTTCTTCCTTCAGCTTGATATCTTAACATTTGTTTGGGTATCCTGTGATCTTCCATTCGATGAACATGTTGCATCCATCTTGACTTATAATCAGAAATTTTGTTTTCTAAAGGTTCCATGTGGAATTATTCTAAGATGTCTTCATTTTTTTTTATCTAGTAGTGTGTATGTACGTCCTCCGAAGGTATCTCATTTCAGCAGGTCTATAAAAGTAAAACAAGAAGAAAATAATATACAGAGAACAAAGTTCAAAATAAGTTTCAAATTTAATAGAAGTTTCTGTATACAGCGTTGCATTTAATTGTGATTATGTTGCAGATCATTTTGACACTATCCCAATAATGCGTCCCTAACCAGATTTTTCTTAGAACAAAACTTGCATTAGGATTACGCGGTATTCTGGTGTTTTAGACCAAACTTAGATTATGTGGAGTCGGTTGAGACGAAGAATAATCAGTTACTCGTAATAAAATGTGTTATTCTAATCACATGACATTACTATATTTTGTTAATTAAGCGTACACTGATTTTTAAAATATACTTTCTTTATCTTAGTTTGACCTCTCACCTTATTAGACACTTTTACATGTCGCACACCACCAGGCCTTTAAGTGGCACGACATGTCTGGAGAGGAATTTTAAACTGTGGATCAGACATATTCCTTTCTTAACCATGCAAGGACATGGAAGGCTTCCCGAATGAGTGATCAGCTCAACGTGAGGGCCTCCTCCGAGACAACACAAAATTAATTTGATATATATATATGTATATATATATAGGCCTATCTTAATATTATAAAAATTTCGTGTCACGTTGTTTGATCGCGATGGAATCCTAAACTACTGAACCGATTTTAATAAAATTTTGCACACTGTGTGCAGTTTGATCCAACTTGAGATTTAGGGTTGTTTATAACTAAATTTATAGTCGGATTATTTTTTATTGCAAATTATTTGTTTATTATTTAACAAAGAGTTATAATTATCTGTGACTTCCATACGATTCTAACAGATGGCGGTGTAATCATCTGTGAGTTCCATACGATTCTAACAGATGGCGGTGTAAGGTAATTTGGTAAGGTAATTGGTTTATTATTTAACAAAGAGAGATCCAGATGGCTGTGCTTTTTGTTGCAACCGCGAATTTCAATTGAATTACAAATATTGATTATTTCATAATTTAAGTGTGTTCAGTGTTTATTTTATTTTCAATATTATTAATTTCGTGTGTAAGTATTAGTTTCAAATAATCTGGCTGAAACACAGTCAACTTAATTGAAATTTTTAACGTAGCCTATACCTTAGCCACAGCAACGCCTGGCCGTGACTTCTAGTATATATATATATATATATATATATAAAGCGACATTACTATAAAGTAAGACTATTCTCTTTAAACTGTTTACTTGTTATAGGAACTACCAGGTAACAGTATATATATAAAGCGGCATTGCTATAAAGTAAGAATATTCTCTTTAAACTGTTTACTTGTTATAGGAACTACCAGGTAACAGTGGAGATCGAGTTCCTCGTAATAATAGAGAATATATTCAGGGTGTTTCTAAATTAGGCCGACAAAGTTTGGGACTAGATAAATAACCTTCATTCAAGCATATTTTGTTAAGGAACCTATGGGCTGACACGCTTCGTTTTAGTGCTAGAGGGTTCTTACAGGCAGGGGTATAAGGAAACGGATAAACACTCCTTTCAGTCCAAGAGGGATTTGTCATTACTACTATCGCTTGGTTTGTTTACTTCCGGAGTTCAATAGCATTCGGTATCAATTACAGCAAGTTTGTTTACAATCATTGGTAAAATCTGTTGGATAGATAGGGGCGGACGCACTGCCTGGCCGGCATACTCGCCTGACCTGATCTGCCTAGATTAATTTTGTGGGGCTACATGAAGGCAATGGTTTATGAAACTGGCATTGACTCTGAAGAAAATCTTACAGCACGCATTGTCAGCGCAGCAGCTGAAATAATGGAAACCCCTTGCTTCTTTGAAAGGGTATGACAAAGTATGGCATATTGATGCACTGTTTGTCTGGATATCAATGGACGTGTGGTGTTCTATCACTTGTTTTGATGGGACAATAAACTGGATCCAACACTGGAGTGAGTGTTTTTATTTTATACGTTTTGTTTCTGCTTGTCTGTAAAGTATTTGGATTAAAAAACAGAATTATGTGACAATGAATGACCTGATATTTGCAGGTACAAGCTTCCTTCCATCCCTTCCGCTAAAATCCCTCTTGCACTGAAACGAAGTGTCAAAGCCAATAGGTTCCTTAACAAAATATGCTTCAAATAAGGTTAACTATCTCCTACCATAGTCTGTCGGTCTAATAGAAACACCCTGCATATAGGAAAAGTAATTATTTGCACTAGAGTTGCTTGGTGGCGTAATCGGTAGCGCACTGGGGTATCATCCAGAGGTCCGGGTTCAAATTCCGTCCAAGCATTTATTTTTATTATGTCATATATATATATATATATATATGAAGTAAAATCAAACAAAGTATATGGTCAGACATAAAAAATACATTAATAATGGAAATATATAGTTAATGACAAATGAGGGAAATTTTGAAGAAAAACTGAATTCGAACACCTAGTAATATTAATTACAAATAGGATTACTGTCCAGAAAAAAAAAACATATTTTGGATATGCACGCTTGTACGAATTCAGAAACTCCTGTCGTCCCAACTTCTCTCAAGAAAGGTTAAATTGAAAGTATATAAAACCGTTTTTCTTCCAGTTATTTGGATGCGAAACAAGGATTTTACTTAGGGCCAGTTTCATCAAGATAGGTAACTGTATTACGCCAGTTTTTCCCGTGTATAATGCATACCTTTAACTTGCGTAATACAGTTACCTCTCTTGGTGAAACTGGTCCTTAAGAGTAACAATTACTAGTTCTTGAGAATAATGTTATTAAGAAAATATTTGGACCAATGAGTGACGAACAGATATGCGAGTGATAAAGACTATAAACAGTGAGCTACGTGATGTTTATGGGAAGCCATGTATAATAAGAACAGTTAAGTGTGGTAAACTGCGATGGTTAGGTCATGTGGCACGAATGGAGAATGAAAAAGGGACATATAAATCCTTTACGAAAGAATAGGGGAAGAGAAGAATAGGTTGGCCAAAAATGAAGTATAATAACAATATTAACGGTGATTTAAGGGAGATAAATTATTCAGCGGAGGAATGGAAAGCATTAGTTCAAGATAATGATGTATACAGAATTTATGTTCGTCGGCCCTGAACCTACGGTTTTGATAATGCCAGTGATTTAATTGTATATATATATATATATATATATATATATATATATATATATATATACACGTACGCGTGTATTGTTAGATATGTTCAATGATTCAGTTTGAATTAATTTAAAATAACTGAATTTTAGGCAACGCGTACAGTTTTTAATAGAAAAATCCATTTGAATGAGGAAGACGGATAATAAAAAGGTACTTACATTAGTAATTATTATAAAATCTTAAATTAACTAGTTAATTAGTAATACATATGAACAATATTTGAACCAACTACAAAATAAAACTCAACGTCATCGGGTATAAACAATTTATAGCTGCTGTAACATCTATTTTCAATTTCATATCTTTTTAATGTATTATTTTTAATTTTCCTATTTCTATTTATGCCCAATATTTTCTCCTAGGTTGCATTTTATATTTGTACAGATTGTATTCGTATTTTATTTTATTTTAACACTGTCTGCCTGGAGTTAGGTCTAATCTCAACTTAAGTTATAATTTTCACCCATCTATTTCTTTTCTCTCTGTACTAATATATTTATTTTTGTCACTGTCTCTGAGTAATACATTTAGGCTGCTCCGATAGTATATTAGTGTTTCAATTGTCTTATGTGATATTGAGTTAGTTCTAAAGCTAATTTTAAGAGTAATATGGAGAACCTCCAGCGAGTTTACGCAGGAGCTGCTACTCTTCCTCATCTTGCTTGTTTTGACCCCCGTATCTGAAAATCCCAGTCTATATATTTCAAGAATTGCATAACTCACGAATATTTTAAGTCGATCCTGGTTGACGAGTGGTTGTTTATGCTCCTGCCCCCTGGTATCGATGTTGGCGAGTTCAAACTCGGTCAGGATTGGTGGATTCTTTTTCTTCCATCAGGAATTAGGCTATTATGCCTGATCTGTTTTCACATTTTTAAGGGCGTAAAATTCTGAGCATGGAATTAAAGTCGTCAGTCCCGTATCGTATATTTACGGCAAATGAAGAACCTCAAGCTCGAAATAACATTCTTCTGAGTAAAACTTGATATTTCAGGTATTATTATATATAACGACGCCTTTTAACGTCTAAGGTCATTAACGTCGGAATTAAATTCTTGGGGTAGAAAGGCCAAACACTTTCGCTCAGAGACTTCATTCTTTAGACGTGAACTTATTTCACGTACAGTAAACTTTATCAAGGGACCCACAGCTTTAATTCTCATCCGAAAGAATTCTTCCTTAGGATTTTTATGCCCTGAAAAATTCATCCATACCGGCAAGTTTTAACCCGCGAACCTTGGAACCAGAGGCGATCGTGGTAACCATTTGTCCATCAGGATCGATCTAATTTACCTGTTTCTTCACCCAGATTTAATTTGCGATGCTCATGTTCTGAACTGTTTAAGGGGATTGTTAAATAAAGTCCTATTAGCCTGAGAACAGTTAAACAAATGATCCTACTGTCCATGCTACTATGCAATATAACAATATACAGGGTTATTCAAAAAGAAGGAACAGATTTCAAACATTTATTTAATGCAAACTACAAAAAAATTGAAACATAATTCCAACGTTCCTGGAAAGGGAAAGGTTCAAATTTCACTCTTTTATGAATTCAATATGAGCACCATGTGTTACACGACAAATATCAAAACGGTGGCTCATTTCTTGTCACACACAATTCAGCAGGTCTCTAGTTATCGAATTCACAGCTTCAACAATTGGATGTCGCAGATTTTCAAACGTCCGGCATAGGGTGATAAAGCACGGTCTTGTACGTAAAACCCACATATACAAATCACACGGGGTTAGGTCTGGTAACCAGGGAGGGTCCTCCTCTTCCAATCCAACGTCTTGGAATGGTGTTATTCAGATAACGTCGGACGTTGTTAGAGAAATGCGGCCATGATCTGACCTTCAAACTTTTCTCTTTCCGGGAACGTTGGAATTGGGTTTCTATTTTTGTAGATTAGAAGAAATAAATGTATGAAGTTCGTTCCTTCTTTCTGATTAGCCCTGTAAAAAAAAATTTGGCTTAATTTTTACTGTTCTTTTATAATTCGATATACTCGTAAAATAAAACATTTATAATATTCTGTTGACCATATTTATTTCATTTTATTTATATAGAGAATTTTAATGTTTACACATCTTTCTGTGAATAAAGTTTTATTTTTCTTTTCCACTCCTCTCTCTCCATCCAATCCATGTCCACCAGTCCTCTTGCTCTCATTCCAGTTCCAGTTCTTATTTCCTGCATCCACGTGTTTTGAGATCTTCCTCTCCTCCTCCTTCTTCCAGGTGGCCACCATTCCAATGTTTTCCTGGGTAATCTTTCTTCTCGCATTCGTCGTACGTGCCCATAACAATTTAATTGCTTATACCGTATATAATCTACTATTGAATAACCAATATTAATTTTTTCTCTTATGACGGTATTTCTTATTTTGTCTAATTTTGAAAACCTTTCTGCTCTCCTCACGAAATCCATTTCCATCGACATAAGTTTTTGTTCTACGTTTTTGTTTAATTTCCAAATTTCAGCTTTTATATATATATATGTATATGTGTGTGTGTGGTAGGGACCTAGTTTATCAGTAACTAGCTAATACCCTACGTGCGCTGCTACACCTAAACACATGATTTGTTTTTACATTTAGTTGAATAAGTAAAAGGAAAAATAATTATAAATTTATATCATTATTTTTAGATACCTCGTGCTGATTACCCGGTATTGCCCGGGAATCTACGTACAGCGATATATTTGGCATAAATGTGCTGAAACACAAAATTTTATATTTCGAGTTATTCGTGCTGCTGCCCAGTAAGATTAAAACCTCGTTGTTATAAAAAGAAAGAAACATAAACCAGAAGGAAGAATTCTCATTTAAAGTTAATTTACTTCAAGATACTAGCATAAAATAACTTTATCAAAGAAGACTAGACAATCTAATAGAAACAACACCTTTAGGCACTGATGTAGATGAAGAATGTAAACATATAAATACAATTATATTATTTTTGGTCTGGACATCTTACCTCAATATTAATGTTGATTTGTTCTTGGACATGTTTCAAAACAATTCTGTTTTATCGTCAGCTTTCCCAGACTGGTTTTATTTATATTGCATTATGTTGCACCACCTGGATGTCGATGTCAGCTCCATCCTGTGGTTGGCCAAAGAACCTCCAAACGAGGTCACCCTCCATTGGAATATCAAAATTCATAACTCTGTTTCTGTTCTGCTGAATATAAATTTTTTCCCAAATAGTCAGCTCTTTTGTATTTTCTAACTGTTTTAATAATTTAGTGTCTGAATTTATATTATGTTTTTCAGACATAACATGAGCAGCAACTGCAGATTTTTCAATTTCTCCATTTTTAATATTTCTTATGTGTTCTTTGGTTCTAATTTTTAGGTTTCTTTTTGTTTTCCCTATATATATCTTTTCACAACCCATGCATTCAATTTGATATATTCCTGATTTTTTATTTTTATCAGTTTTTCATTTTTGTTGGTTTTTATTAGTTTATTTAAACTGTAGTTATTTTTTGGTGCTAATTTAATATTAAACTTCTCAAATATATTTTGAAATTTATTATGTACCCAGGGTGATATGTGAATTTCCTATATTTTTCATAGGTGGTTCTTCTTTTTCAAGATTACTTCTGTTTATCATTCTTTGTTTTTTATACTTTTCTATCCTTTTATGTACCATTTTTTCATCAAACCCATTTTCTCTTGCTACTTTGATTATGTGTTTTTTCTCATGTTTGAAATCTTCTTCGTTTAAGGGTAAGTTTACCAATCTATGAGTTAAACTATCAAATGCTGCTAATTTATGTCCAATTGGATTGAACCCTGTTGATTTTATAAAATTTTCCGTATGAGTTTCTTTCCTATGAATCCTGAATTCAATTTTTCTTTTTTCTTCGTTTCTGACCAATTTAAGATCCAAAAAAGTTATTTGTTTATTGTCTTCTATTTCTGTGGTGAATTTAATGTTTGTACTCTGTAAATTTAATAGTTTTAGGGAATCTTCTACATGTTTTTCTTTAACAATACAAATTATATCATCAACATATCTACTCCAAAATTTAAACATTGTGGGATGTGCTTTAATGATTTTACATTCAAAATCGCTCATAAATAAATTTGCCAGGAAAGGTGATAATGGGTTTCCCATTGAGAGCCCTGATTTTTGTCTATAGAAATTCCCATTGAATGTAAAAAATATTTGGTCAATGCATAACTCAGTTAATTTAAAATAATCTACTTTGATCTCTCTGTCTATGTTGTTTTTTCTTAACCAATTGTTCAATATCTCCAAAGTTTTTTTGTTTCGGTACATTTGTGAATAGTGAAACTACATCAAACGAAACCAACCTATCTGTGGGTTCAATTTCCACTTTTTCTAATTTCTTAACTAATTCCAATGAATTTTCAATCTGCAGACTTTCAAAATTATTAATTCTTTTAAATTGATTATTCAGCCATTTCGAAATTTTGTAGGTTGGTGATCCAATATTGTTAATTATTGGCCTCATTTTGTTTCCAGGTTTGTGAATTTTTGGAAGTCCATGTATACTAGGGTTTCTTGGGTTGCTTACTTTTAATTGAAATTTTTCTTTCTTGGATAGAATTTTAACATTTTTAAAACAGTTTTCCACTTTTTTTATGGTTTTTGGTAAGGGGTCATTCTTAATTTTTTCATACTCTTTTTCTTTCAAAAGTTCTTCCATTCTATTTTGATAATCTTCTTTGTCCAGAATTATAATTTGGTTACCCTTATCTGATTTTGTATATACAACATTTTTGTTATTTATTTCTTTGAGTGTTTTTAAATTTTCCTTACCAACTGGGTTTTTATTTGTATTCTTTATTTTATTCAAAATTTCTTCACATTTTTTTCTGATGATTATTTTTTCTTCTGTAACTAACCCTTCTATTGAATTTTCAATGTCCACTATGTATTCTTCTATTCTATTGGAATAATCTATTACTGTTTTTAGACCGTTTTCTAACAATTTTGTCTCTTTTAGGTTAAAGGTTACCTTTGAAAAATTTTTAACATAATTTCTGGTGGATTCTGATTTTTCTTCATTTCTGTTTTATTCTGATGTTATGTTGATTTTATTTGATGTATTCTACTTTTCCTTTGATTTAGTTAACAAATTATTTATCTTGGTCTTTTGTTTCTCAATTTTCTTTTTCATGGTTATGTTCAAAAAAGTGAAAAATTTATTTTCTAGGTTTTCCCACATGATGTTTCCTAATATTTTAGACAATTTGATATGTAACAAATAAATTTCAATATCCAGATCACTGATTATTTCAAAGTGTTTATTCTTTTCTAGTTTTAGTAATTTTTTCTCCAAAATTTGTTGTTTGCTGTTATTGTTATGCTTGACGGTTTTTCTAATGAACATGGGAACCAATTCTAATTTTAGACATTGGTTGATGAATTTAATGTCCGCTAATCTTTTAAATTTCTTCTCTCTTAATTTTATAAACTTTTTGACTTCATATTTTGTTTCGAAAAAATTGTTATTGAAGTTGAATATGGAGGACGCCATCTTGTTTTTCGTAATTTATAACACAAACACAATTTCTGGTTTTGTTTCTTCCTTGTAACTTAAGAAGTTGTGATTAATATTTAATTTTAGGAAGTTATATTTTGAGGTTATTTTAATTATATTATTTTTGGTCTGGACATCTTACCTCAATATTAATGTTGATTTGTTCTTGGACATGTTTCAAAACAATTCTGTTTTATCGTCAGCTTTCCCAGACTGGTTTTATTTATGTTGCATTATCTTGCACCACCTGGATGTCGATGTCAGCTCCATCCTGTGGTTGGCCAAAGAACCTCCAAACAAGGTCACCCTCCATTGGAATATCAAAATTCATAACTCTGTTTCTATTCTTCTGAATATAAATTTTTTCCCAAATAGTCAGCTCTTTTGTATTTTCTAACTGTTTTAATAATTCAGTGTCTGAATTTATATTATGTTTTTCAGACCAAACATGAGCAGCAACTGCAGATTTTTCAATTTCTCCATTTTTAATATTTCTTATGTGTTCTTTGGTTCTAATTTTTAGGTTTCTTTTTGTTTTCCCTATATATATATCTTTTCACAACCCATGCATTCAATTTGATATATTCCTGACTTTTTATTTTTATCATTTTTTTCATTTTTGTTGGTTTTTATTAGTTTATTTAAACTGTAGTTATTTTTTGGTGCTAAGTTAATATTAAACTTCTCAAATATATTTTGAAATTTATTATTACCCTTAAACGAAGAAGATTTCAAACATGAGAAAAAACACATAATCAAAGTAGCAAGAGAAAATGGGTTTGATGAAAAAATGGTACATAAAAGGATAGAAAAGTATAAAAAACAAAGAATGATAAACAGAAGTAATCTTGAAAAAGAAAAACCACGTATGAAAAAATATAGGAAATTCACATATCACCCCTGGGTACATAATAAATTTCAAAATATATTTGAGAAGTTTAATATTAAATTGGCACCAAAAAATAACTACAGTTTAAATAAACTAATAAAAACCAACAAAAATGAAAAAAATGATAAAAATAAAAAGTCAGGAATATATCAAATTGAATGCATGGGTTGTGAAAAGATATATATAGGAAAAACAAAAAGAAACCTAAAAATTAGAACCAAAAGAACACATAAGAAATATTAAAAATGGGGAAATAGAAAAATCTGCAGTTGCTGCTCATGTTTGGTCTGAAAAACATAATATAAATTCAGACACTAAATTATTAAAACAGTTAGAAAATACAAAAGAGCTGACTATTTGGGAAAAAATTTATATTCAGAATAACAGAAACAGAGTTATGAATTTTGATATTCCAATGGAGGGTGACCTTGTTTGGAGGTTCTTTGGCCAACCACAGGATGGAGTTGACATCGACATCCAGGTGGTGCAAGATAATGCAACATAAATAAAACCAGTCTGGGAAAGCTGACGATAAAACAGAATTGTTTTGAAACATGTCCAAGAACAAATCAACATTAATATTGAGGTAAGATGTCCAGACCAAAAATAATATAATTAAAATAACCTCAAAATATAACTTCCTAAAATTAAATATATAAATACAATTTTAAAACAAGCAGCTAATGAAAGGCTTGGCAAAAAACGAAAATAGCAACGAGCTAAAAGCCTAAGAAACTTTGATGATGAAATTAAAACGATTATACAAAAAAAAAACAGATGGCATATATAAAATTCATTAGTACAAAAAAATATGAAGATAAAATAGAATACCATAGACAAAGAGCCATTACCAAACATGAAGTCCGCTAGCACCACAGGAAAAGTTGGGAACAATTTGTATCCTTCTTCGAGAATGATGTAACAAGGCCCCAACCATTAATATATCAAATTTTGAAAAATTTAAATTGCGAAAACAAAGATATTGCTAGAAGAAATATAATTCCTCATGACAAATAGATTAATTATTATCAAAATTTATGGACAAAAAACTGTCCCTCTTTACAGATACAAGAGCCAGATAATTTACAAAGAGACTTTATTTCCTTAGAAGAACTTGAAATAGCTTTAAAAAATAAAAAAGTAACAAAGCACCCGGTGAAGATGAAATACCGATTGATATATTTAAACATTCCAGTCAACTATTTCTCAAAAGATATTTAAACTTCTTGAATATCATATGACAAGGAGAAAATCCACCTCAAGATTTGGTCAAAATCATTAGTAATTCCAATATTTAAAAAAGGAGATACGACCTATTGTGATAATTACAGATGGATCAGCTTATTAAACTCTGGTTACAAAATTTATTTCACTATTATTAAGAATAAATTATATAAATATTATGAAGATATACTTGGAGAAGAACAAAATGGCTTCCGGAAGGGTAGATCATGCTCTGATGGATATTTCACAATGCAAATTTTGATTGAGAAACATCGTGAATTTAATATAGAAACACACTTGGCATTTATTGACTTTAAAAAAGCCTTTGATAAAGTGAACAGAAGTCTGTTATTTGAAATTTTGATGAAAGATCAGATCCCAAAGCAGATCATATATAATATTTATAACATTTACAAGTCAACTCTCATTGCAATAAAAATAAAAGAAAAAATAACTCAGTGGAAAGAAATAAACTCAGGAGTCAGACAAGGTTGTGGCCTCTCCCCTCTACTTTTTAACATATATATGAATGCCATTGTAAAAGACTTTAGAGAAACAAAACATGGAAGTATCACTATCAATAGAAATTTAAAATTAGATATAATAATGTTTGCAGATGATCTTGTTTTACTAGCAACATCTGAAGATGATTTACAATGGTCAGTACATAATTTAAATTTGATAGCCCAGAAATATTCAATGGAAATATCTACCAATAAAACTAAAATAATGGCCTTTTGTGGAAAATCCCCAATACCAAGCAAAATTTGTTTAAATAACAAAATTTTAGAGAGAGTTAATGAGTTTACTTATTTAGGATATAAACTCTCTTTTGTTGAAAATTTGGATTTATCAGAGAAAATTGTGAAATTCAACAAATCAATGGGAATCATTAATAGAGTTTTAAAACCTTCATTAGTGCAAAAATCAACTCGTACTCGTCTTTATCAAATAATGGCTCGACCAGTCCTATGTTATGGGAGTGAAGTGTGGACTATAAGGACGAGAGATGAAAGCAGACTAACAGCTTGTGAGATGAAATTTATGCGCCGAACAGCTGGCTACACCAAATGGGATCGAAAGAAAAATGTAGAAATCCTTCAAGAACTTAATGTGTCACCAATACTGGACTACATCTCCAGATATCAGCTAAACTGGAAGGAACATGTCTCAAGAATGGCTAGATCCAGGATCCCCAAGGCAATAATGAACTACTGTCCAAATGGGAAACGGTCACTTGGTCGACCTATGAAAAGATGGCATGAAAACCGGTTTCTCAGGCCGTAACAGTTCTTCTAGGACTAATACCTGGCAGGATGTTGATGATGATGAGCGTGCTGCTGCTCTGCTTTCTCGGGAATCTACTTATCACGATCTTTTTGGCATCAATGAAAGACAAAAATGGTTATTGTGGGTTATCCGAAAAAGATATGCTGTCGGGGACATTTTTGTAGAGTTTTTTTTTAGATATTCAATTCTGTGTAAATTAATTTTGTGTGTTTGTTATGCTTTAGGTAGCGTAAGCCATTTAAGCTTCAAAAAAGGATAATTTTTCACGTTTTTCACTACATAGGGTGATTTTTAAGGGCGTAAGTGTTGAGTATCACAACTCTCGTATAGCTTATGTTCATCCCGGGAATCTCCTGAACATTTTGCAAAAAAAATCCCATCATAATCGGAGCAACGGTATGGCCGCGCATAAAGTACGAACAAACAAACATTAATTTTTATACATTAGATTTTAAATACATTACTGGCATAATTTTATATTCCAGTATACTTTATATACTCTTAAGTTAATTTAATTACTGTATGTTCATATAAAAATTTCATCTATTTCTTATACATTATAATTTTACTCTCGGTAGATATATTAGTTAGACTTAATTATATATATATATATATATATATATATATATATATATATAAATAACAATGCTTTATTTTAGCTGGCAGAGTTAAGGCCATAAGGCCTTCTCTTCCACTCAACCTGCGAATAGTAGAATTATACAAAAATTACATACATATTACAATTTTAAGTTATTTTTAAAATACAGACTAAACAAAATACAATGATGATGTGACCTAATACTAGCTAATGCTAACAAAAACATAGAATATAATAACATTAAAATGATATAAAAAAGTAAGTAGCTTCCTAGATGATTATTATTAATGGAATGCTCTATATAGTTGTTATGCAGTTAATGTTTTCATTGTGTCGAACTTAAGATATCAGTTAATTTGGATTTAAATAATGATAGCGATTGACCAGTCCCTGACATGACTGGGAAGTGAGTTCCATGCTCTAGTCATAGATATTGTGTAAGATTCAGAGTATAAACATGTACTGTGCTGAGGTATCAAAAGTAAAGGAGAGTCTTGTGATCTTGTTCCTAAATTGTGATGAGCCGACAAATTTGAAAAGTGTTGTTAAATAACTTGGTAAATATGTGTGCAGAATTTGGAATAGTAAGGTATGTGAATGTAAAGTTCTTCTGTCATTTAGACGTAGTCATGATAAGGCCTGAAATGGAGGAGACACGTGGTCATAACGACGGAGATTGAATATAAATTGATTGCACGCATTATGAGCACGCTGTAGTCTGTCAGATAGATCAGTTGTCAGATTAGTCAGTAATATGTCGCAGTAGTCGAAGTGTGGCATTATAAGAATTTGTTTTAATTTTGTAGGAAGGAAGTTGGGGTCAGGATTTTTAAACTGACCCAAACCCTCTGGCGGCACTATGGCCCTGGGGTCGACTCAGCCTCTAACGGAAATGAGTACCAGACGCCTGTTCTGGGGGTAAAGGCGGCCGTCACGCAGGGCTGACAACCCGGCTGACATCAAGTGCCGATTGTCTAGAAAAAGTGTGAGCCTTAACCTCCTACTACCCCAAGGGTCTCCTGAGGCCTGTTGTGGGATAAAAAAAAGGAAGTTTTTAAAACTATTTACGGAGTGAAGAATTGAGAACACTTTCTTGCAGGTATTATTCACCTGGATTTTCCAGTCTAGGTGTTGGTCCATTTAAATACCCAGATTTTTTACTACTGAACTGTAGGGGATGTTTTTGTCATTTACGAGAATGGTTGAGATTTTTTCGTAATTTATAATGCTTTGGATTCGCCAATGTCCTATAATTAATCACTGTGTCTTGTGAGCATTTAGATTAAGTCCAAGTTTCCTCGACCATTGGGCAATTGACTATAGGTCACTATTTAGTTTGTCTATTGTGTCATGTATATCATCAGGATGGGAGTGAATGTAAATTTGCAAATCGTCAGTGTATAGGTGATGTCGACAATTGGTAAGTCTAGTGGATATGTCGTTAATATAGATGGAGAACAGAAGTGGTCCTTACACTGAACCTTGTTGGACGCCACCCTTCAGTGATAGCCAGGATGAGGAAAGTTCTGCATTAGATATACACTATTAAGTTATTTATAATTACATCTGCACTATTTATGCCACTTTATACAGTATGTGGTGGCTTGCTGTAGCACAGTTGGTAAAAGGCAATACGCTACAAGCCTGAAGGTCCCGGTAGAGCAAGCATTTTTCAAACCATCTGGTGTCTCCACGATTCTGGATTCGACAGAGCCTCTAGCGTAATTAAATACCAGATGCTTGTTCTGTGGATAAAGGCGGCCGTAACGCATGTTTAACAACCAGGCTCATACTTCGTGCCGATTATCTACAAAGGTGGGAGCCTTAACTTCCTACAATCCCTAAGCCCTGAAGTGGGATTACGTTATGCAATCCGTAGATTTGATACCGGGGAGTTAAGGAGGAAAGCTGATGTCTTAAAATCTTAACTTATAAAAGAATAATAAATAATCAATTGAATTGGTGTTTACTTGATGAAAATCCATAACTAATTTAATTAAATAAAAATAAAACTTAAAGTTTTATGTGATTGTCATATTTATTGAAATATAAATTAGTTACAGCTGTTTCGCTACTTTGTACCTTCTTCAGACATGATAACCTAACGTGATAAAAATCCATAACTTATTCAATTAAATAAAATTAAAACTTAAAATTTTACGTGATTTTCATATTTATTAAAATATAAATTAGTTACAGTTGTAACGATACTTTGTACCTTCTTCAGACATGATAATTGAATTGTTGTTTACTTGATGAAAATCCATAACTTATTTAATTAAATGTCTGAGGAAGGTACATAGTACCGAAAAAGCTGTAACTAATTTATATTTTAATAAATACGAAAATCACATAACACTTTAAGTTTTATTTTTATTTAATTAAATAAGAGTAATAAATAAAAAAATATATAAAATAATGCATTTAAGACAAATTTCTTGCTAATATTTTATAGACTTAAGTTGTGTTGATCCCTGTTGTGGTGGGGATAAGACGGGACGTGACTTGACAGTGGTGCAGTAATATCTATTGTATAGAGGTGGGGAATCCTGTGGTCCTCTGATTGATTATTCGTGGTCCGGCTTGTGAAAGCAACCCCCTCTCTCACACATACTCACCCCCGTGTCATGATGATGCGAAAGCCACAAGCTACCCCATCCCTTTTTCCACACGCCAACACTCTACGTTTTTGTGTGGTTAATTCCACTAGCTGCTAGTTCAGTTTTCTATCCTCTTTTTCAGAACTCCAGGGTGGAGACCGTTCTCCCCTCCACACGCCGAAAACATGACATGCAGATTTTTGAAGCTGCATTTTTTTTTAGTTTAAAAAATCTCTTTCAGCTGTAAAATTGTTTGTTCTATTCATTTCGACTGTGTGTCCAGCAGTTTCACCTGGAATGGTATTGTATTCAATTCGATCGAATGTTGTGTTACTGGAAATAACACAGTTAATGCATTACCGTCTTTTTGAATTTACTTGGGGACTAAAAAACGGAAAATCAACCATTACCGGTATACCGTCGAGCAAAGAAGAAGAAACTGGCTTTAATATAACATATGGATTGAAATTTTGTGAATTCATAATAATAATAATAATAATAATAATAATAATAATAATAATAATAATAATAATAATAATAATAATAATAATAATAATAATAATAATAATCGTAATCATAATAACAATACTTACTTACATACGTACTCACTGGCACTATCGAACCCATTGGTTCATGACCGCGCGGACATAAGCTCTCCATACATCCCTATCCTGAGCTAATGCTTTCCAATCATTTCCTGTATAATCTACTTCCCTCAAATCATAGTTAATGTTGTTCTCCCACCTCATTCTTGGTCTACCAACTGGGCGTTTTCCTTCTGGCTTTCCTACAAGAAGTTTCCATGCACGTCTTTCATTCCCCATACGTGCAACATGTCCTGCCCATCGCAGTCTACGAGACTTAACTGTTCTTATTATATCTGGCTTCCTATAAAGACCATGTAGTTCATTGTTATGTAGTCTTCTCCATTCACCTGTCTGTTCATCTCTCTTTGGTCCAAAAATTTTCCTAAGTACTTTATTCTCAAATACTCGTAATCTCCTTTCCTCCCTTAAAGTAAGAGTCCATGTTTCGCACCCATATAATATAACTGGTAGAATAATAGTTTTATATATTTTCAGTTTAACGTTTTTTGAAAGGAGTTGGGACATCAAGAGTCTCTGCAATGCATAATAGCATGCATTTCCAGAATTGAGCCTATGTTTAATTTCTTTGTGCATCTCATTCCTATTTGTGATTATTGTTCCTAGGTATTTGAATTCAGCCACTTCCTCAAAATTTCCCTCATTTGTCATTAGCTGTCCATTTCCATTATATACTGAATTTCTACGTGTGACCATATATTTAGTTTTATTGATATTTACTTCCAGTCCTAATTTCTTAGTGTTACTCAATAGTGTGTGCGTGTTGTCCTTTAGTATCTCCTCGCTATCGGCCAATAGTACTACATCATCAGCATAAACTAACAGCTTATTAATACCATTGAGTTGTAAGCCTTCCTCATTCTCTAAAGATTTAATGGCATGCTCTAGTACAAAATTAAATAGTAGAGGAGATAGTGCATCTCCTTGCTTCAACCCATTCTGGATTTCAAAAGTGTCTGAAAACTGTTTGCCTACACGCACCCTACTCTTTGAGCCATTTAGACACATTCGTATAAGTCTAACTAACTTTTTAGGAATTCCGAACTCCAACAGGATACTATATAACTTCTCCCTCTTAATTGAATCATATGCTTTTTTGAAGTCTACGTATAGTTGATTTACAGTACCGTTATATTCCCAGTTCTTTTCTAAAATCTGTCTTATACTAAAAATCTGATCTGTTGTAGACCTGTTTCTTCTAAATCCACATTGATGATCTCCTAGAATGTCATAAATATAGGGAGTAAGTCTGTTGACTAATATATTTGTTAGAATTTTCTACGAAGTTGAAAGTGATGAGATGCCCCTCTAGTTGTTGCAATCAGTTTTATCTCCTTTCTTATAAATTGGTACGATAATTGATTCTTTCCATTCATCTGGAAGAGCTTCTTTTTCCCAAATCATATTAAGCAACCAGGCGTATATTGTCCATCAATTTTTCTCCCCCTGATTTTATCAGTTCTGCTGGGATCTCATCTGAACCTGATGCTTTATACATCTTCAATATTTCAATCGCCATTTCAACCTCTAATGCATTTGGTTCTGTGACTACCAATTCTGCTGTCTGTAAATTATCCTCCTCAATGTCCTGTTCTGCATGTACATTTAATAGCTGATTAAAGTAACTTTTCCATCTATTTAATATACTCCTGGAATCTGCAATCATATCCCCATTTTCATTCCGAATTATGTTTGTTCTAGCCTGAAACCCCATCTTCTCTATACTAATTCCCTGATATAATTCTCTAATGTTCCTATTTTTTGCGTTCATTTCAAGTTCATTAATCTTCTCTCTCAAATATTCCCTCTTTCTACTCTTTATTAACTTGGTGGTTTCTCGTGTAATACTACACTATTGCTCTAAATTTACCTCATTTGGCTCATGTAACCATTTCATTTTTGCTAGTTTTCTTTTCTTTACAATGTAGGGACATTCCTCATCAAATCATTTCTTTTTTTGCCTCTTTCTTAAACAACCAATGCTTTCTGATGCTGACAATTTAATAGTATCTCTTGTATCTTCCCATTCTTTATTTATATCAGTTTCTTCTGCGTTTGCCACATTGTCAAATGAAGATTCCAGTACTTCAAATCTATTAGGAATTTTGATTTGGTATTCATGCCGCATTTCATCATGTTTCAAGTCTTTCAATTCAAAATTTTCAGAATCATCTATAGCATTTTTTCCTCTTATAAGCGATAGCCGTTGTCTGATTTTCACTCTGACCAGATGATTATCCGAATTGCAGTCTGTCCCTCTAACTGATCTAACGCCGATGATGGTACTGTGCCAGCGTTTATCCACTAATACATGATCTATCTGGTTCCGAGTTTCTCCATCTGGAGACGTCCATGTGTATTTATGAATATTCTTATGGTGAAATGTTGTGCTCTTAACAATAAGATTCTTCGATGTGGCAAGTGTGACTAATCTAACCCCGTTGTCGTTACTATCTTCATGAAGACTGAATTTGCCTATTGTTGGTTTGAATATATCTTCCCGCCCCACTTTTGCATTAAAATATCCTAAGACAATTTTCATATGATATCGCGAAAGGCTATCAAATAAGAATTCAAGTTCTTCATAGAACTCATCCTTGATCTTGCCATCTTTATCTTCTGTGGGGGCATGTACATTTACAATTATAAAATCATGTCGTTTACCCTTTAGAATTATGTATGATATCCTATCACTAACAAACTTAGTATCTCGGATAGCGGATAGGATCCTCCTTCTGACTTAAAGACCCGTTCCGAATACAGGTCTTTCTGCACCCCCGTAGTATAATGAAAAGCTTCCTGATTCCTGACTACCTTCTCGTGGCCACCTATCTTCCTGTAAAACGACTATATCAAAAGGCGATTTATCTAATTCCCGCGTTAATATCTCTAGCGCCCCGCTATTGTATAAAATCCTAACATTCCATGTTCTTAGGAACATGTCCCTGTGTTTGAACCTTTGGCATGGGTTCCCTGTAGTAGTCCCCGCCCGGAGAACCGAATGGGGGACAATTTGACCTCCGGATAATTTTACCCCAGTTGAACCCATGTCCGCATTTCTTGACGGTTATATTTTTACGGTGAAAGATCGTCACTCTTTTGACCAAGATACTTTTTTCGTCTGGCTTATCACCTTCGACCAGTCCGGCATGGGTAACCCTATCGGCAGCAATGCTACCGCCGGCATAGCTCTCAGGATCATTTCAGCACGCAAGCCACTCCACCACGACAAGGTAAAGATACCATGGAGGGCATAATAACAATAATAATAATAATTATTATTATTATCATTATTATTATTATCATTATTATGTTCAAAATTAGAGAAGACTAGAAATACTGTAATACGAGAAAAAAATGAGTATTAGCTATTCAATAGTGCCTTGTCACGCAGCGGACCCGGGTTCGAGACAGGCTCCTGGGTGAGGTTTTTTCGAGGTTTTTCCTCGTCTGTAAGACAAATGACAGGAAGTTTAGGGCCCAAAGGTCCTCGAAAATCATCCGGATATTATCATCATCCTTCACCGGTATGGGAAGCAACGGGAAGCTACCACACCTATAATTTCTTAGTAAAGCTGCAAAGAATAGCATGAACATGCTATATATATATATGATATAATTAAATTTTTGACATTGAGCAATGTAAGCTTAATATGACATAATATATATATGGTATCTATTGATCCATCTCCAATTGGTACTCCTATTCCTGAACATTTTTGATCCAGTTTGTCAGTACTTTATATATACTTCAAATACTATTGGTGATGAAGGCCTTTTGTTACTTTAACTTAATGTGATGCACTTTTCCAGTTATTTTAGATGATGATGGTGATAACAGTAATAATAATAATAATAATAATAATAATAATAATAATAATAATGACAATAATACAAAGCTTAGATGTTGATCTTTTTTCCGAAGTGGTCGGCAATATAGTAGATGATTTAATAGTATTAAGAGGTGGTGGAACCAGTTCATCCAGTAACAAAATAGTGTCAGTACTTAAATCCATCCCTAACTGTTGACGGAATCGCCACATTTTTTTTTGTCAACTGATCATGTAGTAGTTAGCGCGTTAGAAATCTTCTAAGCCGTATTTTTGATGTCTCCATTCCATATAACTGTATAATTTCACTAAACATAATGTAGGCTTAAAATACATTTATATACATTTTTTTTTTTCATTTCAGTATTAGTTATAGAAACTTTAACGTCCAAATTAATATCGCGTTTATGATTTTTGGTGTAGTTTTTTTGTCGTGTTCGTAGTGTGTTTTTTCTGAAAAGTTCATCGATGTACGAATAAAGATTAATTTTGAGGATTATCATCTGCTGGAATTTAGTTCACTAGTTAATGAACCATGAATATAGATTTATCGTTTCAAATTTATTAACGAGAATTGAATGTACTTACATAATACACTTCAAAGAGTGAAAACGAATTACATATCACTGGAATATGAAGTTAACATTTGAAATTACGCAGAACTGATGTAATTGGAGGAATTAATTTTGTGTCAGTGCTATGTGGTCACATGATTATCTGCATTATTAAATAATTCACACGTATAAATTATTGAATAACTCTAGATAAACCGTTTAACGCTAGTAATAAGTGGATTTAAAACTGATTTTACTAGATCAGCGATAAGCCTAATGTGCGCATTTCTAGTGCAATTCAAATATAATCAACATATTCTGCGGTACTTTATTCATGTCTGCTTGCAGCTTAAATATTCAAATAACATCAAATGATAATTTTCAATATGGTATTTTAACAAATTATTTATGAATTTATTAATCTCTAGGAAAAAAAGTAATTTTATGTCAAATTTAAACCTATTTATCTATTTAATCACAGACAAAAATAGTTTACCTGCAACATATAGGATTTTGTACTATGTACTATTAAAGTAGTAAAATGTCTTATTTATGTAATGCCTTAGTTGCATTATTTGCTATTGCAATTTTAGTTTGTACATCTCTTTCACATGTACCCGAACATGTTATTATTGACACAAGATATCAAACATTTTCACATATTCTTTTTAGGTTTGCTCTTTATTATTTAAATTTACATTTGCTCTAACCTCGACTTCATTATTACCCAGTGTAAGGTATATATATATATATATATATATATTAATTGGTGTTTCTCGTGTAATTTATCATATTTATATTATTATTATTATTATTATTATTATTATTATTATTATTATCGTAAGTATTATTATTGTCATTATCCTATAAAATGTTGTTTGTACATGAAATTTACATTGCTACATTTAATGTAATCATTAACTGTTTATAATTAGTATAGTGTATATCTATATTTGTCAAATATTTATTTGTATTTGTGCTGGTTGAGTGGAAGAGAAGGCCTTATGGCTTTAACTCTGCCAGAATACATATATTATTATTATTATTATTATTATTATTATTATTCGCAAAAAAAAACAATTTGAATACATTTTATGGGCCTGCTCCTTGGTGAAAAATGAGTTTGCTTCAAAAACAAATTTCGACTCATTCTTTCTATAACAAATTTGTAACTTTGCTAGGGGCGATGCGATTAGAAATTAACAAAATAGTTTTTAAGGCAATTTGCAATATACCCTAATATATATGCCTACGCATGACGTTATAAAATTACATTTTGAAATAATTGGTATTTTAGTTTTTTTTCACAGTATTTTTTTTTTAATTTCTTCTAACAGCAAGATAATCCGTATACCAACTGTAGAATGCAATGTAACTGGGGTAGAATCATTTAAATTTGCATTTTTTTTAATGTATCGTCGGTTAATTTCTGACCAAAATAATTATCCAAACCAATCTCATCCGACGTACAAAGGTGATTTGTCTGGTCTTAAACCTGGAACATTGAATCGAATTTGAATAATTATTACTGAATCGGAAATTTAATTTGTAATTGTACGACAACTAGTATTTAAATGCTGACCAACAGTTCACGATGATAGTCATTTGCTAGCCATTAATTTGGCGAAAAAAAGAAATGTTTAAAAAGTACAATTAATTGCGCGCTATGCCCCACTTTTAAATTAATGGATATCAGAGTGAATGCGAAACTGTGGAATTTATTACTAGCTGTCTGGCTTCACGCTACATGCATGCGTGCTTCCCTCTATGAATGTGCTATCAAGTTACATTTTTTACCAGATTCATTTCTGCAGCAATACAAAATAATTGTCTTTTGTATAGACATTAACTGCAGGCTAACAACAATGCGTTAACATATTAAATTATAGGGATTAATTTCAGACCAAATTAATGTTTATAACAGTATTTGAATACACTATATGGACAGCTAAGTTAGCAATATTTATCAAAAAGTTTATGACGAAGTAGAGGAATATTTACGCAAAAGTTGATGAAATAGAACAAGATTTTTCCATGCTTACCATATCAATAGAAACAAATAGCACACACAATAATACACAATCTACTGGGAACAATAAAACATTCAGATATCATAACTATCGTTTCAGATATCTAAACATTATGACAAATATATAATAATAATAATAATAATAATAATAATAATAATAATATTATTATTATTGTTATATTCCACCATTTCTCCAAACACATCTCATTCATTTCGTGTCATTTCGTTCGTCCGAACCTTGATGGTGAGTCTAACTAGACGGCCGACAAACCTTATCGTTCACAGACCTCTTTAAATATAGGGGCATTCATCTCATCTCATTTATCGATCCGATCCTGAGTCGGACAAGAATTAAGGATATTATTATAATTGAATATTTAACTCATGCCCCAAATGGCAGTCAATGACCAATCACATTTCAATGAATTTTGATTTACAACCAATCACAGTCGTTTTTCACCTCGATTTTATCACTTTCATTTTATCGCTCTATCAAGTAGCTTCCTATTTGTATAAATAGTGCACGAATGTAACCAGATTCTGCATGCGATATATAATAGAAAAACGTTCGTAACAATTGATTATACCACAAAAAAAATCACTGTTTGCACTTTCTTAAACGCATTATTTCTCAGGAATTAGCTTTGCAGAAAAACATAATTGACATATTTACATCATAAATTAATTAGTAACCTGTTGTGTGTTTCATTTTTTTTCCACTAGGGTGCATTTTTACAATATTGTAATTCTATTTGGCAATAAATATGATCTGGTTGCAGTGATGAACAAACGAAACATAACGTTTCTCATTTGTTTTCTTACATCGCTCTTTATATTAAACATGTAAACATTTTAAAATAACTATATGTAAGTAGTCCACTGATGTGGTCTCGGGTTAGCGTGCTGCCTTGTCACGCAGTGGGCCAGGGTTCGATCGTCGGTAGGGGCAGTTTTCTGGGCGAGGTTTTTATCGGGGATTTTCCTCACCAGTAAGACAAATGTCAGGAAACCTTTAAGGTCCAAACGGTCCCAGAAATAATATGGTCATCATCATCCTTATCATTATTATCACCATCATCATCCTTATCATTATTATCACCATCATCATCCTTCACCGGTGTAGAAAGCAACGGGATGCTACCACACCTACAATTCGCCAGTAAAGCTGCAAAGCATAGCATGAAGATGCTATGATTGCATTGAAACACCTGCCCTCGGGTTGAATTACTATGGATGGATGGATATTTAAATAATGAGTTTTGAGTAAACAGCTTAATTTTATTCATTAAATAGTCCTAACAAATGCCACTCATCATTTCCAACTTCTCTATATAAATTCACTCCTCAATTCGTGAGTCGTGAATTTATCGATAATTTGGAAATCACTTGTGGTATTACTTATGATAAAATTAAAAATATATTCTATTAAAATGATATAACAAATGTAGCTTATTATACACAAAACTGATGCTACCCCTGTATAGTACCTATAATTCATAAATAATAGGGTAACTACTCCTAGTCTATTAATTAAATTTTGTAGTTTCATAATTAAGAATGTAAATTTAATTCCTCTTCCAATTATACAAGGTAAATATCTTATTTGTCCACCGCTGTGGTGTCGAGATAGCGTGCTGCATTGTTACGCTGCGGGCCCGGGTTCGATCCCCGGTCCGGACAGTTTCCTGGTGAGGCTTTTACCGGGGTTTTCCTCATATGTAAGACAAATGTCAGGAAACTTTAAAGCCTAAACGATCCCCGAATATGATATGGCTATCACAATCATCATCATTCATATTCATCTTAGAATAAGCTTCGGATTAAGGACTCTCCTGTCGCACAACTATCATCATCATATCATCGGGGCCACGTAACCCCGTCTTCTAGGCGCGCCAACCTCAGATGTGAGTTACAATTACGCCAATGTCAGGAGAGAACATAAGAAATGTCCAAAAAAAGATCACCCTGGGGCAGTAAAACATACATTTTTATGCGAAACAATTGAAGAATTCAGGGGATAGTTATTAGTGTCCACCTAATATGATTTTAGAAAGCTATTTGCTATTTTGACCTAAAACAGCAAACAACAACTTTTAAAGAAAACATGGAATGAGACAGGTTGCAAAGACCTGCCTGGGAAGGTGGAGAGAAAACATGGAATGAGACAGGTTGCAAAGACCTGACTGGCAAGGTGGAGAGAAAACATGGAATGAGACAGGTTGCAAAGACTTCACTGGGAAGGTGGAGAGAAAACATGGAATGAGACAGGTTGCAAAGACCTGACTGGGAAGGTGGAGAGAAAAAATGGATAGAGACAGGTTGGAAAGACCTGACTGGGAAGGTGGAGAGAAAACATGGAATGAGACAGGTTGCAAAGACCTGACTGGGAAGGTGGAGAGAAAACATGGAATGAGACAGGTTGCAAAGACCTGACTGGGAAGGTGGAGAGAAAACATGGAATGAGACAGGTTGCAAAGACCTGACTAGGAAGGTGGAGAGAAAAAATGGATAGAGACAGGTTGGAAAGACCTGACTGGGAAGGTGGAGAGAAAACATGGAATGAGACTGGTTGCAAAGACCTGACTGGGAAGGTGGAGAGAAAAAATGGAATGAGACAGGTTGCAAGGATAGAGACAGGTTGTAAAGACCTGACTGGGAAGGTGGAGAGAAAAAATGGATAGAGACAGGTTAGAAAGACCTGACTGGGAAGGTGGAGAGAAAAAATGGATAGAGACAAGAAGGTGGAGAGAAAACATGGAATGAGACAGGTTGCAAAGATCTGACTGGGAAGGTGGAGAGAAAAAATGGATAGAGACAGATTGCAAAGACCTGACTGGGAAGGTGGAGAGAAAAAATGGATAGAGACAGGTTGCAAAGACCTGACTGGGAAGGTGGAAAGAAAGCATGGAATGAGACAGGTTGCAAAGACCTGACTGGGAAGGTGGAGAGAAAACATGGAATGAGACAGGTTGCAAAGACCTGACTGGGAAGGTGGAGAGAAAACATGGAATGAGACAGGTTGCAAAGACCTGACTGGGAAGGTGGAGAGAAAACATGGAATGAGACAGGTTGCAAAGACCTGACTGGGAAGGTGGAGAGAAAACATGGAATGAGACAGGTTGCAAAGACCTGACTGGGAAGGTGGAGAGAAAACATGGAATGAGACAGGTTGCAAAGACCTGACTGGGAAGGTGGAGAGAAAACATGGAATGAGACAGGTTGCAAAGACCTGACTGGCAAGGTGGAGAGAAAACATGGAATGTGACAGGTTGCAAAGACCTGACTGGGAAGGTGGAGAGAAAACATGGAATGAGACAGGTTGCAAAGACCTGACTGGGAAGGTGGAGAGAAAAAATGGAATGAGACAAGTTGCAAAGACCTGACTAGGAAGGTGGAGAGAAAAAATGGATAGAGACAGGTTGGAAAGACCTGACTGGGAAGGTGGAGAGAAAACATGGAATGAGACAGGTTGCAAAGACCTGACTGGGAAGGTGGAGAGAAAACATGGAATGAGACAGGTTGCAAAGACCTGACTGGGAAGGTGGAGAGAAAACATGGAATGAGACAGGTTGCAAAGACCTGACTGGGAAGGTGGAGAGAAAACATGGAATGAGACAGGTTGCAAGACCTGACTGGGAAGGTGGAGAGAAAACATGGAATGAGACAGGTTGCAAAGACCTGACTGGGAAGGTGGAGAGAAAACATGGAATGAGACAGGTTGCAAAGACCTGACTGGGAAGGTGGAGAGAAAACATGGAATGAGACAGGTTGCAAAGACCTGACTGGCAAGGTGGAGAGAAAACATGGAATGTGACAGGTTGCAAAGACCTGACTGGGAAGGTGGAGAGAAAACATGGAATGAGACAAGTTGCAAAGACCTGACTGGGAAGGTGGAGAGAAAAAATGGATAGAGACAGGTTGAAAAGACCTGACTGGGAAGGTGGAGAGAAAACATGGAATGAGACAGGTTGCAAAGACCTGACTGGGAAGGTGGAGAGAAAACATGGAATGAGACAGGTTGCAAAGACCTGACTGGGAAGGTGGAGAGAAAACATGGAATGAGACAGGTTGCAAAGACCTGACTAGGAAGGTGGAGAGAAAAAATGGATAGAGACAGGTTGGAAAGACCTGACTGGGAAGGTGGAGAGAAAACATGGAATGAGACAGGTTGCAAAGACCTGACTGGGAAGGTGGAGAGAAAACATGGAATGAGACAGGTTGCAAAGACCTGACTGGGAAGGTGGAGAGAAAAAATGGATAGAGACAGGTTAGAAAGACCTGACTGGGGAGGTGGAGAGAAAAAATGGATAGAGACAAGAAGGTGGAGAGAAAACATGGAATGAGACAGGTTGCAAAGACCTGACTGGGAAGGTGGAGAGAAAAAATGGATAGAGACAGATTGCAAAGACCTGACTGGGAAGGTGGAGAGAAAAAATGGATAGAGACAGGTTGGAAAGACCTGACTGGGAAGGTGGAAAGAAAACATGGAATGAGACAGGTTGCAAAGACCTGACTGGGAAGGTGGAGAGAATACATGGAATGAGACAGGTTGCAAAGACCTGACTGGGAAGGTGGAGAGAAAACATGGAATGAGACAGGTTGCAAAGACCTGACTGGGAAGGTGGAGAGATTTGGAGGAAAACGATAAGATGTTGAATGCTGAAACCAGGAAAATGTGATAAAAAATGGAAACCTGTTCATGATAATGATGCTAATGTTTTATTTAAAAACTCTCTTTAAAATCTAAAATCACACTTGCATTGTAATTGCATTTGAGCGTTAAATTTTAAAGTTTACCAATTATTATGAATTTTATATAAATTTTATTTCTGAGAGTGAACATGTTTAATTGTGCTGAACAACAAACCTAAAATAAATTAATAAAAAATACATAAATAAGTGAAACTATGTTTTACTGTATGGAAATCGCACTAACTACAGTTCAGTAGTGGTGATACTTCAATTAACTACCCACTATATTTCGATAATGTACTTGAAAGGGGCAGAATCTTTCTTATTTGATGAAGTTATTCCAATATTGAGTCTGAAACGATCTACTTGAAAATAAGGATTAATATTAAATTAACGTCTGTCAAATTCAGATATAAAAGTACGTGTAAAATGAGTAAGTTCATTATGACAGGAGGAAAGTGACTTTTGTTACAGCTTCAAAGTATACGAAAATAATTCATCTTTAATTCATGGAGGTCGTTTATATTTCTTAATTTTTCCTTTTGCACTCTGAAAGTTTATTTCAATATATATATATATATATATATATTGAAATGAAGAACTTACATAACCATCCATCCATCCATCCATAGTAATTCTGCCCGAAGGCAGGTCTTTCACTGCAATCACAGCACTTTCATGCTATGCTTTGCAAGCTTTACTAGGGAATTCTAAGTGTGGTAGCTCTTCCCGTTGCTTTCCACACCGGTGAAGGATGATGATGTTAATGATAAGGAAGATGTGATGATGATGCCATATGATTTCGGGTACCGTTTGAGCCTTAAAGTTTTCCTGACATTTGTTCTACAGGTGAGGAAAACCCCCGATAAAAACCTCACCCATAAAAAGTGTCCCGAGCGGGGATCGAACCCGGACCCGCTGCGTGACAAGGCAGCACGCTACCTCGAGACCACAGCGGTGGGCTATATATATATATATATATATATATATATATATATATATGTGTGTGTGTGTGTTATAACTATATTTTTGACATTTGGCAATGAAGGTAAATATATGAAAATAAAAGTGAATGCTGGAGTCGGGATTTGAACCCGAGTCTCTAAATTCTGTACGTTTAGCGCTCTAACCAAACTGAGCTACTCAAGTATTCCAACACAAACATACATTTTTCTTATATATGTAGTATTCTCAATTCATACAAGAGATAGCGGGAAGTCGTTCCACCTGACATCTAGTGGCCACCATAACAGGTAAGCACATTTTTAAAAGAGAATATTTACTTTACAGCAGTAACGCTTGTACGGGTTCAAATCCCGACTCAAGCATTAATTTTTCTATTCACTCACACACACACACACACACACATATGAAGCTAAATTCGATTTGGGAAGAATCCAAAATTAATTTCATATACTGATTTTTAAAAATAATAATGCTATATATATATATATATATATATATATATATATAAAGATTGTTGCAAAAAAAAGCACCGACAGCGGAGGAGAAGTAGTATATTGAGATATGTTGATAATAATTTTAATAAGGCACCAATGTCCAGAAATTGTGCGTTTTCACACTATGACTAGTTAATTATGTCTCAAGATCAGTGTTAGTTCGAAGGACTCACAGGTACGGAACCTATGATACGTGGCTTCGCAATTGAATGTGGCTGCAACTTGACAGAGCTCCAGCTCACTTCGATGTCAGTGTGAGGAGACATTTGGATACCAGGTCGATGGATTGGTAGAGACGAGTCCCATGGCCTCAGAGATCACCTGATCTTAACCCGCTCCACTACTTTGTGTTGAGCGACATAAAACAGTCTGTTTATCAGACTCCAGTAGAGACCGTTTCGATCGTATAGCCTGAATCCATGCTGTTACAGAAATAATTCAAAAGAGGCCAGGCATATTTGAACGTGTGCGCCAATCACTATACCGCTGATGAAGGTTCTGTAATTAGGTGGGAAGTGGATATTTTCAAAATTTGACATGACTGTAACAGTATTGTCCAGTATTGTATCTTGAAATCTAACTAACGGAACTCTTTGAGAAGTTAGCTACTTATAGTGTCAAGACGCATAATTTCCGTACATTCGTACCTTATAAAAATTATCAACATAACTCAATATGTATTCACGTAGACTTTCACGGCCGGAGTTGCTATGATGATCTTGAAGAAGATTTTGGGGCTGTAGGCCGTGGTCGTGAGGCTTGTAGTTCCCCGACGTTTCGCCAGAGACTGTGTCTGGTATCCTCAAGGGTTGTCTTGAGACTGGCAATTCTGTCCGCTGTCTGTCTCATTTATACGTTCACCGCGATGTGTTCGTAAGTTGTATCTGCCTTCTGATTGGTCAGCGGTAGGGACTTCAATTGTTCCACTGAGATTGTTGTTTGATAGTCTAGTCGACTGTGCTTGTAGAGGTTTACATTTTGCGTTTTTAGAACCGGTATCCATACTTTTTGACTTTTAATGATTCTTCTTTTTTATTGAAACTGTTTTTATGTTTGAATATTTCGATGGCTTCTCGTTGTAGACGGGTAAAATAGTGTGTGCAGTTAGATAATATGTCTGTATTCTGGTATTGCACCCTGTGGCCATCAAGTAAAGAGTGTTCTGCTACTGCCGACTTAACCATTTGTTTAAGACGACTGTATCTTTCATGCTCCTTAAGTCTGGTTGCGATGGTGCGTTTGGTGGTGCCTATATACACTTTTCCACAACTGCATGGAATCCTGTATATGCCTGCTGTCTGATGAGGATGGAGTTGATCCTTTATAGGTCTGAGAAGGTTCTTGATTTTCTTGGTAGGCCTGTATACTGTCTTTATGTCTTCTTTCTTTAGTAGTTTTCCAATGCGGTCCGTTACATTCTTGATGAACGGTAAATATGCCCTGGTTGAAGTTGTTTCCTCTGATTACTTGCTGCTGTTGCTGTTGTATCGTCTGGGATGATTGGCTCGGTTGATTTCTTTCCTGGTGTATCCATTGGCTGTGAATACCGTCTGGACGTGTTGAAGTTCCGTTTTTAATAAATCTGGATGACAACGTTTTTTGGCTCGATCTGTCAATGATTTGATGATTCCAAATTTTTGCTTAGGGTGATGATTCGAGGTTTTATAAAGATACCTGTCCATGTGTGTAGGTTTTCTGTAGATAGTGTGGTAAATGTTGCTGTCTTCTTCCCTTTTGATCAGGATGTCTAGGAATGCTATGCTGTTGTCTGTTTCTTTTTCTATGGTGAATTGTATACTGGAGTTTATGTTGTTGATGTGCGTCAGAAATTCGTCTAATTTCTCTTCCTCTAGGTTCCAGATTACAAAGGTGTCGTCTACATAGCGAAGCCATATCTTGGGTTTGATAGGTGTCGTATCTAAGCATGTTTGCTCAAAGTATTCCATGAAGAAATTGGCAACTACTGGGCTCAAGGGACTGCCCATACCTACTCCATCTATTTGCTCGTAGAAGTCGTTGTTGAATAGAAAATAGCTGGTGGTTAAGCAGTGTTCGAAAAGTTTTGTGAAGACTTGAGGAAACTTGGCAGCATGAGGTGAATAGTCTCATTTATTGGAACTTTGGTGAATAGTGAGATCACGTCGAAACTCACCATTATATCTTCCGGTTGCAATGTTATCTGCACGGGGAAGAGAAATTAGACGAATTTCTGACACACATCAACAACATAAACCCCAGTTTACAATTCATCGTAGAAAAAAACAGACAACAGCATAGCATTCCTAGACATCCTGATCAAAAGGGAAGAAGACAGCAACATTTACCCCACTATCTACAGAAAACCTACACACACGGACAAGTATCTTCATAAAACCTCGAATCATCACCCTAAACAAAAATTTGGAATTATCAAATCATTGATAGATCGAGCCAAAAAAACTTTGACATCCTGATTTATTAAAAACGGAACTTCAACACCTCCAGACGGTATTCACAGCCAATAGATAGGCCTACACCAGGAAATAAATCAACCGAGCCAATCATCCCAGACGATACAATAGCAAGAGCAGCAAGGAATCAGAGGAAAAAACTTCAACCAGGGCATTTTTACCGTTCATTAAGAATGTAACGGACCGCATTGGAAAACTACTAAGGAAAGAAGACATAAAGACAGTATACAGGCCTACCAAGAAAGTCAAGAATCTTCTCAGACCTATAAAGGATCAACTCCATCCTCATCAGACAGCAGGCATATACAGGATACCATGCAGTTGTGGAAAAGTGTATAGCCTATAGGCACCACTAAACGCAGCATCGCAACCAGACTTAGGGAGCAAGAAAGATACAGTCGTCTTAAACAAATGGATAAGTCGGCAGTAGCAAAACACTCTTTACTTGATGGCCACAGAGTACAATACCAGAATACAGACATATTATCTAACTGCACACACTATTTTACCCGTCTACAACGAGAAGCCATCGAAATATTCAAACATAAAAACAGTTTCAATAGAAAAGAAGAATCATTAAAAGTCAACAAAGTATGGATACCGGTTCTATAAAACGCAAAATATAAACCTCTACAAGTACAGTCGACTAGACTATCAAACAGCAATCTCATTGGAACAATGGAAGTCCCTACCGCTGACCAATTAGAAGGCAGATATAACGTACCATCGACTAGACCATCAAACAGCAATCTCATTGAAGCAATGGAAGTCCGAACCGCTGACCAATCAGAAGGCAGATATAACTTACGTACACATCGCGGTGAACGTATAAATAGGACAGACAGTGGACAGAAATGCCAGTCTCAAGACAACCTTTGAGGATGCCAGACGCAGTCTCTGGTGAAACGTCGGGGAACTACAAGCCTCACGACCACGGCCTACAGCCCGAAAATCTTCTTCAAGATCATCATAACTCAATATAACACTGCACTTCTGATGTTGGAGTTTTTTTGCAACATCCTGAATATATCGTATATATCCGCAAAAACTATGATAAAACAAGTATGTGGATGTAGCAATAGTGGGTTATGAACGATGCTATGAAGTTACACTCAAGACAGGTATATTTTCCTGAAATTTCTGTGTAGAAAACTGTCAGGAAAACTGTGAATTTCACATAACTACTAATAAGGTTAGAGTCTCGTTCACTTAAAGCTCGGTAAACATCCACCGCTGTGGTCTTGAGGTAGCGTGCTGCCTTCTCAAGCAGCGGGCCCGGCTTCGATACCCGCTCGGAACAAGTTTCCTGGGTGAGGTTTCTTTCGGAGTTTTTCCTCACCTGTAAAACAAATGTCAGGATACTTTAAGGCCCAAACGGACCCCGAACATCATCTTTCCATCAATATCATTGTCTTGTAGAACATTTCCGGGCTGTTGGTCGCGGTCTTGAGGCATGTAGTTCCCCGATGTTTCACCAGAGACTGCGTCCGGCATTCTCAAGGGTTGTCTTGAGAGGTTTGTCAGTCCCAAGACAACCCTTGAGAATGCCGGAAACAGTCTCTGGCGAAACGTCGGGGAACTACAAGCCTCAAGACCGCGAACAACAGCCCGGAAATGTTCTACAAGATCATTATAATAACTCCGGCCGTGAAAGCCTAAGTCAATATAATGTCATATTCACCTCATTAGATTGAGTTTAGGTTGAAAGCCTCTCCTGGTGCATCTGAACCGAAAGTGTGTTTTTCGGCTCATTATTGTAGCGTCGTTCTCCTCCCTAGACAGGAATATTTATGAACTATGCCAATATCCCTTTCTCCTTGTATTTACCCTATCTCTCTACTCTTTACCCTTCCCGCTGCGCAATGTCTACGGCGCATCTCCCCTCTACCTCGGAACCTTCATATACGTGGTGCACTGGCAGAACGTTATCATTCAATCATTCAAGCATTCATCGTTCAGTTGTTCGAGCAGATTTAAGGTTTGAATCAGCATCCAGTCCGCGATGCGATTGGAACTCTAATGGATAAGCTCGTGTGAAGCCGAGAAGCGGCGTGGTTTAGTTGGTCCGGCAGACCAGGGAAGAAGTTGCCCCTGGTTCGGACGCTAGCATGCGTGTGGCGTGAGGTAAGGTGTGTTTTTTGCTATTGTAAGAGTATCGTTATTTATTTGTTTATATTCAATGATCGAAATGTCTTTGTTAATTTGTTTTTACTTCAGACAACTTGTTTCTATTAAAGGTCATCTTTTATACAATTTATCTGATACTTCATTGATGTGCACGTAGTTGTTTACAATCCTATACGGAAATTCACTCACTTAGGAAATCATTTCCAGCTCCCTTATTTTTGCTGTCTAGCTTTCCTGATTGATCATCATAGTGAAAACCATCATTTTTAGTCACTCTGTGGTTTTGAGAACTATTGTTTATTTATGTTCATATACTTAGGTAAGAAAGATGAATCAATCCTTGCCTTCCATGGGCCCGAGGCAAGTAATTTTGTGATTAATAACCTTGCAAGTAATGAGATCTACTCTAATAGAAGCAGCAGGAACAAAACACGATCCCGCACAAATTGTGGCGAGTAGTGAGGAGGTTCTCACCGCGCCTGCACAAATGGTTGCGCAGAAGCGTGGTTCATTAGAGAGGTTAAACTATGTTTCCCTCACCCCGCCCGCACATCGTTATCACTCATCATATTATTGGGTCAGCGTAACCCCGCCTTCCTGGAGCCCCAACCTGAGAAGTTAGTTAAAATACGCCAATGTCAGAAGATAATTCCTGAAATGTCGAATGACAAACAGGTGGCATTGAACAAAAAAAAAAATAACCAACATAAATAGAATCAGGTTGCAGTGTGTCATTCTACATAACTGCATATAGTAAATATCATTTCTTGAAATCAAATATCGGCAGAACGAATTATACGTAACTCTTGAGCTTATATTCATATGTTTAATTAAACTCCAAGAATTACTATAAAGTATCTAGCATATCGCGGTGGTCTAGTGGTTGTGTTTCTTGTGTCTAGTCTCCAGGTCTCGGGTTTAAACCCGCCGAGGTCAATGAATTTTTACAATGAACAAGTCCTCCGGGATAAAATTTAAGTCGTGGGTACCGAGTGTGAAAATATTCACGCTCGTAAAGGATATCAAATACTTCTCAACAAAATTTAATCGACCTTCATCCATACGAGTAATGCCTTTATTTCCTACGAGATGTCTCTTCGAGGCGATTAACTAACCTCATGTTACTCGCTGGCATCTATAGGAAAATAAGCGTAACTAAATTCGTCTGGTTAATTAACTTCCTATTTGGGAAACACCTATATATCATCGTTGGATAAACAGGGTTCAATCATCGTCCAAGTTCTTAATTATAAATTCGACTCTACTTATAAACAAGAGGGCTAAGATACAAGACAACCGTGTGAAAAATGAGCATCGATAGAATGTCTTGTATTTCATTCTCCAATTATAGGTTTAAACCAGTTATTTCTTCAATTCTTGTTGCCTAATCTTAGGTCGTCATACCACTGCTTTCTGGGACGTCCATGTTGTCTTCTGCACCTAGGTAGATTATCCCGTGCAGTTTTGTTAACTCTACTGCTGTCCATCCTGCTTATATGCGCATCCAATTATTTAATATCTTCCACTGCACAGGTTTATCTGATACTGTTACTCCTTTCCATATCTCAAAGTTTTTCCCACAATTTTACGAAGTATTTTCATTTCTCTTCTTCCTAGTAACCTTTTTGTTTTTACGGTATCTGGCCTTGTTTCTGCCTGATACGTTATAAGAGGTCTTCCTACTATGTTATAAATTCTGGCTTTAGTTCCTGTTTTTAAATGTTTAATTTGCCTTATAAATTTGCATATTTACACATCTCGGTATCAAGAACAACATTTTAAGTAAAGTAACTGTAACAAAATCATACTTCATTAACAGTACTTAAATTTTAAATGTGGAATGTTCTAAGGCTCATAATAGACAAATTCGTATTTTCATTTTAAATCTGGTACATTATGCTGTAGTCCCTTTTTATTTAGATATTAACATATTGTGTTTGATAATGCAGGAAGGAATATTGGAAAAATAACTCTTTCATTTTGTTATTTGAACACTCAGTGTCTTCTACTTAGCTTATGTCTATTAATACACCACCTAAGGTTAATCGTGCTAATAGAAAAATAGTGCATTTATGTTATCATAATATCCAACTGAGAAAAATAAATAGGCTGTATATTTAGTTTTGGCAACTATTTATTTTCTGGATACATACATGGTTGTAAGTTTTAGAGGTCTTCGATGTAGTCACCACATTGCGATGTAGTCACCAGCGATGTGGTAGCCGTCGAATGCCGCCGCACTTCCTAATCTCTGGATACTGATTAACTGCACTCAGAATGTCGTCCACTGTTCTGAATCTCCTCCCACGTAGTGGTTCCTTGAGCTTAGAAATGAGGTTGAAATCGCTGGGACTTATGTCCGGAGAGTATGGAGGGTGGTAGAGCACCTCCCAATCCCAGCGATTGAACAATTCAGACACCGCTCCTTCTACATATGTCCTTTGCATCGTCATGCAGAATGTTGGGTGGAATATTCATTAAGTTCGTCGGGTTCTTCATTAACGCTGCTCACAGATTATTTCTCAAAAACTTACAATAGTACTCTACATTGACGGCCTGCCTTGGGGGAAAGACATGTTTTAAGATAACACCATCCCAATCGTAGGCTAGGATTAGCATCGTTTTCACATTCATAACGGTCTGCCGAACAACTGTTTTTCGCGGTGACCCCATATGACGCCATTCGGGCGATTGACATTCAAACTGTGGTTATCGATTTTCGCCCAGGTCTCATCAATGGTGATGATATGTCATAAGAAGGTCTCATCTTCCGTCTCATAGGGCTCCAAGTGCGTACGAGTAGCTTCATATCGCAGATATTTCTGCATTTCCGATATCTCATGTGGGACCCATATTGAAGCAATTTTTCGCATCCTAAGGCAGGTCATAAGGATTCGATGCAGAGTCGAAAATGTATATCTGCGGCGGCTAACTCTCGAATAGTGCAGTTCCCATCCGCTTCCACTTACGGACGCTGTCTGCACGTCATTCTCATTAACCGGTAGATGACAATGCATCTGCACCACAGGCCTCTCGCAATCCTTGATGACACTGTAGTGCGTTCTGCCTCTAGCACATTGAATCTTCATCCAGATTTTCTGTTCTTGCTTTGAAAAACATTGTACTGCGTTATAATGCGACGCATAGATCTAAACTGATAACTTTCGGATCATTATTACGTGAGGAGGGTAGGGGGAAAGGCGAATTCATATACTCGGACGGAGGGGAGGCACTGAAACTGTACGTGCAATAAACAGAATTGTCAACCCTAGTTTTATTTGGATTCCACATTATAGTTGCCAAAACTAAAGAAACAACCCACTTCCTAACCACTATACAGATGCAAAGGTTTATGAGAAAACTTTAATGACTAAAAAATATCGTTTGTTCTTTAAGTTGTGCTTTACGTTTAGATATTATGTCAGCTTATATCGGTTATAAGCTACATCGGATACATTATAAACATCCTGTACATTATTCAGGAATATCCATTAATTTATTATGATTGTAGGAGGCAAGTTTGAGGTTCTGGTCCCATTAACATGCTGCGAAAAGCTGTCATACAGGATTGAGTGCGGACTAAGCAGGTGAGATAATGGAAATGGACACCGTCATAGTTAATAGAACTACCTAACATTCCTAGAAATTCCGTCTTTATGCATATAATGGAATGGACTGTCTAGCCAATCCTAATTATGCTATAAACTACAACAGAATATTTAGATATGAAATTACGAAATTAACAAGGGAATATTTAATACCAGAAAATGAAGTATGATCGACAAACCTTCTAAATATATTATTATATATACTTGATTTAGCATTTAAGGCTTTTTCGTGTCAAAATATTTTGTTTTAATCAGCAGATTAGACGTGTATAGTAATACATTTTTGTAGTATTTGAAGTTAATGATAACATTATGCTAATTCGGGGAGTCTTTACATATCCTTGTATAGTACAAACATATCATATATGTGATCAGTATGAAATTGTTCTCCCGAATTATCATTCCACAATAAGACCCGGGTTGTATGTCACATGTGAGAGGTACCTATAAGTTGAGAGATTAAACTCATGCTGATAATGGAACATGCTCTGAAGGGCCTACAACGTTTTAAATAATTAACAAAGTTTTTTAAACAAAGATCCATTTTAATTGAGGAAGATGATATAAAACGTATTTATATTAGCGGAGAAGACACCTTGTATCGCCGTCATGTTAAATGGTATAATTTTAATGTCCCTTTTCAGGCGGACTGTTAACAGTAGAACATTATATTATTGGGGCAAAACCAATCTATATTCATACGGAACACACTTCAAGGTAAGAAAATGAGCAAAAAAACAAAACAAAAATCAAATTTGTCCCCTTCTCCACTTACCCTCTAATTGGCAAAATACTAATTTTAATGTCAGTTTTTGGACAAAATACCTAGAACTGCTTAAAAAAGAACGCAACCTACTGCGTAAAAAACAGAAACAAGTAAAATGAGCGAAGATATAAGAAGTGGAATAGAGCTACCGCTCATTTAAAGAGAGTAATATTGGATGCTAAAAGGACAGCTTTTGACAAATTTGTATCTTCAATAAATTACAGCCAGGATAATAGTAAACCTTATAATTTCCTGAATAAAATACAAAATAAAAGAGTTCCCCCAAAGAAACATCTTATAAAAGCAGGAAACAGAACCCTCAGCACTGATATTGAGATAGCAAATGTATTTGCCTCATTCTATTCCCAGTCACAGAGGAAAGGAAAATATGCAAGGAAAATTACAAAAGTCATGCAAAAAGATATATTACAATTTATAAGTAATATGCATCCTCAACATAACACTTCACCTACTTCAAACATATTTGAGGACCATTCTCTGATCAGGAACTTCTTATAGCAATAAGAAAATTGAAGCAAAAAAAATATCACCTGGAGAAGATTACACATACCCAGAGTTTCTAAAATATCTTGGAAGGACGGCTAGGATAACAATATGCAAATATTTCAATAAAATATGGGAGGAAGGAATTATTCCCCATACATGGAAGAGAGCAGTACTCATCCCAATTCTAAAGAAGAACAAGGATCCGTCGGACATTCAAAATTATAGGCCAATATCACTCACTAGTATCCTGGCAAAGACAATGGAAAAAATGGTCAATGAGAGGTTAACGTGACACCTAGAAAACTACAAGAAATTGGAAAATGAATACGCAGGCTTCCGCAGAAATAAATTAACATCTCAACAAGTTGTTAAACTAGCCCAACACATCTAACATGCATTGGACAATGGTAACATTCTCAGAGCCGTCTTCATAGATTTCCACCATGCGTACGATTCCATATGGAAAGAAAATATATTATTGAAGCTGGCAAAAATGGGTATACACAGCAAGATGCTTAAGTGGTTCAAAGCATTCCTTGCAGAAAGAACATGCAAAGTGAGGTATGGAAATGTTTTCTCACACTGTAAAAAACTACAAAGTGGTGTTCCACAGTGTGCAGTGACCAGTTGTACTCTTTTCAACAAATGCGTCAATGACCTGATCGGGAAACTGAATTCAATAACAGATGAAAATGTCTCATGTACGCCGACGACCTTGTCTTCTGGACCGAGACACCCTCTATTTTTATGAAAAACGGACACAGCTAAAAGAACAATATAAGAAGCTATCCAACTCCAATAATGGTGCGATATAAACAATGCAACTATCAATATGAACAAAACTGAATTTCAATCCTTCTCTTTGACACATGAAACCATACACCCAGTTCTATGATACAAAAATGACATATTAACCCAAACATATGGGTTTACTTATTTGGGTATAACCTTTGACAATAAGTTATCTTGGAAAAAACAAGTAGAGAAAATTAAATCACAAACCTCAAAACAACTAAGAATCTTAAAGTGCTTTGCAGGTTGTAAATGGGGATGTGCTCGGTCAACTTTAACCACTACATATCAACAGTATGTGCTTCCTGGAATGCTATACTGCTGTGAAGCACTAATCTCTTCAACAAACAAAACCCTATTTAAACTTGAGAAAATACACAATCAAGCTCTCAGTCTTATAACGGGTGCTGTAAAAACAACTCCAGTGGATGCCATGTTGACACTGACAGACCTCAGACCAATATAGGCACTGATAGAAGAAAGATCCATACTATTATATGAAAAACTACTCAGACTGTCAGATCATCAATACTGGTACAAATATGCAAATAGGGAAACAAACCTCAAAACTCAACATGGATTTGTACAAAAATATTTAAACTAAAACAACAATATTCAATCATGTCAAATGAACCCCTACCCATAATATAGGCACAGAATCCAACTACAATAGAATGCTATGACCTGAACCAATGTGTGTTTAAAAAAGAAATTGACTCTGTATCTTTAAAACTGCTGGCATTGGAGACAATCAATATAAAATACCCGGGGCCTGAATGGCTGAGGATATACACAGATGGCTCACAAATACATGGTTATACAAATGCAGGAGGAGGAATATACAGCTCCGTCTTTTCCTTTTATAAACCCATTGGGTCACACAAAACAGCATACGAAGCTGAAATTGAAACCATACGAACTTCATTAAACCAATTTATATTGCATCTTAAAAAAAAATTTGAAGATTGTTATTCTGAGTGACTCACGATCCGACATAGAATCAATTGTTGCAATTGAACCTGCAGCATCACTGAAAATACATGACTGCCGTAAGACCCTGAACAAACTAAAATTAGCAAAAAAGAAAGATGTATTGCAATGGATCCCTGGGAATTGTCAGATATTCGGCAATGAACAAGCAGACACGTTAGCAAAGAAAGCCGCCATGCTACCCAAGTGCTTGAAATCAGAGACATCATACCATTCCTCTAAACTCTACATAAAGAAGCAGATGAAGAAACAATATCTCATGAAGTTAGAAACAAACAATGCAACAAAGCCCTGGAAGACCTCCATATGTAACATACCTGACCGGCCAAGACAAGAAGCTGTTGCGAAGTTCCGCCTCCAAACTGGACACGATATTCTTGCCAAACATCTGTCTCGCTTTGGAATACTTCAAGCGCCCACCTGCAATCTGTGTAATCTGGATGAAGATACGGACAGGGAACACTTAATGCGCTGCCCGGCTCTTCGCTGTACTACTGAGACCGCAAAATATTGGGAAGCCAGAACCATGATTATGGATCAGATGAACATATGACGTTATGTCAATGTTTGAAGGTCATTAGATAAAACAAATTAATTAAATAAATGTCAGTTATTTAAATGTGGCGGACCGCACTGAAAATTCAATATGTTTGCTTTAATCGAATTATTCAAATTAGAACAAAGTTAAAAATGATGAATACAAAAATAACAAATAAATAATTACAAATGGACAGACTTACCGAACAGCGTAAGCAAGTAGAGTTTTATAGTGTCTTTTAGCGTTAACTATCTCCCAGTAGCGTCTTCTTCAATGTCACACTTTTGGGGCGTAAAAACTTAGGGTTTATATACTGTGTTTTGTCCTCGCCTCGAATGACATTTTGATATCTGTCCTAAATGAAAGTGAATTTACGGTTGACCTTTAATGATGCATGACTGTTATTAAGTTTATTGTGTAATTCAATACACATTTAAGTTATTACTACTCGTGCGTTTTTTTCTGTTTCATTAATAATACTAAATATATAGAACCAATTGATGTAATCTATAGGATACATTGCTAAATAAAGGATGAAGATTTAAAAAAATGTATTACGTAACATCAATTGTCATTAAAATGCATTTTATGAATATTGACGAGTTAATGGAATGGATAAATTGATATATGGTGAAATGAGTAGTGGTAAAGAAATGCTTGTCCATATTTTAAGTTGAAGATGGAACAAAAACTGGAAAAAATATATAATTTGTTGATTTTTAACTTCGTCCGTGATTGAAGTCACTTCAAGAATGACATTGATAATTTTATGACAAATTCTATAAAAATCATTGAAATCACATATTCGTTTTGAGGATTAAAAAATCGATTCTTCTTGGATTAGAGAATTCGATTGGTATTTTTTCTGCACATCAGTACATTCTGTAGATTTGTACACAGAGACGAGATCCTGTTTTAATGGGTTTATATGTAAAACTGTAACTTGTTTAAACATTAGAACAAAATAGCTTCGGCTAACAATAAAACTTCATAAGTACTACATAAAATAATAGATCTATTAAAAAAATCATATAGCAAGTTTTCCTTCTGGAATAATTATAAATTAAGTATCTAAATATTTGTTTTTATTTTTTAACTTTAAAAATAAGATACGCATTTAAGGATTTTTTACATCTTGATTTTATTACTATTCACTTTCCTAAAATTTTAATTCACGGAATACACGTGCAATGAGAACAAGTATTCTCTGACTATTTAACTCATAGCCGATAACACTGAGCAACGAAAAATAAATTTTTTGTCTCAGAAAGAAAAATAGCATTTTTCTCCTGAATTCAAATATGATATCGGTTTTTCTCCAACACGTAAGGTTTCTGAGAGAGAGAGAGGCATTTATGATTTCAAACACTTCAATATTTTCTACATTCGTAACCAGTAATATAATGTATGGTTAAAAACTATAAAATAGTTACTTTGTAAGTCCGTATCCTCAACTCAAGTTGTTTTAAAACTCTATAGGCCTTTCGGGACTAGTCCCATCATCAGCAGAATGCCTTAGGTCCGTACTTGATGACCCTTGTTGAAGCACAGACTTAGTTGTGAGAATTTTGTACAGAGGATTGTGTGGACTGGGTGTGTATTCATTAAAAATCAGATTGTTGTCGATTTCTCTTAGGATTTCGATTTCCTCCAGCATATTTATCCTCGTTGGAATGTTTTCTCTATGTACTATTGTGAGGGTGTTACCGATGTTATAGGTCGCGCAAGGGATTTTGAAGAATGTCCTTGGCCGTAAATCCAATGGGAGAGCCTATCAAGACTGCTGACCTGTGAATTCCCTGTCTGCCACGTGTACAAACAAAACAGTTGCTCTACAAAAACATGTACCGTCCATAGAGAACTATAGTGAGACACGGATGTGTTGATTTTAGATTTTAAACCATAGACTTTAATTATAATATTTTGTACACTTGCTGCCTCAAGTCTTAAAATTATAGTGCAATATGAATGTCGGGTCCCCCAGCCATTATAGCTGGTCATCTCAACCTGGAGCCGCTACTTATTGTAGCCACCCAAATGCCTCACGATGCTGGGTGGGCATCGGTCCCATACTGGCAGAAATTCCTTGAGAACATTTCTTCCCCCGTGGATAACTCGAGCCAGCGGAAGTCCTGTAGCTCTGCGCCAAGGCATCTTGCCTTAATAACATGGCTATGGCGCGGGAATACTATAAATTGTTTAAATTAAAGTGGCATTTAGTGGTTATTTAAAACATTAAAAGTGTGATATGAACCAAATACAGTGTGTGTGTATATATATATAGAATATACTTCCTCCACGGATAAAGATGTCCTAACTCACTGGCACTATCGAACCCGTAGGTTCATGGCCGCGCGGACATAAGCTCTCCATACATCTCTAATGTTTTCCAATCATTCCCCGTATAAAATATCTCCCTCAAATCATAGTTAATGTTATTCTCCCACCTCAATCTTGGTCTACCAACTGGGCGTTTTCCCTCTGGTTTTCCTACAAGCAGCTTCCATGCACGTCTTTCATTCCCTTTCGTGCCACATGTCCTGCCCATCGCAGTCTACGATAAAGATTATCTATATTATTTAATGTTTGTAGTGAGATTTTAAAAATATTTAGCAGTGACTGTATTTGATATTCGCTAGCGAGGGAGCTAGCAATGAAGTGTAGCCATACTTCCTATTGGCTGAGACCTACATCTGGTTAGTACAGGACTCGCATCTAAGATCTCATTACAAACTTCATTCGTCAGGAAACATTGCTAGGGTTATATGCATATGGTGTCCAGCCTGGATTACATGTTTTCCGTAACTTGATTTTCCTCCTTTATTAATGAAATCTCTGAAATGTTCCTTGAATCTAATGTTGAAGCTTCTGTTAGTTTTCCCTATGTAGAATTTATTGCAGTCTGTACATGTTAATTTGTAGATGCCTTTATTGTTGAATTCATTTATTTCTTCGATATAGTTGTTTATTAAATTGTTTAATTTATTATCAGTGCTGTAGGATATATTTATGTTCTTATCGAGCGTTTTTAGTGTGTTAGCCAATTTTAATGTTTCTTTACCACTGTATGCGAGAGTTATCCATTTCTTGTTATTTTCATTGGATTCGTTTTCAAGTTTGGTTATGTTATTAATGTTATTTTTTTTCTTTTTTGTTTATTTAGGATTTTATTTATTATTTGTTTGTTGTATCCGTTAATTTTGCCGTGTTTAATATAATTTAATTCCTTATTATATTTGTCTTTATTTAAAGACAGTTTTAACACCCTATTTATTAGACTCTTCAATGTACTTATTTTATGTTGGAAAGGATATCTGGATTTATTGTTTATAGCTAGTGTGTTGCTTGTCGGTTTTCGATAAATGCCTATTTCTCTTTTGTTGTTGGTGAAATTTTTTGTTAATGTTAGGTCTAAATAGTTTATACTGTTGTTGATTTCTGTTTCTTCGGTGAAGATGATTTTGTTGTGTATGTTATTTAATTCTTGTGAGATTTGTCTTTTCTATCTTTATTGTCGTAAATAATTAATACGTCGTCTACATATCTTGTGAATAATTTTATGTCGAAGTTAGTAATTAATTCATTGATGTGTGTCTAATTCTTGTAAGAATATTTCTGCTAGTATCCCCGAAATGGGGCTTCCCATGGGGATTCCGTCTTCTTGGATAAAGAGTTCGTTGTTGAATTGGAAGTAATTCTGTTGTGTTATTGCTTTTGTGATATTACTTAGTTGCTTTATGTAGTTATTTTCAAGTTTCTTATCCATTAATTTTTGTTTTATTGTATCTGTTGTTTCGTTTATTGGGATGTTGGTGTATAAGTTTTTTATATCAAGTGATGTAATTTTTCTGTTTTTGTTGATTCCTAGGTTATGTAATTTTTTCTGCTAAGTTGTATGAGTTTTTTGTTTGTGAATTGATTATCTAATTTGATGTCTTATTTTATTTTTTGGGTAATGAATTTAGAAATTCTGTAGTTGGGTGCATTTATGCAATTAAAATTTGGTCGCATTGGAACATTATTTTAATGTATTTTTGGAAGAGTTTTCATTGTAGTTGGTGCGTATTATTATTTATCCACTTCTTGTATATGAATGTGTTTTGGTTATTGTTATTTTGTTTTAAAGACTAAAGGACTTGATTTTATTAATTCTTGATTAAACTTACCATGAATTTTACTAGTATCGATTCGTAACTACACAATATTCGAATATTGGGACTCAACTAGAAAGTAAGAAATGACGATTTTCTGCTATATTTCGCCTGTGGAGCATCCTTCTTGATGGTCCAACAATAATCCGCCAGCTTATTATGATTCCATTTGCCTTGATATATCTTTTCTATACCTGAAATCTCCTTAGTTAGCTCATTTGGTTTTATTTTATAATGGACAAATGGACGAAAAAACGTTTATTAAAAAATTATTATTTAAATCCATTAATTGAAATTGAAATAAAAAAAACTGTGGGTGATGGAGAAATTCCGAATACATATTTGAAAACACGATAAAAAACTGCATTAAATACAATTATTGGTACTAATGAGACAAGAATCATGTTGACCAGTGTAATTTTGCCTTTTCTTGTTGATAATCTAGCCTATACCTGCTGAAAACTTTGCCTCTTCCTGTTCGTAATGAGAAATATCTTCGCAAATTAACTTCTTTGACAAGTTGTACGATCGATATGACAGACCAAGATATGCCAAAAGAAAACCATTTAAAAAATACAAAAAAATAAAACGTTAGTTGTGTTGCTCTAAAAAAATATTAAATGTTGTATAATGAATCTGCATTGTTATTAATAGTTATTTCTCATACATTAACCTGTTATTGATTTTTCTCACGTCGAAAGAGATTTTATAGTAAATATATGCTATTTATAACTACACAGCGGTTTGGAAATTGCCCGGAACTAAGATCAGAATACATAAGGTCACATTTGGTAAATATTAAACATTATAATTATTTTTAGTTTCTGATGTTGTAATATTCGCTAAATAGTCACTCCAAATACAACACGAAGTTGAGTTTTTCAATAGACAAAATTACTGTTGATAAGTGCATCAACATGAAAAAATAATAAAAAACTATACACTTCATGATGTATATGACGAAATACTGAATGCGTTTAATTTTAAAGTTTATGAAGGATAACGGTTGGAATAATGTGGCAACATTGTATAACTGGATATGACGATACACATCACTGGAGGTGACACGTGAGTGTGGTTGGATGACTGAGTGGCTACATTTTTTTGTTTTCAAATTTTATGATTGTACGTTCGATACTATTATATTATTGCTTGTCTGCCATTTTATAAATTCTGTAAAAGCTAAATTTTCAAGGGCTTTATCAATCATTAGTTAAATTCCGAGACCATTTCAAACCTTTAATTTGAGCATTTAATTGTGATCATAAAATCATCAACCGATAACTCGCATGATTTCTCTGAAGTCTTGGATTCTTCGTCTCAAATGCTTGCTCATATCGCCTCCATTTTAATAATAAAGGGCCAAATAATAGGTTAAAAGTACGTACATTTGTGCAAAAACTTGCACATACAGCATTTAGTCTAGAGGCAGTAATGATATGATTCCTCATCCGTGCAATGAAGTTCCATATGTATTGTGTTCACTTAGTGATGTGAATGGCAAAGGTTTCAAAAATTTATATACGTGAACTTGTCCATTTATCTTGTGGAAATGATGCTTAGTCGCTAGAAATTGATTTTTGAATTACTCATACTGCCCTCTAGTTATGGATTAAACAATCTACAAACATTTGCAAAATAAAAATTGTTCTTCTCGACCTCCCTGTATCGTACCTGGAAAGTTGCAAATGCAAGATTAATATTTCATGATACAAAAATAAATTCTTGGACGGGATTTGATCCCGGACCTCTGGATTGACACTCCAGTGCGCTACCAATTACGTAATCAAGCAAATCTAGTACAAACATTTTTCTTTATATATATTCTCAATTACGACAGGCAGTGGGAACTTATCATGGCATATTATGCTTGAATTGCTCAATGTAAAAAAAAATTAATTATAACATCGGAATAAAGAAGCGTCACTGCTATAAATTAAAAATAGTATCTTCAATTTGCTTACTTGATATAGGGGCTACTAGATGGCAGTGGAGACCGAGTTCCCACTACCTCTCGTAATATATATATATATATATATATATATATATTATATATATATATGCCGTGCCTGCCTAGCTTACATGGGGGTTTGGTTCTGAATTGAGTAAGGGCTAGACTTAACCTCATATAAGACACTAGGATGGGAGTCCTCAACCCCGACATGGCGCGTCCCAATGTCTGATAGGGGAAGTTCCTGTAGGTATACAGGATAGGTGCGAATAAGGCCTTGCCAAATAAGCACTCGCTGATCAACTGATGAGGTCAACGGCTTCGACGGCGGAGGAGGATTTATTTCCCAACGGCAGAGTGGGAGGATGAACCGGTTCTAGAACTAACCACTCCAGTCCTATGAAACTGGATTTCGGTCCAAACGTTGTGATAACTAAGTACTATGAAGCGTGAAAGGAAACAGTTTTTTACCCCAGGTGGTAACCAATCCACTGCTGTTAACAACAGTAAAACCAGGCTGTCGGATTCTGGGGAGTCTGGCCAAACACGCAAACAGAGAGTATCGGAGACCTCTGGTCAACTTCGCCCAAAAACCAAAGCCTTTTTCGGAACGTTAAATATAAATTCCCTCTTGCGAGCAGGAAAACTGCATGAATTGGAGAAAATTTTAAAAGAACAAAATATTCAAATATTGGCACTCCAAGAAACAAGATTAACAGATGAAAATACAATGTATTTTGGGAACTATAGACTTTTCAAAAGTAAAACCGATAAACGAATTCTTAAAAATACACCACATTTGGGAGTTGCTTTTGCTATCCATAAGAATATATTAAACTCGGTAATAAATGTGAATCCCATAAATAATAGATTGATGACAATTACACTAAAATGTGCGAACCAAACATACACATTGATCAATGCACATGCGCCAATTAACAAAGACAATATAACAGATTGCAAAAAAGTAGATGATTTTTGGGAAACATTGGAAGAGAAGGTACTAAAAATTCCACAGAATCATGTTTTAATCCTGTTAGGTGATTTTAATGCACAACTGGGCAAAGAAAGGAAATATAAGAAGACAATTGGCAAGTATCCAGCGCATAAGTGGACCAACCGAAATGGACAACGACTAGTTGAATTTTGCAGACTATTTAACCTCAAAATTATGTCTACACATTTTAAAAAGAAACCATCAAAACAAATGACATGGCGTGCACCAAACTCACTTCTAGGTGAATATCAAATTGATCACGTGGCAATTTCTTTTTTCCACCATAGAGAAATTATGAATGTCCAAGTTAGAAGAGGTGCAAACATCGATTCGGATCATTATCTGACAAGAATTAAATTGAAACTAAAACCCAGGAGACTTACCAAAAAGCAGCCATCAATATTGAAGTTTGCCACCAATAACATTCCGTCAACATTCACAGAGGAATTAGAAAAGAAGCAATCACATAATTGGCAAGAACTCAAAAGTAAAGTAACTGAAACGGCACAAATGTTAATCCCTCTACAAAGAAAGAGAAAGCATCCTTGGTGGAATGAAGAATGTGACAAAGCTATTGCAGCGAGGCACCGAGCATACGTTAATTGGAATAGTAAAAAAAACAGAAAAGAACCATAACGCATTCTTAGTGCACAGGAAAGAAGCAGCCAAATTAATCAGGAAAACAAAAAGGAAATATGAAAACGATCAATTAATTGAAATTGAGAAAGACTTTCAAACAAACAACGCGCGGAATTTCTACAAAACTTTTAAGACCAAACTCATTGGGTACCAACCACAGAGTCTCTGCTTTAAAAGAGAAGATGGTCTATTGGCACTAAACAACCAGGAAAATTGCAGAGAACTTGCTAAATATTTTGAGAAACTTCTTAACTGCCCAATACCAATAAACAGATTCCCCCACAAGAACCTGAACAATCAAATCCAGACTCATCACCACCGGACCGAAGAAGAAGAAGAAATTATTATGCAGATTAAAATACTTAAAAACAATAAGGCAGCAGGTGAAGATGGAATTGTGGCAGAACTCCTCAAAGTGGCAGGACCAAAGACCATAAAAGAAATCACAACACTTGTGCAAGAAATGTGGCAAACAGAACACATTCCAGAGGATTGGAAGACTGCATTAATCCACCCGTTACATAAAAAGGGAGACAGAACAGATGTGAACAATTATAGAGGGATTTCATTATTATCAGTCCCATACAAAATTTTATCTCAATGTCTGCTCGACAGAGCGCAACGGCAACTCGAACCGAATATAGGAGAATATCAAGCAGGATTCAGACCAGGTAGATCATGTCCAGAACAAATCCTGAACCTTTAGCTAATTCTTAGACACCAGAGAATTTGTAGCAATGACTTAGTGTGTATATTTGTTGACTTTAAAAAAAACTTACGATTCAGTTGACCGATAATCACTATTTGAAATATTGAAAGAACAAGGTTTAGACCGTAAAACTCTTGCACGTATTAGAGAGACACTAACAGATACAAGGGCTAAAGTTAAATTCATGGGGGAAATTTCTGAATCGTTTGAAATTAAGACAGGAGTATGACAAGGAATTGGACTTTCTCCACTACTCTTCAATTGTGTTCTTGATAAAGTAATACAAGAATGGCGTAAACAGAAAACAATTTTTAAATGTAATCAACCAATCATATTAGGAAGAGGAAAATTGAAGATTGATTGCTTAGCATATGCTGGTGATCTAGCAATCTTAACCCGTGACGTTGTAACAGCACAAAAACAGATTGAAATATTAAATGGCATTGCAGAGAAAGTTGGTCTGCAGAATTTTGTTTGAAAAACAAAACGGAATATATTTCATGCAATAAACAAGCACCAAAATACCTGGAAACCAAATATGGAAAAATTAAACGAGTTTCACAATTTAAATATCTTGGTGAAATAATTCAGGAAAATGGAATTGAAACTAAAGCCAATAAAAGTAGATGCCAAAAAATGGAAACAGCAATTCGGCTTACTCACAACACTTATAATAAAACAATGAATATCTTTACATACAAAATTACGACACTATAACACTGTAATTAAACCAGAGTGCCTCTATGGAGCAGAAACATTAATTTTGAACAGAAAAAAAGATATCGAATATATAGTGAAAAAATAATGCAAACTTATAAAAAAAGTTTTAAATCCACAAGTCATAGGTAAAGCATTTAGACTCAGAAGTAAAAAAGGAAATAAAACTATATGCAGACATTCCTGGTGATATTAGAAAACGAAGGTTAAAATTTTATGGTCATATTAAACGAATGAACTCAAATAGGCTTACAAAACAGATAATGGAATTGGAGCAGAAACATTAATTTTGAACAGTAAAAATATATCGAAAATATAGTGAAAAAAGAATGCAAAATTATAAGAAAAGTTTTAGATCCACAAGTCATAGGTAAAGCATTTAGACTCAGAAGTAAAAAAGGAAATAAAACTATATGTATACATTCATGGTGATATTAGAAAACGAAGGTTAAAATTTTATGGTCATATTAAACGAATGAACTCAAATAGGCTTACAAAACAGATAATGGAATTCTACGAAAACAGAAGTAAAGCTCCAGTGGATACTATGAAGTTGATTGATGAAGTCAAATAGGACTTAAAATTGGCAGGAATTACTAAAGAAGATATCCCAAACAGAGATATATTTAGAATTAAAGTGAGTAAGTGGCAAGTTGACCAAGAGGACAAACCGAAGAAAAAAAACTGGAACAACTTGAGAGACGATAGAAAACAAGCTCATAGCAAAAGAATGAAAGAAATTTGGGCTCAAAGGAAACGCCTCTAAGTACTTTGCATAGTCCTACATGGGCTCATCCGCAATCTAAAAAATATATATGATAAAGTAAAATACACATTTGTACTAGGTTTGCTTGGTAGCCTAATTGGTAGCGCACTGGAATATCAATTCAGAGATTCCGGTTCAAATCCCGTCCAAGCATTCATTTTTCTTCTCATGTCATATATCACGTGTAGCCAGTCATTCACTCAGCCTCCTTAAAACAATTAATAAATCTGGATATAGGAAATAAATTTATAAACAATTAATCAATTAAGTAATTGAAGAAATCATCGGACATACGCCTTATTTATACTCAAATAAACCAGAAAGACACGTAGTATACGATTATGTAATTAGATAGATTGATCATCGGTTGATTAATGTCTTTTATATTGTCCGTTTCCTAATAGCCAATTTTGTCGGTCCATTATGCAATTATTAATCATAAATTAGACGATCCACAGGAATTAATAATAAATAATAATAAAAGTATAGTTATGAGTAATATTGGAAGAGGTAAATCACTGTAGCCCTTCTATTTTTTTACTAATGGGCTCGTGACATATTCACAATAAGTTAAAGATGTCTATAGTTGGTTCCAGATGTCTACGGAGCAGATGTAAACAGTGGTTGTAACGGCGAAAAAGCGCACTTCACAAGCGGATAAACCTTACGAGTACATCGAAACGCAATTACGGTTTCATAACATATTTGTTTAACAACAATGAAATGCAATACTGACAATAATAATGAAATTAATAATAATAATAATAATAATAATAATAATAATAATAATAATAATAATAATAATAACATATTTGTTTAACAACAATGAAATGCAATACTGACAATAATAATGAAATTAATAATAATAATAATAATAATAATAATAATAATATAATAGTAATATTACTACTAATAATAATAAATAATGTTAATACTAATAATGAATACCAATAATAATAATAATAATAATAATAATAATAATATATTAATAAATAATAATAAATATAAATAATACTAATATTAATAATAATTATCTCCAACTGCCCTGAGAGGGTTCTCCTTCAATAACGTTTTATAAACGTTCATAATTGTCTGTATTTCTCCCGAACGAAATCCTTTCATCTGTTTGTTTCTTCACAGGAGACATTCCGGAAGGACCTGGCATAGAATTATCGGACGTGTTTTCAGAAAGGGATACTGCACTTATTAAAAAAAACACTCGCAAACGTCAGCTAAATATATCACATTCACTACTGTAGGCTCAACACTTATTTAATTTTACTGAACATAACGCTTCATCAATACTTAGCACATAAGAGATACTGAGGAAAAAAAACAATAACTTGTGTTGTAATAACTAACTTACTAACTAACTAACTAACTCACTGGCACAATCGAAACCGTAGATTCAAGGCCGTGCGGACATAAGCTCTCCATACATGCTAATGTTTTCCAATCATTCCCTGTATAATCTAGTCCCTCAAACCATAGTTAATGTTATTCTCCCACCTCATTTTTGGTCTACCAACTGGGTGTTTTCCCTCTGGTTTTCCTATAAGAAGTTTCCATGCACCGCTTTCATTCCCTATTCGTGCCACATGTCCTGCCCATCGCAGTCTACGATCTTAACAGTTCTTATTATATCTGGCTTCCTATAAAGACCACATAGTTCACTGTTATGTAGTGTTCTCCATTCAACTATCTGTTCATCTCTCTTTGGTCCAAAAATTTTGCTAAGAACTTTATTCTCAAATACTCATAATTTCCTTTCTTCCCTTAAAGTAAGAGTCCATGTTTCGCACCCATATAATATAACTGGTAGAATAATATTTTTATATATTTTCATTTTTACGTTTTTTTGAAAGGAGTTGGGACGACAAGAGTCTCTGACTTATATCGTAATATTGTAAATAATGCTGATGTGGGATTTCCCACCAGACACTTGCAACGCAACCAATGACGCGCCAGCATTTTAAATCAAGGGGATGGCCGGCTTACTGCTTTGCTCCGAAGACATCTGGAATTTGGTATAGAAACATTTTCTCTTCAGAGGATTACATGTTTTATTCTTCAGCGAGTTAGTATCAACAATGCTTAAACCTTGTACTTTAGACAGCTAAAGCACAATGCAAGGTATACGATTTGGAAAACCTCAACTTGATGAAAACAACGCTAAGAGCGGGCGTAGACAAAGATGATTCTAGACTGTTAGCGTCACTTCCACTAAAGTCAATGGCCGAGGAAATCCACAGGCTGCACAAACTTTGATCCAGCTGTACAGGCCACAGTTGGAAGACGGCCCTAAGACAATCGTTGATATGAAACCAACAGCATTTGTCACAAAATATTCTCATTGTATCAACTGAGTGAAATGTACCAATGATCTGTAAGTTTACATTTGAAGGGTGTGTATCATATGGTCTCAAGATTAAGAAGGAGACTACGCGAGCTCACCTCAGGCTAGCAAAACGAAAGAAAAATAAAAAATATTAAAAAAACTAAAACAACACGTTTTATTAGAAAACCGAACTAAAAAGTAAAAAAAATAATTTTAATTTCCAACACGTTTGGGGTAAAATTAAAGTGGTCAACAAAAAAAATCATCTCCAGCACATCTAGAAAAAAACTAGAGTTATCTACAAAAAAAAAACATACTTTTAACATCAAAAGTGTGGGGTGCTATTTATCAATTAATATATTTAATAATAAACAGATATTAGTATAAGAAAAGTCTCTAAGGATCGGTTTCACCAACAGAGGTAACTCTATTACGCCAATTTTCCCCATATATAATACATAGCTTAAACTGGCGTTATACAGTTACCTCTGATGGTGAAACCGACCCTAAGAAGAAACGAAAAAAGCATTAACAGCACCCCACGCTTTTGATGGCAATTTTTTTGTGGATAACTCTTGTTTTATTCTAGGTGTGTTGGAGATGATTTTTTTGTTGACCACATTAATTTTGTCCCAAGCGTGTTGTACATTTTTTTTCATGTTTATGTTCGGGTTTCTAATAAAGCGTGTTGTTTTAGTTTTTTAAACTAATATTTATTTTTTTATTTTTAGTTTGGTTTTCTAATTATGCATGTTGTTTTAGTTTCTTTTAAAATATTATTTATTATTTTAATTTTTCGTTTAAATGATTGTGATAAACCGGTATCCCATGAGAATTTAATTGCTTACGATATTTTAGTGTCTACTTTAATTATATGTTTTTTTAAATTATTAGTATCTAACATTATTATAATATTTTTTAATATTTTAATAAAGATAAATAGTTACAATTAATCGTCTTCTTCTCATATGTTTTGGATAAATTACAATGTGGTAACTTCACAAAATTGTCATTAATATTTTACAGAATAAGATAAAAATGTAAATACTTTAAAGTAGATACTATTGCTTTATGAGTTAAAAGTAATTCTCTACTAAAAAAAAATTCGGGCTGGATTTCAACCAGCGACTTATGTATTACTGAAATTATATACCACTACAGTCCACCGCTCTACCAACTGAGCTACCAGAGGATATAATATTAATTTCTTACAACGATGGACTAAAAAGTCGATAAGTCTGCTACCTGTTTTTACCGGTCATTATTTTTTTGATGTCCTGATGACCCTGGCCAGGATCTTGCGAACAAATTATTAAATTATTGTATTGTCATTGGTCATTTACAGGTATAGAAAGTTTCAAGTCGATCCAATATTTTAAGTGGGTGGAAATCGTGTTAAAATATTCCGTTACATTGATAGACAGATATAGGTCAAGCTAATATAAAGCGTGTAATTAATATCTGTCGTGGTGCCGATACGGGCACACGCACTTCTTATTGTGCTATCTAGCACCAACATAACTTATTCAACTTAGTACCTGATAGCATTCGCGACCAATTACGACATACACCCATCAAACTTAAAGTAAGTACTTGTAAATTTTAGGATAGTCCTTGTTACTGGACTTAGCCTCGTGTGCAACGATTCATATATGTGATTGTCATAAAGTTAGAATAACAAACCTCGAGTGAAGTCTCCCACGAGAATAGGAAACGAGATTATCTATTAATAGTCAGTAGATCAAAGCCTCCATACTATTGAACGGGACCAAATGATAATTACCGCTTGTTATAACGCCATTTAAAATTGTGTGTGTACCAGCTAGGTGCGTTTACAAGTTATTAAATTTAAATCAAATTTACAACCTGTCGTCTTTTCTCAACAACGAAATATAATCGTGTCCGCATAATCCTTGCGTATCCCGGGACCAAGAGCATTCCATTCTACCGTAACCCACTGAGCTATCCGAGATTCTCAACTAGAGAGGAATCCTTTCTAAATCCTGGCGCCCACTAAATCCCGTCTTCACCTTTTACCTTAACATAAGGAGACCATTAAAATCCTTCTCCATAATGGTACCTCAAAGTGCGAGCGCGAACAGGTCGTATTGCGAAACGCAATAATACACCGACTGAAACAGTTCCACGAACGCAAGAAATCCATGGACGGAGAAAAAGATGACCATGAGAGGACAACCCGGAAACAGAAGGTAATAGAAGCTACGAGCAGCAATCCCAGAAATGAAGTACACAGTAAGTCATGAGACAACTCCAAAAAGCTACAAGTGAGCGTTATATTTTCTTTTTAAAATTTAAGTGAAAGTTAGAACCTCAGAACTGATAGGGTACAGTGAGAAATAAAACCAGAATTAGGAAAAAATAGAGAGTAGAAACCAAAATTTAGGTTTGCAAAAATACTTTGCAATTTTAATGTCACAACTGAAAGACGAAAAAAAAGGGGGGGAGATAGAAAGATATAGAGCTGAACGAAAACAAGATAAGTTAGATATTATTAGAGCAAGAGAATCGATCGGTATCACCTCCAGGAATACAAGTGGTACTTGTAAAACTGATAGAATTGAAGAAACGCGAGAAATAAAACAAGGTGGCAAAGAAACAGAATCAGTAGGAGAAATAGGTAACCTTGGCAAGGAAAGTAACGCCTACATCACTGAGGAAGATGTGTCATTACTGTAAGCACATTATGTTTGAAAAATTGATTAACCGAATTGGTTATTATAGAATAGATATTAGTATTATACATAAATATATATCAGGATATACTCTGCTGGATAAGAAAAGAAATGAATATATAAGACAGGAACTAAATATTTTCAAACTTACAGACCGAATAATTAAATATAGGAACGACTGGAAAGAACATATTGATAGAATGCTAGAAAGAAGATTTCCAAACTTATTGCTAAATTATAAACCGCACGGAAGGAGAAATGTTGGTCGGCCACACAGAAGATGGTCTGAACAATTTTAACAATTCTAGCTTTCATGAAACCGGAACGAGCCAAGAGACTTAATCCCTGGATTATGGTGATGATGATCAAATAATATATATATATATATATGTATATATATATACATATATATATATATATAAACCACATCTAGGAATTCTCTTGAATTTTTAAAACAAGTGAAATAAGTAATCAAGTTTTTATGGAGGCATAATTTATTCGTAGAGAATATAATAACCTCTCTTTTTATACTGCAGTGGCGCCATGTTTGTGGAGGCTGTCATGTGACAAAACAGGTGTTAACGGGCCTCGAAAAGAATGACGCTATGGACCAACAGATCCAACTACACAAAAAAAATATATAAAATGCTAGGATCTCATTTTTCAAGCTCTGAATGAATGACAGGTCCATGCTTTGACTCATCCTCCCTTTCAAATGCATCCCCGTATTTTTTTTAACCCCATCCAATCCTTTCCACTCTCTTTCTCGCGTGACTAAAAATCTTGTCACTTCACACATATTCAGCATACACCAAAAATACACATATCCCCATTCGCTTCTCCATTTTGCTTTAATATAAGTTCGTTTATATTCAGAAAAAAATGCACTGCGCTGTTCATAATGACCCTTTATCTCCTGAATCAGTGACCAATCTGATATAAGAATAAAAAAAGCAGAACTATAGTCACAATTTCATTGTGTTCCTGTTATCAATTTCATTTTATCGCACATACAAAAAATGTTAATTTATAAGGAATACACAATAATGTATTTTTACAAGTTACCCGTATTACTGTAAATAAACAGTTAATCTTCTTCTTCTTCCTTCCAAGTATTAGGCCAAGGCCTGTTATGATCCAATAGAACATTTTCCCTCCAGCGTTTCATAGGACGGCCCAGAGATCTTCGTCCTCTTAGTATATAATTTTAAACAACTTTGGGGATCGGATTTGAACTCATTCTTTCAAGATGGTGTTTCCAATTTTATTGGTTCTGTTTAATATATTCAAAATTGGCGTAGTCTTCAATTATTTTAAGATATCGGTGTTCCGTTTCCGATCCCATCTGGTGTAACCCGCTGTTCTGCGCATGAATCTCATTTCACAAGCCGTTATTCTTCTTTCTTGTTGACTTTTTCGTGTCCATTCTTCACTACCATTGGTCAATTTTTACGGATATAATAAACAGTTTAATACCCATAAAAATTAATGAAATTTAAGATAATATAATAGATGACTCGAAAAAGATGTTGATTTCTCAAAACACATAATTACTGTTTGCGCAATAGTGCGTTTTATCGTAGTTACAGCAGTGGTGACCATGATTGAAAGTTCAACTTCCTACATTTCGGGGTTGCCAACCTAAATAACTATACTGTAATAAAATAACTATACTGTAATATTACATATTACAAACCACTTGTAGGAAGTAAAACCACTGCCCTCTATGTATACTACGTAAGATGTATATACTAAATATATCCAAAAAGTAGTGTTAATATACGATATACGAAACAAATCACTGCACTTTAAATGAACTGAATTTTATTTGAATCAATATAAAACAATAAATAGGTACTTGCCGCCATTTTATGACTAAATTGGTGTCACGGCCTCCTGTAATTTCAACTAATAAACATTGTCCACACTGTTAACGTTAGTCAGTTGTTTAGAATGAACACAAATATTTCTAACAAATATATTATTTTACTATTTCTTATTATTTCGAAAATACCATCGCACAAATAATAATGTACAACGCACGTTCGAGAAGTGTTTTAATAATTCTCGGAAATTAAAAACCTTGCTATAGCTCGGTTTTTAAACATTTTCCTCGCTTCTGTAAATACCACTTCCCAACCTCGCATCGTAATATACTATTATTACTCGTAAAAATATATTATAAAATCTAAATATTTTCAGAACAAAATTCAAAATTAATTTATAATCTAAAATAACTTGGAAAATAATAATTAATGAGATATTGTACAATTCAAAAATTAAAACGTAAACTTAAGTTATAAACATGTGAAAGAAAACACACAAAACTTCTGAAATAAAGCATAAAGGGATTAAAAAAAATTAAAAGGGAAAATTACTATTAACATTGTAACATTCTATAAGAATAAAAAAAATCATTCCCGTATTTTTCGAATTATAGACACTAAAATTGAAAGGCCCAAGGTCCCTCTCTAATCATACTAATTTGTTTATTAACATAGGTATTTGCTAACTAATCAAACAATATTATTAACTCTGTTAGATCTTTTATCTTTGATTGCAATGGAAGTTGTAGAACGTATTGTTTCTTTAATTTCAAATAAAATAGAGTAATAAATTATCGACATTTTATTAAAGAAATCTATGCAACAAATAAGTTTGTCTATTGTAAAAATTGTAAAAACCTCATTTTTACAGGCGTGTTTACTTATCAGTGTAATATCCCTAGCGCAATTCCATCATCATAGTACATTCATGAATTTAGGCCATTTTTTGACCTGTTTTGGTCTCAAAAGAAACATCATCCAAAAGTCTTTTGAGTGGATGTCCTGGTCTTCTTCTTTCTCCAGGTTGGTATCTTAACATTTGTTTGGGTATCTTGTGATCTTCCATTCGATGGATATGTTGGTTCGTAAGGGGTAGTGACGTGCATATAATCTTTCCTACTCAATTCTCATCCTCACCTTCTCGTGGCACAATCTGTTTTCACAAACGAGGCTCTCAACTTTACTTGCAAATATCAACATGAAGAAATCCAGAAGGAATTGAAATATGACACCCTAGCGCAATTTCCGTTTTTAAAAGCGGTAATAAAAATAATCCATCACAGTGTTACGTGTCGCGCATAGCGACGTTTGAATTGCGCGGGCGCGTTAGATCACCTGCAAGCCGGCAGAGCTGTCTGGAGTGTGTTGCCAGACGGTTCTACCGGTCTCTCTCTCTCTCCCCTTTGGAGATAAATCCATATCTAGAGTATTCTGGGCGCCGAAATTGCGCGAAGCCATTTCGAGAGCATTCCTCACGCTTATATAAAAGAGCGGAGGAGAAGGCCAGTCAGTTTGTTTGCGATAGCCAGTCTCTGACAGCGAGTTTTGTGTTGGACGGAGAGAGGTTAATTATAAGTGAAATTGTGAAGACGTACTGTGTCTGTAATTGTGTGATAAGTGATTATCTGATAAACTTTCAAAGTAGAATAGTTCTGAGATAGAATTATGATTGAAGAATGAGTGATTATTGTTAGAAGAAAATAAAGTGTCAAGAAAACTTTACATAATATTTCTGTATTTATCTATGACTAGAGTATGGAACTCACTTCCCAGTCATGTCAGGGACTGTCAATCGCTATCATTATTTAAATCCAAATTAACAGATATCTTAAGTTCGACATAATGAAAACCTTAACTGCATAACAACTATATAGAGCATTCCATTAATAATCATCTAGGAAGCTACTTAATTTATTTTATATAATTTTAATTTTATTATATTCTATGTTTTTGTTAGTATTACCTAGTATTAGATCACATCATCAGTGTATTTTGTTTAGTCTGTATTTTAATAATACCTTAAAATTGTAAGATGTATGTAATTTTTGATAATTCTACTATTCGCTGCTTGAGTGGAAGAGAAGGACTTATGGCCATAATTTTGCCAGCTAAAATAAAGCATTATTATTATTATTATTATTATTATTATTATTATTATTATTATTATTATTATTATTATTATTATTATTATTATTATTATTATTTAAATAATCAAAAAAGAAAACCCTGTTCCATCCAATGACAATATTATCAATCAATTTATGTACTCCCTATTATCTGTATGTAAAATTCTATAGAAATGCATGAAGCAAAAGCTTTCAATTTTTTTAAGATATTTTTCCGTATCTGTACGGGTTTATGAAGTTATCCACTTTCAGTGCTCTGATACATGTTGTAACTATCTCAGAAGATATTTTCGATATATTTCTTACACCTGGATTATTCTTAGATTTAAATAAGGTATTTGACACTACATGTATTCATCACTTAATTTTGTTCAAAAGGTCAGAGAAGTGTTTAATTTACCATTTACCTTCTAACTGGTTCCAAAGTTAATAAAGTCTTAGATGCTAATATAATGAAGTGAATAGTATAGAATGTTATCTCATAAAAATTAAAATGAGTTCTTCATGGCTACAATGTTTGAACCAATCTTTTCTTCCCCCTTTAAAACGAAAATGATCAGAAGCTTTTGAAAACTAAAGGAGCATTCATTTATGTGCAGATGATACAGGGGCATTTGACAAACCTAATTCAATTGATTCTCAAATGATTGACATTCAACACGACTTACCTATAATTGCAAATTGGCTTAACTCAAATTATTTTGGAATATTATTTTTAATTAATAGACTTAAATAAAATAGGGTAATCCTAAAATTGACAAAGTATATTGACAAGAAAGAATTAAACATGGAACATAGAGACAAAAAATCAAATTTGGAATTTATACAATATGTATAGAACACGACAGATGTACAGTGAAGTTCAAAAGATAATTCTGAATGAAGGGAAAATCAAGAACCCGAATTTCGAAAGACTGAATGATTCACGAAGAAGGAGAGAGAGAGAGAGTCCTTCAATATGGTTGTTAAATTATATGCTATGAAATCTTTCCAGGTTCTTAGTTGCTACCTGTAGCGCCTATAAGTAAACCTTGGACGGAGATTGTCCCCGAATGGTATTTATCATTTAATAAGGGATAGTAGGCTCGTATATAAACTACTTCTCGAATTTAACTGATCTAGTTGTTTAAGGCTGGATTAACACAAAAGCGAAATTATTTGGTGTAATCTAATAGCAACTATAGCATTAGGACGTATACTGCCATTCTCAGCCACCCAGTGAACTTCATTGTGGACCGAGCTATTTTGATCGAAATATTGCAGCCATGAGACTTCTTACTTTAATATCACTAGCGCCTATAACGGTTATTGCTCTGGGATCTACCCGGAACAGTTCCAATGTCGCGCATATTTGTCTGATTTTAATTGCATGTCTTCATTCAGAATACCTTAGATTGGTCCTATTTCTGATCCTATGATTGGTTTAAGTACATTTCTATAGAGAATATTTAACTCATGCCCCAAATGGGAGTCAATGACCAATCAGATTTCAATGATTTTTTATTTACTACCAATCACAGTCGTTTTTCACCTCGATTTGTCAATTTAATTATATCACTTTAAAATCAAGCTCCTCCTTTTTAACATTCCGAATAGGTTATAGCATTATTTTGCAGTGACTGGTGGCTACCAGATTGTACATATAGTGCACGAATGTAAACACATAGTGCTTGCGAGAGATTATATAAAAACATTTTTAGCAATTGATTATACCATAAAAAAAACACTGTTTGTACTTTCTTAAACGTATTATTTTTCAGGAAATAACGTTTCAGAAAAATATAATTCATATATTTATATCATAGGATAATAGAAATCAATTAATACCTATAATATAGGTTATATATTTCTTCACTAGGGTGCATTCTAACAATATTGCGATCCTTTGGCAATAAATAATATGGTCTGGTTGCAGTGATGAACAAATGAAGCGTAGCAATCCTTTCTCATTTGTTTTCAAACATCGCCGTTTACAATAAATATATAGGCTTACATCTTTTAAAATAACTATAGTTAAATAATGACGCGTGAGTGAACAGCTTAATTTTATTCGTTAAATAGTCCTAATAAATGCCAGCTCTTGATTTCCAAATTATCTAGATAAATTGGATATCACTCGTGGCATTACTTATGATAACATCATTTCCTTTATGAAGAAAGTTACGCAATTTTGAAATCCCTGTTGCTTCAGTTCTTTTGTGGCTTTAATTCCTGTTATTGAACTATCTTCCTGCTGAAATATGCTTCAGTTTTGTAAACATGTTTGGATATTTCCTATAAAAAATATCGGTGCGGTTGGAAATACCAGAATGTTGTTATTTCCTACAGGAATTTATAGGCCCTATGTTGAAAAAAAAAATAATCCTGTGTCATCATGAAAACAAGTAACCGTCTGTATTTCAAAGGTGTCAATAGGTAATTAAAATGTATTTAAGAATACTTCTAACCATTATATTAACATTAGAAAGAACACTTATTAGGTAATATATTGACTTAGGCTTTCACGGCCGGAGTTATTATGATGATCTCGTAGAAGATTTCCGGGCTGTTGGCCGTGGTCTTGAGGTTTGTAGTAGGGGGACTGCAAGCCTCAAGACCACGGCCAACAGTCCGGAAATCGTCTACCAGATCATCATACTTATTACGTACTTTGGAGTGAAGCGATTTGAAATAATAGGGAAATTTCGGGCAATCAAATTCAACGAAATATTTATTTTGGTAAGGTAAAAATTCAATCCATATTTATATTTCATAGACTGATCAGTAAATTATTAATCACAGATGATATTAGTTTTGAAAATAATTCAATTAAACGAGCAACATACATTAAATATTCAGGATTAATATCACATGAATAATGTTTACTGTGGGAAAAACATGTAGAATATGTAATTTAAAATATCACAGTTTTCAAAAACTTCAACCACCAGCTTTCAAAAACAGTCTTCATATTTCATTAATACATTCATATAATGGCTCCTATATGGAGATAATCCATAAAAAACACATTCATGTAAAGCAATAGTTCAAAACGAAGCCATAGGTAATTAAATAAATATCATGCCTGTTGAGATGGCGATACAATATAATTCACTCCAGTTACTTTTTTAAAAGTATGTACGACTTCACTTTAATAATATGGAAATAATTTTGAATAATATCTTTAATGATATTTTACAAGAAAAATGTAATGCAATATTTAATTTAAAATTGTAATTACTCGATATGTAAAGGAATGTGTTAATAGAATTTATGAATTGCCTGAGGAAATTAAGCACGTAAAAATTGAAATCATATAAATCCAAGATTTTTCATGCGCTCAGGAAGAAATAGAAATTTGATTTTCGATTTATAACTAGCACTATTTCTTTCAATATTAATCATTTAATTATATATTACTCATATGTCTTTTATACTATACTTCGCGAATTGTTGACATTTTTTTACAATTAACATTTACTTTTTTTATGTAGAGGAAGTGTGCCAAATGAGGAATACTGTTTTATATTTTTAAAGATACTTGCTAAGTATTCAAATATAAATTAGTTACATAATTGGAATATAGAAGCAAATTTATTGCACAATAACACCCTACTTTCAAAGTATATTGAATTACAATTTACTCTCACAAAAAATATATAGCAAAACTCATAATTATGTTATTTTTAAAACAGTGTTCCCAAAGTGAAATAACCATTTGTTTCTCAATCAAGTCGTTGATTTATACAGAAAAACAATATAATAAGTTCACACATACTGCCACGCTCCTTGTATGTTCATTTGCAATAGGCACATACATAGGGATCCGTTTGAACCCCAGCACAGTTAACATGACACCACATATTACACATCCCGCCACTTCATTAGAAAACAAACCCCCACAAAAAATGCATTCTGTTTCCTGGGATTCCAGCGGCCTCTCTTCACATTCAAATAATGATACAGAGAAATCACTCCCTGTGTTTGGTGTCCCTAAGGTGGAATACATGGTATTCCAGTTCAGGAGCACAGGGCCAAAATTAAATTATCATCGTTGTGGCATTACTCATGTTATATCATGAAATACAACATGGACATAACAAACATGCAGCTAAAGGACTAACAAATTCTATCAAACTGAAGTATTAATAATAAAAATTATATGCACGAAGACAGTTTCAAAACTTACCTGCAAAAAAAAAAAAAACTCGGAATTCCAAGAAATAAAACAATCGATGTAAAACACGTCCACACTTCTTACAACCACATGCTCAACTACAGGCGGGAAGCCTCTGTTTCTCTCCTCCATTTGCAACAATCAACTCAAAAATGCCGACCATATTCAAGAACATATCAAGGTGTTCCTGTCTGGGAACATATTATGCTTTTGGCGCACTTCCCTCTAATGGAATGGACAAATTGTAAATACATAGAGTGAAATGATGATCAATCTGGATTTAGAAATAGGTCTACATTATATCATATATTTAGTATGAGTATAAAGAGAGATGAGCAGAACTGTACATTAACTCTTTATAGACTTAAAAAAAGGATAAGATTTAGTAAAAAGGGACAACTTATATAGTATACGACTGGTCTTCGGAATTCCTAAAAAGTTAGGTTTATTCGAAGGTCTACAAATTGCAGGAAGTGTAAGGTGCGGGAAGCAAACAATTTTCAGATATTTTCGAAATTCACAATGGGAGAAGCAAGGAGATGCTATTAAGTTTTTTTACTAGAACATGCTATAAAATCTTTAAAGGATAAAACAAGAGAATTAACTTAACGGTATTAAAATCGGTTGGGATATACTGATGACATAGTATAATTACAGGATATCGATGAGATACTAAGGGCCTAACAAAGATATTCTATTGAATAACACTAAGAAGTTGGGGCTGTAAGTTAATATGAATAAAAAAATACATGCTCACATAAAAATGTATTATACTAAGTGCGGCATAAACTATGACTCATTTTAAATTGCCCGCCATTATTGGATACGGCTTCTTAGAGAGTTGTTATTGGTACCAATAGTACAATTCCCTAGTAAAGCTTGAAGCATAGCATGAAAATGCTATGATTGCAGTAAAGGACCTGCTTTCGGGCACAATTACTATGGATGGTCATAGTTCATTTCAAAGCATTGTCAGTGATTATGGAGCGATGGTCAAACGAATACCGCGCGTTTGCAACAGAAACCGTTTTCCAAATGTGGTTACAATGTCGTACAGACACAGCGTTTGATCCGACGACATTTTAACATGGATCGGAATGATCAAGTTCTGTCTCGGAAGTCGATTATAGATGGGTCCAGCAGTTCAGAGGAACAGAAATTGCAACAAATATTTAGCCACCTGATAGGCCACATACGGTTCGCACTCCGGACAACAAGGCATCTTGTTTTCCGCTTTGACAATATCAACTTACCATCCCATTCCCTCGATTTATCGGCTTGTGATTTTTTTCTGTGGGGATTCCTAAAATCCGAAGTGTATGCTAACAAGCCAACAACTTTTGAAAACTTGAAAAATAACATTCACGCCGAAATCGAGACCATAACAGGCGGCACTCTTCGTAAGGTTATGGAGAATGTTCGTGTTCGTGTAGAAGATTGTATCGCCAACAATGGTGGACACCTAAAGGACATAATTTACAAAAGGTGACATGTTTAATTAATGGTAAGATGTGTTCTTTCGTACAATGTACACTATTAATGTGTAATTGTATTTCGTCATGCCAAGATAACATGTTTCAAATAGGTCATTGTTCCTGCCGCACCCTGTGTAATGGAAATGGAAAGTTCATGAAAAATAAAGGAAATTTTTAAGAAGTGGCTGAAGCCAAATATCTAGGAACAATAATAACACATAGGAATGAACTGCAGAAAAAAAAATTGACTCAATTCTGGTAATGCATGCTATTAAACTTTACAGGGAGTCTGAAAACATTAAACTGAAAATAAATAAAACAGTTATTCTCACAGTTATATTATATGGATGCGAAGCATGGGCTCTTACATTAAGGGGGGAGAAACATTTCTGAGTATTTTAAAACAAAATCCTTAGGAAGCTTTTGGACAATAGGGAGATTAAAAGACGGGCGAATGGAGAAAACAACATAGCAGTGAGCTACATTTTCTTAATTAGAAATCAGATGCAATAAGAACAGTTAAGTTTCGTAGACTGCGAATGTCAGGACACGTAGAATGAATGAGGAGTGAAAGAGGGACATGTTAACTCTTATTTTAAGAAACGCATCTAGTTGGAAAGCCAGAATCAGGCGTGGCAATAACATTAAGCATGTTATGAGGGAGGGGATGACTGGAAAGAATTATCTCAGGATAGGAATGTGTGGATAGCATATGTTCGCTATAAAATGCTCCATACCAACTCCTTTGAAAAACGTTAAACTGAAAATGTATAAAACTATTATTCTAACAGTTATATTATATAGATGCGAAACATGGACTCTTACTTTAAGGGAGGAAAAGAGATTACGAGTATTTGAGAATAAAATTTTAAGGAACATTTTTGGACCAAAGAGAGATGAACAGACAGGTGGATGGAGACGACTAAACAATAGTGAACTACATGGTCTTTATAGGTATCTAGATATGATAAGAACAGTTAAGTCTCGTAGCCTGCGATGGGAAGGACATGTGGCACGAATGGGGAATGAAAGACGTGGATGGAAGCTTCTTGTAGGAAAGCCAGAGGGAAAACGCCCAGTTGGTAGACCCAGAATTAGATAGGAGAATAACTTTAACTATGAATTGAGGGAAGTAGATTATAGAGGGAATGATTTGAAATCATTAGACATTAGCTCAGGAGAGGGATTTATGAAGAGCGTATGTCCGCGCGACCATGAACCTATGGGTTCGATAATGCCAGTGAGTTAGAGATATATCAATGGCAAATAAATAGCTAAAAGTAACTGCTTACCAATATAAATAGTGTATGTGTGTGTTCTAAAGGCACCCTCTATATTTTTCGTACTTCGAGTTTCGCGCAGGAAGGAAAGGTGTCGTTAATGTGGTCCATTTTGAAAATTAAGCACTATTTCGGTAGACCATTTAATAATATCGATATATGGGGCTATTATTGTATCGTGTACAGAGAGGAGCACAGGAGTGTATTTTTTATATAATTGTGTTTTGTGAAGTGTATTGTATGAAAAATTATAATGAAGAAATGGAAAAGGTAAAACCCGGTGCCGGCATGTAGCCTACTCCTGTCGAATCACATTAATGGTACCAAAAGGCTCACTGTCCCCATCCGACTGACGAATCGCTATCTACAGTATCATATGCCTTCTCAACATATGTACTGCTGAGGGATTTGCAATTGTATCCTGGAATCTGGTGTACAATCTACCGATTACAATTTGTACATCACCACACCTACTGAGCACGAGATTAGAAATTGTATAATACATTAATTTTGCTTTACCGAAAGTGGTATTTCGGTACGAAACATCTGTACTGTTATCCTCCCTCTACAGTGAGATTAATGAACTATGCCAATTTCCGTTCTCTTTGTGTCTACTCCCACTCTCCTTCATACCCCTCTCTTTGTTCTGTTTGTACTGCGCAACTTCCCCTCTACCTCGGAACTCTCAAATAGGCCAAGCATGTGGTAAACTGTATCATTAATTCATTCAATTTATTCTGTTAGTTTTCATTATGGTCTGAAGGACGTGAGCTCAAAGAGAGCTGTGTTGTTCTGAGCTTGGTCCGGTAAGCCAGGGTAGGGTACCCTAGGCTGGACTAAAAAGGTATGGGTGGGTGTTTGAGTGTGTAAAGATTGTTACTTTTGTTATTATTGTTTTCTTTAAACTTTAGAAGGATCAAGTATAACTTATGTTTAATATATTTTTATATTCCAACTTCAGAATTACAATTTATATGTATATGTATATATATATATATATATATATATATATATATATAATCTTATTTTAAGTAAATAAGAATGTCTAATTACTGTAATTTGCTAGTCATGCTACTGCTGTCTTGTATGTTTCCTGTCTTACGAGCTTTCTCAAGGTTACATTAGCTCCCCTTTCCTTTCTAGCTTTCATAGTTGAAAATAATGTACTGAGTTTAATAACGAATCATAAATTACTACAGTGTGTTTCAGGAATTATTGTTAATTAATACATGTTAGTAAATCTATATAGGAAAGATGAATCAATGTTTGCCTCTGATGGGCCCGGGCAAAGAATTATAAATAGCACTGACAGTTATGATCTGGACGCTAATATAAGTGTAACTAAACATATGAGTAAATTCTCTATAGGACAGTGCAGAAATGGTAAAAGAATCTAATTCTGTAGACCTGGCGGCACATTGCTATTACAATTTTTAACACCGTCGAGTATCATACCCAATCCTGCTACACAGGAAGGTAATATACTACTATCTGAACCGGCATTAAATAATATTCTACGTTGTCTTCACTCACCTCAAAATTATCTAACTACAAGTGATGCAACAATTAAATTTGTAGCTTTTAGTTGTTTTTTTTTATTATTACTAGAAGTAAATGAATTTTCCACTTCCACTTTTTAATTGAAAACAAAAAAAGCAGTTTCATTCATCTCAAAGTTGACCAGCTTCATGGGCTGGTGTTACAGCTTCTGACTACAATTTATGGGGTCCTGATTTCGATTACCGATCAGATCACATTTCTTCCTAAAGGAAATTATTCATGTGGCTCCCTGTTGCTGGATTTAGGTTAAATATAGGTTTAACGACTCTGGACCTTATTATCATTCATCACCTATCATATGATTGGGGTAACGTGACATCGCCTTCCGCGTGCCCCAAACCTAAGAAATGAATTACAATTCCGCCAATGCCAGGAGAGAATACCAGCAATATTGAAAACACAGTCTCATAGCATTGGTAAAAAAAATCTCCAAGAAAACCATTTTGTTTTCGACCTTCAGCTCTTTGAGTGTTAGTGAACACTTGTAAAGTAAATATTAATATTTTTTAAACTGATTTTACTGGTGCATTATTAATTGATATACCATTTAATTCTATTAACAGTCATGATAAGTACAACTCCTGGCCCATATTCTCTCAACATTCTGGACCACTCTTTATATTGCTGTTGGTAAAACATAGTTTAACGCCTGGTTGCTAGGTAACAGGAATGCGGTATGCGTCGAAAATAAGTTTTGTAGTTGCTCCATCAACGATTAGGATAAATTTTATAAGAAATTGTTACCAGGACAAGGAATACATTTGAGTAAATTTAAATTTACGTTTAGTACTGTCGGCCGTGGCGGGCTAGAGTTTATGTTAGTTGCCTCTAGTTCCGAGGCACGCGGGTTGAAACCCAGCCGCGGTAAATGGATTTTTTAGGATCGAAAAATCAAAGGGATGAGATCTCCGGGACTTTAAACCGTGGGTCCCATGTCTGATGATTTTTCAGGCTCGTGAAAGAACAAAGAACGACAATCCTGAATAAAAAGGCCTGTGTGCAAAATTTACAGAATGTTCCCTTCCTAGTACTACCTTGGTTTGATAGATATCACCATGAAGCGGAACGCTGACCCCGGACTACTTATGACATCTGCCCGAAAAGAAATGTAACTAAATTAGTATGGTGAATTACTCCACTGTAGGGGAGAAGTTGGACCCTCCTCCACTCCTTGGAATATCTCGGGCACAAGCCCATACTTCTCAGGTCCCAACTTCTTTTTCTCCCTTATCTACTGCTCAACCACTGTTTAAGTTCTCTGCTTAATACCAACACCCCGGGAGAATGTGTTGGAGTCACAATTTCGGTGAAATTGCTAAGCTTCGTAGTACATCAGGACGGTCACCTCTGACGATCCGTCAGTTGGTCCAAGGGCTACTCGAGCCTAGCAGGGAGGACTGCTTTGCTTGGAAGCATCGCAGATCCACCGACCATCCCCCTGTTCTACCTCCAGGAACGTATCCTGCTGCCGTTGTGAGACCGGCTAGGCTTGACCCAACAAACACCGCTGTGTGAGACTTTAGTACATCCAGGTGCTTATCTCCTGGCGACACCACAGTAGATCCACGAGCCCGTAGGCTGAACCGGGAGTCAGCGCAGTCGCTCACACGCTGCGCTGAACCGGACCGTGCCCTGGTCCGTGTCCTGCCGCCGTTGTGTAGAGGGAGAACGGAAAGTCTCGTTGAGACACACAAGGGCTTACTACTACTTCAGTAGGTGTGGTAACTCACAAGTGGTTTAGACAGTCGCCATCTACTGTACTTCTCGGTAACTCCATAAGATATTCCTGCTCAACGAATAGGAGCCAGATCAAGTTTATCTCGGGGTTTCTCCCATTGTCTTGCCAAAACCTTCATTTTACACGCATGTACATTTCGTTTATTTGCATTTACATCCGCCCCTGGATGATTTTTCAGGCCTCGTCTGCCGGCATTATCTTATGTCGTAGATATTCAGTAACAGGGACTTCATCTTATCTCCTCCGTCATTACTCCGGACAAGAGTACAGGGTTTAACTTTTATTTTCATCGGATGCATTAAATATATATATATATATATATATATATATATATATATATATGTGTGTGTGTATAAGTATATAAAGTTTAAACACGTATACGCAGCATCTGTGGGTGAGTTCGACTAGTGAAAATAAAATAAATCATTATTTTTAAGATATGGATATACATTTTTCGACCCCCCTTAAAACAAATAAGCAATATATATATATATATATATATATATATATATATATATATATAAATAATCAAATTTAAGAAACATGCTTCTACAAACAGTGACACGTGTATGACACAACAGATCATGGGAATATGGTTGATTTCCACTACTAGGTAAATGCAAGTTTTTTAATTTAATTTTGTTAGGCACCCACAAGAAAGAAATAAGATTAACCATAATGTTTGGCATATTATATTTTCTATATTACAGGAATTTAATGGAAACTTGACTAAAAATAATTTGAAAATATCGTTATTAAACAAGAGATAGTATCCAAACTTTAATCCACTTTCAGGGTAAAGAAATAAAGGCTGAAGTAACATTTTAAGACGACACACAATTTAACACTAGAAACCGAATTCTACTGATTACATAAAAAGTTCAGAGGTGTTTTGGTGTATAGTATTGCTTTACATTCACCATTTTATAACGGGCGACAGTGGACTAGTGGGGAAAATCTGCTTCCTATGCAAGCGCTCGTGTGTTCGATTCCACTTCTCTCAAATCATGTATAATATCATTCTCCTTCATCATTCTTGGTCTACCAACTGGGCGCTACCCCCTGATTTTCCAACTATAAACTTGTATGCCCCTCTTTCATGCTCTGCTCGAGCCACGTGTCCTGCCCACTACAGTCTGCGAGACTTTATTATTATATCTGGTTCCCTATAAATATACTGTAGTTCACTTTTATGTAGTCTTCTCCTTTCGCCTGTCTGTTTATTTCTCTTTGGTCCAAAAATTCCTGGGGACTTTATTCTCAAACACTCTTTTCTCCTCCCTTAAAGTAAGCGTCCATGTTTCGCATCCATATAACCGAACTGGAACAGTAACAATTTTATATATTTTTAGTTTAACGTTTTTGAGAGAAGTTGGAACGACACGAGTCCATGTAATGCATAATAACATGCATTTCCAGAATTGAGCGTATGTTTAATTTCTTTGTGCATCATTTTTCTATTTGTAATTATTGTTCCTAGGAATTTGAATTCAGCCACTTCATCAAAATTACCCTCATTTGTCATTAAGTGTCCATTTCCATTATATAATATATTTCTGTGTGCGAATATATAGTTAGTTTTATTGATGTTTACTTCCGGTCCCAATTGCTTAGTGTTAATGAGTAGAATTTGTGTGTTCAAAAGGTGGCAGATGATTAAAAAATGAAAATGAACTTTATAAAAACTTCAATTAACGCTTTAGGCCCAGGAGTGACATCGTTGTCTCTCATGCAGTATGCCCGGTTTCGATCCCCGGTCCTCCTAGTTAACTTTTTCCTGGGTTTTTCTCAAATGTTAATTCCAGTGAATTCAGGTTTCAACTACCACGAAGAAGAACGGCTTATTAATTCTTATCAACAGTGTTAATATAAATATAATCACAACTTTATAATTTCATTAAAATACTTCTGTAAAGAGAAAAGTGAAGTATACAGCCCAGAGATACAATATTTCTGTAGGACAGGGGAGAAAGCCGATGTTAAGACACGGTATAATAGCAATTTACTGGAAAAAGTGTAATTAATGTTTCCGCAAATAAGAATTAGTAAAATGTCCCCTATATCACTGTGTGGAATATAATAAAAAAATTGTTTCTCTCAAATAAACAAAAATGTTTATAAATTCGCCCGCTGCACTGGAAGTAACTTAAATAATCCGTTGGGTGTGTTGCATAAATAAAAAGTTTAGTCACACGTGTGCTTCCAAAGAGAGTATAAACGTAATGTGGCGCTGTTGTGGATTGAGGCGTAGCTGCCAGTACCCGGGGGGACAGTCCCATCAGAGGGATTAACTTGTATAACATACTCAGCAACGGTAGGTCACATGGGTAAAACAACGCACAACGTAGTTAAAGGAAAACGGAGAAAGCACAACCTGTGTAGCCCAGTCAGAACTTGAACAGTGTTTCCCCAGGGTAACAATTATTTTATACATAATTCAATTATGTTATTCACTTGCATTATATTAATTCCAATTGAACTATATTCTGTTTCGTTAAGTGGCTATCATTCTTCCCTCTAGACTCAACCGGCATTAACGAAATTTTTAGATGTAACAATAATTATAAATAGGAATGGGATGCACAAAGAAATTAAACATAGGCTAAATTATGGAAATTCGTGCTACTGTGCATTACAGAGACTCTTGTCGTCCCAACTCCTTTCAAAAACGTTAGACTGAAAATACTCGTATATAAATTCATTATTCTACCAGTTATATTATATGGGTGCGAAACATGGACTCTTACTTTAACTCTTTTGATTCAGGTTGACATGCTCAATGTATTTCCCCAGAAACCAGATTTAAGTTTCGGTAAATTATATTAGTCTATTTTCAGACATTCAAAACAATCAAAAGATAAGGGTACTTGAGATCACAATATGGGTGAAAGCCAAAACATATTCCTCTACTATTCATAAATGTTGACAAAAGATTACCCTGCCAAGGGATGTACAAAATGCTGCGAAATATATAACAGCAGAGTTATGCGTATGCACCTCGTTTTCTAAGTTGAAGGCAATTTAACTGCCGGCAAGTCTACCTCGTCTTTTGAGGCGAATGTATTCAGGGAGGAAAGGAGATTACGAGAACTTTAGAATAAATTTCTTAGGATTTTTTTTGGAACAATGAGAGATGAACAGAGAGGTGAATGGAGAAGATTACATAACAGTGAACTACATGGTTTTTATGGGAAGCCAGATATAATAAGAACAGTTACGTCTCGTAGACTGCGATGGGCAGGATATGTGGCACGAATGGGGGATGACGTGCATGGATACTTCTTGTAGGAAAACGAGGGAAAACGTCCAGTTGCTAGACCAAGAATGAGTTGGGAGAATAACATTTACTATGATTTGAGGTAAGTAGATTATGCAGGAATGATTGGAAAACATTAGCTCAGGATAGGGGTGTATGTAGAGCTTATGTTCATTTGGCCTGAAACCTAAGGGTATGATAGTGTCAGTGAGTTAATTAGTTAATATTCTTTAGAATATCTTCATTTAGAAGAGAAGTAATACCATATATTGCATTATGTAAATTTCTAGCTAGTGAAAATACCTCATCCAATATATAAAAATGAATGTTTGTTTCTTCGTATTCTATGCGCGGTCATACCGTTGATCTAATTTTGATGCTTTTTTTTCTTTTTCAAAATGTTGAGGAGATTCCCCGGATGAATATAGGCTATAAGGGAGTTGTAATACTCAACCCCTTCACCCCTAAAAATCACCCTTTGTAGCTAAAAATGTGAAATAAATCCCCTATTTCGACGCTTAAATGGCTTACGCTGCCTAACCATAAGAAATACATCCAAATAATATACACAGAATTGAATATCATAAAAAACTCTACGAAACAGTCTGCGACAACATATGTTTATCTTTTTCGGATAACCCACAATAACCATTTTTGTCTTTCATTGATTCCAAGAAGATCGGGGTAAGTAGATTCCCGGGAAAGCGTGCTCTGCCATACCGATTGTGATGGGGCTGTTTGAAAAATATTCAGAAGATTCCGGGAATGAACATAAGCTATAAGAGAGTTGTAATATTCAATCCCTTCATCGCTAAAAATCACCCTTTGTAGTGAAAAAGGCGAAATAAAGTCCCTATTTTGACGCTTAAATGGCTTACGTGTCCTAAACCATAACAAATACACCAAAGTATTTTACAAAAACCTCTACAAAAAAGTCCTCGACAGCATATGTTTATCTTTTACGGATAACTCACAATAACCATTTTTGCCTTTGATTGATGCCAAGAATATTGGGATAAGCAGATTCCCGGGCAAGCATAACAGCGCACGTCTGGTGGTAAAAACACATTAACATTTATTTAGGAGTAGCAGCGCACGCCGGGTATTAGGCAGTACCTCATATAAAATATTTGTGAGTGGAAAAAACAAAAAAAAAACTTCGTCTTAGTTAACTCCAAGTACAAATCACTCAATCTAGATTCAGAGGCGATGACTTTAGCCACTAGAATACCCAGTTAGCTTCCCTAGTAAACCTTTTGTGGTGAACAGAACTGTTTTTATTATTTCTAGAGCCGATAAAGTACGTATTCACTCCCGCTCGAATCTCGCTCCTAGAGTTTCCCAGGATCGTTGAGTCTAAGGAATCACTTGGCCTGTTCAGGGGAGTAGGAGGGGAATGGAATACTCATTCGCGGGAGTAGAATGCGAGGTAGATCTACCGGGAGTCCCGTTGGATCAGATTCGCGTGAGCAGTGAATGGTTTTCATGAGCAAAATACTGTGTACAATGACTGCGAAAGCTAAAGAGAATGTATTAAATAAATTAGCACATGCAACTCACATTCTACAAGCCATGCGCTTTAAATATTAGCGTGTATATTAGATGTGCAAAATAATTAAATACGTATTTATTACTGTAAATAAAATGTACTTCGACTGGACTAAACACACGTGTGTTTAGAATTTGTATCACGTTACTTCCATGCGAAATTGTTAAGAGAATTTTACTACGAGGTTTCATCTACCAGTAAAATCGATGATAAAATTCCGTTAAGGTCTTAATTCACAATAATTTTTTAAAATAAAATTATAAAATATTCACCTTGCAGGTCCTTCTCCTCAACATAAGATGTTTTAATGCCCTGTAGACCTAAGAAATTAAACATAGGCTCAATTCTGGGAATGCGTGGTATTATGCACTGCAGAGACTCTTGATGTCGCAACTCCTTTCAAAAAACGTTAAACTGAAAATATATAAAACTATTATTCTACCAGTTATATTATATGGGTGCGATACATGGACTCTTATTTTAAGGGAGGAAAGGAGATTACAAGTATTTGAGAATAAAGTACTTAGGAACATTTTTGGACCAAAGAGAAATGAACAAACAGGTGAAAGGAGAAGACTACTTAACAATGAACTACATGGTCTTTCTAGGAAGCCAGATATAATAAGAACAGTTAAGTCTCGTAGACTCCGATGGGCAGGACATGTGACACAACTGATGAATGAATGACGTGGATGGAAGCTTCTTGTAGGAAAGCCAGAGGGAAAACACCCAGTTGGTAGATCAAGAATGAGGTGGGAGAATAATATTAACTATGATTTGAGGGAAGTAGATTATACAGGGAATGATTGTAAAGGATTAGATCAGGATAGGGATGCATGGAGAGCTTATGTCCGTGCGGCCATGAACCTACGGGTTCGATAGTGCCAGTGAGTAAGTAAGTAAGTAGACCTTTCGGGAGTAGTCCCATCATCAGCAGATTAAATTTTATTTTAAAAATATTTTATTGTGACTTAATACCTCAACGGAATTGTATCATGAACTTTACAAGTATCAACTCTGCAGTCAGTGAGATTAAAGTGAAATTTAAATATTTTAACAAACCCAGTGCACACAAACCTCTATACAGAATAATCACAACTAAGTTACTCTGTAGGTCAACGAGGGTCAACAAATACAGACCTACTTCTTTCTACTGATGATGGGAATAGTCCCGAAAGGCCTACAGAGCATTAAAACATATTTAGTTTGGGAGACGGATCTGCAAGGTGACTATTTTATAATTTTATTTACAAAATGTATTATTGTTCATCTATCAATAAGCAAAAAAAAATATCTGGTCAGAACCGAATTACTTGTTATTATTTTATTTATATAAAATGGTTAAAACGGTGGATTGTACATTAATTGAATTTATGCCGTTTTAGAAAACTGTTAATAACAGAGTATTATTTTCAAGCGATAGTGCACAAAAGTTAATGCAACTATCTTTTCAATTTATCAAGGAGTAGTTACTCTTTGAGAAGTATATTTCAAACAAGAACCTTATTTTTATAATATATAATAGTTTTAAAAAACTAAAACAATACGCTTTATTAGAAAACCGAACTAAAAGAATGAAAAATAAATTTCATTTCCAACACGCTTGGGATAAAATTAAACTGGTCAACAAAAAAAATCATCTCCACAATACATATAGAATAAAACTAGAGTTATCAACAAAAAGAAAATAATTGTTCCATCAAAAGCGTGGGGTGCTCTATATCAATTAATATATTTGATAATTATCAGAAATTGGTAAAAGTAAAGTCTCTAAGAAGAAAATGTAAAAATCATAAAAGGCTGTAAGTGAAATGGATATAAGAATTGCTCATGAAGGAAGTTTCTTACATTCGTGTGATTCGTCCCCATGTCACGCGCAATTGCACTAGTGCTGATTGAAGGATCACGCTCCACATGCTGTAGGACAGCTTCCTCAAATACCAGCGTTCTTACTGTGCGACGGCGTCCCTGTCTAGGTAACCTGCTAAATGACCCGGTCTCACGCAGACGTTGATACACAGCAGTAAAAGTCGTATGATGCGGGATACGGCGATTGGGATATTGTTGTTGACTATTTAACTCATGTCGCAAATGGTAGTCAATGACCAATCATGTTTCAACGAATTCTGTTTTACACCAATGCCATTCGTGTTTCACCTCGCTCTTTATCGATTTCTCTTTATCAGCTCCTGCTTTTGTGATAAAGAAATCTCCTCGTTTTTTAATATTCTGAACAGATTAGACCATTATTTTTCTCCAACAAATACATTAAATATAGCAAATAATAGATTCAGTGATTTTACTGACTTGTCTGTTCAAAATGTAAATGATTAACCTATAATGTTGATTATAATAGTTTGATGTGTTTCATTATTTCTCCACTAGAGTGCATTCTTACAATATTGCGATCCTATTTGGCAATAAATAATATGATCGAGTTGCAGTGAATATACAAAACCTCACATTTCTAATTTGTTTTTAAACATCGCCGTTTACATTAACTATATAAATATTTTTAAACACCGGTAACTATATTCAAATAATTTTTTTTTAGTAAAGGGCTTAATTTTATTCGTTAAATAGTCCTAACAAATGCCACTCTTGATTTCCAAATTATCTAGATAAATTCACTCCTCACTACGTGAATCGTAAATTTATCGATAATTTGGAAATCACTCGTGGCAGTACTTATGATAAACCCGCTGTGCAACTCGTCCGTTTTCGTGCGTTACGTAATACGCACCAACCATATCAGTATACTCTCTCCAGGTGTATCACTCCATTAGTAAACAGATACAATTCACTACTACACTGGTGGACAAAACAATTCCTACCATCAACAACAGTTGCCGTTATGACAACTGAAGAGCATAATACGCCCTCTACCGGTTTAAATATTCCTCATAGGAAAAAATGACATTAGGGAAAAATATTTGTTTACACCTCCCAGAGTTTGTCATTTTAAATAATTTTCATTCTGTATTAATGTTTAATTATGGTACATCAAACTGAGGACTGAAATTCAGTTTAAATGTCTAGTGTACCATAACATTTAATTATAAAAGGAACTGTAAACTTTTTATGATGCTAGTACAGATTTTTTTGCCGTTTTTATAAGGAATCAACCTTAAACATTTTATAAATTTATATTTCAGTAATATTAATAATAATAACAATAATAATAATAATAATAATAATAATAATAATAATAATAATAATAATAATAATAATAATAATAATAATAATAAGAAGAAGAAGAAGAAGAAGAAGAAGAAGAAGAATTGTATTTATATTCAGAATTTTAACGTTAACACATCTATCTGTGCCTAAAGTTTTATTTTTCTTCTCCACTCGTCTCTATCCATCCAATCCATATCTTCCAGTCCTCTTGTTCTTACCCCAGTTCTTATTTCTCGCCACCATGGGTTTCGAGGTCTTACTTTCCTCCTTCTTCCAGGTGGACACCATTCCAATGTTTTCCTGGGTAACCTTTTTTCTTGCATTCGTCGTACGTGCCCATACCAATTCTATTGCTTATATCTTTTATAATCTACTATTAAATAACTAATAATGATTTTTCTCGTATGACAGTATTTCTTATTGTTTTTTGATTTTGAACATCTTGCTGCTCTCCGCAAGAAATCCATTTCCATCGACATAAGTTTTTTTTCTAATTTTTTGTTGAATTTCCAAACTTCAGCTCCATATGTGACTATTGAATTATATATTTGTATCTTATTTTTTCTGGTTATAGTCTCTTCCACAAGACTCCATTCATCATTGCTGTTATTGCTCTACCTTTATTTATTCTGTTCTCAATATCACTTTCTTGTTTATCCACTTTATTTACTTTTACTCCCAGATACTCAAATTCTTCACCTCCTCTAATAATAATAATAATTATAACAACAATAATTATAATACTACTACTACTACTACTACTACTACTACTAATAATAATAATAATAATAATAATAATAATATATAAAATCAATAACAATAATAATAATTATCATGATCCATGCAAGTATTAGGCCATGTGGTCTTGTTACGGTCTCAAAGAGGAATTTTCCATCCACGCTCTTTTGCACGTCTCAGCGATCTTTTGCCTTGGTACAGCTTTTGGAATTCTATGAAATGATATTCGTTAAAGATGGGCTTTCCAGATGTTCTGGTAGTTTTGTATGTCGCGGAGAATGGATTCTACACCCAACTCTTCCAAAATTGTCTCATTTATTTTAATAATATAATAATATAATAATAATGATAATAATAATAATAATAATAATAATATAATAATAATAATAATTAATATACAGATTTTCAATATTTATGCACCTTTCTGTGATTAAAGTTACTACTACTACTACTACTACTACTACTACTACTACTACTACTACTACTAATAATAATAATAATAATATTTTTTTTTATTTAGGAATATTCCACAATACAGTGTTCCTCCTTCAGCCCAAAGTGATTTGTCGCCAGAGGTTTCTGTCTAAAGCATCTTCTTCCCTCAAATCTCTAGCTTCCACACTTCTCTTCACTCCATCCATCCATCAGTCTCTTCTTCCATTAGTTTTTCAATTAAGGATCTTCTTTGGTATGCTCTCTTCTTCAATTTTTATGAGGTATCCATACAATTTCAAACGTTTTTCTTCTATTTTTATAACATGGTTTTTTTTCAACTTGCATAATTTCCCTGATTGTGCTGTTTCAGACCTTATCCCTTTTTGATATTCTTGTCGATTGCCTCCAAAAATCCATTTCTACTGCTAACTACTTGTTGGCTTGTTTTCTACTTACTTGTCCAAGTTTCGGACCCATATAATAAAATAAAATGCTCTGTAACAGAACTTTAAATATAGTTTTCTATGTTTATATTCCAAAGCACTGAGTCAACATACCAATGATTCTTCTTCCATCAGTTATTCTTTCAATTTGTGTAATTGAATTGTCACTTTTATTTACAATAGATTCTAAATATTTAAAATTTTTAACATTACGTATTCTTCCTGAATTACATTTTAGCTCATCTGTCTAATCCAATGAAAGATAGTTTTATTATAATTTATCTGTAATCCCCATTTTTTATATTCTATCAATAATAATAATAATAATAATCTTCTTCTTCTTCTTCCTTCCAAGGCCTGTTACGATCCTATAGAAAATTTTGCCTCCAGCGTTTCATAGGACGGCCCAGTGATCTTCGTCCTCTTGGTATATAATTATAAACAGCTTTGGGGATCCGATTTGAACTCATTCTTTCAAGATGGTGTTTCCAATTTAGTTGGTACTGTTTAATATATTCCAAAATTGGCGTAGTCTTCAATTCTTTTAAGATATCGGTGTTCCTTTTCCGATCCCATCTGGTGAAACCCGCTGTTCTGCGCATGAATCTCATTTCACAAGCCGTTATTCTGCTTTCATGTAGTTTTTTTAGTGTCCATGCTTCACTACCATAGGTCAACACTGGTCTAGCCAAAGTGTTATATAAACGTAATCTGGTGTTTTTTTGTACAAGGGATGGTTTCATAACTTGATTAATAATTCCTAAACTTTTATTACAACTAGTAACTTTTTCAGGGATATCCTTTTCATCCCAGATAGAGAGGTAATAACCAAGATATTTAAATTGATTAGATATTTCTAAAATTTTATTCTGGAGACAGATTTTACTTTGTATGGGGTCCTTCCCATGAAATGCCATAATTTTAGTTTTATTAATTGATATTTCCATATTAAATTTGGCACCTATTTTTTGTAAATTATAAATTGATCGTTACAAATCATTTTCGGAAAGTGCCAGAAGAGCTAAATCGTCTGCAAAAAGAATATCATCGAGTTAGAGGTTCCTATTGATGGGTATATATCCTCGTTGTGTTTTCCTCCATTCATTTATTAATTTATTCATATACATAATGAAAAGCACCAGTGAAAGTCCACATCCCTGTCTTACTCCAGTGTTGATCTTTCCCCAAGAAGATAATTTGCCATCTTGTTTAACAGAGATTTCATTATCTTTATAGATGTTGAAGATATTAGTAATATATTGTTGTGGAACGTCATCATCAGCTAAAATTTGTAGTAATATATTCAAGTCTTATAATAATAATAATAATAATAATAATAATAATAATAATAATAATAACTATAGTAAATGTTTGTTCGTAAAAGATGAAATTCCCTTGACTATTGAGAAAGGTACATGTAACACCTCATATATGGCATATACACTTCATACCTTCATCCATCGTACTCAATGCGAGGAACCAGGTATGTCTCATTCTCGAGCTCTTGATACCGGTACAGGAGACTCTTGTGGCCGCACTCCCTTTCATCGGCTCTCGCCTACGAGAGCGGGCGGGGGTATGAATTTGACCGCCTTTAATAATTTCAAAATTTTTATAACACTTTTTCCATTTCGTTATTTTATCCTAATTAATTTTGTGCGTCTTACAATGTAATAGCTACAGGTTTGAACAGTTGAAATCTTATAATTATGCGCATACGTAGCAGTTAACTGCGTAACTTAATGTAAAACACAAACAATAAATGAACAGTAGATTTCACGAGTTTTTACTTGAGACTGTAGAATTTTAGCGAGATAAAGCAGGTCGCTAGTAATCTGGACATCGCTGTGATTGCAAATTGTAAGGGAATGACGTCATTATGCCAACATTTTGTGGTTTCTTTGCGCTCATCGCTCTTCTCTATTCACAAAGTGATTATCTGTGTGTTGTCACCACGCTATCAGTACCTGCTCTCTCTACCGTAATCAATACTCCTCTCTTACAAATGAAACGAAAAGGCGCCTTTCATGGGGTATTAAAATCTATCGTCCTAATCCTATAGAGAACACATAGGTAACTCGAGATTAAGGTATTTTGTATACCAGAGTCAAAGGTACAGATTAATAAGCGAGAGTATGTTTATATAAAAAAACAAATGAATACGTTTATAAAAATAATGAACTACAAGTAGACTTCACATTTTAACAAATTCATATTCAGGTTTCCTCTAAGTTCAAAAAAAGCACCGGCAACGGAGTTGAGGCAGTTTATTGAGATATGTTGATAATTTTTAATAAGGTTACCTATGACTGGAAATGATGCGTTTTCACACTATGACTACTTAATTATGTCTCAAGATCAGTGTTAGTTCCAAGGATTTGAAGACGCATTACTTACCAACAACTCACAGGTACGGAACCTGTGATACATGGCTTCGCGAAGGAATGTGGTTGCAAATACGACGAAACTCCAGCTCACTACCATGCTAATATGAGGAGACATTTGGATACCACGTATTCAGGTCGATGGATTGGCACAGGTGGACCAGTTACATGGCCTCCGAGATCACCTGATCTTAACCCTCTCGACTACTTGTTGTGGAGCGACGTGAAACAGTCCGTTTATCAGACTTCACTAGAGTCACGTAAGGATTTTATAGCCCGAATCCACGCTGCTGCAGAAATAATCCAAACGAGGCCATGCGTATTTGAGCGTGTGAGCCAATCACTACACCGCCGATGTACGCTCTGTAATGAAATGGGAGGTGGATATTTTGATAATTTGATTGACAGTGAAAGTATTGTCAAGTATTGAGTCTTGGAATCCAACTAACGAAACTCTTGAGACGTTAGCTACTCATAGTGATAAAACGCATAATTTCCAGACATTGGTACCTTGTTAAAAAATGATCAACATATTTCAATATACCACCTCTCATCCGTTGTCGGTGATTTTTTGTTACACCCTGTATATCATCATCACAGCAGTACGGTTGGCTTCTCTCACACCACCTCTCCATCTCCATCTCTCCTCCGCCACAGTCCTTTAACTCCTCACAACCTCTTGTAATAGGTGCTTTAATCCATGATCGTTTCAGGAATCCTTCCCTCCTCCATTTTCCACAGCATGTCCCAACCACCTCAGCCTTGATGAAACTCACAATTTTCTCTTCTTCCAACGACTGAACTATCTGCGTGTTAGTTCTTATCCTTCAGGTTCCATTACCGTGTGCTGGACCATAACTCCGCTGCACTACCTTCCTATAAATAATATACAAGTTATATTCATCTTCAAGTTTCATTGTTCATGTTTCCGACCCATAAGTGATGATGGACGGATGAGAGATTCATTTAGATTTAACTTTGTTATTTTGCATAATATACTTGATGTGAACGCGTGTGTGAACCAGAAATTAGTTATATTTCCATTAAATAACCTTTCATGAATTTCATGTTCCATTTTATTTTCGTTATTGATTTATGACGCTAGGTATATATATTTCTTAAAACCATCAAAGTTATAATTTCTAATTTATATATATATATATATATATATATATATATAAATCAAGAGAGATTCTATATGCTTAAAAGAAGTAAGATGACAAACATTAATTCTTACTTTTGATTTTACTTCTAAAACATCTTCTTGAAATGAATGGTTACAATATTTCATTGGACATAAAAACCCATTTTTTCCCCTCATATTATACGTACACTACTTCCTCTCCTTTTGTGTAATTTTTATTCCAAAGAATACTCTTTGTATTTTTAAAATGTAGTCCCTAGTAAGTACCCATATGTCATTTATCTTCACTCTTGGTTTTTTTTACAAATTTTACTTCATTTTATTACGAGTATTTTCGTTGTAACCGTGAGTTGTGTCATAATTAATGTTGATCAATCATTCGAAAAATTGTATCTGTTTTCTTAAATTTATTTCAATAAAGCAAATAAATTTAAAATCAAATCGGCAAACATTAAGTTGGAATGTAATGACTCTGGTTCCATTTTATCAAGAAATTAAAAATAAATAAGTGAACTTCCACTGCAAACACATAACAGAGCTAACAGTATAAATATGCTATTAGATACAAACAAATGCGATAAATTCTATGAATCGAAATAAAGTTACCTATTCTGTGCAGAAGAAATAACGTATCACTTTACACACGGTCATATAAAGTAGTACAGTACATTACATAGGCCTAGAACAATGTATAGAATGGAACAAACAAAAAATGAATGCGCATATAGCTTACATGCAATTATAAAAAATATATAAATGACGACCACAGTATAATGTTTTAATTGTAAATGATAAATTACGCAGTAATTGTTAGAGTCATAGTTTGTTTTTGCATGAGTTTTCAGTTATTTTTACAGTTTTTCTTGTGAAACGATAATACTTATAAAACCACACTCGTCTTTCAAACTTTGTCTTACGATTAATGAACATGGATTTTATATTTTTATAGTTACGATGAGAACAACCTCATCATGAATACTGATAAAACAGTCCAGATGATATTTAAGAGAGGAAGAAGAGCTACAACAGAGGAAAATCTGACGTTAGGAACAACACCCCTGAGAACAGTAAATAAATTCAAATATCTAGGACTGACTCTACAGGCTACAGCGAAATCATTCAGCCAACATGTACATGACAAAAAATAGCTGCCATCAAAGCAATCTAGAGCATCAAGAACTTAGCGAGACTATCCCTGCCGACAGCTATGATTCTATTCGAAACCACTATTTCGCCGATTATCACTTATGGAGTAGACCTGCTATGGGAAAAACTGACTCTCAACGACCTTAGGAAGATAGAAAATGTGAAAGTCCGCTTTCTAAAAAACAGCACTGCGAGTTGGGAAAACTGCACCCTCACGACTCATCTATTAACTCACAAAGGAAACAAACTACACAGAAGATCTACGACTGAGAATGCTACTAGCCCTTACCAAGAACCTTTAAACAACAGGAGAGTAAAACTGAGAATGATAGGTGCTGATTTCAACACCTCAGGAGCTATGCTGGACTGAAACTGGACGAAAACCAACCAAGAGCTAAGACGTGTTGTAACACGATATGCGATACACAGCTTTCATCATAAGGTGTGCAGAATCAAGAAATATAACGAACCTAGTGAGAAGTGCGTGTGTGAATTGTGTGGCGGACAGTGCGACCGACATCATATACCGAAATGCCCAAGAAACACGAAATCGCTGAATGACTACAGCAAAGACTGAAGAACAATCAATGCCCATTAGTGCGAACCTTTCTTCTTCGTATTATTATTATTATTATTATTATTATTATTATTATTATTATTAATGAAAACAATAAAACAGCATAAAACCAATGCTATTGGCTGGTTAGATCATAACTTTCCAAATACGCTAGGCATCTCCTAGATTAATTGCTAATTTCCCGGGAGTTGGATTTGAAAATAAATGTCCGATATGTAGGGCATGTGGAAAATTGTCAAATTTCGCAGTTTATTTCGTAGCAGAAATACGACTACTAATTCTTAAATCCTCCAAACAAATAATTATACAGTTTATTTATGTTTATAAACATTACTATTAACAGCTCGACAAGAATTCTTAGATATTGAATATTGTTAAAATATAAAGTTCATAATATGTATTGAGAGCCTCTGATGGTCTTTAGAGGTCACTACCACTCACTTCTAAACCTGAAATCCCTGAGTTAAACTCATATATTTTTAGGACATATTCCTCTATAACACGTATTTTTTTGGAAATCAAGTAAGACAATAAATATACCAAGCCTGAGATAAGAGATCTCTGTGGAAATTCTTTCGGACGTTTCACTCCCAACATTTATTAGCAATTCTAATAAAAGAACACGCCAAATAGCATATCTAAGTAAGTAACTAACTAACCAATATGCAATGAATGAAGACATATCAATAAAATAGTGATTTTAATATAATTAAATTATGGAATAAAATCTCAATTAGCCTCTTCAGCCCTTTCTCATTCATTATGAAACATGAGACCTATTATGATGATCTTGTAGAAGATTTCCGGGCTGTTGGCCGTGGTCTTGAGGCTTGTAGCTTCCCGACGTTTCGCCAGAGACTGTGTCCGGCATCTTCAAGGGTTGTCTTGAGACAGGAAATTTTGTCGACTGCACTATTTATACATTAATCCGCGACATGTTCTCTGCGCGGACCGCTGAACACGTCGCGGATAAATGTATAAATAGGGCAGGTAGTCGACAAAATTCCCAGTCTCAAGACAACCCTTGAGGATACCGGACACAGTCTCTGGCGAAACGTCGGAGAACGACAAGCCTCAAGACCACGGCCTACAGCCCGGAAATCTTCTACAAGATCATCAAAGCAACTCCGGCCGTGAAAGCCTAAGTCAATATATGAGACGTATTTTTTTTATCTTATAAATAACTCAAGATATATGTGCTTGTTCTTATCAAGTTGCTACATAAATGTGGTTCATGCTGATAATTTCATTTTATTTCCGTTCACTGTTAGGGTTAGTAGCAATACTTTATAGAGAATAAAAACATAATACATATATATTTTATCGCAAATGATAAATACTCAAAACCCATCAAATATTTGCCTAATTAAAAAAATATGTTATTTTGACTATTTAACTCCTATGTCCCAAATAGTAGTCAATGATCAATCACGTTTCAATGAATTCTGTTTTAAAGCCAATGACAGTCATGTTTGACCTCGCTCTTTATCGATTTTCTTTATCAACTCCTGCTTTCATGATAAAGGTAGATCCTTCTTTTCTTTTTTTATTCAACGCCTTAGAGCATTATTTTTCTCGAAAAAATATATTGAATATAGCAAATAATGAACAGATTCCATGATCTTATTGGGTTATTTAATAAAAGATAAATTAATAGCCTTTAATGTTGATTATAATATGCAGCTCGATGTGTTTCATTATTTCTCCACTAGAGTGCATTCGTACAATATTTCGATCCTATTAGGGAATAAATAATATGATCAAGTTGCAGTGAATATACATTACCTCATATTTCAGATTTGTTTTCAAACAACGTCGTTTACATGAAATATATAAATATTTTAATATACCGGTAACTATATTTGATTAATTATTTGTGAGTAAACAGCTTAATTTTATTCGTTATATAGTCCTAACAAATACCTCTCATGATTTCCAAATCCTCTACATAATTTGGAAATCAGTCGTGGCATTACTTATGATAATTAATTCATCACGAAAACAAAATTATATCTCTCCGATTCAATTTTGGGGCCGTATAAAGACCCGTTAAAGACAAAAATAAAATCATATTAACCTTATATTCAACTTCAGGGTCGAAGATACAAATCATCATCATCATCATCATTATCCAGGGATTAAGCCTGTTGGCTCGTTCTGGTTTCATGAAAACTAGAATTGTTACAATTGTTTAGAACATATTCTGTGTGGGCGTCCAACATTTCTCCTTCGGTGTGGTTTATAATGTAGCAATAGTTTTGGAAATCTTTCTTCTCACATTCTATCAACAAGTTCTTTCCAGGCGTTCCTATATTTAATTATTCGGTATGTAAGTTTGAAAATATTTAGTTCCTTTCTTGTATTTTGATTTTTTTCTCGTCGAGCAGAGTATATCGTGCTACATTTCTTAAAAATCTCATCTCAGCTCCTTTCAATCTTTGTTCTTGTCTTTTAGTGATCGTCCAACATTCTGATCCATACATCAATACAGGAACAGCCATAATTCTATAAAAGAAGATATAAATAAAAGTGCTTTATTCAGTAAAAGCATCTTGTTTGTTACATTTTGAGAAAAAAGTGAGATGATCACCCCTGGGTTATGGGCATTCTTTTACAATGGAATGTGTATGAAAGTGGCGCCTGCAGAGTACGTTCCATGAACTAAAATAGGCACCTGCTACTAAATACTGTTTTATGTAGTCTGCATATGACTAAGATCTGAGAGCAAACTACACGCCACACTTTGAAATAATCACATAAATCCGCACTCAGTTAATGTACAGATATACCTTTAAAGCCTATGTGCACTTAGCATTGTTTGCCATCCCTCCTACATATCATTCCTTCATCCCTCTTAAAATCATAGCTTATTCCACTCCCTATTCCTCACTCAAAACAAAATTACTTTCTATATGAAACATAATGCTATTGAAAAACACAATGAATATTTTATAACAAAAACTAGCTCATAACACTAAATTAGCGATTACCAATGCATTTGTTTTCATTTTCATTAATTAATTTAACAGCCTACAATTATCTTACTTTATTTTACATTTATTTTACCAATAGAAAATTACATTTTGTTTCATTAAAACAATTAAGGTAAGAATAGGTACAGCAGAACCACCATATTTGACTCGGAAAAAAAATCCAATTTCTATAATTTTAAAATTCGTTTTACATTTTTCTCTTTTTAACGACAACGACTTTCTCCCATTTTTGAGTTTCGAGCTTCAATGTATTCATAATAATTACAAATGAAGGATTGAATTATTGCACGAGTTGTTGAACATTCTGCTGCTGCATTATACTTAGGTTGTAACTTTAATAGAGGCAACTATTTATTTATTACTAGTATACAAGTGACATACCTGTGAAACTACAATCCTTCAATTTAGTACCCGGCATTGTCTACAACTCGTTGCCAGCGATGTGGGAGTCGTAGTATCTCTATAGCAGCTCCTTTTCTGTTGATGTTTCTGACGAACCGCTTTAATGCCAGCAGAATCTCGGAAACAGTCTAGAATCGAATGTCACGAAGTCGATCCTTCATCTTACGGATCAAATCATAATCAGAGGGGATTAAGTCCGGTGAATATGGTGGATGGAAAAGCACTTCCCATCCCTAGCGACGTTACAGATCGGCCACAGGTTGTGCCGTGTGCGCCTGAGCATTATCCTGCAAAATTATTGGAAGTTTCTACAAAAAATTTGGGCGTTTCCTTCGCGACTCTGTTCTAAAGATTTGTTCCTAGCAACAACCGAAATACTGCGCATTAACTTTCTGTCCTTGCGGAATGGTATGCGTTAGAATGAGGCCATTGCAGTCGTGTGCAAAATGTAACAATCACTTTGACGGGTAGGATGCACCACTGTTTTGCACGGTGAACCGTGATGACGCCTCCCATGGGATTGACACTTAAGTAGAGACTCGTATGACCTGGCGCAGGTTTCATTAAGCGCAATAAGGCGTCACATTCACGACCATAACGTTGCAGGTGGATTTGAGCGGAGTCGCATCGTAACCATCGCTGCGCCTCAGTCAAATCCCAGGGAACCCACCGAGATGCAGGCGTTTCTTTAGAATACGAAACACAGTCATAAGCGACAGTCCTATATCCATGGATAACTCAATTACGGTCTTTCATCGATCGGTGTCTAGTAGTGCGGGAAGAGTTTCCACGTCCTCTTCACTAACACTATGACGACCTGACCTAGTTATATGTTCCACGCGGTCGCCCCTCGTTGAAGACTTTAATCCACCTTGCCACATTTATGGATGGTAATGCCGTATCGCCACATGCTTCCACAAGACCTTCATGGCATTGTCGTGCTGTAAGGCTACGGGCACATTCAATTTTCAAGCAAGATTGCTGTTCCTGCTTTGTAAACGTGGAGAAACACAACAGCACAGAAAGGTAACTCAGAGGAGACTAATATATTCTCTCCAAAGCGCGTGCGCTTTAAGACATATGGACGAGTCCATGTACTGTAAGATAGGTCAGACATATATTAACATGTGACAGAAGTTACAACAATTAACTCCGTCTGGTTTCAGTTCCACAGTTGTGTTACCACTATTTTTGTTACAGCACATCAGATGTTGAGTATTCTGCTACTCGTCCTTCTTTCCTAATTTATTCTAGTAATTATTTTCCTTTCCTGCAAATCTGAAGTTGAGAGTAATGAAACTGCAGCTATTCTTCCTTCCCTGCATGCTTCTACTAATTATTTATCTTCCTTTCCTGTAAATCGGAAGTTGAAAAATCTGAAAATACAGTTTCTTTTCTTCCTTCCCAGCAAGCTTATACTAATTGCCTTCTTTTTCTATAAATCTGAAGTTGAAAATACCTAAACACTGTTCTTATTCTTCATTCCCTGCATGCTTCTGCTAATTTTCTTCCATCCCTACGAATCTGAAATTGAATATAGTGTAAATATTGTTATTCTCATTCCTTCTCTGCATCCTTCTACTATATATGTTCCTTTGTTCCAAATTTGAAACTGAATTTAGAGAAGATACTGCTATTCATGTTCCATATCTTCAAGCTTCTGCTAATTTTCTTCCTTCCCCACAAAACTGAAATTGAAAATACTGCTACTCTTTTTCCTTCTCTGCATCTTCTGCCTATATTGTTTCCTTCTCTGAAAACCTGAAGTTGAAGAAACCGAAAAGGCTGTTACGGGGCTTCCTTATCTTCATGCTTCGGCTAATTTTCTTCCTTCCCCACAAAACTGAAGTTGAAAATACTGAAAATACTGCAACTCTTCTCCCTACCCTACATGCTTCTATTATATGGTGTCATTCCTTCCAAAGCACAAGTTGAATATACTGAAAATACATATTTTTCTTCCTTCGCTTCATGCTTTTCCTAATTATCTTCCTTCCCTATAAACCTGAAGTTAAAAATGCTAAAATACTGCAAATCTTGTTCCTTGTTTTCATACTAAAAGTTTAACATTATTTTACTATTATTCCTTTTCTGCTCTTCTGCTGTTCAATATTGTTCATAGTTCTTCAATCCCTGGCCCTTTCTACGCCACTTGTACTGTGTACTATTTAAAAATTATAATTTCTTCCCAATGTCTAGTTATAGGGCCTGTGTGTTTTACTATGATATTCATTTTGTCTTATTTATAAAGTTGATTTTTTCTCCATAATTTTATAAATCACTTCTCTCACCATTATCTAGTAGTAGTAGGACTTTATTAGACAAAACGTTAGATATTTACAATATTATTTACAAATATGGGTCGCACGGGCAGTAAGCCGTACGTGCTGTTGACAGTCCGTTACAATAAAGTAATAATTGCTACTAGTGTGAAGAAAAATAAACAACAAAAAAGCAATAACATTACAATTACATAAAGAAAACGCAATAATATTACAATTAAATAATAACACAATAGCATTATACACTAAAAAAACAATTACATAAAGAAAACACAGTAATATTACAATTAAATAATAACACAATAGCATTATACATTAATTAATTTATATATAATTATTAAGAATTAATGTTATTGCATTTTGATAACATGTATTTATTCATGAATGAGTGTTGTTCTTATTTTCCGCGTTTTGTCCAGAAATTTACCCAAGTTTATCCAATTTTCTGGATTTACCAATAACTCGTAGCATGCCAATCTTTCCCGATTTGAATTTTGAAATCTTTCCGGTAATAACTGATATAACTCCAATATTCTAAATCATTACATTGTCCTAATATATGTATCTCATCTTCAAATTTCCCGCACATTGGACATATTCGCATATCGTGATCGTCACTATTTTTTTTGAAATTTCCATGCCCCTAGCCTAAACCAAGCAAGCCCTGATCTCTCTACCATTATTTATTAAGTTGGCCTTAATGGAGCATAAACTTGCCCTGAGTAGACCATTAGACGATATGGCCTCTTTTAGTATTCTTCACTGTATAGTCTCTTACGTTATAATTTATAAATACCACTACTTTTACTTTATCACGCTCTACTTCACAAAGATCTATTGTCTTTATTTAGTCTTCATAAACACTAGCAGATATTTTAACACTTTACATGGTCGCAATATTTTTTAACGTAATAAAGCTTAAGACTAAATTTTAAAAAAATGATTTCATAGTCGTAATATGTGAGTCTAACATACTGTAAATGATAACAATAATAAATAATCGTTATATCATTTAATATTTAATTTAAAATAATGTATTGAGTAAATTAAATATTTGACTAAGATAACGATTTCTTCTTCTTCTTCTTCTTATTATTATTAATATTATTATTATTATTATTATTATTATTATTTTCATTATTATTGAATGCACTTATTTAGGAACAAAATTATACCATTCAGGCGATAATACAGAGGGAATTAAAAATAGAATCGCACATACAAATCAAACTATAAATGCTTTAAACTCTGTTTGGTGGAGCAAGAATATTGCAAAAATAAAATTACAAATATATCAAATCATAATTCAGAGCATTTTAACATATGGTGCTCAAGTTTAGCAAATCCCTACCAGGGAAATGAAAATAATTTTAAGTACAGAAAATGATGTTTTAGGAAGATCAGCTGGAAAATCTACAATGGATAGCATACGAAATAAAGAAATAAGGGAAATTATGGGTGTACAAGAGGAGCCGGACATCATAGGCATTATAGAAAAGAAACTATTACAGTGGTATGGCCACGTCAAAAGAATGCCAGAGCAAAGATTGCCTAAAATTGTTATGGAATGGATCCCAACAGAAAGGAGGAAGATAAGAAGATCGAAGAAAACTTGGATAGAAAGGGTAACAAGCGGCTATGAATATCAGAGGATTGGAGGAAGATAGATGGATGGACAGAGTGGAATGGCGTTTGGTTTCCGGAAGATGGCGGCAGCTGCCATGATACCGGGTTATGATCCATCCATAGTAATTCTGCCCGAAGGCAGATCCTTCACTGCATTTTCATGCTATGCTTGCAGCTTTACTAGGGAATTGTAGGTGTGATAGCTTCCCGTTGCTTTCCGCCGGATGATGATGTTTATTATCGTTAATATTATCATCATTATTATCATTATTATTAACTTCTCTCAGGGAATAATATTTATAAAACCATATTCAATATTGTAAATGCTTTAAAGAACTGGGCTCCAACAAAGATTAGTGCAACATAATATAATAATAATAATAATAATATTAATAATAATAATAATAATAATAATAATAATAATAATCTATCTGTCTATCTTCGGGTTTTTACAGCTGCTGCCGTCTTCCCGTGCCAAACCTCCAAAGCCTACGGTCTTGGGCATCTTCGATGCTTAGCCCTCTAGCTTGCATTACTGTCTTCATGTTTTCCTTCAATGTTAACCTTGGTCTTCCTCTTTTCTTCTTTCTGTTCGGATGCCATTCATATAGTTGCTTCGGCCATCGCTCATCTTCCATTCTTAAAAACATGTCCTAACCACTTTAATTCCTTTTCCTCAATTCTTTCAATTATGCTTTCTTCTGCTTCCATTATGTATCTAATTTCCTTATTTACGACACGTTCTAATTTAGACTTTCTGGCACTTCTTCGTAAATAATCCATTTCTAGAGCTATTAGTCTATTCTTGTAGTACTTATTTATTGTCCATACCTCACTTCCGTACATTGCCACAGATTCCACAATGTTTTACCAATATATATTTTTTTGTGTCTTTCCAAATATGAATAATAATAATAATAATAATAATAATAAAAATAAAATAATGCTTTATTTTAGCTGGCAGAGTTAAGGCCATAAGGCCTTCTCTTCCACTCAACCAGCTAATAGTAAAATTATACAAATAATTACATACATATTACAATTTTAAGATATTAAAATACAGATTAAACAAAATACAAAGATGATGTGATCTAATGCTAGCTAATACTAACAAAAAACAATAGAATATAATAAAATTTAAATTATGTAAAATAAAGTAAGTAGCTTCCTAGATTATTATTAATGGAATGCCCTATATAGTTGTTATGCAGTTAATGTTTTCATTGTGTCGAACTTAAGATATCAGTTAATTTGGATTTAAATAATGATAGCGATTGACAGTCCCTGACATGACTGGGTTTGCTAAATGAGAGGGTGAAACGCTATTGGTTAATCGGCTCATGATAAACCACACTGCAAGAGTACAATCTTCCAAACTAAAATGCAGTAGTTATAGGTTGTGTGATCATGAGGTCCAGCTTTTCTTCCCAACTGTCTGATAGTTGCTCCAGGTCCAAATATACTTTGCAATAAAATGTTAAATATCCTGAAGTAGTTGGATAATGCTGAAAATCTGTAATTCTGAAGTATACAATTCGTGTTTGGAAATGCATTCGAGTTGCTAATGGAGATTTTTTTTTTCAATAATGACAAACTGTTTAATTTAAAGCAACCCAAGTTTTCCAACATTAAAATAAACAGTTTTTGTCGTTTCAACAACAATGAGAAACGGATCATCCAATATCAGGGCTACCTTTTCTAGAGACAGCTCTTCCGCAATAAAGACAATACACAATTTTACCAGTTTCATTGCTCATAACGAATGATTCATGTCATAGAAAATAAAACATAATATTCGTCAACTTAAAATTAGTGCTGAGAAGTTGTCCTCTGACAATAAAAGCAATCGATCGTTAAAGAACCTATAATATTTGTAAAATAGTAAAATACTGTTTCCTCTGAAGGCAGCTCAGTGGCATAAGCATATGTATATATAGTGCATGAATGTCAACAGATAGCGCATGCGGGAGATAATATAAAAAACACTGTTTGCACCACCTTAAACGAATTATTTTCCAGGAAATTACGTTGCAGAAAAATATAATTGACATATTTACATTATAGGACATCAGAAATTAATTAATACCTATAATATTAGTTGTAGATTTCTCCACTAGGGTGCATTCTTACAATATTGCGATCCTTTCGCAATAAATAATATGATCTGGTTGCAGTGATAAACAAAAGAAGCAAATGAAGTGTACCAATCGTTTCTCAATCGGTTTCAAACATCACCGTTTACATTAAATATATAAATATTTTAAAATAACTATAGTTAAATAATGATTTGTGATAAAACAACTTAATTTTATTCGTTAAATTGTCCTAACAAATGTCACTCTTGATTTCCAAATTCTCTAGATAAATTCACTCCTTAGTTCGTGAGTCGCGAATTTTCGATAATTTGAAAATCAATCGTGGCATTACTTATGATAAATATTTCGCAATTATTTAGATATACTATGGATTTATGTTGTAACTACAAGACGGATGAGAGAATATTTTTCAATATTTTTTTCCAACCATACTAGTAAGGAGATCCATAGGTTTCGTGTATAATCCCGCCGACTATAGAACGGGAAGACGTCAAAACGGTGGACAAGACACGTCTACTGTATGCTATTAAATACACTGCTCAAAAAATTAGGGGATATTGTAGAATAACCTATTAATACTATGTTTTTGGAATAGTATTAGATACAATCACTTTCTATTACTCCAAGATAATGTAAATAAGAGTTTGAAGTTGTTACGTAACCTCGGTACCACACCAGAGGGCAGTGTCTGTACTGTTGATGTAAAGGGTGGTGTGGGGGTGAATGTTTTGTTGCTGTTTTTAAATCCAGTCCAGTTTTCAGTTAGTGAATGACTTGCCTTAGGGACAGTGATGCCTCGACAATGTGATTTACCTGAACCAATGGCTTGGAGGGCCATGGGAAGGATGGAAGCTGGACAGACACAACAAGAGGTGGCACAAGCCATTAGGGTATCTCAAAGCGTGATTTCCAGATTTTGGAATCATTTTAAAAGAACATACTGTTCACAGAAGAGCCGGACAAGGTCGACCAAGGGCAACAGCAGCAAGGGATGACCGTTACCTCTTGTTAACAGCCCGTCGGAATAGATAGCAGAATGCAACTCAACTGTGAAATACACTTCAAACAGCAACAGGACGCAGGGTGTCAACTCAAACTGTCCCTAATCGACTGCATGGAAGTGGTCTCTATGCCCGTAGGCCAATGGTGTGTACCAGGTTAACTCCACAACACCGTAGAGATCGCAGAAACTGGGCGGAGGAACATCGTGGGTGGAGGCATGCTGAATGGAGATCAGTTTTTTTTTCTGATGAGTCGCGATTCAACATGGAATGTGATAGTCGGCGTGTATTCATCTGGAGAGAAAAAGGGACATGAAACAATCCAGCTTTTGTACGTGAAAGATCCCCATATGGTGGCGGTGGATTGATGGTGTAGGCAGGAGTCAGTAGTGGTGGACGTACGGACCTCTACGTTATCCAAGGTGGTACTTTGACTGCGGTAAAGTATAGAGATGAGATTCTCCAACCTTTTGTCGTGCCTTATGCTGATGCCATAGGGGATTATTTTCTTTTTATGGACGATAATGCACGACCCCACAGAGCTGGCTTGGTGGACGACATGCTGGAAGTGGAGGGTATCGAGCGTATGCAATGGCCAGCTTCCTCCCCGGACTTAAATCCGATTGAGCATGTGTGGGATGCATTAGGCAGGTGAATTGCAGTCGGACCAGCACCTCCCACAACTGTTCCAGAGCTGCACATTGCTCTTATGAAAGAGTGGCCACGTATCCCCCAAGAACTCATTGCTAACCTCATTGCATCAATGCCATATAGGTGTGAGGCAGTGCTGGCCGTTCGAGGAGACCATACACCATACTAAAGAAACATTTTCACCCATGTTAATGTTGCTTTGTTTGTTAGCCATATTCCTAATCAGGATCTCTTTGAGATCTGGTGTGGTACAGAGGTTACGTAATGACTTCAAACTCTTGTTGACATTCTTTTGGAGTAATAGAAAGTGATTGCATCTAATACTGTTCCTAAAAACATAGTCTTAATAGGTTATTCCACAATATCCCCTAATTTTTTTGAGCGGTGTGTATTCAATTTTGTATAATTTTACTTGTGCAAATAAGATTATTCTTAATGATGTATTTAGGTACCGCAGTGTCTTTATTCGAATGCGTTTTTTAAGCTACTATAGTGAGTTTATCGTCATTTGTTTAATCTCATCAAAGAGCGTCGTTAAATAAATTATACCAACCAACCACTTTTTTTATGGGACTTTACTTTTTACCTAGCACAAATTCACAATTGTATCATTCATTTTCCTACTTCCTTCCTATTTACATTATTTTTTATCACTCAAATACGGTCTTCCTGTTTATGTTTAATCTTAATTTTCTTCTCACTTCCTTGTACTTTCCCTCCTTTTTCACCCTCTGTCTCATACCACTCGTTTTCTTGTCTACATTCAGTTTTCCTTTTCTTTTTTTTTACATTCCTATCTATACTCCTCTAAACCCTCGTTCATCACTCTCTCACTCCCTGCCTCTCTCCCTCTCTCTCTCTCCCTCTACCCCTTCCTCTCTCTTATTCTCTCTCCCCCCTTGTTTGCTTGTTTCCCTTCGTTTTAAGTCTACAGCTTTGATTAGACGGTTATTGAATTTCTGTTGTTACAAGGCATCCAAAATATATACTTCAAAGGCAACAATCTACACTTTTATGTTTATTGTATATTAGCATTACTGAAGTGGGGAGAGGAGTGAAAAATTAAAGGAAGTAGAAAGTCTTTATATTTTCTCCCTCGAGTCACAAAATCACAGATCTTCCCCACACTAGTTTAGGTTCTGACAAGAAAACCGCTTTTAATGCCATCTTTTAGACAAGAGTAAAAATTCAAGTGGAATGCGGGAGTGCTTTGTCTTACTTAAGACGAGGGAATGCTGAGGATATTCATGCTAAATTACTCCGAGCCTCCCTCCGTGTCAAATGGAATACAGCTCACGCAACAAAGCTGCTTTTTGTTCCCCTGGATTTGCGATCCTTTTCTCTTCAGGATTGTTTATTACTTTCCAAATTAAAAAACTGCATAATTTTGAGCTATTACATTTTTAAAGAAGAGGATTCATCCTTTCATTTCGTGTAAAAATACTCTCTTTTATATAAGCAGACAAAAGCAGACTTTCCAGCAGAAAACTACAATGCATGTGTATACATATATATATGTTTAACTACGTTTTTTACATTTAGCAATGAAGAACAATTATGACATGAAAAAATAAATGCCTGAGTCGGGATTTGAACCCGATATCTCTAACTTAATACGTTAACGCTCTAACCAACTGATATATGGAGGAATCCTAACTAAAAAATTTATTTTACTTTTATATATATTATTGACAATTTACACGAGAGGCCGTTGGGTAGAGCTGTAACATTCCGTTTGCGCGTTATGAAGGTTTCCGGCTTATACAGGACGATGGAGATTTGTTTTCCGTCTCTACAAGGTTTCCTTCTTATAAATGTTCCGGCTAAGACAGGTTTCACTATATAAGCTTAATACGTATATACATATTAAGCTTGCATTGCTCAATGTCAAACATTTAATTATAACATTTATATCCATCTATACATAGTAATTCTGCCCAAGGACAGGTATTTCACTGAAATCATAGCATTTTCATTCTATGCTTTGCAGCTTTACTAGGACATTATAGGTGTGGTAGCTTCCCGTTGCTTTCCACACCGTTGAAGGATGATCATGATAATGATAAGAATGATGTTGATGGCCGGATGACTTTTCGGGGACCGTTGGGCCCTAAGCTTCCTGACATTTGTCTTACAGATGAGGAAAAACCCCGAGAAAAGCCTCATCCAGGAGACTGTTCCGACCGGGAATCGATCCCGGACCCACTTCGCGACAAGGCAGCACGCTTACCTCGAGACCACAGCGGTGGACAATATATATATATATACACCTATGTACACACAGATACAAACATATATGCCTAAACACAGAAAATTATATATATATATATATTTATTTATATATTTATTTATTTATTTACTTATTTATTTATTTATTTATTGTGTGTATGTGTATGTATGTGTGTATGGTGTCTGTGTCTGTGTGTGATAATTGGTATACATATATCAATGAAAAAATTAATAAAAATAAAATAAATTGGTAAATAAATTATTTATTTCGATAATGATGAAATTGTTACTAAAAAGACAAGACCGATATTCCTCCATTGGTGTACATATTTTTACAATAGTACCTTTTGTAGGACTTTTATAGCCTCCCCAGTGGGACGTAGAAATCTTAAATAATGCATTATGTCGGTCGACTCCAGACAGAAAGCTACAACTCCTACAATATTATAGACAGTTAGGGTACGTTAATCCAGAAATCCCTGGAACTGTGGTTAGTAAAATGCAATGGCCAACGCCCAAGATAGATCAGCATAGTGTAAGATTACATTCCCACATACATATTTCAAGAGAAAATTAAAAATGTCCTACCTGAACAGAAATCGGATTCAGAGCGCTTGAGAATTTATTTGTAGATTCACACGCAGCAATAATAATAATAATAATAATAATAATAATAATAATAATAATAATAATAATAATAATAACAACAATAACAGAGTGAATGCAGTTTATATCGTGTTTATTATTATTGCTATTATTATTATTACTAGCTAATACCCGGCGTGCGTAGCTACTTCTAAATAAATGTTAAAGTGTTTTTACCACCAGCCTTGAGCTGCTATGCTTGCCCGGGAATCACCTTATCCCGATATTCTTGGCATTAAAGAAAGACAAAAATGGTTATTGTGAGTTATCCGTAAAAGATAAACATATGCTGTCGCGGACTTGTTTGTAGAGTTTTTTTTTTAGATATTCAATCCCGTGTACAATAGTTAGTGTATTTTTTATGGTTTAGGCAACGTAAGCCATTTAAGCATCAAAATTGGGACTTTACTTCACGTTTTTGACAACAAAGAGTTTTTTTAGGGGTGAAGGGGTTGATTATTACAACGCTCTTAAAGCCTATGTTCATCCCCGGATTAACGGTATGGCAGAGCACTCTTGCCAGGGAATATACTTATCCCGATCTTCTTGGAATCAATGAAAGACAAACATGGTTATTGTGAGTTATCCATAAAAGATAAACATATGCTGACACGGACGTTTTTGTAGAGTTTTTTGAGATGTTCAATTCTGTGTTCATTAATTTGCTGTAGGCCTATTTCTTATGGTTTAGGCAGCGTAAGCCATTTAAGCGTCGAAATAGAGACTTTATTTCACGTTTTTCGCTACAAAGGCTGACTTTTAGGGGTGAAGGGGTTGAGTATTACAACTCGCCTATACCCAGCCTATGATTATCCTGAACATTTTGCAAGAAACCCATGAAAATGGGATCAAGGGTATGTCCGCGCTTAGAATACAAACAAACAAACAAACAAACATTGATTTGTATATATTAGGTTAGTGCACGCTAAAATATAAACTGAGGTAACTGATAACGGCACTGTCCCTATAGCTTACAGCTCACTAGGTTTCCTCCCTAAGGAAATCAACTCTTATTACACTCTAATTCAACCCAGGAAGTTACCACAGACCTTATTGGCTATGCCAGTATCCCCCTACCTACAGAGAGTAGATGTTGCCAACCTCATAATAACGGTATTTGTTTGTTAAGGAGGGTTGGAGAGGCAAGGTTAGCTGTCCTTTTTCCAAATCTATGTACTATACATTTAAAAAACATATTTTTTCTTTCACGGCATGCAAACTAGTTTTATAGTAAATATGAAAGTCGACTCTTTCACACAGGATAGTACAGATCCTCAAGAGCTCAGTGACAAGTGGTAACTGTTTTTTTCTTTACGAGGGGGGTGGCTTGGACTGCTACAACTTACAACTGTGTACCTGCCATGTTCCAATCTTCAGTTTTGTATAAGGATTTCTCTCAAGGAAACACTGTTAAAATGACAATCCGTTTCCCTATCCCAAACACACAGTAACGTCCTGGGTTGAAAATGAGTGTAGAGGTATCGAATTTACTTTATCCTTTTATCTTATATAGTATGTGATAGTTTGATTTTTAAATCCGTAAAAAGTCAAATAGCTGTGATTGGTTTTATAGTGATGTTATTATAACTGTGCTTCATGTCCATATACTTTTGTTTATTACTGTCTTATAAATTGGTAATAGCACTGTATAAATAATACAGAACTTATAAAAATCTGCTTATCGTACGGTCTAAATGAAAAACACTCAATTCCTAACAAATGTGTTTTGTTTATAAAAATGAAAATCATTCTACTACATACACTTATTCGTAAAGTAAAACTCTTTATCACCAATGTTTGGAGCAAATGAAGACCTCCAAATTTGGAGTCCAAAACAACTTTTGATTTCAAAATTAATATTATTTTGTGCTAAAAGATACACTAAACACAAAAATAACATTTTTGTTTGTCATAAATATACTTAACAACTTATGAGGATATCATAAACAAAATGAAAATAAACATTTTCTTAACATTACAGAAGATCCAATACCACAATTCAGTGGCACATAATATATAGGGAAGTTCGGCTAATGTGGACCCTTCTGTTTGAGTGGACACTGTTAATATCTTCTTTAATTATTGCTGCCCTCTAACAGAACATATTTTAACTTGTTCCTTCATCAACTTTGACGTGTTCAAAGTCAGTTTATTTTATTATTTGTGCGAAGAAGGGTTTATTTGTGATATTTCTGAAAATTACCACTTAAAGTTTTTGAAGCTAAGAATTAATTCTTAATTTCTACTACCGGTATTGAATATTACAAATGTTGAAAAAACTTCTAAATACATTTTATTATATTATGTACATGCTGTTTTGATATACTGACGGGTTTAGTTTGATATTCATAAGTATACTTAACAACTGATGAGGATATCATAAACAAAATGAAAATAAACATTTTCTTAACATTACAGAAGATCCAATACCACAATTCAGTGGCACATAGTATATAGGGAAGTTCGGCTAATGTGGACCCTTCTGTTTGAGTGGACACTGTTAATATCTTCTTTAATTAATGCTGCCCTCGAACAGAAAATATTTTAACTTGTTCCCTTCATCAACTTTGACGTGTTCAAAGTCAGTTTATTTTATTATTTGTGCGAAGAAGGGTTTATTTCTGATATTTCTGAAAATTACCACTTAACGTTTTTGAAGCTAAGAATCAATTCTTAATTTCTGCTACCGGTATTGATTATTACAAATGTTGAAAAAACTCCTAAATACATTTTATTATATTATGTACATGCTGTTTTGATATACTGACGGGTTTAGTTTGATATTATGTGACATGGGGCTGTACAATATAATTTAACACAAGAAAGGAAATCGGTTAATGTGGGCCGTCTGGGTCCAATTTATACGAATACGTATATTTTTATCAATGAGGATGCTATCTGCAAAAAACGATCCACTTATTTAATATTATCTAATATTCTGGTAATTTTACTAAAACCAAAGACCGTCGCTTTCTGAAGTTGCATGGCGTGTGAATGTTATAATCAAAATACATTTTCAAAAAATTACATAAATATTAAAGGTTTTTATTATGTTCAGTCATAAATATTTTCAGATTAATCTGTGCCTGTCTATATAAATAAATAGAGTAAATAATCTTAAAAGTAGATTGAAAGCTAAGGTGGGCTCTGGGGTCCACTTTATCCGAATATGGAGGTTAAAGTAGACCTTTCTTGTAATGTAAAAAGTTTATAAATTATGAAGATGTTTCCATATTTTAATAAAATAACAATGCTATTTTATAGTTACAACACTAATGATAATCACTGTAATCAAACAAAATTCAAATCCCATAATTAAATGAAGAAAAATAAATTCAAAACAGGGGTCAAAATTACCCGAAGTTCATCTGTGAAATTGGCTTCTTGGAACTCGGATAATGATGCTTGACACAATGACATTAAGAGGTTAAATTAATAACAAGTATCTTGTAAAGTCGAAGCTATATACCGAGTGAATAAAATTTCGCAGGCAAACCCTACAAGAACTTAAATAAGAATAATTAGCGTAATAAACCCACTTAAGTTAATTAGTATATTTAATTAATATTAAAAGAACATTTTTTAAATCTTAATAAGCATAAAAAAATTATCTCATCTTAATCCTTCTATAACTCTTGGGAATCATCGACGATCTATTATCATTAGATTTTACATAGAAAATTACACTTTATTTTGTACGAAAGTTCTATAGAAGGTCAATTTACAAGTTTGGACGATTTAAGGCTTGTTAAAATACCGCTAGATCTGTAATAAACTGGATTTAACATGATAGTCAATATTTCATAACTATATTTTTATCATAAGTAATGCCACGAGTGATTCCCAAATTATCGATAAATTCAAGACTCACGAAGTGATGAATGGATTTACCTAGAAAACTTGGAAATCAAGAGTGGCATTTGTTAGGTCTATTTAACGATTAAAATTAATCTGTTTTCTCACAAATCATTATTAAAATATAGTTATTTTAAAAATGTATATATTTAATGTAAACGGCGATGTTTGAAAACAAATGAGAGACGTTATGCTTCATTTGTTCATTACTGCAACAGGATCATATTTATTGCCAAATAGAATCGAATATTGTACGAATGTACCCTAGTGGGAAAAATTGAAACTCATCATTACAGGTTATTACTTAAATCCTGATGTAAATATATGTCAATTATATTTTTCTGTAACGTTACTTCCTGGAAAATAATACGTTTAAGAAAGTGCAAACAGTGGTTTCTTTTTTACACGCTTTATATTAGCTTGACCTCTATATATCTACGTAACGGAATCTTTCAACGCGATTTTCACCCATTTAAGATCATTGGATCGACTTGAAAATTTGTATACTTGTAAGGGCCAAAGACAATACAATAATTTCCGAACTGCTTTCTAAAATCAAGGCCAGAAATCATCAGAAAATCAAAAAAGTAAAAACCGGTATAATAAATGTTGCGGACTTATCAACTTTTTAGTCAATCGTTATAAGAGCTCAGTTGGTAGAGCGGTAGACTGTGTATATAATTTTAGTTATCCATAGGACGCTGGTTCAAATCCGGGCCGCAGGATTTTTAGAAGAGTATTACTTTTAGCCCATACTACAATTGTATCGAATTTAAAGATATTTACATTTTTATATTATTGTGTAAAATATTAAAACTAAAAAATAAAAAATAAATAATAGTTTTAAAAAACAAAACAACACGCTTTATTATAAAACCGAACAAAAAATGAAAAATAATTTTAATTTCCAACAAGCTTGGGATAAAATTAAAGTGGTCAACAAAAAAAGTCATCTCCAACACATTTAGAATAAGACTATAGTTATCTTCAAAAAAATAAATTTGCTATCAACAGCGTGGGATGCTTTTTATGGTTTTACATTTTCTTCTTAGAGACTTTACTTTTACCAATATCTGTTTCTTATCAAATATATTAATTGATATAGAGCACCCCACGCTTTTGATGGTAAAATGATTTTTTTATAGATAACTATAGTTTTATTCTAAATGTGTTAGAGGTGATTTTATTGTTGACCACTTTAATTTTATCCGAAGCGTTTTGGAAATTAAAATTATTTTTCATTTTTATACACAATCTGGGAACCACTTGATAAATGAAAGCGATGAAAGAAAGTGATAAAATCGAGGTGAAAAACGACTGTGATTGGTTGTAAATCAAAATTCATTGAAAAGTGATTGGTCATTGACTGCCATTTGGGGCATGAGTTAAATAGTCAAGCATAATCAATCTCCAGGCCTACACCACAACTATTAGAAACCAGAGACGCGGCAAAGGGAGCAGAGGATGCCCACGATAGAGATGAACCCAAGAATTTAGTGTATAGATGGGTGTGTAGTAAATTAGAAAATTAAGAGCGGAAAGAAGTGGATATAGGACTAGACTAATAATTAATAAGTAATATAATAGAAGAAGGAAGACATAGAGGAACAGTGGGTTAATGACATGTAACGTAATACTCATATCTACGTTAGAGAAAGATTAGAGGAAAAGAGTACCTCAGTAAGACAAGGAAAATAAGACAAATCAAATCATATCTAATAGATCATCCTGTGAATATTATAAGTAATGTCATGAGTGATTTCCAAATCACGAAATGACGAGTGAATTTATCTACAGAATTTGGAAATCGAGAGAGGCATTTGTTAGGAGTATTCAACGAATAAAATTTAGCTGTTTACTCAAAAATCGTTATCTAAATATAGTTAAGGGTATTTTAAATATTTATATATCTAATGTAAACTGCGATGTTTGAAAATAAATCAGAAATGTGAGGTTACGTATATTTACTGCAACTTGATCGTATTATTTATTGTCAAATAGGATCGCAGTATTGTATGTATCATACTACTGGAGAAAAGTGAAAATATCGAACTGTATACTACACTGGTCAACATGATTTTTATCTCATGAGTACCAATAGTTGTACTTAAAGCAGTTTTTTATCGTGTTTTCAAATATGTATTCGGAATTTCTCCATCACCAACAGTTTTTTATTTCAATTTCAATTAATGGATTTAAATAATTATTTGTTTAACAAACGTTTTTTGGTCTATTTTTTCATTTTAAAATAAAACTAAATGAGCTAACTCAGGAGATTTCAGCTATGGAAAAGATATATAAAGGCAAATGGAATCCTAATATGCTAGCCGATTATTGCTGGACCATCAAGAGAGATGCTCCTCAGGCGAAATATAGCAGAAAATCGTCATTTATTACTTTGTAGGTGAGTCCGATTGTTCGAATATTGTTTAGTTACGAATGTAGAAACTATTAAAATGTTTGAAATTATAAATGCCTGTCTCTCGGAAACCTTGCATGATGGAGAAAAACCAGTATCATATTTATATTCAGGAGAACAAATACTATCAGAATCACATATTTTCTGTCCGAGACAAAAAAGAGTTTCATTTTTGTTCTCAGTGTAATAATCAACATTACATGTTATTTATCTTTTAGTATTAACCTCAGTACAATCACGCAATCTGATCATTATTTGCTATATTCAATGTATTTGTTGAAGAAAAATAATAATCTGAACTGTTCAAAATATTAAAATGGAAGAGCTTTCTTTATCACAAAAACAGGAGTTGATGAAGTGAAATCGGTAGAGAGCGAGGTGAAATATGACTGTCATTGGTTTTAAAACAAAATTCATTGAAACGTGATTGATCATTGACTGCCATTTGGAGCATGAGTTTATTAGCCATTGATAACCTACCCGGTGGTAGGAGGTCCAATGGACTTATTTAATTATGCTCTGGATTGAACTACCTGTGACGTGAGCGTTAAACATCAAAATGGGTACTCGAAAAAGCGAGAAAATTGTGAGTTTTGTTATATTATTCTGTACAGAATATCGAGATTTTCTCGGAAATTATATTTAGTCTGTGCAAAGTTTTAATAGTGTAATTTAAATAGATAAAATATAATCTTATCCCTTGCAAACAGTATTCTGTTAATGAATTTAAAAATAAAAGTCAGACATAATCAAAGAGTAAAAATAAAATATTACTGCTCATCATAGTGTATAATTTTCGCTTGAAGTAACTTAGATAATTTTTCGTTCATGCTGGAGTTGGTTGTTAAAGAATTAAGGCCATATCTCGCGCTATGAACGTCCTGGTTAGTTAGTTGCAGTATCAGAATTCTCCCTTCAAAATGAAGAGCTTTACTTTGTGTGGTTCGATGACTTTCAAATGAAGACAAGTTTGCTAGCTTTATTGTGAGGCTAGACCAAGAGATCCTCTGCTCTAATATATTCAACTATAGGGATACTCAACCTCATCCCCGCGTGCACTGCGGATCATATTAACAATTTCAACCGCGCTCCGGGTATTTAAAACTGCAAGATGGTGCCACCTATTGACTACTTAAGCAAGGTTTTGCAGTAAGGGGAAGTGGAACGGCCTATATTACTAATGTTAAACTGTTGGAAAATACATTTTTTCTCACGATAGGCTGAATAGATTTGGTTCAAAATTTCGGTGTAACAACTAACTCGGACCATCAATCCCCTAGGTTCATCAACGCATGGGTATAAGCTCTCCATACATCCCCACACTGAGCTAATATTTTCCAATCATCCCCTGCATAATCTACTTCCGTCATATCATGAATAATATTATTCTCTCACCTCATTTTTTGTTTATTTACTAGGCGATTCGTTTCTGGATTTCCTACAAATTTCTATGCCCCTCTTTCATTCCCAATTCTTGCCAAATGCCCTATCCATCACTGTTCAGAAACTTAACTGTTCTTATTATATCTGGTTTCCCACAAAGAGCTTGTAACTCACTGTTACGTAGGATCCTCATTCGCCTATACGTTCATCTCTCTTTGGTCCTAACATTTCACTAAGAAATTTATTCTTACTCTTCTCTAAAAATAAAAATCCGTGCTTCGGATCCATATACGATAACTGGTTGAATAATATTTTTATGTATATTCAGTTTAACGTTTTTTGAAAGGGGTTGAGACGACAAGAGTCCCTGTAATGCATAATAGACACGCATTTCCATAATTGTACCTATGTTTAATTTCCTTGTGCACCATATCCCTACAATTGAGTCTATGTTTAATTCATTTAATTAAATAAAAATAAAAAATAAATTTTATGTGATTTGTCCATATTTTAATAACAAATTATAAAGTAGTTACAACAAACAACAGCTGTTTTGGTAAACTTCGTACCTTCTTTTGTGCATCATATTCTTCTTTGTAATTATTGGTTCCTCAGGTTGTTTAGAAATCCGTACTTTTTTTTTTCAAAATGTCCCCATCTGGTCATTAACTGTTAATTTCCATTATATAATGTATATAAAGTAAACTTTTCATGGAATCTTCAACAACACATTCTTAAACATACGTGGCAATACACGAAGGTGAATTATTGTTTGATTTACATATAACAAAAGTATGGGTGTGAATGAAGGCGCAAAAAATGTATATTTTATGGATAAAAAGCTGCATAATTAAACAACAAAAGTTCTTAAAATAAGTTGTATTCAGAACCATGATGGATGATGAAGGAGGCTTCACTGTCCTGCAATGAATGGATTCTAATAAAACACAACATTATTAGCTCTATTTTATCTTTACTGACATCGTGCATTCTGAATTTTTAGGACCTATTATTTTCAAAGGTTGTGGGCCATAATATTAAGAAAATAAATAAATTGAAAACTCAACACTGTTTAACCCTTTAGTTGGCAAAACAACCATTTCTCGTGTCAGTTATTTAAATGTGGCGGACCGCAGCAGTGAAAACGAAATGGTGCATAACGTTATTAATAGGTACATTGTGAAATTATAAAAAAGTAAGTAATCTCTTATCGCTAGTTTTCATACTTTTTTATTAAAAATTATTAATTGAATGAAACCAAATGAGAAGTTATATAGTATCCTGTTGGAGTTCGGAATTCCTAAAAAGTTAGTTAGACTTATACGAATGTGCTTAATGGCAAAAAGAGTAAGGTGCGTGCAGGCAAACACTTTTCGGACACCTTTGAAATGCAGAATGGGTTGAAGCAAGGGGATGCACTATCTCCTCTACTATTTAATTTTGTACTAGAGCATGCTATTAAATCTTTAGAGAATGAGGAAGGTTTACAACTCAATGGTTATTAATAAGGTGTTAGTTTATGCTGATGATGTAGTATTATTGGCCGATAGCGAGGAGATACTAACGGACAAGGCACGCAACACACTATTGAGTAACACTAAGAAATTCGGAGGCTGGAAGTAAAGGTAATCAGTAAAACTGAAGGGGTATTGGGTGGTCACACGTAGAAATTCATTTCATTATATAATGAAATGGACATCTAATGACAAATGAGTGAATTTTTGAGCACGCGGCTGAATTCAATACAGGGTAAGGCACAATACTCACAAAAAGAGGGTAAGGTAAGAGTGATTCAAACAAAGAAATTAAACACAGGCTCAATTTTCTGGAAATGGCGCTTTCTATTATGCATTGGCAGAGACTCTTTATGTCCCAACTACTCCTTTCAAAAAACGTTTAACTGAAAATATATAAAACTATTATTCACTAACCAGTTATATTATATGGGTGGCGAAACATGGGACTTTTAACTTTTTAGGGAAGAACGGCGATTCCAGGTATTTTGAGAATAAAGTACTTAGGAAAAGTCTTAGACCAAAGAGAGATGAACAGAACAGGCGAATGAAGAAGACTACATAACAATGAACTACATGGTCTTTATAGGAAGCCAGATGTAATAAGAACAGTAAGAAGTCTCGTAGACTGCGATGGGCAGTATATGTTGCACGTTTTATGGGGAATGAAAGACTTGCATGGAAGCTTCTTGTAGGTAAGCACAGGGAAGGGAAAATAGTCACAGTTGGTAGACCAAGAATGAGGTGGGGAGAGTAACATAAACTACGATTTGAGGTAAGTAGATTATACAGGGAATATATTGTAAAGCATTATCTCAGTATAAAGGGAAGATGATGTATGGAAACCCCTATGTGGTGCGGGGGCGGCCCCTTGGAAGCAACGGAGATTCGATAGTGCCAGTAAGTAAGTAAGTATGAAACCAATTGATGTATCTTATAGGATACATTTTTAATTTAAGGGTTAATGAAAAAATGATAAAATTAATTATTAGTTTTCGATTAATGCTAATAAAAAGCTTGTTTAATTTTTTTTATTTCTATGATTCGACTGTGTTAACCGGAGTAAGGGGCTTATATCTCTATGAATCATTATAAACGTATTTCATTACATATTTACTAAAAGTAATCTTATCAATTTAATACGTTCCATTTGTATAATATTTTACATTTTTTTATTTTAATATGATATTCGTTAATCTATTTCTTTCACTGTATTCCATTTTTTTTGTTATATGTTGGTTGATTTTTCACAACATTCTTATAATTTAATCTTTTAACAGAGAGCGTATGCTTAGTTTTTGTGGCAACCCGCAAACGAATAAAGAATAATTCAAAACCTAACATTAAGATTATTTCTACAACTCAAATTTATGAATAAACGCATGTGGGTTGGAAGCCTTAGGCTAAATGCCCCAGTTCATTCAAAGCCGAAACGGACCATAGTTCAATAACTTAAGTTTTAATTCACATGCATTTATACAATACATGTATTCACATGTACATAATTACTACGACCTCATATTATTCTATGAATTACAACGCAATGAATGCATCCGACCTCATAAACTAGTGGTTACCATGCTCGCCTATGGTTCCTACGTTCTCGAATACAACATTTCTGGATCGATGCATTTTAAATGGATAATCCAGAATTTGAGTTTCTCTTCGTAGAGTAAATGAAGTAATTGAATCGCACTTTTTAGAAAGGAACTAAGTCAAAATTTGCTACTTTTCAGGATAGAATAAAATGAACAAATAGTGGAATAATATATGTATGTTACATATTATATAAACATAACATGGGACTGAATTTAATGATAACAGAGTAGTAATGGAAATTTTGTGCTACCACGGTATGAATGTTATTTAGAATGCAAGACTTAGTTCCTTTCTTCACTGGACATTGGTTTTGAAAGAATAAAACGGACTTACTGAGTGAACAAAATTTATTCAATGCATATCAACATGTATTTTGCTTAATTGACAAAGTTAAGAACATTAAGATAGCATTTTGATTAAAAATTCAAAATAGACATATTCCTATAAAAAACTAACAAATGTAAAATGATAGGCGTTTCTAATTCATGGTGCACCAGGATCTGTAGTAGAGTTTGAAAGTATTACTTTTTCATTAAATGCTTTAGCATTTGCGTCACTGGTGTGCTTCATTAATTTCTTAAGATTTTCAATCTTTTGGAGAATGATGGGAATTTGTCCTCAAGCCTTTGGTAGTTCCAATTACAAATGTCGCTAATTACTCTTTATGTATGGCCGTGCTTCTAAAATACCAAGATTGTTTAAGTTGTACGTGAATTATAAAATGAGGGTGTGAAATGAACTTTTCTCTCACGAGGATTCTTTGCAGTTTCTTCCGACATGGTATACTTTTTGAAACATTTAGGCCACCAAATATCGAAGTAACTTAACAGTGTTTCAGAGTTTACAAGATTAACTAATGTATTTTCTTGCTTTGTATGATTATTTCTAAATATTATTTGTTTTGTATACACCCAGTTCGACCTTCTTAGTGTTTTTTAAACCGAAATCCCTATCACAAGGGAGGAAAGAGTGACCTCGCTCAGGAAAATAATGTTTTATAGTTTTATTAAATCTTCCAGAACCTTCCACAACAAGACAAAGTCTAACCATTGTATAACTTTTGTTTTGGCGTGGGCAGCTATCTGAGAACCTGTGTGTGTTTTCTATATTTTGGGACACAAATTCATGAAAATAATATTTTTTTAATATTTTGTAAACAAGTCTATCAATTAATATGCCAACAATAAAGTAAAATATTATATAAGAGTTGCCAACTATATTCTGTCATGTTTTCGATACCCAAACGTCGAAGAAGCGCACTAACATCCTGACTTAGTTATTTTTCTTTTCCGTACTATAAACATCACAGTGCTGTTAGAGACACATGCAAGGGTCCGACCAAGTTTCCTTCTTTGCCAATCAATGCATCTTGTAGTAGTAATCATTTAGCAAGGAAAAACAAAAATGGCAACTTTTGACTTAGTTCCTTTCTAAAAAGTGTGATTCCATTGGTCGCGTGTCATAGATTTATGGTACGCAAAAGATCCCCAGTCCTTATGTAAGGTGCATATGAGCAAAATCTGTCAGTCCTTTCTCACCCATATTACAATTGAGTCGCTAATGACCAACAATTTTAAAGAGCATCGTTAAAGAAAATACTGACAATTAATGTAAATTTGATTTTTTACATTTTTTCAAGGAAAAATAAATTTTGCGAGTTCCACAACAAGGATTAATGAGTGCGAATAAGAACATTATTTTCAACCTGACCGGATGATGATCCTAATTGTCTCCTTAACTGATCAACACCGATGATGCTAGAATGGCAACGTTTGTATATTAAAACATATTATATCTGGTTTCGTGTTTCACCCTTTGGAGACGTCCAAGTGTATTTATGGATATTATTAGGTTCTGCTTCTTAACAAAAAGATTCTTTGATGTGCAAAAGTTGACTAATCCAATCCGTTGTCGTTAATATCTTCTTAACATTGGCCAAGAATGAGGTGAAAAAATAATATCGACATTGATTTGAGGAAGGAAAACTATAGAGGAAATGATTGGAAAACATTTCAGGATAGGGATGTATGGGAACATATGTTTGCGCGGGTACGAACCTACGAGTTAGATAGTGCCAGTGAGAAAGTTAGTTACTAGTTGGCTCAGACGGTAAAGCTTGACACTCATTCTCGACAAGTTCTAATTTCAAATGTTGGAGATGATCAAAGTGACTCGAGTTTCCCCGTGATTTTCCGCCGTCGTGAAGGTAAATTAGGTTGGAATTTCATTGCTATATTAATTCCCGTTTATCTGTACCAGTTCATCCTACGTAAAGAATTATTTAACCAAGCATATATATAGATAGATAGAGAGATAGATAGATATATCATCAACATCAAGGCTTAGGCAATCGACGCAAAAGGGCTATTGTGATAGAATAGATAATGCAAAATGTATTTTATTATCGCTTCGATTTTTTTTAAGTTCCGACTTCAAGAGATTTGGTCCCTACATCTAGCAAATAGTCTTCCTTGACTGTATGTCTGTAGTTTAAAATCATTTTGGGCTTGCTCGGTTCAGGTTAGGGGCATGGAATTTTTTTTAATTTAGCGACGATCACGATATGCGAATATGTCCACTGTGCGGGAGCTTTGAAGACGAAATACATATATTAGAAAAATGTAACGATTTGGAATATTGGAGGCATCAGTTATTACCGGAAAGATTTCTAAATTCAAATCGTGACAGATTGGCATTCTACGAGTTATTGCTAAGCCCAGAAAATAGGATAAACTTGGGGTAGAATATATATATATATATATATATATGGTATGATATGATACGAAAAATAAATGCCTGGATGGGATTCGAACCCGGAACTATGAGTATATATATTTAGATATTATAGCTATATTTTGACATTAAGCAATGAAGGCAAATATGATATGAAAAGAAAAATGAATGCTTGAGTCGGGATTTGAACTCAAGTCTCTAAACTCTGTACGTTTAGCGCTCTAACCAACTGAGCTACTGAAGTATTCCAACACAAACATGCATTCTTCTTATATATGTAGTATTCTCAATTCACACAAGAGGTAGCGGGAAGTCGTTCCACCTGACATCTAGTGTCCAACATAACAGTTAAGCAAATTTTTATAGAGAATATTTACTTTATAGCGGTAACGCTTGTGTATTTAGATGTTATAACTATATTTTTGACATTTGGCAATGAAGGCAAATATGATATGAAAAGAAAAATGAATGCTTCTTCTTCTTCTTCTCCTTCACGGTTTAGGTTTATTTACTAGCCTGTTCCGGCTCCAAATTGCTGCCCTTTCCATCTTTTCTTTGGTCTTCCCAAACTTTTTCTTCCTGGTGGTGAATAGCTGTATGCTGCTCTTGGTGTTCTATTCTCAGTTATCCTTGTCAAGTGTTCTTTCCAGTTTGTTCTGTATATCTCTATTGTTGTGTTTAATTCCTCTACTTTCAGTTGTCTTATTTCTGTGTTATGTTTTTGTCTGTTGATTGATATCCTGCTGTTGATCTGAGGAATATCATTTCAGCAGCTTGTATTCTGGCAGATTGTTGTGTTGTCACTGTCCATGTTTCGGATCATAAGTAATAATAGGCACTGCCATTGTCTTGTATAATTTCTTTAAAGAGTCTTTCCTGGTTTTATTTTTCAAAGTTCTTCTTAGTGTCCCTTATACACTTAAACTTATTTAGTTTGTTATTTATATCTGTTTCCGCTGTGTATGATATTTCGCAACCTAGGAAGTTATATCTCACCACTTGTTCAATTGGTTTATTTTCTAATATTATCTCTGTCCGAACTGTATGAGCGCCCTTGAAGGCCATTATGTTTTATTTTTGTGAGGATATTTCCATGTTGTATTTTTTTTATTTTCATTTAGTTTATACAGCATTCATTGTAGTTCGCTTGAGTCGGAATTGAACCCAAGTCTCTAAACTCTGTCCGTTTAGCGCTCTAAAGGCCTGAGCTACTCAAGTATTCCAACACATACATTTTTCTTAAATATGTAGTATTCTCAATTCACACAAGAGGTAGCGGGAAGTCGTTCAAACTGACATCTAGTAGCCAACATAACAATTAAGCAAATTTTAAAGAGAATATTTTACTTCATAGCAGTTACACTTGTATATTTAGATGTTATAACTATATTTTTGACATTTGGCAATGAAGGCAAATATGATATAAAAAATGAATGCTTGAGTTGGAATAATATGAACCAGAGTCTCTAAACTCGGTATGTTTAGCGCTCTAACCAACTGAGCTACTCAAGTATTCCAACACAAACATACATTTTTCTTATATGTGTGGTATTCTCAATTCACACAATAGGTAGCGGGAAGTCGTTCCAACTGACATCTAGTGTCCAACATAACAGTTAAGCAATTTTTTTAAAGAGAATATTTACTTTATAGCAGTAACGCTTTTGTGAATTGAGAATACTACATATATAAGAAAAATGCATGTTTGTGTTGGAATACTTGAGTAGCTCAGTTGGTTAAAGCGCGAAACGTACAAAGTTTAGAGACTCGGGTTCAAATCCCGATTCAAGCTTTTTTTTTCATGTCATGTATATGATGGAGTAATAACCCAATGTTGGACCTTATCATCTCCTTTGTAAGGGGTTACTAGGCCAACTTAAGTTAGTTTATGTCCGCGCGGCCATGAACGTACGGGTTCGGTAGTGCCAGTGAGTAAGTTATTTTCGTAAACATGTTGTGAATAGTACGTGGTTAATATACCGAATCAATGAGACATCTAGTAGGCAAACCAAACTAATTTATTTACTACCTTACCCTCCAATTATAATTCAGTTTTCTAATAGGTCACTAAGATATTAATTTGAGGGAAAGAGCGATTAGCTATTCCTCAGAGAGTTAAGGTACTTTTACAGGCATGAAAACTTTCAGAACGGCGCATTAAAGTCCTCTCGAGGACTTATTTATTAGATCTTTAATTTATAAAATCCATCGAACCAGTCAGTGCTTTAACCCGCGATCCTACGTACCAGAGCAAGGAACTTAATCCCTAGCCTATCACCTCTTCACAATTCATGAAAACGCATTCTACGTGTATTTACACAAGACACGTCAATCTTTATATTAAAATATTCCGGGCTATGACGCCGTGGTCTGTAACTGGTGTTTATTCCAGAGGTTTCTCCCTCAACTGCGGAGGACATCTTTAATGGAGAGTGCTTCTAGGTGGCGTTCTCTTGTTGTAGACTTGACTGTCGAGTCTAGAAACCGGAAGATCGCGGGCTCGAGTCTCGGTAAGATAAGATTTTTAAACTGATCCAAAACTTCTGGCTACACCATGACCGACATAGTCGACTCAGCCTCTAACGGAAATGAGTATCAGACGCTTGTTCTGAGTTAAAAGCGGCCTGCTAATCCTGTTGACATTTAGTGCCTTAACTTCCTACTGCCCAAAAGGCCTCATGTAGCCTGTAGTGGGATCAGTTTACCTTTACCGTTAAAGCAAGGAGATGCTATTATCTCTCTATCTGGGATGAAAAGGATATCCCTGAAAAAGTTACTAGTTATAATAAAAGTTTAGGAATTATTAATGAAGTTATGAAACCATTCCTTGTACAAAAAAACACCAGATTACGTTTATATAACACTTTGGCTAGACCAGTGTTGACCTATGGTAGTGAAGCATGGACACTAAAAAAACAACATGAGAGCAGAATAACGGCTTGTGAAATGAGATTCATGCGCAGAACAGCGGGTTACACCAGATGGGATCGGAAAAGGAACACCGATATCTTAAAAGAATTGAAGACATTGCCAATTTTGGAATATATTAAACAGTACCAACAAAATTGGAAACACCATCTTGAAAGAATGAGTTCAAATCGGATCCCCAAAGCTGTTTATAATTATATACCAAGAGGACGAAGATCAATGGGCCGTCCTATGAAACGCTGGAGGGAAAATTTTCTATAGGATCGTAACAGGCCTTGGCCTAATACTTGGAAGGAAGAAGAAGAAGAAGAAGCAAGGAGATGCACTAGCTCCTCTGCTATGAAATTACGTACTAAAGCAAGATATTAATTCTTTGATGAAAGAGAGGACGTGGAACTCAATGTTATTAATTATCTCTTGGTATATGCTATTGTTGTAGTAGCATTAGATGAAGGAATATTAAACTCTAATACACAAGGTCTCTTATATAACACTAAGAAAGTGAGATAGCAGTAAATATCAATAAAACTAAATATATGACCACACAAAGAAATGATTGTATTAGGTTCTATTAATATAATATATCTGGTGAAATTTTGAAGGTGTGAATCATTGGAATTTTTTTTTCTTTAACGAGCATGAAGTCAGTGGTAGATATTTATTCTGAACAACAGATACGATTTCCTGAAATTTTAAGAGTTGCAGGTTCAAACCCAACAGGACCCCGTACTATACGAACAACCATGAAACAAATTCAGCGATTATGAGGAATTGAACAGCTCCAACACCCAGCACATAGCCCCATTCAGATTACCATCTCTTTCGATCCATGTCCCATTTCTTGCAAACAATTTCGAAAACACTGGAAGCTCTGGAGGTGGGTGTCAACAAATTATTTGCATAAAAAATCCATATACTGATACCTTCCCGAGATCCTCTGATAGATGACTCAATACTATATAAACTGATAGTTTCTACTTTGAAAAATATTTTCTTTTCAGAAAACATTCCATACAAAAACTTGTTTAAAAAAGGCATTACTTATGAGTAGGGCTCGGATTTTTATGTAATAAAAGGAAAGATTATAATGCAGGTAGCATATATTATTAAACTGTTTGTGTGTGATAATAAAACAAAAGACAGTCAGAAATCTAATTTCTCATTATACTATTCAACTGTTTGTGTGTGAAACCAAAACAAAAGACAGTCAGAAGTCTAACTTCTCATAATAATAATAATAATAATAATAATAATAATAATAATAATAATAATAATAATAGCTTTATTTTACCTGGCAGAGTTAAGGCCTTAAGGCCTTGTCTACCACTCAACCAGGTTTAAAAAAAAATACAAAAGAAAAGTCTTAAATCTAAATTACAATATATATATATATATATATATATATATATAAACGATTACAAGTTATGAATACAATACAATTAAACTATTCAACTGTTTGTGTTTGAAACCAAAACAAAAGAGAGTTAGAAGCCTTACTTCTCATTATACTATTCAACCAAAACAAAAGACAGTCAGAGGTCTAACTTCTCATTATACTATTCAACTGTTTGTGTTTGATACCAAAACAAAAGACAGTCAGAAGTGTAACTTCTCCTTATACTATTCAAATGTTTGTGTGTGAAACCAAAACAAAAGACAGTCAGAAGTCTAACTTCTCATTAGAGTATTCAACTGTTTGTGTGAGAAACAAAAACAACACATGGTCATAAGTCTATCTTCTCATTATACTAATGTTGCAATCTTTAACTTTTAGTACATAAAAATCCTAGCCCTACTTATAAAACAGTATCTGTATTATCTAAATGGGCGTTAATAACAAATGAGGGATAATTTGAAGAAGTGGCTGAATTCAAATACCTATAAACAACAATTACATACATGAATGAGTTGCAGAATGAAATTAAATTATTGCTCAAGTCCGAAATAATCTCAAAATCTCCAAAAAAAAATGGAAAACTGCAAATATATACAAAACGGTAATTCTTCCACTAATATTAAATGGGAGCGAAATGTGGTATTTTACTTAAGAAAGAAGGAAATATTGTAAATATTTGAGAATAAGGTTCTTAGGAAAAATTGTTTGATCCATGGGAAAAGAATAGACAGGCGAGTGGAGAAGTCTACGAAACGGTGAGCTATATTGTCATAATGGGAAACCAGAAATAATAGGAAAAATTAAGCTTCATAGATTACGATATACTGAACATGTCACATGAATATGGAATGAAAGAGGGTCATGGAAGATAAAAAAAATAGGTAGAGTGAAAGCGTCCATTAGGTAGGTCGAGAATGAGATGGGGAAAAAATATTAACCACGATTTTGGTAGGTAAATTATGCAGGAAATGATTTGTAAAAAATAGCTCTGGATAGGGATGTATGGAAAGTATATGTCCGCGCGTACATCAATCTCCATGTTCAATAGTGCCAGTAAGTAACTCAATTTTTCTTCTTTCTCTCTATCCCTCTCCCTCTCTCTCTATCCCTCTCCCTTTTTCTCATTAATTATTTTTGTCCTCCCTCCTTTCGTAGACTAAAAGTTTCTGCTTAGAACTACAAAACAAAACCGTTGGCTGATCACATCACACAGAAATTATGACCTGTGGATAGCAGTATATCAAGAAGACTTCAGAATGACAGCAATCTTCTTCTTCTTTTTCTTCTTCTTCTTCTTCTTCTTGCAAGGATTAAAACTGTTTTGGTTCGTTTTGGTTCCATGAATTATAGCTCTGCTGTGCCCATCTCTTTCGTGGGCGTCCCCGATCTCTTCTCCCTCCTCTTGGTTGATAGTTCAGACTTTTCCTAGACAATCTGCTGGTACAAAGCAAAAGTCACATACCTAGAAGAAAGGTTGTGATTTATTATCACTTGCCCACCAGGAATCGATCCAGTGCCTCCGGAGTCGGAAAAAAAAATTGACACTAAAATTGAATCAAAGATAATATAACATTTTAAAAGGCGATGGCTCTAATATCCCAGGAACAAGTTATTATTGAGAAGTTGGTGGGGAAGTATCCTGTAATAAAGAAGGAAGTTGCTTAATATTGTAGTATAAGGTATTATGCAAACAGAGGCTATGTGCTTGCGGTTTTCAGTATGCTCTAATCCCCAAGCTTTACATTCTTTGTTCTGCCTGTATACACTAATCTTTTTTACAGCAGTGTATTGTTCTGTGAGATCGGGAGAGGATTTATATACTTCAAATAGACACCACAAAGCGTCTTCTTTTTATGAATTGTATCATCTGAACTTTAAATCTCAGATTAATAACTTGATTGTAAATCAACCTACTGCATGTACACTTATCATAAGTAATGCCACGAGTGATTTCCAAATTTATCTAGAGGATTTGGAAATCGAGTAGCATTTATTAGGATTATTTAATAAAATTAAGCTGTATACTCACAAATCGTTACTTAAATACAGTTATTTTAAAATATTTATATATTTTATGTAAATGCCGATGTTTGAAAACAAATGAGAAATGTTTGGTTATATTTCACTTGTTCATCCACTGCAACTAGATCATAGTATTTATTGCCAAATATGATTCCAATATTGTAAGAATGCACCCTAGTGAAGAAAAAATTAAACACATCAAAATGTATGTTTTTACCAACATGATAGGTTATTAATTTTTTTTTAGGAAAAAACTCAGTAAAATAATTATTTAACAACACAATTATTGAACACACAATTATTGAACACACAATTATCAGATGTGCACTTCAAAGGAATCTGTTCATTATTTTCTATATTCAACGTATTTGTTGGAGAGTCTGTCACTGAAAAATAATGATCTGACCTGTTTAGAATATTAAAAAGGAGAATTCGATAAATATCGAGGTGAATCACGACTGCCATTGGTTCAAAACAAAATTCATTGAAACGTGATTGGTCATTGACTCCCATTTGGAGCTGAGTTAAGTAGTCTAAAAAATATATGCTTCATACCACATGCCTATGATTTAAGGTCACGGAAAAATAACATCAGTATTCATTTGTATGCACGCCAGTTTCAAAATAATGTATAAAATTATGGAATATTTACCTAAAACGTCCGTCTCCTCAACTTCGGGACTAGTCCCATCATCAGCAGGATTCAAAACTGATGTTTCACTTTGAATCCTGCTGATGATGGGACTAGTTTCGAAAGCGCTAGAGATGAATAACTAATAAAGTTGAAGAGACGGACCTTTTAAGTAAATATTCCATAATTTTATACTTTAATTTTAGATAATACCTCAACGGAACGTATCATGAATCTTATAAAAGTTGACAGTTTGAAATTCTATAAAAACTGCTGCACCGAATGTTATATTTTACTTGTAATTAATTCCAGATTTACCGACTTCATCATCCTAGTAAAGCCGTAGATGCCTGCTAGATGTCTCATTGGGTCGGTATGTTGACTGCATATCATTCATGACATCTAAGGGCAAATGCACATAACTAAATTAACTTGGTGCAGTTACTCCTAACAAAAGAGAGGCTATGGCTGAACACTGGGCTACGCCATTTAAAAAAATATTCCAGAAATACGCAGTAGTATATATTAAAGTACAAGAAGTGAACTAGCCGTGTAAGAGAAAATAACGTAGTAGTAATAAGACTTTATTAGACTAGGGGTGTGATATATACAATGTTATTTACAAATATGGTTCGCATGTGCAGTAAGCCGTACGTGCTGTTGACAGTCCGTTACAATATAAGTAATATTTGGTAGTAGTATAAAGAAAAAAACAGTTATATTATATGGGTGCGAAACTAGATTCTCACTTTAAGGGATGAAAGGAGATTACGAGTATTTCAGAATAACGTACTTAGGAAAAAATTTGGACCAAAGAGAGATGAACAGACAGGTGAATGGAGAAGCCTTATTAACAATGAACTACATGGTCTTTATAGGAAGTCAGATATAAGAACAGTTAAGTCTCGTAGACTGCGATGGACAGGACATGTTGCGCGCATGGGGAATGAAAGACTTGCATGGAAGCTTCTTGTAGGAAAGCCAGAGGAAAAACGCCCAGTTGGTAGACCAAGAATGAGGTGGGAGTAATAACATTAACTATGATTTGAGGGAAGTAGATTATACAGGCAATGATTGAAAAACATTAGTTCAGGATAGGGATGTATGGACAGCTTATGTCCTCGCGGCCATGAACCTACGGGTTCGATAGTGCCAGTGAGTTAGTAAGTAAGTGTAAAGAAAAACAAAAGGAAAACAATAATAGTTTTTTAGAGGAATTAAATCCAAGGGTACAACTTGGACATTACACACACCCAGTCCCAAGGTTGAGATTTTAAAAATCCCTTACCCCACCAGGAATCGAACCCGGGTCGCCGGGGTGGAAGGTAGGGACTCTACCGACTACGCCACAGCGAATAGTATTAGAATTACATGAAGAAAAACGAGGGTTCGTTGATAAATATACCGTCAAACACAAGAAATACACAAAGATAAACTAGACACTTCACTGGCTTTGAGATTCTGTAATGCAATTAAATTGATTACATTTTTTTTGGGCGATCGACCTTTTGTTAATTGGAATAGAAGGTATTGCGATTAAAATAGTAAAGATGAAAAAATGTGTAATTGCCACCAGGAATGTAAGTTATTTTATTTTTACTTTAATTACATTGAGTGAGTATATTGCATGTTATTTACTTTCATACAATACTCCGGTGCTGGAACAGTATTACGATGCGAGGTTGGGAACTGGTTTTTACAGAATCTAGGAAAATGTTTAAAAACCTCGTTATCGCTGTGTTTTTAATTTCTGTTATACATTATATTTTGCGCGATGGTGTTTTCAAAATAATAAATAGTAGTAAAATAATATCTTTTAATGGAAATATTTGCGTTCATTATAAACAATTGACTAACGTTAACAGTGTGGGCAATGTTTATTTGTTAAACAAAGGAGGTTGTGAGACCAATTTAGTGATAAAATGGCAGTACGTACGTATTTATTGTTTTATATTGTTTTAAACAAAGTTCAGTTAATTTAAAATGCAGTTATTTGTTTCGTATAATGTATATAAACACCACCTTTTGGGTATTTTTTGTATATACATTCTATGTAGTACATATAGAGGGCAGTAGTTGTACTTCCCACATACTTTTACAATATGTAATATTACAGTACAGTTATGTATGTTGGCAACCCCGAAAAGTAGAAGTTGAACTTTCAATCATGGTCACTATTGCTGTAAGTACGACAAAACGCACTATCGCGCAAAAATGCTATAGACTATATATATTCAATTTGGAATAAATATTATGTAGCCTTCCTGAAGATCCAGAAATATAAAAGTTTTTTAAATAAATGACAGTAATGGGCGGGTGAATATAACAACTCAATTTCTTTTTCATATTTATGAAAATTTGATTGTTTTGTCAAGTTGGATTTTATATTGACATTACACTTTTGTATCTTTTGGGTTATGCAAATACTGTATAGCATATGTTTGGTGTCACTGTGACCTGTATTCTATTTGTGTTTCCTATGATCATGTATTGTGTTTAAAAAAACCGGTATTATTTTCGAAAAGCATAATGACCTCTAGAATTAATGTCCCCCATCCGGGGTCGATGAATATTTTTACTTACTTACTCACTGGCACTATCGAACCCGTAGGTTCATGGCCGCGCGGACGTAAGCTCTCCATACACCCCTATCCTGAGCTAACGCTTTCCAATCATTCCCTGTATAATCTACTTCCCTCAAATCATAGTTAATGTTATTCTCCCACCTCATTCTTGGTCTACCAACTGGGCGTTTTCCCTCTGGCTTTCCTACAAGAAGCTTCCATGAAATTCTTTCATTCCCCATACGTGCAATATGTCCTGCCCATCGCAGTCTACGAGACTTAACCATTGTTTGAGCCTTTGGCATGGGTTCCCTGAAGTAGTCCCCGCCCGGAGAACCGAATGGGGGACTATTTGACCTCCGGAAAATTTTACCCCATTTGAACCCATGTTCGCATTTCTTGACGGCTGTATTTTTACGGTGAAAGATCGTAACTATTTCGACCAAGGTACTTTTTTTTTCGTCTGGCTGATCACATTCGACCAGTCCTGCATGACAGCAATGCTACCGCCGGTATAGCTGTCAGGATCATTTAAGCACGCAAGTCACTCCACCACGACAAGGTATAGATACCATGGATGGATTTTTTAGGATGGAAAAATCCATGGAGCAAATGGAGGAACAATAAGCCGTGGGTCCCGAGTCTGAAGGTTTTCAGGCACGTAATAAATTCTTAAGCCTGAAGAATGGGGTCTCTAAACAAAATTTACCGACCTCAACATCCTAGTAATAGCTTAGTTGCCTGCTAGATGTCTCATTGAGTCGGTATGTTGACCTCACGACATTTATGGGTAAATAAGATAACTAAGTTAACCTGCTCTAGTAACTCCTAACTAAGATAGATTAGTAGTAAGATATATTTTCTCATACAATTAATACAGTCATGTACTGCCTAACTAACTAACTCACTGCACTATCGAACCCACAGCTTCATAGCCACGCGGATATAAGCTTTCCATACTTCCCTATCCTGATATGTTTTTCAATCATTTCCTGTATAATCTACTTCCCTCAAATCATAGTTCATGGTCTACCAACTGGGCGTTTTCCCTCTGGTTTTCCTACATGAAGCTTCCATGCACGTCTTTCATTCCCCATCGTGCCGCATGTCACGCCCATCGCAGTCTACGAGACTTAACTGTTCTTATTTTATCTGGCTTCCGATAAAGACCATGTAGTTCACTGTTATGAAGTTTTCTTCATTCTCCTGTCTATTCATCTCTCTTTGGTCCAAAAATATTCCTAAGAACTTTATTGTCAAATACTCGTAATCTTCCTTCCTCCCTTAAAGTAATAGTCCATGTTTCGCATTCATATAATATAATTGGTAGAATAATATTTTTATATATTTTCAGTTTAACGTTCTTTGAAAGGAGTTGGGACATCAATAGTTTCTCTAATGGATAAATAGCACGCATTTCCAGAATTGAGAAGGTTTAATTTCTTTGTGAATCTCATTCCAATTTGTGATTATTGTTCCTAGGTATTTGAATTCAGCCACTTCCTCGAAATTTTCCTCATTTGTCACTGGCTGTCCATTTCCATTATATAATGTATTTCTATGTGTGACCGTATATCTAGTTTTATTGATATTTATTTACAGTCCCAATTTCTTAGTGTTATTCAATAATGTGAGCGTGTTGGTCTTTAGTGTCTCTTCGCTATCGCGCAATAGTACTACATCATCGGTATGTACTGCCTAATACAATAAATATTATAAATAATATATGCCACCTTCATAGCTCATGAATAAAAAAATATATACGTATCTCCGATATTCGTACTCAAGAAACGCATACGCGTTGCTACCTGAACTAACAAATGAATGATGCGAAAATAAACAATAATAGCCTACTAATAACTGGAAATGATGTAATAGATTCCTGGTGGTGAAGCATTACAAATTGTTTTTCTCAGGATTTTAAAAAAATCGAATACTCATAATAATGTTAAGGATAAGTTAATTAACCAAATAGAGCAAATCTCTTTCTGATGCATGAGTTATTAACCAAATAGAGCAAATCTCTTTCTGATGCATGAGTTATTAACCAAATAGAGCAAATCTCTTTCTGATGCATAAAACCGGATATTTATCCCCATATAAAAATAATAAGGGTTTTTGTTTTGTTTATAATTATATTTATTTATATGAAGAATGGACATCAGATTGATTTATAGAATTCAATTTTTTTTTATAAGTATAAAAAAAAATAACTGGTCAATATAAACTGTTAATACAGTTAGATGTTTTTATAACTGATGCAGTATGTAAAATACTTCAAATATTCAAATTGATAATTTTATAAAGAAATAAATGGGATTGGACGAAGAGGATAGAAGTTAGCTTGAAAATACTCCTTCCTTTTCTGTTGGACCAATCAGACCATAGAGGTTATAACTGAAATAAAAAGATGGCTACAATACTTGAAGATGGTCGGTCATGTTCAGCGACTGCTCCTTAAAGAATAAGGAAATAATTGTTTATTTTATTGATGTTGGTTGAAAGAAATAGTGTTAAAAGTATGAAAGATTATATAGTGATATAATAGTCATCCATCTTGGTGAAAAACAGTTTCTAAGTGAAAATAATGAATAATAATGACTGGATTGACCGTTAGCATTCGTCATCCATTAAATACATAAAATGGTAATCTTCTAGAAGTGAAAAATATCAACCTAAGCCGGAATCTTTTGGAACTTTTAAATTACAAGATTCATCTTGACCAAAGTGAAAGTTTTAAATAAACTAACTTATCGTTCAACTGTTAATAAAGTGTTGTTATTTGTGTAAGAAACTTTTCCTCATTCCCCTGAAGAGAGTTATTAGTGCCGTGGCAGATTTAAAGTGATTTAAATTATATCACAAATCTTCAACTTCGGATATCTCACCGAGAAACCCAACTTTAAATGTCTCCACAACGAGGGGCACAAAATTAAACACAGCTTCAAATGGCGCATCAACGAGGGCTCGAATGGGAATCGAACCAGGGACCTGTAAACCTGAATCGAACCAAGGACCACGAGAATGAGGAAAGTAATAAAAATCTTCAAAAGTGAGTACAGTTAAAATTTATATGTGAAAAGTGAATTAGTGATAATAACAATTAATGCTTTTAAGAAATAAGAAAATATTAAAATACCCAACAATGGCCAATAACGAAAATACAACTTGTAAAACTGTTAATATTGAAAACGAACAAATTAGTGAAGGCCAAGAAAATTTAATTTTGTGTAACAATGAAAATAATGAAACTAATGATACACCTCCTTGGGTAGCATTATTAATAAGTAAATTAGAGAAGAATAGTGCAGAATTAAAAGAAATTAGGAAAGACAATTCAAATCTCAGTAATAAATTAGAAAAGAATAGTGATGAATTAAAAGAAATTAGGAATGACAATTCAAATCTCAGTAATAAATTAGAAAAGAATAGTGATGAATTAAAAGAAATTAGGAATGACAATTCGAATCTCAGCAATAAAATTGATACAAATATTTCCAATCTTAGTAAAGAAATTAAAGAAAATAACTTAAAACTAGATGAAAAATTAGAAAGCATTAGGTTAGAATGCAAACAAAACAATTCTAAACTGGAAAAGAGAATAGTAAATATAGCCAAAGATTGTAAAAATGAGATAGAAAAATGTAATGAAAAGATTGATGAAACTCATAATCAAATAGAAACATCTTTGATTGAGGTAAGGCAAAGTTGCCAAGATAAAATCGAAGAATTAGGAACTAAAGTCGAAGATAGACTAAAAATTTCCGAAGAAAGTGTTATCTTAGGTAATGAAGAACTTCAATCAAAGATAACAAATGAAGTAATTATTATAAAAGAACAAGTTGAAGGATGGATAACTAAGATTGTTGAACTTGAAAACAAATATGTGTCAAAAACTAGTGAAAAGGAGATTGAGGTTATGTCAGGACATTCTAGTAATGTTAATAATGATCCTCCTTCTAGTAGTAGTAGTAAAAATGTATGTAAAATTCCTGCTAATCTTTTAGGGGAAATTAACTTACCTAATTTTGGTGATACTGTAGGCCAAAGCCCTACTGATTTCATTAGGGAAATTGAAGAATACTTCGAAATCAAAGGAATAGAAGACAAGTTCAGAATGTTCTTCATAAGAAAAAGTTTAAAAGACAATGCAGAGTCTTGGTTTAAGATAGCTTGCCATGATTCAATGACTTATCAAACATTTAAAAATGCTTTCTTAGGTTACTACTGGGGACCAGAAAGACAAAACAAACTTAGGTTAGACCTAACTAGTGGAAAATTCTCCAACAATGGTAAACAAGGTTATCTTAATTATTTCTTGGAGAAGGCAAAAATGGCATCATTGTTACAGCCTCCAATAGATGAGAGAACTTTAATTTCTATGTTATCGCATCACTTCCCAGATGAGATTAGATATCATTTGATAGTAGCCAGACCACAAAATGTTTCTGAAATGTTAGAGTTGTTAGCTCTACTAGAGAATAAAAGAGAAGTAGATAAATGTAGTAAAAGAAATTTATTTGGGGAAGGGGCAGAGCCCTATAATAAGAAAGGTAATTTTGTAACTAAAAGAAATGATGAATATCATAATGAGAATAGAGAAAGAAGTTTCAAACAGGGCAACAATAATAATAGGTTTGTTCAAAATAGAAACAGCCCAAATAAAAATAGGATGACTAATAATTATAGTAACAATAACCAGAATGGATGGTTCAAACGTAATGAAAATAGGAATGACAGACAAATTAATTATATGGATGTTAACAGAGTAGGAGAAAATAGAAATAGGTATTGGACTTCTCCCTGTAGAGGTAAAAGAAGAAGGAATGCCTATGGTAATGAAAATAAAGGGTATTTCCAACGACAACAAAATTGTCAAATTAATGAAACTAGTGATAGGACAGAGCAAAATAGAATAGACTCTGTAACTATTCACAACCAAAGTCAAGATATACCTAGTAATGAAAATGACCACGAAGTAAATCACAGGATACCTCATGCTTTAAACGCATAGAAGGTACATTAAAGACTCCGCAATGTACCTCAATCGTTATGAACTTAGGGGTCCAAAATAGATGCTTTGATAGGTTTCAAAATTTAGAAATTGTACCAGCAAATATGAGAGGAGATAGTAAGTTATGTACCTCAAGACAGCGAGATAGCATAATATTGAATAATCATTTGAATATTTCTAAGAATCAGGATACTATGCCTGTTACTAATAAAGAATTAAATGTCATAGGACGACCACCCAAAATTAAAGTAAATATTTTTAACAATGATGTTACTTGCATAGCGGATAGCGGCTGCTCAAACACAACAATAGATCAGAAATTTTATAATTTCTTAGTCAACAAAGGGAATAAGATAATGACTGTAAGAATATGTGGAGTGTATTGTACTCTTGCGATAGGCAAGAAGAAACTGCCAATTAAGCTACAGTGCCTTCTAGATTTACATATCGGAGGATATTACTTCAGTGCAATATGTTTAATTTCTCCATACTTGTCTTGTGATATGTTAATAGGCTGCGACCTGTTGGAGCAATATAATGCCATAATAAATTTTGAGTGTAAGAATATTTCCTTGTATAATGAAGATAATGTGAGAGTCGTCATCCCATTTGATAATGAATATGAGGAGAATAAGAATCTAAGTAAGAAGGAGAGTGACATTGCTGAAGAACACATTTTTATAGAGAATATTGTTGTTCACGAGGAGAGGGAATTGGTGAATGGCCGTGGATGCCAAATGCAAGATAATATTGCAGTTAATTGTACTTCCGACAAAAGTGTCGAGGGCGAAGAAAGCCTTAATAATGAAAATGGTTGTGCTGACGATTATGTCGCATGTAAATGTTGTGATTTAGAATGTGTCTCTTGCAATACTGAGTATGATGAAATTCCTCTATTATATTGTGTGAGTGACGAACTTGATAAAGACATCTGTGAAATGATAAAGGAAAAAGTTAAAGACACTCATGGCATAAACAATGAACAGAAAGGCATGTTGTATGACATCTTAATGAAAAATAAGAGTTCTTTTTCTTCGAAGCCAGGATTGTGCAACTGTTTTAAATATTCCTTTAAAGTGATGGAACATCCACCTATAAATATTAAAAGTAGACCCATCCCTATTGCTATCAGAGAGCAGGCAGATCAAATGATAGATGACATGTTAATGCAAGGAATAATACAGAAATCTGATTCTCCTTACGCCAACCATATTTGCTGGGTGCTAAAACCTAATGGCAAAATTCGCCTGTGTTTAGACAGTCGTAGGACTAATTCTTTCACTGTCCGGGATAATTATAGGCCCGAGACAATTGAAGCATCTATAGCAAATATGAAAACAGGTAGATTTATTAGTTCTATTGATTTAACTTCTTCATTTTGGCAGATAGAACTAGACCCCAAAGTTCGGCCCTATACAGCTTTTATACATAATGGAAAAGTATATGAATTTACCAGGTGTGCATTCGGTCTAAGAAATAGCGGAAGTGCGCTTCTTAGAGCCCTAGATATTGTACTATCTGATGATGTTAAAAGACATTGTACTATATATGTTGACGATGCAATTATTATTGATAATGTTTTTGAGAATCATATATCTCATATTGATTTAATGTTGTCTCAATTAAAGAATAGTGGAATGACAGTCAGCCTAGAAAAGTCTGTGTTTGTTAGGTCGGAGGTTCAATTCCTAGGATATAGGATCTCTAATAAAGGGATTACTCCTGACCCAGACAAGGTTCAAGGAATCTTAGAAATTCCTTCACCAAAGAACATAAAACAACTTCGTAGATTTTTAGGAATCTTAAATTACTATTCGAAGTTTGTCATCAACTATGCCTCAGCGGTTAGTAAGCTGAGAGGGCTGCTGAAGAAAGATAGTAAATGGAGATGGACAGAGGACCATCAATCTACTTTTGAATATGTTAAGAAGTTATTTGCAAATAGTATTTCACTACAGAGACCAAAAATGGACAGAGAATTCCATTTATACACAGACGCGAGTAAAACTGGCCTCGGTGCTGTTTTAACTCAATTTGACGATGATGGGCAACAGTATGTTGTGTCGACAGCTTCGCGCTCGACTACCATCATTGAAGGAAATTACACTGTTTCAGAGTTGGAGCTTACAGCAATATTTTATGCTCTAAATAAATTTAGAATTTATGTTTATAAAAACAAAGTTATTGTTCATAGTGACCACATTTCACTAAGTTTTATAAGTAAATGTAGATTATCCAATAATAAACTGAGTAGGATGATCATGGAAATAATTTCCTATGATATTGAAATAAAACACATAGAAGGAGAACAGAATGTGTTTGCTGACCTCCTGTCTAGATTGAAAAGTGTTGGGAAAATACCTGAAACTGTACATACTCCTAAACACGAAGTAGTAATGTTTAATGTAAAACTGTATAGAGACAAAGGATTTTCATTGTTGATGAAAAACATTGTTGAGCATCAAAAATCTGATATAGAGTTACAACGATTGAAGTATAGTGCGAGAGATATAAATAATGATGACAAAAATGGAATTGATTGTAATAAGAAAATCGGTATAAAGGATGACATTCTTTACAAATTACATGGGAGAAATGTGAAAAAATGGAAAGTTATAATTCCTAATAATATGGAAGTTCCACTATTTAGAACTTTTCATGTCGGCTTAAATCATGCAGGTTGTGAAAAATTAGCTCTCAACATAAGTGAATTTTTTTATGTTAAACATTTAGATAAAAAGTTGAGAAAGTTTACTTCTTCATGCATAACTTGTCAAAAAGCCAAATGTATGAACGTAAAATATGATATAGTTCCACAAAACATATTAAGGAACAAAGTAAATAGCTTAGTAGTAATGGATACTCATGGAGAAATGCCTACTACTCAATTTGGTTACAAGCATATTCTTGTATTATCTGATGTATTCTCAAAATTTGTAAAATATATCCATTAAGAAGTGTAAATAGCAGAGCTTGCCTAGGTAAAATTGTGAGAGATTATTTACCTAATTATGGACCTATTGATGCACTACTTAGTGATAATGCTTCAGTGTTCTCAAGTCCTAAGTTTAAAGATAAACTTACTGCGATAGGAATTAAATTGTACCATTGTAGTAAATATCACCCAAAAAGTAATCCCTGTGAGAGAGTTAATAGGGAAATTACTACAAGTTTAAGAATTTTGACCCATCATAAACATTCTGACTGGTTTAAACATATCAGCGTCATAGAGAATGTTATGAATCATTCAATTAATGTCAATACTGGGGAAGCACCCATATTCCTAATGACAGGTAAACAACCTGACAGGTTAATTGCTAATTTACCATTACCTATCATTGATAAAAGTCAAATCCCGGAGACATCCGAGGAAATATGTAAAAGAGTTATTGAAAGGTTAGAATGTCGCGCAGAAAAGCGCAACAATAAGGTTAAAAGACATAAAAGGAAGTGGAATCCCAAAGTTGGAGACAAAGTTCTCATAAGGGATATTTCATTATCCAATGCTTTAAAGAAACAATATCATAGGATGAACCTATTGTATAAAGGTCCCTATGAAATATTTAAAAATTTTAATGATACCACATATGAGCTAAGAGAAATAGACACTAGAAAAGAAATTGGAAAATATTCCAAAGAACTGTTGAAACCATTTCAGACTCCTATTAATTAGTTGTAGCTGGTGACTTCAAATAGTTCAAAGTGTATTTAAAATATTGTATGTAAATTTTGTAAAATTAATACTTCTATTTCATTATGTAACATGTATTTATTATAATTGTGATGTATTACATTGTATTGATTCTAATACAGATGAATCTTGTATAGAAAGAAACTTGATATTTGGGGAAAGTGATTTATTTTAATTTAGCCTCACACTTAGTTGTAGCTAAGATTAAAATAAATCAGGGGCAATTTAAAACCGGATATTTATCCCCATATAAAAATAATAAGGGTTTTTGTTTTGTTTATAATTATATTTATTTATATGAAGAATGGACATCAGATTGATTTATAGAATTCAAATTTTTTTTATAAGTATAAAAAAAAAATAACTGGTCAATATAAACTGTTAATACAGTTAGATGTTTTTATAACTGATGCAGTATGTAAAATACTTCAAATATTCAAATTGATAATTTTTATAAAGAAATAAATGGGATTGGTGGAATTGGATAGAAGTTAGCTTGAAAATACTCCTTCCTTTTCTGTTGGACCAATCAGAACCTAGAGGTTATAACTGAAATAAAAAGATGGCTACAATACTTGAAGATGGTCGGTCATGTTCAGCGACTGCTCCTTAAAGAATAAGGAAATAATTGTTTATTTTATTGATGTTGGTTGAAAGAAATAGTGTTAAAAGTATGAAAGATTATATAGTGATATAATAGTCATCCATCTTGGTGAAAAACAGTTTCTAAGTGAAAATAATGGATAATAATGACTGGATTGACCGTTAGCATTCGTCATCCATTAAATACATAAAATGGTAATCTTCTAGAAGTGAAAAATATCAACCTAAGCCGGAATCTTTTGGAACTTTTAAATTACAAGATTCATCTTGACCAAAGTGAGAGTTTTAAATAAACTAACTTATCGTTCAACTGTTAATAAAGTGTTGTTATTTGTGTAAGAAACTTTTCCTCATTCCCCTGAAGAGAGTTATTAGTGCCGTGGCAGATTTAAAGTGGTTTAAATTATATCACAAATCTTCAACTTCGAATATCTCACCGAGAAACCCAACTTTAAATGTCTCCACAACGAGGGGCACAAAATTAAACACAGCTTCATGCATGAGTTATTAACCAAATAGAGCAAATCTCTTTCTGATACATGAGTTATTAATCAAATAGAGCAAATCTCTTTCTGATAAATGAGTTATTAACCAAATAGAGCAAATGAGTTATTAACCAAATAGAGCAAATCTCTTTCTGATAAATGAGTTATTAACCAAATAGAGCAAATCTCTTTCTGATACATGAGTTATTAACCAAATAGAGCAAATCTCTTTCTGATAAATGAGTTATTAACCAAATAGAGCAAATCTCTTTCTGATACATGAGTTATTAACCAAATAGAGCAAATCTCTTTCTGATAAATGAGTTATTAACCAAATAGAGCAAATCTCTTTCTGATACATGAGTTATGGCAGCCATTTTCCAATCGATAACAGCGTGTTAAACGTTTACACAAGGAAAATGACAATCTTAATTTCACAGGAAGTACAACACAATGTTTAAAAATCCGTCACGCATGAATTGCGTAAACTAAACGAATATCTTAGCGAGTCCTTTATGGTCCCATTTGAGTGGTTTACGGAATATAGCTTTATTTAGTTAAATTACTGGAACCAAATGACTAATACCAGCTTATTAAAACGTGTCGGACTATAGTGAAAATAAAGAATGCGTAACTATTGCATATCCTTGTATAAATTGACTCAAATTTAAATATCTACTGATTTATTCTTTCATTATCTTATTATGATATAGAATAAATTACATCAATTTATCTTTTAGGATAAATTGTCAATTTTAAGGTTAATTTAAATATGTGGTATATATTGCAACAAACATGGTGTTGCTAGAGATAATTTTTTTTTATTTTTGGTTTCTGGTAAACCATCACTTCTTACGGTCCGATATCGTTGATTTTTGGAGAATATCTTCCGTGTTTTATTTTAATAGCATACACTAAGTCTAACTGCGAAACATCAAACATTGCGCACGCTAGAGCGATTTTTAAATTGTGGTTTCCGGTGAACTCCTATATGTACTGGTCCGATTTTTTACTTCCTTTCTTTAATCGATTGCTACATGTACGTTTTCTGAGAAAACTAATTTTGCGGCCGCTAGAGCGTTAACAGATATATATATATATATATATATATATATATATATATATATATATATATATATATAAAGCCTATAAATTAGGTCATGTCTTCTCGATTTCTACTAGATAAAATTAGTGAAGATCTTTAAAATAATTAAAAATATTTTAATGAAAACTATTTCAATACTTTGATTTCTTTGGAATTCGCTAATTAAGAACAGTTGATAACGTTTTAGAACTTTTGCTAATTATATGTTATAGCAAAATAACAATCTCTTAAATCTTAATAGTTATTGTTTGAAGTGACCTCAGTGTTAATATACATTTATTAGTCACATCGTCCAAAAAATAATGATGAAACCTTATTTTTTTTTATTTTAGAGAAGACAAAGGAATAATAAAAGAAGCTTATATAAATATTGAGATCTGAATATATTGATATAATAATTATTAGGAAGACCAAGAACAGCCTGGAGGAAAAACATTCAAAATTCAATGAGGACATTTGGTGTAACAAATGAAGACACAGAGGACAGAGAACGATGGAGAACTTTAATTAAGGAAATTTTGTGAATGTTTGTTGCAAACTGATAGTCTGTAAGTCCGTAGTCATTTATATATATATATATATATGTTTTATTCATGTTAATTACTAAGATTGGTTGAAGAAACCACTCAATGATAAGGAAATTTCTCAAAATGAATGAATGAGTAATTAATTTTATATTTTATAACAAAATCAGTAATGATATATTACAAGACTGCTAAATATGAATATTCTGTATTGTTTCTAATATTATAAACAGCGAATATAAAATATAATATTATTATAATAAAGTGTTGGTTTGAATTAGAAATAACCCAAGATATAAAGATAATTGTTCATTCATTAGATATAACCTAAGATATATACATAACTAACTGTTCATTAATTAGATGTAACCAGAGATGTAAAGATAACTGTACATTGTTTGGAAATAACCAAGTATATAAAGATAACTGTTCATTCATTAGAAATAATCCAAGATATAAAGAAAACGTTCATTTGAATTGATCTAAGATGTAAAGACAATGATTTATTTCTCCCCTTAATATATTCAGAACAATATTTAAATCGTTACACATAAGATAAATGACTTAAAACTTTACTCATTCTATTTGTTTGACATTCGTTAATCACAGAATCACCTGTAGCTCTGACTACCATTAGCTAGCCTTGTTTACGTCCTCTGCACTCCACCTAATGGAAACACGGGGATCATTATTGACAGTCATTATGGTCCAATCGTCGTGCATTAGTGTCCAGTCTTCACGAATTAATGGCTTTATACTGATAATTTGTTTCCACAGGAGAAAGTCATCCATTTCATCTTGATGCTCGTAACAGCTGTGTACCAATTAACAAATATTAATCTCCCTATATATAATACTACAAGTTTGCAAATAAATAACGTACGATTAGGAGAAAAGTTACACATTTAAATAATAACAATGAAAAATAAATGAATATTGCTGTTAAACTGAATAGAGAAGTAATTTGATTTTTTAAAAATTTGTATTTAAATATATTAACTCATCTTAAATAGTTCCGTTAGTTAAAAGTTTCTATAATAACGCTTTTTAAAAGCTAGCGTTATTAGCTTCCCAATTGAAATCTGGAAGTAAAAGAGCCGACATGCCTCTTACGTGATGCCTGTGATTCTTCTATTAGGTTCTCTAAATATATGACACTTGACCCACGGCTTTTCTTCTCTTTAGAACGAAGCCATACTTAGGATTTTAAACCCCTTAGAGAAGCTGAGTCGACGGGCTAATTTGAATCGCGAATCATCTCGGAACCAGAGCGAGCATGTTAGTCACTGTACCATCACACCGGACCGATATAATTGTTCCTGTACAACTCAAATTATCTCTTATGTTATTTCAGATTTTTAATTTTATTTGCCGAAACTTTTTCTCATCGTCGTAAATAAAATATTTATACATTAATTTAAATCAATGGTTTTGACTTGGTACCCAATCTTTTGATATAATTGTATCTTAAATATATTTATTTTTGTTTTAAGGGCCAGTATTAGATTTTTACTGTGTTTCTATTCCACAAGGTTGAAAAATCGGAGCTTTCTTTCGTTAGAGATAATTGAAAGATATAAAAAGAAATAACAGCTTTGATTTCTTGGAAATTCTGATCATATTAAGTCCAGTTTCCACTATTAAAAAATGTGAAAATATTGAATTTTCCTATAACATTTTATATTTTCATTAACCTCGAGTATCAGCATGTAAAAATGTGGATTTTAAGATAAATCTACCCAGTAACTATCACCAATCAGGTAATCAATAAATAGCATTGCCTAATTTGGTGTACTAGTCTTATTTTGCGAAGTTCTTCTTTGACAGTGAACGATTCATATGGAAAACAAAGTTTAAAAAAATATACTTTTTCGTAAAGAGATGGAACCGGTTTTGCTGTCAAAGATCATTAGATGTTTATAATGTCTAACATGTATCATAGCCTGTATATTTCTCAGTGGTTATGTTTCTTGCCTCCAATCCCGATGGTCGTGTATTCAAACCCGGCCGGGGTCGAAGCATTTTTTTAGGATTAAAAAATCCAAGAAACAAGTCCCCCCTCCGGAAGAGACTTCAAGTCTTAAGATTTTCAAGCTCGTAAAATAATCGTATGCCCGAAAAAAAAACTCTAAACAAATTTGACATCTTAGTTGCTTAGTAGATATCTCATAGGGTTGGCATGCTGAACACATTCCATTCATGACATCCTTAGGGAAATAAGCGTAACTAATAAATGAGAAGCTATAGCTATATTCAAGAGCCGTAAACCCAATAATTAATATATACTAAAATTATTCATCATCATCATTATCCGATATCATGGCAGCTGCCGCCGTCTTCCGGAAACCAAACGGCATTCCTCTCTATCCATCCATTGATCTTCCTCCATTTCTCTGATATTCATAGCTGCTTATACCCCTTCTATCCAAGTTATCTTCGGTCTCTCTTCCTCCTTTCCATTGGGATCTATTCCATAACTATTTTTGCAATCTTTTCTCTGGCATTCGTTTGACATGACCATACCACAGCAATATTTTCTCTCCTATGATGTCTATGATATCCGGCTCCTCTTGTACACCCATAATTTCCCTTATTTATTTATTTCGTATTCTATCCATTCTAGATTTTCCAGCTGATCTTCTTAAAAAAAGGCATGATGTTTGGTTTTTTAGCATCTTTTTCTTTTTATGATGAACGAGGAGCTGGCCCGATGCATCAATCCCCAACCTGGGGGACGGGTAATTTTTGTTCAAGGTTTTCCTCATCTAGCCTTTGATAGTCCAGTATCTTACTGCAAGGCAGCAGCGCTAGTTTTGGTCCGCCCTGGGTATTTTATTTCCCCAGTACTCGCCATATCTGGTGAGCATTCCCCTATCCGCCACCTGGGGAGGCGTCCGATGGAAGACTGGCAACTACACGCGGAAAAATTATTATTATTATTATGATTTTTTGTAATAGCTTTAAAAAATATGCTATTTAATAAACATAAATTCATTCATAACTTACAATATAATAAGGACCTAAATTGACATATCTCTTAAAATCATATTTATTTAGAACTAGCTAATACCCGGCGTGCGCTGTTACGCCTAAGTAAGTGAAAATTAATGCGCTTTTATGTGTAGTTGAATAAGTAAAGGAAAAAATTTAATTTTCTTAGATACGACGTGCTGATTACCTGGTTATTGTGAGTTATCCGTAAGAAATAAACATATGCTGTCGCAGACTCTTTTGTAGAGCATTTTGAGATATTCAATTCTGTGTACATTCATTTTGTGTATTTTTTATGGTTTAGGCAGCGTAAGCCATTTAAGCGTCCAAAGAGCTATATTTTTCACGTTTTCCACTACAAAGGGCGATTTTTAAGGTGTAGGAGGTCGTATCACAACTCTTTCATAGTCTATGTTCACCCCGGGAATCTCCTGAACATTTTGCAAGAAAACCCATCACAATCGGATCAACGGTATGGTCGCGAGTGAAGTACGAACAAACAAACATACAAACAAACAAACAAACATTCATATTTATATATTAGTGTTCTTTAACTGATAAAAATATACCCAGTATCTGTGTCCGGTGTAATTCCAAGATAAGGGACGAGGTGAGATGAAGCCCCTGTTATTAAAAGTCTGTTATCACACTGTCATAGTGGCAAATGAAATGTGTAGAAATAGGTGAACTAGCTCAAATAAGTATAATGAAGCGATGGGATGAAATTTACGGCAGGTAACCACACTCTGTATGAGTTTAGGTTATTAGCGTCGTAATTAAAAAACTTGGACGTGAAATGGCTGACAATTTTTTTCTCTCAGAAAACTCTTATTTCAGACTTCAAGTTATTTTATATGTCGTAAATCTACGGCACGTTCCTCCCGAAGGAATCCATACTCAGGACTTTTACTCTCTGGAAAAAATTCATCGACCTGTCAGGTTGTGAACTCGCGAAAATGAGAGCCAGAGCCGTCCAGAGTACCGGTACTACTCTGAGTACGTGTACAGTTGTGAAATAGTATATTACGATGCGAGGTTAGGAAGTGGTTTTTACTGAAGTGAGGATATGATTAAAAACCGAGCGTTAGTGATGCTTTTAATATGCAAGATTCTGTAAAACACTTCACAAACGTGTGTTGTACATTATTTTTTGCGCGATGGAGTTTTCAAAAGAATCCACAGTAACTCTGCCCAAGGGCAAGTCTTTCACTGCAATCATAGCATTTTCATGCTATGCTTTGCAGCTTTACTAGGGAATTGTAGATATGGTAGCTTCCCGTTGCTTTCCACACCGGTGAAGGATGAAAATGATAAGGATGTTGATGATGATGATGATGATGATGATGAAGATGGCCATATGATTTCGAGGACCGTTTGGACCTTTTGCCCTGATATTTGGCTTACAGGTGAGGAAAAACCCCGAACGAACCTCACCCAGGAGCCTGTCCCGACTGGGAATCGAACCCGGGCCCGCTGCGTGACAAGGCAGCACGCTACCAGCGGTGGACTTCAAAATAATAAATAATAGTAGAACAATAACATCTTTGTTGGAAATGTTTGCGTTCATTATGAACAACTGACTAACGTTAACAGTGTGGGCAATGTTTATTAGCTGAAACTACAGCAGGGCGTGACTCCAATCAGTCATAAAATGGCGACAAGTACGAATTTATTGTTTTATATTGTTTCAATTTAAGTTCCATCCACCCATAGTAATTTTGCCCGAAGGCAGGTCCTTCACTGCAATCATAGCAATTTAAGTTAAGTTAATTTAAAATGTAGTGATTTGTTTCGTATATTAACATTACCTGATTAATATTTTTGTATGTATACTGTACGTAGTGTACATAAAGAGCAGTGGTTTTACTTCCCGCACTAGGTCGGCAATGTGTAATATTACAGTATAGTTAATTAGGTTGGCAACACCGAAATGTAGGAACTTAAACTTTCAATTATGCTCGCAATTTCTGTAAATACGACAAAACGCACTATCGCGCAAAAATGAATTTAGAGTAGGGTATGTATTTAATACAGTGCTGTGTTCAGCAGAGCATACTTGCACAGTAGTGGCATCATTTCTATATTCAATTAATTCAAATCAATGTTTACGGAACTTCGTTATGGAATGTGAATTTTAAATATTTACATTTCCCTGAGCTATTTGCTCTCTTTTTTATTCATAGTTATGAAAAAATTATATTTATTATAAAAAATATTGTAAGTTATTCGAATAGCATTGTTGGATTAAACATGTCGAAATTTACAGAAATTTATCCAAGAATGTCCGGAAAAGAATGAAGAATGAAAGGGAAGTAATGCAATGCTAACAATTTGATGTATAACTCACTGACACTATCAACCCAGTAGGTTCATGGCCGCACGGGCATAAGATCTCAATACATCCGTATCCTGGGCTAATATTTTCCCATCATTCCATGTATAATCTCAAATCATAGTTAATGTTATTCTCCCATCTCATTTTTGGTCTACCAAATTGGCGTTTTTTCTCTGGTTTTCCTACAAGAAGCTTCCATGCACGTATTTCATTCTCCATACGTGTCACATGTCCTGCCCATCGAAGTCTACGAGTATTCTTTACCTTTTCGTGGTGGAGTAACTTGCGTGCTTAAATGATCCCGAGATCTATGTCGGCGGTATCATTGCTTGCCGATAGGGTTATCCATGCTGGACTGGTCGAATATGATAAGCCAGACGAAAAAAGTGCGTAGGTCGAAAGAGTGACGATCTTCCGGCGTAAAAATACAGCCGTCAAGAAACGAGGACATGGGTTCCACTGGGGTAAAATTCTACGGAGGTAAAATAGTCCCCAATTCGGTTCTCCGGATGATATGTTCCTAGGAACGTGGAATGTTAGGACTTTATACAATTTGATATACTCCTATAGAAACCCTGCAAGTTCCATAATAAACAGTAATACTTTTCTCTGGATCTGAAATGGAATTACAAAAATAATTACATTACTTGCTCCTCGGCTGATATTTGATCTTCCATTCATCCGATATCATTGGTCCTACGGCAACCCTTCGTCATATACAATATGTAGAATTCCCCATATCTCTTAAGTTTAACCATCACAATTGACATAGGACTTCTGAATAGAGACTTCATTTACACGTGGTAGAATAATAATTATTACTTTTAAAATGTTGCGTTATTGTACACTAAGTAGATCTAGATATACAGAGTGTCCCATTCAAACCCCCACATTTTAATTAATCATAACTAACAAATTATGCGGAATTATGAAATGAGGCCAGTATTAAACAAAATAGAAACTCAAATAATTTTGATTGTCACACGCTAAAACACCTCTATATGTGCACCATTCCTTCAATCTTTTCTTCTGTAACAGCACCTCCTGATACTTTTTTAACGCTTCCAGTCGCCAGAAACTTCTCAAGCCAAGCCTTAATGGTCTTCCCAACAGATGCATTTCATCCATATTCTTTCCGGTAATTTCGTTTCACCGTAATTATTGACTTCGTCTCTGCATACCTGAAAACAGTTTGTGCTCGTTGGTGAGGAGTCGCCATTTTGTTTTATGTCATTATTGTCCAACATGCGACAGATGAATTAATTGCAACAATGAAACTAAAAATTCGTTGAGTTTCTCTTTATTTCAATATCATCCTCACTTAATAATTCCGCATACTTTGAGAGTTATGATAAAGTAAAATGTGGGAGGTTTGAATGGGACACGGTGTATTACACTGGTCAACATGATTTTTGTCTCATGAGTACCAATAGTTCTACTTAATGCAGTTTTTCATCGTGTTTTCAAATATGTATTCGGAATTTCTCCATCACCCACAGTTTTTTTATTTCAATTTCAATTAATGGATTTAAATAATTATTTTTAATAAACGTTTCTTTCGTCCATATGTCCACTGTAAAATAACCAAATGAACATGGGGAACATTTTCATCACGAGATTTCAGCTATGGAAAATATATATTAAGGCATATTGAATACTAATATGCTGGCCGATTATTGTTGGACCATCAAGAGGGATACTCCACAGGCGAAATATAGAGCAGAAAATCGTCATTTCTTGCTTTCTAGGCGAGTCCGAATGTTCGAATATTGTTTAGTTACGAATGTAGAAAATATTAAAGTGTTTGAAATTATAAATACTGTCTCTCGGAAACATTGCGTGATGGAGAAAAACCGATATCAAATTAGAATTCAGAAGAAAAATTCTATCACAATCACATATTTTTCTTTCTGAGACAAAGCAAAAAGTTTCTTTCTTGTTGCTTAGTGTTATCTCTCTCATCACCATAAAACCCAATGAGCTCTAAAAACGTGTTTACGTAATAATTATAAAATTCTTAGCTCTATTAAAGCAGTTGTGAGCAATCAATAGGCCTAATTGAATAACTGTTATAAATTTGAAGTTCCATTTCTCTTTTTATACAAATTTTCAAATAAATTAATACGTTTGATGTAAGTTTCAAGGTTTTAATTATTTATCATATGGGCCTACATACTTTTTTGACCAGACGACGACATGGAGGGTCTCCTCGAATGATTCATCAGTCCAATGTTAGGTCCTGCTCCCGAGTCAACACAATATTGATACGAAACACACCATTCACAAACACACACACACACACACACACACACACACACACATACTAAACGTGGCGAATATGATAATGATTATTATGATGACCATATGATGTTCGGGGATCTGTAGGGCCTTAAAGTTTCATGAAATATGTCTTGCAAGTGAGGAGGAAAAAAACCCAGAAAAAAAAGCATCTAAGGAATTGACTAGAGGTGGAATCCAATCCGACCAGCTGCATAGGCCTACAAGGTAGCGACAGTGGTGGATAAAACAAATCTATATGAATATAAAATATTTATTCATGTTATTATATTGTAATTATTGTTATTATTATTATTATTACAATTATTATTATTATTACTATCAAATAAGGTGTTAATTATAAAATTGGTACCTCGTAAATCAGTCGTCCTCAACTAAATTATTAAACTTCAAGTTATTCCAATATGGAGGCATTTCAAAAACAATGTTTGATCTTCTGCATTTTAACTGGAACTCATGATGCTGTACAGATTGTATTTATGTCTGCGGCTATGTTCTCGTTGAGTAGGTCTTTAATCCTTGCTTCTTTTAGAATCTCCATGTCTTCAAGGATGCTGATCCTGTCGTTATTATACTCTCTGTGTAGTATTGACAGAGTTATCGATTCTTTCAAATCGATGACCTGTTTCTAGTATGTGTTTGGCAAAACTTGATTTTTCTTCATTATTAATACAATTTTTTAAATGTTCCGAATATCGTGTGTTAAAGTCTCTTGTTGTTTAAAAAAAATAAAAATTCAAAAAATTATTAATAACGAAGAAAAATCAAGTTTTGCCAAACACATACTAGAAACAGGTCATCGATTTGAAAAAAATCGATAACTCTGTGTCAATACTACACAGAGAGTATAATAACAACAGAATCAGCATCCTTGAATACATGGAGATTGTAGAAAAGAAGCAAAGAATAAAGACTACTCAACGAGAACATTCCCGCAAACATAAATCCGTTATACAACCTATATAACACCATCAGTTCCAGTTAAAATGCAGAAGATGAAACATTGTTTTTGAAAGCCCTCCATACTGAAATAACTTGAAGTTTAATAATTTAGTTGAGGACGACTGACTTACCAGGTACCAATTTTATAATTAACATCATATTACATAACCATAACGGTGCTTTAATATGAATTTCAAAAAGTATACTACTATCAAAATCAACAAATTCAAGGTTTGATCCAGTTTAAACTCCAAGATTGATTTATTATGGTTTGTTCTGTTAACGAATATCGTCTTATTTCAGTAATGCCAGAATCTATGAGTATTTTATTTTCGGGGATAATTTTGTCCTTACTCCAAAAGAAGGTGGAATGAAAGGAGCTATTAAAAAAGCAGACGAATTAGTTTATACTATTCCAAATTCTTTGATTCCTAAATAATTTGATGATATTTCAAACCCTGATATACATAGAAATACTGCCAAATGGGTACGTACTACAAACGTAAACTTGTTAGACAGCTGTGATAGATAATAATCTATTATTATAAACGTAAAATGTAATTGCGGTGAAAGGTGCTAGTATGTAAAAGAAAGAAAAAATAAATCTGTATGTCAATTTCATCGCGCACCACGTTTAAAAAATTGCTGTGATGAGTAGTAATTATAACTTACAGTGAATGCACAAAGAATCAATGAATGTATGGATCTTGAAGCCGGTATGTTGGCAAGCCTTTAAAACGCAGTTAGCGATGGCATTTTGGGGCGCTTATTAAATTAAACTCGGAACAGCTCATCTCTCCAGAACAGCTCTAAAATCAATTTTTCCTCACTCCGTGCTCTAATGAAAATATTCTTGGCTGGTCGCCTGCATTGGACACTGTCCAAGTTGTTACATTATGATCAAATCATAACCATTGCCTACTCTCTTAATTGTCTCTCCGTATCCCAGAACTGTGTATATAATTTGCAATGCTAACGATATTTCATTATTGGTTACCAGACTTAATCACAACATCCATTATTATATATTAAAATAAAAAATAATCTAAATTCTTGTGTTATTGAGGGAAAAATGGCATAAAATGAAGGTACAGGGAAAGAACTAAGTAGGTCACTTTTTGTCGAAATGGAGTTTGAGGTGTGAATAGACTCTCCTTGGAAAAATACTATCATTTAGTACTTTTAAACATTAAAATATATAGTTCAGTTATATATTTATTCAATAGTTTTAAATTTCTTATTTGAACCACTGTTGACATTGTTTTGTAATAACTTGAAGTAATAAAATTTAGTACCTGAGATATAATCTAATTATAGGTTATTTTTATTATTATTACTATTATTATTATTATTATTAATACTATTTCTCTTTCATTCCCTTGTCAACTTTATATTGTGTTGTCTATATATATATTATTACAAGAGCGTGCTACAGCTGCCACAAAAGCCATTTATGACATTCCAAAGTTACGAAACCTATCCCTACCAACGGCAATAGCATTATTCAACATCAAAGTTATGCCGGTTGCCACTTATGGAATCCAGCTAATATGGACATATCTCACAGCCAAAAATTTCATGAAACTTGAAAGCATAAAAGCGAGATTCCTAAAACGGGCTCTTTCAATTTCAAAATTCACAAGGCATAGCTATGCCTACATAATAGCAAAGGAGTCTTACTTCATAGAAGACATCCGAAAACACTTCGATCTACCAGAAACGCAGGCATACAAAACAGCAATCGAGGAGAGACAGAGAAAAGCCAGAGAGATTCCGAACGAAATCACGGAAACGGAAGCGTTAAACACAGACGAATGGAAAGGACCAAATTTTCGACTTCGCCACTTATACACACGCTTCGCCGCTCACGGCTTCCATGGCAAAATATGTCATAAACAAAGTTACCATGAACCTGAGGAGTCCTGCATCTGTAAACTCTGTAGCAAACCGTGCCCAAAGTATCACTTAGTGAAGTGCGAAAACAGAACCAAAACAATTCACGAATTAATAGCAAAATTATAAACCATGTATATAATATTAGTGTACACATTGTGTTTAATAAATATATATTATATATATATATATTATGTATCATTAATAATAATTTTTATTGTATGTATAATTTAACTCTGGTGAAGTAGAAGAGCAGACCTTACGGTCTTAACTCCATCAGGTAAAATAAATAAATAAATAAATAAATAAAATATCAGTCGTCCTCAACATTAAAATGTATTAAAATTATGTAGGCCTTTCTGAACTATTTGTTATATCTTCAGCAGCTGGACTGGTACTGATTGTGTTCTATGAGCATTTCTATAGACGATTAAAGTTGTTAGGTGCGTTCTCATTTAGCAGCCTGTCATTTCTTATTTCTTTAAATATCTCGATGTCTTTTAAGATGATTATTTTATGGTTGTTACACTCTCTGTGTATTATTGAGAGTGTATTGTATATTGTGTTGAATCGATTACCTTCATTTAAAACGTGCTTCGCAAAATTTGACTTTCCTTCGTTAAATTTGAAACCTTTAAATGCTCGTAAGATTTTATATTAAAATTTCTGATAATTCTACCGATATAAAAGTATCACAACTACTGCAATTCTGCTTGTAGACTCCGCTATTTTCATATAGGCCTATATTAGTTTCATTTATTTTATAATGCATGTAATTAAGTTTATTATTGGTTCTTTAAGTTATTTTTATTTGTATCTCTGTTTTCTAATTGTTTAGGGCAGTTTTATGGTTTCATTCCTGTACAGTGAAGATTATGAATTTAATTTTATTTTCATTAATTCCTTTCTCAAGTTTAGTTATATTAGTTAATTCGTATTTTCTTTTTTATTTTCTTACTCGTTTCTTAATCATTTCATAATGATACCTATTACAAGTGCCAGGGTGTTTTGTGAAGTTTTAATATAATGCACTTTATTTAACGGTAATGTAATCATCCTGTTTATGAGACTAATAAAGGTAATTATTTTTTGTTGATAAGGGTGTATGGATCTTACAGCGTGTTGATAGTGGGTTTTCTGTAAATGCTATTGTCTAAACTATTGATATTGAGATGTTTACTAATAGTGAGATCTAGATAGTTATTTAAATTATTAATTTCCACTTCTTCTGTCAATTATAGGCCTATATTTTTGTACATCTTGTTTAACTCTCCTAAAATATTTTGTTCTATGTTACTTTGATCATCGTATATTATTAAAATGTCGTCGACATATCTTGTAATTAATTTGATATCAAATCTTTCTTTCATTTTTTTGAAGCAGTTGTCTTCTAAATTTTGCAGGAATATTCCTGAGAGTATTCTTGATGTTGGGCTGCCCATTAGAATTTCATCTTCTTATCTGTAGAATGTGTTTAATTTAAAATAATTTTGTTTTAAAATTGTTTTAGTACTTTTGTTAAACTGTCCAACATAACTGCTATCCTTCTCTCTCTCTCTCTCTCTCTCTCTAAGTTTTCATCTATTAACGCCATTGTCTCATTTATTGGTATCCTATTTGTGTATACGTTTTTGATTTCGCACACGTAATTTTAGTGCTGTTACTGATTTTTTGTTTTAAATTTAACAACTAGATC